>CM059974.1:4044040-5389554 GCA_030490835.1 Annona cherimola
TATGGCTTGGCTTGGCTTTTTTTTTTTTTTCCTTTTTTCTTTTGTTTCTCTTTTCACCCTAAAAATCAAATGGACCGAAGAAAACCTGGAGTTTCGGTGGGGTGTCGTTGAGCTGTTTGACAGCTGGTTAGGGAGGGCTTGGGACTATGAAAAGGAGACAGCTTTAGCTGACCTGGCATGTTTATTGTCTGTTTAATGAAGAAAGATATACATCCTTTTGGACTCTAGCTAGCCTTGCAACGGTCTGATTGTTGATTTGGAAAAATCTCAACTGCTGGATATCACAAGCATCTTTTCGAATCCACAGCTGATATGGGTAATGATGAAAATCCAATCTCGAACAGGATCCTAGCAGTTTGATGAGATGAACGGTCGCGATCTTTCCAAGTCCTCGGATATCTGGGCCTTCCCGATGTAGATGGTTTCTTTTGATGTTGGTCCAAATCACCCTACTGTGGACGGGTGAAGAGTTTCGGGGGAACTGCGGTCCGTCGGGCGAAGTTATTCTTCAATACATTGCCTTCATAAATGGAAATAATGGCACATAATTAGTGGGCGATCCACACCGTCCATTTGGAGTTTATGCCTTTATGCATGTTATATATCAGGGTTATCATCGACAAATAAATAAACGACAGATAAGATAGACATTTCCAAGAAGAGTTCTGATCTTGTGAAGCCGGCTTCACGGAAGCTTCTATGAAGCCAGTCCAAAAACTTATTTTAAAAAAAAAATCAATTTTTTTTTTTTAAATAGGTTTTTGGACTGGCTTCATAGAAGCTTCTGTGAAGCCGGCTTCACAAGATCATTAATCTTCCAAGAAATACTTTTAACCGAATTTCTTCGTTCAGGTTTATCGTCATATTTTGGGGTTTTTTTCAAATATACACATTACATATGACACTAATCCTTAGGTTACATTATAAACAGCCTTTAGCAAAGACATGAAATTATCAAAATGCCCATGTGAACAAATACATACTTGTAATCATCAGCAACAAAGATTTCCTAACAAAAATGCTTTCTTCCGCTTAGTTTCTTCCTTCTCACAGTGGGTTTTGCGAAAACGATGACATCCAAATGTCTTAGGCTATTTTGCTAGAAAGGTATTTAGACATTACAAAAAAAAAAATAGACCTCTACGGCGAGTTTCTTGTCAAATGTAACAACATTAATATACGTAGAATTTTATGCAAAGTAGTGGGTACATTCTAGATTTTAGAAATGTGAATATATCTAAAACTAGTGTAAAAGTAGTGGGTAGATTTAGATAAAAATCTCATATTTTCATTGGATTAGAGGGGTGACTAATTGTACCTATATACTCGACTATAATCTTACGAACAACCTTCATAGACGGTCAAGTAATCGGTATTAAAAGAGAGAAAAAATCGTAAAGTTGTAAGTGATTTTGCTTGCTGAATTAATCATCCAAAGGCATTAATTATTTTGGTTTCAGATAGTAAAAGATGTATCATACGGATTCTTGTCGCTATCATCGTCAGAAAAATGGCGGAAAAAAAAATTCCATGCGGATTCTGAAATTTTATCTATATATTAATGTTATTTTTTTTTCCTGTGATTGTCATCACAGCTAAATAGTCAAGAGTCGAGATGTAGGGCAAAAGGAAAGCTGCGCCTCCGTCCGTGATGCATCTGCGGCTTTCACGAGCGTCTGCCTTGGTCAAACCATTTCCCAAGTTTCTACGCTTTTACTTTTGGCATTCCTAAGCTTCAATACGATAAAAAGGCGTGCCAGACAATCACACCTCAAATTGCAGCTGTTTCCACTTTTTCTTACTCTTTTTTTTTTTCATAGATACCTTTGTTTAATCAGAGAATTCATGAATCCGAGTACTCCCAGGATGCAAGCAAAACAGAGAATCACGTGCTCCTTTCATTATAAGTGCTACTTGCATTCACCTCCGTGTCCAACCAAGGCTTATGGCGGGGGCATTTACGCAAACTCAATAGTTAGGGAGTGAAAATTGCAAAATCAAAAAACATTAGGGAAACGCAAATATCCCTTTATAATGATTGAAAACAAAATCAATGGACTTTACAATAATGGACTTTGCAATAGACGTCTATGTTGTTGACCATCCTGCAAATAATGAATTTCCTAGTAGTTTTGGCAAGGTTGGAAATGTCCAAATGGATCATAATACTATGTACTCAAGTGCATTTAGCTTTAGTACACCCGGATGCAAAAATTTTTATACAACTGATATTTTAAGTATATTTAACATAGAGCTCCACTTCTATATAACCGGACTATATAGAAGTGAACCATGTAATCCCTTCAAAATTTATAATTTTGATCTTTGATGAAAAATCGAATTCATTAATTGTATTTAACATATTTGTTTATTTAATGGATCAAGTTTCATCTCAATCAAGTATGTTTATAGGACACATTTATTAAAAAATGCATATATTCATGTGTAAATTATGAAAAATGCTAAAATATCAATTTTAAAGTAGTATTTTCGACATTTAAATCGTCAAAAATATCATTTCTATATGAATAAATGATTCTATAAAGTATTATTACATTCTACTACATGTGTAAATAGATCTAAGCGTTTTTCATAACTTACACATGAATATATATATATTTAAATGCGTAGTAACTCTTAAACATACTTGATTGAAATGAAACTTGATCTCCTAAATAAACAAATAATGTTAAATACAACGAATGAATTAAATTTTTCATTAAGGATTAAAATTATAGATTTTAAAGAGATTAACCCAGTTACATAGAAACAATACCGTTTAACATATGTATCAAATTGTACCATTTCTAAAAATTTATAAAAATATCTAAAAATTTCTAAAAATGAGTTAAATACACTTAAGTGCACCTTGCTTGGTGCACATGGACGCATTTCCCGTCAACAGGAGATATAGATAAAAGCGGCAACCTAACACCATCGAAAAGCGCCGACTTGAGAAATCAGAAACTCGAGGGGGGGAAAACTATCAGGAAATATCAGATTCCATTTCTTAGATTCTCTTGGAGGCCGTCTTGGTTATGCAGGCATGTATCATGAAATTCTGGTTTCTCGCTTTGTCAGATTTGCTTTTACTTGAAGATTGCTCGCATCATCTCACCTTGAAAATACAAAATTAGGAGGGACAAGAAAAATCTAGACACTTCCAAGGGAAATGTTAAATACAACACCCCACCCGTGGTCTTAATTTGGCTTTCCAATTCCTACCTCCAAATTACAGAAGTTAGAGAGCCTCCCATTGGCCACAAAAAATTTAGAAATGACTACATGTATGGATAGAGATGTATACTTCCATGGTTCCCTCTAAATTCAAAGGACGAATGAAACAAATCAACAACTTTCAAAAAAGGAAGTTGAAACAATATCAGAGATGAGCCACACCTGCCATTTGTACATGGGTTGTACCCGTTTGCCTGTAGGCTGCATCTTTGGGTGGAATGCAATGTACCCGTTTGATTGTAGGCTGCATCTTTGGGTGGAATGCAACCCAGAGAGTGGATTTAAGGAAATTGGAATGAGCCTCCAATCTGAGAACTCCCTGTCGGAGGCTTGATAGCTACCCAAAGGAGTGATATCGTGATTGCAATAAGCCCTGACCAGACAAAGACAATTGTTGGCGCCCTTCCTCTCCTCCCCATCAGCCCTTTAGCAAATGGATAGAGGTGTGCAAGAACCCAAAAGCTAAAGAAGACGCCACCTATGAGCCGGCTCCACTGTGGTATCACGCTGTAGATAGTGCGGCTGATCCCAACCGCAATGGCAATCACATTGGTCATCATGATGGTAATGGGTGGTATCATAAGTGAGCTCCACTTGACAACATAGAGGTCTGCAAATTCATCATCGACATCATCACCAGCTGATTTTGATGTCAGGGTGAAAGAAATTTCAATTCCTGCAATCACCTTCAACAGCCCTTGGAGGACAGCAGCCAGATGAGCACTCGTGCCTCCAATCAACCAAAACTGTTCATTTCTCCACCACTCTTCCAAATCAATTCCTGACCACTTAATCTCAAGTACTGCAAGCATGGAAAGGGTCACTGTGATGAGCAGAAGGTAGACAAGGAAGGTGACATTCAGTGTCTGAACTATGAACTGCCCAGAAAAGAGCGAAAGTGCAGGGAGGAAGCAGTAGACGATCAGGAAGATTGAAGTGAATGGGTATATTCCAACATTCAGATATGCAATTCTCTGCAAGAATTTCATCCTTGAACTAGCAAAGAGAGCATTGTTTCGAGAGAAGAATATCTCAACAGAGCCAGTGGCCCAGCGTAGCACCTGGTGCAGCCGGTCCGTGAGGTTGATAGGAGCAGTGCCACGGAAGGCATCTCGTTTAGTCACACAATAGACGGACTTCCATCCCCTGTTGTGCATCCGATAGCCAGTGACAACATCTTCAGTCACGGATCCATAAATCCATCCTACACGCCGGCCCCACTCAGTTTTATCTTCATACCAGCATGAAATCACACTGATTGCCTCTGCAACTGTAGATGCATCAAGCAGCTCTCTAGGTATGGTGAGTGCACCTGGGGGTCGGCCATTCTTTACAGCCGGATGATCTGCGAGTGGCCGTCCTTGAAACTCTGCCACTGGGATGGAATCAACAAGGAAAGCTGAATTGCCAAACTTCTTAGGAAGCAGTGAGAGGTTTATTTCATCTTCATCTGAGTCCCCCATCCTCAGTGATCGATTCTCTTCTTGGGTTGCAGAAACAGAGGCTCTCTTGTGACGGGCAAAGCAGCAGCTGCAACAACCAGGGTGCTCTTTGGATCGAGGTGGATCGAAGCCATAGAGGGCAATACGGCGGAAAAGACATCCAGTGCCCACATAGACAGGACCCTGGAGACCATCCAGAGCGCGCATATTGACATCAAAGAAGACAGTGTTGTGGTTAGCATACCGATCAGAGGGATCAATGCCCTCAAACCTCTGTGGGAACTGAACATAGCAAATACGGTCACCACCACGGTCCATCATGAAGCACATCCCTTCCCTCAAGGCCTGAGAATTATAAATATAGTGGTCGCAGTCCAGGTTGAGGATAAAAGGGCCATTGGACATTATGGCAGAAGCGCGGACAAGCGCATTCATGGCGCCTGCCTTCTTGTTGTGGTCATACCCGGGGCGTTTCTCACGAGAGACATAGACTAGCAGAGGAAGACGGATATCAACATCAGTGAAATCAAGGAGGCCAGTCTCATCAGCACTCCCTCTTAATGGTTTGTCGCTTGGTGGCTTCAGCATCACCTGTAAAGACAGTACGCAGGATAAAATGCTGGAGATTTTTAACACAAGAAAGAGAGAGACAACATATAAGAGGTGGAATAATTACCTGGATGACTCCAGCATGATCTCCCCTTGAATGCTCGGATGAAGGAACAGTCCAAGTGCCAGGCCAATGAGTCCCATCAGCCATCCACGTAGCTTTGGGGATCTTTACTGCTTCCATTGGTTCATCGCCCCCTTGCTGCTTCTGAAGCTTCATGGCCTTTATTTCTTCTCTAGCATGGTAAGCATCAGAACGCCTCCTGATCGAATCTGGAAGTCCATTGATCCGGACTTTGAATTCATCATACTCCCGTTTTACCCGTCTCCTGTCCTTGACAAAATCCGGACGCACTTTGTTCTTGTAAGGATCACCCTTTGAATTGAAATAGCTTTCAGGATTCCGAGGTTCAATGTTATGTTTACGACAGAAAGGGATCCACAGGTTTGCAAAGCTAGCAGCTTCGGCCATTGCTTCAAAGGTCAGAAGAGCTCCACCGTCATCCGATACATAGCAAGCAAGCTTCTCAACAGGATAATCAGCAGCAAGAATAGATAGAATGGTATTTGCAGTAACCAACGGAGGTTCCTTTTCTGGGTCAGCAGTAGAGACAAAGACATCTATTCCCGGGAGGTCAGATTTCCCAGAGAGATTGTGAGGACCTGGCTCTTCAAACTTCTCTTTTAGAATGGCAAGATCAGTGGCACGGTTGACAGGGCACAGCTTTGGAAGCTGATCGAGCAACCAAGAAAAAGCAAACCAGATCTCACAGACAACAGACATTCCCCACAACCAGATTGCATCCTGATTTTGGTGACTGACTCTCCATGCAAGAAACAATCCAAGGGCCGCCATTCGAACAAAGATGAGGAGCCTGCAGGGATAAACATGGTCGAAGGATGACTAGAAAGTACTTGCATTGCAGAAACGTGAGATAAACGTGGTCAACAGATGACTAGCAATACTCACATTGCAGAAACATGGTGATGGCATGAAAGACGGCATGAATATGATGCTTCTTTACGAATTATAAAATCAAGGAGCATAGCCCCTCATCTTTTGCCAAATCAAGCAAGCATGTTTTACCAAAGCATAGAATGCAAAATGCACATGCAATCAAAAGAACAGCAACAAAAATGTCACAACTTTCCATTTCCAAGCCATCAAACAAGCATGCATAATTTTTTCTTAATCTTTTAGATTACGAAGTTATGGATGGAACAAGCAAGTCAAAGGAGGAAACAGAGAAATATAATGGACAGCCACGTAGTAGTATCATTCACCAAGTTTTACATGCAATGCCATGATCCACAACTACTAAAAAACCGCACAATGTAAGACATGACAAAGAAACCAACAGAATCCTCAAATGTCGACTGTCCCAACATAGCAAACTTAACACTAAAATCAAGTGAAAACATTTATTTCAAGAGCATCGGTGGTAATCACAGAAAAATAAGTAAAAATGCAACAACAAAAGGAAGCAAGGAACATCCATCATGGGAACTCGACGCGGTTGTGCTGAAAAAACACAACAATTAAGCGCTTCACCGTTATAGAGAAAACTGGAACATGCACCTTGCTTTCCACAAAGTTACCTGTGATGATAACTAAATCAATTAAACTTTGAACAAGTACCAATTTATCCATCTTTGCTTACCATGATCTTTTTGAGCACTAAAAAAGATATATAATAGTGAAGATATAGCAAATATTATGACGAGAATGAATTTACATTGATGATGAAAGTGTTGCCCTTAAGTTAAACATACACAAAACTAGAGCGTTCTCAACCAATGAACCCAATACCAAGTTATAAAGTATTGACAAGAGCTTACACACGCACACACAAAATTATTGACAACAACTCAACAAACACAAAGTTTGAATCACTAAAGAAGCTGATTACGAAAGCAGAATATTTGCTGGGAAGTACTCTCATTATTTCATAAATTCAAAAAGGAAAAAGAAAAAAGAAGATGAGATGGACCTATATGGGCTAATAACTGCAGCAGGGATCTTCAATTTGCGAGTGAGTGGCCTCCATGGCTTGCTAACCAGTTCGGAGGGTACATCACCTCCACCCCCATTCTCATCCACGAAGACCCCTTCCTTTGGCCAGATGGCATTGCCATAGCCATAAGTCCCCTTTGTCTCAAATAACCACCGATTATGATCAAAATCCCCTGTTTGGCTACGCATCAGCACTGATTTGGTCGATTTCATCATTGACAACCTCCTCTCCATCTTCGACATTCCAGCAGGTGGTGGCAATGATAGAGGTCTTCCTGCATCCTCAGTCACCTCATTCAAGTCCATCTCTTTATAGGGCTCCTTGCATCCTGGGCAAATGCCACCTCCTGTCTGAACAGCATCCAGATAACAGTCCCTGCAGATTTTGAAATCACACTCGCAGGGGAGGATGTCAACCCCACGCTCGTCACTCATAACCTTTGCATTGCATCCAGGAACAGCGCAAGAAGATCCCTTGGCGCCAGCCATTTGTGGGTGGCTAGACTCAGAATCAATAACCTTGTCCATGAGGTGAGCTCGGGTGACGCTATTGAATCCTCCAGTGAAGATGGAATTCGAAACATACTGCTCTTCTACTCTCGCAGAGATGGATGGATCCACAGGCTGATTGTCTGGGGTGGGAGGAATATGCACCGTGTAGTTCACAAACTCACCGCTACCAATTTCACTATCAAGATCATCCCTTGAGTAGCTGATATACCTGCCAGAGGAAGTCCTGCGGCCAAAGGCAACAGTAGGCCCAACCTGAGATTTCCCCGGCTCCATTTCCACATCCGATGCCCTGGAAGATCGACTCCTATTGAAAGAGCTAGAAGCCATCTTCTGTCAACAACAAATCAATTACCAGATGCTGAAACATTTACAGAAAGCAAGCAAAAGGTTCCATCATTACCGGCAATAGTGAAAACAAAAAACAACTAAATCTAATTATTACAATTTGAGAAATCCATCTTTTCCGCAAAAGAAGAACAAAATAATTCCAACCTCGGAAGTAAGATCTCAGCTGAAGAATGAAGAAGCTTCCGCGAGATTTCAGTCAGAAATGCAGATTCGCGCTGAAACGGCAGCTCAAAATGCGATTAAGCTAGAAAATCCGTTGGATACAGTGCTAGTACGCTCCAAAATTCAAGAATCCCGAAGAAATCTGAAGTATCTTTCTTTCCTCACTGAAAAGAGTAAGATCGAAGCCAAAATACCGTCACGATCTCCACAAGTGGCAACAAAACCACCAGCATTTCCCAAAACAGCAGATTCTACCTCAATCTCGAGCTCTCGGCCCGATTTACTTGCCAAATCGTTTCGTTCCTATTTCTTCCGCGCCAGCAACAATGAAGACAAAAAAAAGAAGAAAAACAAAACCTGTTTTATGCAGAACAGATCAAGTCCGACAGTCCGACTCAGTAGGTGAAGAGAGCAGAAAACGAGTAGCTTGTCTGAAACTTTCAAAACCAAGCATCTGACGCCGTCACAGCGACTAAGTCGCGAAATCCGATGGCTTCAGCAGAGTTTTTTTATTGGAACCGAAACGTCAAGCTCGCGTGCTCCAGCTGCATTGCGTCCAGAAGCGTTGAAAAAACGCGCGGATTTGAAGCTCGCCGACGCTCAAAAAATGCTATCTTTTCTCCGAACGCGGCTGCGGTGCTAGGGTTCTGGGAATCCGGATTTCGGACAGAAATGGAAAAACGAAGCGTGAGAGGAGAGCAGCAGAGCAAGTGCTGGTGTGCTTTTTTAAACTTTTTTTCGAATTTTCTTGCAAAAGGATACCCGAACGGGCGGAAATTCAGGGACCGGGCCGAGTATAAATACGCGGTTGGCACGTGGTGGGATGGATGTCGATGCTGTGTTGTGGTGAGCACGACGGCCCAATGCCTAGTTCTTCGAAAAATGCCCTTGGCTTTCAGTCTCATATTTTCACATTGTTCACTTGGCCCTATCAATCGTCCGAAATACAAATTTCGCATCACTAGAACTGGGGAATTCTACACATTTGATAATTAATTTGTTATTAGAGAATTAAATGTTTAAAAGTTACAGATATGAAATTCCTTTTTTGGGTTTGGGAAAACACCCAATATTCTGAAAGATTTCAATTTCCACAGACGCGTTTTTGTTTTCTTAAATGAGTCTCTACCATTTAATTAAGATCGTTAGGACCTTTATACAAATCAAAGATTTCTAAATAGGACAAGATGCCCTCCTCCGTTGAAAGAAAAATTACTTACCTATCTTCTTCAAGGCCATACAAATAAGTAAAATCCGAACATTTACTTGATTTAATTGCCATTTTAAACTGTTTGCTAAAATGTAGTCTAAATAGAATATTTATTACATCATGAAATAAATGAACAAGTTAGAACTTACTAATTACCGTATCCAATAATCTTAAGTTTTTGCCGTATATTAACAATAAGTAAACTGCATGTATAATTTTGTCATGAACCAAATTTTAAAAAAGTTTGAAGTGTATTTTTCATATCTAATTAATCTCGATCAGTTAGCATATATTCTTAATAAGTATTGATATTAATAATTTGTTTTGACTACATGATTATAAATGGAGACTATGCTCCCATGAAATTCGATCTAATTTGATTGTACATCTCGATTTTTTTTTTTTCTTCTGTCCATGTATGTAGACAAAAATAAAATAAAATATTGCAAAAGGGTATTTGAGCTTTGTAAAAGGCGAAGTGTTAGGAGGAGGATTTGAGGTCCACAATATCTAAACTACTTATAACAATTTTAGTAAATATTTTTTCACATTGTTTTATTATATTATTTTCATTAATTTTGCCTTACATTTGTAGTTTTCTTTCTTAGAAATCATTTTTGTTGGTATTTGCACTTTCCTCACGCACCACGCCTCCAAGAAAGTACTCTTTTTTTCCTAACAAACCATGGGTGGCGTTGTGTGCAATGGGGGAAGAGAAGAAAACGCGTGATTGGTGGGGATGGCAATCCCGTTTTGGACCTACATCCGTTGAATTCCATGCTGGCTTTGCTTTTGTTTCCTACAATCATTTCCCCGTAGCAGGCAAAAACCAGGATCGTTTGTTTTCTTCCTTTTCTTTTTCCACCAACAGCATGTTCTCACCCACGTTAATGATGGCTCTCACGTTGCCTCACGTCCCCTCCCTCACCCTCTTATGTGCCTCACAATCTCATATCAAAATGATGAGGGCAGAACTAAAGGTGGGTTCTTGGCAAAATACGCTCCTAAGTATAGGTAATTGTGCCCGGCCGAAAATAACCCACATATTCAATCTCAATTGCGGGGGGCTTGTCTTCCTCCATTTGAAAAGTTCTCTCTCTTGTATATACATTATGATAATATAAAAAAAATATCTTGAGCTGGCTAATCATTTTGGACTGGACCGGTTCAAATATATATATTTTTGTTTTTTTGAAATTTTTTTATAAACATGCTAATCTAGTTATATTTAAATTTATAAACTAAATTTTACCATTTTTGAATATATGTATATATTTATTTAGATTTTTAAATATAAAAATATTTAGGCTAACGTTGCAACTTAGATTAGGATATCTATGAATCGACCATCAAGTACCCATGACGAGTAGAGTAGATTCATATTCTCCTAAGCTAAAATAAGTTACAAATAAAAAATATCTAATGTAATTCAAGTAGGACCAATTACAAGTTTAGAGTCTTCAAAAATTACTCAAATTGCCAATATACGTAATATATTTTCTATGAATTATGTTATAATTTATAGACATAAAAGTTAATTTTAAAGATATAAAAATATTTAATTTATCCATTAATTGATATATTTAATATTCATAGCATAAAATTATAGTGACGTTATGCGGAATACAAATTTCTAAGTGAAATTTATAAATAACATTATAATTTCAAGTAGAAGGTCATTTTGAGGAATCGATTTGGAACCAAAATAGAAGTTGTTTGGAAAATGATCAACTCAGGTCCGGTTCATCCCATCTGATTCATATGATGATTGGGTCTGAGATTCCTTAGTCTGGATTAAAAAATTAGGGTTTCAACCCCATTTAATTCCAGAAGAGAGATGGATGGTTGGCGTGACTTTCAGTTGGTGGGTGAGCAGAACAAGTCTAGCATGATGGGAATGATCCTCCCATGGTCCACGAATGGATGTAGTGACCAGGTCACTCCATTCTGGATGTCGCATCAAGAAATACAAGCAAGCCAGCCATACCAGAATTAAAAATGGTGGCCATGTTGCTAGCACCCTTCTTGTTTTCTCTTAAATTAAATGCCGTGTCGTAGAGAAATGCCCACACCACAAGCAAACTAAGCAAAACGAGATTTAATTTCGTTTTTTTGCTAGGTTCCTCACCACCTTCTTTGCCATATAGGCCAGAGAGTTTGAAATCACCCTGCCAAAATATATACTCGGCTGTTTCTAGGACATCCACACACAACCGAATGAACTCTCCAAGTCCTGAACCAGTGATTATTGCACTGTTTCTTTAACCAAAATTGAATTTTAAGGGTAATAGTCAGGATCTCTAGTTTATACCACGGGATCTTCCTATATGACTTATATATCTACCTGGCAATGCGGGTTTTGAATCCTACAAAGAGCCTCTCCATCAGAAGCAGAGTATGCATACAAACCGCCCTCCATCGGCCCGGCAATTGATAGAAGCCTCATGCACTTAGTATGCCCTTCCTTTCCATAGAGAATTTTCAAGGCATGCATCTTAGACCATATAGACTTTATTGTATTTATCTTAAAGACAGTTTAGATTGATAAAGGTGTTGGATCCAAGGAGGTTTGATGGATTGAAAGCATCCAAGTGCCCAACAAGTCGTCCATACTCAAAATACAACATCTGCATGAAAAGGGTTACATGCGTGCAAACAACACTTGTGGTGGACAACTCCAGCCTCAGTGATGATTGCATAATCGACCGGTCATGTTGTTAGTTACAGTGACATAACTAGCAGCATTTTGGTGGATGCAAAACATGACTATGCAATTATTTCGGATTTGCAAACACTACTAACATTGGTTTACAAACACTGCATTGGAAAATCAAAGAAAAACGAGAGGGGGGAAAAAACAAAACCAATTATGACCCATTTATGACTCATCTTGCAACGTTGGTATCAAATGGAATCCAGTATGCTAGGTTTTAACCAACTTTCCACAAGTAGCATCCAACTCAATGGAATAACACTGTTGAAAGGTTTGTATGTTCTTCATTGATATGACATTCTCATAAGCAACTTTACCTAAATAGATGTATTTATAAGAAAGAACATTGACAGCAACCTCCCTCGAAAAGGGGCAGAAACTCAAAAGGAGATCAGATCATCTTTTTGTGGCTGTTGTTTCTTTGGATCCTGCCCTCCAGATGGGCCTGCCTTCTTACCAAAGATCATCTCATCAAGATCATCCAACATGGCATCTTCCCCACTTCTTGACCGTGAACCAGCTGGCTTTCTGATTAGTGATTCCTCCTTTGCTGCCTCTGGCAATCCATCAGGCTCCACAGCAACAGGTATCATTGCAGGCTCTGGCTCCTGAGACGCTGAGGATGGCTTCTTCAGTTCGTCATACTTGGAAAGGACCTTTTGGATTTCATCATTCACATTCAAAGACTCAAAAAGTACAGCCTCATCATCGCCAGCTGTTTCTATAATTCTTTGGACCGTACTTTGAGATCGACGGCATTGCTGTACAAGTGTGGTCGTCAAGTCATCCTAGCATCACGAAAGAGATTCAACTGGTTTATAATCATGAAACGAATATCCAAGTTCTAGGAATACTATGACAGGGAACACAAAAAAAATTGTTGCAACTACAATAAAAGGACACAATAAGGAACTTCCAACATTAGATCAAGCAGTTAGCAGCAGCAGCAGATTGTGAGTGACCTATAAGCAATAATTACAACATCTTTCTTGTGCTACCAGCTCCAGAAGCATTCCAGAAATTGTGGATAGGTTTATGCATACAGACTGTTAGAAACTTCCAGCACTATTGCACCAGAAGTAGCTGTAATGTGCTGCACAAAATTGCTATATTGCGGTGCAAATCATGCAAAAGACCCAGTTCATTTTTATTGTTTCAAATGTACTGTCCTTATATCAGTCTTTTGCCAATAACCAACCCCACTACTCCTACATCCGTAGTAATTACTATCACTAAAATCAAAGGCAGAGGATAAAATCCAAAAACGCTGCTGGACAGAATGTTAGATTTATAGCAGCTTCTACAGCAATATTGAAAATAGATCACGAAAAAGAAAAAGCACTCACTCCTCCAGTAGTGGTCCACGGGTTCTAAGATATAATCTAGGCCTCTCTTTTTACTTTACCATTGGAGTAAACCAGCTGTTTAAAATTGAAGTTTTTTTTTTTTTTTTAATTACATTTGAGTCATTTGCTCTCATCCGGACACAAAATCAGGACCACAGGCAAGCACCCGCAATGTGAAACCACCAGGTTATGCCCTGGTTCACTAAAACTGAAGTTGATACAAAAGCATACAAAGGAGATTTCTTACTACTATACAAAAGAGAAAGCAGTTTTTTACTGGACCTAAGATATAATCTAAGCATCTCTTTTTATTTTACTATTGGAGTAAGGGCACATTTGTTAATCTACATGGGAAACGTGGGATCGGAATCCATGGGATTACGGATTCCCAAGCTCAATTAATAACCATATTTTTACCCTTTTACCCATATATTTCAATCATTTCCAATCATTTCTCTTTCCTATCACACTCCAACGACCCTCTTTATTCCATCTTTACCTCTACAATTTCGTATCAATCACACAATTCCCAAAATATTCTATTTCCCACTTCCCACCCCATCCCACAACTTTCAAATTACCAAACGTCACCTAAAGCTGTTTATAATTGAAGACTGATATGCAAGCGGACAAAAGAGATTTTAGACTTAGAAGAAGATGCAAGTCCACAAAAGAGATTGTTAGACTCTGAAGAAGAAGAAGCAGAAAGTGCAAAAAAGAGATTTTAGACTAAGAAGAATAAGAAGAAGAAACTCTAAACTAACTTTTCACCAAATTTGTTACCTACTCCAACCTAATTCCTCACTGATAGTTGTGCTCAACTCCCACTAAATTTTTCATCAATAACTGTTACCATGCAATACTATAGTAAGATCCCCTGCTGAGCTGACGAGCAAACTAGGACTGAAAACCCAAAGATTTGTGAGGACCAAAGAATTTGTTAGTTCGAGTTATTTGTGGACAGTTAAGGGCAGTTAATTGTTGCACAGTGAAGTTTTTTATTTTTGGAAGGATATAGAGGCAGTTTTAAATTTTTTTTTTTTTATTAGGAAAATCTTAGGATAATCATATAGTACTGGCCTATTTGAAGTTTGAGAAGATCCATTTAATATCAATATATCAATAAAACATCTTGATTAGATACTATGGTAGTTGTCTAAAAACACGGACAAAAGGATTGCTGCAGGTGAGAGCTCTTCTGCCTTCTTAAGTTGGGCAGTTTTGGTTAGAGCCCAGAGGCTTAGAGCAAGGAAGAAAAAGAAAGAAGCCTCCTCTTTTTAACAGCAAAAACAAAAGAATAAGTCTCCTCTTTCATCTTTTAGCATGTGGCTCTTGTAACTCCAAAAATCATTATTGATTCTTCTATAATCAGTGCTCACCCTAGTTTCCATGCTTCACCTCCATTTCAATTTTGGTTTCCTTCTCCATTTTCCCCGTCTGAGATTCCCAAGCAATCTTGGAAGAACAATTCCAGTGGCAAACCTCTAAGGCTTCCTTTGACCGCACATTCCACTAGGACACACAATGTTAACTGACCCAAGGAAATAGTAGTATTGGCTGCAATATTGCTTTCAAATCAAAACATTTTTAGCCTTCAAAGGTAGTATCAAAAGGAGTTGGTGGATTCAACTTCTCCCAAAGTTTTACTACCAGCTAAATGCCCAGCTCACCCAAAGAAAGCCTAAATACAATAAATTGATCTAAGTGTTACCTATTACAAAAAGGAGCTGCTAATATCTGCCATGCCAGGAGCAGTTTTAACATGTATCGGATAATCTCCATCCTGCCCAAAAGCATGATACATGCAAGCCTCTAAAAGCTCCTCACAACCATAAGGATCAAGTTGCTCATAAGTAGTGCGGTGCCCACTAGTTCAGGTGGCACCTGAATTTTTCAAATATTGATGTCTATGCATGCCATGTGCCCTGCCTATCAAATTTTTAAGGTGGTTTAACTAACCTCCTATCAGGCTATTAGTGAGATTTTTCTATTGGGTAATCCCTGTGGCTAAGACAACACACAGGGCAGGCTACAGGTTGCACAAGCATGAGAAGACAGCAATTGTATGACGAGTGGTAATTAGTAAAGTGTATGCCTGGAAGAAGGACAGCCTGTCAAACACGTGTCTTTGCACTCTGGAGGAATGGTGAAAGTTAATTCAGTATTAAATGGTCAGCCATGTGCAGAAACGCCAGCATGGAGATGCTAGAAAGATATTCCATAATTTCGCCCATCCAAAAAATACTGATCAAAATTTCAGTATTTAAGAAATGAATAAAGAATCCAGCCAGATAATTATGTCTATCGAGATATACTAACATTCAAAGCATCCTGTTGTGGTGATGAGGATAGAACTGTTGAAAGAAGTTCAATGCTGTTTCGAGCCACGTCAAATGCTTCTTTTCTTTGTTCCGGCGAGAATATTTGGACAGGAACATCATGATCTGGCTGCTGCGGTGGCAGATCCATATGTGATTCTAAACTTGAAGCTGAAGCTGGCGGAGTAAATATTGGAACCAAGCTCTCATTATCACGTCCAGGGAAACGAATGCCTCTAGATTTCAAACTCTAAAAGAAATTAAGATGAGCAATGACAAATGAGAAGTGGGAAGTGAGAAGTGAGAAGATAAAAACATTAAGCTGAAACAAAAAATGACTCAGCCAACAGAGACAAAAGGGGATACCTTGTATGTTTCTTCATAGACAGGCAAATACCTAAGTTCATTGGTTGACTCACCCCACGCTTCAATCAGAATGAGAGCTTTGTTCCGATTATTAACAATGGTCTGAGGATCCTCAATCAGCTTCACCATCTCATCAAGAACTCGCTCAGAGGCCACCTCTGCAAAAGCTTTCTCACAGTTCTTAGCACAAGTCTCAAGCAAAACCAACGCTAGATACTGGGCCCTGGGATTCTTTAGCATGATCCGCTTTTTGATGCCGCGGATCAGTTCAACACTGTTCACCCTTTCAGTGTTGATCATATCACAGATCTCAAGGTTGGCAGCCCAGTCAGGCTCCTCCAATGTCTCAGCGGTGGCATCTTCAACAATCTTCTCAGCTGGGCTCTGGCCCTGGAAGAGTTCCTTCATTTTGAAGCTCATGGATGTCATGCCAGCTGACATCTTCCGGCCAACCTCAGCACCACCAATCTTAAGGCGCTCGCCAAAGGCACTCACTTTATCCATGAGATTATCACTCATTTTTCTTAAAGTTAGGTTTCAGAACTTCAGCAACTGATCAAAAACCAGATGTCATTTGGTCAGATGCATGAATCATGCAACAAATCAAGACCACACTGAACAGATCAAAAGGAGAACTCAGTGGTATAGGCACACAATTCATGCCCTAAAGGCACCCAGAAAATACGCTGAGACAGAATAATTATCTTTCAAAACATATTCAAGTTCAATAAGATCATGCCGCACTAGCATCAGAAATGTCACAGGTCCATGAATAGCAATAACCAGAAATGAAAGATCTTTACCCTTCCACAGGCACAGAGTGATTGTTGGAGGCTCAGCCACAAACAATTTTGTCAGAATAGAAATGACAAATCCAAACCAAAGAGCATGAAATAAACTGGAATTCCAAACCCAAATCCAACCCAATACATTCTTCCGCATTTTTTTTTTTTTGAAGGAGCATGCACACTCCACCAAATCTACAAAAATTCAGTTGCACCGGAACATCAATTATTATGTCTCTGCGAGAATGAAATAGAGGGATAGAGATGATTTCTTGTTCATGTTTCTCCATCAGCAGCATCTGAACTAACACCCGTATTTTACACAGGTAGAAGAACAATCCAAGAATTAATTTCTAATCACAAGCTATCTCGTAAACCTTCAAGAAAATTGACTAGAAATCTATTATGTATAGCTTTTCTATCTCCCGTGCCCATTTCACATGTTCTGTGTCATGCCCCCAATCGAGCCTAACACCGTTGCCTAAAAATTGGGTAAAACGGTAACGAATCAAACAGAAGTCAGCGGATTATGAAGAATTTGAAGAAACCACGTGCGAAAACACAAATCCAACAAATAGGTGAAAACCCCTCCCAGAAGGCACAATGCGTTTTCCAGCAGACAGACCGCGGCAAGATCGCGCCTTTACATCAACAACGAAACAATCGAAGGAATCGCCGCTACCCCACGACAGAAATTGCCCAAAAATTCAAAATTTTGAGAAGAAAAAAACAAAGAAATACCTTTCTCAGCTCCTTGGAATTGAGAGGAGTGAAGCCTTAGCCTCTGAACTCGTCGGAGCCGCGGTCTTCTTGTTCGTATACGGTGCTTGGAGTGGTTGGGGCTTGGGGTGTTAAAAATAAATAAACAAAAAGGATTTTTTTATTCTAATTCTTTGGGAAATACACGGTCGTCTCGTTTCTTTGTAGAAGAAAGAATTGTCGGTTTGGCCGTCGGATGTTGGTTCGAGGCCTCGAATCATAAGAGGACGCTGACGGAACGGAAGCTTCTGCGAGCCTTGCTGCGGAGGTAAACGCCTCCGCTGTGCAAACATCGGACGATCCTGACCGTTAGATACAAGAAGATACGATTGATATCGCACACACGTACCGGAAGTGGAGGCGTGTGGCGGACACTGCGGAGGATTTCCGGGTCTGTTTGGCAAAGACGGTAGGGCAAGTCCAAGTCATGCCGCGCGGGGGTGGACTGCTGCCGCTGCTGCTGGTCTTTTTGCACGTACACGCCCATATGTTGCAGGTAATTTCCCTGCGTACCCTTGACGTCTGAGAAATGAGAATTACTCATTTGACGGATTTTGGGAAAAAATTAAGAACTTTTTTGCATTTACCTCCTCGTAAATATTTGATTTTGTAATTTATGCCTAAATTTTTTATTCTGTAAATAACCCCATTTAGGAACTCTCCTTGCAAAATCACCCTGCTAATCACGTCCTTGCCTCCATAAGTTCTATATTAGAACTCTCCACTCAAATGCTAAAATGTGTGAGAAGATACACTTTTTTTCCAAGTAATTGGCAGATATACCCAGATTTGAAAGCAGTATGTAAATGCTTAAATAGAGACTTTTTTGCATATAAAAATTATAAAATGGAGGTTCCTGATGGGATGGGACAGACGTAATTAGCATTAAGAAAGGTAATTTCGCAAAAGAAAATGACTAAATAAGGGCATTTATAAAAGCAAGGTTTTTGGGTAGAAATTGCAAAATCAAAGGAAGAGTGTATCAAAATTCAGAAAATAAAACCACAAATGTGGGAAGAGAAGGAAGACAAGGATGACAATTACAAAGTAAATAAAAATGAGAAAATTGCAAATATAAGTAATGATGGAAGAAAATATGATGATTTGCGGGTATATCTTCCCTACACCTTTTACCTATGCAATTAGAATTATATCAATTTTGTTAATAGTTGCCGTGATGAGCAATTTGAAAGCTATTAAAAATTTACGCTTATTTTAAAGTCATAACAGTCACGAATGAAATTTATATATTTAAAATTTATCATTGTATTTCAATCAAAAGTGACTAGTAAAAAAAACTTTTAATGAAGGAGACCAGTAAAAGTTTCGATTGATCAACCATTGAGAGAAGGTTATCAAAGGGGGATATTTATCAAATAAACTTCAAAAATAAGGGGCTTATCGATAATTATGTTTATAAATTGTAAAACTCACAGTACTTAGAAATTATTAAAAATTTATATTTTTTTTAAATTTCCATAATAGTTACTAATGGCATTTATATAACTACAAATTTATCAGTCTAATTTGGCTTCATTATACTTATTTATTATTTTAATCCCTCTGCCAATATGAGCCATGTTTGAGATATAATCTTTAGTTTGAGAAAATTACCATTTTTATTAATTAAGTCATAAACACCTCTTAGGTGCTCTTTGGTTTATCAAATTGTCATCTTCTGTAAATAACCTTATTCGTACTATAATATTTTTATATTATTCTGCGTTTTTACTTACCTTCCTTTATTTCCGCCCATTCTTTCCTAGTATAATTACTATAAAGGTTTATATATTTGGATGATTCACCTTTATATTAATCATCCTACTAATTGTTCTTTGAAAGGTTTTAAGAAAGAAACTCGAAATTTTGGTGAGCATTCTGAATATTATCTATTCGTTTTATATTTATGTTATTTTATTTTCTATTTTCGACATTATTTGAACAATTTTAGTCTTGAAACCAAGTTTTTAGAAGAAGTTTTTTTTGTTAGACTTGTTTGGATGCACGGAATATAATGACAATTGCATTTTTTTTTTTGAATGAGTTTTGCCTATTATGCTTTTTTATATTTATGTTGAGAAAAAATTATAAACTCTTTACGCGAAGTAATTTTATCTTAATGTATTTCTTTTTTAATTATTTTATTTGAATTGAAAAGTAAAATCTAATAGATAATGATTTTATATAAAATTCTCAAAATATATATATAAAAAAAATTTACCTTTTGGTGAAAGAAATAAAAGGGTATTTTTCTCATTTATATATTATTTCAATTTTTGCTGTATCAAACACAACACATTAATTTAAGTCATTTTATTTAAACTGTATCAAATACTTATGCTTATTTGACTTCAGCTACTTATCAGCTTCAGCTAATAAACTCTGGCATGATGAATCATAAATAAAAAAACTCATACAGCATGAAAAAAGCCCAAGCGCGCGCATATTATACGCCACAATGAGATAGTTTAATTAATGTAACTACGATCTATTTATAAACCCACCTGCAATGTTCGGTTTTTTGTAGTTGTGCAGGTGCTCAGCCGGCTACAAGTACGTTTGAGGAAGTTCAAGGCTAGGCAGATAAATGTGAACACATTTTAGAAAAAATCGCTGGCACCAGGAGCGGATGAAACAGACAAAAAGAAAAAAGTTAGAATTGCTTATTCGACAGCATTTTTACCATTTGTCTAAGGCACAGAATAGAGTGCCAAACAGAGTAGGAAATTCAACCTCCAACGCGGATTCAGCACTTTGTTGGAGCGGTTGGAATCTTTAATGTATATTATTAAACAACGCCACACAAGAATTTTCTCTGCATGACTTCAACTTTACTCTTTCATCTCCCTAATTGATTCAACCCAGCTGGCTGCTGGACCGTGGTTCAATGCACCCGGGTGCATTGAACCTCAATGCACCTGGGTGTACTTCACCCATTTTTTTTTATTTTTTTTTGAAACTTGTTTTACAAGAATGTTAATATAAGTGTATTTAACATGTGTATAAATTTTTATAATTTTTGGAGATTTTTAGATATATTTTTTATATTTTTTAAAATCAGTGGCATTTTTAGTAATTTAAAATTACTAATAATGCCACTGATTTTTAAAAAATCCGAAAAAATATCTAAAAATATTTAAAAATGGTAAAAATTTATACACATGTTAAATAGACTTAGATTAGAATTTTCATAAAAAAAAGTTTCAAAAAAAATAAAAAAAAATGGGTGAAGTACACCCAGGTGCATTGAGGTTCAATGCACCCGGGTGCATTGAACCACGGTCCGCTGGCTGCTAGGATAAATAGATGAAGTCACGCATTTGAAATGTCCACAATACAAAACATTCTGCCGCCAGTTTTTTTTTTTTTTTTTCCGGTCCACAT
The DNA here is from genome assembly GCA_030490835.1 of Annona cherimola. Classification (NCBI taxonomy): domain Eukaryota; kingdom Viridiplantae; phylum Streptophyta; class Magnoliopsida; order Magnoliales; family Annonaceae; genus Annona; species Annona cherimola. The sequence continues at coordinate 4,065,247 of CM059974.1, forward strand.
CCTCTTGCAGAAAAGATGGAATAGAAAAAATAATTAATTAAACGAATGAGACAAGAAAAGAGAACATTCTGATACTCCACCTCATCACCCACCACATGAAGACAAGCAAGTTCCCAACAAGATTTCCCATTATCATAGACATGATTTCCCAGAAAGTTATTACATGATTGTTCGCAGTTTTCAATCAAATCAGCTGCCCGTTTCCAACCATTTCACTCATCTTGCCAGAATGTAAATGCAATTTTTTTAAAAAAAATGTAATCCAGGTTCTTCCATAAAATATATATATATATATATATATATATATATATATATGTAATCTGGAAAAATAATTGCCAGAAAAACAAAAATTCTGAGATCAAACAGAGCATTGTGTACGGAGATTGAAGAGGAAAGCCACGTGTATGCATTTGTCGGGTAAAAATTTTACAGGAGGCAGCTGCTGTCCTCCAACTTCTGAAACAGCTAAACGAATCATCACGAATACATCTTTGGGAAGAAGGATGATACAAGCACCTCAGATGAAAAAGCTGCAGGTTTCATGGACATGGTTGTGATTGGGCAGCAATGGCCCAAAACATGTTAAGCCACTTATTGCCGAATATTGCTTTGCAGATCCAAGTGCATTGTCTCCAATTATTGATATAACGCCTGCAAAATGAGATCCATCAACAATGTAAAGGCAAATTTCATTAGTGAAGCCATTCCTTCACTGGATGACAACAGTTGATGTGTTCTCCAGTGCGCCAACAATCCAGTGTGGTTCCCATTTCCCATTATTTGGACACCAACTGCCTATGAAATTGTCAGAATCCATCAACTGTAATTCTGCTTTCAATGTTGTCCACAACAACCTCTCAGATCCAAAGTGGCTATGCAATCAACACAGTTGACTGTTAAAAATAGGAGCCCATGCATAAGTGTGTGCACACGGATAGTCAACTGTGAACTGGACACAAGAATAGCTACAGCATTTTGTAGAAACTGAATCAACAATATCCAGTTTAATCTGGGAGCCCACGCCAATGTGACACAGCTACTTAACTGTTGACTGGACACACAACAATAGCTACAGCATTATGAAGAAACTGAATTGATAATATCCAGTTTAATCCAAAATGAATGATAAAGACCAAGGATATTTCCCGGCATTTGCAATGAAGAAACAAGAAAATGCCACTACAATCTCTTGGCATCAACATTATTAAAATCTGGAACCAAAATGATCATAAGAAGCATTATTTGACAAAATTTTCATGAAATGACATGAACGTGAGCCAGCAGCCTGATTAATCAAGTAAAATCATGGTAAAATGCAATCCAAGGCATTCAAATCAGAAAAACTAGACCTAATAACACATCAAAAACAGTATTTTTTGTATATTACTACTTGGAGAAAGTGTTGTATAGCAGATCAATACAATGCATGCAGAGTATTCCTCTTTATTTTACCATGAGTTACACTTGAACTCCCGACCTCATCATTTTTGCTCGTTTCTAATTCATTCTCACACCATTTGAGCAAGTAACAGATCTCGGATATCAGATATGACATAAAGACTCGACAAAAAACTGTTGGAGCACCATCTTATCAAACTGGAGACAACAACACAGGACCTAAATGAATGAGAAACTTATCACTTTTAAGATAGACATCATTATTATTCGTATTTCATCTGAATTAATTGCACAGCACACCCATATTTTAGTCTACCACAGCTCATCAACTCAATTAAGCAACATGTCATAAATCTATGATAACATCGCACCAGTTAGAACCATTATTCTTGGCCTCCTTTCAGGAGCCTTACAGTTGTAGTTTGGGCATCTAAATCTTCCTAATAAGTGCAATTTTATCTCTCTATTGCAAATGTGGTCAAACATCATGATCTAATTTCCCTGATTGGATTCCCCACATCTGATACTCCCAAGCTCCTTTCAACATTTTAAGAAAAGATCATCCACAGATCCTACAGTTTACATCTTTGAAATCATGCTCCAATAACCGTGAAAGAACTAATACCTGAAAATGTTGAAGCACCTGAAGAGAACTATTTAGTTGATGGTTGCCAGGGTTGAGAGAGTGAGACAATGGCATTTGATGCCTTGAGTCCTTGGTTGCCGTATATAGCAGATTTAAGCACTTTGTACTGTTCAGATACTGAATCATACAATGCTTGTGAAAAAACCAACTTAGCCTGAAACAAGTTATAGATTGTTCCTTTTAGAATTGCATAGCATAAACAGGAAAATGTCGTGCACACAAATACTTGTGGACCCTCTAAATCTAGGCATACCAATAACTGGGATCAAGGTCAGGCCACAATCATCATCATTAGTTGTTGCCTCAGTAACATGGATCTTGTTGTGTCATTCCAGTTAACTTGGGCACAGATCCACATTAAGCTCAATCACTTTCCAGTGAATCAGCAACAGACTAATATTTAAAAGAGGTTCATCCACTGGCATAGTCAATAAATCAATGAAAGAGAAAAGAATAACTATACGAGCAAGATGCATTTCAAAAACAATGATGAGATAAAGCACAATAAGAAAATAACTATTTTTAGGGTAATTTTGCAAATATACTCGCATAGTTTGCCCATAATTGCATGTAGACCCACACTGTTTCAGAAATTGCGAAAAACCCCCATATAGTTTGAGCAGGTATACCCATGGTGGCACTTTTCCGTCACGGCACACTAGGCTGCTGTTAACATAATTTTGGACATTTTATATTGACAAAAATATCCCCCTGTAAAGTATATTAAAATAAATCCATGTATACAATGCAATATCCACAGCCGGATCACCGGATTTGGTGCTCCATCATTGTCACCAATTTTAGCGGCGCACTGTTGCTTCAACACCAAATTGCAGCAACGCATCCCCTCTTGCTGGTGGAAACCCGTCTCCAGATTCAAAACCGACATCTGATAACCAAAACTAACAAATCACACAATCTTCTCAGATGCCGGCAATGAGATCCATAGATCCGAACCCACGACCTTCTGCCTTACTATCGGCGTCCTCCATTTTCATCTCCCAAAGATCAGATGTGAAATCCTTATTTCTTGTTAATTTTGATTTTCACCAATCTGATTTTGCAGATGTGAAACAAACGTAGGGCATACTAAAGACATCTTCATAGGCTGATGTACTCATTTGCTCGATAGATCTGAAATGAGATCATAAGCCCAATTCAATTTTAATATTTGATTGTGCTTTTCTTTTTCTATTGATTTTGAACCAAGAATGGATCCTTTCCGCCACTATTCAAGAAAAATTCACTTTCTTTTGAATATTCTTCATCTCTGGATATTGAATTTTTAGAGATCGAGTAGGTGCAACTCAAATCAAAACTTTTGTGAAATTATCCTGCAGTGATGTGCAAAGAAGATTGACATTCATGCCCATTCATGACATTTGCAAGTGAGAACTCGATTAAGAAGAAAGGGGCAACGGCGATGTAAGAGTTCTCAGCGAAGTTGTCATGTGTTGTATGCATGGGAGAAGATGGGTTCCATGGCTTTTTCCTCTCCGACAAAGTCTACCCACTAGCATCGACTTCATCTCATTCTGGCTGCTTCTACTGTCGTCTATTCATTATGTGAAATTGTGAATGCAGCAAATGGAAGGACAATTTGGGGGAAAAAAGATAGCTTAATGGCACCTGACTTCAGTTTCACAACAGTTGTCGCCATGGGTATGTCTGCAATTCAATATAAATTATGTGGGGGTAATTTATAATTTCTAAAACTGCATAGGTATATCTTTAAGGTCAAACTATGTAGGTATATTTGCAAATTGCCCCATTTTGATGTGATCTTATGCCTGCACCTCTAGAGCTGTAGGATCCTACAGCATTTATTGTGAGCATCTACTTAGAAAAATGGAACAGCAACCCCTACACACCATGCGAATTTAAAATAAAATAAACCAAAAAAGAAAAAAACTAAAGGGCTCACTCGCACCTGCTCTTATCAGCCCCTCTCACTCTCTTCACCTTCTCTCTTCCCCACGTCTAATGATATGCCCCCGATCTCTCTCTCTCTCTGCCCTCGATCTTCACTCCCTGCATCAAGCTTGGCAAGGCAGCTTCAACTCCATCTTTCACGCCTCCCTGCCCCCCCCCCCCCCCCCCCCTCCCACCTCTCTCTTCACTGCCATAAAGTTCATGGATCCCTACTCCCTCTAGGGAGAGCACGAATTCCACAACGAGCTCTCCTTGCCTCCCTTTGCCAACACCTCCAATCAAATCGTTTCCCTCCTCAGCTTATGCTCCTCCTCCCACCCCCGTAAATTCCTTCTCATCTACGAACTCATGCCCAAGAGTAGCCTACAAGATGCCCTCCCTCCCTCAGCTCAAGCTCTAGCATGTCCAATTTACTGTCACGTTCGACATCACCTGGGACCTCGAGTTCTTACAATCCATCTGCGAACCCCTTGTGATTCACAGGAATATCAAACCCAGTAATGTGCTTCTCGACTGCGATTTCCGCGCCAAGATTACATATTTTGGCCTAGCAAGGATAAAGATGGAGTCTTGCGCATTGGCTATGGTGGAAATTGAAGAGGCCAATGGGGAAGAAGAGGAGGGGGGAAGGCATTGTCCGCAATCGAGGAGACGGAGAGCGTCACCACAGGAACAACGGGATTCAACGAAACTAGAAATGTGGGTTTTGGGGCTGTCATGAAAGCCTCACTCAAAGCATCGCCCAAGACACTCTGTGCGGACACATCTAATTTAGAGATCCTTGACAAGACAAGTATTGACAGTGTAAAGGAGATGGGTGGGACAAGCCTGATGGGGATGGCTCCCAAAAGAAGGGAGCAGCTGGTGTCTGGGATGAACTCGAGGTGACGCAGGATAACGGAGGGATCTCTGAATCGGGCTGCGTCAAGGACTACATGATGGAGTGGATTAGGACAAAGATCAGGAAGGAAAGACCAAAGAGCGATTGAAATGCAAAAGCAGCCACAGGCAACAAAAGCAAATCAGCTTGAAAAACATAGTGGAAGCAGCAGCAAAAGCAACTAGAGCAGTGGGCTACCTTGGATGAGGATCAGGCGCACATGGACAAGAAGAGTTACCCTACGCAAGAGTGGTGTGAGAAGAATTTTGTCTTTGAGCCGCGATTTTCTTCTAAATAATGTCGCTTTCTGACTTTTTATTTTTTTCGCAAAAACATCACATGTCAAGGGACTAAATTGTAAAAATTATGATGGGCTAAGCACCAAGGCACTTCACCTGGGCACATAAGATCACGCCTCGCTTTAATTAAAACTGATAGATTCCTTCGAAATTCTAAGGGATTCATGGATTAAAATGTGAGATTTAAATGGTTCATTAGCTACTAAATATGTTTATTACATTAATAAAAAATTTGGTGGGCTACAAAATAAATTCCCACAAAAGTGAACATTTATTCATCTTTAGTTATTAATTTTGTGGTCTACTAAAATTTTTATGGGTAATGATTCAATATAGACAGCTGCATAGAGAGTACATGCAGCCCCTTTTTATTTTGCAATGCTTTTTTCCAAATTTAAATGATTTATCATATTTATCCATATGTATTTATTTCTGATGCTAAAAAACTAAAATGTATTTAAAACTTTTATGCATTATATATATACCATACATTTCTTGGAAAAATTCATAGTCATACATTAACTCTTAAAAGATGCTAATTTTTTGCCAAAATATAAGTTTCTAACGAAATTATTTTTTGATAGCATGATAAAACAAGCAGTGTTAAACAAAATAAATGGTTGAGTGTTCGGTATTTAAGAAAGCTTTTGAAAGAAAACTTTTTTGTGAAAAAGTTTTTGAAATGGGAGAAAGTAATATGATAAGATAGGATAATGATGAGTAAAGATAATAGGGTTTTTCCCAAATATACCCATTACGTTTAACCATATTTACAAATATGCCCACTACGTATCAGAAATCCCAAATATACCTACTACGTTTTGCCAAAATCCCAAATAAGCCCACGCCGTCAGTGACCGTCTAATAATTTTTCAGAAATGCCCAGATTACCCCTGGCGTAAGATTTTCCCAAATATACCCATTACGTTTAACCATATTTACAAATATGCCCACTACGTATCAGAAATCCCAAATATACCTACTACGTTTTGCCAAAATCCCAAATAAGCCCACGCCGTCAGTGACCGTTACGTTAAGTGACGGAACCGTTACACAGTGGCTAATAATTTTTCAGAAATGCCCAGATTACCCCTGGTGTCTGTGCTGTTGTATTTTTTATATTTTTTCCGTTAGTTTCAAAAATGATAATTTTTTCCTTCCGTCTATGCTATTGTATGTTTAGCACGGTAAAATTTATGAAATATCTGAAAATTTTAAATTATTTACAAATTGTAAAAGATATTTCTACAATTAATTTAACATAATTATGTGCAGAATATTATGTCATGATAAATTGAAATTAGCAGTTTTGAAATAATTATATTCACAGCAATTCTACAAAAAATCACGCAATATTTTATTTAATATGAGTAACAACCAATGTTTCCATAATAATTTGAACATTTTAAATTCCCAAAAACATAGATGACATAATTATATAAAAATGCACATGTCTTGAGATAATCATCCAGAATTTGTATAACTTGGTTTTTAGGTGAAATATACCTGCATCTACATATTTATGAAAAAAGCTAATTTCCAATTTAATGCACCCTGGTGCACTTAGCTTCAGCTAACCCGAGTGCATTAAACAATTTTTTTAATTTTTTATGAGATTTTTTTATACAAGTGTTAATCGTATTTAACATGTATATCAATTTTTATCATTTCTGGAGTATTTTAGATATTGATTTTTAATTTTTGAAAATCATTGTCATTTTAGGTAATTTTAAATGACTAAAATGTAACTGATTTTCAAGCATCGAAAATTCATATCTCAAATATTCTAAAAATGGTAAAAATTTATACACATATTAAATACACTAGATTAACACTTGTATAAAAAACTTTTCAAAAAAATAAAAATTTGCGTTAAAATGGGTTTAATGCACCCGGGTGAGCTGAATATCTGTGCACCCAGGTGCATTAAATTGCAACCCAAAAAAACTTATGATATTTTTTCCCACCACCCAATTGATGGGGAGTCCCATGCGGCTAGACACATGAGATCATTGCTTATTTTAAATTAATTATAAAGAGAATGTCTTCATAAAAAATTATTTATTAAAAATTTCTTCATCACAAATTAATAGAAAAGCAGCCCGGCTAGGATCCCCAATTAATAAGGCCGGGTTGAATTGCAAAAATAATATGTTTAATTTAAGTGAATATTTCAACTGTTGCTAACTAGTCCTCAGTGAATTAAGATGAGCCTTATATTATTCAACTAACACCTAAAATGCACCTGTGTCATGAATTAAACATTATTTTTTTAAAAACAGAATCTGCTTGCAAATTACCTCAAATGAAACAAAACTATGGGTGTATTTGGGAATGGATAAAACTTTTGATGAAAAGTTGTAGAGAGTAGAAGTTGTCAAATGATGTGATATGATAGGGGTAATGATGAGGAATAAATAGGATAAAGTTGAAATGCAATTATCATTTTTGAAATTAACTGGAAAAAAATACCAAACATACAATAGCATAGACGGAAGGAAAAAATTATCATTTTTGAAACTAACGGAAAAAAATATAAAAAATACAACAGCACAGACACCAGGGGTAATCTGGGCATTTCTGAAAAATTATTAGCCACTGTGTAACGGTTCCGTCACTTAACGTAACGGTCACTGACGGCGTGGGCTTATTTGGGATTTTGGCAAAACGTAGTAGGTATATTTGGGATTTCTGATACGTAGTGGGCATATTTGTAAATATGGTTAAACGTAATGGGTATATTTGGGAAAATCTTACGCCAGGGGTAATCTGGGCATTTCTGAAAAATTATTAGACGGTCACTGACGGCGTGGGCTTATTTGGGATTTTGGCAAAACGTAGTAGGTATATTTGGGATTTCTGATACGTAGTGGGCATATTTGTAAATATGGTTAAACGTAATGGGTATATTTGGGAAAATCCCAAGATAATAATGTTAGAATAGTTGTATAAAAAATTGGAAAGAAATGATTAAAAAGTAGGGCAGTTGTACAAAAAGATGTGAAGAAATAATTAAAAAGTAAGGTAGTTGTACAAAAAGATGTGAAAAAATGATTAGAAAATAAAATAGCTGTGAAGGCAAAAAAAAATCAAATGGAATTTTTTTTGTGGGGGGGGGGGGGGGGGGTTGTTTACCTAAAAAACTTTTCAAACTAAAACTTTTTACTCTTCATAATTAATCTATTTTTTAATTATTTCGTCACTTCTTCCTATACATCATTTTCTCTCATTTCAAAAACTTTTCACTAAAAGTTTTATCACATCTCAAACACACCCTTAGATTTGGAAAAAAAATTATGATGTATTTGTTTGCACTCAAAACTTTTCACTCTCCGCAATTACCCTATTTTTAAAATAAAAAAAAATTTACATCTTCCTATACAATCACTTTACTTTTCCATTATTTCTACACAACTACCCATATAACTAACTTGTTTATTTTAATTTCATTCTTGTTACTCCTCATTATTACCTCTATCATGTCGCATCCTTTTCTCCCGTTTCAAAAGTTTTTACACTACAAACTTTTTATCAAAAATTTTATCACTTCCCAAACACACCTTCGATTTAATAAATTTTTTTTTAAAAAAAAAAACCAGGGGCTGCATGGAGACTATATCAAATCATTGCTCAACTCTTATCAATATTATAATTGCATTCTAAGCTACATATACTTTTTAAATTAATGAATCTCTTGGAGCCTTAGATCTCATAAATTAATCCATTAAGCCATCGAATCAAGAGATTCCTTTGAAATTTCAAAGGAATCAATTCCTCTAGATGAGTTCCATTTTTTAATTGGATATCTTAATGACAACTTTGCAAAACCAAGCAGATGAATATTGATCGACATGTTGATGCCTGCGGCAGCAAGATGGGAGCATAGACAGCAAAATTATGGGAAAGAATCAAGTAGTGGACCTGTTGATACAAAAACTAACCTCTTCAGGGTTTTCAATACCACCAGCAATTTCCTTGTAGCTCATTTCTGGAGCCACAGATACTCCAACTCCATGGTAGGAAATCACTCTTCGCTCACCAATTTGTTTCTCCACCTGAATAAATGATAGCCTCCTTAGATAAAACAAAACCATTACAGACAACCATTGACTTTTCTCAGATAGAAGCATACCTGGGTTGGTGGCGGCATGATATCATAGCATAGAAGTGCTAAAGGATATATATGCCCTGGAACACCTGAGTGATCAGAAATCCTTCTCATGTTGTCAACTGAGGATGAATCAAAGGGCGCCTGGCCACCTTACATCAGTAGCAATAACAACAACAATAATAATAATAAGAGCATCACTGCAATAAGAAAGGGCTAATGAAGTGCGGCCTTTTCGCTTAATGAAACTGGGTGCAAACCATACCCCCTCAGGTTTCCTTTTTTTACTTTTTAAATTTTTTTTAAAAATCTAGTCATGCATCATGTTCTCCTCTATGAATATTTGTATGATATCAAAAATTACTTAGTTAGATTTTTATGTAATCCAATGCATGGGGTTCTTTGTAATCGTATTCTTTAGTATTATAGATTAGAAAAGCTTTCAATCAAGTTTTATTTTTTGATATTTGAGCTAAAGAAATAGTTTTAAACACAATGCATGGCAAATCAGATTCAATGATCCATCTAGACACACTTAGCCCTTGAGTCCAACAAAAACAATGGCCCATGCCTTGTCGAGAATTAGAAGCTGATTCCATCTGTCTTTAATCTAGACAGAATTCCAAATTCCCTAATATCCAAACCACCTTATCTAGGCACATTGGTATTTTATTCTGTTAGAAGAGGAAGAGCACCACTGAAATCAAAAATGATAAAGTAAATTTAAGAAGATGCTTATAATGAGAAGTAGCAAATTGTTTTCAACAAACTTTCGACTGCCATGAGAATGATGGAAAGAATCAAAAAAATGCAATTTGGCCAGCTCAAAAGACAATGAAAAAAAAAAAAACTTACTGGGTATAATTCATTTGTCAACGGATCTGGGCGGTCCCTGCCACCACTTGGCGCAATCCATATTATCTGTGATCCCGCCCTAAATCCACATGAACCAAGAGTCAAATAAGCACATGGTAAGGAGTGCAAATAAAAAATACCAATTATAATGAATAAGATTGAGGTGTAATTTTATTGAATATTCCATGACAATGAGGGCAGGCAATGATTATTCAAATTTAGTAAGAGTTATAAGAATGGAAATGGTTGATAGCAAAAGGAAATGAATAGAAATCAACCCAAACCTGTCGAGATGAACAAGGTATTTAAACAGTTAAACTTCAAATTAAGGAAGAGCATGCGCACAACAAAAAAAAATCAAAATCAAAATCTTTGCCAGTGGGAACAAAGTCTGAATTGCAACCATGAAGACAAAAATATAAAGATGCATTATACGATGATGATGAAGTAATAGGACTCGTTAGGCATGTTTATCACCACTTTAAAATGATTCACCAGTACTTCCATATCTTCAGCAAATGTAACTATATATTAAAGATCACTTACACATCAAAATAATCCCAATCACAGCCAATGCATCAGTATCAAAATGTGACAGTAGAACTTTTTTATTAACAAATCAAATACAATCAATGAATGCAAGGAGCACCAGAGAAACTATGTTTCCAATTTTCGATGGATTATATAAGCATGGATGGGCCCATGTCAATTCTGTTACCATGGAATCCAACAGGACCGAAAAAACCCCATTGATCTGCCACTCCGAGAGAGAGAGCCAGTGATGATTGGATGGACAAAACTTTATAATCAACTGGTGAGAAGTGCCAAGCTGAATATTAAGTATTATTTTCTGAATTTTAGTAGCAAACAAAATGCAAACCTTGACATACCTCAAAAGCAAAGCCATCTCTTTCAAACTCCTGGTATTTGCTCTTTTTTTCATCTCAACCAGCTCAGGAATGTCATGCATGTGCTTCTTTGAATATACACAGAGAAGGTTTCTGGCATTATATGGAATTTAAATTGCTAAGAATGACTACAGCTTATTAGCATTCAAAAATTGGTAAGAGACTTTCCCAGAATTATTCAAAGGCATGAGAATTCAGGAGAACCTTCCCATGCTGAAGGGCTTGCAAACAGGATCTGTCACAACTCTATCTCCAGCAAGGAAGATCTACATGATAAACCATAATTGGTTGTTGCTCAATCCTCATTAGACTAACATAATTCCTTCATTCACTAGAATATCACAGAATAAATTGCCGTACCAATCTCTCAGCAAGATGGGGTTCTGTTGTATGAAGCAACAAAGAAATAACCGCAGGATCTGCTTCTGTTTGATGGTTGGATATTAGAATGATATTGTGGCCCTACACACCATAATGCAGGAGAATTGCTTATTTCTAACGAACAACACAGAAATAGTGAAAAAGAAGAAAAAACAGAATGGATTAAAATTGCGGAATTTCAGAAGGGAAAAAACTAAAGGTAGTGAAGATTCTCCAAATTATTCTGCATCCAGAATACCATATCCCCTTCTATCAAAAAAAAAAAAAAAAAATCCCCAGCAAAACAGACAAAATGTTGCAGATTATTAAGAAACAATTGAAAACTATATAGCAATTGGGAGAAAATTCATAGGCAGCTAGTTAAACATTGATCTCCCATGTATCGTAATGCCACAGAATATAAGAGAGAATTAGTTAGACGAACAGGCATATTGCATTATCGTATCTCAAAAAGAATACATCACTAAGATTCTGCTTCTTGAGATAAAGATCACCAACTTGATCCTATAACGAGCCAGAATATCCAACAACGACCAGCGAACATATATATTTTTCCATATCATTCCTGCTTGATCATGTCCGTTACCATGCATTTATTTTTTACTTCAAGAGTTTTTTGCATTTACATAACTCTGGGGATGGGCATACATGTACACAGCCTTACCCTTGATTTGTTGCAAAGATGTTATTTTTCATGACTAAAATTTATGACCTCTAGTCACAAACTCAACAACTCCTATATATGCACCTAAAAAATGTTCTTAAGAATATATATTTGACCAGCTACCAGTTTTAGTAGTGGAAGTGTAAATTTTGTAATGAATGTGACATCAAAAAGGTCAGGACAAACAAGTTGTATCAACATAACTGAAAGCACAAAATCTTAGAATAATTTCAAGAAAATCAGCCAAAACTGAGCACCTTTTGAAGCTTCTCTTCGATGTCATAAAAAAGCGGGATGTTGCCAATATATGAATTTCTGAAGATTCCAAAAAGTAAAGTCAAGAAACATAATCAAGCGCATCAGGGGAAGCCATAGTTGCTGCTCTATACATTTGAAATGTAAGAAAGCTGTTTCCATTGCAACCGCTTTACCAGGTCAGGTGATGAGTCCTTGGCGCAATGAAAGAAGAACAGAAAAATTTTAAAGTAGTTCAACTGGTTAGCTGTTTAACAACTAAAAACATGTCATTGGCAGTGAACAACGAGGGCATCAAAAATTTTAGAAAGAATGACCGCAAAAATGAAACCCAAAAAAAAAAAAAAAAAAAAAAAAACGAGACGTGAGCAAATTGATGTATTTTACTAACCTGAAATCTATCAAAGGCTGAACATAATTTTGACCAAACATGTAGTAGTCAAAAGGCTCTCGTATTGCTTCGTGATGGGATTGAAAAGTAAATGGCTCCTACAAAAACATGGGCCTTTGTAAGAGGCTCTGAAATACAGAACTGCGTCTAACTTCCTTCCGAGGCATTCAAGCATATCATTTTGTTATGAAGTCAGGAAAGTAAAAACTGAAAAGCAGATAAGATAAAAGTCAAACCTCTACTTCCAATAATATGCGGTCAAAGGCAACAGCCATATTTGACAATACGATCTCGCTTGCTCTTGGATTTCCACTTTGTCGAACCTGACAAATGGGTTGGAAAAGCTACTATAATGCTCTGGTATATAAGATGCGCCAGGACGATATACATGAAAAAAAAAAAGTGAAAACTCAAAAAATTTCCAGGTTTGTATATGAAAGAAAACATCAGTTGCAAACATGCAGTTGTGATTTTCTATATAAAAAAATTTGAAATTTTTCAACAGAATAGTACTAGTATCAAACCTTAAAGGATGCTATTAAACTTCCACAATAGCTTTCACCATGAATCCCAAATTACAAATGTTTAATGGCATTGAATATTGTCGGAAGACCTAATTAGTTGGGATTAACTTTCTGATGGACGAATTCTCAGTTTAGGAATCAAGCTGGCTATGCAAATAGCTTTTTAATGGCAGCATCAACAAATAACTAAAGTTTCCAGACCAGGGAACGAGGTGCTGCCCGGTGCCCACCGCTCTGAAGCTGTCCCAACAAGAAGTAGTAGTAGTAGTAATAACAATAACAATAATTATTATCACTGATACTATTATTATACAAATACTCGTAAGACTTGGATCCTAATTCCTAAGTAAACCAAGAAACAAACCGCATGTTCCCACGAATTCAATTACACAAAATATATATATTACCGCATTTTGATAATTCTCATATACTTCCTCCATGCGCGCAGCAACACTTGGGGTAAGCCTTCCTGCTTCCAATTCCTTTCTGATGCCAGAAAGTAGCTCTGCAGTTACTATACATGATAAGCAAATGACTCCAATCCAGATCATCGCAACGGAAATAAGCCGCTCAAACACCAAAATCTCGAACTCATCTCACCTTCCTCGCTTCGAGCATTAAGAAACGTCCGCGAGTGCCGAACCTCCTTCTCTTGACCGGACTGAGAAGCAACGGCCGCCATTCTTTTCAGCGAGCTCGCCCTCTCCGTCAGCTCCTTGTGCTCCACCAGCTCGGCTATCGCTCGAACCTTCAACGAGTGCGCGGCGCACGGGCAGCACCAACGGCCCTTCGATTGAGAAGAAAAGGAACCGGCGGCGACAGCCAAACTCTTGGACCCGACGGAAGAGCTCAAAACCCTAGCTCCCGGAAACGACCCGGAAAGCGTCGGCGGAGCCGACAAGATCGACATGAGCTCAAAACGAGAGCTGAAATGACGGATCTTCTACTGCGGAGTTCGAGTGAGCAAGAACTTCGAGATACGAAAAGGAGAAGAAGGAGAAGCCCAAACCCTAGTTTTCCGTTGGGGTTCGCCACAGAAAAGCGGTGGTCGACTTGCGTCCTTCCTCGATCGGAGGCTCCGGATACTGAGAAAGAGAGACGGAAGGTTATTTATAGTCACCTGCGGATCCGGAAAAACTCGATCATTGCTGCTGCCATGGCGGGGGGATTTCTGCTATTCCAGACGTTCTTTTGACATCTCGCACCCATGTCTTCAATCAGTCCGTATTTCATAAACTACTTCGATTCCCGTTGTCCCGCAAGAAGATAACAGCGCGGGCGGAGAGAAGAAAGGGCTGAGAGACTAATGATCCCGTGTTCTGCGGGTCTTCTTCGCATCGCCACGGCTTACAGGGTTTTAGCTGATTATGGGTGTGTTTGGTTGGGGGTAAAACTTTTGATGAAAAGTTTTTGAGGTAGAAGTTGTCACATTAATAGAAAATGATGTGATATAATAGGAGTAATGATGAGAAGTAAAGAGAATAAAGTTAAAATAGATAGGTTAGTTGTATAGATAGTTGTGTAGAAATGATTGAAAAGTAGGGTAGTTTGTATAGGAAAATATGAAAAAATAATTAAAAAATAAAGTAATTATAGAGAGTGAAAAGTTTTAGATTGAAAAGTTTTGGTTGACATGTTTATATCCCAAACAAACACACCCTCTAATGCTCACAGGTTTTCTGATAGGGCATGTTATGATACTCAGATGATGAATGGAACGGATGACTAGAAATTTTCCTCGTTCAAAATTTAGGGCTTGTATTTTTATATTGCGAGTGTACCGTTTTTCGTGCTCCAGCGACGGACGGTTTGGCTGCGAGCCACACAGCGGTGCTACAGCCCCACTCGACTCAAGAACGCACGCAAGTAGTTGGGCTCGATGCTCTTCGATCAGATAGAGCAAGGACGAGTGACGGGAAGAAAGTCCGCCACGTGGTAATTTTTTATTGGCAAACTCTGCGGACGCTGCGACCGATAGTGACTGGGGACCAGCATGGAGTACCACGTGGGCCCTGCATGTTATGGTGCACCGAGTGAGTACATCAATCCATGAACAATGCACTTGCTCCGGAGCCAAGGAGGCCCATCTGTGCTTGATCCATAACATTGATCAAGTGTCGTTGGCTATGTGAAATTTAGATCGAAATTTTTATCTGGAAAATATTACATTGGTTACCCGGGCCAAGCCGCTTTAGTGACGCATCCTGGCCGTCCGTTTCAGGAAGTACCAACGGCCGGGCTGCGATTTTCACGAGCTAGGGCACGACAGGACAACGGCCGGTTTACGTCACGAATGGAATATGTAATGGAAACGATGGTAGGCTAACAGCAGACAAACCTTTGTAACTAAAATCACTTGGTTATACCCATCTTATTAATCAATCTTAATCTCATAATTGTATTTGACATTAGCTATAATTATGAAACTAAATTCGTTTGAACCAATGGCTTTTCTCATACGAAACTTAAGAGTGTATTGTGTAATATGCGGAAAGGAGAAATGAAATTTTTAATTTTAACATTATTTTAATTATTTTACCTATTTTAATTTTCCTAATTTTTCTTTTTTATCTTTATATTCCAATTATTTACTTATATAACTGTCTCATTTATTCTCACTTTATTACTTTATCATATTACATCATATTCACATTTTTTAATAAAAATTTCAACTTTTCTTACTTACTTTGTGAAGCCCACCTATGTTCAACTTATAATTTCTCAGTTTTATTTTTTTATTTTTTTAATGAAATCTGTTTCTTGCTTTTAGTTTCTAAGTCATGCATGATATTTAAGACTGTTTACTTAGGGTATATTTGGTAATGTACAAATTCTTTCAACCTAAATTTTAATCTAAAAGATTTCACCTTACATAACTATCTTTTTTAATTATTTTTCACTTTTTTATATAACTATCATATTTTCAATCATTTCTAAACAATTACACAGGCAACCAACTTATTTATTTTAACATTATTATTTCTATTCTTTATCATTACCTCAACAGTATCACATCATTTTCTCTCGTTTCAAAAATTTTTACACAAAAAAATTCATTATCGAAGTTTTAATACTTCCAAAATACACTCTTAGTGTTTGTCCTTTGGAGAATGTCAGTGATATTTTAAAAATTGTGGGGTAATGAGTGAGAATAGAATTTGAAAAAAAGCACAAAAACAATGCAATATAATAAGAATAAAGTGAAAATAGACATGTTGGTTCTATTTTAAAATATCATCAAATAATTAAAAAATATAGATAAAAATGAAAAGAAATGAGATATTTAAGTAGTTAAATGCATTTGACTTTCTTATTCACTATATTTTATACAAAAGCCCAAATTTTTATTATGTATGTTATACTTTTGGAAAATGTATAAAATTAAATTTTGATAATAGAAAAAGCAGGACAACAATCTAATAGGGTAATTATTAAAAAAAAGAAAAAACTAAAAAGATATGATAAATTCATACAACAATATGCCTAAATATGCATAATGACATATTTAGACAGTTAAAATCGCTATGTAAGATACGTGTGAAAGAAGAATTGAAAATTTTGTACTTTCTATTTTCTAGTTACCAAACCACCCAATGCTCAAATATGCAAATTTTCTACTCATTCAAAAATACACATCATGTGTTTCACCAACACATGCCTGAAATACAATAGTGCCCAAAATCAGATAAACAAACACGTTTTTTTCTTAAAATTTTCTTTATTTTTTGTTGGATTATATATAATGAGAAAGACCAACTTAAGTTTTGGCCTTGCTGTCGCTTTTTCACTGTGAATGAAACTTAAAAACTTAACTATAACAACAAGATTATTAAGGAAAGCCAACAAGGCGAGACAAGTCAATTACCAAATGTCATCTTCGCGCGCTAAATCCAACAACAATAGTTAGTGTTCATAGAGCCATCTACAGACAACAACACAAGTAAATCCATTGCTCCCTTAAACATTCAAAATAAAGCAATATAACTTTCTACTAAGAAGGCAAACGAAGCCTTGTTTATATAATCCAAAATGGAAAAGTTAAAGCTCTTGCTACAAATGTAAGTAGGGCCTTGTTTATTAGAGTTCCAACTCGATTCAATGGAAGAAATAGTGTTGTTAAATCCAATTTGTGGAATCGTTTGCAATTAAATCAAAAATCTAATCTAAACATCTATCTTTTACGTGAATGCAATTCTTACTAATTTTGACAACTATAGAGCTGTCTTCATCTACTGTTGAGACTTGGAACTCCTAAAAAATGATCTTGTAAGTAGCGTCATCCTCATAGATATTGGTCATTGCAACTTTCTATCCAATGACCATCTTTGGAACCTGTGATGAATAGTATGTTTCATTTGCACGTCTTTGCAATTTCAAATCCTACAACAATAAAGGATCAAAGCTTCACGACTCGTTGACAGGGTGTCTCCGCAGCAGCTGTGACGACTGACGCACTCGGAGGAGAGAGCTCAGCAGCGGGGCCGCCCAGAGCCGTCCGATATGGACATGGAGGTCAACTCCGAGTCCCGGCCGTTGGATCACCATTGGAGGGTATGAAAGAGAAGTTCCTAGTCACTTGGAAGGAGGAGAGAGGTGAGTGCCTGAGTGAGGCTAAACATGCGAATACATAACAGCTGCCGCGCCAGAGATGCGGACCAGTGTAAACGGAAAAGGAGAAATTACCATGTACGCCCTGAAATGTTTTTTTTTTTCTTTCTTTTCCCCTCTAACAGAGCACTTCATATTTACTGCCTCCGCAGTAAAGCTAGCTCTGGTTATGACCAGATCTACAACGAAACAGGGCTGAAATGCAGCTCCGGTTAAATTGATTTGCAGATTAACAACCCTAAAATATTAACTATTGATGACAAGGTTAAGAGTGAGAATAGCGCATGAGGTTAAAATTCTCGTGACCCCATTATTTGCGCGACTTGGCCGCTATGTCTTTTAAGTTTTAGCACAATCCAATTACCGACTTCAAGATCCTACTTAAAAAATCCTATAAATACAATTCAATCACCAAGCTACAAGCTAAAAATATTTTTACAAATAGATGGTTTTTTTTTTTTTTTTGCCATACTCTAGAATCATAGGAATTAAGTGATCATTTATAAAAGTGTGTGTATACCAATTTGAAAGATACTACGGCTGCCACTATTATTATCATCATCGGTCGTGGTCGTCGTCACGGTCATTGTTGTTAAAGTTGGTCGGATTCTGTTAAATTTTCTTAAAGGCAAGTTTAAAAGCCTACATCTCGAGTTTTAACAATACTTACCAAGTCACAAACTTTAGGCTTTTTTCTTTGATGTGGAGCTTTATGCTTTTTTAACTATGCATTTGGAGGAAGATTCCTGCTTTAGAAAGTTAATTACGTGCTTCAGCCACAAGCGATATATATATACTTTTAAAAGAAATTTATTTCCCTTCTTCCAAAAGGACCCTATGGGTGTTAAGTGTGTTTGGCCTTTAATAAAATTTGAAGTTAAAATTGTTTTAATTTAAAACTTTCCATTTTCCATGTTTGTTTTATTTTTTAATCATTTTTTTACATCTTTTTATACAACTATCGTACTTTTTCATCATTTTTCCACAATTACTCTTGCAAACGCCCTATATATTATTATTTATTTATTATATCACATCATTTCTTGCATTTCAAAAAATTTCATATAAAAAACTTTCCTGAGTAATTTGCTAATATGCCCACTTAGTTTAATAATATTTGATGATATATCTATATTGTTTAATGAATTGTATATTACTCTCATAAAGTCTCGCCAAAATTACTTGGGTACCCTTGTTAACAACTGACATTTAAAGGAAGTACACGAGCTTTTTAATAAAATGGTGTAATTTGAAGATACACTCACTTAAGTTTGATATTAATTATTAATATACACATATTGTTTAACGAATTGTATATTACTCTTATAAATTTTACAAAAAATTACTTATGTACCCACGACACTTCTTTGTCATTGGAAATTGTTAACGAGTAGATTGAAATATTAAATAGTGGCAAAAATAACCCTAGTTAAAGGTTTTTTTTGTTGAAGATCCTGGTTAAAGTTATATTAGAATCTTACCATTTATAAAACACTCATATGTGCATGTGGAAAGGGGTTACATGGGGGGAGGGGGAACATGTAAGTAATTAACATGGATATGCAATCTATTTTTGTAAAACTATACAGGCATAATATACAATTTGTAAAATAATATTGATATATTAGAAACTAATGTCAAATTAGGTGAGTATATCAACAAACTATCCTTTTTTAATCAATAGTGCATGTGCTTTCGTTAATTATTTGCCGTTAACAAGGGCTCACAAGCAATTATTGTAAAATGTTATAAGAGTAATATGTAACTTGTGAAACGATGTAGGTATATCAATAATTAGCATTAAACCAAATAGATATATTAACAAATTAATCAAACTTTATTCAAAAGGGTACACAATTTTAGGACATGTTTATTTAATCCAAAAACTTTTTTAGCTAAAAATTTTCAATTTAAAATTTTCATTTTTTAGAATTATCTTTTTTAATTATTTTTCTCATTTTATTATATAACTATCTTATATTTCAATCATTTATACACAACTATCCATATAATTAATTTATATATTTTTGCTTTATTTTATTTACTCGTTATCATTACCCTTATTATATCATATAATTTTCTTTATGTTCAAAAACTTTTATACCACAAATATTTCATCCAAAAGTTTTATTATTTTTTAAATATACCCTAAATATAAAAGTTTTCACTTTTTATAAGTATCTTTTTGCTAATAATATTTTCTCATGTGCCTATGAAATTACCCAACTTTAAATTATTTATGAAAAATTTTACACTAAAAATATTTCATTTAAAATACATGAAAGTTTTAAGAAATAACAAAAACACCGACTGTTTCAGAGGGTGTGTTTGAAAACTAATATAATTTTCAATAAAAAATTTGCTATGTAAAATTTTTTAAAATAAGAACAAATGATGTAATGGAGTAGAAATAACGACGATGAATAAAAAAAATAAAGTTAAATATTTATTTAGAAGTGATTGAAAAATAACCGAACGGACTCATGAGCTGCATTAGTCACTGCCATAAGTCTCGGAAAAAAATCCCCCTCGCAGCTGCTGCCCCCTGCTCTGCTCTGCGACGCCCACTTCATCTTCCCGGCTGCAGCAGATGGCTCTGCTTTCATCTCCTCCTTCCATTCCTGCTTGCCCTTGCCCCCTCACCAACTCGCCCTTTGCCGCCGCCGCTGCTGCCCGCTTCTTGTCACGTCCCTCCTCTCACAGACGGTTAGACAATCTCTCTCTATCTCTCTCTCTCTCTGCCAATCTTCTAGGATTCTCTCACGTTTTCTTTGAGACTCGAATCGATTTGAAACCCGGAAGCAGACATATCCCTGTGGGAAGGGGAATTGTTTGTTCGGTTCACAGAATGGAAGCGCGAGGAGTTAGGGATGTGCATACGATGTGATTGAATGGAGTAGCTGAGGTTGACGAGTTCGTTTGATGCATATCATTGCATGCTTTGGTACTTCATATTCACAGTCACAGACGATCTGTCTGCACACACAGCTGACAGAAAAGATTAGGTTCTTTTGAAAAACCCAATGTCCAATTCTTGGTTGCTTCTAGTGCCTGTGTCTGGATCGGAAGAACTATCCGGTGAGATCAGACGGGCTTGATGTTTTATCCATGACGTATCAGAGCTATTTTTTGTTACCACGGTTGAGCTTATCATGTGATATTTCTTTCACGTGTGTATAGGTTAACTAGTTTGGGCATGATCGCAACTGATTGTGATTTGATGAATCGTTGCGCTTTAGTAGGGAAAAACATCGCAACAGTGAAGGAAATACAAATAGCAGGAAAAGAGACTAATGGGAATTGCCGAATTGGGAAGAGCGAAAAAGACATTAGTCTAAGGTGAGATACAACGTGGATTACAAAGCGGAAAGGTTTGGAAATGAATGGAAAGGAATTCTTACGAAAAGTTTTTCTCCCTGTGGTCAATTTTCCGTCTACTTACCATAGAAGCGCTGATGGTTGTCTCGGAGATAACGTTGTCAGAACCAAACTGGTCAAGGGATTGATTCAACTGGTTCAACCATTTCTAAGAACTGGATTGGAAATGGTTGAACCAGCGTATTTGCATTTTATATGTAAAATATACAATGAATTCATAAAATAAAAGATTTAAAGCTTAAAATTTTTATTGGACATGCATTTGCACCATCTGAATTTTGAGCCACCTCCGAAAAGGGGCCGCCGAAGCAGCTGCCTAATTTCCAATGAGCTGTTGAAGAAGCTAAATCTGTTCAAGCTTTACCATCACCATTGTCAAGAAGCCTCTCTTTGAGGCTGCTGCAGTGGAATATAATGTATGGGGAGTTATGAATCTGATATTCATTATTTTGATCGAATGGAGGTTTGTTTTGAGCGCTTGAGTAGTGAATTTCTTGGTTACTGTGTGGCAGCTTGGTCTTTCATCATGCTTAGCAGTTCTATTATTAATAGAGTCCATTTGGCAATTTGGGAAATCTGTATCTTGGTCCAAGAAAAGAAAAGGCTTTTTACACTGAATTGTTTGAAGCCTCAAACAGGTCTTTGGCTTTGCAATTGACACATGAAATTACCCGTTTCCAAGTTATTATCATTTTTGTATTGTAGCATTTGCACCTTCCTTAGCACATATGAAGGGGGATGCTTGGTTTCAAAAGGCTGCCAATTAGGGGTGCAACTTGGGCCGGGTTGAGCCCGAACCCGGCCCGCCGAACCTGATTTTGGGCAGTGTTGGGACTTGATTTTTCATAACCTGAGTCCGAAAAACCTGAGGAACCCGATTGTAAATATGATAGGGTTAGGGTTTAAGTGAACCCAAACCCGAAGAACTCGAGCCCGATTTTCCATTTTATATTTATTATAAAATATGTTATATACATACTATTTAAACAATATTTCTTTATATTCTTCATATTTTATGTTATTATATCTATATTTGAATACAAATTTGGCATATTGTAATTTTATTGTAAATAAAGTATATTATTTCATTTATATTTATCTTTTATTTCTATCATTCATTTTTACACTTATTAATTTTTTTTCTTTATCTTAGTTTTGATGTTAAATTTTTTCTAGAAATATTCTTTACATTACTATTTTTAAAAAATATGCAGTTTAATTATATATTATTATGTTTACCTACATAATTTGTTATTATTATTTATTCAAATGAAATTCTAAACTTATCACTTTTAAATAAAATGTAAATTCATCAACATAAATTCCAACCCGAAACTCAGCCCGAACCCGATTTTCAAAAATAGGGTTAGGGTTCAGGTTTTACAAATAGGGTTAGGGTTGATGTTTTATAAATAGGGTTAGGGTTAGGGTCGAGATGAACCCGAGTTTCATGAGCCCGAGTTGCACCCCTACTGCCAATCATCAGACTTTTACAAAGCTCAAATGAGCATGGCACTTGCTTGGATCCTGATGGTAATGAAAATTTTGGTGTGGTTTGGTTTATGAGCGTCGATACATATTATTGAACAGGGTAATTTTTGCTTAGATTTCAGAAGAATGGAAATAATCATTAGCAGCTGTTCAGTACTTAATTCTTTAATTTAATCTACATTCTAGCCAAGGTATGGGGCATACATGCCAATACATGTCACTGACAGGAGGCAGCATACAAACTCATTTGCTTTTTTGTGTGTCGGGGTGGGGGTTGTGGGGGGTGTGGAGGAACGGATGGGATCATTTCACCTACCTTGGATGACCAGACAATTAAAGGAGGACAACTCTAGGGGAGGGTTAATGAGGCGATTGCCTCTACTCAACTTTAAGGTCCAACCTACACACCTTTAACTCACTCACGTCAACCACTTGGTCATCAAAGTGGTGACTCAATGTTTCTGTAGAAGGAACTTAATTTGTTCATCTGTTCCCTTGTGGTTGCAGTCTTTGCATTTCTCTTTCATTAACATATTTTCCTTCTTATAACTTGCACAGAGTTAAATACAGGTGCAACTATGCAGCAGCAAATACAACTGAGGATTATTCTGCTGCTACAATAGATGTTGTGGCTGATGTGAAGAGTGAAAGGGTCTGAACTTCAGTGGCTCACTTCCAATAAATTTTCCCTCTCTTTATAATGAATTTTCTGTTTATGTACATTTTTTTTTTGCAACAGTTTATCTCATGGTAGTTTCTTCTTTAGTAGGTCGTAGTTCTGGGTGGCAGTGGATTTGTTGGCTCTGCGATATGCAAGGCTGCAATTTCCAAGGGCATAGAGGTTGTAAGCCTGAGCAGGTGCATGCAAAACTTTTATTTGGAGCATCTATTTCTTGATGATAGTTATGATATCTTGGAAATGATAGTTATGCTCTATCCAAGATATCTTTTGCCAGTAAATAATCACAAATCTCTCTAGAGCAATACTTTTGCCCTCACTGTCTCAGTGTGTGTGTGTGTGTGTGTGTGTGTTTTTTTTTTAATTAGCTCAAGGTATGTCTTGGCAACTCAAAACTCAATGCCATTCATACAGGTCAGGGCGGCCATCTTACTCAGATTCATGGGTAGAACAGGTGAAATGGATACCAGGTACGATCTCATTCTTTTTTTAGCTTTGGAAGGATTAGTCTCTTACCATACTCGATCTTTTTCTTTTTGGGTTGTTTGCTCTGGAAAGCAGTCTATAATTCTGAAGATATCTAGACCACACAATCATGTGTTGGTGATGTTCTGTCTCTTTGACAATAAAGCATTTGGTTCCCACTCTTCCAGGAGATGTTTTTTATGCAAGATGGGATGAAGTGCTTGTTGGGGCCACTGCTGTTGTTTCCACTATAGGTGGATTTGGCAATGAAGAGCAGATGACGAAAATAAATGGTGACGCCAATGTGTTGGCCGTGGATGCTGCCAAGGAATATGGTAAAGGATTGTTTAGCTCTTGTTTCTTTGAGGGTATGAGCGTGATTGGTTTCACCATGAATGGGGGGATATCATGCCAGTGAAAATTTATCAGTTCCCAAACGCGATGAAATTTCATGATACTTGGCCCAAATCAAATGCATGCACATTACACAGATTTCAGTTGTTGTTCTCACTTAGATGCATCAACATGCATCATCAGGGTATATCAGTGTCATCCTGATGTAACATTGCCTAAAGAGCATGTATGATCCATCAAATACTGGTTCTGCACTGTCTACTTCTGGTCTAGTGACTACAGAGTTCTATCTGGTTTTTGTCTTTTTGATTTGGTTGCCGAAAACAAATCCCTCATTGTTGTTTTGGACTTTACACTGCAAACAAGAGCAGGAATTCCCAGATTCATCTTGATATCAGTGCATGATTACAATCTGCCATCATTTCTACTTTCCTCTGGATACTTCACTGGGAAGCGAAGAGCAGAATCTGAGGTCCTTTCCAAATATCCAAACTCAGGTAAGGGCTGATTAATCACTTCAGACGATCATGCTATCCTCACATGTTGCCATATAGGGAGATGAGGTGGAGGTAAAAGAACCATAATATGGTAAAACGTTTCATATTGCATGTGATCATGCTTAACAAATGGCTCATTTGCTTGCATTTATACACGGAGGCCCACAGTACAACCCTTGCCATCACTAAGAAAATGGACACCAACTCATGCATCTGATCACGTCACGATTTATGAGGCATAATTGGTTGGCACACATTGGGTGCAGGATTGTGCTCTTTTGTCCCAGTTGGCTTTGTGGTTGTTTAACCTGTACCTCTAGGACCTTTATTAGTTATCTTTATTTTTATATCTCTTGTTTATCTCTACCAAACGCAGGAAAACTCCCTTCCCATTCAATTCTCATGGCTCCAATAATATCCTCTTTGCAATTTGCATATCTCTTTCTTTTCCATTTCTGATGTTTATTTTACTGATCAGTCACTGATTCATAGGGGTTGTACTGCGACCTGGATTCATCTATGGGAAGCGACGGGTGGATGGGTTTGAGATTCCTCTCGATCTGGTAGGAGAACCTCTGGAGAGGTTACTTAGTGCGGTTGAAAATTTCACCAAGCCCTTGAGCTCCCTCCCAGCTTCTGACCTTCTCTTGGCGCCTCCAGTCAGCGTTGATGATGTAGCGCTAGCAGTGATAAATGCAATAACCAATGATGATGTCTTCGGAGTTTTTACAATCGAGCAAATCAAAGAAGCTGCAGCACAAGTAAAAGCCTCTGGAAGCCCCTCCTCACTCGTTTCTGCTGCATGACTCATATTTCCAGTTGTTGGTGTATGCAATTTACAAAGGTGCAAGGTGTTCTCTCATTCTAAGGCCAGCCTTCCATTTGTTTCCAAGGAACTTGTAAATTACTAGTGAAGATTCTACTGCAATTAACGAGCAGCTCTCTGGTCTGACCCAATGTTGTCAGAACTGAACCGGTGATTGAACCGGTGAAGGAACTGGTCTGGTTCGAACCGGTTCAACCGGTTAATCGAACCGGTTCGAACCGATGATGTCAGCATGACATATTTATGATGTCATAAATATTATATTTTTAAAATTTAAAATAAATATATTGATAAAATTATATTTTTATTAAATCCTAAATATATATGTTAGATTTTAAAAACCACAATATAAGTACAAAACATGCTTGAAAATTTTTTAACAATTAAATAACTTATAATAATATAAAAATTAAGAATATCTCCTATGTTCAGCAAAAAATGAAAATTAGAAGTCTATAAACCATTAAATTTAGATATCATTTAATTAATTATAATATTTTATTAATTATATTATAGTTTTTATTTACTACATTAATTATGTGCAGAATTTTGTGCTATATGATTAATTATGAGAGTGATATTAATTCCATGAGTTGCATATTATTTTCGCATGATTAATTAGAATATCTGATTATATGAAGTATTTTTGAAGGCCCAAAATTTCATAAAATTTTGAAGATATGGGAGTCAATAATCCTCAGTCTTGTAGAGATTTTTTTTTAATTACGTAAGATTTTAGGATTATTTAATGACATAATTAATATTATAAGATTGTTTAATAGCATAATTGAATTATTGATAATTTGATATTATAAGAGACGCACGCAAAAAATTAGGTAGAAAAAATTATGTATTAATGATTATGTACGTGTCCCGCGAAAAGAGGATTTTTGACGAAAAGTAAACCAGATAATATAGATAACATTGAATTTCATCAATAAAAAGTTTCATACATGTTTTCAGTTTTTTTTTTTTTTTTTTTAGACTAAACTGGGTTAAATTTTTCCACTTATAATTAGTCACTAATCAAATTGGATATTTCAATTGGGACATTTCCAACCAATCTTAAATGATAAGTCCCGTACTTAGATTACCTATACCATGTACTACAGTATATGATGAAACATGCAATGTAACGTTTTTTTTTTTTTAACCAAATTGCCTGGAATGCGGATGACTTCAGTTCAGAATTCGGATGGAGCAGTCTCAACAGTCGTGCATCATTTGGCCTTCGCAAGATTGTCAGACGCAAACCTTATTCTCCATCTTTAGGCGACGTATGCGCGGCAGCGCGCGCGGGCGAGCAGGCGACTATTCGTCCGACCGGTCGAACCCGGTTGGACCGGCTCTTCCGGTCCAACCGCCGGTTCGGACGGTTTTTCGTATATGAACCGAACCGCACCTAATCGAACCGGAAACTGGACCGGTTCCCGGTCGGACCGGTCCGGTCCGGTTCTAACAACACTGGTCTGACCTGATGAGCTGTTTTGGGTGGAATCTTTCACGCAATTTAAGCAAAGCCACTGAGCAAGCTGTTTGGTGCAAATTGAACGCATACATGTTTAGCTTGATGTAAAACAATAATACCATGAGAAAGGCGTGTTTTGAAAGTGATAAAATTTTGGATAAAAAGTTTTTAAATTAAAAGAAAATAATATGGCATGATAAGGGTAATGATAAAAAGTAAAGAAAAAAATTAAAATAGATAGATTATATGAGTAATGTGTAGAAATGATTGAAAAGGATGGTTGTATATAAAGATATGAAGAAATGATTAAAAATTAGAATGGTTATAGAGAGTGAAAAGTTTTAAATTAATATTTTTTTGCTTATTGCCAAATACACGAAAGAAAAAAAGTTGTAATTTGTATGGGAAGGAGTAAAATGAGAAATCACACTGTTAGAACGATTACGATACTGTAAGCATTAAATGAAAAAAGAGCAAGTTGTGTTTGGTAAATCAACAAATACGAGTAAGAATAATGTTATTATAATTAATCATTGAGTAAAATTGAATAGAGCTGTCTGGTTGAACTGATCCGATTGGAAACTGTCAATTGGTCCAGTTTAAAAGTTCAGTGATGTTTAACAATTTAAATACTTTCAATCGAAAATTTAATTCTAAAAGATCTTTTGTTAAAGATGATATTATTATTCTAATTTTAAAATTTATATCACATCATAATTTTTTTTTTTTTTCAAAAAAAGGTTACCTAATCAATCAAATCCGGTTGACCAGGTTGGATTGTGACGCTGAATGATGATAAGTGAATCGAGAACGTGATATCAAATGAAAGAGTGAAGGTGAGCTTTTATGCATGCAGGAGACTAGCAAAATGATCATTTTAGATGGTCCAAAAATATCTTTTTTTTTTGCAAAACGGTTAATCTATTTATGTTTAATTTATAAACCAATTTTTACCAATTTCGAAGACGCATATATATTTATTTTGTACTTTTAAAAATAAGGGTATTTTAGTCATATTTCAACACTTTAAAATGACTAAAGCATCTCTATGTTTAAAAATCCCAAATAATTTATACATATTTCCAAATAGATTAAATATAACTAGAATAATAATTTTTTATAAAAAAGTTTGAAAAAAAATAAAAAATATATTTTAGACCTGTCTAAAACGATATCAGGTCTCGAGACCTAACGACCCTGAGTCCGATCGACCGAAGCATTGTTCGTTGGGCATTGCGATGAAGGCATTACCCTCAGAAGTCGCATTCGACGCTCCCGAGCGGGTCCCAAAACTGAAGCCTGTGAACCTGAATTTCAGGGGTGCTCAAAGAAATTGACGCATGGTTAACCTGTTGCAAGTTCCCATTATTGATTCTTTCTTAGCACAGCTCACCCAGACAGCGGTGGACCACATAGCTCATCCAATAATCACCCATCTTTTCAATTGATTTCCTGCCCAGGCTGCACGTAAGAGTTTCGATGGGGTAGTGGAAATCATGATAAAGGTTCATGCAGTTGGGCTATCACATGCACATCTATTGAAGAATCTCAAGAAGCTGGAAAAGAAGGCAGGGGCTGGATTGTAGTTCACTATAAGTGAAGTCTTGATGATACCATGAGGGTGATCAGTATGCAGTGGCTATGATTGAGTGATTAGTATGCAGACATTGGAGACAACGGAATTTTCGGAAACACAAGATCATAGCCTGCAATATAATTTTTATGAACAAAACTGATTAGGCTGCTCAAAGATCAGAGCTGTCCAGGGCCTTCTGTGAACAAAATCATCAGACCATCCATGGTGATTGTATTTGATGTACTTCCCCCGAAATTGAGCACAGAAGCTACTCCTGATCTTTTGCAAGTGATTGCTCCACAAGATACCTGCATTAAAAATAATAGATAGTTTTAGGATCATCAAACGAAGTTGAAATGGCCACAGTAGTCAATGAATTTTAAGCAAACCACAACCTGCTCAAAGCCTGTACGTATTTATTTATTTATTTTGCCCCCTCTTCCATCAGAATTTTTAACTTTTAACAATTTCAGAAGAAGAAAAAAGGAGTCTAGGACAAATCATAAATGAGAAGCAACAAGCTAACCCATTCTTTACTCACTAGAACCAACAATCTCCCATCAACAACATAAGGGGTCACTTTCAGGGAAACTGTCTTAGAAGAAAAGGCTAATTAATGAATGCACGACTATTCTTTCTAAACAAATAGCTCACATCAATACTAAATTTGAGTTCAAATAAGATGACTTGGTTCCATACAGGGAATGTTAACCTCTAATTTTCCTCAGAATTGATTAGTTTAGACACATCTACGTCCCGATCACCACAGTTTTACATCCTATCAGTAGCAACTCAAGGTCCAACAACATCAACATATGCCCTGCAAGGAACCAAAATTACCTGACCAGCATCAGCCAACACAATTCAACAATTTAGTTCAGATCAAATGATAAGTTGGTTGGCAATTCCAGTAGTTGCATGCTACAACCAATCAAGCCGAGACCCCACAAAAAATCTCAACTGTGAAATCTCATATTGGAAATATCTCAAAGATAGAATTTAAAGTTCATCCAGAGACCAAAGGACCAGAACTCTTACTTGCCGGTATAGAAGCCAGCAGAAAACCAAGCATTCAGAACTTCATTTAGGTCAGTCTGCCGAATAACATTCTGTGGAACTCCAACTTCTTGTGTACTTAAATTCTGTGTTTTTCCCTTCACTTGATCTGCTTCTTGTACTGAAAAAATAATAGTCATAGGCTCATAGTGAGTCTTGTGGAATTTTTTGATGAATTATGAAAAAAGAAGAGAAGAAATGCAACAGCAGAAGTGGAAATCCTAATCTTCAGAAATCCAAGGATGCATGTCTAAATTAAGTCATCATATCGGCAACCTTTATAAGGAGAAAATGCAAACCGGAGATTGCCAAAACGAATTAATAAAGATTAAAGCTGGTCTAGTCTAAGATCATCATCTAATTTGCATCCAAGAAGAAATCCAAATCCCAAACTATAAAAACCAGTAAGTGATAAACTGAAGGTTTTTTGTGTGCGCGCGCTTGTCAACATTGGAAGGGAGGTGTTTGTCACTCCTGGACTAACAAACAGGGTGAAAAAAGACTAATCCAAAGCAACCAGGAAAGGTTTTGCCGCTTTCTTCCAAAATCTTCCATTTTCATTCTACTAGGGCATTCTATTTTATATGGATTAGATGACTCAGGATTCTGTCAATATATACATTAATTTGCTAAGAAAGCATTACATTGTAAATTTGATTGATCGAAAATAATTAGTAGCAGCAAGAGAAAAGAAGGCTTGGAAGATAAAGCTTTGCTCCATCCCATAAAAGAAATGGTTCACGAGATATAGTGATATCAATTTTCATACAAGGAATAAGATAACTTTCCATACCCTGATCGATGCCAGAAGTTGCAGAAGCTTTTGCTTTCATAGAAGCAATGGCCTTTTCCACAGCACCCATTGCAATTTTGATAATGTTATCGTCCGAAAATGGGGAAAACTTCCCTGGCTCAGTTATCTGTGATGTCGTAGCAGTACAAGTCCCACCACTAGGCATGGATTGACCACCCAGGACAGAAGCAGGTGTTGAAGGTGCTGGAGAAGGTAAATAGGTGCAATATGGACAACAGGTGGACGGATGACCAGGACAAGAGGTGTTATATGCAGGGACTTGATTTGCCTGAGAGGCCTCACAACACATATAACATGGTCCACAAGAACCCCAACATGCTGAGAAAGATTGGTAATTATTCCAACCAGTTGCTTGATGAAGTTGCAGTAGAAGCCTTTGCCTTTGTGCCTCAAGTGCATAATACTCTCCAAGTAAATTTTTATATTCTTCACCTTCCACAGTTGAATTACCCTCAACCGTTTCTTCCACAGGGAGAGTGCTTGAACAATCGACATATGGTTGTGGGGCAGGCATTTCGATTTGTATATGATTTCCTTGAGCGGACGGAAGTTCACCAGATGACCTCACATCATCATGTCGTGCACATGTCTCTGCTGCATTGTTTGATACACTGCTGCTATTACCCTCATATTCCAAACTTAATTTGTGGAAAGAACATAGCATGAGTTAGCACATATATGCATAACTTGAGAAATGCACTGGATAAATGAGTAAAAAATCATTTTCAGAGGACCCAATAAAAAAAAAGGGGGATTTTCAGAGGAGAATACATATTATTGGGGTGGTGTTGAATGCAGCAAAAGTGAGTACATTTGTGTCCCATGATTATGTAGGCAATCTGCATAACCTAAATCTCTTGTTAAAGAATAAGTCCTTGGCTCCATTCGGGAATGAGGGAAAAATAGTAGAAAATCTTTTGTCACACTACAAAGTTTGTCTGAGTTCACTTTAGTTCAATCATTAACTGGAAAGGCTAGATATAATCTTGACATCCATCCTGATAACCGAGCACAACTGTCTCATAAATACAGCATCCATGCACACTAAGGATATGAATTGGAATGATACTTCACAGCAGATAGACAATCTACAATCTTTCTTTCAGTTGTGAAACATTTAAGCAGTAAACGAGAGCTTGATGTGACATACATTAATGATTGATAGGACCAACTCACTTTAACATGGCAAGGCGCTCAAGTTTCAGTTATCCTCATCATTCACACAGATAACAGAACAAATGAGAACTAAAGGATAAGCCCCAACTATCAGCATCTCTTGTTTGAAAATTGCCAGTTGAAATATAAACCAATCAAGCGGAGGCTTGATTTATTAATATGTCTACGCTCCAACATATCTAATATTTGGTCATTGTAATCTTGTCAAAATACATAAAGGTAACAAAAATGTCAATCATAAAGTGAATACATATAAAACATACAGACTTGCTGGGAGGAAAAATCACGTTGATGATGGAAAGCATAAATTCGGATAGAGAACAAGTCGGATTGTTATAGGTAATTAGTGTCATATTAAATGATGGAGGGTTTTTGAAATCTTAGATACCGAATTGCCACATTCAAATGCTTGCTTGCGTGTTGTGTCAATCAACATTGGAAGTGAATTGTGATTCATTATGGTTGGTTTTACAAAAAATTCAGCCAGGTCTCTCCATGTTGAGCCTCAAAAGAAATTTTAGATGAGATCCAAGCTGACCGTTGTATTTAATACTACCACTTATGTGAAATCATGTATCAAATCCTGTGAAAGATATGAACATAATTGATCCATCCATGCGTAACGAATGCTATAAAATGTATGGTTATCAAATTACATTCATGTGGGTCCCACAAGTAAGGTGAGATTTTCTGACAGATGAAAGAAAATTCACCTTAGATGATTTGAATTTTTGTGGCGTTATACTGAGATGATTTCCAGAATTATAGCTTTCTGACTAAACTAGAAGAGCCCAATATAATAATCAGCTTGGGTTTCATTAAAAAATCACGGAAAGCCCAATACGAAGTGAGATATTTGGTAACTCATACATATATTACACGAGGGACACACTTCGAATGCTGGCATTTCTCAAGATGCCTGCCTAAATTGTCAAAATCTACTAGACGGGGAATCCCACTTGCTAAAAACATGCTCAGATAGAGATTCTACAAGGAGATGACTGCAGGGTATCATCCAAAGCAGATAACCTTCCTACTTTTCTACACTGATTCAAAAAACCAAAAGAGCGATTATTTTCATTTCTTTTCTTGTTTTTGAGGTTAGTCAAGAAAGGCGTACGTACATCCTGGCATCGTCAATGACATCAGGGCCAGTCTCGTTGTCGCCGCTCGCGACCTCTTCATCCACCGAAGGATTCAACCTATAATCGTGACTGTGCATTTTCTGTGGGGAAAAAGATTTTAAAAGGAAATACAATAACCTCGCGTTATCCAAAGTCCAAACAAAGCTAGGGTTTTGAGCTGGGCAGAGAGAACCTTGTATTTGGCAATGGCTTTGTCGAAGGCGTTGAGGAGAGCAGAATCATCCCACAAATCAGATTCCTTCCCCATCTCTTTTCTTCTCTTCCCTGACCTCTCTGTTTCGAACTTCCTCCTCCCGCTTACCACAGACCTTAAACCCTTTTTCTTCCGCGGAGGAAAATAGAGCCCCGTGATTGTCGGGTAAAAATTAAAATACACACGATGCTTCGGCTGTTTGCGGCAACGTCTGTCCGTATAAACCTAAAACTTTTCACCTTTAATAATCATCGTATTTTAAAATTATTTTTTCAGATATTCCTATACAATTATCATGTTATTTAATTATTATTACATAATTACTCATACAATTACGTTATCTATTTTAACCTTGCTTTTTTTATACTTCATCATTAACCGTAACATGTCACATTATTTTCCACCAATTTAACAATTTTTAAACAAAAAAACTTTTCATCCAAACATTTTATAACTTACCATAAATACTTTTCATATTTAGAGTGTTTTTGATACTAATAAAAAATTATAAAGCTAAAACTTTTCATCCTCTGTAACTATTCTATTTTTAAATCATTTTTTCACATCTTTCTATATAATTATCTTATTTTCTTATTATTTCTACACAATTATTTATATAATTAATCTATCCATTTTAACTTCTTTTTTTTTACTCCTCATCGTTATTTCTACCATATCACATCATTTTTTCTATAAAATGTTATTATTTTCAAATTCGAAAACTTTTAAACCAAAAACTCTTTATCTCACTTCTCAAACACACCATTAGCAAAAATATTATAAAATTTTATATAACCATTATTTTTGTGTAATAAATATTTCAGACTATTTAAATGCTTAAATAAAAGTACGTAATCATTTTACGGGTTTAGCATTCACTCTTAAACTATGTTATATTCTGATCTCAAATGAATTTTTGATTAAAACGATATTTAATATCTTCATTAAATAGATAATTATAAAATTAATGTAGCATCATCAAGATAGGCTCAATATTCAATAATGACTCGACTATAGAAGTATTTCTCGTAGATAAATCAATAGAATGATAGCGTCATTAAATTTAAAATAATAAATGAAATACTGGTAAATAGAGTTATTACAGAAAAAAATGGTGAAACAAATTTCCTTAGCTTTCATCAGCTTCGTTACTTTCTTTTTTTGTATTTTATATAATATATTATTTTTAAATTACAATTAAGCTTCTACAAGTTTTGAGAGGAAGACAAAATACTCCGCAGGGAGGATGGGGTTCAAACCCACGTCCTCACGGCGTCAATTTACGCCCTTACCACTCGGGTAACAAGTGGCAATCTTCATTACATTCTTATCATGTTAATTTTACACATTGTTTTATTAGTATTACTACTAGTGTTGTTACTATTATTGCCATTTAATATCCTTTTTAAGATGCAAACTGTTTTTAATTTTTTAAAAATACAAGAATGATTTAAAATTACCTTAAAGTAAACATTTTACAGAACTAAAAGGTTCGTTTCAAGTAATTTAGTATTGTGGCCCGCGTAACTTTATGGACGTGAGGATTATGTTTGCAGTTTAACAAATATTACAAACACAGTGACAGGTATAAATCTCGTAAGTTAAATCCGTAAAGCCCTTAAACCAGTGGATTTCAAATGATTCAATTAACATTTACAAAACTTTCCGCTAAAAACGATTAAACATGGTGATTGAAACTATAACCATTACTAAAATAAAATTTTGACAGCCAAAAAAAAAAAGGATGGAAATCTCATATAGACAATACGGGTTGGAAAGCGAATAGAAAAATAGTTATAGATATATTTTTATATTAGAAAATAAACACTCGATGATTAAATCGTGAGTGCGGAACTACTAAACTCGGAATGATTAATGGGGAATTTTAAACTTGTGCAATTCCTCCAACTTGAAAGGATTTGCTATCAGGAATTGTGCGTGCAATGCCAAATGGGCCGTGGAGTTGTTCCCATCCGGGACCAAGCTATTCTCTAGTGTTGCTTTGCAGCCCAAGCTCTTGACCTTTCTAGCGCCACTTATGGCTATGGTTATGACTAAAAAAACACCGTGCATCTGCCAATCCGGCGTCGCGACCAAAGTTCGACTGCCCCGGGGCATTGGCCTTCCGTGTGCAATAAGTGGAAGCCTGTAACTGTCTCCTTTTTAAGTTATTTAGCTTAATTGTATTATAAAATGAAATATAATATTATATAATTAGTAAAAAATCATATATTTAGGCAGACAGAAATAGTTTAAAAAGATATAGTCTTTAATGGTGGGGCCCTAGATCCACCCCATGGTATGAATTAGTAGAAAATTTTATTGGTTTTGTATGAAAGATCCTGAGGTTATTATGATTTTGATCAATAAGGTTTCCCAATTAGAACACGAATAATTTCACATGTAAAAAGTTTTAATTGCATGTATTTATATATATTCTTCTCGTGTAAAAAGTTCTAATTGCATGTATTTATATATATATATATATATATATATTATTCTCATGTAAAAAGTTCAAATTGCATGTATTTATATATATCCACAAATTCAAATTGTATTTTTTAAAAAAAGATTATGGCCTATATCTTTTTTTTCTTTTGCTTTTTTAATTAATTAATTAATTAACTAAGCATCCTATCCTACTTAATAGGTAGGAGTTTGTGATCTCCTTAGAAAGATGCATGTGAGCTTGTAATCTCCCTTGAGCTTGATTGTAATATATGAAATGAGATTTAACATTTACACACTAATAAAAAAAACTAAGCATCCCTAACGGTTGTCTATACTTTAAATCAATATCACTAACATTTCATGGAAAATATCAACTTTATTCCATCCCTCTCTTTTTTCTTCATTTTTGTTGTCTTGACTTTCAAATAAATCATTATTTCCATTAAACCACTCATGCTTGATAAACCCAGTAATGCTTCTAATCCGACCTTGTGCATAAAAATTGAACTAAGCTCTAACCTTAATTATAATTTAATTCATTGATCTAATTTATACAATCGAAATTGAATTTGGATAGAGAATTTAGATTAACAGACTTATCATAGGGTTTTATTGTATTTATACATCAAACTACATATCGGAAGATGAAAAATAGGCAATAATAATGAAAATAGTAATTTGCAACTGTACCTCATACTTTAACTATAATTGAAAATGTATTTACATAGTTTTAGAAATTGCAAATAGTTCTACATAGTTTAACCATAACTGTAAATATACTCATGTCATTATTATGTTTTTACTACATAGTTACGAAGCGGGTATATTTGCAAAGACTGAATATATCTATTTAATTTATGAAATTACAAATATACTTTCATACTTGGCTTATCTTTGCAAATATACCCCATTATGATGATGCAGTAGTGGTGTCGTAATGACACGAGTATATTTGCAACTATAATTAAACTATATTAGAGTTATTTACAAACTTCAAAATTATGTAAATATATTTACAATTATAAACAAACTATATGGATATATTTGCAAATTATTCTGAGAAAAATAAGCTTGTTATGTGTTAAGAAATAAAAGTTTGTGTTAAAAATGAAAAAGTAATCCATATCCAGTCCTATATTGAATTATCCAAAACACTTAATTTCGGCTAATGGATTTGCTTCATCCTATAGTGTCCTGTTTAGATAAAGTGCATGTAATTAATAGAAAAAAGGTAAGATGTAAAAAAAAAAAGACTTGTTAATGCATTAGGGGATGGCACTAATTTTTTTAAAATGTAAAAAAAAATACAGCTGTAGGGTCATCTTTGCTGATGCTGTGTAAGCTCGATTACTTGGACGCAAGTCACGCAACCTTCTTTTTGCTTAGACAAAGTTCAAGGGGAAGATTAATGCCACGCGGGTGTTACCAGCGTGGTACATGATCATGTCCCACGAGTTAGTGGTCATGTGTTCGAATGGCAGCAAATGCAGTTTGTGGTGGCAGCGTCTCCTTTGCAATTGCAATGGGAGTGTTCACCGTTGGTTCTTGTAGGAAAAAATAGAATGGAAAAAATTCAATATATTGTTAGATAATTGGTAGTTGGCTGCAGGTATATTGTAAGAATGTCTCAAGGGGTTTGGTTGTAATACACGTTTGAGATGATTGTATATAAATACATCAAAAAGGAGAAGATTAGTAATATAGGGAAATGATATACTTGCACCTGAGATACTCGAGTGGTATCCCGGTTGAACTCACCCATAAGGGAAAGTACCACTTCTATAAATATTGACTTCATACCTAATGAAATTATCTTATCTCGATATTTTATTACTTCATTTCTTTTTATTGTAGTTGACAAAATTGTTTGTATTCTTATTGCCCAATTTTGAATTCTACAACAGCCAAATACAAATAATTGGTAAAAAATAAAAATGTTAAAAGCAGTTAAGATTTGTATAATTATAAATATATATAAATGAGGGTTGTTCCGGTGCAGCGTTACTGCACCGGAACGCGGTGCAGCTGCCTAAAAAATAGGCCCCAGACATATTAAAATGCAATGAAACTTTGTACAATCATTTATCAATATATAAATCATACTTTAGATGGTTTAGATGTTGAAAAAACCACTTTAAAGTTGTTATTTATATCAAACTATTTTATTATGTTGAATTTGTACCATTTTTAGATAAGGTCCATACATATATTCGATTGGGATAAAAATTAATATAGTAATAGAATACATTATTCTAAATATAGTAGGCTGAGTAGATTATAATTTGATTATCATGTGGGAGCCATTTCAGCGCCGCTGCACTTGATTACTCCTATATATATTTATATATGCAAAAGGGATACTATTGCACACACTTTTGATTACTCCATTATCTAAGAAACCCACTTGACTACCGCTAACTTTCTATTTTAAATTTATCTTTAAAAAATATCTAATAATAAATATAATTAAAAACCTTAGCACCAACTATAATACTTAAGTAACCATGATAAAAGATTCATCACCTATTTTATCTATTTTTATTTTTATTCTTTTTACTCATAAAGGTTTCTTTTTTCACATTGCATTATTCTTTCCTTTTCCAAATATTTTTTTTGAAAATTTTTATTATTTTTTTACCCTGTACCAAACATGCCGCATATAATCTAAAT
The DNA here is from genome assembly GCA_030490835.1 of Annona cherimola. NCBI lineage: Eukaryota > Viridiplantae > Streptophyta > Magnoliopsida > Magnoliales > Annonaceae > Annona > Annona cherimola. Next base: position 4,103,335 of record CM059974.1, read on the forward strand.
CCATCAAAGAAAACCAACAAGGATTTTGATTATCATCCAATTTTGTATGTTTGGTAAGTAATAAAATTTTTAGATAAAAAAAACAATGTAAAATAAAGATAATAAAGTTAAAATAGATGAGTTAATTATATAGGTAATTATACAAAAAATAATTAAAGTATAGGATAATTTGTAGAGGGATATGGTAGCCGGCTTTTGATCAACGTCCTGTTTCACTCACACTCACGGACATCCAGCGGCCAATTCTGGGTCCCACCAGGTGGCCGGATGGGCCCGCAGAGTTGTCAAAACCACTGGTTGTGGGGCCCAGATGGATGCCCACCCTAAAAAATATATGTTTAAAAAGAAAAAAGTACTTAAAATCATAAAATCGCATCGCCGACGAAACTTACACAGTCACGTCAAATTGCAGCCCATTATATCATGTGACACACATCCTGTACACCCACCATCAAAAGTAAAACTCTCCTCTGCGTCACTCACTCACACACACATGCATATATACATCAATTCAATACACCATGTATCCATCCATACACACACATCTATATCTATTGGCTCCATACGCACCTCGCTTCGCATCTTCCCCACCTGACGTGCGCCCATACCCATGCTTCATCCATGCATCGGTCAACCCAAAATAATAATATTATTAATTGGTGTTTTGTTTATTATTTATATCTGAAAAATAGATTTATTCGCTTCTATTCATTTGGATTATCCAATAGTATTCCTCGCATTGCTTCGTTGTCATCAGTGTACTTTTTTATGTACTTTTTTATGTTTATTTATCATCGTGATTCTTTTTTACATTTAGGGGCGGCACGTTCGGTTAAAGAAAAATGAAATGAAATATTCTATTTTTAAAAAATTATATTGACTGTAATAGTAATTATATTTTTATATTATTTTTAAGTACATGTGCCATTTCTCTAAATGAGTTCTCATTTTTTTTATTGGTATTATATGCACTTGTGACATTCGATATTTATAAAGCATAGTCTTTCAGACTTTCAAACTTGGGAGAAACATTTTATAAATATTTCCAAAATTAAAAAGGATAATTATAAAATACTCATGTTACCAAGAAAACACATAATTTGTACAATATCACAGTGTTGAAAAACACACTGAAAACTCTTCGAACTCACCTCCACACGTTGGCAGAAAAGAAAGATACTAACGAGGCAAAGCTTATCTTTTTACTTCTCTTTTCTGTTAGATGAAACCGAGTTCTTGGTTACGCTTATAGAAAGGCGGGACGCGCTTTGCTGCATGGCAGCAAACTTTTACTTTTATGGAATTTAGGAATTTTTTTTTTTTAAAAAAAAATTGCATAATTAAAGCACGAAAATATCATTTCACGGATTAAAATTCTCATGAGAAAAGGCCTTTTTTCCCACAAAAGGTAGCCAAATGAAGCCTGCATCCAATGACAACCAGCTAGTCCACTTGAGGATTGAAGAAGGAAGTGCGAATCCCCGGGTAGAAAAGGACGGGTCAGATCCGTCTCACGTGTGTCAGGGACGGGCGCGAGCGAGCGAGCGGGCGGGCGTGGGGCTGGGAAAAAGCCCCAGAGACCGCGCCTTGAATGCCGGGCAGACAAGGACGCGCTGCCCGTTGCCGTCTCGTCGCCATCAACGGCACACACGGCCCCAGACCTCCCTGCCCGCGGACGTGAAAGGACGGGCAGCAGCAGCTGCTGCCACGCATCTGACAGCGTCAGGTCGGTCAGCCCGTCAATCATAAAGCAATGGAGTGCAAAATCATTTTTACTGATGCAGTGATCCCTCGTTTCCCGCGCTCCCTACCTCCGCTGCGGGTCCCACTTCACGCTGCTCTCTTTTGACTGCTCCTGCCCTGACGTTGACATGTCATCTGCTACCGCCACGTGGAAAGCAGCACCGATAGACGGTCCAGATTGGATTGGATCCGCCTTGTACTACTGATAGCTTCGTTTACCTATGCTCTTATGCCTCCAGCTTTTCGTTGCTATACCACCAAAGAATAAAAACGATCTGCTCTGCTCCCAACCCCCGCGCGATTCTCGCACATGCAGGTGGGCGGGCAGGCAGTTTGTAGATTTTGTGGGGAAGGAAGGAAGAAAGCAAGCCGGTATACTATGGCTTTTTATTTTAGAAATATATATATATACATGTTTTAGACTTTTTTTGGGGTTTTATTCAAGACGAGGGAAAATGAAAAATATACCGGCGGTCTTTTTTAAAAGAAAATTTATTGGAATTAATGCAGCATGGCACTTTTGAATTTTAATCCAGTCTAAAGATTGATGGAACTGGATTTTGACGTATTTATGATCATTTTACTGTTTTAAAAATTACAATAAAATATCAAACAACTTTGAAAATTTTCAGATTTTATAGAAAAAATATCTAAATGAGATACACACTTCAAAAAAAAATTGTATAAGATCGGTATATGAAAGGGCAGAAAGGTTATTGTCAGGGATATGCACAAGACATTATTACTATTATTATTTATTAATACTACTATTATTAGGGCTATTTATTTTTATCTCCCATCTTTTTTGCTAGTTTGCAAAATCTATCACTTAATTATTGTTCTTACCACATCAATCGTAATCGTTTCGGAAGATTTTTCTTTTTCATTTAATAGTATGAACATATGGTATGATTTTCTACAGTGTCCTAACATGGCGATCAGCATTCAATAGTGCCTAGCCTTTAGGAGCACTGTATTTCATTACTTATGAGAGATTTGAAGAGAGTGTATTAAGAAGTTGTTGGTCCTAGTACATCACCAACTAGGTATGTGCACAGCAAGTTTGATTTTGTGGACCCATGTAATACATCCGGCCTATGCCTATATATAGAATTTGCTTATTTATTTTACCACTATTGACAGCTAAGAGGCAAAAGGACATAAAAACTTGTTTGAGTTGTGGATCAATTTGGAAATTAAAGGATGCAGAAGAATTTCAATTTCACGGAGGAAATGAATAACGTCTGAAATGAGTTAATGTCCTGATCCGATGGAAAATGGAAAGGATTAGAGAAGAAAACTGAAAAGAAATTATGTCAAGAGATTGATGTTAGACATAAAAAAGGAATTTGGTTTTGGGTAAATACATTAATTAAGAATACAATTTCCATGAAACCAGTTGATTTTCATATGTAACTAATAAACTTTAAAATGAGTATATAATTTATGAAATTATCAATATATTTTGAAATATCAAATAACTATGTATTGATAAAATCATTATTAATTTAGATTTAAAAAGGTTTTTATGTACAAAATAAACCGGTTATCAACGGCCAGTATCCTTTAACTAATGTGACATAAATCAATTATTAAAAATTTTATTTTTTATTTTTAGTGCCAACTCATATGTTTTCGCTATACCTAGTAAATTTGTAAGTACCACGTGCTATTTTGTTTCATTACTTTTTCATCAATCTTATTATAGTTTTGATTTCTTTATTTATATTTTCTAATTTGAAAAGAACAAGATTAAAATAAGCAACAATAATAAATGAAAATATGGATAATAGTGATATTAGTAAGATTATTAGTAATAATAATAATAAAGAAAGAAAGAATTGTGATTTAATGTGACTCAATGTATGGATATTTGGCCACTGGACGTTATTATTATTTTTAATAAAGGTGTGAGTTTATCTTAGATTGGTTTTCATACTAATTCTTTAATTTTTTTTCTTAAAAGAAGTGCACAGATACATGGACCGATGCATGTATTTATGTCCATTTTTATTATTTTCAAAAGTTAAAAAATTGGTATAAAAACAATTTAAGGTGCTTGTAAAAAATATAAAAATAAAAAAGGCCCTGGAATGAAATCATGTTGCATAGAAAAATATAATTGCCACTAAAAAGCTGATTTTTGGTAACCACCCATAGCAATGAAATGGTTGTTTTAATTTTTTTCAACACTACATCCAATACCTATTAGTTACTATATGGTTAGTTAAGCTAATTAAGAGTCGATCATATAAAGCTTTCATTATGATTGGCTCATTGCAATATAATTTTCATTTTCATTGTTAAGGCTCATTTGCTACCAAACTTTTGCACCTAGAGATTTTTTAAAAGTAATTAGCAAAAATACATGTAAATTTTTCAACAAGAAGCCTTGTAAGAAAATAAACGTTTAGGGATGTGGGTGGAAAATATAGCTATATAAAAATATAGAAGAATTTTCTTTACATAAATTGGGATGAATATAATCAGGGGCTTAATCCCTCTAGACTTTGCCTTCTCCTTAAGATTTCACTAAAAACTTTGCAAAATGATGGGCAACTTGATTTTGATCTCTTAGGATATACTGGAAACTAACCTGTTGAAACCTTTTGCTTAAGTTTCTCATGTCATCAACAAATAGGTCAATGCTTAATCAAATCTTTGTCCCATCCAAAGCCATCGCTAATGAGTTAAATTCTATTTTCACATTCTTTGCCCCAAATTTCAACAACCATTTCATTCCAAGGATGACTTTTGCCTCTTGCCAAACCGAATTAAGTATGCCAATTTTAGCCCAATTTTTGCTTGTCAAAAAGGACCAATTTCAATTCCTAAAAGTTATATTTAGTGAAATTATCACTAAAATGTTGTTTTTTTTTATAATATCTAATATATTATCGTTCCTAAAAGCTAATTTTCAGTGATAATAATTATTTATGTCATCAAATAATTTTTTTTTTTTTAAATGTTAAGCAACTTCAAATGATTTTCTTATAGTGAAGTTATTGCAAAAACGTAAATTACTGGCCATGTATTGTGGTAAGTATATCTCAAATCAAAAAATGTAATTTTCCTTTTTGGATGGACAAAAACTCAAGGTTTTCACTTCCTGCCATCTCCATGTCAAATCAAATGAATTGCCTTTTAAAGTTGCACCTAATAATGAGATAAGGCTTGTGCCCACTTTCATTTAAAAACCATTTGTCCTACGAAGAAAATAAATAAATGATGGACTATTCCAACCCCCAACGAGAAAAGACTTTCTGAAAACCTCCATCCATTCCAGTTGCTTCCATGATAACACATTAACGTGCCTGAAGGGTGTGACAGCCCCTGTTGCTAGACATGGGATGATTCTGGACTGCACATTACATCTCACTCCATTCCGTACTCCACAAAATTGCATAAGCTAGTTGCATTGAAAAATAAATTCTCAACACGTTAAGTATTAGCTAGCTACCATACGGACTATGAGAAAACAAGAGTTCTATTCATTGAAATCAAATTAAAACAGAATCGTGTACAGAAATAGGGAAAAATTGCATCCATCACGAATCTATATATCACTAAAAAGGTGATTTTTTTTTTTTTTTGCCGTTCCTGTGAAAATTATGTAGCAACATTTGAAATTATATATATTTTTAAAGATATCTATGGTATGAATTGCTGCAGGCGATCTCGAGCAACACGCCCCATGCAAAAGGGCACGAATTTGTGAAAACAAGGCGTCAAAGGGGGCGTCAATCACCCTTCTTTTCCGACAGCATCTCTTCTCACCTATCGAAAGGCTCTTCCGTTCGATGTCTTCCACGTGTCATCATTCGCCACAGAATATAAATGATGGAGTAATCATTATTAAATAATTCGGGCTGATGCTACGCTGCGCCATCAGTACGGCATCCCTCTTTCGTTAAAGCTGCGCAGCGGCCGCAGCACTAGGTACGTACGGCCGGGTTTCTTCTTGGGTGCGCACCGCGCACATGCAGCCGCGCCTCGTTCTCCGCTGGAGAATAGGAGAATGAATGAGCTAGCTACCAACGGGTTGGAGAATTGGAGCATAGGAGGAGGGAGCCTAGCATCCAATGAGCTATAAATTCAATATCACCGGCCAGTGGGCATGCAATAACTTATTGGTGCTGGTGCTGCTTTTTTCATAAATATAATAGAATTTATTTTAAATTAATTAGTTCAAAAGTATTCGTTGGCTAAAAACGGCCACAGTAATGTCTGTATAAGTTTTTAATTGAGATATTTTTAACGCATTGTGTTAAAAAACGAGGGAAATTATTTCGACAAAATCTAGCGAATAGACATGAAACAACAACGTGATCAAGAATTCAACGCATCAAAAACCTTGAACCATGGTTCAGTGTCCAAAGAATGGTATGAATTGAGTAATTAGGAAGTTGATCTTATGCACCTAATTTTTTATACAACTGTTAAAATCTATATGTATTTAACATGTGTATCAATTTTTACCACTTTCGAAGATTTTTAGATATTTTTTTGGATTTTAAAAAATCATGGTGTTTTAGTAAATTGAAATTACTAAAAATGCCATTAATTTTTAAAAATTCAAAAAATATCTAAAAATCTTCAAAAAGATAAAAATTAATATACATGTTAAATATACATAAATTAACAGTTGTGTGAAATTTTTTTTTAAAAAAATACGAGAAATGAATATTTACACCCGGGTGCACTGATAAGATCAAAACCTGAGTAATTATTGATATAAGTATACAGGTTGTACATAAGCTTAACTTATAATATTCATTTTAATTTATTTTTTATTTTTTTCACAAAACATACTCTACTAAGTGTATTTAATATATATGTCAAGTTTTGACATTTTACAATACATTTAATCTTTATTTTTATTTTAAAAAAATCTAGTTTTAAAGTGTGAAAAAAGACTTATATTCCTTTGAAATTGACGATTTTTAAAAATAAAATAAATATTTAAAAATATTATAAAATGAAAATTTTTTATATGGATTAAATACACGTAGGAAAATATGATTATGAAGAAAAAATAAAAATAAAATAAAAATAAAAATGAATATTGTAAGTTAAACATCTACAAAACATATTGTATAATTGGGCCTAACGAGAACTTAGATTTTTGAAAAGTGTTATGACGATGTGATATAATATAGGTGAAGTGAAAATAAATAAGGTATTTGTTTGATAAAATGATTGAAATATATGAGTAAAAATGAAAAAAAAGATAGTTAAGTAATTAAGATATTAAATTATTTCTTGAAAAATGTATTGAAAAAAGGTGATAAAATTTGCCTCCCGCCTTCACCTTTTACCAAACCAAGCCTACGAAGCAGAATTGAGAATACACGGGCTAGTACAGTACGGGATATTCAAGCACGAGGGAAATGGCTAATGCAGCCAAGCTAATAATCCCAACTGCATAAATTGTTACATCACCCAACAAGTCAAATAACGATGCGTTCAAAAATTCAATGCTGGAAATAAATAATAATTAATATGAACTATATTTGTTGTAATGTTTTAAATTTAATTTCATAAGTATTTATATTTTTTATTACTTTGAAAATGCTCTTACTCGACTTCTTTTTCTTAAATTTATCCGACGTCATCGTTAGCGCCTATTTGATTGACATTATCAGTATTTTACTTTATTTTATAAACTATTCAAGTACACCCAATAATTATATATATATATATATATATATTACTTCATTTCAAATAAATCTTTTAACCCAGCAAGTTCTATTTATTTACTTTTTACTGTTGGTGCTAGAGATGGGAAACATATGGGGAAACATATGGAAGATATTCCAACCAGTGAAAGGAACAAGGCAGGCAGTACGCATATATATGAGGATAGCCGAAAGTGTTTGCATGATGTATTTATATTTTATATGCGGAATGTCTTTATGCTCCGGCAGAGCAGTTTTGGCCATGGATTCCTGGCTTATACCTTATGTGGCCCACCTCTTTTCAAAGTCGACTAAAAGACAAAATTCGCCCACTTGTCTTACTTAGTGACCCACATGTTTCAACAATAGTTATTCTCACGAACGTGTAATTGCTAGTGTTTTCGCTGTAGTCGCAAGAAAGTAAGATTTTATTGCGAAAAAAATAGTGCAAAAAAATTCTTCAGAAAAATATTTAAAGTATCTGAAAGCGTACATAATAATGACGAAGTGAGATTATTAAAATAACTATATATATATATATTACAACAATCAAATGAAAATGGGAAAAAAAAAAGAATTTTAAGGTCAACTCTTCTTTCCACGACCCACACATGCATCGAAATGAGTTGAGTTTTGATCCACGGCCAATTAAATTATGATGAAATTAATTTTCTAAAATTTTAATTAAAAGAGGACCTTATACGTATAGCCATACTTTTTCATTACTGTCTATTGCAAATCATTTGTAGGAAAACTCTAAAATTAATAGAAGCATGTTAAATTTTTATAGTTTAAAATCTATACATCATAATAGTTATAAAATTGCTAAATTTGCAAATTTCTAAAATAAATTTATGGATGTAGACAATATTTTATAAATATAAATATACTACAATTGACATAGCACTACAAGAATATTTAGCATACACGATCCACTTTTTTTGCAATAAAAAGTTTAAGTTAGCAACGTTTGATTAAATGTGGTTAAACTCTATATTTTACTGCTACTTACAACTAAATTTACTTTAAATGTACTTTTAGTTGTATTCAAGATAAAAATAACTACACTTAATTCAATGTCACCACTCGCAAGCAACTAGTTGTTTTAGTTAGATAATTAATTATAGCCAAATTATATTTAAATTGCAACCAAATTTATATTATATATCAGGAGCGCTTCTATGAAACCCCTTTTCCATATAACCCCCTACATTTTTGTTATCTAGATGTTTGATGAAAAATTTACTCAATCTATTATATTTGACATAATTTATATTACCATGAAAATCCTTTCACTTATCTAATATCATTGTATTTGGGCTCATCTACAAACGTATAAAATCAATATAGTAAAATATTTAATGCTAAATATCAATTTTAAAATAGTAGGTTGAACATATAAACGATTTAAAATATCATTAATATGTGGATAAATGATTATATAAAATATTACTATATTATAATATATATTGAATAAATCTAACCATTTTCATAATTTACAGACGAATGTATCTATTATTAAGCAAAAGTAGTTTATGCATATATTAGATTTCGATAAAACTTGGTCTTCTAGCTAAACAAATGATGCTAAATATAATAAATTGATTGAATTTTTTTATCAAACATCAAAAATCTCAAAAATGAAGCGAGTTACGTGAACCCGCTTCCGATTATATATATAGCCAAAGAATTAACTATAGTACACCTACAAATATCTTATAAAAAAAATAAATTTATTGGATTATTTTACAAAATGTCTGAGATAGGTAAAAGTGTGAGCAGGACCATAAGAAAAAACATGCCGTTTCAGGAACCGTCCATCTCACCAGAGGTTGGCATGCTAATGCATGCAATGGCCGGTTGCGAGTCATGAAATTTGGGCCCCAATGTCAGAGTAGCAACCGTCGCCATCTGTCAGAGTATCAGAGAAGTCGCCCGAAAAAAGAGCAGTATGGGGCGTACGTGTGGCACGCGTGCTCCCGTGCAAAGTCAGACAGCCGTGCATGCATACATGATGCATGCATGTGTGGGCAGTCCTGGGCTGGCCCCATGCATGTCCGTAATGCCCACATATACAGGGACAAGGCACACAACCGACGTGAGACGAGACAATTGCCAAAGTCACACAAATCCCACAACATACGCACGTCACATTCATTCATGACCCTTTGTTTTTTCCTTCTTCAAATCAGCCCTTCCCAAATTTCAAAGCCCCACCTGCCTATCCACTCATTTGCATATGTACTCCTCCCACCTTTTACTCTCCATGCGCAGCCAGCCAGCCAATTAACCAGCTATGCTTTGATTACTCATGGTTTTACTGAAAGATTGGAATTATTTTTTTCGAAATTGTAATTAAGATCGACCTAATAATGCTTAAAAATTAAAAATAAATAAAACGATCTAGCACACCGCATTTTTTTTTAAAATGTTGCCAATGTACATCAGCATGTCAGCAATCAAATTGCTCGAAATAGTTTCAATTTGGAAAAGGGAAACTAAAATAATATAGTATTCGCGTCATAAAAAGGGGTAAATTTCCCATTAGATGCTTAATTATTTGTAGCTGAGAATTGAAAAAATAAAAGCAAAAAAAAAAAAAAAAAAAAAAAAAAAAACAGATCGGCCATGGTACGTCTTGAGCTTTGCGCATTAGGTCGACTTTTTTTATTGAAAATTTTATGGGGAAAAAAAATTCCTTTTTGCCTACTAAAAAGTTCATTAATTATTCCAAACGTGCTCGGGATATGCTTGCTTCGAATATTGTTTATATTTCATTGGTGGTCAGCAATGATATTCTCACAGACATGGGTGGCATTCCATGCATCGTGCTCAGGTGCCTGCCAGGGTGCCAAACCAAGCCAGCCTCTCATGCAAAAGAGGACAAGACGATGGTGAAATATTCTCACCCCTCATGACTAAAAGCATTTGGTAGCTGATCCTAGAAAAGATGGAAAATTCCTTGATTCCACCTGCTTATGACTCTTCATATTCTGGCGCCCCAAATAAGTACATTATGACCTGACTTCCCATGATAGAACCAAGCCAGACACCCATTTTCGAACTCTTCTAATCACTGACAATTAACATATTATAAAAAACGATGAACGATGACTAGTGACGACCAAATCTTTTTTTTTTTTTTTTTTTTTTTAAATATCTTGAGTAGTGGTTCAATAAGGGCATGTTTATCAAGTGTCGTAGGGAGACAGAGTAGGAATGAAGTCCCTCCCTCCTTTCCACCCTGCACCTTTTCCTTTGTCGTAAAACTAAAAAGCATGCACGTGACCATGCAAAGGAAGGAAGGAAGGAAGGAAAAGCGTTCGTGGAAATCAAACTGGATTTATAAAAAAGAGAGACCCCATTACAATTACCAAGGATAATTGCGTCGCCTTTAGACGATAGTGAAACTTCCTCCATCCCCCCAACCAACCTGTTGATAGAGCAACTTTTCAAAAATCGATTAGATTTCATATATTTACGTAGAATATCATATGCTTGGGCTTTTCTTTCTCATAGCCTGTTGATATGGACATTCCTCTCTCTCTCTCCACTGCTTTCTGTCTCTTTTGTCTCCTTGTCTTTCTTTCTCTCTCTTTCTTTTTCTTTCCTTTCTTCTCTGATTTTGAAGTGGGCATCAAGGCAGGCTAGTCTTTCTCTTTTTCCTCCACAGAATGATTTGAGAATAATTAGTACCTCATCACATCAATGAGACCTGCCCAAGGTGAATTCAAGATTGGGCTTTGAACCATTCACTTCTGGTAATCTTCCATAGTAGCTCAAGCATTTGGGGTCCATCTCCTTCTGAAATTGCACACAGACAAACGACGAGATCTTTGATCAGATTTGGAAATTGTCATGATTCAGAGAAAATGAAAACGTTATAAAAGCATGCAGTAGTAATTCAGCCACTGATAGGCATCAGGACAGCTCGTGAAAAAATTGCCCATTTTCGACACCGTGGACCACTGATCAATATTTTTTTTACCTTTCCATTCTCTTTCAAATGTTGCATAGCGCACCTGATGAATGGACCAGTCATGGTTATTCAATAAATAGCCATTGTGGCTAGTGCTTCATTTTGTGATCAATCAAGGAAATTTTGTAGCAGGGCCAACATGTGCACACTGAGTGTGGACCACTAGTCTCTATTTTCATATCTGTCGAATTTTCCGTGAGGCATGTTTGATGCTGGGAACTGTCCTATGAAAGAACAAGATATTGGATTCTTGACGATCAAATTGTATCTCTTTGGTGTTGCCAACTGTTCATACAACTGTATGAATACTGTCTATATTGACTTTACTATCCCTCCCACCAATGTTTCTGAAATGCAACAAGCATGACGGCAGAGGGAATAGATTATTCCCCCTTTTCCATTTTTTTCATTGAAAATGTTTCTCCCTTGTTGGAGAAGAAAGGTCTATGGAGCATTTCAGTTCATGAAGCCCAAGGGCAAAAAAAAAAAAAAAAAGTATACTAACATGCAGCCTGCCTGACTTAGAGGACGGAATATTTGAGCAAATTTTCACATGGAAAATGGAATATTTCAGTGGTCGGTTTTTATTTTGGGTACCTCAAAAGAGGGCCTGGTTGCTGTGGAATCCCTTGTTTTATCATTGAACCAAGCTCCCCTACTGCAAGAAACCAACATAGAGAATATTTTCCATCAGTGGAAGTCCATGCACAAGAGCAACAAAAAAAAAAAAAAAAGTGTACTAAGAAAAGAGCCCATCTTTGTAACTTTACTATTAGCTTGTGATTTGTTAGCTTTATCAACTGAGACGATTGAAATAAAGTTAATATAGCCCCATGTGACAGCCCATTAGCTATAAGAAGAAACATCTAGGAAGTTTCATGGGGGGCTTTGCCTTTGTTCAAAGGTTTCTACTATGTGGGATCCACTTGCATGCAAATGGAGGTTGCCCACAAGATCAAGGCTCCTCATTTCAGGAAGATTTTTCTCATGAGGATCGTCTGCCTTGGAATTAGAGAAGATGGGATCCTTGTGCATGTTGTTGTCTTTTGACCTCTACTCGTGAAGCATCTTGGACAGACAGAACAAAGCTGAGACACCATCTTCCCCACTTTTTGCGATAACTTGCATGGGAAGTGTATTCCAGGCTTTGTCACTGTTAAAACGACATACACAAAAGGAAAAACTGGCAGTCCCCACATCCTGCTATGCTCCAAATGGTGGCAGTCAGCTGATCAGAACTTAACAGGACACATGGATGGAAGTTTAGGATTGGATAAGGATGAAATGGATCATTTGAGGGAAGTAAAACAAAAGCAAGGAAGATAAGTGGCACCATTTTCAATGCCCAAGCAAGTCGTATTCTGAAATGGTATCTACAACACTGATTTCTGTTGCATTATAAAACCCCATTTATCTGGAATTATAAGTTAGACTCGCTATGGTGTAGAAATAGAGAATTTTTCAGTCATGTTGCGACTCATGAGTCTCTATGCAAATCCAGCAGATAAACAGTTTACAATTATAACTGGATTTCCAGGAACTTTTGAAGTGATTGTCTGTTGGACGATTGGACGGGTGGGTTAACGAAAGGATATTCTTGCGTGGATCATTTCAATTGCATTTGAGTGGAAGATTCACTAAAGAGAGGACAGGGTGTTAAAACCAGACTTCTTTTCATTGTAAATTAGCACGGCCTACATCTTAAGCAGTCCACTTCTCATGCCGAAAAAGATTAAAATATCTAAGTCGTTCACTTCTTGTGATATTAGCGTAGTTTAAAATAGCTGCACATATCTAAGGACAATATTGTCCAAGAACCGAGGACAATGAGAGAGAGAGACCCCTTCCCTAGAAAATGAATGAAAACTAACCAAAGCAAACCACGTTAACGTCAATCATGGACATAAGTTCAAGCAAATTGAAGAGAAAATTATTAGAAAAATGGTGGACCATTCGAGTCACCTTGAAGAATTGCTCCAGAGGCCCCCATAAGCAATGCTCTGACCGGTGGCGGCGGCGGAGACGGCGGCTTGTCTGCCTTCCTGAACCGTGAGATCGGAACCGCCATGCGGCTTATGAACATCCAGCGATATGTCATCAGAAACCTCACCAGCTGACCCATGCTCGAATCCATCAACTTGGCCTGCGACCAAACAAAGTCAAATCAAAACACTGAACTCAAATTTATCAAAAAAAAAAAAAAAACGCTGAACTCAAAAATGGGAATTTTAAAAAAAAAACTTTGCTACTGTTATTATATATGATTTCTTTTTTTCGACAAGCAGCATGCGCAAATACCTGGTGAAGCAGCTGGCCTATCAGTGGTCTTGACGGTTCGATACATCTGCAAACACACAAATAAAAGCTAAAAATCACATCCAAAACGCATTACCTGAAGCTATTTTAAAAAATATTATTCCAACCACATTGGACTAGGAATACGTGTACGTACGTACGTAGTACTGGACATGTTGGAAAGTAGAGTGCTCTGATCGATATTACTCATAGATGAGTATGAATGCATATAGCCATCATCTATGTATGTTCCCAAACATGTTTATGTATGTGTGCATGGGGATGACACTGGTGTGATTAGGAAACCCAAGAGACAAAGAAAATCATTGAGAAATGATGGCGCATCGTACTTGGATTTCCCACATATTTTAAAACCGAAAGAGAAAACACAACCCCAAATGGCTGGGATTTCTTTCTGCTTATTAGTCTCTCTCTTAGATAAACACAGTAAGGGTCAACAACATACTGCCGTCTCGTCCTTTGAATTCTCTTACCTCTCTCTTCTTTTATTTGCTGGCATTTTTTTTTCCCTTTTTCTTCTGGGGAGTAAAAGCTGCTTCTAGCTATCTTGTGGAACCCAAGAAATCTTTGATGGAAGAAAAGGAGAAGAAAACGAAGAAGAGGTATTGGCTGTACAGCTTTTTCAAGCACTCGAAATGGGATGCTCCACCAATGCAGGATTTGAAATAAAAAAAGGAAAATAAAGACCATTAATTCTACCAAAGAATTGTTTTTTATACCTGTAAATGGGATTTGACATGAGCCAGGGTGAGATCTTTGACATCCATGAGCTCAAGAACTGACTTGGGTGTAGCCCCTAAAAACCGAAAAGGAAGAAATAAGATAAGTGAAATTGGGTAATATATATGGGTGCGAAAGCGAATTGAACAAGAGAAGAAGAGAAAGAGAAAAGCCTACTTTCATGTCCTCCTAATAGCTCCACAGCATGCACGAAGCGGGCATGGAGTGTGGTTGTCCACCGCATCCTGGGGGCCCTCATGCTTCGCTTGGGTGGCAATCTGGAGCTGGGAAACCTCGATCTCATGATGTTCTGAGAAGAGAAAGAAGTGGAGGTGGCAGTAGCTGTGGTTATAGTAGACGAAGCGGAATCGCATGGCTGTTGCTGGACAAAAGGGAAGGGCTGATGGGGGGTGTGTGGTAACGGGAATTCCTCGTATTGGCTTCAGAAAGCTGAGGTCCTGGTGGGGTTGCTGCTGCTGATGGTAGAGATATGGGTGGTGATGGTGGTGGTTGGATTGGATGCGTTGGTGGGCGGTGTGGGAGATCGGGCGGGTGAGTATGCAGGTCGTTGGGGATGTTGGGGTCCCGAACGTCTTGGATTGGCGATGGAGAGGTCGAAGCAGGTGTTTGGCTTGATGGTGTTGGTGTCCAGAGCCCTCCTCCAGAATCCCTGCAGCTCCATCTCCTCCTCGGATCTCCTCCAATTCGATGTGGGTTTGCTGTTGGGGTGGACTGATTTGAAGAGAGAGATCCGGTTGCGCCGGAAACAGCTCCATTCAATCTCCAAAAAAAAAGTACTTGATGGATAGATAAATGATATGAGATTTTCTTTCTCCAGTCGCTCCTTGAAAAGCTTTCTAGCTATGTCTTGCTGCTGCTTGCAGACGTTGAAAGATGGTTTTTTGATGATGCGGGTTGGGTGGGGGTGAGATTTCAGTTGGGATTTGTGGGCTGTTGTGTGTAGGATGATGATCTACGGAAGGAATGAAATGAATGGGATTGAGAGATGCAGAGAGGTAATGACAAGGGTGTGAACCAAAATGGGTGTTTTTCTTCTTTCCTTCTTGCTTGTTTGTGTGAGGTATATGTGAGAAAATGACACTTGCAGCAGCTAAAGGAGAGAGGAGAAAAGAAAAGGTGGGTCTATTCTTTTTGTGGACGTGGGTGAGAGAGAAAAAGAAAAAAAAGGGGAAAATTAGTAGGCTCAGAGTTTGATTCCTTTTTCACTCTTTTGCTTTGTTTGTGTGGGAAAGGGTAGTTTTTTGTGTACGGCTTTAACGTGTGGGGTATGTTTTTCAACCACTATAACACCCCCACCTATCACTCTCTCTCAACCTTCCTTCAAACCCTAATCTCTGCCCTTGGATTTCTCGCCTTGTAGACTTGTAGCTAGGCAAGGCATAGAGCTAGGCCCCCTTCTCGGTACCCCAACCACTTGCAAATCAAATGAAGGATTCCAAGCTCTTTATTAATTTCTTCAATTCTCGCCCATCTGTATATATACAAGGTTAATTAATTAATCTGTTCAGAATAAGCAGAGACGTGTATATAGGAGCATGGCCAACTTTTTGGTTGTCAGGATTTCGTATAATGATGGCAATTATTGCTGGTAGTGATTAAACTTATCTTTGATTCGCTTCGGAATCAGTTAAGGAGTATAAGTGACCTAATATCTATAAAAGAGAACGTATGCTATAGAAAAGAGTAACTAAAATGGATAAAGCTTTTTATGGGTATTTGTAAACTATGTGCTTTCAATTTGCATAACTGTGCAAGAAGGGCACAGCTCAATTGATAAAAGTCCCGGCTTGTGCTCAGATGGTTAGTAGTTATCAGTAGATAAAATATATAAAACGAAAATTATAAAGTGAATTGGTGTGAATTAGACGTAAACAAATGCATCCATAGAAGTCTACTTCTCTTTGTTCTCACCGAAAAATTACTTTTTATAGCAATTATCATATTATTGTCTTTTGCAAGAAAAAATTAATTGTTGTTGAAGTCATATTAAAAATGTTAACTTTTTGCAGTACAAAAATAAAAGATTTTTGTAAAATTTGAATTAAATATCTATAAAATAGAATAAATTGATAAAATACAAATTTGGGTAGAAAAAAAGTTATTTAAAAAGTGCAAGCATGACTTTGAATTGAAATAAAAGAAAGTACTTTCAATTTTCAAAGCCCTTGACTACTACTAGGCAAGGAATATTTAACTAGCACTCCCATGATTTTTGCAGTCCGATGGTTGAATTCATGATACACAAGCTGGCCACATGTGTTGAACAATGTGTGCCCCATTAGTTTGATGTTGTCCACCCAGGGTGGCCCATCTTGCAACTTTTCATGGGAAAGACCCTAATAATTGTAGCATCAAAGGCCATCTTTTGTAACTTTCTACACACATCACTTTCAACTTTGCTTCCCCACCCACATTCCCTTCCACCCTCCTTGCCTCTTTGTGATTGACTATCACACATCTCCCCATAGATAATTTCATCCGCAAGTGGATGCATGGAGCTTCTCTATACAGCTATACCAATTACCATCTTCCATCTTCCCCCTCCAATCTTCTCCATTTTCTCTCATCTGGATTCTTGATATAAAATCAACAAGTGTTTGGATGAAGGCCATGAATAATAAAATACTATCATTCTAATATCACATTAGAAAATTAGCCACAATGAATAATACATAGGTATTTGTATAAACATATGCAATTATAAAGTTTAGTTCACATAATAAAATATTGTTGTTTATGGTTATAGGCAATGAATATTTTTTCTACCATATGATTATATATTTTGATGGGGC
Organism: Annona cherimola; assembly: GCA_030490835.1. Taxonomy (NCBI): domain Eukaryota; kingdom Viridiplantae; phylum Streptophyta; class Magnoliopsida; order Magnoliales; family Annonaceae; genus Annona; species Annona cherimola. The sequence continues at coordinate 4,120,584 of CM059974.1, forward strand.
ATTCTTCAAGCCACAATAGTAAATATAGACCGGCTTACCATGTTCACAGGCATGAAGGATATTATGTTACACAGAAATAACAACTGGAACTCTAGGAAAGTAAGAGTAAAGCTTTACATCTTTCATATTTCACATTGTTAGTGAACCGCCTACTCTCACTAAAATTATGGACAATCAATAAAAGCGGGATTCGGTTGTAGGAACAACGTCTTGACAATGATCTCCCTACATAAAAATTATCCAACTTCTTTTCACAAAATTACCAATTTTCTAACACTACTATAAATTTCATTTTTTAAGCTAAATTTTTAGTTATAGTTAATCTATATTTGATTGCATTAGATGTATTTTAGTTATAATTAATTATTTAACTACGGATACTTAATTATTTTTGAGTCGTGAAATTTTGGTTACATGTAGCCATTTTTTAAATAAAATATAGGCAAAAAAATGTTCGATAGACTTATTACTACCAAACGAAGCAAAATTAAAATTTCATTGCAAATTAAAGGTCGTTACATGTAATAAATTTATTGTACGGGTGTGTTTGGCATTATATAAAAAAGTCGAGTTAAAGCTTTTCATTCTTCACGATTACCTGTTTTTAATCATTCCTTCATATTTTTCCATACAACTAACTTATCTATTTTAACTTTGTCATCTTTACTTCTCATAATTCTCATATTATATCACATAATTTCACAATTTTTACTTTCTAAAATTTTTTATAAATTTTTTTATCAATTCTCAAACACACCCGTGGTGTTAATTTTCTATTGAAATGGAGAAAAGTGAAAAAAAGCAATATTTGATTTATTTTAAGAAACCATATGGGCATAATACAAAGAAAACAAAAATGAAAATAGTTTTAATTAATAATAATAAAAGTTAGAGGTCTTAAGAGTGATTAATATTTTTTATGAATTTCAATTTTCTTTTATGAATTTCCTTAGTAATGGTGAGCAAATATACAATTTTTCGAGCTTTAGCAATGAACATATATATCAAGTTTATCATAAAAAGGAAAAAATTTGGTCGAAATGGATTAAATGATCCATTTAACAGCTAAAGGTGATATTAGGAATGAGAAAAAATATAGAAAAAATTCAAAAGAAGTGAGAGAAATGTAACGTGATAAAAGTACTTGTCAGCAACGAAGAAAATAAATGTAAAATAAATACAGTAGTTGGTAAAAATTCTGAAATAATAATGGAAAATATAATAATTGAAAAGTAGACTTTTTACATAAGTAAAATGTTAAATCATATCAAAAGAATGAAAATGTTCTTTCATCCATTATCAAATGGACCATAAAAATTAACTTTTGATAAAATCTTGCTTCCTTGCTACTGGAAATTTTTTTAGCGAAATAAAAATAGAAAACATATAGAAAAATATATGATCAACATAGGAAATAATGTGGGTTATAAAGTAAATAAAATTAAACATTTTTAATCAAAAGGATTAATACTTTAAAATAAAAAGTGTGTTTAAAAAGTGATAAAACTTTTGAATGAAAAGTTTTTCGCGTAAAAGTTTTCGAAGTTGAAGAAAATAATTTGATTTAGTATGAATAATGATGAGAAGTAAAGAGAATAAAGTTAAAATTGATAGATTAGTTTGTATGAGTAATTTTATAGAAATGATCGAAAAGTAAAATAATTGTATATGAATATATAAAGAAATATTTAAAGTAGAATAATTATGAATACTGAGTTTTAGGATGTGTTTGTAAAGTGATAAAATTTTTAGTATAAAAGTTTTTAAAATGAGAGAAAATGATATGATATAATAGGAAAAATGATGAAGAATGAAAAATAAAGTTACAATAAATAAGTTAATTATATAGATAATTGTAAAGAAATGATTGAAAAACATGGTTGTTATGAAGGAAGATATGAAATAATAATTAAAAATAAGGTAATTATTGAATGTGAAAAAGTTTTAAATTGAAATTTTTTGTGGATGACAGCCCTTAGATTGAATACTCTTAGTGTGAAAAAGTTTAATTTTGCTAAACCTGTCCAAAATGTGCATATACGAGCACTGGCAGGATGATCCTGCATCTCGTCATGGTTGAACCACTCGATAAGACAGCGGATTTCTGTATCCGTACACGCGCATGCATATACGTATGCACCGCCAAAATTATAGATGTACCTGGAATTTCGTTCCCGAGAAGACCCAATTTCTCATCAATCTCATGATAAATTGAAGATGACGTGAAAGCCAGAAGGCATGGCACAAGAGGCGAGGATGGACGGCCGAGATCACCCCCTTCGGAGAACAGTAGTAGCTATTAATGTTTCGACCGCATCGGTAAGCGGGTCGGTTCGCGGGGGGAGCCGCTGCGGATTCTCAGTTGTTAGTAGAAGAATAAAATTTGTGATGAAAAATTTTAAAGATTAAAAGTTTTCAAATGATGTGTTATGATAGGGATAATGATGAGTAGTAAAGATGATAAAGTTAAAATAGATAGGTTAGTTGTGTAGAAATAATTGAAAAGTATAGTAGTTTTATAGGAAAATGTGAAAAATAATTAAAAATATAATAGTTGTGGAGAATGAAAAGTTTTAAATCGAAAAGTTTTAACTTGACAATTTTTAACCATTGCAAATATATCCTTAAAAAAAGCTATGTGTAAGATGAGGCGTTAATATATAAATAATGAAAATCTAAAAACATCAATTCGCCTTTAATATTAATAATTTAAAGCCTCCATAAAAGGTACTTGGACTAATTAATCAGTTTTTGTTTCGCTTATAATTTTGAACTTGCGGGTTATATTTTTACATCTTTTTTAAATTAATTTTTATATAATAATTAATTTGGATGTTTACGAAATAAATCTTATAAGTTCCATAACATTGCGAAACGAATCTCTCTTGTATACTTTTAATTTTCGATTAACAGTGGATCAAATTCCGCTTACAGCAGGTCTCTTCTACTACGAAATGCGCTTTTTTAATTTTGAAATTGTAAAAAATGATTAAAATAAATCAGAAAAATCTACTGCCATCTAAACTTGTGCTCAGGATGATATATGAATTTAAAGAAATTTAAAAAGTAAAATAAAATAAAATAATACACTCGACTGTACTAAAGTTAAGTGTAATCCGCAATCTGCAACCACTTGTCTTTGTCAAATTTTAAATTTCTTTTAATTATGCCCTGCATTATATTTTATACTATTTTTGGGCTTTATATGAAAAATCAACTTATTGAAACCTTTTATCTTCTATAAATATAAAAGACGTTATATTTTTATATTTGTTGTGTATTGTATAGAAATTTAATAGAAAGAATTTTTCAGATTACAACTACTAATGGAATAGAATGGGGACGCCCGCTTCATAGGAGAAAAGTTCTTTCGCAGTTTGCAAAACGTCGGCCAAGCTGTGGGGCCGACCGATTTACCGGCGGTCAAAGTCGGATCCCGATCCTGTGTAGTACACCCGTGTGCATTAACTTATTTTTTATCTTTTTATTTTTTTATACAACTGTTAATCTAAATATATTTAATATGTATATCAATTTTATTATTTTTGGAGTATTTTAGATGTTTATTTTTTATTTTTAAATATCAGTGGCATTTTAGTAATTTTAAATTACCTAAAATGTCACTTATGTTCAAAAATAAAAAATAAATATCTAAAATAATCTAAAAATTATAAAAATTAATACGCGTGTTAATATATTTATATTAATAGTTTTATAAAAAAAAAAGTTAAAATGAATTTAATGCACCCGAACGCACAACATCGGTCCCGTCAAAGTCAACACCCGGGAGGTGGAAAACTGCTACTGTACGACGCGACATTAAGCGTTGCTGTACGACGCGATATTTACTTCCAATTTCTCAAGAAAATAACCACATTCACGAATGTTGGGGTCCACACGTGGACAATCTCTAATGTTTGTAGGTGGGCCATCACATCCGTCATTCATGGAAAATGCCTCCTAACATTCCAACTTTTGCATGTGTAATCAATCAATGAACAAGATTTTCTGCATTTTTTTTCTGTAACGTTCCATTACTCATGCCTTCCCATCCAGATTGGCTGATCAATATTAACCTTTTGCATTCAGCTTTTCTCCTTCAATTGAAAAATGATTCCCATAGGATATTTCGATTATTTAAAACCATTTTATGAATTTCTTGAGCAAAGTGAAATCATGTTAGACATATACGGGTGAGCTTTGGCAGGGCAGATCTCAACCTACCCCGCAAAGCTAAAAATATAAACCCCCATCTACAAATAAAGTTAGGGTTCAACACCCTTATTTCCATTTTTTATATTTATTATAAAATATACTATATACAGCAAATCAAAGCAATACACTATTTTTTATTTATTTATACTTTTGTTTGAATACATGTTTGTTTGTTATGTTGAAATTATATCATTTTCATTTACATCTATCTTTATATTTATATTTTCACATTAGGTTTATTATTTTTATTTTTGAAAAGTAAAATTTTTCTTAAACTACATCATATAATTATATTTTTAAAAATTAGTTAGACTATATATTATTATTTTTTATTACGTTATTCGTTGTTATTGTATAGTTATATGTTATTGTAAATTTATCACTCTTAAATCAAAAGAAAATTTGTTAATCTAAAAATCAAGCCAAACTTAATTTTCATAAATAGGGTTAAGTTTAGATTTTATAAATAGAATTAAGATCAAGATCAAAATTTAATTCTTATAAATAAAATTAGAATTGATGTTAAAGTGAACTCAAGTTTTATGAGCATAAATTGCGCTCATACGTATTGATTTAATGCTACTAGGAATATTTAAATAGTTGGGATACTCTTGAATTAGGATATTAAGGATCTATTAAGATCCATATCATTGTTTATATTGAACACAATATTATCTAGTATGTGAAAAGTAATTTTAATGAAAATTTTTTGCTTCACACAGACATTAAAATTCAAGATATTTTCATATCATGTACAAAAACAAAAATATTCACAATCATTTAAAATCATTTTGATCAAGATATTTTTGTGTCGACTAAATGCACAAAAAATGAACATCGTAAAGAATTTAGATGTAATTAAATTGTTATGCCATCCCCAAAATAATTATGGTAACATTTATATTTAAATATATAAATGTTACCAACAGCATTGAATCAAAATTACTAAACATGGCTAATAATACAATCAATCAATACATACGAACTTGTAATAATGTGTTAATCATTACCCTTAGTGATAGATAAAATAGTGGATAATATATAAGGCTTCCACTTCACTGGAACTTGTATGAGTACTTGAATCTCTTTGGCACCATTTGGTAAAAAAGATAATGAGTAGGAAGGTGGAAAACTCCCATCTCCTTTGAACTATTTAAAAATTGATTTTACACTTTAATTACTTAATTACTTATTTTTCATTTTACCCTTATATTCTAATTATTTTCTCACACAATTATCTTATTTCTTTCCACTTTATTCTTATCATATTTCAATCTCATATTTTTAAAAAAATATTCTTTTCACTAGTTTCTCACTTCACTTTCTACCCTTATTAGCAAACGATGCCTTAGTTTTTCTACTCATTTTATGAATCTAAGTAATCCTTATATTTATTAATATTTATTTAATTAAAATATAAAAATTCGCCTTCTCAGGATACTCAGGTTTGCCATACAAAATTTAAAGTAATTTGGAGAGTTTGTATTTATTAATGGTCGTTAAAGTATGCAATTATAATATATATTGATATCTTAACAAATACATATTAATAAACATATTGAATGACTTAAGTGTCATGTTAATAATTAAAAAGTTGGATGGTAATAGTCCAACCCCATCAGGCTTGGATCAAATCTTTGTTTTAAATCCCTTCTATAGTTCTTAGGGCCTCATAGGCTGCTACCTAATTTATACTATTCTAGTTTATCTATGAATTATACCAATTGGGGTTTCATTCATTTATCTCTTTGAATTAAATTTACTAGAGAAGGTTCTACCACATCTAATAGCTCAGTTTCATCTAACCTTGGTCAAATTTGGATAACAATCTAGGACTCTATATCATATAGTTTAATATTATCTATTTTAATACACCAACCCAACAATATAGTTCTAGAACACATCACATTATTTTTAACTTGAGACTCATATTTTAAATCATGAAGAACTCTTAACCTTTTTAATGTAGGATTTGATTTCTTTCTATATCAGGCCTTATGTCTTCTATATTTCTCAGAGCATTTGACTTTTACACATAAGATGCATATATTATATTTTCTAAACTTGGGATTGTCTTTTGCCCACACAAACGTGAAATAACCTTAACCAACTAATCTAACTCAAATTTTACAACTAAATATATATGGAGTCATGCTTGGGTGCTATTGATTATACTCTAATTAGGGTGAAATTAGTTGCAAATGGGCTCATATCAGTGGTAAAATTAAAATTGAAGAATCATATGTTTAAGCATTATTTATTTTATTATGATACTAAAAATAGAGTCTTAAGTGAGTCACATTTTCTTTAAAATTTATATATATTTGTGTATAAATTATAAAAATATTTATATACCTTTACAAATATATTATAGTATAATAACACTTATAAAATCATTTATCTTTATCGAAATGATGTTCCGAACAATTTAGGGGTGTGTTTGGTTGGACACAAAAAATATTAATGAAAAAATTTCAATAAAAAAGTTTTCACTCTCCATAACTACCTTATTTTTTTTATTATTTTTCATATTTTTTATACAAACTGCCCTATTTTTCAATTAATTCTACACAGTTACCTGTATAATTAACCAATTTATTTTAATTTTATTCTCTTTACGCTTCAACATTACGCCTATCATATCACATTATTTTTTTATCTATTTGACAATTTTTACACTAAAATCTTTTCATTAAAAATTCTACCCCCAACCAAACGCACCTAGATGTTTAAATAATATAAATTTGAAATTAATGTATAAATAAAATAATGTTAGTATATTAATTTTACACTTTTCTGATAACGCCTATGCAAACTTTGATTTTATGAAACTTTAGTGTCTTAATTAAATAAATTATTTTAAATGCATGGATGAGTTGGATTTTTATTTGATCATCAGGCAAGGCCCACTTATAGGCAACTTAGCTGCAACCCAACATTTCACATATAAACTTTTAATTTGACACAAGGTAGCTAGCTGTTATTACATTGGCAGACCGGGATGAATTGAATAGTCAACAGTAGATCACTTATCGGGGACCTAACCCAATTTCCAACCATTTAGGTAAAAAACAAAAAACAAAAAAAAAAAGATTTTCAACCTAGCCTATATTCTATATTCTATAAGCGAATGCCAGCCATTTTCCAATGGGGAACAAACAATAACTCTAGACGCAACAAATAAAATTAATGAAAGGAAGAAATTTGTGTCACACTTGTACTTTGATGGCTGACATGCATGCAGTCACAAAAATTCGTACAAATGGGATAAAAGCTAGGGGCGAAACTTTTTTTTTTTTTTTTAAATATTTAATTGTATCACTGGCCTTTTGATTACCAGTTGACTGATGAATAACATTTCTAGAAGAGGAGTAAATGAATCAAGAGTTTTTAAACAACCGTAAATTCTAAACCAGTTACTCTACACACCTTTACATTCATTCAAGTCAAGGTCATCCAAACTGGACCGTGGTTCAATGCATCTCAATGCACCCGGGTGTACTTCACCCATTTTTTTTTATTTTTTTTTGAAACTTTTTTTTATGAAAATTCTAATATAATTCTATTTAACATGTGTATAAATTTTTACCATTTTTAAATATTTTTAGATATTTTTTCGGATTTTTTTAAAATCAGTGGCATTATTAGTAATTTTAAATTACTAAAAATGCCACTGATTTTAAAAAATTCAAAAAAAATATCTAAAAATCTCCAAAAATTATAAAAATTTATACACATGTTAAATACACTTATATTAACATTCTTGTAAAAAAAATAAAAAATAAATAAAAAAAAAGGTGAAGTACCCCCAGGTGCATTGAGGTTCAATGCACCCGGGTGCATTGAACCACGGTCCAAACTTATTAGGTACAAATAAGTGCTTTCTATGTTTGAAAAAATTACCTGCCGTACCAGCTGTTAAGTAGTTTAGGTTCCAACAAAATTTACCAATAAAGTAGGGATAAAAAATCATACTAAATTGAGTGCAATTATGTGAGGACCAGGTATTTTTATTCTATTTTTATTATAACTTTTCTCTATTTATGAGGTAACTTATGAACATGCTAGTAAGAATTTTACGATATTAATGGATACATAACATACATGGACACGACATTTAGGAGATGTATAGTGCATATGTGCATGTATGATTAGCGTTCCATTGATGGGCTCTATGACTATTGTTTCCCTCGCAGAGTAGGTACGGCCCGACTAATTGCGACTGGACCCGACCCGAGCCCCGACCCGACTCAATGGATTCTATTAACATAAGCGGCCCGCGCTCTAGGGTTTCATTCCCATTTCGCGCCCGACCGCGTTCTCTTCTCCTTCTCTTCTGGTTCTTCGTTCCTCTTCTACTTTCTCTTCCACTCAGTTCGAACCACCCGTGATCGCTTGAGGGGAACTATACCAACTACCTTGAAGGTCATAGATCCGAGTTCAGGAAGCTCCAAGGCTCCGAATTTCTGCAGTCCACATCTAGGGTCGCTGCCTTGGGAGGGATCACGGTCAAGTAAGTAGATGTCGCCCCTTCTCGATTTAGTGATGAAATTTTATGTTAAATGCGATGCGAGGCTAGAGGGAATGTATAGCTTCTAACGACTCCATGGTATTAGGCGTAGAGTTCGTAACAGTTAGGGTTCATGGTGAATTTACTTTGAATGCGTGATTTCTATGATGTAAAAGATTTCTTAGCAGTTGTTATATTGTTGAAATGTGACGTGAATTGATTTGCCCCAATCGAGAGTATGAATTGAAGGTTCTTTCATTTCGCACCTATCATGTGTTTGATAAAATGCTTGTGTGACAGATCTATGTGTTGTATCTGAATTGTGTTGATGTTGTATGCGTGGTTTGCGATGTGTTTCATTGTCTGTTATGTATGATGCGTTATCTCAAATAGTTGATTGTAAGGGTTGTTCATGGCCCCTGATTGACATGAGGAGAGGGTTGTTCATGGCCCTTGATGGACATGAGTAGATGATTGGTTGTGTTGGTCAATTTGTGTGTATGGTTATATGTATACGATCTTGGGAGTGGGTATTGGACCCATGTGTATTAGCTTCATCACTGTATGAGTATCCATCATTATGCTTATTTGCACTTTGTGCTAACCACTATCTACTTACTGGGTCTATTTAGACTCATATCATTGTTATTGTGGTTTTAGATCGCAGGTCAGAAGGAGAACTTAAGGATGGGACAAGTTGAAGATCAAACATGAGAGACCCTAGCACAATATGTTGATTTCAGTTCTTTTAGACTTGTGCTCTTTTGATAATCATATATGTAGACAATTACTTAGGCGGATTCGTTTTGACAACTATAATGTATTTGGTATTTCAGATTGGATTATAATCCTTGTTGATGCACATGTGCATGACTATTATATCTGTTTGTTGTGTAAGGAAAATATGTAATGATTTCCTTCTATATGAATGTTCTTATTATATGAAGATGCAAGTATATAAATAGGATTGAATGTTACAGATGGAAATGTAATGAATATCAGGTCATGTATTCCATATTACCCCTTGTATGTTATGGGGAGATGCTGCCGAATTTTTCTTAGATTGTGTAGCGCCGTTGATTAGTTATTGAGTATTTTTATGAATGGGGCGTTACAAATTAGGATAAGGTAGATTACATATAAAAGGTTCTTAGAGTCAACCTTGGTGGAAACCCTATGTCATATGAATACATGGACGACTGACTCCTCTGTATTTATGATGAACAAGCAACCTTGGCAGTGACCAAGCAAAGGAGCTGCATATAACACCAAACTCCCAACGAATTAATACGATAATCGTGGGGATCGCCATGAAGGAAAAGGACAATTGAGATGCTGTTGTTGGAAGAATCGATTGAGTAAATGACATTTAAAAAAAGGAAAATGAACTCATATGGAGGTGGTTGTGACTTTTGAGGGTCAAAACAGGATCTCTGACAGCATCGGCATTCATGCATACTTGTTTATGCGTGCATGTGTGTGGGTGTTATGTCCATTACTGTTTCTAAATTATATAATGTTGATGGCTCTAGACACAATAGAAATCGATGACTGACATGGTGTTTTCTATGGCACTATATTTATATTCATGGCTAGCCATAGCCATGTAATTAATGCCATGAACGTTGAGGATTATTATAACCAACCCATCAATGTCAACCACTAGAATGGTGGAATCCCCATGCACACTGATGCTGTAAATTCTATCTTTTATCATTTTTGATCCATTAATCATCTGGGCCGTTCATATTACATAATGCAAATTATATATGGGGCATCTCCAAATTGAAAATCTAACAAGAAATCAACGGCATGGGTGGGCTTGTTTGTAATACATATAGGATTCCCATGCCCAAACTTATCATCCATTATCCCTTCATCTAGGCCGTTGATATGACATGTGAAAAAATGGGGCATCCCCAAATTAAAAATCTATCGAAAGCAAGGGCATGGATGGCTTGATCTGATTTGTGGGTCCCCATGAATCATGAAGTGAATGGTGTCTTTATCACTTACGTACTATCCATTTTTACCTAGACCGTTGATATGACACGTGGTACATCATGGATGATGGCTTTGTCTATACTGTAACATCGACTAAAAGGATAGATGGCTGATATATATATATATGGGAAACGATCCGGTGCATGCGACTGCACCGTGCAGTCCATGCACTATGGGCCCCACCTAACTATAAATAGAAAATCCACCTCACCTATTGTATTTAGAATTATTCACTTTATTACCATACCAATTTTCATCCAAATCCAACATGTGTATAGTCTCCATCTTAAAATGGTGCAAAATCAACGTAATAAAATAGTTTAATGTAAATATCAAGTTTAAAGTGATTTTTTCAACATCTAAACCGTCTAAAGTATGATTTATATATGGATAAATGATTTATATAAAGTTTCATTACAATCTAATTACGGTGCAGTCCGACTGCACAGGATCGGATCTCTATATATATATATATATAATATTCCTGTGCAGCATCGCTGTAATGGGCCCCACATGATCATGAAATCATGATCTACTCCACCCATTGTATTTAGAATAATATATTCTATTACCATACCAATTTTCATCCCAATCAAATATGTATATGGGCCCCATCTGAAAATGGTACAAATCTAACGTAATAAAATAGTTTGATGAAAATAACAACTTTAAAGTATCTGATTGGGATGAAAATTGGTATGGTAATAGATTACATTATTCTAAATACAATGGGTGGAGTAGATCATGATTTTATGATCATGTGGGGCCCATTTTTGGGCCACTGTACCGCTGTTCCGGTGCAATGTCACTGCACCGGAACAGCGGTGCAGTGGCCCCAAAATGGGGCCCACATGATCATGAAATCATGATCTACTCCATCCATTGTATTTAGAATAATGTATTCTACTACCATACCAATTTTCATCCCAATCAGATACGTATATGGGCCCCATCTGAAAATGGTATAAATCCAACGTAATAAAATAGTTTGATGTAAATAATAACTTTAAAGTATCTGATTGGTATGAAAATTGGTATGATAATAGAATACATTATTCTAAATACAATGGGTGGAGTAGATCATGATTTCATGATCATGTGGGCCTCATTTTGAGGCCACTGCACCGGAACAGCGTCCTATATATATATATAGGGAGCTGTTCCGGTGCAGCGTCACTGCACCGGAACAGCCGTGCAGTGGCCCCAAAACGGGACCCACATGATCATGAAATCATGATCTACTCCACCCATTGTATTTAGAATAATGTATTCTATTACCATACCAATTTTCTCCCAATCAGATATGTATATGGGCCCCATCTGAAAATGGTACAAATCCAACGTAATAAAATAGTTTAATGTAAATAACAACTTTAAAGTATCTGATTGGGATGAAAATTGGTATGGTTATAGAATACATTATTCTAAATACAATGGGTGGAGTAGATCATGATTTCATGATCATGTGGGCCCCATTTTGGGGTCACTGCGCGGCTGTTCCGGTGCAGTGACGCTGCACCGGAACAGCATCCATATATATATATATATATATATATATATATATATATTGTGAGAAGAATAGATGGCTGATGATTAATCATATAATAGATCTCACGAAAGAAACGAGCATGCCAAGGCCAGTGATCTGATGTGATCTGATTCATCAGAACCGTACAATGGCTGCAATGTCAACACCGTTCCTTGGAAATAGAGAACAGGGATGTGGAAGCAAGATGTCGAAGAAAAAAAGAAAGAGTAGAAGCATCCAAACACGTAGAAGATTGGGTCATGGCTATTTTCATGCATTGTTTTTCCAACAACATGTCTGCTGATAATGAAAGGGAATCTCACATAAATATCTAAGAAACCGTGCTAGAATATTAGTTTGTTTTCTATTATTTATTTATTGTTGGGTTTGATCTTGACTTTGGAATGGAGAAGACCATGTGATCTCATTGATTATAGAGAAGCGTGACGAATTTCAAATGTGAAGTTGGAAAAAAGGAGGTGTGCACACACTCTATTAATATATTAACAATATTTATTTTGTTTCAGGGATTAAGGGACGAATCTTATCTGGGATGGGATGTTCACGGCCCTCATGCAGAGAAAATTACTATTTTACTAGAATTGATGATCACCACGCGAGGCTTCCTCACCATCCTATTCTTTATTCTTTGAATAATTGATTAAAATTTTAGAAATTTATATAGGATTTTATTTGGATCTTTTTAATAATTATTATGAAAAATTCCTTTCATGCCTATAATATTTTCTCTTAATTTTTTATATATCCATAATATTTTATAAATTCCTCTTATATTCATAACATTTTACCATAACTTCTTCTTATGCTTATACTATCAACACAACAGTTATCTATCCTATTAAAAAATAATCTTGCTCATTTAAAATTTTCTAATAGAGACAATTCAACTTGATATGACTTAATTGATGATAATAAATCATCAATATGTAACATCAACTTATTCAAAATTTATATTAAAGTTAAATCATTTTAATTAGAAAAATTTTAGAGGGATAAAATTATTTTTTCAATGAAGTAGATAACAATTGTGTTAATAATACTAGTATAATAGGAATTTATGGTGAAATATTATATGTATAAAAGAAATTTGTGGAACATTGTGAGTATAATAAAAATTATGTATAAAAGTTATGGGTATAAATGAAATTCTCCCAGCCTATTATTTTTACACTTGAAGTTCTACTGTTTATACCAAAAAAAATTAAAGTTGCACCCAGCAAACCCTGTGTGTGCAAAGTTGATAACTAATTAATTAATTTGATGCAAAGCCTCCAAACTCCCAATTGGCCTTTGGTTGCTTGACGCATAACATTCTAGTTAAAAAAAAAAAAAAATTTTGAAAGAAAAAAATGATGCATAACATGCCTAGGTTGGCTATTAATTTACTGATGAGACAAATTAGAACCTATATATATATGCTATCTCGGATGAATTTTCTAGCTAACTCCAAATCATTATGTTCTTACAGCCATGATAGGATATCAAAAATTATGTACATCAAATATCGTTTTGCACGTCCTGATCAATCCCCATGCATGACTAGATATTTTGGAATAATAATATAAAAACAGTGATTTGCCCGCGTATTGCAATACAAATTTGATGAACCCAGGCATGCTCATTTTCATGGAATTTTAGATAGATACATGGTCCCAACTACAAAGCTAGATCAATTCACGTGTACATGATCATTATTCAATGCATGTGGGGACATCAATAATAACATGGCTTTCAATAGATCCACTAACTTATCTTACTCGTACTATCATTCATCTGTGAATGAAATCCCAAAATTAGGGTTATTTACATTTTTCTTTTTTTTTGTAATTTTTGCAAATATGTCTGTGCAATATTTATCTAATATTACATCTGTATTCCTAAGTTTGCCGATATTACTAATATACTGATAAAGTCTTCATAAAAATTATAAGCATGTCTCTGCCGATAAGACGTTGTTAGAATTTTTTAGTAAGATGACGATAATTCCCTTTAAGCCAAGTGATACACTTATAGTTTTTGAAAATATTATAAGTATATTTGCAAAAAAGTCTAAACTAATAATATATGTAAAAATATATAATTTTCATTTTAGAAAAATTCTAATGGTGAATTTAATCAATTGAAACTTGCTAGTGATGATGGGTTCGCCGAATTTAATCAATAGTGGGATCTTTCTATCATTGGTGATGATTCTGGAACTAGTTTTTCCATCGTCCATGGCTGCTAGGACTAACAGATTCCTTTTTTTAAAAAAAAAAATGAAACATTTACGGCTTCGGTTGCTAGTTTTAAAGAAGAACACTAAGGAAGACGACTGTTTCTACTAGCGGTATTAGGATGGATTTCTGCCAATGCTGGAAGTTTACTTTCCGTCGGCTCTAATGAAGATGGTGAAGGAGAAGGGTCATTGTCGTAGGGGTTTGCCATAGCCAAAAGAAAAACGAGGGTAATTTATCGACAGCAACAACAAAACGAGCTTCTCATTGGTTGGTAGAGAAGATGGGTTTGATGAAAGTGCAGCGATGATGAGTTCTCACTGAAATTGAAAGCTCAATTAGAAGAAACATGACAAAATGTAAATCCAGTTGGCAATTGTAAAGATCTATCGTGTTTTAGCTGGATCTTAGAAAGCAACATAGCAACAATTTGCTTTTGAAATTTCATGTGGTCGGATGAGCAATTCAGTACGGTGACAGTCCGCGAGTGGTCAAACAGCGAGATGGTTACTGTTCGGCTAGTTCAATTAACAGAGCGATAGTTGCAGGCGAGTGTGTGTTTGGTCGCAACCATGGCTGGCTAGCTGAGGAAGATGAACTATTTCTTCTGGTGCTTTGGTAGTACAGTCAAATTCATGCATATTCACTTGCAGCTAATGTATTGGTGATCTAGATCATTGATTAGTTTTTTATTTTGCTTCAACCACTACGACACGTTTTTTAAATGCAATAATTAATTTAACTGCATATAACATAAATCTGGTTATATTTGACGTCGCTCTGTAAACAAGTTCTTGTAGCAAATAAATTAGTTGCTTATTTGGCTGCATATAGATCATTTTGGTATGCCAGCAGCTATGAGTCATTTTGGTAGGTGTTTATAGCCAAGAAAGAAGAAACAAGATTATTAGAGGGTGGGCGATTTTTCAATCAAACATAGTAAGTTGTTATTAGGATTTCAGACGCTGTCGGCACATATGACATATAAGCTATATTGCTGATGAATAATTAGTTCTTGAAAATAACACATACATACATATATGATCATATACATTTACATTTACTATAAGTTATTGTGCTTAAAATAGATCTCGTATTTATGTAAATGTATTAATAATTTATACAATATTTTATCTATGTATGAATTATATCTTACAGAGTTTACGTATTGAAAAAACAACTTTAAAATTATTATTTATTTCAAATTATTTTGTTACATTTATTTTTTACCATTTGTAGATGGGGCCCATATATATATCTAATTTGGATGAAAATTTACATACTAATCAAATAAATATTTTTAAATACAATGAATATAGTAGATTATCATTTTGGGATCATATGATGCCCATTTTCAGTCAACTAGACTATAAATTATTGTACAATTAATTGTACTAAATTATATTCCTATATATATATATATATGAGAATCTACGCAGTGCACATAGATTGCACCATAATTTACGGTGTAGTTCGCTGCAAAATGGGCTGCATATGTATTAAAATGTAATAATATTTTATGCAATTATTTATTTATGTAAAAGATATATTTTTGATGGTTTAGATGTTAAAATACAATTTTAATATTGATATTTATATTAAACTATTTTATTACATTAGTTTTGTACCATTTTAAACTGAAGCTCATAGACATGCTTGATTTAGATGAAATCGATATGTTATTAAAGTAAATAATTTTAAATATAATGAGTAGAATGGATATTAACTTCATGCTCACGTGGAGTCGATTTGCAACAGATTGCACTATAATTATAGTACAACCCAAGTAAACTTGAATTCCAAGGCATAATAGCGTTTGAGTGACCCAAACTAGACTCTAAGGAAAGGTGTATACCCCATAAAAAATTCAGCGTCATCCCCAAAAATTTAAATATATTGCGGAAAGTAGTTATCCTCCCTAATTTAATAAGATAGGTATTTTTTAAAAAAATTATCTAACAGATTTTCAGTTTCTAATTTTTTTCCATCCTAACCAATCAGGCCCTAAATCTACTTCCTCGCTAGGCCAGTTAAGGTAGATTTATCAAAATTTTGCGCTCCAAAAACTACTACAATACAAAGATAAAATGGGGAATCGATCAGATTGATTTACAAATCCTTTTGAGCTTTCAACCACTGCAAAGTCCGAACGCCATGGAAATAAATGTGCTCCTTCCTAAGTTGGTACGTGTACACCTGTTCTTAATGTGAGATAGACGGTTCACCATCACCGCCATATTATAGACCCAAGACAAACATAAGTCTAGTCCCACAAATCATATATTCATATATGCTGATTTCTTAATACACTGCCCCACATGTTTTCTCTTTTGCATACTTAGCAACGTGATAGGCATTGGATATGGAACCGCTACTCTTTCTGGTTTTTGATATAACCATTTGCACATATACCCACCATATTCTTCGGCCTTAAATTCTTCTTTCTCGCATTAATTACAAACCGAATCTACGGCAAAATGCTGCATTTTGGAATGTGCAAAGCCTTGCAAGAGTCCCTTATTTGGGGTGGTGAGAACACAACCACCTAATTGTCCGCATCCATAAATCTGCAATAAGCACAGTCAGGTACCATAAAGGCACGATCAAACAAAATGAAAAATTCATCAGCAGAGAAGAAAAAATACACTCTCCCACACTCGTGTCAACCATCTAGTCATCCATAAGGTCATATTTTATATCATATACTGTCATCTCTCCTGTGGTTTTCCTTTTCATATTGAAGGGATTTCCTTTATTATCATTATTTTTAATTCTTGTGTCTTTGTGATTTATGTTGTTCGTTGTAGATATGTGAATGCGGATGTGCTTACTTTGTTCTATCACCCAACACCCATTTTGATTACATTTAGGGTATCTTTGAGAACAGTTTTTTCAATGGAACATGGAAGACCTCGGATGCTCCAAGAGAGAAATGATGCTTAGGGTTTACTTATTCCATTAATCTATTCATGTTAAAAGGAAATTTGACTATAGGAATGTGTGGAATCTCTCTTTCTTTTCCCCTTTTGTTAATGCTATAAACAATTACTTTAAATCATCTGAAGTTATTCAGTGCTTGATACACAGACAACAAAAAATTGCATAGATATTGGCCTACATATACACTTCTAACAAGATTGTTTCTGCCCACAATTAGTTACAATTTAGCGGCATCCATATCAGAAAATTGCAATAATCTGATCCTATATATGAATGATTCTTACCGTTGGATGGATGGCCTGATCGAGCGACGGTCCTGATTAGGCCGGGAGTGGCTAGTTGATTATCCAGCTGGTATGGTTGTTATGTCGACCACATCTATTTGATTCTGATTAACAGCAAGCCAATAACAGGTCTCTAATTAATTTGCAAAATGTGATAAATGCTAATATGGACCATTATCTCATGACTTCTTCATGTATCAGACCTTTTTGAGATTTGGATATTCAAACATGCAAATACAGAACAGAACATGCTTGCCGATATCTTCCATGAAAAGCCAAGGTTTCTATCTTCGTTACCACCATTATCAATTTATGGAGTGAGTTGCTCAATTAAAGAAGACTTTGAGCATGCAAAACTTCATTGATTGGATGGTCAGAAGTCTTTGTAAGCAGATCAGCCTGGATTTTGGTGGATCACTTTTCACATGGATGAGATGTCCTATACAAATGCATGTGAGATGTTGGAGGGAAATTAAGACAGGACTGCATGCTAACTGAGCATTCATGCCAAGGTTAAAATATTATTTATGAAGTAATTGAAGAGCACAAAAGAAAAGTATATATGGAAAAAAAAAAAAAAAAAAAAGTGACAAGTTGTTGGAGAATGATTCAGAGATCTTTTTATCAGAAGCTAGTGATTGATCTGTCATGATGTCGGTGATATCCAGACCATTAGTATGGTGAGCCCCACAGGAGATTGCTGTAATCCATTAGTCGTTTCAGTTGAATGACCATTAACCACCCCCCTGGGGATATGACTTTTCAAAGCTATTAAAAACAACACAGTGGTTTCTAATTCCTGCTAATGTCTGTGGTTTCTAGTAGCAAAAAAATACATATCATACCTTGTGGTGTCTTCATTATATTATCTCTCAACTGAACCTTGAAACATAACTTAATTCTTGCAAATTATGTAATGTTGGAAAGGACCAAACCCCGGAGTGTTTGATTTACTATGTACATAAATGGCGCAAGAGCTCCAAAAATGTACAGGGGATATAGAATTTTCTTTAAGATTTTACGTTTTATGTAATATTATTATCTTTCTTCACCCATAACAAACTTAACGAACTTGCCTTTCTCATAAATATTTTTGTTTTTATATTCCATATTTATTATTTCTTAAATCATTAATTTTATATTTATTTTATCGTGTTAGTACGTGGATGATCTGGCAATTGATAAAAGACAACTTTAGACACCTTACATACTCGTAAACATAATTACAGACTTTATGTTTTGGGCGAATAAGCAGATCGAATGAATGCATTGGTTTTAGATGGTGGGGGGGAAAATGGCCTTTTTTTTACGAGATAAAAGAATTCGAAAATTTCAGAGGATGAATGCAAATATGCGATAAAAGAAATTGTCCTGTCTGTCCATTTAGGGACGTCTAATCAGTCACTGTGATTGGCTTATGCCAGTAATTTTCTGCTCCACAAAATATTTGAAGAGGCCTAGGAGTTCCGCACCACACACTCTATAGCCCTTCATTGGACTCTGCCCAATTCATCTGATCGGTCAGATGCATTTCAAATTTCAAGGGTCCAGATTTTCATTCAATTTTATGGCCCGTAGGATGATTTCGTAAAATTTTCTAGAAAAATAAATTGGTTGATGTTCGACTTGCTTGATATTTTTTTTACGAAACCGGATCATTATGATAAAAAGATTAAGTAACAATAATTAGATATTATTTTTATTAATCAAAAAATTATTGAGGGTTTGGACTGTCTAGATTAACCTCAAAGGGGTCGTCTCATGTACGATGGATAGGTGTGGTGTACGGTTGACCGTAGGCGTTCATCCTAGTTTAACTTAAGAAACCAGTGCTCTAACAGGTTGGTTTGCAACACGTTAGCATCGTTAGGTCGAGAGGCGCAATCCTAGATGAAATTCCCTACACGAATCTGCAAAAGGAAGCTGATTAAAAGCTGATTGAAAAACATCAGGGGATTTATTTTTTATATTTTTTATATTTTATTTTTATTTTGTTCAGGAGAATGGCATCCCTGGGATTTGATGGGACTAGAATAAATTCAAATTTTTAAGAGTTGGGCATTTTATTATTCTTTGGTATTTGCCTTTTGTAGTAATTAGAATCCCGGGGAGAAGTTCCGGGCCATGTATGCGCCGCCCATGGCCCACCTGTTAGGCATGGAATTGATGCATAATGAATAATGGGCCCACACACGTGTGCCGTCTTATACGTGCAAGTTGGGTTCCATCTTGATGAGATCTTGGCTAGAAAAAGAAGTTGCTCCAATCTTTCCGTAGGCTTATACCTAAGAAGACATGATCGACCCAAGGTCAGTGGGACCCACATATTATTTTTGATTTATTAAAAAATTAAATACATATTTACACTCTATAAATAAAGAAGAAAAATATTGAAATTGAAAAAATGATGCAGCTAGATGAAATGGATTTTTGGTTTGCACATGGGCTTGGGCTTGGGCTTTATTTGCAATTTTGGATGGGAATGTATCTGTCAATTGACACAAACGTTAAGTACAAACATTTGCCAGAGCAAACGATTGAATTTTGATCATTTACGACTGGTCATTGACGACTAGGGTTTTCGACCATGCTTCACACCCATTCGATCGTGCCGCGTGCATCACAGTCGTCCAATTAGAAGTTCAAATGCGCGGTTGCCAGGAGCATTAATGCATTGGACATTTTGAATTTGTTTGGTAATGAATAAAACTTTTAATGAAAAATTTCGGAGAGTAAAAGTTGTCAAATGATGTGATATGTTAGAGATAATGATGAGTAGTAAAGATGATAAAGTTAAAATAGATTGTTTAGTTATGTAGATAGTTGTATATAAATGATTGAAAAGTAAGGCAGTTGTATAGGAAAGTGTGAAAAATGATTAAAAAATATAATAGTTGTGGAGAGTGAAAAATTTTAGATTGAAAACATTTTCTATCAATTGCCCAGCACACCCTTTATTGTCAGGTCCCTCTGCCAGCTACATGAAATTTTTTCAATACCCCCCCGTGCAAAATCACTAGCAGCTTTTGCCTCCCTCTCTCGCTCTTCTCCCTTTCTTCTCCAATAAACAATGAATGGAATTTCCTGGACCTGCCTCCATTATTGACCCTTGTTGTGCTATGGCCACCTTGCCTCTTGCCCTGTGCACCGCCGCTTATCTCTTCACCGCTTCTGAAGCCATGAAATCGCCCATCTTATACGCTATCCTAAAATCGATTCTGGCATTAAATCACGACCGACAATTATTTACAATCGCCGATCCTAAAGCTGCCTCAATTGCCTTTAAGACTTGTAGAAATTACCTGTGATTTGCCTCTTGTAACCATGGATTTTGAGATTCAAACTTTTGAATTTGTCATCAACCTCAGACAGAAACAACAATGACAATATCAAGAAAGCTGAATTGGACAGCAATAAGCACAGAAATCCTCCATGATCAACTAGGACTCGTTGCGAGCTTCCAAGGCTGTAGACATCCGGGCAAAAGCAATTCATAAGCAGAATGCCTATATGGATGTGGGTGAAACTACTGATACTAACTTGCACCCACAAGTGATTTCTAGCAGTTCCAGCTTTGAGGAAATATTCAGTTCCCAACGGATATCAGCACACATTTTTCAGCTCCCCAACTGCATGCAATTTAGATTTGTAGAAGAATGCTACCAAGGCAAGGGGTGTAACAGCGAATGCAATGGCAATCCATATTTCATATTATCCCGAGCATCGTAGCATCCCTGAACAAGGTCCACCCAAAATTCACCACTCATTTGTGGTCAATTCAATCGAAAATTCCCACTTATGAATTACAATCTATTGCAGAAAAGAAATCACAAGGTCCAAAATAAACAAGATCTTAAATTCCATGTGGGAGTTCAAAAGTCAATTTCTAAACTCATATGGCTTGGCAGCGGGTAGTTGAGAGAGGGTTTCTGAATCTTGTTTTACTCTGATGAATCTCTTTGTTTTCTTTCGAAGGGTTTTATCGAATAGATTCGGATCGCCGATTCTCTAATGCATGCAAGCAAACAGGACACAGAATTTGTCAGTCACCCACCAATGCAAAGAAAAATGCACGAGGAGGGAGAATGAAAGGGAGAGGAAGAGAGAGAGTGGGGCTTTTACAGAACTATCGTTGAAGTTTAGAGCAGGAGAGAGGAATGGGAGAGAGGAGAAAGGGAAGAGACGCGGGTAGAGAGATGTGAGGAGGGAAGGGATTGAAGCTGCAAAATTCCGCCTGCCTACAAAATTTCAGCAGCATTAATTAGGCTCCAGTGGCTGTGTTTTTTTTAATATGATCGTACGGTCCGAATGCTTGGTCGATAACAACGCCGTCTCCTACCGGTCGGAGATGATCACATCTCCAAAAGATTCATACAAGATACATACTTTATATAATGGCTTCACGGACAACCTTTTATTTTCAAAAACCTGATATGTTAATTAACTACAAGTTAATAAATATAAAATTAAATCGATCAAAAAAAATTTTGAACACCACATAAAAGCAATATTTTTGATAATCTTGTAGTTTTCTGTTTGTTTTGGATCATTCAATTTTCAAGCTAAAGCATTTTTTTGAAACCCAAAAATAAACTCACATTCATCCCGGAATTTTATTTTAAGAATTTGTTTCGTAAAATATTTACAAAGAATAATATTCATCAATATATACTTATTTGAGATTCCAAAACATAATGGAACTATGGGTGTGAATTGGGGCGGCTCGACCCGTGACCCGGCATTGACCCGACCCGTTTTTGGCCGGGTAAAACTAATATATTTTTGACCCGGTATAGGGATGGGTCAGAAATTTTGACCCGAATTCAAAAATAGGGTTGGGGTGGGTCCCATGTCCCTACCCGAAGAGTCCGACCTACCCCGCATATATAAATTTATTAAAAATTATAAGACTATATTGAAATATTATTATTATTTTCTTTCTTCTCACTTTTTTATAATCAACTCTATCAACAATAGAATAATCAATTTATTCAAAAAATAATATAAGAATCAATAAAAAAATTTGTACGTATATAACCCTTATGTGTAATCGTATATTAACCTATTTTAATAAATGTATACTATATTTTTCAAATGTTTTGTTTTCTTAATTATGTATTTTTTAATAATTAGTGAAATATTGAAACATATAATATTTAAATTTAGTATAAATGTATACTTATGTTTGATAGATATATAAATTTTGAAAATTATCTTTTTTTACCCGTATTTTTTACCCGACCCCGCTATCCCCCCGAAACAGTCTGATACCGGACTCGAATTTTGTCCCTAGACCTGGTAGAAAAAAAATAAAGGTCAAACCGACCTTGTCCCGACCCGGTATAAAATAAGGGTCAAACAAGATTTTTTGAAAAATAGGGCAAACCCTGACCCGTCCCGACCCGCCCCAATTCCACCCCTAAATGGAACACGTTTCATGAATTTTACATTTGGCCCCACCTGATAACAAAATCCAAATCCAGTCGATCATATTGTTTAACATCTCGTTGATCAAGGTATCAAATATCATTTTAATCCTTGTTCAAAAAAAAAATCATTTTAATCAAAGTTTTTGGTTGGGTCATTCTTGCTTCAAAATATATATAATAATGTACAAATTATAAAGTACACTTAGATATATTTATAGATATATGAAATTATTTATGTAAATAGGAAAAATGTTAAGTTCCGATTCAATGTGATTTCGAAAGATTTATCCTTTGCAAGCATTGAACCTCAATGTTTTCGCAAGTTTTACCGTTTTTTGTTGCTTTTTCTTTAAAAAAAGTATAGACATATAGGCCTAAGCAATGGCCTAGTTGTAAAAACGAAATTTTATGTTTTTTGGTTTTAAACATTTTTTTGCTGAATTTAAAAAATAAAAACATAAAATTTGTTCAGTCAAAAAGATATTATTTGGATCCACGTGTCTGCGTGAATTAGGAAATAGTAATGGTAAATAGGTAAAGTTTTTGCAAGTGTTGAAGTTCAAGTGGAAATCAGCAATTAGCTGGTTATCCATTTCTTACAAATTCTTAAATGAGAATTTTTTCGAGAGAGAAAATATTTAGCATGTAGCTTTCATTAAATAGATCGCAGATTCCGGCTAATGCAGCCTGAGCCTGATCTCCTGCTCCCGGGAGCAGACAGCGTTCCATTTTTTTTATTTTTTTTTGAAATTTTCTCCTAAAAAGTGTTAATCTATGTGTATTTAACATGTGTATAAGTTTTTACCATTTTTGGAATATTTTAGATATTTATTTTTTATTTTTGAAAATCAGTGGCATTTTAAGTAATTACTGATTTTCAAAAATCAAAAATAAATATCTAAAATACTCCAAAAATGGTAAAAATTTATACACATGTTAAATAAACCTGGATTAACATTTTTATAAAAAAAATTTCAAAAAATAGGTATAAGCTCCCGGGAGTAGGCGATCAGGCTCGAATGCAGCCATGCACCAGATAGTGGTTATTTGCAATATTAACCTTGTAAGTTTGTCAATTTATGACTTTAACATCCTAGTCTCAACGTTTGCAGATATTTTGGATAAAAAATATTTACAGATACAACCTCTAGCTTTTGATGTTGTGCAAAAATAACCCTATAAGCTTAATTGAATTTTCATATGTTTGCTGTACACTTAGACTGCCATTCTCGATATCCAATTAAGCTCACTTATTATTTTTACGCAACATAAAAAATTAGAAGGTTGTATCCCCAAATAATATTAAAATCATAAATATACAGACTTGCAAGATTATTTTTGCAAATAACCCCACCACAGCCAATTCTAAAATAGATAACCTGCTTAAGGCCTCTTCTGCCTGACATCTTCACTTCTGCAGTATTGTCGTCGTGGTCATCATAAGTCATTTCCCATGTAGATGGAGCACTTCTGCAGTATATATATATATATATATATATAAATAAAGACTCCTCAAAAACACACTGTTTGTAAGCTGGCCAAACGCTTTGTCTTGGGAGAGACGCATTTTGAGAGGAGAATGTCACCTGAAGCACGCGAACAAGCAAACTACCACGCAATGTATGAAATAGGTTCCAGTGATCCAGAAATGGAAGATCCAAGGCTTTGTTTCACGGCTTATCCAAATCAAGATCAAGATTAAGAAATAAGGTGAAATAAGACAACAAAGGAGGAGAATCTTCAATTTTTCTCTTTTATTTCTCAAGTCCAAAGTACAGGACCCATTGTGTCAAAAGAATAAAGAAATTGACAACAGGAATGCGCGGCTTCAGGACCGCGACTCTTTGAGACAAAAGGAGTGATATCCACTTGCTCAAAAAGAATCGATCAATCATATATGAGCCATATACATATAAATTCCATAACCTACAAAGCCAACCCCCTCCAGTCAAATACCTGATTGCCTACATTCCCCTTCTAATGGTTGAACAAAAGGTAGAATCTGGCCAGGAAGAATCCAATGGCCAAACAATCATGTGTCAGAACCCAAATTTAGGGCCTGCACAAAGAATTTGCCCCTTCCCCTCAATTCCTAAACTTGCCGCCGTGTTAAATTTCATACTGCGCTCCTAGAGTCAAGACTTCTGGTGTTTCTCTGTTAGAATCCTACATCCATGAGAACTGGAGTTAGTTGTTTTTGTCAAGCTCTTCTGTTAACCTGCTCAAGCAGATCTCTTCACCACCTTCTGGCAGCTTCCGACTCATCAGGGCACGGTTGATCACCACCAGGAAATGATGGGCCCTTAACTTTCAGACGTTTTGGTCCATATTCTAATGGTGGCAGTTCCCCCGACATACTTAGCCATATCAAGCTCACAAGAATCCTTTTTTATTTGATCCCTTGCCTTTGGATCCATCATGCCAATGTTTGCATTAATCGGCAGAGGTTTGGACTTGGTGAAGACAGGAGCAACTCCACTGCTGACTCTGGTTCTGGGAGCTGAGTCAAGAACTGCTTTAAAATTGTGCCTTGCAGTGGACTGGTCCACCTTGTCAGGTGCATGGTCTGAGGATGGAAAATGATCGGGCCTCTTATCCGGATGGCGTTTCTTCAGCCGTTTAAGTGCCTGCAGAGAGCAGTATACATGCATTTCTTCATTTTCTAGAAGCAATTCAAACATAAGATTTGAAACAAGGCAAAAATAAATAAATAAATAAGAGAAGTTTTTGGAGGATGCCAAAATCATACAGTTCCATGTACGCTGAATGATTTTTACCCGCTTCCTAGCTGCTAGCTTTATAAAAGACTAAGATAATAATCTAGAGAAAGCTTCTAGTTAAGTTTGTGGATCCAAACATGATGTGCTAGAACACACGCCACTAATTTAGGATAATCAGCCCAAATGATAACTCAGACAGGGCCAAAGTGAATAAACAGGTATTAGACATTCACCATTTTAGGAGCAAAGGCTGGCTGAGTTTCTAGTGTCCGTTTCTTTGGAGCAGTATACATGCATTTCTTCACTTTCTAGAAGCAACAACCAAATAATTGAAACAAGGGGGGAAAGTAGTAGTAGTAGTTTTTGGTTGATGCCAAAATCATACAGTTCCATGTATGCTGAATGATTTTACTCGCTTCCTAGCTCCTAACTTTATACAAGAGTAAGATAATAATCTAGAGAAAGCTTCTAGTTTAAGTTCGTGGATCCAAACATGATATGATGGAACATGCGCCACTAATTTGGGACTGAGACTGATAATCAGCCCAAATGATAACTCAGAGAGAGCCAAAGTGAATAAACAGGGATTAG
Source organism: Annona cherimola (assembly GCA_030490835.1). NCBI lineage: Eukaryota > Viridiplantae > Streptophyta > Magnoliopsida > Magnoliales > Annonaceae > Annona > Annona cherimola. The sequence continues at coordinate 4,147,042 of CM059974.1, forward strand.
ATATTCACCATTTTAGTGCTAAGTTTCTAGTATCCATTTTATTTGCATTTCTTATCTTGAACGGATGCTGCAAACATGTCATAAAGCTCACATAGTTCTTATATGACTAGAGAATCTTTGCTAGACCAACGGTGCTCCTAACTTTGCCAATAGTATTGTCCATGACCATGAATAATCCAATCGCTGGACTGTGCAGCCTACATTCTTGGGACATTTGAAGGATGCTTGGCAATTTGGGGATGTGTGCAGTTGTCTCCAAGGTTCCAGCCATAGGACAAAAAATGAAAAACAAATAATAATTGCAAGGCAAGATAGCATGATTCATTTGGTTAACTAGGAGAAAACCAGAAAATCTACAGCAGTATATTCTCTTGGGGAATCCTGAATCTAGTCATATTAGCATATAATCCACATTTGTCCTCCATTAGTGATTTCTAGTTTTGTTTAACTGGAGTTCATGAACTTTGCAGAGATAATGGCCCAACTTTTGCCTCATGCCTTCCCCGCCTTCACAGAAGAGGGACAAGATGAATTGATGGACTAAAATAGGACTTAGAAAGTTGCCAGAAGCCCAATGGTATCACATCCAGTGTGCAAGTATGGGATCCCAGCATCGAGGCTGAAGGTAAGTGTTATCTCCTTGTAATGATTTAATTATAAAAAGAAATTGCCAGGATTGCACTATGCCTCCATTCTTGTGTACAAACATCAAACCAAACAGATAAAAATAATCAAAAGGGAGACTCAAAGAAGAAGATTGCATTGGAATAAATTTCACTTAGAAAAAATTGAATATTCACCAATAACAAAAACATGCAAGCAAAAAGCATTAGTTCCAACTTCATAAAGAAATAAGAAAGATGAATAAGCACAGTTGACCAACATCCACCGTCCACTGCTAAAGATCAGAAGCTAGGAAAGGCTATAGTAGCAGCATGAAGCATGAATACTTTTGAGGAGATGAATAGGTTGGAAGATGCAGTTTAAATGTAATTCAACCAGATGAAAGAGATTGACCATGCCAAACAATACCTGCTGTTCAGTAGCCTTAGAATTCATAACGTTGTTTGCAGTTCTTTTATCTACTTTGACTGAGGATCTACGTTTAACCCTAAAAATTTCTGAGTCAGAATCTTCACTGCATTGATCTCCAGAAGCAAGGGCTAAAGCACCATGCGAAGTGCCTTGATCAGTGGACAAACAACTGTCATGAGATGGGGAAGCCAGGGACTCATTTGCAGTGCCTGCTACTTTTTCAGAAACATTACCAGAGGTTGCAGCATTATCAAATCTTACACACTCCTGCATTATGAAATATAGTGGATGAAAATTCAATATAATTAACATTTTTCAGAAAATATTCACGCATGAAACAGAAGAAATTTGAAATCATAGGCAAAGAAGTTGACAGTCAAATCTCGGGTTTAACAAAGGACCCTGCTTCTGTGAAACCAGTTTCGTAGAAGTGAATTTGTGAAACTTCTCCATGAGGCCCACCTTGATGATGAAATCAAAAATCTAGTATGGTAATTTTGCTTTAACATCATTTGCTTATTCATATTACCAACAATCATTTTCAAACAGAATCTTGGGTAGGCAATACCTGCCGAAAAAATATATAATCATGTGTATAATATGAAAACTACTTGGATTCATTAGCAGATGCATTAGAATGTTAAAATTATTTATAGAACATTTATCTACATAGAAGGAATGTTTTAGATGTTATGGATGCTGAACTAACAGCTTTGGGATTGGTATAAAATCAAATCCTCTTATTACGTTAATTTTACATTTTTATCACATGGGGTCATACAAATATTTGATTTGGATGAAAATTGGTTTCCAAATTAAGGGCGTGTTTGGAAAAGTGATAGAACTTTTTATAAAAAGTTTTAGGTGAAAAATGAATTGGTAGAAAACAATGTAACATAACAGGGCTAATGATGAGGAGTAAAGAGAATAAAGTCAAAATAAATAAGTTAGTTGTATAGGTGCTGTGTAGAAATGATTGAAAAGTAGGGTAGTTATATAAGAGGATGTGAAAAAAATAATTAAAAAGCAGGGTAGTTGTAGAAAGTGAAATCTTTTTTTGAATTCCCAAACACCCCCTAAACAGATAACACTGAATGCAATTGGCAGAAGGGATTCATATAATCAATAAAGTGAGCCCAAACAGAATGGTCTCATGAATTCACTTCTACAAAATTTATATCCTAGAAGCAAAAGCTACGAACAAAAGAGACAATACAAATAAAACAAAGCACAGTAGCTTACATTATTGTAAAAAGAAAAATGACTGTCTTTCACAGTAGCAGAAACTGCCTGGGATACAGGAACTTCAAGGATATTGAAATCAGTACCACCATTTCTACTAAGCTGCATGGTTGGTCTATGAGAAACATAATCTGATTCTTGTGATTGATCCTGGTTTTGTTTCACATATTGAAGATTTGATTCCATTTTTATTGCAAAATACGGCGTGTAACCATCTTCACGGCTTGAGAACAAACTGGGTTGTGGGGATGAGTCAATTCCTGCCTCGACTTGCCGTTGAACATCCTCCAAAATTCCATCTTGCCGCTCAAATTTCTGAGCTGCAAGTTCCATTTTAAAAATATCCTCCCTCACATAAACAACCCGATCATTGCCACATGAACAGCTCTTTGTCTCAACTTCTGCAACATAAAATAATATTTTTAAATAAATAAATACATAAAAAGTCAATGCAAATGCACAGTTCAGATTTAAGGGAAAGGGGGAATAATCTATACCGTGTCGAAGGCAGATAGGATACATGTGACAGTTGCATCTAACATGTGCCACATAACAGTCACGCTTGCAAAGGCTGCAGAGTAGGGTTCCCTCAGAAGCTGGATAAATGGTTGTTCGTGCTCCTAATTTCAGGAGAAACCAACGAGCATGATGCAGAAACCGCATTAAGTGCACAAAAGAAACTTTTATGCATCTCTGAGGAACAGAATCCCCTGATACAGGAGTTAGATTACTGCATTCAGGATCTGATGCTCTCTCAAACAGAAGCATTGCTTCTTTACAGAGAAGCTCTTCATGTGGAAGAAGGGGCACCCGGTTAAGAAGTGCATAACGGTGGCTAGCAACTGCTCCCAGTTGAAACCAATCACCAATTGCAAAGTTAACAGCTTCCCCACAATTAAAACCTGAGTTGCATGACAGGAAGTTCCAGAAACATATAAGAAAGATGGTATTAGATGAGCAACCAGTCTCATCAAAGCTAGCAACGAATGAAAAATTCACATGAATATGAAGACGAGCTGGAAATAATGTAGTATCTCACCATGACTAAAACCAGCATGATATGCCCTAGGAAAGGTGATAACAAACTCCCCTGGCTTCTGCACAGCTTTGTAAACAGGAACGCCATGTTCTAAAAGAACGTTAGGAGGGAACATGGTTGTCTTTCCCAAGAGCACATCAAATGCTGCATCATCTCCTTCGGTAGAGAGAATTTCACGAGTGTACACATGTTCCTGGACCACCTTCTCAAAATCAGGAGCTGCATGACCAGGAATACCATACCAACTTTTTGAAGCCCCACAGTGATGATAATTGATGCTGCCATGGAAAATAGAAACAAGTTGATCAAACACACTAACAGCAACAGGCACAAAAAATAATGGTTGCACATGTTATAAGACTAGAAATATACCTGTACAAGTAATGGTCTTCCACATGCCATGCGAACATACTAAACAACATTCCAATGTAAAGCATGGGCTCTGTCACTCCCTGAAATGAACCAGATATTTTACTAACTGGAGAAAATAACCACAAAGGAAGTGGAAATTTGTAAATTTCAAAAAAAAAATAATAATAATAATAAATTTTCATCATTAGAAAAGTGCCTACCGGGATTGCAGATGGCAGCAGTCGCAAAACTGACTTGGGCAACCGAGAAAGCCTCTGGATTATGCAACCACAGAAAATAAATAAATAAAAAGCCTCTGGATTATGCAACCACAGAAAATAAATAAATAAAAAGCCTCTGGATTATGCAACCACAGAAAATAAATAAATAAAACCTGTGTAATGAGAAAAACATAACTCACACAACAAAAACAAACTAGCATAGTCACTCAATGAAAAGAAACACAAGATACGCAGAAATTCCTGAACCCAATTTATCATTGAACACGATGCAAAGTTGCTTATTGCATAAATTACCTTTTATTTTTCAAAAATTCACAATCATGAAATATGAAAGCTTTGCATCATAAACAGGGTCATGTGTTCATGAGGGAGAACAGTTGCCCAAAATTTTGGGACTTATGGTGCATGCTTAAACAAATGAAATAAACCAAAAAATAAAGAAAAAATTTTCGTTGTGCAAAAAACAAAATGAGGAATAAAATGATAGAGTAGAAACAGTCGTTCTGCCGACAAGAACATAAGTATCAGTTCAAAATTTGCCAACATAATAGAACAAATATGATAGGACCAGTACAGGGCGTAGATTTGCTTCCTCATGGTTATACAATTTTGGTCTCCCCATGCAATCTATTAGCTCTATTTCTGTCATCTAGGAGCAGGGGCAGTAAGGATAATGATAAATATAGTGTCGTCTATTTTTGCTTGCAAACTCTCAGAAGGAAAAGAATAAGAAATGCCAAAAGAATAAACACCTTCAAGTTCCATTTGCTTTTTCCAAGTTGGTCAACAGAAGAAGAAGAAAAGGCACTTCCATCAATATCGCAAGCATATTCAACAGATTCTGTCTTGCCACAAGCAATTTCATTCCAAAATTCCTCTTCCAAAAATTTGGCAGGAAGACATCCAGCACTAGAGTATCTTCGAGCAAAAACCTTGTTCGCCATTTTCTCGAATTCACGGAATGAATACTTTCTGAAAAGGATCATGCAAAACATTCACACACTACACAAGCTAATAAAATCTGAAGTTGTGTTTCTGTATTTAGAAGTAGAACTTACCTCCCACTCATGAAAAACGAAACCTTGTCATTTGTGTCCCATTCAGCAAAACGTAAAGGTTGCACTCTGGTTGGAAACTTGAAACCAACTTTTTCTTTCATCAATACAGTACCAGCAGGTACACAGGCACTCACCGGTGAAATAATTTTACATATCCCTAGAAGTTAAAGAAAAAATTTAGTTACGAGCATGCTACAATGAAGAGAACAGAAGAATGACATGAACAGTGAAGTTTGATGTTTTTGTTTTCTTCTGATTAATTAAACCAGAAATCATACAATCCAAATCCATACCCTTCCTGTGTTAAACTAACCTATAAATCGCTTTGACCCTTGGTTCTTCAGCTCAAAACTTTGAACTACTAGACATACTAATCATGGAAAATTCTCATATAAATATTTCGCGTGGGAGATCATTACAACAGGTAATATACTCTCATCACTTCGATAGTTCAAACTACAAATTTCAGTCACTGTTTTCAATAGATAAGGGCCAAAAGGGCCTGAAACACACTGGAAGCATTATGTAGCTTAACAGCAGAAAGTGCATAACAAATTGAGAAGGGAAATATAAATATATATTAAATCAATCACCAAAATAAGACTATTTGTGTCACACTGTCACCTGCTGCATCAAAACTTTCTCCTGCCAGTAGATAACGAATTCATTGCAAGCGTGTGTGGATGGGTGGGTGGGTGGGTTTGGGTGTTATAACTATAGCTATAGCGAAAGAAACCATGGCCAGAAAAGACATGAACTAGAACAAGAATTACCAAATTTTGACGCAACTGGAGCAATCTGCTGTAAATAAACTAAAGGATCTTCAAATTCTTCCTTCGTGGGGTGGAAAACAGGGCAGTCAGGAATTTTGTCTATCCATTCTAAGTCAGCAGTGTCAAATTTTTCAATCTTGTGCTTCATGAAGGCATCCCTTCCACTTGGCACACTGTTGAACCTTGAATTCGCTTGTGCATTTCCTGCCAATCTCACACCACATGATGCTGTTGCTTTTAATGCATCCCCACCACTTCTCGACATCATATTAGTGACATCTACCTCTTCAAGAGGAGTGCTCAAATTCATTCGTTGTAGCCTTTTACGCTTGAGAATTTCTAGAGCACTCTTAGCCTCTTTGGACAAACAAGCTTTTCCTTCCACCTGTCACAACACCAGTGGTCAGAGCACAACTATAAGAATTCAGTTGGAATGCAATTTACTATTTTCATTGAGAATCAGTAAACATTTTACAACCTGGACTAGCTTCATCTACTTGAAATATTCCAGAGTTTACTCAAAAGCACAGATGCAGCCTTATGGACTAGCATTGACAGACCAATACCCTGTCCCCGCACTCGCTAAAATTTATACTGAACCTTGAACTGAAGATTCTTAGATGTTAAATTGCTTATCCATTTACCCAAAAACCCCAAGCAGTAACAGAAACACCGAGTGAAAGGATCGGCTGGTACGTTCTCCTGGGAGTACCACATATGCTACAATCAATCTCTTGTTAGCTCACCCTGTTCCCCGTTTGTTACGCATCTGGGAACTGAAATTATAAAAACATCTTGTTTGCCACCAAGATAACGTTGTTTCAATTACGGCTTCTATCCACAACCTGAATTTCTAAGTTTCTCACGAGTAGTCTCTTGATAATACCATGACAGCCATCACAGCAAAATTCAGCAGCGTTCAAAATTTATGTGAATCCAGAATCGAGAACATTTTTTGTGGTCAGATGATTTCCATGAGTGCGAAGAGACGGTTGTCCCAGCTGAATTGGCTACCGGTTTGCTATTTAGAAGCAATGGAATTCCTCCACCATTCTTTTGTTATCCTTCACAACCGCCACGAAGAAGAACGGAAACGGACACAAACAACCTTTTTTTGTCACGATAAGAACAAAAATCTGAGGCATTTTCCAAAAGCTCGAAATCCCATCCGTTTCTTGTTGCCAAAAGCCAATTCACATCTCAACAGCACTCGCAGTTGGAAAATCCGCCCCCATCCTCTGGCCATCAAACTCGTCAAAAACTCCCAAACTCTATTGGGTGGATCGAGCCAAAAAAGGGAATTTATAAAATGCAAAACCAAATACAGAAATAAACCATAAAAACTGAAAAACGATTTTTTTATACGAAAACACAATGTTCGTTTCATCATCCCGAATCGCCGAATCTGCGAAAACGCCGTCCTCCTTTCAGATCAAAGAAAAGAGCGAACTATGCCAAAGAATTGGAAGATTATAAAATGCAATAAAAATCAGCGAAAGAGAATCACAAAATCTCGGGAAAGTCTAAAAGGAGAGGGAGAAATCAACGGATCTAACAGCCAAAATGGGGGAGGGTGGGGGATGGGAGCAATTCCAAGAAAATCAACAAACCGTAACATTGCGAGAGAGAGGGGGGGGAAGGAGTCCAGAGAGAGAAACAAATCAGAGATTCCGACAGAACAACTACACTACCATTTCATAACGACGGGCTTCCCTCGCATCCTCCGCCGTGGGTCGCGCCGGACAAACCTACCTCCCGGAACCAGAAACTCCGGGCCCGTTCTCCACCGTCTCCGTCCTCCAAACCTCCGTCCTCAAGAAAAGGCGACGCACATTCCCCTCTGGAGAAGAAACCCAGCCGCAGATCCGACGCTTCCCTCCCAAGCGAAGAAAAGCAGAAGCCGCCGCAAATTCCAGGGAGACTTCCAAGAAAAGTAACGAAATCCGACGCTTGTCCTATCCCGACGAGGAAGTGGGAGGTATTCCGGCGAAGAAAGAGGTATTCCGGCGAGAAAACCGCCTGGAAAAGCGAGAAGGAATAGTAGGAAACCGGAAACAGAGCTTAGAAAACCGGAAAAAGGGAAAGAAGGCGGTATTTATAGTAATGATTAGAAGCGGAGGGGAAGAGAGAGGGAAGGGAGGTAGTTGTAGGCGTTAAACCAAACGATTGACGGAAACGCGTTTTTGCATAACGGAATTTTCCTTCCCCGTACCACGCCAAATTACTACCCTCTCCCATCCATTTTTACTGATTAGTATGTAATCAGGATCAATGGTTTTAGGATTAAAACCAACATTAATCTTGGGTGTGTTTGGCAAAAGTAAAACTTTTCGTCTCAAACTCTTCAAATTAAAATTTTTCATTTTCTACAATTGTCAAAAAATTTAATTGTTTGTTTATATTTTTCTATACCAACTGGTATATTTCTCAATCATTTCTATGTCTATACAATTAATTTATCTATTTTAACTTTATTTTTTTACTCTTTATGATGACTCTTATCGTATCATATCATTTTCTATCAATTTAACAACTTTTACATCCAAAGTTTTTTATTCGAAAGTTTTACCACTTCTCAAACAAACTCATAATTTATAAAAATTCTACTTTTTAATCTTCTTGGAACAGATGAGGTCAAACCAAGTTCATAATTTCTCCATTAATGTAGCGTAATGGTGTATTATCTTGCCCCGTTAGTGAGATGTTTGAACCCTTGGCAATGATAGATAATCTATGGTGGTGGCAATCATAGAAGTGTCCACCCATAAATATTATAAGATTAGATTTAGTAGAATGCTGGATGGAAAAAATTATTAGATTATCTTGAGAGCCCAATAATAATTTATTACTGTAATATATATCCGTCCAAAATAAAATAATAATAATAATAATAATAATAAATTTTTCATATGGGTGCATTTAATATCAAGATGATCCCATGCAAGCATGCATTTGGTCAACTGCACACGACCCAAAAACATATTTTTAAAAATTTTTATATCATTATGGCCTCGCTTAAATAAGCTTGTACAGAATTTTCAAAATTTTTTGTTTTATACATATCTATTTATTTTATAATCGAAAAAATACAAAATGGTTTGGAATAACTAACAAATTTGAAGATTTAGTCTAGGCTTATCTAAGTAGGGCCATAAAATATTAAAAATAATAAAAAATATATATCTGCATCTTGTAGTCAACCATAGGGAATCATTTGTAGTCAACCACAAGGAATCATTCTCCAATATCAAATACAATTGTTGTTTTTATTTTAAAAAATTGAAAATAATATTACATTTTCAGTGATAGGATATGAATAAAGAGAAACATCTGTTAGCCTGGGCTAAATAAGGACTTATTCAACTTATCTTGAAATACTTATTTAAAAACTCTATTTATATGTGTCATCAGGTGTTTACCCTGGAGATAACATTCATTGCCTATTTTGGTAAGTTTGGATGTTTGATTCCCAACACATGCTATTTCTCTCAAGTTTTACTTCTTCTCTTTGATGAAAGTTTGATTGATGAAAACTTGTTATTTCTCTTAGAAAACTATAAGAATCTCTTGAGTTTAAATGCAATACAAATTGAGATGGTTGCATATATATATATATATATATATCAAAATAACATTATTTATACTTTTTTTCATTTATAAACTTATTAATATAAATGAATTTAATATATAAATCAAAATTTATTTTTTTGGATATGCATATATTTTTTAAAATTTTTAAACATAGGGGCTAAAATACCCATATGTTTAAAAATCTATAAAAAATATATACATGTATCTAAAATAATAAAACTTAATTTATACATTGATAAACTTAGATGAATAAGTTAACGAAGAAAAACAAAATTTTTTTATTAATAATGTTTTGAGGTAAGCCAAATAAGTCATTAATTATCCCAGAATAATAAAATCATCTCTTATTATTAAAATGTGCAATGATGTTTAAAATGCACGTGTTATATTTAAAAATATCGTTAATTTTTTATAGAAATTGTATTAAAAAGATATATTCTAATAAATTACAACGAAGAAGGAAACTAATATTTTAAATTTGATTATAAATAATTTATGTAAATATAATAGTTCAAAGGATTTAGCATGGAGAATGTTTCAATGCACTAGAGTGTTATATATTTTTTTTGAAATTTTTTTATGAGATTATTAATATGGTTGTATTTAATCTATGAGCTAAAATTTACCATTTTTTATATGTATATATATATTTGTTTGATTTTTAAAAAGAATGGTACTTTAGCCATTTTTAAGTGACTAAAATAATCTTGTTTTAAAAAATAGAAAATATATATTTATATCTTCAAAAATTTTAAAACTTAATGCATAAGTTAAATACAACTATATTAATAATCTTATAAAAAAATTTAAAAAATATATAAAAATTAGAAATTTTGCACTCTGGTGCATTGAAACATTCTCCGATTATCATAGCTCCATATAAATTTATCCTAGAATATAAAACATTTTATTTTGGATTTGTGGAGTGAAATTAGCTTAATTTCTAATTTAAAATGTTTTTAGTGGATATAAAATATAAATTTCGTATCTTTGATTTTTTACGATACAAGATATTTTTATCTGATGAAAGATTTATTACTTAAGGGGAACAATTGTTATTTATGAATTTTAATACCGCTTACATTAAAATATCCCTGTGTCGCGGATATCATACAATCAAGTATTTTTTTTATTGGAATATATTTACACACATCTCAATACATATTACATTGAAAGCCTGAGACATTCTTACAAATCTGGAGACACTTGCTCCACCAAATAATCAGGAAGACATAGCTTCAACCCACTAAAACATTTTTTCGTCGGTTCGGGGAATCGATCCCACGACCACAGCGCGCCCGGAATCCACGACAGCAGCGCTGACCAACCGAGCACGGCTCGGTTGGTTACAATCAAGTATTTTAGCGTAGTGTATTGTGTGAATAATGAATATGTTACACTGTAATATCAAAATTTCATGGTGTACGTATACAAAACATATTAAAAAAACGCGTAATCAACCCATTCCGAACTATTCTGACAATTAATTCAAATCAAATTTGTTCACTTTGTTTGAAGACATTTGTTTTTATCCAATTACTAAACAACATTTCGATCAAAGTTTCGGCTACTTGCACCGTCGCACGTGCTTGAAAGTATTTATAATCATACCTAACATAAATGCCACTTGTACTCAGTTCATGAATTTATCGAAGTGCTATAAAAACATTTACATACAAAGAAAAATATTTTTGGATGGTAGAGTCGTTTAATTATCAAATTTTACCATTACGTTCGTTTCATAATTTTATCAAATGCTTTATAATCATTGGCAACTATACATAAAATGTGAAAATCATTTTTACATAATTATAGATTTCTTATAATATAATAAGATCATTGTCTATATATGGAAAATTTTTAAGATTGCAATGATGTTTAATTAATAGTTATGCAATAGATAAACAAATCAAAAATGTCAATACATTAATTTAAGTTTTAACAATTTTATCAAACGGAACTTATTAAATAGAAATGAGGAATTGTATTTTTATTTAAGGTATGTTAGGATGAAAAGTTCTTGATGCGAAAATTCTTGAAATAAGATAAAATAATTGTAATATAATAGACTCATTGATGAAGTAGAGTAAAATAGAATATAAATATGTTAGTTATATAAGTTATTATGTAGAAATCATTAAAAAAAAAGGTACTATATCAACAGATGTTAAGAAAAAATTAAAAATAAAGTAGTTATAGAAAATAAAATGTTTTAAATCGAAAATTTTTAGTATGAAACTTTTATATATAACCGCACATTCCTTAAGAAAAAAGTAGGCCTAAGTGAAGATTTCATTGCCCTAAGAGTATTTCCTTATTTACCAAAAAAGTAATTTTTATTGTTAACCGGTTATAATATTGTTAACCCGCACTAGCAAGCTCTTCAGTTGGCCTAGGCTAGTTTATTTATTTTTTAAACTTTTCATAAATAGGTACACGCGAGTGTATTCAATCAATATCAGATTCTACAATTTCTGTATATTTACATATTTTTTGAATTTAAAAGTGGATTTTAGTGGCATTTGAGTAATTTTTATTCTTTTAAAAAAATTATTTTTGAAAATTTAAAAAATACATATAAAAAAACACAAAATTTAATATGTGAATTAAATACATTTGAGATCCACAGTTTAAATGAAAAATAAAATACTAAGATATATTAGCCCGGGCTAGTGGAAGAATCTATTAGCTCAGTTTATCATAGTTCATTTTTATTGGAGGAGAACTAAAATATCCCCTCTGCTCCAGTTAGACAGGTCCATGGTCCCAACCCACCTAAAATTCAGGTGGGATGGTTGGCTTTAGGGTTGACCAGAGCCAAGTGGGCACCGTTAAATTAATTGTGCTTTCCAAGGGAGGGTATTTTTGTCATTTCAGGCATACGATTAAAACGCATGTGGTAGTTACCGACTTCCTACTTTTCCTGCTTTGGTCCATTCAATGATCGAGCGACGGTGCACAAATACCAAATTATCCTTGCTTTATTGGTATAACACGCCGCGTTTCCGAGGGTAATTTTGTAATTTAATGCGCCAACGAGCATGTTAGTTGGGCGACGTTTGGCTGGTCAGAAAAGGGAAAGGTTCAAAGACAGCGTCATAAAAGTGCGGAAAAACAAATTTTATTGAATTTCAAAATTTCAAGATGGGAATAACTTTTTTTTTTTTTCAAATTTTTTAGTAAAAGAACAAAACGAAAATGGGTCCCACGTGAAATCCCATATTGGTTTGCCGTTTCGGGAATCCCAGCCATCCAATGCCGGCATTTGGCGGCGATCTGACGGTGGCAGAGCATGTTTCGGAACTGTTTGGATAGGTTCTGTAATGTAAAACTCGGTGAGATTTTAGAATGAAATAGTGTGTGAAAGAAATATTTTAAGGTATTAAATGATAAGAGTATAAAAAGTGAAGTTGCAAAAATATGATTGTTATGCCATTTTTTTTTATTGGTATATAATTACATATATCTAAACACATATTGTACTGAAAATCTAAGACATTTTTACAAATCTGTGACACACATATTTTCCCAAAGAAATCTGAAGACACAGCTCCACGAAATAATTAGGAAGACACAGCTTCCAACCAGCCGGGAAACCACCTGCTCCCACACCTTATCTACCCGGGAAACCACTTACTCCCGCTCATATTTTTTGGCCGAAATCCCGAATGGGATTCAAACCCGCACCGACCGCCCGAACGCCCTTTTTGCGCCGCTGTCGGTGACCAACTGAGCTAGCCTCGGTTGATTGTTATGTCATTGAATTGTAATAAATATGATATTAGAAAAAAATTGAAGTATAAAAAGTAAAGTGAGGAAAATATGATTGTTAGAATCATTATTGGGAAAACATGTATCCCATGGAATCTCACGTGAAAATATTACCAAACTTTTATATATAGTCCTTTATTATTTAGGGTATTTTGGACCTTGGACAAATTTTAAATATTAGAAAATATAAAGGAAACTTTGGTGAGCGGAAAAATACTCATTAGAAAAATTAAAAATGGAAATTTTTTCTTACCATGAATCTGGGAATATAATTACATATATATTCATTTAAAAGTATTTTTAGAGCATGTTTAGCAATCATAGTAAGTTGTTTGCCAAAACTTTTTACCTTTTATAAGTATCTTACTTTTTAATATTTATTCATATATTCGTAAATAATTATTCTACTTTTAAATTATTTTTTCTTCCACGGCTCATATGACTATTATATATATTTTAAACTTAATCTCTCTACTCTTCATTATTACTCGTCTCCTATCGTACCCGTTTTAAAAACTTTTACAATATTTTTTTTTTCAAAAATTTTATCCATTTCCCATACGCATCCCTAGTTTTTTTTTTCTTTAATTTGATCATAAAACATCTAGTTTTCTACTTGACCAAACTCTACTATGTGAAATTTGACTGATTTAATTCTGCTTCTAAATCAATTTATATAATACAAAACATAAATATTTAGTCCTTTTTTTATTTTTTGAAATTTTTTATACAGTTGTTAATTTAAGTATATTTAACATGTATACTAATTTTTATTATTTTTAGAATATTTTAGATATTTATTTTTAATTTTTAAAAATCAGTGGCATTTTAAATTACTTAAATTAGTAAATGTTACTGATTTTCAAAAATAAAAAATAAATATCTAAAATATTTCGAAAAGGTAAAAATTAATACACATGTTAAATATATTTAGATTAACAGTTTTATAAAAAATTTCAAAAAATTTAAAAATGGGTTAAAACACCCGGGTGCACATTGTGCACTGAAGCTAAGTGCACCTGGTGCACTATATCAACATCCTATTTAGTCAATCGAATTATTTGTTATATCAATAGAATACTACAGATTATGAAGAGAATATGAGATGGAAAGGATGAATCCATTGAGAAATAAAAAAGATTTTTTAAAAAATTCCAGTTATGAAGATAAATCCATTTGAATAATAACACATTAACACATGAAAAGCTGCGCTCATGTGTCATGGGATATTCATCTGAATACCCATTGTATGGATCATGCTTACCCTACATTAATTAAAGACATGAGTATTTTTTTCACTTCTTGAAGTATAATTACTTTAAAACCTACAGTACCCAAAAAGATTCAGTTTGGCGTATAATACCTTTACCTAAGATTTCCTGCTGCAGTTCTTTGCGCTGGAAGACCATACCACGATAGGTGATACACATCAAGCCAACACCATCCAGCCCTCCTACGTCAATCTGATGAAATTGTTTCTACGAATTGGACGGCTCGGATGAAAAGGAGTAGAAGAGGAGCAAGCCTCCCAAAGCGGCGGAAACAGCAATCATGCTATGCTCTAGTTTGCCAATAGGACGGGTGGATTCCGCGATGGTGACATCATTTTTTCTCATTGGATTCCTGAATTTTTTTGGGAGCCCGAGTGGAGAACGTGCGCCACGTGTACAAATCAGGAGCACTCTAGTGTCGCGATCGAAGCCTAGGCGGGTAGAATCGGAGGAGTTGGGATAGCGTAGGCTGCGTAGCTGCTTGTGGCATTGGGAATCCGCAGGGATCGAGTTGGAGGGACGAACGGGATCGACAGGTGTTCCACAGCAACGGAACCGGCCTGAAACTCGATCGGATGGTTCAGAAAGTGCCACGTTGACAATGGCATTTTTACTGTGTGCGCTCCCGGAAAACCCGAAAACTGCCGGCACGGAAAGAGCTGGCAGTTATTTCGCGCTCCCGGATCGAGTCAAAAACCGCCGGTTTTTCTTTCACTCCATCTTTCCACGATCATTTTTCACAAAACGCAACGCTAATTTACAACAAATCATTGTAAATTAGGTGAAAACTTAATTTATTATGTAATTGTTATTACATGATCAATTAGATTTTTTAAAATTATTTTAACTAGAGCCTCATACTCTCTATCTTAGCATTTAATAAAACTTCATTGGGAGACACTACTCTCAAGGCTATGATCTTTATTATTTTTTTATTAATATTTATATATGATGATATTATTTTTTATTATTATTTATATATGATGATAATTAATATTATAATAAAATACATTAAGAATTCTCATATAATGAATTTATTTTATTAACACCCTATTTTGAGGGAAATTTGCAAACACCTCCACACAAGAGGAAAATTATAAAAGTTCCCACTCCATGCGAAGTGATGAGAGACTTGAACACCTGACTGGGCTACCTTTTTGCCAGAGGCGTTATCATTAGGGAGAGCCCGTATAAATGCGTTGTTAAATTTCTAGCATTGTTACTTCATATTCTAATCAAGTCGATACTAATGCATTATTAAATTCATTATTTGATGACTTGTAAATATGAATTTCGTTGACAATATAGCTCTAAGCCTCGTCAATATATTTGCTTCGAGGTATATTATGGTACTATCACAAACTCAAAATATTTCAATCCATCACGTGAATAACCAAAAGTCTATTGAAGTTGATGATAGTAATATTTGAGTAATCTAAGTAAAAAATTCAATTTATGCATACATTCTCTTTCTAACTATGTATTAGAAGGAGAAGGGAGGGTTGCAATCACCACAATTGTTTTTTTTTAAATTAAAAAATCATTCTTAAAAATTGTTTAAAATTTTAAAAATCTAATTTATTTTCACATAATTGCCCCTCATTAAAAAAATTCATTCGCAGATTGCACCCCCTTCGAGAGGGGACTGCAACTAATTACAAATAAGTTTTATTACTATTTAGTATATATAGCTAAAATTAAATAGTTATACTAAAATGTTATTTTTGACTGGAATTATATAAAATGACTATATTTAATGAAATATTATCATTCAAGACCAATCAAATATTTGTAACTAAATAATCAATTACATTCAAAATATATTTAATGCAGCGACAAATATATTGTAAGCAACTAGTATTCATCCATATAAAATAAAATTCGTTGGGGAGAAGGTTATGTTAAATTAGTTTCGGTTTTAGATTAATTACTTAGAAGGCAAAATATTCTTGAAAAAAATTTAAAATGTCACAAAAACCAATGTAGCAAAAACGAGCTTAAGGAAATTAATAAAAAACCAAAACGCATAAGGAAAACTATTCGAATACAGCATCAATAATTACTCAATTTATTCGATTACTACATGAAATGAAAAAAAATATTTTCAGTAGGTCGTAGTTGGTTTAGTCCTTAGGATACCACACATGTCTCGGTGAAATTTGCTATAGATATATATATATATATGCATATATTTAATTGTTGATAATGGGCAAAAGCGCTAGGACAAAACGCATGTTATCTTTCTATTTAAAACAAAACGCTAGACAATATAACCAGGACAAAATTTTTTGTATTTTTGAAAGAGAAAGGGCGGAAGAGTAACGGCGTTAAAGCGGGATCACGTGGGAGGAGAGCGAGACGCGGTTGCGAGGGTGGCAGAGGAGGCGTGGGCGGTTGGTGGGCTCGGTGGCTGGCTGGCTTTATCCTTATATTTATTTTTTTTATTTTTATTTTCCGAGTCAAGGAAAGGAAACCGAGTTCGGCTGTCTTTGGAATATAATGCCTTCCGCCCCTCTTCCACTCTTGCTCATCCCAACGCGCTTTGGCTTGGCTCGCTCTCGCCCAGCCAAATTGCGGCTCTGACTCCGTCAGACGGCATTTTCCAATTCCAGACGCGGATCGGAACATATTTCCAAGCTCTTCCCTTTCAGGTTTCGCTTCCGCTTCCGCTTCCGCTTCCGCTTCTGCACGGCACACCACATGTGCGACACTTTCCCTATGCTCCACGGAAAGTGACAAAATCTTCCTCCTCCTTCCCAAGTCGTGTACCAAGGGGTTTGGTTGCCTGCCTCCCTCTCCCTCTCCCTCTCCCTCTCCCTCTCCCCTGCACCTGCTGATCAGAATCTCTTTTGTCTCGCAGGAAATGACGAAATTCTCCTTCACGCACGTATTGCCCGTTAGCATTTAGCAATGGCCTCCTACCCTTCATCTGTGCCTTGGGTCGTGGAGAAAAGTCATGTGGAACCGCATAGCTTGCTCGGGAATCACAATATCCTTTTTTTTTAATTAATAAAGAAATTCAATTCTTCAGTAGTCCATTTTACAATTTTGGATTTGGCTGGCCGGGTATTTAATTTGCGTGCGTAGCATATTCCGTTTATTTCGCAACATGGCGGAGGCCACAAAAATCATGCAATTTAAAAACCCATGTTGGGTAAGAAAGTAGAATTATTTAATAAATTTTTTTTCCAAATATGGCCATTATGTTTGGCTCTTATCCCAACTATACATATAACATTTTGAAAAACTCAAATATATGAGCTGTGTCTGCATTTAATCCGAAAAATACTCATTCCGTGAGTTAACACAATTGGTTAATATATGAAATTATAAATATACATATTAAGTTTAGGACGAAAATGAAATATTGAATATTATAACTCATTGATGCGTTAATTCCACATAAGTTCTCGATTTATAGAGACATAATTTTTTTTCTATTTTACTTCATCTTTTAACATTTTACGATATGGGCATTTTGGGTATTTATAAAATTTAAGTAATGATTTTGATGGAATGATATTATTGGGATTAGATGCAAATACAATGGGTATATTTAAAATTTTGAACATATTTGAAATAGGGCTAAACATAATGGATATATTTGATATTTCGAAAATATTTTACATAAATTTAAAGGAGATAATTCCTCTTATACCCATAATAAATGCACATAATTCCTCTTATACTCACAAGATTTTGTAAATTTTCTTTATGTCCATAATATTTCATCATAAATTTCTCTCATACCCATGCCGTTAAAACCACCGTTATCTATCCATTGAAAAGACGATTTTGCCCATTTAAATTTTTTTAATTGAGATCATTTAACCTTAACATGACTCAATTGATGGTAGCAAATCATTAATACAAGATATTAAATAACTTGAAAGTCATATTAAGGTTGATTTATTTTAATTAGGAAAAAATTAAAAATGGTAAAATTGTCTTTTCAATGGGATAGATAACGGTGGTTTTAACGGCGTGGGTATGAGAGGAATTTAGGGTGAAATGTTACGAGTATAAAAAGAATTTACGAAATGTTGTAGGTGTTAGAGAAATTATGTGCAATTGTTATGGATACAAGAGGAATTATCCCTATTTAAAATTATGGCTAAGCGTAGTGAATATATTTAGAAAAAAAACTCTTAATAAAAATATAAATATGTTACAAAAATTATATAATTGATGGATTAATAAATTCAATGCTCTTGATTATTGAGATATTCGTGTCTTCCGAAATACTTTTTCATATATAACTCTGGACGTAGAAAAGCTGATCTGCGTCATTTGTCTTGATATACACGCTCTTAGCCATCCACAACCATCTCCTAAATGGTGGACGGCACCTAATTATTGGTGGGGATAGATAAACATACATAACATGGACGTAATCCTCCCCCAAATATTTGGGGCTCCGCAGGCTACAAAACTGGAGGGCCCTACCACAGATGATTGGACATTTTGGGCACCAAAAAATGCCAGAGAAATGCGCACCATTGCCATTAAAATAACGTGGAAAGCTTTTCTGTAAACGGCATGAATGCCGAGAAGGAGAATTTTCTTATTTCTTTCTCGTTTCTTTTTCATTTTTATTAAATAAGAAGAAAGAAAAAATTGCATGTCAAGGCCGGTTATGCCAACTGATATATTCCCTTTAAAAACACACAAGAGAAGCATTGATTGTTTTTGTATTCGGATCATTTGGGTTGATCATACCCGTCTCACCCACTTATGTATCATAACTGCAATATGCATGTCAGATAAAATAAAGAACAGCACCAACAAAAGGCCCTCGGTAAGACCTACACCAACAGCCCTTGCCTTGCGTGTCACGTATGCAGAATTTCCAACCCAAGTTGCCAGCCGAGGCAACAGCACTGCAGGCGTTTGGAAATCAGTCCAATCAACTCATTGAATGGGACATTAGTCATGTTATAAGATGTTTGTTGGAATAACGCAATTCGGGCCCCCCCTAATTTTTGAATTGATCCTAACTCATTTAAAAATGAATAAATATCTCAAATAGTAGGAAATTTTTTTCTTGTATTAATAACATTTGGTTATTATTCCCATTGTACTTATAACATTTTTAAAATTCTTCCGCTGTCCAGAGTCTTTTATTTCTAATCTTTTAGATATTTATGCTGTTAACTCAGCCCAAACAGACGTTAAGTGCATAAGGAAATGTTGATTTTGTCCTAACACCATTTGTAAACAAAGATTATAAATGGAATCTCTACAATTTTTTTTTAAAAACAAATATAATGTATTTATTGGTCAAATTATAATGACTTTTTTTAAAAATAGATCTAATATATTTTATGTTCAAATTATAATGAAAATAGAGTAATAATTTATTTTATCTTTGTTTACGCAATGGTGTGGAAACAAAATAAACATTTTTCCATGCATTTGACATTTGTTTAAGTTGAGACTGACGGCATAAGTGTCCAGGGAATTAGGAGTAAAATGTTATGAATATCGGGGAAATTGTTGGAATGTTGTGAATGTGAAAAGAATAATGATAAAATGTTATGAGTATGAAAAAAAAATTTCCAAAAAAAATATCACAAAACAAAAAATTTTCTAACATCATAATGTTTCGCCATTATTTAACTTAGGGATTTGATTATTTAACTTGGGGATTCGATTATTTAACTTGGGGATTTGATCATTTCAGATCATGAACCGGTTAAAAAATATATTTTTATTTTTAAAATTTTTTTAATAAAATTATTAATTTAGGTATATTTAATTTATAAATATAGGTTTTACCATTTTTAAAAATGCGTATATATTTATTTTGAATTTTGAAACATAGAGATATTTTAGTTATTTTCAAATAGTTGAAAATGAGTAAAATACTCCTGTATTTAAAATTTTAAACTATATATTTTCAAAAATAGTAAAATTTAGTTTGTATTTGTATTAATATTTCTATAAAAATTTTAAAAAATAATGTTTTTTGGCCTAGTGGCAGTTGAGGACACTTGCGATCCAGCATAAAAGATCATACACCTTTAACATGTGCTCCGATCATCTGAGATTGTGCAAAATGCTATAATTTTTTTTAAAAAATTTCTTTAAAATTTTTTTATCCACATGCAAGTTTCTGTTATATCTTTTTCTAATGCTAAATTTTACATGCCATAGAGTTTATCTAGTATTTTATTATTTGAAAATTTTAAAATAAAACACTAAGTAAACTCCATAAATTATAAAATTTCGTAAGAAAAAAAAAAGAGACCTATTTACGCCTAGTCGTGATTAATCACGCCCTATCTAACGTAATATATAATCTACCATGGTGTGCTTTTTTTTATTTTTTATTTTATCGAAAGTGCTTATTTGACTAAAATCTCAAAATCATTCATTATAATTTTATAAAATTTAAAATTTAAAAGTCGTTCGCTCGTAAGTAAGGACATGATTCTTTTTTAGATTGAAGACATTTTGAGGAGTCCGGGTTTTTTATGCACAAAAACTCAAATGTTCTAAATACGCCTCTTCAAAATCATCTATAAAATGGAAAGGGATTAGATTTGAATAAGGAGATTAAATGAGGAAAGGTTGTTGTAGAGTGGAAAATGAAAAATTATATTGGAAATGAACAAATATTATTAAAAATGAAAAAAAGTTATTATGGAAAATTTTTATTGAAAATGAAAATTTGTAAACAAAAAAAACATCCAATCCATCCAACCAGAAGATATTAAAGGAGCTGACAGTAATGGTTGTGAGGTCACCTGCTTTTGTATCTCATCCATTACCTGAAAGTCATTGTATGAAAGGCAAGCATCATTCGGGTCACCCGGGCATTTTAAAAAGAAGTAGAATGGTTTTGGATGCCTTCCGTTTCACCTCCATATGTATTGTTGAGTACTTTCTACTTCAACGGGGGACACTCTGTCACCTCAGCTAATCATGTGCAGGACATTTAATATTTGAATACCAACTTGGTCAAATTAATTAATCCGTCCAAATTGTTTCATCATCCATGGAAATTTCTCACTTCTTGCTTGACTCCTACACATTTCTTGTACAACTAAAACTAATGTGGATAGCAGCAAAAGCTATCTTGTTTTCATTACCTTAATTAATAATTCTGGATAGTCGTAAAAGGTATAGAATGTAAGGGTGCTTTCGCATGGAGGGGTTTCCATGTTCTCCATCATTCGTCCTTATTTAGCAAAGAGAGGGGAATCCATGTGTGCATCCTCGTAATTTAATATAGAGGCTATTTTCTTATAGTCTTTTTTTTTTTTTTTTTGATAATGTGCTTAATGACGAAGTGAGAAAATGAGAAATGGAATATTTTTGAGAAAGTAGAGAGTAATTGATATAATAGGAGTAAAGTGACAATAATAGATAGTTCTGTAGGAAAATTATTAGAATATATAAAAAATGAAAAAGTAAGATAATTATGTAATTAAGAAATTAAATTATTTTTTGAAAAATGATTAGAGAAGAAATAGAAAAGTGATTTCACACTTAATTTGTTGCTAAACACACCTTTAAGATAATCGTCTAATGTACTCCTTTTATTTTTATTTTAAAATATATTCTTAAAATTTAAACTATTTATCGTATTTATTTATGATATAAAAATCATTAATATATTTTAAAATAATAATCCTGTCACGAACATGACAACTTTTATAATTGCACTAAAGCTTCTACTGTCAAACTAGTTTAGGATCATACATTTGGATGAAATGGGATGAGATTTGGATGAAGAGTTTGTATATATTGTGAAATGAAAAATTATATTAGAAATACAAAAGTAATAATGAAAATAAAAAAGTAAGATTAATGAAAAAAGCTTTTTCCCACTCCCATTATTCCATATGATTAAATGATCCTTAACAGGCTCTTCAATATTGGACTTAAAGTAAGAAGTTGATTGAAATCGAATAAAATGGTATAATAGTAATCTCTCCAATACAAACATAACATTCTACATAAAGTACATAAGGTACAAATAGATTAAAAGCAAGCAAGAGTAGCAAGCCGGGTGTTCGAATGGCCCCTCTATTGTGTGAGAATTAATGTGTTTCATTGTAATATTAGGAACAATATTGTATAAATACTAATAAAAAATATAAATACCAATGAAAAGATAAACATAACAAGAATGGAAAGCATATATATGTCAAACCAAGCTTCGAGAAATGGATTTTTTAAACAAATCCATTGGATAAAGTTGATGGTGCCAATCAGGCAAGTCCCAAAGAAGATTCTATGCATATAAGAGGTTGGTGATGTCAATCATAAAATAAATAATTCTTTAAAATAAATATTAATAAATTGTATGGAATATTCAGATGCACGACCCTTAATAATTGCATAGGCCTATTGAACTTGTTAATTAAACTAGAGTTTTGAAGGGTATGCTACGCGAGGGAAGCATGACCTCAGATATTCATTTCATAAGATAACAGGTGGGGTTGTGGCAGCATTGTTTATTGAATGCTGGAGTATATCCACATCATATAATACAGGTAGAAGTGGAGGACTTTTTCTTTATTATTTTTTTTAAAAAATGGGAATTTGTTGTAGCAGTTTACTGGTACACCGGTATTGTATTTAGAGTTGTGGAGATGGTATGGGTTGCCTCTTCATATTTAATTTAGAGTTGTGTGGGATGCTGGGAACCACATGGGGTGCGTGAGTGAAAACGCAAGGCCGGCATGGTTTCACAGATCGAATGATTTTATAACCACAAACAGCTCTACAACAATGGTTGTTAGGTACCACTTTTATGAAACCGAATTCACATAAGATAAATCATGATACCCTCTACTAAGCTTTTTAAAAGTTTTTATTGCATAACATAACATTTTATATTATAAAATAAGCTCATTCACATATACTGAAGACAACAAGTACAACTTATCTTTAGGGTGGACAACGAACTCCCACCTATACTCATGAGGGACACATGGCCCCATTTTTGCACGAAGGATGACTTGAAACCACCGCGGGCGCTATGAATGCCACTACCCATGGTGGGTTCTCTCTAATGAACTTTGATAACAACAAAATCTAAGAAGTTATTTTACTTATCATCATTTATTTTAATGCGCCGACTTATATGGCTAGGTGCAGTACGGTCAGTAGATTTTTTTTTTAAAAAAATAATTAATATGTGAATTTCGCTTAGGATTTTTTAAAATTTTTAATTTTTAAATTTATTTGATATTTTTATTTTGGAAAACCAAAAAATGTCATACGCACATGTACAGGTCATTTTTTGTCGACTTTCAAAAATCAATTAAAGTATTAAATAAATTTAAAAATATCAAATTTTACAACAAAAAGCTGTAAATGGGGCTCACGTATTTATGAAAAATAAAAAAATATTTTGATCACTCATACTGCACCTGCAGTATAGGTGGCCTATAAGATCAATGCTCGTTATTTTATTATATTGCTAAAAATGATTTCAATCAGGATCTTTGGTACATTTTGAGGAGGGCTTAATTAAGTATTCAATTAACATGATTTTTTGAATCTTTTGAATCCAACCCAATGGTGGATAAAAATGCAAATGGCACCTGGTGCAGCGTCATTGGCGGTTGGATTTGTTGGAGACTACTACCATTTTCCTTATAGAAAGACATGATTTGGTGTTGAACCGATGCCTTTTTTAAAAACGCAAGAAATACTGCTGTCCATTTTTCAAAGGGATTATAGCAAGTGCAAAAAGTGAGGAGAGTATGATGATGTTGACGATTTTGATTGTCTTCACCATCAAGATGGAAATAAATGTAAAAGATATAAACCACTTTTGTAGCTCCAACTGTTGGGATGGAGTCTAAAATAGAATACCAAAACCCCACCAAACTTTTGCAGCTTAAAAGTTAAAAACCCCATGCCAATAAAGCACAAAAACACTTTTACCTTACATGGAAAAAACACATGATGACGCAGCTTATCTACATTCAGGTGGAATCTAGAATTCATGAAAAATGAAAATAATGGTCCATGCTAGTTTTTGACCAACTCACCAGAAAGTGGGAGGAGTAGGACATGTCTATTTTGAGTATAGGTTTGTAGACACTAATTAATTTTCCATTTAATGTATTTCTGATGCAGCTTATGTTGAATTATATATAAATCCCATCAACCTTTTTAATTTTTAATGTCTTTTAGTTAGCCACCTACTTTAGATGACCGGTTAACTAATGGAGGTATACTCTAAGAAAGAAGTAACGATGTCACAGTCTCTACCTAATTTCAAACCATTGATCTCCTTACCTTAATATCTTATACATACTCATATTAGCTAGTTGGTCATCAAAGTAGTGATTTTAAATTGTGTTTATTATTCTAATAGATTAGTCACATAGGAATTACTAATTGTTTTCACTAGGTTAAATGACAAAAATAAAAATAATAAACTATGTAGATTGTAATATTAAACAAGCAATGGAAGGTTTAAATGCTAATGATTTACTCGAATTTAAAAGATTAATTTTTATATTTATTCTTAATTAGAATGTTAATTATATTGCTAATAATTATGCATAATTTATAAAATAAGCATTAATAAACTACTATTTGTTTTATGAATTGTAAATGAATCATGTGAGTTGACGAGTTAAGAAGGATTGTTTGGTTAATGAGTTAGACAATTTACACCAACGACAAACTATTTATTTAAGTGGGTTATAGGGTTATATATAAATGGGCTAATAAGTTGAAATTTTCTGACTCTAATTTAACAAAAATAGGATTGAATTGGTTGAATTATGGGTAGCCTTAACCTAGTTATGCCCTTAAATTGAGGAAAGCAATAATCCTCCTAATTTTGTTGGACATTGAAATATCATCCTCAGGATTTTAAATATATTGCCTCCTCACCAATTGACCAAAGGTCTTAGATGCAAATTATTCCCAAGTTTTTGGAGTTTATGTTCGTATATAAGTATTGATTTTGTATTGATTTTGAAAATGATCCCTTGTTTGTATTTTTTTTTTCTTTTTTTTTTGGCAGCTTAGCTCCGCAACCAACATCCAAACAATAAATATATGTTACCATAATGATGACCATGATTTTATTTTCGTCTCTTACCAGAAGATGCATTAATTATTTCCAAATTAAAATCCCCTGGTCGGTTAAAATACTCGGCATTGCATATTCTTTTTACTTTATTTTATTTCATGAATATCTTATTCACTCTTGTATATATCCATCTATATATATAGTAATAACGGAAGTCATCTGAAACAAACATCATATAAACCGTATACTTCCAAGATGGTTGGTTGTAATTTCGAAGCTCGATCGGCTGTTCGTTCATCTTCCAAAAAGTAGCTAGCCTTCAAATGACCAGACAGTGAACAGAGAAAAGGGAGTATTTTATTTTCTTTCGCAGCAGCATTTTCTGATCAGGCAGCAGAGCATGCAGACAAAAAATAAATGGTTTGGGTATGATCATGTGAACCAAAACGGCATCTTCCCCATGCAACACTCTCTGGCTTTATTTTACTGTCCTTCAACAGCTGCCCTCCCCCACATGATCACATGAAAGATCTTCCTCATTGGCCTTTAGTTTTTGTACTATATATACACGCACACACAAAGCACTCGTGGATGATCCCACAAACAAAGTAATAATAATTCGGAGGCTGTTAAGATGCCTGAAAGGGATTAAAAAGAAAAGAAAAAATATAAATATTTTAGAGCTGTCAACATCTGCTATGTCTGACAATTACAGGTTTTCTCTTTATACCAATTGCCTCAGCTCACTACAACAAATTTTAGTTTCGGAAGCAAAGTTGGCAATTATTCCTGTTGACATTAGTTAATCATCAATTTCATCATATGTTGCTCATAATTAATAAAATTTCCAACCGTTATAGCAACGAGCTTGTGACCATAACGTTTTCGTACTGATATGAAATTCGATTCATCTACTGATCTTATTATTTATACATTCTGCTAGGAATTAACATAAAAATGATTTCGATTAAAAATTTGTAAACAACATCAAAGTTTTATATATAGTATTAGCATACGATTGACATCGATTCTTGTTGCTAGCACTGGCATTATTATTTTTTGCCCTTTTTTTTAAAATTTTGTTTCCTTCTTGTCCGGGAATGTTGAATGAAGAAATCTTGTCTAGATAGCCTTTTAGAGGTACTTTTTTAAAGCACTTGTAATGGCACAAAAAACCAAAACAAGGGCAGACAAAGAACCCAACACAAGCCCCAAGGACTAGTTAGAGGACCCAGTCCTGCCCTCTAATACTGGTCAAAGGGTAGTCAGATGGGCCATTTGAAGACCCTAATTGCAGGCTTTTGCACCCTCCCATGGTGGGCCATGCCTGATCCTGTCCTCGAACATGCCGACAGCGTCACAATCATTGTGTCCAAATCCATGCATGTGAACACACGGCAATTGCAACACTTACGCAAGGATTTGGGAGAACTGCTCCTGCTTCAACCCTCCCACATGATGTGGACGCCGTTCATGTCTGTGGCCTACCATGATTTTTTGGCCATAAAAGTCTGTCAAGGCTCAAGACTCAAGATGGAGGAGTAATCTCGCTTTTGGATGAACATCTCATATGCACATATACATACATATTCACCATGTTCAAGTCATTGCTTGCGTGGATGCATGGAATTGAAATCTCTGCTTCGTTCTTTGCTTAATTCCTTATCACCTCCATCCATTCCGTATATATGCATGCAAATGCAACACGTGCAACCGTCGCTAACATTTGTTCCATTCTCTCTAACTAACCATTTGATGCATCTGCATAGATCATGAAGACCGTGTTTCATTTGTAGGGTGCAAAACTGAAAGTATTTTTTTCCTAAATTTTTTCGATCATATACACAAGTTCTGAACTTCTAATCATTGTTATGTTCTTTTATACAACGCATTATTGTTTTACATTTATTTACTTTATAACTTACTCATCTTTTGAATTGTGAATATTATTGCCTATCTGCTTTATTTTATCTTTTGTTATTTTGATTTCTCCTGTGAGGAATTGCCTGTTTGGAAGTTTTATATATATATATATATATATTTGAAACTCTAGACAATAAAGATTTTTTTTTTAAAAAATACCCCTAATAATTTTATAATAACGAGCTCTTTATTCTTTCAATTACTGCCACGAATTTTATTTTGCGCGGTCTAATTGCCTGAAATTTAAAATGATTGAATATGAATTCGAGTCATATTAATGTTAATGAAGGCATTAGATTAATTAGGATGATTTCATGCCACGTGGGAAACTTTTGTTAATTTTCTAAATTTTTCATCTAACCTGTCCACTCAACTTTAAATCCTACTCGTGAACATCTTTATCTCAACATCCTATATATACTCATGCAATCGCATGGTGACAATCCTCGAGTTACGTAAGTCGGTTGATAGCCGGAAAATGGTATCAAAATTCCAAATCATTAGCCCCACAGAACTTACCTCATTCAAAGATTATCTTAGTCATTCAGTCCAATTCAATACAAGTTCTGTCCAATCTATTTTATCCATTCCCGTATTAGACAAAACTAAGCACATTATTGTAGCCGAATATCCAGTTTTTCGTTCACATCTGTTCTTCTTCGCACATGTGAATGCGACTGGCGTTCAAAGCCACGCAACCAAACCATGCATTCCACAAACTATGGATAATCAAACCAGTTCACAACTTCATGCGATACAACACAATCCACACGAACATGGCACATTCCACCCATGCAAAGAAGCAAGAATTTAATCGTTCCACAAGTGATCCGTGTAATCCAAACCGACTGTTATATATTCTTTTATTTTTCTTTGTAATTTTGATAATAATGCTAGAAATACGTCTAATTTGAAACTTAAAACGGATTTTAACCAATAATAAAATTTTTAAGAATATGTGTAAGTTCAACTCTTAATTAACCAGATATAAATCTGTTTGGCCTGGTCTGAGGTGTTTCTACCATGTGAATGGATAGCTACACCTTATTATAAATAATTGCAATATTCATAAAAATTAAGTCCATTTGTTAAATAATTAAAAGAAAAGGAAAATTTTAAAGAATATATTATAACTAAACAAAATTTTAACTAGTTATGGCTTTTGTAGTAAATTTATGTACGATCAGAAAACACAAAAGAAATTTTAGAATTATTTTCTTTTCTTTCTTTAACGGAAGCCTGCTATTTATTTCGTGAACAAAATAAAAAAATTAGTTGAGTATAAATAATTAAAAAGTAGGATAATTTTATAATAAGATGTGAAAAAATAATTAAAAAGTAAATAGTTATGAAAAGTAGAAAGATTTATAGCCAATATATGGACTAGATACTAATAAAATGAGAGGGCGTCACGGAGATCTCCAAATGGTCGAGGAACTCCTAATCATGGGCCCCGAGGACGGCAGAGTTCCAGAAGGTGCACTCGGCACCGATGGGAGCTGATCTGGACTGAGCCGAGCCGAGCCGAGCCGAGCGGATCTGGTCCGAAGCCGATGCAGCGACGCGACGACAGTGTCAAAGGGAAAAGAGGCCAATGGTCGGCGTCCGTCCTCTCACCTGGGTCAAGCGCTCCAGGCCGCCAGCGCTTTCCACATTTACTTCGACCACCGCGATACACGGTTTCCCAACCGTCCATGTCAGCATCTGTCCCTGCCTACGCGTGGACGGCCGCAGCTGCAGGACGATATCTCAGCCGTCAGCAGAGTGGGCCCTACTCGAAATCGATTATTCTCGAGGGCACACGCGTTCTGGTTGTGTCAGGCCGCCCTTTTTTTTTTTTTTTGGCTCTAAGGATTTCATCATCGTTCAACTCTTTTGCACGGACGGGATGTACGACACGGATGACACGTGTCCGCGAAGACCGGCCAGCATATCATCTTGTTTTTCTGGGGGGCGAACGGCGGACAGAACGCACTTTCGCCATGTATTTTTGTCGTCTTGCTCTTGTTCGTCCGGTCTTGGAAAGAGAGGCTTTCGGCGGTCAGAAGGTCAAAGAGTCAATGGGAAGGAAGAGGTCGGGCAGGGATGTTGCGCGTAGATTGGATGCATATTACAGTAGTTCAACAACGGTTGGCCGTCGGCAGCTTTTAATGTCGGTTAGCATGCTATCTTAATGAGCATGCTTATCTAACATGTTACCTTTGTGAGATGACTATCACTTCATACAGTGAAGATTATTTTAATCTGTGTTTGGGTAAGTTAGGTGCTTTAGCTGTACCCTATGGCTGTAGCACCAGGCGTAGCGTAAGTTGAAATTGTTGCACACATTAATACCTACTGCAATAGTGAAATGTTCATTAAAACTAATCTTATCCGCTGCTTAATTTAGGGTTCAATTCTACTAAAGGATTTTTTATTTGGAACATGTTTAGTTATACTAAGTTTTTTTTTCAATTTAAAACTTTGCATTTTTCATAACTATTATAGTTTTAATTATTTTATCACATCTTCATATATAATTATCCTAATTTTCAATCATTTTTACATAAATACTCATATAAAAAATTTATTTATCTTTACTCCTTATTATTACCTTATCATATCATATTATTTTCTCCAATTTTAATAATTTTTATATAAAAATTTTACTACTTTACAAACACAGCGTCACTATTATGATAGAAATAAAGTTGTACCTCTAATAAGGATATTAATGAGAGGAGATGAATATGGGTAAATATGCTGATGAACTCACTAAAACAATATTTATTGTCAGTGATCACATATTGGTAGCCAAATTTTAATTTGGCAGCCTTTAATATCAAATGTAGTTACGTCTTAAGTTAATTGGAGCTAAAATTTTATTCTTATTCGCAACCAAATTTAAATAGCTACATTAGATATTATTTTTAGTTGCATCAAATATCACCACTCCAAGACGAATAAGTATTTATAACTAAATAATTAATTATAGCACAAAAATATGTTATATGTGACAAAACATACCTTGTTTGTATTGAGAAGGGGTGCAGCACAAAAGCAGGTGCTTTTGGATGACCATGCAGAGTACCACTTCTTATAGGGGTGCATGGCACGAGGGGGGAGAGAGAGGAAGAGTCATGAGAGAGAGAGAGAGGCCGTGATTAGGAATTTAGGATGCTTCCTAGATCCTTCGTATGCCATATTACCCCCACGTGTTAGAACGAGGGGAAAGATATATAGACGTTCAAACTAGTTTCTAGTAGCAGAACTCTTCCTTTGACTCTGATGCAGGTGGGTTCGGATGGCGATGGCGATGGCACTCCCACACACGTCGCCGTAGACGAAGTCATGGTACAATTAGCACGCTTTCTTCCCATGTTTTCTAATTGGCTCCGATTTCTTCCAATCACGTGGAAACTCGTTTTTTGCTTTGCTGCTTCGCCTTTGACTCTTACATTATGGGCTGCTTTTTTTTATTTTTTTATTTATTGCGTCATTGGGCGAGTACAACGGCGATATAACGCCGGACTCCATTAAATTTGCAGGAATATACCAAAGCTCATCATCTAAATATCTGTGCTGCCACTGCTGAATTCTTTAATTAGTGATGCCTGTCATTTATCTTGCCCACCATGACTCCTTCACAAGATCCAAACCATGCATTTCTTGTGAAAAACACCATTCCTTTGTTCCACTTGTCAAAATAAGTTATTTAATCTCATTGAAATTAGCTCATACATATGAACTTTATCTTGGTCCAAATAAATAAATACTAGAAGTCTGATAGTGATTTAGAATCATTATTGCAAGCTCTGATATATATTACTAAAATATGATGATGCTTTGCTGTGGATGCAATGGATGTCTGATTACTGATCTCTTTTGGGTTGTAAAATGATTAGAAAAATCCAACAAATCTATATATACTCTTAGGGCTTCTATCATATATTATGGCATGGTGAGATTTAACTAACATGTAGGGTGTGTTTGTCAATTGATAGAAAATGTCAACTTAAAACTTTTCGATCTAAAATTTTTCACTCTCCATAACTATTATATTTTTTAATTATTTTTTCACATTTTTCTATATAATTATCATACTTTTCAATCATTTCTACACAACTATTCACGCAACTAACCTATCTATTTTAACTTTATCCTCTTTACTACTCATCATTACCCTTATTATATCACATCATTTGACAACTTTTACTCTCCAAAATTTTTCATCAAAAATTTTATTCACTATCATCACATCCGTAATTTAAATCTATCATTAATTAATCAGCATTCAAAAATTTAATTATTGGCTTGGAATCGAATTATTAAAATAGGCTCAAAAGATGTATACGACACACAGGATCCATTATACACCTCTAAAATAGAATAAAATACTAGCAACAATAATTTTATATATCATTTATTTCATTTTAATTCTTACGTCTATTGATTTTTATGTCCTGCAATCTCAATTTTTTGAATTTTTAACTAGACTTTTTTTTATTGGTGTATATTTTACATTGTATTTCAACTTATATTATAACCAAGTACTAAGACAATTCTTACAAATTTATCAAATGAAGACAACAACAAGTTTACAAATATCAATAAAGGAGACCATGGGCTTACAAATATAATAAAAGGGACAACACAACTTTACAATTAAATAAGAGAATATAATCTCTATTGAGTTTTGAACTCAAAACCACACCTAAGGAGACAAAGCTCCCAACTGCTTATCTATGTCAGTTTCGTTGTATAAAATTAATAATAATGCTTAAGAAAATTTCAAAAAATAATTTTAAAGCATATTTCAAATGTACCAAAAATGGTGCCAGCTGGAAAAAGCAAAAAGGAAAATTTGGACCGGTGGTGGTATACCATAATCATTTGGAGGATGCAAGGGAGGAGGTTTTTGGGAAATGGGTCCCACAAGGACTTATAATCATTTGAAGGTTTGAGCCCCACATCATATCAAGAGCTGGCTTCACAGGATTGGACGGATGCTGGTTCCTTTTTGGGTGGAATGATTATATCCACATCCTCATTAAAAACGCATCTTCAAGGAAGAATAGATGAAATGAATGGATGCGATTCTAGATTCTCATTGTCAAAGAGAATGAGAATTGTATGACCGTCCAAATCGGTCCTCCACAACTTTACATGGATAATCAAACTCGAAAATAATTATTTGAATTTCATCTTCTCACCTACCCTCTGGCGCACATTGAATGGACGGCTAAAAGGGAAGATATTCCCCTCAAGTCTATCATTCTTTTGATTTTGATGATGACCCAAGTGCCCAAGAGATTGAGTAGAGGCATCTCAAATTGGAAATGGAGCATGGTTTATTTTGGCATTTGGGATGAGATTGTCCCTGCATCAAAATGGCATTTGAGTAAGGCTGTGCATGCAGCAGGTGTCCTATTTATAATAGGTTGTGGGAATGTGCATCAACAAGAAAGGAAAATGGGCCCGGTGACTTTGTAATAAAGAAGTGGAAAGATACCATAAGAAAGTTTTGTTGTTGGTCAAAGTTCGATTATGGATGAGGTGTTAACGGTGAGAGCATCTTAGAGCCCTAAGTTTCCCATATTAATTAGACATATATTTAGGGCTAAGTTTCCCATATTATGTCCTTAAGAATGTCTTATGGAAGGATGATTACATTGAGTTTTAATGAAAAGGGTACGCTTTTGTTCCACCTCTCATGCACTGCTTTGGGAGTACACATGTGGTGGTTTATGATGAGGCATCAAAATATTTTATTATAAAAAGTATATATCTTAATTAACCTAGAAATAAAAATATTTTACTATAAAAAGAAGAAGAAGAAGAAGAAGAAATAGAAGCATTTCTTCGCAAACCAAAAAAGAACTTACACATAGGAGGTGATGACTTGAGCAAAATAGGTTTTTTTTTTTTTTTTTATTAGTAATTGAAGAAGTAATAAAAAACTATCGAACATACAGTTTATAATAAGAAAGTCAAATTGTTAAAAGGGGTCAATTACACCTCTTTCCTACTCCACACCTAAGATCTAACCAGATAGAGTGTGATAGTATTTTGGAGCCCTGAGCTGTTCCACATTAATTGATCAAAACAAGCTCGCATTTGGAGTAAAATGGGCCAGCGTCAAAAAGCTCTCTCCCTGTTTTGTACAAAGCCATCAATCAAGGGCTCTCGAATTAACTAAGAGCCCTATTCATTGGTTTTGAACTATGCATTAGTAAGATGGGAATAACTAGCCTACAAAATAAGCTCTCTCTCACTATTGCATTAGCTAGGGTAGAAGAAATGATTAGGTTGTCCTTTTCCTTTCATTTCTTTTGTTGTGGATAAGGGGGAGAAAGATCATGGGACCACAATCCTGTGGTCCAAAATGCACATATTTTTCTCTCCCTTTTTCTTTTGGCCTTGGTATTTGGTACTAGTTGCAGTAGTTAAGAGGGAGACCAACACACCAGTACTTTGGTGGGACACAGGCAGTGGTGGTTGGAGGTAGTATTAGGGGGTGGGGGTCAATCTCACCCACCACTCTCATCTCGTCATCCATCTCATCTCACCCAAACCAGATTCTGCACCACCCATCTCACATCAATCAAATGGAGGGCCAGGATCGTTCATCGTCTTCCAAGGGCTTTGGCCTTCTCAAGGATAGTGGGATCCCCAGCAACCCTTTTTTCCTTTTATGGCTTTGTCCTAGTCAGTAGCAGTCCACAAGCAATTGATTAGTGGGTTTCTCCTGGCTTTTGCATATGGGTCTGCTTGGATTTGGATTGATGGGAAATAAGTGTCAAAAAGATATCTTGTTAGAGTGGGCGAAATTTGAAAATGAAGTACACCTCCTTTAAATACATAATTATCTAAGGTGGATGACCTGATAAAAAAAAAAGAAAAAAAAGAAATAATTGTAAAAGAGGGGGCAAAAAGGTAAATAGATAGAATTTCTAAATAAAAATGTATGAGTAGTATCGATGAAGAATTAATGGTTATGTTCTTAAAATGTTATATTTCATATTAAATGAAACAAAAGAGAAATAAAAATATTTTTTCTATCCACTTCTCCATTTCATTCTCGTGGCAAACCGCTTTGACATGAATCTAAGCACACGCACAACCTATCACGACCAAGGGCTTAAAGTAGTTGGATTGCGATCTGGCCTGCGTAGGAGACGGAGGTCCGATCCTACACTGGATCCGGATGGGAAGCAGATGTCTCTCGTTTGTTAGGAGTATTGTCTCATGTAGAGACGGACTTTGGAGGATATAATCGGTTGAGAAAATGTGAAAGACTTTAATTGGGATGATTGAGTTGTACTTCAAATATTATAACCTAAGTTACATATGGAACAATTTATAAAAAATATATATATAAAAAAAAATGTGGAGGTGAGTTGAAGCAATTAAACCCCGTTGGACGGGAAGGACCCAACAACTGTTTGCATGTGAGTCCTAATAATAATGGGAAGCAGGAAAAGGCATACAGCAAGTTGCAGGTGGAGGAGGAGTAGGCCATTAATATGAATACGTGAAACTTAGATGCACTGGTCCCATTCCGTTATAAAGAAATCAGGTGTACATCACCAACTCTCGTCAGCAACTCTCTCCAACAAACATGCATATCGATTCTTCCACTGCTGGATTTCTTCTCCTTTTCGGTCGCCTACCCTCTCTCTTTCAATCACTCATTTGCAATATGGTATGTAGATAAAAATATACGCCCGGAAAAATATTTGTATGAAATGTGCCCCACTAAGAAAGTGTTGCAATTTTCCTGTACCATGGTTGGGTGTAAAAGGTGAATATTTATGCTTGTACTTAGTAATTTAGAGGGTCATTCAGAATGATGGAATTGGATAAGGATGGGATGGAGGTATTAGATGAAAAAATTTATTATATATTAAGGTACAGAAAAAGTATTATTAAAAAGTAATATTATTATGTATTGAAAGTAAGAAAAAAAAAATTTGGATGATTTTTATTATTATTATTATTTTTTTAGAATGGAAAATCCTCTCTCTTTCGCATCTACTAATCTTGATGGAGCTGTCTTTAGATGTGAAAGAAAAAATAAAAACTTCCCTGCCTCTTTCTTCACATCTTTTTACATGATTTTACATCTTAATAACTTAACTGCTCTTACTTTTTCAAAGCTTTTCTTGTTTCCACTTCGATTTTTCCAAAATTTCTTTTACCTCTTCCAAACAGATCCCAAATGTAGCAGGGATTATGTTAAAACTTTTTAGCTAGGCTTATCATCTCTCCACACTTAGAGGTGTTAATAGTCATGATCAACTCGTCAATCCGCTTTCCAACCCATTTATAAATGGGTTTGGGTTGAAATTTTTAAATAAATGGATTATGATTTGTCAACTCATTCAACTATTTAATTAAATAAACGGATTACAGTTGAAATTTTATAACTCGTTAACCCGTTTAGTAACTCATTCAACTTATTAAACTTGCTTAAAATATTAAAGTTATATATATATAAATATATATACTCTTTGATTATTTTCTCTCGCTAAGTCTTCCTCTTACCATCTAATTTTTATTCTTACCACTACCTAATTTCATTTTCTTGTTATTGTCTTATTTTGATTTTCCATGCACTAAAAACATTTTTTTGTCTCTTCATATGAGATCATTGTTTGCTAGAGTTTAGGTTTTTAGGTCATTTGCTATATAACTCATTAACAACCCGTCAACTCATTTATTAAGTGGATTAGGATTGAGATTTTTTAAATATGTTAATAAATATATTAAAATTTGGATATTTTAAATGAGTTAAGATTAGAATTAGATTCTAACCCATCTAACTCAATCCATTAACACCTCTGCATACCCTTATAGTACTAAACTTCCGTGCGCTACAATTTTACATTAGGTATCCAAAGTGAAAGCACCATCCGCAAAGTGGGTCAAATAGGCCCTTAAATTCACATGATAAGACATTTTTAACTAGTCCACATGTTAAAGACAGTATTTTTAGTCAACCTTAAAATTCTTTTGTTTCAGATCACTAAAATTTTCAATCTAATGATTTACTAACCTATTGTTAAAAGAGATGCTTCTATGAAACCCCGTTTCTATGTAACTCCATATATTTTCAACATCTAGGTAATTGATAAAAAATTTACTTTATCTATTGTATTTAACATCACTTATATTATTATGTAAACACTTTCATTTTTCTAATATCACTGTGTGGGCACCATCTATAAACATGTAAAATTAAATAAATAGAATAATTTAATGCAAAATATCAACTTTTAAATAGTATTTTCAACATCTAATATCATTACTACACAGATAATAAATAACTATAAAATTACTATATTTCAATATATATATATATATAAATAGATTTAAGCATTTTTCCTAATTTAAACATAAAAATACCTGTTTTTGAGCAAATTTGTCCTATACATATATATTGAATTTAGATGAAACTTAATTTTAGAACTAAACAAATGATGTTGAATGCAATGAATGAATTGAATTTTCTATTAAGCATTATAATGTTAAAATTTGATGTGATTACATGAAACTACTTTCATGCAACCCAGTTACATAAAAGCAGCTCGATCATTTAAATATCAACACGCTTTTTTAAAAAGGCATAAAATGGCGTGTAAAATTCAGGACACTTGTCAGCTGAGAGCGAGAAGGAAGCTGTTATTGGCTGCTTGGATATCCTTCAACCTCATCCATTTCATATTCATGTCAAGCATCAGTTAGGTAGGGATATGAAATCTCTTGTCAGAGATGTAAATAATCCCACCTGAGCTTTGTCCATCGCAGTCATAAGAGAATTATGAATGCAAGCCCATGTCTGGTTGCACTGCCATTTCGCGGCGGTAGGGGAAATTTTTTTTAAACACATTCACTCTCAGACATGGGGCTTGAGATGGGAACAGAGCCTTTAAGAATCCATCCACCTAAACTCCCATCCTTTTCGTCCAGTACAACATTTTTTTAACTACTCTACTTTTTTCATTATTCTTAATAATTTGAATGATCACCCATTGTATTATTATTGGAAAAATCTTCTGTTTTGTCTTTATTCACTACACAACTTACAATACCATCACCAATCCAAACATAGGGTCCAAAACGAAAGATGCATGTTAAAAGGCAAACAATCAAGTAGACAACAGTGAGATCCTTATTGGTGACATGGGTTGCACCCTTGCCAACCTCCAAGAAAAAAGTAAGCACAAAACAAAAGACAACAGATGCTAGAATCCTGTATTTACTTATTTCTTCTCAATTTTACTTGTAGTCGCTACTTGGGTGATGTTGCATCATTTCTCTATTCCCAAAACTAGTCACAAGCATACCTTAATTCAAAAATGGAACTGTGCTTAGTGGGAGATGAAGCCTCGATGCCCCATGGGCATCTCCATAGGGTGGGTCTCGCTGAATCCAACAACTACGCAAGTTGTCAAACCAATCTTAGGTGGATGGCTAAATGAGCCAATACATCTCACGCCAATGCAAATAATGAAAAATTTTGTATATACATTAAAATGTAGTACTGATAATGCATATCCTTGAAATTGAGGAATTGGTCAACAAGACTAACTACACCATCCATGCGGATTTGATATTTCCCACATCATGTTCTAAATACTAAGGGTGTGTTTGATAATGAATAAAACTTTTGATGAAAAATTTTAGAAAGTAAAAATTATCAAATAATGTGATATGATAGGGGTAACGATGAGTAGTAAAGATGATAAAGTTAAAATAAATAGGTTAGTTGTATGGATAGTTATTTAGAAATGATTGAAAAATAAGGTAGTTGTATAGGAAAATATGAAAAAATGATTAAAAAATATAATAGTTGTAAAGAGTGAAAAGTTTTAGACATTTTTTGTCACTTGCCAAACCCACCCTAATTATGTGTTTTGTGTTGGGTTCTTTGGTATTGAATTGAACTAATTGCGGGATATGAATTCCAATCAATATTCCAGTCCAAAAATAGATTCTAAGACATACATTTCCTTTCAATCAATCAACATTTCATCTTTTTTAAACATCCCAATAATGCGTACGGCATCAGCAAGTCCAAAATCATCGATCAGTGCAAATAACATACAGAAGCAATTATCATTCTCTTGGACAGAGAAAGACCAAAATCACTTACAATCCAATCTCATTACCAATAAGGTGATGGGTTCCCAACCCAAATGATTCAGAAGCTAACACAATGCTTCTGACGAAGACCAACATCAAACAGTTAGGACGCGGAAGCAGGTCACGCCCTCCACTTCAGCAGGAAATTCACATGCCTGATTCACAGCCTATTAGCTTCAAAAGATTCCTCTTCAATTAGCAAGCAGCAGAGACTAACTGAATAAGTCAAGACAGAAAAAATAAAATTTATAAGTTACAGGTTACTATAAGCGGTCTGATACAAAGAACTTTTGAAGAAAAAAAATTTCTGGGACATACAAAAAGAACAAGGCTGAATTCAGAAAGGAAATCATATTCTTGGGCCACCCTAAAACATGAATACTAGAGAGAGAGAGAGAGAGAGAGAGAGAGAGAGAGAGAGAGGCTAACTGAATATTCTTGGGGATTTCACCCTTGTTAAGGACAGAGAGGGAGTATTCGGCAGCATCAACAAGCTCGGCGATGTTGTGGAGAGATCTTTCCTCGGAGGCAAAGATGAAGATGGCACGGAGTTCGGCCTTCTTGGCGAGGCGCATAGCATGGGTAAGAGGGAGTTTGGGGGAGTTGAGGCTCCTCAGTAGTTGGCGGTAGAGAGAGAGCATCCTTCCCCTGTTTCTAGCCATGTCTTCTGCTGTTGCCCACAACAATCCTCCCGCCATTTCCAAACACCCACTAATTCCAGAGCCTTGGACGAGGATCAGGAACTCACTCGAGGGAGACTTAGCTTTCTACAAAAGGAATTCCAAAGCTACCAGTGGCATGGAGCTGGCAGAAAATCAAAATGGGCCTAAATCTTCAACATATCTGAGCCGACCTAGGCCCTTCCGCTTGGGCAGGAGTCAGGACCTCCCATCATTACTTATTTTTTTAAAATTTTTTTGACTGATTTCATTCTTTCTTTTATTTTACTTCAATGAGTGTTTACATATCATATATTTAGAAGGAGAACAAGAATCTCAGGTTTTCTTTAATATAGTATTAAACTATTTCTGATGATTTTTCTTTTTATTATATTATATTTTGTAATTTATTTCTTTTCATTTCGCTTTTTGAACTCCCGTACCCCATTTTAGATGTTCCTGATTAGGGTGTGATGTTCCCAATCAAGCCTAACACCCTTGCCAGAAAATTGAGTAAACCAGTAATAAATCAAACAGAAGTCATGGGATTATGAATTTGAAGAAACCACATTCGAAAATACAAATCCAACTAACAGATGAAAAACCCCAGGAAGGCACAATGCACCTCCCACACACAAAATCCGCAACAAGACCGAGCCTATACATCAACAACAAAGCAATCAGAGGAATCGTGCAAGACCAAAACTTTACATCAACAACGAAACAATCAGAGGAATCGTTGCTACCCTACAACAGAAATTACCCCAGAATTCAAACTTTTTGCAAAGTTAAGTAATATCATTTGAGAAGTGCTTCAATTAATAATATTGTGTTAGGCCAAAATATTAAAAGTGATTCTAAGTATATAAAATTAACAAAAAGGATATAAGGAAGTAATTTTTAAGTTCATGCTATTTAATAATAGCGACATTTTTTTATCATGCATCATTAATTATACATTATGTAAAATTAGGGATAAAATTAAAAAATATATACTATATTAGTAAGGATTTCTCTCTCATGAATAACATGTCTTACTATGCATTAATTTTTGTCTCATGAAGCTCTTAAATAATGTAAAATGTTATAGTAATTTTATTTCCACAATAGCTTGAATCGTATTCTATTTTAAAGTATAGAATTCTAGTATGGTCGAAGTTATGTTCTAAAATTTTAAAAATTCTAACATTTGATTTATAAATTTCATGAGAATAAATTTATTACTAGATTAAAAATTATTATTCAAATCTAAGTTTTTGAAATTTTTTATTTGATGTTTCTTTTTTATCTTGTCAGATGTCATAAACATCAAACAATAGAACCCCGCAAATTTTAAAATTTCAAGCCTAAGCATGTAGCATATCTACGTGGAAATTTTCAGCTATAAAATTTATAAAATTGAAAATAAATTAATGGCTTAAAATTATAAAATAAAAAAAGAGGTGATTAATAAATAAATAATGATGAGTTAAGTGTTATTATTGAATAGAACAATGGCAAAATATATTAATTAATTTCAGATTAATTAACTGCAGTTAAATGACAGTTTAAATATTTTGATTGATTCGAATTATTTATGATGATATGCAATCGTGATCTAATGGCTTTGAAATATAATAGAAGTATAAAAATATTTTAAAATTTCACCATATAATATGCATATATGTAGATTTAGGCTATGTTTGGGAAGTTATAAAACTTTTAGATGTAAAGTTCTTATGTAAAATTTTTAAATATGATATGATAAGGATAATGATATAAGGAGTAAAAAAAATTACGTGTTTGGAAAGTTATAAAGCTTTTGAATTAAAAGTTTGTGTGTAAAAAGTTATTGAATTGAAATAAAATAATGTGATATAATAAGAATAATGGTGAACAATAAAGAGAATAAAGTTAAAATAGATATATTAGTTATGTGGATAGTTGTGTAGAAATGATTAAAAAGTATGATAATTGTATAAAAAAAATATGAAGAAATGATTTAAAAATAAGGTAGTTATAGAGAATGAAAAGTTTTGGTTTGACATTTTTTTTACATATTGCCAAACACATCCAAAGTTAAAATAGATAGATTAGTTGTATGACTAGTTACGTAAAAATAATTAAAAAGTAGAGTAATTATATAGAAAGATATGAAGAAATGATTAAAGAATAGGGGGCTGTTTGGAATTGCATAAAACTCACGTATTCTGTTAGAACTTTTCAATGTTAGGGCTGTCTGAGCAAAATGTGTCATTTCATGCTGCCGTAGCAGATTTTCAAACGGGTTCTTCTGCCATCCGTACAATAAGAAAGGACCAGTTTGCTGATATGGACCTCAATTGTTGCTGATTTTTTTGACCCTAATGCGCTGCATGTGCAAAAAAATATGTTAGCATTAAAAGCGAAGACAACACAGGTCATTTAGTGGATCGAGCTGGGGTATTTAATGGATGCAGTTGGTAAAAGAAAAAAACACGTCAATGAGTTTTTTCCATTCCCAAACAGCCCCTAGGATAATTGTAGAAAGTAAAAAATTTTAGATGAAAAGTTTGTGTAAAAAGTTTTACTGTTAAACATACAAACCCTAAAAAAAGAGGGGAGAACACATTAAATTAAAATCGTCATGGCAGGCTGATGAGAGAGAGAGAAGAGAGGGAAGACGAAGGGGAGAGAGAGAGAGAGAGAGAGAGAGAGAGAGAGGAAGCCATCCTCTTGCCACTCACCACATGTTGCCAACGTTGGAGCCATACCTTGCAGCCATCACCGACCAAGGAAGACAAGTTTTTATGGATTTTTCAAAAAATTTCCCCAAATGAAGCTCGAAATATGGGGGTTTTGCCAGATTTATATAAATTTATATATCTGAAAATGAAATCGTGAAAAGGGGAAGGGGTTTTGGTGCCACAATGAAAGGGGGAAGTTGGGGTTTCCATTTTTATCCTCCAAAATTATTGTATAAGGTTGTAAATCTTGCTAGAAAGTAGTATTTATTAATTTTATATACTAAATCATGCATTTTTTAATAAGATTTGGATTTCTACCCAACCCTAAATATATGTCAATTGGGAGAAACCAATGTAGGCATCGGGTTTTTATGAAAATGTTTAGGGGGAAGTTTAATGATGATTTTTAAATAGTCTAAATGTGAAATTTGAATTGGTCATGGTGACCGTGGCAGGGCAATGATGCAAACAGCTCCTAGACATGTGATTTTCATTTGAAAGATGTGCGAATTAATTGCTTTATGTAACATAGAAATAATATGGAATGAAATCTTAAAAATTTTAAAGCCTAAAACTAGGCATATGCAATGAACATGGGGTAATTTATATATAATTTTGGTGCTAAAAAGATGTAAAAATTAGAGAAGAATGGGTCGTAGTTGTATGACTTGTGTATGGATGGTTGGAGGGTTATTTGATTTGCTATAAAATGTTAAACTTTTTGAATTTATATCATATGGAAATGAAATGAATAAAATTCTTAAATTTGAAGCTTAAAATCCATCATCTAATTGGCCAAAGTTAGACAGGTGCATGGGTGATGAACTTGGGCTTAAAGATGGTTTCTAAATGATTAATTTGAATTTTAGAAGCATGATAAATAATTTATTTGTAATAAATCGGTTATTAAAAGTTGAAATTATAAAAATAGAAATTTCGAGTAAGCTAAATGGGAGTTTATAAACGGACAATTAGGTGTATACTTAAGTTTGGCTATGTCATTGAATAGAAAACATGTATATAATGATGGAATGCAAAACTAATACTCAGACGATAAGGTAATTGAATTCAGTGTTAAAAAAAGGAGTTTTTTAACTCAAATTAATGAAATGGAAATGACAGGTTCAAAAATTATATTTTACATGAATATTTTAAAGTGTCTAACTGCTTTAAGGAAAATATATCAAATGAAAAGTTGAGATGACTAATTTGAATAAGAATTCCTAAGATTTTAGTGAATAAAAAATGGAGAGTCTGTTATACAGGCACGTGTTGGGACTATATAACATATATATTTGAAATTTATGTTAAACGAAATTCATATGCATATTAAGAGTATGATATACATGATTAAAGATTCTAAATAGCCTAATAGCAATCAAGTTTCTATCATATTCGAAAGATGAAAATGATGAAAATTGGGAAGGAAACCCAGTTATTCAAGTTCAATAATAGTCTAATTATATGTGGACAAATTATTTATTGTTATTAATGAAAATAAATGATGGGAATGATGAAAGTTGAAAGAGAAACCTAAGTGTTTAGTTTTAGCCATAAGTTCAATTAATTGGTGTGCAGGTTGTTTAATGTATAATTTTGATTTGGCTTATTCAAAATAATGATATATTTGGATGTCTACCTTTAACTTGGCTAGTTAAATGAATTTTAATTTATTTCTATTACAAGAGGAGTCTACAGGTCAACTATGATACGATGTATAAAAACTATTGTGGATTAAGATTTTACATGAATTGGAACCCATGTATGACACGATATTTGAAGTAAAACTAAGTTCGTATGTATAAATAGCTGATTAGTATAACGCTTTACGTGCATTATGAATTTCAATAGAAGTGAAATGTTTAACACTTTGGTATCAAGTTATAAAAGCGCCATGGTGATTCAAAATGTGAAACAAGAAAAATAAGGGGGTAAAGTTGGACAATTCTAAGAAAGTGCAATTAGGATGAAAATCTTATTATAGATGGTTGAGATATTATTCAAGTTAGTCAATGAAAAAGCTACAGGAATAGAGTAAGAGGTGTTGTAACAACTTAAATTGATGAAACCAATTGCTAAGAATGATATCACATGGAAAAAATAAATAAAAT
This sequence comes from Annona cherimola, assembly GCA_030490835.1. NCBI lineage: Eukaryota > Viridiplantae > Streptophyta > Magnoliopsida > Magnoliales > Annonaceae > Annona > Annona cherimola. The sequence continues at coordinate 4,190,951 of CM059974.1, forward strand.
AAAATGAAAGATATATTTTAAGCAAGTGAGAGATTGTAACCAAAGATTTGGGTAAAATGGAATTACGGAATTGAAAAGCAATTTGAGTAAAATATACTACAGTTTAAAGTATCAAGTTTTTTTTTTTTTTTTTTGATGAAGAAGTATCAAGTTATTTAAGTTATTTTTCAATGGTCATTTGATATTGAAGGGTTATATTTTTGAGGAGAAATTACGTTTTGATTTAAAATGTTAATGGAAAACCTATCTTGGTGTTTTGAAAATATAAGGATATGATGAAATGAAATAATTAGGCAATCTATTTGGCTTTAGGTTATTAAAATGGATTGAAAGGCTATATCAAGTTTAAATAGTCTTTATTATAATAAGAATAGTCATTTATATACTATATATAAAGTTTATTTTGCAATCAGTTAGTTCATGTGTAAAATGCAATATGATGGAGTGTATAAATTTAAGGAAAAGTTCCCTTTATACCCACAACATCTAACCATTATTCCTTTTACACCCACAATATTTTGAAATTCTCTTGACGCACAACATTTTACCCCTAATTCCCTAAACGTCATGTCGTTAATCTCAGCTCAAACAGACATTAAGTGCATGCAGAAATGCCAATTTTGCCCCTACATCATTATGTAAAAAAAATAAAATAAATTGATACTCTCTTTTCGTTATAACTTGAACGATAAATACATCAGGTCCTTTATCAAAAAAAAATAAAAAATACATCAGGTCTAATTTACGAAAAAATATGTTAGGGATTTCATTTGGATTTTTTGTTTACAAATCGTGTATAGGCAAAGTGACATTGCTGCATGCATTTAACGTCCATTTAGGCTAAGATTGACGGCATGGGCATCTGGGGAATTAAAAGTGAAAGGTTGTGAGTGTCGGGAGAATTTCTGAAATGTTATAGGTACAAAAGGAATAATAGCCAAATGTTATAAGTATGAGAAGAATTTTTTCTAAATTTAATTTAAAAGTATTTTCGTATGTGGAATGATTACAAGACCAAAAGAACATATAATGTATGAATTTTCAGATCTCTATCTGTATAGAATAGATGATTTCTTAAGTGTGATGCACTCGAGGTAAGCAAACTTCCCAAAGGGGGTTTTTTTTTTTTTTTTCCAAAAATTTGGTTGTAAGCTGTTGATTTATGAACTTTTATTTCAAGAGGTATGATTTCCAAATGAAATATTTTTATCTAAAATGTTGCTTGTGATGTGGACTTTTAATTATGTTTTACTGTTATGTTTCAGAATAATTTTTTTGTATTGGGCTTGTAGTTATATATGAGTCAGCAAAACTCATTTTATGCAGAAAATGCAAATAATGCAATGTGAATGGAATCCATGCATAGAAAGTGAATTAAGGAGGCTTTGACAAGATTATAAATTAAACAGGTTTTTTGTTCTTAATGTAGCCTAAGCGGCGCACCTTTCAATAGAAAGGTTTTTTTTTTTCGGAGGGGGAGGAGGGTGAGGTGAGATGATCACTCAGTTGGTGTCATCTATCAAGTAAAGATTATATTACTGAATGATACATGTGAACTCATTCCATTATTATACATACATAATGATAATTTAAAAATTTTACAGTTTCAACTCCTATTAAAAGTATGAATTTTATGTTTATTTTAAATGATTGCTTAGTGAGTATTTTATACACATTGCTATTCAACTGACCGGTGAATACAGATGATGCAGACTTGATATAAGAACTTTCACTGCTAATGAAGCCGTGAAAATATGACCTTTAATACTTTTGAAGTATTTTTGAAGTCTTGGGTTATAATTATTAAAATTATATGTACCGAGTTTAAATGTGTTATGTTGATGTTAAATAATATAGTAGTTGACTTCTCGTGCAAGGCCTGATTGTATAAGTGAGAAATTAAATGAATTTAAGCACATATGAATGAATTTAGTAGAAGACTATTAAGTTTCACCTCATCCGAATGTCCTAAAAACAGATGACACGCTACCAGATTTTAGTTAAAGAAATATAATCAAAACAAGTTCTAAAAAGAGAAAAAAAATCTAGGTTGATTTTCAGACGCATTAGACAAGTTTTTACTTGTATAAAGATAAAACTCTAGTTTCATTAACAAGTTTCACCACTTAAAAACATCTGCAGTGCCTTGACCTGCAGGCGTGTTACAGTGTGAAACCTTATTCCACAAATCTTTTTAAGCGATGAAGCTTCATCTTTATGCAAGCGAAAGCTTTTCTAACGTGACTGAAAAATCAGTCTAATTTTTTTTTTTTTAGGAACCTATATTGGTTCTATTCAGCAGCATGTCATCTGTATTTAGAACATTTGGGAAATACAAAACCTGATAGTCATTACATAATCTAACATTCTCTACTAAATTAATTCACATTTATTTAAATTAATATAATCTCTCACTTATACCATTATGCTTCACATGAAACGCTGACTTATACATCATGTAATTTAATATAAAACATTTAAACTGAATACATAGCCACAATTTCGATTTACATTCCAAGGCACCAAATACCCCAAACGCATTAAAAATCATATCTTCACCACTTTATTAGCAGTGAAAACTCTTCTATCAAATCTACACCATTTACATTCACTGATTAATTAGAAGACAATGAGCATAAACTACTCGGTAAGCAAGCATTCAGAAATACATATAATTTCCAAAACCCGTGGCATCAACTGAGATGAGTACAGGTACATGCGTTATTCAATGACATCATTCCCATTCGGTAATGACACTTACCAAATGATCACCGATCCATAAAAACCTTTACAGCACATCGACTTGGCTACATCAAGAGACAGTCTGTCCTCTTACAACCTTGACAAGCTTCCTTAATTCAATTTTTATGCATGACTTCCATTCATGCGTACATCATATGCATTTATGACATGAATCAAGTTTTACCAACTCAACATGATAACAGGGTTTGTACATGAAAATCAAGTTGTGAAACATATTTCAAAGTAACACTTTTTTTTGAAAAGTATGCACAGGGTAATGACCATCCCTAAGTAAATTTTCAATACATGTCAATTTGAAGAAGCATTTAAATAAAATAATTCATTTTATAATTATTTTTCACTAAACATATAAAAAAAAGTCAAATGATCACTTATGGGAAAATGTCTTTTCTTAAATAAAAAGGCAAGAACAGATTTTTCTTACAATAAAATTTTTATAAACAAAAAAAAAAAAAAAAATCTTGAAGAGCTTGTTTACCTCTTTCCTTTAACTTTCTTCCATCTTTCTTTTATTCTTTCTTATCATAGCCAACAAATAATACATCTAAGCATTTCTTTAGACCATTACACATACTCATTTCATGACTAGTCATTTATCTAATTACATACTTTTTTTAAGACCTTTGGACATGGAGTTCAAATATTCATTAACTTGAAATCTCCTTACCTAAGTTCCCTAACTCCCTTTAGCTTAACCATACTTTCGAATTAAGCAAACTATAGCCCTATAAGCTAATTACCCTTGAAATGCATTACTTTCAAACTTGAACTGAATCTAAATTTCATACTTTACAAGCAATTCAAGCCTTTATACCATCCCACATTTAAGATACATTTAAATAAGCCTATAATTTGCATTAGCTTTGCATTTAATACTTGACTAACAATTACAATTCAAGTTTTAACTTTATACATAACACATATTGAACATATAAGCTTAGTATAGCTTTTACACAACTTAGAAATGAGTAGATTGCATTTTCGTCTTATTTCAACACAAACTTACATTTTAAAATATTAAACTTATTTTCTATAACTTAGATTCATTTACTCGTGAAAGGGTTACCCACGTTGGCACATTCATTGAGTTACCCATTACTTCCATTTTTCTTCACAACCTCAATTATGCAATTCAATTTAACTTTCTAACAAAACAAAGATCATTTGACCTATTAACTGATAACCTTATTTTACCCACAATGTATCTTATTTCCTTCCCCTTTATTTAAATTCTTGATTAAGTGCTTTCAAATGACTTATGCACATCAAAGAATCATTTTATAATAAAAGGTTTCTACCATGATTTGAAATTTATTTTGCATTTAAATGACTCATATAAAGGGCATGGAATCTTCTTACACATATAAAACAAGTCTACTACGAAAAATCTCATCACACATAGACTAATTCATCCAAAATCTTAACCCGTTTAAAATAGATGACTAGAAATCATACATCCCCATCAAACACTACTACTAAATTCTATTACATATATATAAGAATACTTTCCTCATGACTTATAAATTCATTTATTCCATAAATTGAATGATTCAAATTTCGTATCATATATACTATTTTTTTATATTTGTATGATCACCACACGTGAACCTAAACCCAAAATTCATAGTCCGCACAGCCTATCCACATGGCTATCTGGCTAAACTCTCTTTTATTTTATTTTATTTAACATCATACTATAGGATTTTTACTATGATACTTGCGATAATTTTAGCATTCTCCGTTTATACTTTAAAATTAGTAATTTAATAGAGGAACCATACAACAGAACTGTTTTAATTTATTTTCTCTATTTCCTTGATTTAAATTGCTAAAACTTAACATTTCACTTCAATTCACTAACATTTACATTTGGAATTCGCAATCCACCTATTTTATCTAAATTACATGAGTGAACGGCCAATTCAGCTTAGCTATTACACTTGAATCTCTACACCCCTAACTTAACACATACAAATCTCAACATCTAATAAACAGACTAATCATAGTTTATATAAATACAAAGTCTAAATACCATAATTAATATCCACAGCCCATAACTCAATTGAACAGTTTGGTTTTTCCAACTTTCCTTTATTTCCATTAATTTAAATATACAATTTATCCTTCCATCAATCATTTATATGCATAATAGTTTTATGATATAATAATTATGACCCATTCATCATAACTAAATTCGTCATATGCATACCTGCCCAAATTTAACCTTCGCTTAGGCTTCCTTGAAATTTTTTTTTAACAATTTTAGCTCTTCTTAACAACTCGTTTATTACAGATAAATTATCTATAAAGCTTTTCAAATTCGAATTAATCATTTAGAAGTCCCCTTTAAGCCCAAATTCATCCTCTATGCCTAATTTTAGGCTTTTAAAAATTTAAAATCTCATTCCGTTATTTCTATGTTACATAAAACAACTAAATCACACATCTTTTACATCAAAACCACATACATAAGGCTATTTGCGTCTTGTCCTGTCACGGTCACCATAACTAATTCAAATTTTACACTTAGGCTGGTTAAAATTCATTATTAATCTATCATACATGTTTCTCCGGCATACGATGGGGTGGACGGTGGCGGTGGCTTGCGTTAACAATGACGTGGGTGATAGATGCCAACAGCCGTCCTCTCTCCTCCTCTTCTCCCTTCTTCTCTTCTTTCCTCTTTTTCTTCATTGTCTCCTCCCTCTCGTTTTTTTTTTCTTCTCCCTCCTCGCTCACTCATGACAAAGGGGATCAAGCCCCTTTCGATTAGGGGTGCAACTGGGTGCAGGTATGCCCGGGTAGGGATGGAACCTACCCTTAACCCTATTTTAAAAAACCTCTACCCTATCCTATTTTAGGCCGGGTCAGTTTGGAACCTACCCTGCCCTATTTTTTTGTAAATGTGGGTTGGTTCCGGTTCCATATCAGTTCCCAAAAATAACATTTTCTACTTGATCAGTAGCTCTGTTTGATCATATTTGTTCCATATAACAGACCATATTGCAGTTACATGTATATCTGTCTACTATAACAACCTGTTCCATGCAATCCAACATGCAATATGCTGCAACTGCAACCTACTTCATGCAATGCATTGCAATTTATATAATTAACAACCTGTTTGCAACTTGTAATATGCAATAATTTCAAATCTGAAAATCTAAGTTTAGCTTTATTTCGATATGACAACCTGTAATGTAAAAACTGTTGCGACCAAGTCTAAAAATCTCACAACCCAATAAAATTACAATTCAGAAAATCTCAAGTCTGAAAATTCAACAATTTCAAGTCTAAAAATCTCAGTTCAGCCTCGTAGTAATTCAAACCAATAGAACTCAAATCAGATTATAAATCTGATGAATTCAAATGAAAGTTCAAACACTCACTTTTCCCATAGCATCATTTTTTACTACATTCTCAGCCTCATTCTCAAACTCTAGGTCCTCTATTAGATTAACTGTTCATCCATATCATCATCCATAGCTAAATCAACACAATTATTCACACTGCTGCCATCTCCCATACCCAATTTTATACGGTCAATCCTAAAATAGCAACATTACAGCATTAATTAAAATATGCAACCATTTACATCCACAAACATATCATGAAAAATAAATTTAACCTTCACAGACATTTCTAATGCAAATAATAATCTTTTACCTCAAAAGTTAAAGAAATAGGTCCCTTGGCCGGCTGCAAATCTGAAATGTCCCTTCAACTGCTCAACACCTATAGGAAAAGCACGAAACTGTCACTAAACACCATCCTATATACTCATCAACAATAACCGAAACAGAGATGTAGAGATGCAGCTTGAATAAATGATTTATTATATTATCTATGATAATTAACTACTTGAAAAAATTATATCTCAAAAGGATAAAAACAAGGGAAAACCGAGGCTCAAACATCTCACCTAGAAGTAGCTTGAAGAGGCAGATGGGGCAGACAGAGAGAGAGAGAGAGAGAGAGAGAGAGAGAGAGAGAGAGAGAGACTGAGCGAGAGCTCGAGAGCTCAACAGAGATCGAGGGAGAGAGAGATCGGGATTAGAGAGAGAGTGTGAGGGACTCGGAGAGATCGAGATCGTCAGAGAACACGGAGAGAGAGAGAGAGAGAGATAGAGACAGAGACACAATGAGAGAGAACTCGAAAGGGCTACGCCGGAAGGGAGGGAGGAGGAGAGAGGGTCCGGGAAGGAGAGAGAGATCGGAGATGCAGCCGCGCTAGGTTTTCCAGGGGTCGGAAAAATCGAGAAAGGGGGGGAAGCGGGAGGCCGAGGCTCGTTTCCAGAAAAGTCAAAAGTGACGATTTGAGAAGCCCAGTGGGCTGGGTGGCCGAGTAACGCGATAAGGGAAGTGATAACAGATCCGCAATATTTTAAATGTGTGTTTGGTTGGAGGTAAAACTTTTGAGGTGTGTTTGGTTGGAGGTAAAACTTTTGATGAAACGTTTTTGGAGTAGAAGTTGTCAAATCAATAAAAAGTGATGTGATATAATAAAAGTAATGATGAGGAGTAAAGAGAATAAAATTAAAATATATAGGTTAATTGTATGGGTAGTTGTGTAGAAATGATTGAAAAGTATGGTAGTTTGTATAGAAAAATGTGAAAAAATAATTAAAAAATAGAGTAATTATAGAAAGTGAAAAGTTTTAGATTGAAAAGTTTTAGTTGACACTTTTTTGCCCTAAACAAACGCACCCTTGATGAAAAGTTTTGGAGGTAGAAGTTGTCAAATTGATAGAAAATGATGTGATATTATAGGGATAATGATGAGGAGTAAAGAGAATAAAGTTGAAATAGATAGGTTAATTGTATGGGTAGTTGTGTAGAAATGATTGAAAAGTAGAGTAGTTTGTATAGAAAAATGTGAAAAAATAATTAAAAAATAGAGTAGTTATGGAGAGTAAAAAGTTTTGGGTTGAAAAGTTTTAGTTGACATATTTTGGCCCCAAACAAACACACCCTAAAGGTCTTGAGGTGTGTTTGGCAACAACCAAAAGTTTTCACCTAAAACTTTTCATTCTCTCTAACTTTTCTATTTTTTAATTTTTTTTTACATCTCCCTATACAAACCACCCTACTTTTCAATCATTTCTACACAATTACCTATACAACTAACCTATCTATTTTAACTTTATCCTTTTTACTCCTCATCATTACCCCTATCATATCACATCATTTGACAACTTTTATTCTTCGAAACTTTTCACCAAAAGTTTTATCCATTCCCAAACACACCCTTGGTATACATGTAAAAATATCAAAAAAAAAAAAGTAGTATGCATAAATGTAAATATTTTATTTTTAAAATGATATAGATGCAAATCATTCTGCGTGACACTGTTTCAAATTTATATTTTTTGTAAATTTTATTACACCAAAATGCTTCCACTGTGCATATAGTAATCTGTCATTGGTTGAATTTAATTGTAGATAATAACTTGTAATTACTTGAAATAACAAAGAATTTGAAAATAAAAATGTCTTCAATCTTGCAGTCCTTTTGGCATTTGATGGTGCAAAATTATGATAGATGCATAATTCAAAAATGCTTCACTAGACAATGTTAGCATTAACTCATCCACTAGACTCCCGGAAGACTGTTCTAAAGAAGTCTCATATTTTCTTGTCTCCCTCAGCAATTGCAATGCCAAGTATTTGTTGCCGCTTGAAAGTCCTCTACCTGTTCACCTATTCATCTCCTTCGGCAATGGTGGGAACCACTAATGTTCATGTCAGCTTGATTATCAACTATCGGCCTTGAGTTCGGCATATGCAAGCATCCGGTCATTTGAAATATCCAAGTTGACTTCATTAATCCCTTCAAATGCTCATTTCAATAAACTGTGCATTAATGAAAATAGTTTTTACATTAGTGTAAAAAATATTAGCGAGTTTTATGGGAATCTAAATAGCCCTTATATATGAAATTCAGGTTAATTTTGGGTATCGCGCTTCTGAAACTGACCTTATTTGAATTAGAACAGGTATCTACCAGTAGGGGTGCAACTCGGGCTCATGAAACCCGGGTTCACATAAACTCTAATCTTATTTGTAAAACATCAACTCTAACCTTAATCCTAACCCTATTTATAAAACCTCAACCGTAACCCTATTTTTGAAATTCGGGCTCGGGTTTAGTTTCGAGTTAACATGTTACTATAAATATACATCCTGTACTCATTTAATCACAAATTCACTGCTAAAAAAATCTTAAATGACAATTTATTATAAGAAAGTAAGAAAAATTTAAATACCACTTAAGAGTATTAAGAAGAAAAACCTGTTTTGGGTCTTCTTTTCGCATTAAGTAGAATAGTGACCATATTTTGAAGAATGTAGAAGTACAACCTTTGTCCATTCTGCAATTTAACATGAATATCTCAATCTTATATAGAAATATTAGCATTCAACCATAAGATAAACTTTATAATGTCAATCGTAAGAAAAGAAAATAATCCCAAAAAATACAATAATATCAAAACAAATAAGATTACAACAAGTTCAAAAATACAACTCCAAATCACTACGTCCAAATTAGGCCCAAGTCTATAACTCTAGTCTTAAGTTCCAGTAGCCAAATTACAACATTTAACCTATATTGTCCAAAATCCTTTCAAATTCTTCCCAAACTGATGATGAGGAGAAGAACCGGATTAGCGGAGACGATTGAAAAAGAAGGAGAATTAGCGAAAAGGAAATTGGGCCAAATTTTGGGCGGCAGCTTTTCGCAGGTAAGGCTTTCTTCGATTACATCATCGTCCCTAGGACAGTTTTCAAATTATTTTATAGTTTTTTTAATTTTCAAAACAATTTTATCCCTTCTCAATACTATTCTATTATTTTTCAATACACATCATTATATTTTCATTACAAATATATATTCAATACAAGAATCTTATATTGTTTAGAATACATCCTTAGAAAACAAAAATATACATTGCTGCAATAAACCGGTTAGCTAAAAACTAGTCAGACTAGTGGTTGAATCGGATCGGAACTAGGTGAAAAAATACCCATACAAGTTAGGGTAAAATAGAAACCAATCTGAATTATTAATATATATTTCATAAAATCTCTTTTATAATAAAAGTCAAAAATGAAGTTCGTTGTTGGAGTCCGTATACATTCTAATGTTCACTTAGATCCATCGATATATGCATTAGAATACTATCATTCATCAGAATGTTTTAGAGTTCATAAATGTTAAAATAATTTAGAGTCAATTAGAATAGATCCCTTCACATGTGCCTTAAATGTTATAATTCGTCTAGATGTCAAGTGTATTTTTGTATAACATCATGGGTGGAGGGGAAATGATGTTTCCAACAGGGTTCAAACCCTGGAACATTGGTATGCAAGTCAAGATGTGACACAGGCTATGCTCAGGTTCACAATAAAAGAGAGTATTTAAGTTCATTTAAATCCCCTCACATACGCATTACAATATTATCATTCATCTACGAAGAGAATATTTTAAAGTTTATATGCACTAAGAATATAATATTAATTTCAGTAACTCATTCATCTGTCTAAAAAGAACATACACATTAGAATGCTTTTATTAATCTAGAGGGGAAGAATGTTTTAAAAGGTCTACCTGTTGAATTAAATAAATTTTTTAAAATACTAAAATCAACAAGTGCAATCAAGTGCATGTTTCATGTCTTTTCTGTTGAATTTTGAAAATGAAAAATATCAAAGAAATTCAGAAGATCATTTAATTCCACTAAAGAGAAGATTTACGTGAGCCCCATACATAAAAGGAGAATAGAATTTGGGCACCTCATCAGGCAAGTCAGCGGTCTCGCAGTCGCAATCTCGTCGTCTCGCCGCCACAAGCAGGCCACGAGCACGTGTAGCGGTCTGATCTCGTCGTCTCGTCGCCACAAGCAGGCCACGAGCATGCGCAGTGGTCTGATCTCGTCGTCTCGTCGAATCAGCGGCACAGAGTAGGCGGGCAGCAGTCGCCGTCTCACCAAACAGCGATTGCGCAGTGGTGCAAGGGCAGCATCCAGCGAGTGCTATAGCAAGGCAGAAAGATGTGCAGTGGCCAGCGAGTGCTGGGTTTCGGCCTTTCGAGAATGGTCAAGTCAACGAATGAGAAATGGGGCCGGGAAGCAGTCGCCGTCTCCCCGATCGACGATCGCGCAGCAGCCAACGGCGCAAGGTAAGGCAGATTGGCAATGGCAGCAAGGGGGTGCGGCAGGTGCTAGGGCCTGGGATTTCATATTCCAGAATGGTTGACGAAGGGCAATGGCTCAATGAGATATAAATATTTATATTTTATAAATACTTGATCGGGCTCGGGTTGATAGTGTTCAAGTTTACTTGAACCCGAACCCGAGTATTGTTTAAATTCGGTCCGGGTTCTAGCTGAAACCTAAGCTGAAAATGCAAAGTTTTAACACTGCAAATTTCCAGGTTCGGGCCGAACCCCGCCCAAGTTGCACCCCTATATACCAAAGGGAACAGAAAAAACCCTATGGCTAGGTTTCTTAGAATCAATCGTATCTTAATTAGGGCACCCAATGGGTTGACTCACAAATATTCAAACCGAGTTGCACCTCTACGGAAAATTTGCGTCATACCCCCTCTAAGTTTGCGTATTAGCATTTTAGACATCGATGTTTACGTATTAGTATATTATACCCTAATAAGTTTTATTTTTGCATTTTAAATCCTTCACCCTAACTCCGTCTGTCACGCACCGTCTGGTCGTGTGCAATGTCAAAAATACCCCTCAATAAAAATAAAAACGCAACCCTAACTAGCACCAACATTAATCCAGAAAATGAAGATATTGAAACGGAAGATAATGTAAGCAACAAACATCGGTGAGAAAATGCACAATGAGGGACGTATTTTGTTTTTATTGAGGGGTATTTTTGTCATTGCACACGACCAGACAGTGCGTGGTAAACAGCGTTAGGGCGGAGGATTTAAAGTGCAAAAGATGAAACTTATTAGGGTCTAATATGTTAATACGTAAACGTCAGGGTCTAAAATGCTAATACACAAACTTATAGGGGACATGACGCAAATTCCCCCACCTCTGCTTTTAATTTACTTTTTGTTTTGGTAGTTCACATGCATATGTGTGTGACTACACCTTATTTAATTTATATGACATGTGTGGATTTTGAATCGATACAACCGAGTGCATTTAGCCTCGATATACTGGGTGCAAAAATCAATTTTTGTTAATTTTTTTGAATTTTTTTATAAAATTATTAATATACGTGTATTTATCATGTATATAAAGTTTTGCTAAATTCAGAATTTTTTTCTATTTTTTAAAATCAGTGACATTTTTGTAATTTTTGAATTACGAAAATGACATTGATTTTTAAAAACCCAAAAAATATTTACAAATCTTCAAATTTTGTAAAAACTTGATACTCGTATTAAATACACTAAAATTAATAGTTGTATAAAAAATTCAAAAAATAACAAAAATGGGTTAAATACAATTGGGTGCACAAAGGCTAAGTGCAACTGATTGTACTAAATCAGAATCCAATATATATTATAAATATTTGCATGTCATATATCATAAAATTTCAAATTTTATAACTTAACCCATGGTATGCACTCATTAAATCATGACCATTTGTTAGTTCAAATAATTTAAATCAATTAAGTTATTTAAATAGGGTCATCTAGCTCAATTGATTAATCTAAAATTAATTAACATACTTTACCATTATTCATTTCAATAATAGCATTTTAACTCATTATTATTTATTTACTAATTATCTTCTTTTTTGCTTTACAATTTTAGGCCATTAATTTATTTTTAATTTCACTAGGACTTATCTAAACCATATAAGATTCTTGAATTGAATCTATATCACAATTCATAAGAATTTTTTTTTTTCAATTTTCAATACAATTTTACTCATTCCTAATACACATGATGACATTTTTTTATCCCTGATACAAATTCGATCAAAGAATATTGTATAGTTTGAAATACATCCTTAATTACATGGCACAATATGCTACATGCTTAAAAGTTGCAATCTAAAAATTATTATCACTCATCGTAGAAATACGGAACTAATTATAAGATATTACCTTTTATACAAATGAAAAATGTAAACAGTATTTATATATACTCATTGAAATTAATATTAATCACCCACATTATTTTTTAATTTAAAAATTGTTGAAGATTAAAAATAGGAAAATTTTATCGCAAATTAAGTAATATACGTTCAATAATATACTCGTCATTATCGTTGAAAAAAAGTTACATTTTAGAATAGTTTAGAATATTCTGTATTCTCAAGTATAACCATCCGGAAATATTTTTGTCTTTTCCTAATTAATATTATTTTAAAATTACTAATAGAAAAAAGAAAGTTTGAACTTCTTAGAGATATTTTGGTCTTTTATTTTCAATCACGTGGCTTTTACGAATTTCAATAACCAACGAAGAATTACTTTGGATAGCAATTTTTTTGGTCGGGACGGCGATTGCTTGGTATGAATTTAAAATTTTGCCAAATACTAGGCGGAATTTTTAGTAAAATTTTAAAAAAAATTCAACGTTTTTAGTAAAATTTTAAAAAAATTCTATACTTTCTCATATTTGTTTCATATTTTTATACGATTATGCTATTTATTTTACTTTGTATTATCTTTACTCTTAAATTTCTCCTATTTTGGCCTTTACACCTTTGCCACCCTCCTCCCCCAAGCGGGCCAAGTAATTTAATTGCAGCATAAAATTGTCATCTTTAATTGCATGCTTTTTATCCCATCTAGGTGATGGATTGAACATTAACGTGAGTGACTGCACGTGTGAGATGCAGGGGTTCAAATTCAAAAAATATATATTGAATTAATAACTTCAGAATAGAAATATGTTGTCCTAAAGCGTTTCATAATATTAGTACCATAGAAGTAATTTCCATATTATTATAGATATATATAGGAACCCAATCCAGTGCACCCGGGTGCATTCAGCCTCAATGCACCCGGGTGCACTGCACCTATTTTTTTTTATTTTTTTTTGAAAATTTTTTCATTAAGCTGTTAATATAGGTTTATTTAACATATGTATCAATTTTTAATATTTTTGGAGATTTTTAGATATTTTGTTTAGATTTTTTAAAATCAGTGGCATTTTTCGTAATTTTAAATTACCGAAAATGGCACTGATTTTAAAAAATCTAAAAAAAATATCTAAAAGTCTCCAAAAATAGTAAAAATTGATACGTATGTTAAATAAACCTATATTAACCATTGTATAAAAAAAATTCAAAAAAAAATAAAAAAAAATAGGTGCAGTGCACCTGGGTGCATTGAGGCTGAATGCACCCGGGTGCACTGGATTGGGTTCCATATATATATGTGTGTGCGATAATTATATAGCTATGTCCAGCGGTACCTTGAAAAAAAGAAAGAGGAATAGCTTCCTTTTCTTCCAAACCAATCACATTCCAATTAAATGATTAGCAAGCCAAATATAAATAACATGTTACCAATAGTTTTGGTTTTTTATACTTTCTAGGGAAAAAGAAAAATAAGAAGTTAATTGGCAAGCAGAAGTCAATACCCGAACCACCACCCTTGCTGTTTTTAGTCCTTACAACCAGCATCAAGCAAGGATCACATAACTGGTGCGCTCTTGACTCCCTCCCCTTCCCCTCTCTAATTTCTTCTGAAAATTCAACACTATACCTACAGGCTACAACACCTTGTTCAATTCCTCCAACGACAAATACATTAGCTAATTACTTCCTCCATCGAAGCTACTTAATCCATCTATCCATCCTCTACAATACAAATTAATAACATTCCTGCATATCTCCGCTATATATATATGTGGATGGCTTCAAAATTACCCACAACCTCCATCCCTCCCATCTTAATTTCTGAATCTTGAAAGTATATACCTTTGAAGCGCGTATCTAAAGATGTCAAAAATTCAGATCATGGGCCATCCTCCTTTCGGTGTATGTCTGAATTGCATGTATTTTGATAGACCTTTGTGGTAATTTAAATTAGCAGGCAGCAGATGGATGTTCTGGGTAATCCAGCCATTTCAAGAAAGCTACTGCTCCAGTGGGGGGGCGGCGGTGGGGGCAGCGCCGACACCTCCGTTCAGAGCGGCGGTGATCTGGTGGACGGTGTTGCAGATGTGGTTGTTGATGGCAGTGACGCTGGAGAGGTTGAGCTTCCCTGACGCTACAGGGTTCGCCAGCACCTGGAGGCCTACCGTGAGGAGACACCCGGAGGCGGCCGCAGAGTGCGCATCGCCGTTGTTATTGTTTGACCGCGACGGAGACGTGGAAGAAGAGCTGTTGGTGTCGCCGCCACCGGCTGCGTGGCTTGCGAAGCTGACAGGCAGCACCACAAAACCTATTGGGAGTAGGGGAATGTAAGAAGGATCCTCGCCGCTCATGGCCACCTGAACAGCGTCCACGTCGACTGTGGCGTAGACGATGAGGCTGCCGGACGGGTCTGTGCAGCTCTCCTGTAGGATCAGCTCAACGTTCTGCGGGGAGTTGCTAGCGCCCTACATTGCGTGCATGCAGGTAAGAAAATTTTCAAGCATAAATGCAAAACCATTGCATTTAATGTACCATATTAATGTAATAAGTTTTCTTTTACAAAAAAAGAGATTACATGCACCCAAATTCAAAAACTTGGATGCAATCAGGCATGCTACAGTTCGTAGGTAACCTAGTGGCACTCGTTTTTATGGACGCATGCCCAGTGGCTACTTAATGATAGTTGATTTGCCTATCTATCACCATCGGTAACATTTTTTAAAAGTTGGTGGCATATAATAATCGATGAGGACCAATCCTCTCAAACTGGTCCGGTCCAAAAATTATTTTTTTGTTTTTTATTTTTTATAAATATGTTAATTTAGTTATATTTAATTTAGAAATCAAGTTTTAATATTTTTGGATATATATTTTTATTTTTATTTTTTAAATACAGAAATATTTAACTCATTTTATATTTTTAAAAATGATAAATTTTGGTTTATAGATAAAATATAACTAAATTATCATATTTATAAAAAATTCAAAAAAAAAATAAATTTTTGGACAGGTGACTCCAAACAAATCTGAAAAGATCATTTGGCTTAATAATCGTATATGCGACCAAAATGCGAAAATTTTTTGTCCCAGTATTACTAACCCCATAAAGATATATAGATGCTACTCACATTGATGCGTAGGAGCGAAATACAGTTGCCAGGATGAGAGCCATTTGCGATGTGAGCTACCTCGTTCACGGAGCTTCCACTAGAAAGAACTTCCAACTGCCAAACCATGCATGCAGTTATTTAATTACATACGATACTTGCCCATTTTAATTTCCAGCTGTCTTCTTCGTATGGATAAATTCGAAGAACAAATTTATTTTTAGCATGAAATTTATAATTATTACCGATAATCTGGTTGTCAATGTCATTGCCAAAAACAAAATTTATTCCAGCGTATATATATACATACCTGAGATCTCCTCCTTTCGTCTCTGAGAAGATCGAATACTTGGGTGGGAGGGAAGGGGAGCCATGTGGTTGAAACAGCGCTGAGGATCATGCCATTGGGCTGGCCAGGCTCCATGTTCTTCCTCGTGGTGATTCTGATGGTGTCTTCAGGAGTATCGCTGAGAGCCGTCCATGACTGGCCCCTAGATGAAGTGATGTTGAGGCAGAAAGTCCGGATCATTCTCTGCGCCAGCTTCATCGTATTCTTCCTTGCTTCCGGAGATGGGATCACTGCACGCACCGCATACATTTAACAAGTTGATTATAAAAAATATACATATATATTATCTTTGATATTTTTTTGATGGTATATTATCTTTGATATATTTTTTTTGATTGGGTCTTTGATATTAACTATTAAGTACGTAGCAAATAAATAAGAAAGATGATATATTATGGTTAAGACGGTCGACCAACCTCCAAGGTCAGATATGTTTCTGGCCATGAGGCTGGCTAGCCTCTCGCACTGGCGTTGAAGAACTGAAAGCCAGCGCACAGCTCCAAACGCTACTCCGCTCTTCACAATCTTCTCGAATATCTGGTGCGCTGGTTTATCTTCCACTTCGGCTTGCTCAACCCATGTCACCTTATACATGCACAAATCAACACACCAAATACATACATTATTTGTCTGGGTTGATTTAATTTCAGTTAATTGAATATGTGTAAGAAGCTACCTTTGAGTAGCCATTAGGCATGTCTTGAATAAGACAGCCAGATGGGCGCCTCCTGTATCTAGGGAACGCACTTTGTTGATGAAGGCTGTCATGGAAGCTTTCCATGGGAAAATCCACAATGGCCCATGTCCCCTCCTCTATGTTCTGCTGGCAATACCTTAGGAAAAACGCCTCTCGAGTAGACACCAAGGGCGAAAGAACCTGCAGTTCTGCATACATCTGCCGATGCATGTGATAGATGGCATATTAGTACTGTTGATAATTGAACCACGGACGCATGAATTGAGGACTGATCTATAGTAAAATGGAGTACTGATGTCAACCTTGGACGTGGCTGTTGCAATCCTAACCATTTATTCAATAATGTGTTTGGGAGTGGGGAGAGAGCATAGGATTTTATACATGCATGGTTCAAAAGTAAAAATTTTACCTACCCCTCCCATGCTCCCACTCCTAGAGATGATGTTTGCACCACTAGATAAACACTCTTAAAGAGAAGAACGGTGTAAAGAGAAAAAACAAAAGGAAACACACCGTGATGAAGAAAAGAAAAAGCTTTGGAGGTGAAGAAAGAAAAGGGAGATTCATACCAGAAGTTCAAAGATTTTTTTTTTTTTCTGTTTCTTGTCCCCTGTTTGTCGCATATGAATTTGATTGTTCACATTAATGAAATCCATCTTATTTTTAAGCACTTGGAATAATATAGAATTTTTTTTCCACAACATTGAGAATCCCACTTTGCTGGCAACTGGATTTTTTTCTTTTGTTGCTGTTTGTTTGAAGTCGTTCTTAGTTATTTTTTTCCTAATTATTATTCTTTCATCACAATGAAGTAAGCAAATGCATGATTATTTTATGTGATTCGGGCATTTTTGGTTCCATGAGCTAATCTATTTTTGCATATTTAGGGTTTGTTTGTTTTTATATAAGACTTTTCAATTTAAAATTTTTTATTCTCAATAATTGTTTTAAAATTATTTATTTATATTATTCTATATAAATTATTTTAATTTTCAATTATTTCTACACAACTACTCATATAACTAACTTATTTATTTTAATTTTATTTTCTTTATTCATCATTATTACTCATGTCATATTATCTCATTTTAAAAGCTTTATAATAAAAAACTTTTCATCCAAAATATTTCTCAAATAAATATTTTATAATAAAGAAAAGAAAAGCATGCTAAGTATGACTTTAAGCATATTCATTGGCACATTTTGAAAGATTCTACACTTCAACAAAAGATCAATCACATCAATTCTTTATCCTTCATTTTAATTTTTTCTTTTCTTTACTTGCTTAGTCTATAGATGACAACAAATGGATCATGTGGTTATTCATAATTTATTTGGTCAACAGCTACACTACATCAAGTTTTTTTTTTTTTTTTTTTGGAAATTTTAGACCGCATGTGCTCCCTTTATATGAACATGCTCTTTTATAGGAGACATACTCGTGCCCTTGGATTTTTTATTTTTATTCTTGATGAGGTGCCTTGGAATGTTAATCCCAGTTATGACCATGTTTTTTTCCACTTCATCATGCTCGTTTTCAACTATTGATATTGGAATGTCACTTGATAGAAAATCTGAAAAAAAGCATGTTGATTATGGTCCTGAAATGGATAGAAAAATATCGAATAAGATCGAATGTATTTTCGAATTTTTTTCGAGAATGATTTTGAAAGAAGCAAAAAGAGAAGGGATATAAGCATAGGCGGATGTACATTTAGACCGAAATTCCAAAGGTTATACAATTTTATTTAAAAATTTGAATAATGTTTAAAAATATTATCGATTTTGATACCGATTGTCCCCTCTCAAATAGCAATATAATTCCTTGATGTCAAATTACCTAAGCTGGACAAAGGTCCTATTCCACCCTTGGATATCAGGCTTTTAGGCAAAGACGAGAGAAAGGTTTTAAAGAGACCGCATATTGGGCAATTGGGCGAAGGGAGTGAGAGAGAGAGCTTGGACGGTGATACCCAAAAAGAAATTCGTGAAAAGAATCCTGCTCTTTTTGGGTTTCTTCCTATCTCAAATTACAATAAAGGATTTTAAGTTGCCATTTCCATGAATCAAAAAAAATTTGGATTCTTGTACCTACGTCCTGACACATCGAGTCTTCAATTTCCTTCTTCGATACTCACCTCACAAACCCTTTTTCCATGGACAAGCTAGATTACCCATCTAACGGCCCTAGCACTGTACCCCACCATCGCTGTAATGGAGCGTACACCACTGGATTGGGGCCCTTTATATTCATATGCCGGAAGGCCAAAGAAGAAGTGGGTCATGTCAAAACCCAGGGAAGCCTTTGAGGGAAAGAGCAAACAACAGGAGATGAGATGCTTACTAGCTGAAGAGAGCCATTCCCATGGGCAGATACCCCACTAGTGATCACTTGAATGCTTTTTGCTCTGGAAACAATAGAAGGAAACAACTCCATCCACTTATTCTGCAGGGTACATAAGAAGAAAATGGCACTATATTAGTGTTGTTGCATTGATAAGATTCTAAGAACGTAATTCATGATCATCAGGAATACAACAATAGAGCATAGCTAGTTTATGATCATCGAGAACGGCTCAACAAAGCATGACTTTTAAGAATAAGAATAACGTAACAGAATTCATACAGTTTTTTTTTATCACAAGAATCCATATAGTTAACCCGCATAAGTAGGAAATAAATTATTATTATTATTATTATTAGGGGTTTTAAACTACTCGGAATTGCTGAAAACATGAGAAATATATGTAAACAGTAACTTACTGCATCCAAGAAAGCATCTACTAATGTGATGCTGTTCATTATGACTAGAGAACTGTCCCTTGTAGCCTCGTGTCTGAACTCCCCATGATGCGGCTGCTTGTTGATATTGTTGGCCCAGCTGGGGAACATCCTCGCATGCTCTTCCATGTCCACCACTTCTCTCGCCCCGCTCCTAGTCCAGAGCGGCTCATTCATGTGGCACATCCTCACCAGCTCATCCACAGCAGACATGACCAGCTCCAGCGCCAGCGACTTCTCGTGTTCCATGAGCCCACCCGAAAACTGGGAGCCATCAGCCAGGGAAGCTGGAGGTGCGATCATGTCTCCCAGCGGCTCATGCAGGTGTCTGGAGAAAACACCCATCTCGAGATCCAACGACGGTGGCATCAGCATGGGTGGCGGCGGCCCACCTATTCCATGCAATGGACGGTTGGCGTATCTCGCTGTGAGGCAGGAAAGCCTACCCAGCTGTGGACAACGACACAATAATATAATGAGCCAGCCCCAAATTGCAATCCTTGATGAAGTTTATGCATTCAAGCTCAAGGCAATTGATTATAGAAAATACAGAAGCACACGTATATTCTAAGCAACAAATTAATTAATGATGCAGTAAAGAAAAGCATTTAATAATTTAAAATCGAAAAGCACGGTCGAAAGTTAATTAAGGAAATGAGGAGCACCTCGTCCTTGAGGCGGGCATTTTCGAGGCGAAGGTGCTGCTCATCAAATGATATCTCGCCGAGGATTGCTGGGCCGCCGCAGTTGGGGCAGATGACGTTTCGGATGGCTGCCTGCAGCCGGAAATTCTCGTTCTTCAGATTCTCATTTTCTGCCCTCAGCATCACATTACCCGCTCGGTCTTGCTGGGCCTACACATCACCGACACCACCACCCCCATCAAAACCCTAATTCAAAAAACCCTAATAATCGATCCCATGCACACACACACATGTGTAAATGAATATCCAACACAACAATTAAAGGCTTATATATTTATAAATTGACATGTTATATTTTTAAGCGAAGAGGGCCGTGTTGGAGAGAAGTGGAGGGACGGAGTATCTGATTAATGAAGGGTGGTTTTCCACAACGCGCGCGTGGGTGCGCTGTAAACGCATGCTTCATGCTTCGATGAGGAAATGGCTGGCTAGCTATTATGGCCAACCCAGCAGCCCAACCACCCACAGCGCAGTTTAGCCGTGGGGAAACCTAGGAAGCTAACGTGCGCCCACCTTCAACTGCGTCCGCCGGTTCTGGAACCAGAACTTCACTTGACGTGGCTTCAAGCCCAGCTCTTGGCTCAGCTTCATCCGCTGCTTGTCGTCTGGATGTGGGCATTCCTTGAACAAGCTATACAAAAAGACAGCAGGGCAAGAAAAATCTCGTGAATATATAAAAAGAAGAAAGGAAATAAAAAATCATCGTTGTCGTCGTCGTCATCATCTTACGCTTCCATTTCTTGAATCTGGCGAGCGGTGTGGCGGTGATACCGCTTCTTCTTCGCCTTCTGCTCATTCTCCTGCTCTTCGCCGCCCGATGCCGCGCCACCTTCCATGTGCCCGCTGCCGGAGCCGCCACTATCCATTTCTTCCTCCTTGCCCCTGCTGCCAAACCCACTCATCTCTTCTTTCTGCGAACAAAGCAAGAGGGAAAGAAGATCGTTGATCAAGGGTGATGAGAAGACGAGGAATGAAGGAGGAGGAAAAAAAAAAAGAACGAAAGAAAGAAAGAAAACATATAGCAGCGAGAGACGGCTTTACGGGGATGATGTCGGAAAAGTGATTGTATGTCATGGAGGAGATGAAGTTCATGTTGGGGCTGCGCATGGGGGAGGAGAAGATGGGGTCTGAAGAGACTAGATTTCCTCCTCCCATTGTGGACAGAACCTGGCAATCTCCATACATTCTTCCCCACACACACTAATATAATCAGCTTGCTTCAAACGTCGAAAATGTAATAATCTCGATGATCTTATGTTCTTCTTCTCATCTCATCTCTCAGACGCGCGGATCCGCTTCTTCAAAAACAATGGAAGAGAACTGCATAAGATTAAAGGAACGAACATGCAGTGTCCTAGACAGACAGAAAATGCTGATCACGGAAGAATCCGGGGGAGAAAAATCTACCAAAAAAGTGGGAGATGGGTCTGGAAGAATAGAGAAATCGCTTCATATTACAGCTGGGTGGAGATCTAGAAGCTCCAAAAAGGCCATGAAGGAGAGAGAGAGGAAGAAGAGGGGTTGAAGTAAATGCGTTTGTCGGTGATTTTCAGAAACGGAGACAAGTAAAAAAGCATTGGCTTGGTGGGTTTTGAGTCTTCCTTCCTTTCTTTTTATTTTTCTCCCTCTCGCGATTGTACTCCATTGTTATAATTATGGATTACCGAAGATAGTAAATGAGGCTTTAACTGCGACGAACTGAAACGGAACCCTTCTCGAAAAACCGACGTTTCTTCGCCATCACACGCGTTCATTCCGCAGAGGATGAGCGAGCGTTTTAATTTTCTCAGCCCGACGCCATTTTTCCGAAAGTCAACCTTTCTCTATTTGCCTCGACGTCTACTTTCGGAAACTTTTCATAATAAACCACACTTCTTTGTATTATTTCAAATAGTCATCCGGCCTTTTCACTTTTCTTAAACAACCACCATATGACAGAACGAAAAATATAGATTGAAAATAAAACGATTTAAAATTAGGGATATGGTCATTTCGAATAATATCGATAATGCTAAATTTTGTTGAAACAGGCAAAAATTTTGCTGATTTAAAAATGTATTCCATTTGCTGCTGATGATTTCATTAATCTTGTTGATGGATATAATTTGACTACAATTGATTATATGGTTATAAATGTTTGATTATTTTTAAGTGATGATTTTTAGTTAAATATAGTTATTTTCATATCAAATGCAACAAAGGTAATGTTTACTGCGGCTATCAAATTTTGGCAATATATAGTAATACAACTTTAATTACAAAGATTATAACACAAAATGCAATCAAATTAAAAATTTGACTGCAAAAAGGTGATCATGTATAATAAATTTTATTACCTTGGGATACTTTGGTGCAATCAAATTAAAAATTTGACTTCAAAAAGGTGATCATATATAATAAATTTTATTACCTTGGGATACTTTGGTGGGTCATGTGCATGCGTTTGCTCAAATTTTTATTATAACCTACACGAGTATTTGGACAGGATAATGTTGGATATCTTAACTAAATAAGTATAACGAGTGACTTAGTAATTGTGTTTATTTGTATTTTAAGCTCTAAAGTTTGGCCGTTACATTTTAAACCCTTAAAGCCTTGGTTCCTTTGCATTTTAAACCCTTATCCATAATCACGTTAAAAACTATTATTAATTGACGCAAAATGAAGTAAATATTCTCCAATAATTTTTTTAAAAAATTCAAATATCTATTAAAGATAAAGATGTTGTTAGAGCCTTTAAGAACAAAATAGAGAAAGTCTAATAGTAAAGTTTAAAATGTATAAAAAAAAAAAATTAAAATATTGGTGGGTATTTTTGTCATTTTACATAGATTAACAGTAGTTTTTAATGTCGTTATCAGTCGGGATTTAAAATGCAAAGGAATCAAAGTTTTTAAAGTTTAAAATATAAACGGCCAAACTTTATTATTTAAAATATAAATAGATAGAGTTAAAAGATTTAAAATGCAAAAAATCTCATTTTTTTACTACAGAAGGCATCGCTGGTGGTCTCCCACACTTTTTTAAAAAATAAATTTACATTTTTGGCATGTTTGACAATCTATAAAAAAATTTCAAACTAAATTTTTTACCCTCCGCAATTATACTATTTTTAAATTATTTATTCATATCGCTCTATACAATTATCGTACTTTTCAATCATGATTTCCCAAAAATGAAATCCTTTGAGAATAAATTTAAAAAATTTTCATGCTTTTACTTTATCGCCAAAGACGCCTTTACCTATTGTTAATATTCTCAATTGCATGCTCATCTGTTATTTAGCCAGTAGTGGAGTGTCAACGCTTGTGCAACTGGTTTTTCAATTTTCGGGCTGGCTCTAAATTGGAGGAGATGGCTGTTATTTGGTGTCATACACATTCAAGGAAGGTCTTTAATGAAGGGGAATCCATACACGGTAACATGCACAGCAACCTTCGTGTGCTGTGAGTTTTCACATTCCAAATTTTCAATGTTCTGATGCTTCTTTGGCTCCAACAAGATATATAATTCACAGCAACAATTATAGTTACCCAAAATCTAAAGCTAAAACTGTAACATGAGCATTATTAGCTATGAAAATTTAAGAATAAAAGCAAAGAAAAAATTTCGTCAAAGACTTCCAATTTGGTCGTAGTTGAATGATAGTTGAAATGTAATTTTTCATTTTTCGATGTAAAAGTTGAATGTATATGGGAAATAACAAGACTTTTAGATAAAAAAAAATTCTAAAATATAAAAAAATAATGTAATATAATAGAGATAATGATAAAGAGTAAAAATAATAAAATTAAAAAATAGATGTTAGTTATATTAGTAGTTGTATAAAAATGATTAAAAAGTACGGTAGTTGTTCGAAGAGACATGAATAAATAATTTTAAAATAGTATAGTTGTGGACGGTGAAAAGTTTAGTTTGAAAAAAAAAATTAGATTGTCAAACATGCCAAAAATGTAAATTTATTTTTTAAAAAAGTGTGGGAGACAACAAGCGATGCCTTCTATTGTAAAAAAAAAATATTAAATATTTTGTATTTTAAATACTCTAATTTTATCTATTTACATTTTAAACCTTAAAGTTTGGCCGTTTATATTTTAAACCTTAGAAACTTTGATTCATTTGCATTTTAAATTCCGACCCATAACGACATTAAAAATTACCGTTAATCCATGTAAAATGACATAAATATTCTCTAATATTTTAGAGAAGATTTTTTTTTTACATTTTAAACTTAACTATTACACTTTCTCTATTTCGTTCTTAAAGGCTCTAACAACATCTTTATCTTTAACGGAGATTCGGATTTTTTTTTAAAAATTATTGGAGAGTATTCACGTCATTTTGTATAAATTAATAATAATTTTTAATGTGATTATGGATCAAAGTTTAAAATAGAAAGGAACCAAATTTTTCAGGGTTTAAAATGCAATGGCCAAAATTTAGAATTTAAAATACAAATAAACACAATAACATGATTAAAATGCAAAATGCCATAAAAAATGCGCGTAGGTAAGGAATTCGAGTGAGGTGGAGTTGAGCGCGGCTGCACTCGCGGTGGGGGAAGGGCATTAAAAACCGCCACATGCGTACATCCAGCTTGCTGATGGGCCCGCCCACTAGCTCTCTGCAAAATCCGCCGTTCATCACCTGATTCACGTCTCCTCAATTAATTTGCATGCTATTGGTCTATCTCTAAATAAAAATATGAAATAAATAACATGAAGTGGACCAGTAAGTGGGAACAAAATGTAAATATTAACATTTCTGTGATGATTAATTTTTTTTTTATTGAGTAATGATTTTGTTAGTCGGGCTAAGCAAATGTTTCGCTTAATCTATCTTAAAAGATTCATTAACAATAATTTTTATTTTTTTATACGCTTGTTTATCTAAGTGTATTTAACATATAAACCAAGTTTTACTATTTCAATATATTTATATATTTGTGAGATGTTTAAACATCTATGTGTATATATGTATTTACAATACTATTATCTTTAAAATCTAAAAAATATATACATATATCCAAAAATGGTAAAACTTGGTTTATATGTTAAATACATTTCGATAAATAAATGTATGGAAAAAAACAACAAAATTGTTGTAAATGAATTTTTTGAAGTGGGCTAAGCGAGACATTTGCTTAGCCCTAGCTCACATGATCATTTTTGTTATTTATTTAATCTTGTTTTATTTGCTTCATAAATGAGATGATTAAAATGTATTAGAAAATTGTCAAATCTATTCGTATTTCTATTTTATA
The DNA here is from genome assembly GCA_030490835.1 of Annona cherimola. Lineage (NCBI taxonomy): Eukaryota > Viridiplantae > Streptophyta > Magnoliopsida > Magnoliales > Annonaceae > Annona > Annona cherimola. The sequence goes on from CM059974.1 coordinate 4,216,688, forward strand.
TTTAATGTTTGGTGTGATTCAGAAAAATATAATGGACAAGGAATGCTGGCAGTGTTGGAAATGTTTAAAAATGTTAATAGTAATCCCAACAAAATTTATTAAATAGGATAAGGATGAGATTATGAAGGAATGGAATTAAAACTTGTTAAAAGTTTAAATAATGGGTGTGTTTGTTTGAGGTCAAAATATGTCAATTAAAACTTTTCAACCCAAAACTTTTCACTCTCCATAACTATTTTATTTTTTAATTATTTTTCATATTTTTCTATACAAACTACCATACTTTTCAATCATTTCTACGCAACTATCCATACAATTAACCTATCTATTTTAATTTTATTTTTTTTACTCCTCATCATTACCCATATTATATCACATCATTTTCTATCAATTTGACAACTTCTACCCCAAAAACTTTTCATCAAAAGTTTTATCTCCAACCAAACACATCTGATATTAATAATCATCCGTTCAAAGTTTATATGGGATGAGGATGAAACAATTAAATCTCGGTTGTTTCAAAAGTACTTTTTCATTCTAGAAAAAACAAATTAATTTTTTAATTTTCAATACAATTTTCTCAATCTTAATATATTTTTTTCTCATTCTTAATAAATAATTATATTTTTTTCACATTCCACGTTCTCAACACATTTTTGTCCCATCTAAGATGTGACGTGAGACAAAATTTTATTACTATTTACAACTACATTTTAATATTTATTTAAATATTTTTTGCTACATTTGGATGTAAAAAATAGCTATATTGATTATTAAATTCTACCACTCATAAGTAATTAAGTATTTATAGTTGAATATTCAATTGCATATAAAATACATCTAATTCAATCTGGGTTGATCCTGTGCCATTTGGCACATTGCACCAACCATGCATTAGCTCAAAAATATTTTTAAAATTTTTTTTTAGAATTCTTTTTATGCATATGAAGGCCCTACTTATATTGTCTTTACGGTGTAATTTAAAATAAAAAATAGGCATGCATTCATGGACTACCATACGAATCCACTTCTTATTTTTAATTTTCAAAATTAAAATAAAGGATATTAAATAATTTAAAAATACCATGTTTATTTTTAATTTTCAAAATTAAAATACAATATATTAGATAATTTTAAAAATAAATTTTTGGGCAAGATGCATTACTGGCACAATGTGCCTACCCAGGGAGATATATGTTATATGCCACTAAAATTGTAATACTATAAAATGAATTTGTTAGATTCAACGAAGTGTCCCAACTTATGTAACTAGTTTCATCAAGTCAAATAAAATGTAAATCCAACATATTGTGTTATTTAACGTTATTTGATTTATCATGGTATCAGAAATCATCTCAAGTGATTTTAGACGAGCCTTCCTTGCTTCAAAACACGTATAATTATATGTAAATTGTGAATATCACTTGAATTCTTTCATTTATTCATTAGATTACCATAATCATTTATAAAATTGTTTATCTATGTAAAAAATGTTCTACAAATTTTAGATGTACTGATTTTACTCTTTTATGAAATGGGTTTCATACACATCTTTTACTGGGATGAAACTTAGATTCTTAATTAAACGAATAATTTTAGATGTAACGAGATGAAATAGATTTCATTTTATTTTCAAGGTGAGACTCTAGATGAGGAGTTTAAATTCATGTAGCCAGTTCCATAAGATTGAAACACAATAAAATAAATAAAGAATCCAATTCCACCTTCGGGAAGGGAAATTCAAACACATAAGATATCCGATTGCTTAGTTATTATTGTCCTACTCCTAATAACATGAGAGTTTCACTCCATTCAAGCTTAATCATGGTATGGCTTACAGTTAATTTTTGGCTTGGCCTCCACGTACTTCAAGCATTGTGTGGTCTTTGAACTGTCTTCAGCCTAATCTACCACTCAATTACTGTCCTTTAGCCCACTATTTTAGTATTAACCCATTCTTCAGTCACTTCCACTTGAACTTACAATTAAATATTTTTGTTATTTTTATTAACTCTAATCTCTTACTAATTAAAGGTGATTGTCGACACATTAACATTCAAATTGTAAGTCAAGAGGCAATACTTGAGAGCAGTGAGTGAAATCCATAATAAAACCTATAGAGGACTGGGCCAAACGAAGCAGTGGGAGTTGAATCAGAAGTCCTTAAACCGAGTATTAAATTCTGTGGAAGCCAAGACAGAAGTTAAGTGGGTAATTTCTTGGCTAAGCATGATGAATAATGTGGAGCTCTTGTGTATTTGAAGTGTGACAGTTGCGCTTATAGCTTTTTTAACTGTTGTCTACATTTACAATGTGAATAATTATAAAAAGCAGAGTCCAACACATGCAATCAGCCTACATACCTGCACAGAATCAGATGAAAAATAACTTATTACCAGGAGCATGATTTAGTGCACAAGCTGGATGCGTGAACAGAGCACGACCTAGGCCTGTCTGGGCAGATCAGTTAAATTTGATATTTACAGCTTTCCGAACCATGATTAGTGCAATTACGAAAAGCAAAAATTAAATTAAATACTGATGCGACTAAAGGTAAGACGCATTAATATGTAATAATTTATGTTGCTAATTTTTTATGCAGTTTGATTGACAAACATATGTGAAAGTTGTAATTGATATATGTAAGTGGGTCAGGTATATGTATTTATGATTCTTGATGATGTAATAATTTTAAATTAATGGATATGCTGGCTGCGTAGATAATTGATGTAAATGGGTCAGATGAATATATTAATAATATCTTAATGAGTGGTACAGATATATGTATACATATAATAATACTGCCAATATCTGTCACCGACCAAGCAGGTAGAAAAGAAAAAATCATAAACGACAGATAAAAATAAATAACCACGGATTACCCATTGGAGTGGGATGAATTGGACCCATGATAAGCTAGAGTAGACAATGAAGCTAGTTGATTGATGAAAATCATGTTGCATGTACGGTTGTACCATCACACTAGATCGCTAAAGGCAAATAATTAAACTCATTTTTTTTTCAGCTTCAATCCATTAATATATAGAACCCTATATAGTTGAATCCGCATATTATATAATATTCGAGCTAATTGTATTCTTTCAACCATCAATTTCAATGCATTTTTATTATATTTTATTAAGAGTGTATTTGGCAATCATTAAAATATCAACTCAAAATTTTTTAATTTAAAACTTTCAACGCTCCACAGCTATTGTATTTTTAATTTTTTACAATTATTTTATTTTTTAATTATTTCTCGACAACTACTCAGACAATTACATTATCTATTTTCGACTTTATTTTCTTTATTTTTTTATCGTTACTTTTATCATATTACATCACTTCGCTTATTTTTAAAATTTTCGCACAAAAAATTTATCTTTTAAAAATTTTATTTAGTTTCAAACATACTGTAATTTTAAAATTATATCATGAGTCAAGGTAGTGCATAGTTTCTAGGCTAAAAATTCATTTTGTTCAGGTTAGAAAAAATATATATACTCAAAGCAGCCACAATAATTATTTATGTTAATAAATAATATCTCCGTGATAAAAAGTGTTGGCTAGTATCAATTTACGTTGTAATGTTGCTGAAGCTAAGTTGTTATAGGTTAGCTATAAAAGTATTTAGTGACGATTTTTCGTGTTTTTAATAACAAATATTATCGTTAAAAGATTACTCTTTGCTATATTTCTTATATTATGATTGAAAAACTAATTTTTCTACCACTGAATAACATCTTTTACAACAAAAAGTGGTAAGCGTTGCTAAAATTATAGAGCAAAAATTCTGCTGCGATAAGCGTTGCTAAAATTACAGAGCAAAAATGCTGCTGCTGCTGCTGCTATAAATTTATTATTTTTAATTTCTATTAAAAGTTTAAAACTGTTACTCTCATCCGATATCACTGCAAGCTTTCAATGCATCGATATCTTGGCAGCGTCCCTGGGAATGTCTTGTATGGTGTGTTGATGGATGATGTAACTTTTCATGACTTGTAATTAGTAATGCTTATATATATATATACGCACGCATTATTGTGTTATCCAAAACCATTGTATCGCGAAAATTTGCTCCAATCTGTAAAACAGAAAACATTAACTACAAAAAATGATTTTCGCCCCAGACAATTTGGAATTGTCGATTTATTTAGAATATCAAGCACTGTAATTAATTAAGCTGGTAAAAATTGCAAACAAATAGGCTTATATTTGGCCCCACACGGCTTTTGTTGGATGCACCGAGTATGTTAAATAGAATTCATTTCGCAAATTGCGGGCATTTGCTCCAGCATTTACATCACCAATCCGGCAATAAAACCAGAAATAAATACTTTTATTGGCTGAATCAAGGACGACATGTAACAAAATATCAAGTGCAAGGTGGATTCTGTCTTTTTATTTAGATTGCAATGGTACAAAACAGCATTTAACTTCTCTGGGTGGCAGGCAAATAGGTGGGGAAATGAAGACAGGCATTTTACAACAATCAATCTCCTATCGAGGACATATATGCATGCATGCACTTGTCTAGAGTAGATACAACCACCCCACATGCACCATGCATTTTCTCCTTCTCTTCTTCCTCTATTTCTCACTATTTTCAGTAATATTTTGCATCCCCCTATTTTTTTATTTTTGCATTAGCGCCTATATTTTAATCAATGTTTTTATTTTTCAAAGATCTCAGTACGACTTTGTATAACGCATACGTCCTTCAATTCTTCTCCTTTTACGAAAAGTCTTGCTAGATTGATTCACTTTTAAATTTTATGAAAAATCTTGCTAGACAATTATATCTATGCCACTCTCGTATATCCAGACTTCAATATAGGATCGGTACTACTGAGTACGACAATAATACACATAGGGTGTGTTTGGGAATGGATAAAACTTTTGATAAAAAGTTTTGAAGAGTAAAAGTTGTCAAATGATTTGATATGATAGGGATAATGATGAGGAGTAAAGATGATAAAGTTAAAATAGATAGGTTAATTGTATGAGTAGTTGTGTAGAAATGATTAAAAAGTAGGGTAGTTGTATGGAAAAATGTGAAAAAATAATTAAAAATTTGATAATTATAAATAGTGAAAAGTTTTAGATTGAAAAGTTTTAAGTTGACATTTTTTCTTCGTTGACAAACACACCCATAGAATCTTTGCTAAGAAAAAAGTTATTAAAAATTAATGTAGATAATAATCAGATTTACTTAGAATTGGTTCCACGTTGCTAGAAATGAGCCCATTTCTATTATTTTGTAAAAAGTTATTCCATATGTATTTGGATTTTGCATTTAGATAGGAATATATAAATTTTCTTTCAAATTGAATAAGTAGCTGTATTTCATCAAAAAAAAAATGTAGAGTGAATACAAATATGTTAAGATATATAATTTATGACCCATACAGATTTTTTTATTAAAATGATCAATTCGAGTATCGTTATTAGATGAATTATAACAGGCTCACTTGAAATATTTCCACATTTTCTCAGTGAGGAACTGGTTTAAGCGGACAATATGGTCAAACACTTGGTTGTGAAAGTTATTAGGACTTAAACACTACTGGACTTTCAGAATTTACGTAAAGAAATAACTATGAAACTCCTTTTATAGTACAAGGTTAAAAATGGGCAAATGTAGATGCACTTTCTACCTTTAATTATATACATTTACTCTATTTTATTTAGATTCTAATTTCATGAATGTTTCCCATGTGTCCAAGATGAGGAGAATGACCGGAGTTATATTGCAAATTTTGAAAATGCATGCATCAATTCTAGGAACCTTCTATTTTGTACTCCTTATTCCGCAAAAGCATCTTAATTTAAATGTTTACCATGTTTTTTAGAGATTGTTCTTGAGTTTGAAAAACCTTTTAAATCTGTGGTTAGAAACGTAAAAGCATTCTACCTGTAAACAATGTAAAATATATGGCCTATTGGCATGGATGTTAATATTTTAAAAAGCTATCATTTGGAGATATTTCGAAAGTCCATATAAAGCAGCAAATTAAAGCTCAAATCAGTTCTTCCATAGCAGTGTTGACATGTTCGTGGCATTTGTTGCCGTAATTTATCATTTTTCTTTTGCAGCATTTATTAGGTCGACGTTCCCATGCACCCCCGGCGAATAGGCATGTCTGGGTTCAGGGCATTAACATTGGGGGGTTTTTTGAGTCAAATTCTGTGACTACACGGCCTTCAGCACATGTTTTGCTTGTTGAGTTCACACTTAGCTTACCTTAAAAAATCTATTTACAATAAATTTTTTTTTTACTTTTTTATCGTGCACTTGTTTATCTAAGTGTATTTAATATATAGACAAAATTTTACCATTTTTTGATATATTTATCTATTTTTTAAAGATTTTTAAACATCTATGTGTATATTTATATTTAAAATGTTCTTATTTTTAAAAATCTAAAAAAATATATACATATATACAAAATAGTAAAGCTTAATTTATATGTTAAATAAATTTAGATAAATAAGTGTACGACGAAAAAATAAAAAAATATATTTTAAATAAAATTTTTAAAGATGAAAAAAGTGAGTCATTTACTTAAACGAGTACAAGAGAATCATTCCACAGAGATAAAAGGAAGTAAGATAACAATAATTGTCCTTTAGGGTTGGCACGGAAGAAGATGGGCCACGTCGACAAAAACAGCAGTAAGAAGAAAGACGATGCAGACATTTTGGACGGCTAGAAATCAATGCACCTTGGGCCGTGTGGTGGTCCAGTGTGGCCCGTGGGAGAACAACAACGCAAGCCGCAGTGGGCCCCACTCTCTTGGTGCACACGGTCGGGATCGGCTCCGCGTGGGGCCGCTAGGTCACGGGGCCGGGTGAGGAAGGGTGATGAGTGATGATGAGGCCGGGGAGGAGCACCGAATGGGATGGCCTGGCGGGCTACGGCATTTATTGCGGGACGCGTTTTTCGGCTCTTTTTCGGGAGGCAAGGCCGAGCTCCGCGGCAGGCTTTTTTCCTTGACCTTGTCGTCTTTTCCGCCGGACTTCGTACGTGTGGGCCCCAAACGTGTCGCTTTGATGGATCGGAACCATTGTGCTGATCACGTGGAGTGTGCGAGTGGGGTAGTCGTAAATACTAACTAATAGACGGTTGTTGACAAGTAACAATGTAAGTATGTATCATAAATGAGAGGTACTTTCTACGTATTATTAATTAGGCTGTTTAGATTGTCAGTCGTCAGATTACCCAACTGTGGCTGGTGGGGGCCATTTCTCCTTTTGAGTGGGGGCCAAACCAAAGAATTATCCATCTGTTTATGTTTTCTTTTTGTTGATTTATGACCACTATAATTTTCTTGTCGGCAGAGATCACCTACACTGCCCTCTTCTTTCCTTCTTGTTGCTGTTTTTTTTTTTTTTTAGATAATTTGTTTCATTATTTATTTATTTATTTATTTCTAAATTTTTCCCCCAGGGGTAGTGTAAGTATGAAACAGCCTTTTAAAATGGAGAATGGACCGGTCCCGATCGCAGTTGCTTCTAATTTCTTTTTGGGTTTGTAATTGGGATGTCTTCCTTCCCTTGAAACTGGGCCTGTCCCCTGTCCAAGTCATCTCTTCTTGGGCTTTAACCCACCCACGGGCAGTGCTCGCATGGCCCCTCTCAACATTCCCACAAAAGTTTTTTTTTTTTTTTTTTTTTTTTTTTTACGAAAATTTAACTATTTCTGTATTATGATCTCGTTAGCCCCGGCTCACAGGAGCTCCTGATATTATGGGAGCATAAGTTTTTATCTTTTTATTTTTATTTATTTTCACGAAAATATCAGCCCAATTATGTTTAATTTACCTCTCAAAACTATAAATTTTTGAAATTCAGAAAAATGTACATATGCTCGGATTTTGTAAATTTTGATATATAAATTAAATGCACTTGAACATACATATACGAGTGCGCGGACTAATAAGAGTTATTGTGGCCTAGGGCAATGGGATCATTACCATATATATATATATTATATAACAGTTTTTTAGAGTCATAAATATGATGAATGATCCTGTTAGCCTGGACGAAGTAAATGTCTCACTTAGCCTGCCTCAAAAATTCTATTTAAAAAAAAAATTATTTTTTTCTTCATACACTTGTTTATCTAAGTGCATTTAATATATAAATCAAGTTTTACCATTTTTGAATATGAGTATATATTTTTTTAGATTTTTAAAAATAAGTGTATTTTAAATACACACACACACATAGATGTTTAAAAATATCAAAAAAATAGACAAATATATTCAAAAATGGTAAAACTTGGTCTATATGTTAAATACACTTATATAAACAAGTGCACGAAGAAAAAATTTTAAAAAAATTGTTGTAAATAGGTGTTTTAAGGTAGGTTAAGTGAGACATTTACTTAGCCCGGACTAACATGATCACTCCTCCATAAATATTTGAATTTTTTATTCCTTTATTAGGTGTGGTGGTATTTTCTCCATGAGTTATGTTTGTTTGTTAAAGACGTTTTGAAGGCATGCTCTAACTCAAGGTTTACTTATGGGCATGCATGCCTCTTGCACCTTTCAAGCGCACTTGGCGTGCGTCCAATTTAACTCACTTAAAAATAATAAAATAAAAATTTCAAATATTCAAAGAGAGTCTTGACTTTTTCGGTTTAATATTTTCTTAATCATTTAAGCGCATGTTTGACATTTAATACAATTTTTGAAAGAATAATATAAATTTTTTCTAGGAGGAAAAAAATGATATGATATGAGAAAGGTAGTGATAAGAAGGGAAGAGAGCAAAGTTGAAATTGATATACTAATTGTAAAAAAATGATTGAAGAGTTGGATAATTATATAAAAAGGCGAAAAAAATAATTAAAAATAAGATAACTATGAGGATTGAAAATTTTTAAGTTGACATGTTATATGATAGCCAAACACACTTAAACAAAATTTGATGTATTCTGTCTTTCCTTTTTTAATCACAATTGTTATGTAGATAAGTACATTGTTTTTTAAACATGTGGACATAATTGCTTGTTATTATATTTCGAATTTGGAGCAAGTAAAATTGTTGCATTAAATTTAGAAATAAAAATAAAAATAAAAATAGATTAATGTATTATGATTTAATAATGCACACTGCATAGAGCGCAGAGATGATGAGGACCAAATTGGCGCTGCTAGCTAGGGCTAGCCCAGGGGCAATTGAATTTGAAAATCACAAGGCAGGCGCAGGCGAGCCAGGCCCCGAAGGCTTCTCCCGTTGCGTGAGACAATGAGGAGGGGGCGGGGAGAGGGGAGAGTAAAGAGGAACTTCGTCCCACATCGGCGGAGAGAAAGAATCTGCAGGTGTCATGGTTCGATAAAAGAGCAAGTCGAGAAAGAGAGCAAACACGGAGCCGCGCGGTGAGCACAAAGCGAACTATTCTTTCGCCTTTTACTAAAGAATACCGTGTGCGCGCCGCAATTCAGCGGCATACGCCTATTTTTGGAGGGCTTGTTCTCTTGTGAGAGCGGGTCCCTAACAAGCCTGAATTCAAGTTTTTCATTGTCTCGTGTGCTCTTTTAAAATAATAGTGTAATGGTTCTTGGAATTAAAATCCAAGTAAAATCGTTGTAGAGTAGGTTGCTGATTAAACGGATTACCTACGAAGTTAGTAGTGTTATTTGTTTTTCAAGTAGGAAAGACGAACGCAAGTGGACAACTCAGAGCGATCCCAAGGAACAGGTGAAATGGATGTTGAATGGGTTTTGCTTTATTCTCCGTTCGCAAAAACAGAGAGTGCGATAATCGGTTTTAATTGATTAGGATGGAAAGAAAACCAATCCCACTAATCTTCCCAATCTTTCTATTTTTATTTTCTTAGTAAACTTTTTACTAATTACACCTAAATTTGTCATATTTGCACGTTGCTTATCAACATATTCGTGGAGAGTAATAGTGGGAATTGGGCTGGGAATTAGTCGACCCTGACCATAATCCGACCTATTTTGTATTGTGTAAAACAAATAAATTTTTAACTTGACTCATGACCTGTCTGTTTTGTATTGTGTAAAATAAATATTTTTTGACTTGACCTATGGCTTGACCTATTTTGTATTGCGTAAAATAAATATTTTTGACTTTACCCATGACCCAACCTATTGTGTATTATATAAAATAAATATTTGTTGACTTGTATCGATTAAAAGTTTTGATTCTAATTCAAAAAATAAGGTTAGATGAGTCTAATCCACGTATCAACCCAAGAAGTTTTAAGATGTACTGAAAAAAAAAAAAGATAAAAAGTCAAATCAACCTTATATCTTAATATAAAATAAGTAAAACAAAAATTTTAAAAATATAGTTATGGTTTGGCATATTTTAACCTGGTACAACTTATTTTGATTTCCACTCCGAAGTCCTGACGGAGAGTGAAACTTCAGGAAATATGTAGCTTTTAGCAATGCTAACGTGCGCAAGGTGGCTGATTTTATTTATTTATTTTTAAAAAGCGAGGTCCCATTTTAGGATGATGGCGTGGGCATTTTCGATGTCCCCAAACTGGGCCAGGCTGTTAGCAGGCCTTTGTGGTGGATGTGTAGCTCACATCTCATCGCCAAATCCTCGGCGATCAAGGGTCGGCCTCGCTGCTCGGGCTATGGCGCCACGATGATACGCGGGTGGGGGTGGCCGAACCACCGTCGTTGACGCTTCCAGCATGTGATAGGTGGATAGCTTAAATAATTTTAATTTGTTTGAAAAAAATGAGAGATCAATGGTAACATCTAACGTTTTTGTTTTTGTTTTTGTTTTTTTTTTTATTTTTGATTTGAGTAAACATCCGATCCGAGGTTGAATAGGTCTTTAGTTGCGTAGTCCAAGTCTAGTCCAATTGTTTTGTTCATGATACACCGAAATCATTGCGAGAGTTAGGGGATGTTTGATAAGGAAATATGGCATGAAAAAGCAACAGAGCACTGATTCCCAAACTCATTAATTCATCAATCAATAATCATATTTTTATTTATTTATCTCTACATTCTAATTATTTTTTTTCTACTACACTCAAACTACTATATTTATTCAATTTTTACTCATATTATTTTATATAAATCGCATAATTTTTAAAATATTTCATTTTTCACTTACCATGTCAACATTTCTCACTTTTGGAGATATCCCTTTTTGGTCTTTTTCACATTGTGAAGAGAGAAATTTTTTTTTTTTATTACAGTGGACCACAGTAGACACCGCCACAAATGCGGGTGCGAATTAGGACAGTCTGCCGAGGCTGCTGGGTCCATGTCTCCGCACCACTCCCACCCGATAGGGTGTGCTTGCAAGCAGCCCCTGCCGTGACACCGCCACCTCGATGGACCATCAGCTCGGAACAGTCCATCACCTGTCCTAAATCCTTTTCATCTTCCATACCATGCTGCCTCGTCCCGCATTGTGTGGGGCTGTTTCCAATGCCCAATAATTACTCATTTAATAATTATATTTTTTTCATTCTTATCTCTGTATTCTTATTAGTTTTCTTACCAACTAAGCAACTACACTCTTACGAACTTGTTTATTTCAAATTTACTCCTATTATTTCTTATCTTTTTCAAAATATTCAATTTCGATCTACGTCAACATGAAAGAAAGAGAACCAGTTGCAAGCACTGTAATATGCGTCGAGCACCGAATAAAACCCATCCCTTTTACGAAAACGTGTGTACGCACCAGTAGACGTTAATCTTCTGGAATCATTTTTCGGTTGGTTTGTTGGCCGATGCGGCAAAGGTCGCCGATGAAGAGGTGGATCCATACAATTACAAAGACGTAGGCGGAGCAGACAGGAACGAGTGGGAGGAGGGAGGATGGAAAAGGCAGCCAGCTAACGAGAGAGGAACGGACTAACAATCTAGCAACACGATACATATTAGATAGATCATGAAACGCGACGGACAATAAATAGATCCATTTACTCTGCAGTTGTTGGATATTTATCATCATCAATCGGTCATATGCTGATGGAAAATTTCTCGTGACTATCTATGACTAATAACGGTAAAGGCCCACGTGTGTAGCGTTCATCGACGCTCGGAAACGCTACGGCCCACGTGTGTAGCGTTCATCGACGCTCTGAAACGCTACGGCCAACATACAAAGCCTCATCGTCAAAGCGTCTAATCTAATAGCTCCGTAGCTTGCTTCGTCCCTATTTTAGACGCAATTGCACACGTCCTTCCAAAAGCGGTATACTTAGGCCAGGCAAAGCCACGAGGAAGAGTATCCAAAGCCCCTTTCTCCCATTGGAGGATCAGATGACTGGGTAAGCACTTCAAAAAAGTATGTTAATACATTTTTGACGTCTACATCATTCATTGCATTCTAGCTAAAATCTAAATCATTAAAATTAATTTTTAATTATTGATATGAGTTCTTAAGAACCGAATTTATCAAAATACTTATTTTTTAATGAAAATTAAAATACTTTTCCATAAATATTATGTTATATAAGTATGCCTTATTATGTTGAACACAATGTACGGGCTTGATTTAAATAATAATTAATTAATATTACAAAAAAAAAAGTAGTACATACGTATTTAACAGCTAAATATCATTTCTGAATGGTAATTATAACCGACTATACACCCATCCAATATATTTAATTTTTATATGATAGTTTTAATAGGGAAAACATAATTCGCAGTTACGATGTTTCATTACGCATTACAAAATGTCTGATTTTTTTTGTTAATTTGTATTGTACGCTTTAAATCTGATATTACAAATCGAATTCATCATGCTAGAGACAACGAGCTTCACCTATATTTAAGAAAGATGATAAGTTCACATCTAATGTTAAGGAAGACAATAAACTCCCACCCATATTCAAAAGAAACTAAACTTGCATCTATTCTTATAGGAGAAAACTACTCCTGTTGTACGAGGAGTGTGACTAGAACTAGGGGTGTAAATAGGGTCGGGTTTAACCCGAGCCTGCATCAACCCGGACCGATTTATACCATGGTTGGGTTGATATTTTAGAAATTCAATTTTTGAAAATCGGGTTGAGCCGGGTTAGGGGTCGGCCGACCCGAACCAACCCGATTTCATAAGATATGTATTTTGATATGTTTATGAGAGTGTATTTCATTTATGTTGTTTGGATATTTAAATAAAATTGTATAGAGTTTGGAAATATGTTTGACAATTTGGTTGTGAAATGTTGTTTGAATTTATTTGATTTGGAAATATATTTGGTTAATTAGTTGTGAAATTATGTTTGGATTATTTGGTTATGAGTGTGTTTGGTAATGAATAAAACTTTTAATGAAAAGTTTTGGAGAGTAAAAGTTATCAACTGATGTGATATGATAGGGGTAATGATGAGTAATAAAGAGAATAAAGTTAAAATAGATAGGTTAGTTGTGTGGATAGTTTTATATAAATGATTGAAAAATAAGGTAGTTGTATAGGAAAATGTGAAAAAATAATTAAAAAATATGATAGTTAAAAATATGATAATTGTAGAGAGTGAAAAGTTTTAGATTGAAAAGTTTTAATTGATTTTTTCTTTCAATTGCCAAACATACCCTATATTGCATTATAAATAGGTTGTTTAGATGTTCGCTTGCATTGGTGATTTGAAATAACGAACAGGTCAATTGGGAATTTGAGATGTTTGTAGCTTTGATTGGAAGCCAACTAAAAATGTAAGTAAGACTATGATATTCGTTTTTTCATTTTGCATAATTTATTGCAATACTTTTACTTGACTTTCACTTTTTGACTTGTAGAGGACATCAATTGCTAAAAGAATACAAAAACAAAAAAATAAATCAATTACAAAACTTATCCTCCACTTTTGAGTTACGTAGAACTTTTTAGTACTTATTTTTTTTATAATTATCATTGCTTTTTTGTTATTTTAGAAATTTAGGTGAACAAAAGCTTAACTAACATTGATAATATGTGTAATCTATTAGCCCGATTTCTAACCCGAACTGAACCGATTTGAGGTGGGTTGAAATATGGTTGGGTTAAGATGTGAAAAATAGGGTTGAAAGTAGGATTGGGTTGATATTTTACAATGTGGATTAGGATTATATTTGTCTCAACCCGAGTCAACCCGACCCAATTTACACCCCTAACTAGAACCTTTGGGTTACGAATGCCGTTGCACCTATACAAAATGTCGATTTCGGAAAAACTCCGCTCTAGCTGAAGAGCCGCCGGCTCTTGAAAGATCGGCTTGTTGACAATATCCGGAAGGAAAATTGGCAACCACTTGAAGGGATACTTACCAGAGACGGTCGAGGCCTTTGAACAAGTCTTTCATTTTTTTTCCATTGCGTCCATCCTTCGTCCAAATGAGAGCTTGAAAGATGGCGTGAGAACGATGATACACGAAACAATCTCGTACCACGGCAGACAGATGATACATATCAGCTATCAAGTCTGGCAATGGCACCATTGCCAGACTTGATAGCATACAAAGATTTCCAATTTGGACTGTGGGAACATTTGATTTATCTCGGGTGATCCAGGAGAGAGAACAAACAACAGCAGGGCATTAACCCCATACATTCATTCATTCACCTGCTGATTGTCAGCTTATATCATAGTAAAAGAAAGTCAAGAGTGCAGTCGTCCACCACCACATGGGGTGTAAAGCAGGCAAATTGCATGTTTCCCTTTTTGAGTTTGAGACAGAAAGAATAAAGAAGATAAATATCCATAACAAATCCCATCACAGGCCTACGTGTGTTAGTATTTACAGCAACTTTAAACCGGACTCAAAGGATCAAGCCTTGCGCAGGTGGAGGCTTTGGAGAATGCTCACCTGGTGCAGCCTTGGGAGAAGATTCAGATGAATGCAGCGGCACATAATCATCGGCTGTCACTTTCTTTTGCTCTTCCTCAGCTACGACAACCTTCTCTTTTGTCTTTGACCCCACATCACTTGCTGCCTTGGCGACCTTGCTAAAGGCCCCTGCAGCCCATGATACCCCAGTAAATACATACTTATTTTTCATGATTGCAGATCCTGCATTGCTGACTTTCTCCTCTGCTGCTGCAAAGGCTGATTTGGTCTTCTCAGAGACTTGGTACTTGTGATCCATTTCTCGCACCTTGTCATTCACAACCATCGTGCCAGCACTAATCTTCTCTGAGAACCCAATCTTCTTGTCCAGGGAGTTAACCTTAGCTGTTGCAGTTGATGTTAATCCATGCTTTTCATCAAGAGCTTTGGCCTTATTCACAGCATCCTTGCCTAGGATAAAGCCCTTGGCAAGCATGCTGCTGACAACATCTTCAGCCTTCTGGACGGCAGACTCAGCATTGGCTGGTTTCTTCTCATTTACCTAAGGTGATTGCAAAGGGCAAAAAGGGGGACAGAAAAAGGAAGGAAGGAAAGAAAATGGAGAGGGTATGGGAGCATGCTGAATAATTATAATACCAGCAAGGATAAAATAAAAAAGAAAGTTATTGTGCAAAAGTTGCACTTTACCAGAGGTCGAGCAGAAGCAGCAGGTGGCAAGTGGTAATCTGGAGCTAGCATTATGGTGACAGAAAGATCAACTATGGTAGCCCCCTGTGCCACCAAAAAGTTATTGATCAGTAATCACAAGTGCACAATCCAGAAAACAGAAAGAAGCAGCAGGTTTATAAACTGAAGATGTATAAATACTAAATGGGAGCATTGGAATGGAGTAAGATTTTTTAAAATTTTTTTTTTACTAAAAAAGAAAAGACGAAATGGCAATGAACTTGAAGACACTTAATAATACTCAGTTCAAAGTTCAAATATCTAGAAAAAGATTATAGTTGAGGATTAATGCTCTCTGCCCCTGCACTAATCAAAATGATACAATTGGAAAGATTCTTTGAGCTTGCAGAAGTTGAATTCTCTGTCCAACCAATTTGACCATTTAATTTTTTTCCAACCAAATCGCTAATGAGAAAAAGGAGTCATTTGCTGCTTTAGAATGGGCTGGGCAGAAATTGGCAGTATACTATAAGAGCACAGTCCAGTCTTCAAATCCTGCACTAGGTTTCTCAAGCGTGAAATGTAGTGCCTAGTAGCTTGTGACAGCCTGAGCAGACGTTACTCAAAAGCATATTGAAAGGTATACAAAGTACGTCAGTGATACAAAAGTAACAAAACCTCTATATTATGCAGTTCTTGTAGGAAATCTAGACACATCGTAAAAAAACATGAGAATTCGATGCCATTTTATTATTATTATTTTTAAAAACATAGCCATCCAGATACATCTAAAAATTCATTCACCGAAAGCAGCAGGGCTGTCTCTGCTCCTTGTGAATCCTTGAAGGTTACATATGCAACTTGAGACCTCTCATTCTCACTGCAGCAGCAAACTTCAAGTAAGAGCTGGGAAAAAGTTAATGAATTTTTGACATAAAAAGCTTCAGTCTTGGAGTACAACCAACCTTTGCATTTCAACATATTCAATGTCGCCAGAAAAAGAGAAAAATTCCTTGATGTCTTGCTGAGTTGCACCTAAAGAAACATTGCTGACCTTCACTGTTGTCATCTGTATAGATAGAAACAATATGAGGTAACTCATATGGAGTGATAGACCATGTAAGATTCATTTAATCACTCAACAGTCTTGCATTTGCTGAACCGAAAGCAATCCAAATATCTCATTTCACATAAGGTTACAAAGTATATATATCATGGATTGATCCTCATATAAATGCAATATTAAAATTCGCCTGCATCTTGATGCTAGAAACATTCTATTTGTCAAGGTTGGCTAAATGCTCGGGCTGGTGATGTGATCAGCTTCATGCTCTCAAGATGGTGCTGAATGCCAGAATTGTCTACGAGATGAGCATGGAGCTCCTTTTGAATCACTGTGGTTCTTGGACTAGATCTATTCAAACTTTCACATTATTAGACAAGAACATTAGCAGCACATCTTAGTTTCAAATTCCTCCACTTCCACATGACACATCTTCTTCACTAAACCCTAATTCCAGGAAACATGTTTTGGGATTGACTCAAATATTCACCGCAGAGAGACTATAACTTAAAGATTTCAAGTCAAAACTTTACAACACTGTGTTCTACGGATGATGGAACAATGGAACAGTAGAGAGTTCAATCACCACACACTCCAATCACCCCATTCATTCACATCCATGTAAATATGCAATGCATGTATTTTTTACCAACACACGCCTCCCAGGGAAACATTTGGGGAATTGACTCAAGTGGTCATCATAAAGAGACTATAATCTAAGTTTTCAATTCACAACTATACAGTAGTGTGTTCTGCAGATATATGGAGCAGTGGGATAGTAGAGAATTAAATCACCGAAACTGGAAAATTACTGAGCTAGGGGAAGTAATTAAGTAAACCCAAAGCTAGAAGACATATCTTCCATACACTGGCATGACTTTCTCATGTTTCTCTTCCATTTCCAAAGTTATTGAATGAAACATTAGATGAAGCCAACATAAAAGCTTTAGGAACAGCTACCTACGTATGCCTAAATGGATCTCACTATGCATGATTTAGTAACATGAAACAAGAGAAAAAGGATTTCTATCTTCGACTATTTATGCAATCATTGAGAAACCCAAAATATTGAACTAATGAGTTCTTCCGTTGCCAATTTCTGTACATATCTTTTGTGTTTTATCCTTTTCATGCACTTCAATATGAAATCCCCCATCTGCCTATTTGTGCATAGATCTTGTTGTTGTCTTATATGAAAATATCTCTTGGTAACTTTTGGCTCTTGACAATAAAATTTTCAAAATCGCTTGCCTCTAGGGGTGTTAACGGATCGGGTTGAACGGGTTGGAGCCTAATCCTAAACCTAATCCATTTAATATATCTTAACCCTAATCCGTTTATTAACCCATTTAAAAAACTTCAACCCTAACCCATTTACAACCCATTTAATAAACGGGGTAACGGGTTGTTAACGGGTTGTGTTTGTTACTAATTTTCATGCTAAAATTTTTTAATAAAGTCTATAAATTTAAATAAATTAAATAATTCGAAGCTAACATACCTGAATTTAATTTATTTTAGCTTGAAAACATCAGCTTCAATCTCAAGTCATCTATTTAATGTCAATTCTTGTTATAAATATTACATATATATATTATAATATATTATATTAAATGAGTTATACGGGTTGAACGGGTTAAATAAACGGGTTGGACGAGTTGACGGGTTGCGAAGTCTCAACCCTAATCCGTTTATTTAATTAAATGGTTGAACAGGTTGGCGGATCATAACCTATTTATTCAAAAATCTCAACCCAAACTCATTTATTAACGGATTGAACGAGCGGGTTAACGGGTTGACCATGACCATTAACACCCCTACTTGCCTCTCCCCTCAAGTGCCCATTTAAATAGGATACATGGAAGCATTATACAGGTGAAACTGTGAAAGGGTAAATACAATAACATGATAAGCCATCGATCTCCATCCAAACGAATTAATCATTTCCTGCATTATTTTTTTTACCATTGCTTATATAATTTGATTTTTGGATTGAGGGAATGCAATTATGTGGAAAGTGTGAGTGAATAATGTTAGTTTGAATTGGAAAGATGCAATTAGGTAAATAAATGAAAAAGAAAATAGAGTAACCAAGAAAGATGCTTGCATCATAGCTGTGAGAGCAATAATGGAAAATATATACTTGATAGATGATGGATTTATTTGCGTATGAATGCTTTTAAGTTAAGCAGAAAATTACTGATGAAGCATTAGTTGAATTGCTTATTAAGGGGTCCCTTCTTTTTATAAGTGCAATTTTGCAGTTTAAAGCATGGATGTCCAAGGTCAATCGCTTTGTTGCAGTGCTATAAGATACAAAAATCCCCCACTTAGGCTATAGGATTCCAATGGTAAAATGTCTAAATTTCTCATACAACAGTCATGTATAATTTAATCCCTAATTAATCTATACAATTCTGATGATAAGATGTCTAAATTTCTCATACCACATTCATGCTATACATGCACAACTTCCTACATCTTGTAAAATTATGAATAAAATAAAGCAATACACTCTTTTGACTCCGCCATGTCACGTGAAACTTCAGTGTTTCAAATGTTAAAAGGTGCTAACTCCTGGGGCTGCAAGTTGGACCTTTCAACCCAAATTGAGGTTCGGAAAGGTTGCATTTCTTCTCAGCTCAGGTTGGGTAATTCAGGTTCGGTCCATTGCCCCAGCCCATTTTAAAACGATGCAAGATCCAGTCAAACCATTGGGTGACTAAAACCCATATTTGGTTTGAAATAGAGGCAGGGGAGGCAAGTGGGAGAGACTCACTTCCTTGCTTAGCCTCTTGTAGTAGAAGCTCACTGCTGCTACCCTCCTTTTATTATATCACTGCCACTATCAAGCATCTCTGGAGGCATAAATCTAATTCAGGTTAGTGGTTGGGTTTAGGTTGTATTCAGGTTTTCATAAATCAGGCTGGATAGAAGAACTGAATCGTGACATAGGCTGGTGGGGGTGGGGGGTTGGGTGTGGGGGTGGTTGAGGATTAGGAAACAATCTCATATTGCTTGCACCTTCTCATAGAATCTCTTTCTCAATTAGCATGACCATGGCACCTTTGGTTTAAATAGGTGAGAAAGTGGACAAGTAAAACTGACATCCATTGATGAGATGCCATCAATTGCAGAGATCATCATATGAATGCCAAAGTTACCCCTTAAAGAGGATTAGGAGAAAAACAATTATCTCCGTCCATTTGAGGATTTGGACAGGAGGATACAGCGATCAGAAACCAGAACGTGATAAAACCATGATCTGGAGAAAAAGCTTCGAACCTGCTTTAGTAAAGGAAATTGGGGAAAGGTAAAGTGGTGCAAAACATTAATGACTTCTGAAATGAACCTCACATTAAAACGAGAATGCTTGCAGTTTCCCATGCCATCACTTGGTTGGGACTAATTTATAACCATTTCTTTCCTCGTCCTAAGACCAATCAATTTCAATAAATTATCAAGCCTCCATTCTAAATAGTGAAAGTGAGCACAACTTCAGGAAAAATATTGAAGTGAATAGCAAGGATGAACCATCAACTGCAATTACGAATTGAAAAGAAAGGCAAAGAGTAGATCACAGCAACAGATCCATACATTTCATCGCAAGATCCACCGTCTAATCCCATTACACACTATTAAAAAACCAAGTGACATAGCAGACTCAGATCCAACGACGTAACGTGATTTAAAAAATCAGCATTTCAATGGGGATTAAACGAAACGTCTTCGTCCCCCTTAAAATTAAACAAGAAGAATGCTCCTAAATCCGAACAATCTTCACTTCAGGCAAAATAACCAGAAATCACCGCAGCAGACTCATATCCCAAGCCTCTGAAAGTTGAAAAGCAACAAAAGAACAGGTACACTCTAAATCATCCAAGAAATCTGCCCCATAACTCTATTAATCCTCATTTCAAGCAAAATAAATAGATTCAGATACAATAAACGATACCGACCGACATCTGAAATCCGGTTGCAGCGATCCGCGATCGACAGGAGAAAGCCGGAGAAGAGATGGAAAATCGACGAAACCCTAGAAGCCGGAGAAAGTAGGGAGTCGGGGTTTTGCCCCTCGGAAAGAAGACGCTGGGGAAGACTGGAATGGAAGTCGCATGCAAATGACTCAGATATCGGTGGCGCGCATAGACAGATCGGGTATTTATAGCCGATGGTTCGACTAGATGCAAAAATTTCAATACTCGCGCGAGCATACGCCCTCCCTGAGACGTTCAAGCTATGTCAGCATGACTTTGCAAGAATTAAGGGCGGGCCCGTTTGTCATTCGGTAAGAGGGGATTTTTTGTTTTTTTTTTTTTAAACCCTTCAGCCTAAGCAACTTTTATATGATTTGGTTTTGGAATCTTAACCGGTTGTCACCGACAACGGCTTCGGTGGAACTCTTCCCCGAAATCAATATTTTGATTTTATTTCAATAGCCACCGTCTATGTTATTTTGAGAATCATATAAATCAAACGGCGTTAATTAAAAATTGTAATAAAGTAATACTAGCGGTATATATTTTAAATTATAAGTAGTATTTATAGTAAATTTTAATGAAACATTATGTACATATATTTTTTCTAGATGAGTCTAAACGTATATATATTTATGTTGCTAAAAGCTTCAAATGTCAATTTTTTATATGCTAAATATATAATTTTTACTTATTTAATATCATACTGATTTTTGATTTATTTTATTTTCACTCCGAAAGAACAAAATTATATTTTAATTAACGTATGGTAATATTTTTAAATTAAATTTAACATATTTATTCTTTATATCTTTTACTTTAGTGGGAACCAGTTCCCACGAAACCATCTTCATGATAACAAGCTTTAATGAGCATCTAGAAAAAAAACAACACACGACATAACTAAATAAGATACATATTTCTAAATCAAAAAATAAGTGCAATGTAGAATATTCGTGGATACATTGGTGTGGTGTAGGTTAAAAAATTTACTCACGTGGTAAGGCAAGGCAGTAAAAATACTCATGGCTTAAGACAAAGTTAATATTCTACAATAAAGTTGATATGTCTCGTACTGAATGCCCATGACGAATCAAATAGGTGTTCACGTGAGTATTTAATAACAATATTTAGCTATTTAAAATACTTAAATTATTATTTCATTTATTTAAATTCTCTTATGATCATTTTTAAAATTAGCTGGCCGCTCCCTTTATCTAGTTAGTAACATTTAAAGATATAGACATATTTTTCATTATTAGATGAATACAAATTTGAAGTTTTTATTTTATTTTTGTCATTCATTTGATATTATTTTAACATGATGTTATCGTTGTTAGTTAATTAAAGAACCAATTTACAACCAAAACTAAATTACTCGATCTTCACATGAATATGGTATATTAAAATGAGATTTGACCCGCTATATGAATTGAGTAGGTAAAAATTTCACTAATATGGTATTACTATGGCATATTAGGAACTAACTACGCCGAGTTAATACTCCAATACAACAATGAAGGTGTGCTACTTTCACCATTCAAAAAAACAAAAAGAGCTTCATCCGTGTTGCATCGCCCATTTATGATTTTTTATTATATCTTACATTTATATAATATATTCTTATTCTCACTTTATTTTAAGTACATTTTGTGTTTTTATTTCTATCAACTTAAAATACTTCAAAAGATTATAATTTATAAAGATTAAGTAATAATTAAAAACCTTTCCAAAATAATTTACTATTTTTATTTAGAGTTCCTATTCAATATGCAATATCGGATGAAGGTTTAGTGATTAAATACTAAGATAGTTTGATATGACTTTTGTCCTTAAAAGTAAATAAATAAGAATTTCACGATAATATGAAATATTAAATATAAATAATGAAAACATCTACGAATATTTTTAATAAATATTTAAGGTATTTTAATTTTAAATTAAATAATTTCAATTATTCTGACTAAAGAAATAATACAAAGCATCATAATTATTTTTACCCCATAAAAATTGGGCAAATTCCGCGTATACTCATGAATTTTAGCCCTAATTTTACTTATACCCATAAATATTTAAAAATTCCCAGTATACTCATGTATTTTACCTAACTTTTCACTTATACCTATGTCATTAGAAATCTATTAAATAAGTCATTATTGCTCATGTAAAATGACGACAATGCTCATGTAAAATGACGACAATGCTCATATAGCTAAAAACTTGCATTTAAATGACTTTTTAGCACTTTTACAACTATAAAATTATAATAAAATGTAAATTTTAGTTTTGAATGGACTAACTTCGAATTATATTAAAACAGGCATATTCGTTATTTTATAAATGTGCTAATGATTTCTTTAACAGATTTCTAATGGCACGTATATGAATGAAATTTAGACAAAATACGTTAAGTATATCATGAATTTTTGAAAATTCGTGAATATAAATGAAATTAAAGATAAATTTTGTAAATATATGTTGCATTTGCTTAAAATTTTTATAACACATGTGTCCTCAGGTTTGCAAAAAGTATAAATATGCTCACAGGAAATCCTTAAATTAACGGAGAGTCTCTTGCCTTAGGCTTTCAATCAGGCGCGTCTACATGAAACACAAAGTATCAGCAGAGCTCTGGAATCAGGTGCTCCGTCATCTCCAAAATACGACCAGGCCTGCCAGTGCGGTGCTGGTCAGATTTCGGAACTGCAAATGGCTAGATTGAGATGATGATTTTTAGAAGCAGAGCAATGGAGGTAGCTGCAGAGGAAGAATCCAACTCCAGGGTTTGGTGATCGAGAAACAGATATTTAGAAAGATCAAGCGTATTGCCGACGCTAGAATCAATTCTCTAATTTGGGTTTTCCATGAAATTCCCAGGGAGAGCCTTGGGAGGAAAGAAGCGGAATCTAATCTAGAAATTTGGTTATCTAAGAAGATTCATAGGGGAGAAGATTGGATTTTCGTCAAAATCCTCACACTCCCGTGCCCCAGACCACTACAGCTAAGAAGGCCAACTACTTTCTGGAATTTGGAAATGGCTCCACCCGTTTCCGTCCTAAGTAGGGGTGTTAATGGTCATGGTCAACCCGTTAACCCGCTCATTCAACCCGTTAATAAATGGGTTTGGGTTGAGATTTTTGAATAAATGGATTATGATCCGCCAACCCGTTCAACCATTTAATTAAATAAACGGATTAGGGTTGAGGCTTCGCAACCCGTCAACCCGTCCAACCCGTTTATTTAACTCGTCCAACCCGTTCAACCCGTATAACTCATTTAATATAACATATATAATATTTATAATAGGAATTGACATTAAAGAGATGACTTGAGATTGGCGCTGATGTTTTCAAGCTAAAATGAATTAAATTCAGGTATGTTAGCTTCGAATTATTTAATTTATTTAAATTTACAAATTCTATTGAAGATTTTTAGCATGAAAATTAGTAACAAACACAACCCGTTAACAACCCGTTAACCCATTTATTAAATGGGTTGTAAATGGGTTAGGGTTGAAGTTTTTTAAATGGGTTAATAAACGGATTAGGGTTGAGATATATTAAATGAGTTAGGATTAGGATTAGGCTCCAACCCGTTCAACCCGATCCGTTAACACCCCTAGTCCTAAGAACTCTGAACTGCAGCTGATCCAACAAAAAAATTAGTGCAGTCATGCACAAGCTCGGGGTGGAAATCGGGTCAACTCGTGACCCACCTCGCCGAATTTAAAATTTTTCCAAAACTGCGGGTCGAGGCGGACGGACTGAACCCGAACTTTCTTATACCAATATCCGATTTCTTACCTGCGACCCACCCGACTTTTTTGAGAGAAGCGACCCACCTAACTTAGTTACTAAAGTTGTAAAAAAAGTTCTATATGAGATATATTTCATTAACTTATTCTAATATTCATATTTTATTTAAATAATGATGTTTTACTTTGACTACTTATTAATAGGCCAAAACATAGTAACATACAATAATTAAATTTAGTATTTACACGTTTTTATACTTAACATGTTCATAAATTTTTAAAATTGTCCTACTTAACCGACATTTTTTGCTTTACCCGCTGTCCTGATACCTATCCAAAGTTTGTCCTGAGATTTATTAAAAAAAGTAAAAGTCAAACCGACTTTGTCCCAACTTGATATAAAAAATAATGATCAAACATTATTTTTAAAATATAAGTTTAGAGTTTGGCACACCTTGACTTGTCTGGACTTGTCATGATTCCTACCCCTATGCATAACCATGGCAACTATATCTAGAGCAATGGAAGATGTGAAAAGGTGATGACGATTGCAATAGTAGGTAAACTAAAGAAGATCACCGCGAACATATTTGTTGTTTTATAAAAGTTTATATAAACTCATTCTATGAGAATGAAATATTATTTGTACACTATAAATGATTTTATAAATTATTATTGATTCCGATGCACATAATCCATATAGCTAAAAGACTAAGGTATCATCCAAATGTACATACATGTGTCCTGCTTAAAAAGTAATAAAATTTTTGTAATCGAAATAAAATGATGTGATATAATAAGAGTAATGAGAAATAAAAAGAATAAAGTGAAAATAGATAAAAATAAATATGTTTGTGTGTAATTTATAAAAATGCTAAATCTATATATATATTAGATTCAAAATGTAATAATGTTTTATATAATTATTTATCTACACAGTAATAATTTGTCTGCAGTCAACTCACATTATCAAGAAGCCACTGAGATTTGATTTCAAACTTGCTTTGACGATGCTCATTGCTCGTGCTAGTACATATAATAGCAATATATTAGATGATTTAGATATTGAAAATATTATTTTAAAATTGATATTTAATATTAAATTATTTTATTATGATAATTTTACATATTTATCGATAGGATCCATGCACAATTATTTTAGACAAATAAAAGAGTTTACATAATAATATAAATAATATTAAATATAATAAGTGTAATAGATTTTCTATAAATCATTAAAATATTAAAAAAAAAAAAAATTACGTACAAATCAAACCATATATATATATTTGATTGGTGTGTATCTTTTAGGGGTGCAACTTGGTCTGGGTAGCCGCGGGTCGACCCGTTGGGTACCCTATTTAGGGTAGGTTCGGTTCCAAAAATCATACCCATAGGGTCGATTCGGTTCCACGGGTTAAATTACCCGTTCGAATTAGGGTAGGGTCGGTTCCGGTGCTGGGTACCCGGAACCGACCTGGATCACATATTATTATAATATATATGTAATATAAATACATAATACCTAAAAGCCCTAAAAATCTACCCTCTCTGGCTCTCTCCCTCTCCCTCGGCGCTGACGCTTCTCCTCTTCTCTCTCTCCCTCGATGCGCTGCCGGGCCACTGGCTGCTCCTCTCTGACTCTCGTCGAGGTCGCCTATTTCTCTCTCTCTCTCTCTCTCTCTCTCTCTCTCCATCTCCCTCGGCGCAGATCGCTGCTCCTCCGTCCCTCTCCTCTCCCGCCGCCTGCATCGCCTCTCCTCTCTCTCTCTCCCCCTTGGGTTCCGGCGCTGCTCCTCTTCTTTCTCTCCCTTGATGCGTTGCCGGGCCGCCGGCTGCTCTTCTCTGACTCTCATCGAAGTCGCTTGCTCCTCTCTCTCTTTCTCTCCATCTCCCTCGGCGCAGATCACTGCTCCTCTGTCCCTCTCCTCTCCCGCCGCCTGCGTCGCCTCTCCTCTCTCTCTCTCTCTCCCCCCTGGGTTCCGGCGCTGCTCCTCTTCTCTCTCTCCCTCGAGGCGTTGCCGGGCCGCCGCCTGCTCCTCTCTGACTGTCATTGAGGTCACCTGCTCCTCTCTCTCTCTCTCTCTCTTTCCATCTCCCTCAGCGCATCTCGCTGCTCCTCTGTCCCTCTCCTCTCCCGCCGCCTACGTCGCCTCTCCCCTCTCTCTCTTTCTCTCTCTCCCCCTCGGTGCCAGCGCTGCTCTTCTCTGTCTCCCTCGACGCGCTGTCGGGCCGCCGACAGCTCCTCTCTCTTTGAGGTTGCTTGCTCCTCTCGTTATGATTTTGATGACAAGGAACCATCTGCTTTCGGTTGATGCGTTATAATTTTGTCAGCTCGTAGATAATTTGCTTTGGTCGGCAGTAATAAAAATGAATTTTTCATGTTTCTGTTGCAGGATCAGGCCCTTTTCCTGGTCATCTTCGCAGGGGTGAGGCTGATGGTCCTAAAAATTTCAGGGCAGGTGAGCACTTTGGATATAACACTCTGTATCTTCATTTGAGTGACATTGACTTAGTTAGTCCAGATGTCTTCCTTGCCATATGTGGGCAGGTGAGCGCCTTGAGCACCATTACTTACCCGATCATTTGTTTCTTTAACCATTAGGACCAGACCACTTGCGGATGCTTGAACCAGCTAGTTTGGGAGGATTTCCCAGCCATGTGCCAATGAGTGAGCTGACTGGGCCAGAGAACTTTCCTTCCCACCTGCGTATTGGCGAGCCATGATTTGGTTATGGTGTCCCAATGTATGATTCGTTAAAGGGCAAGCTTAAAACTTGAAAGTTAAAAGAGTAACGCTATTCTGTTTTTCTGTGTTATATTCTCTTGTTGGGGTTGTGTTATGTGATGGTCTTACAGTATTGTTGGGCCGTTTAAGAAATGAACAATATGAATATGTTGCAACTGTGCATAATTAATTTGACAGATTGTTCATTACTGCTTACAATTTTTTAAATGTCCAAATTCTAGACCCGCACTTGTAAAAATAGGGTAGGGTATATCTAGAACCGACCCGGCCTCAAATAGGGTAAGGGTAGGGTCGACCTCTACCCGGACCTACCCAGACCAAGTTGCACCCCTAGTATCTTTATAATTATCTCAACTGATATTACAATCGAGTTAAAAAACATTCTTACAACATTCTAAGAAATATCTAAAAATATCCTATTTTTTACTAAATAGGTGGACACTCAAATGAAAACTAAAGACTTTGCTGCAACTAATAGTTGAACCTATGCCAACGCTGCGATGGCCACAGTGTCCATGCACGTTTTTAAATTAAATTAACCTGGTCTCTTAAATAAAGTTGGTAAATGAAATATACCGGATGATTTTTTCATGGGATGTACTGGGTGAATTTTGCGTCATCATTAAGTGGGATTGCGTGCCGTTATCTGGTTACATAGAAACAGAATGCCTGTTTGATTTTCTCTTTTATATGTAAATATTTATGCGTACACTGTTAAAGTAAATTGTCATAAAAAATTGGCTAAAAAAATTGTCATATAAAACAGTTGTTTTAAGCTGTATTCACTGGGCTTAAAAAAGAAATTTGTTATTTTGAAGGCTACCAATCCAGCAACAAGCAATTCCATATGAATGTCTTTTCTTTTTCCGCTCAAAACTTTTTTTTTTTTTTTTTCCCAGTGCGAGCATCCTTACCTTAATTACGCTGATCGAACGAAATGTCACGTGGACGTCTTAATTTTGTGGGAAGCGCTTTATGGGATGGACGTGGCTGAAATACAAGGGAAAGGGGGAAAAAAGTTGCTAACAATACCGAGTAGTTTTGAAATTAACAATAAGTAATCAATATTTAATAAAAAAAACAATAAGTAATCAATAATAAAAAGTACAAAATATAAAAAATAAATTACAAAAGCAATAAACAATTAAAGGTATAAAATAAATTGTACAGAAAATAGACTTAGTAGTTTAAGAGTCATGATTTTATATGGTCGGGTACAACCTTGGTCTTATGTAGGGGAGTTTACGTATCGGGTTGGACGGTTGGAGCCTAATTTTAATACTAACTCATTTAAAATATCTCAACCCTAATCCATTTATTAACCCATTTAAAAAATCTTAACCCTAACCCATTTACAACCCATTTAATAAACGAGTTGATGGATTGTTAACAGGTTGTATAACAAATAACCTGAAAGCCTAGACTCTAGTAGATGATGATCTCGCAGGGAGAGACGAGATGATATTTTCAGTATAGGAGAAATGAAAATAGTGCAATAACGGGAAAATAGAATTAGGGCAGCAGTGGAAAAATGAAAATTAGATGAGTGAAAGAAGACTTAGAGAGGGAAAATAATCAAAGAGTTTACGTGTATATATATAAAACTTTAATGAGTTAAATGTGTTGAACGAATTAAACGGGTTAAACATGTTATATGAGCTATATTATATGGGCTAAATGAGTTATTAAACGGGTTGACGAGTTATAAAATTTCAACCCTAATCCATTTATTTAATTAAATGGTTAAATGGGTTAGCGGATCATAACTCATTTATTCAAAAATCTCAACCTAAACTCATTTATAAACGAGTTGGATGAGCTGGTTGACAGGTTGACCATGACCATCAACACCCCTAGTCTCATGCGGTAGGTCTGATGATATATTTTTTTGATTTTTTATTATTTCATAAAACTCTTATCTAAGTATATTTAATTCATATATAATTTTTTTTTATCATTTTGGATATGTGTATTTGCATATATTTTTAATTTCAAAAATAAAAAATTTAATGATCATCTATGCCATTTTTATAAAGGGCGAGTTTGAAAATGTACATATAAAAGTAAGTTGTGTTCATATTTAAAATTAACCTCAATATTTTTTAAATTATAATTATTTTCATGAAAATGTAGCCTCTGTTTCAAATTTTGGATATCCATATATATATATATTTGAATTTAAAAATAATTTTTTTAAAGATATTTAAGAGCACTATAAACAATGTGTTGAATATAATAAACAATTTAAATTAAAACATGTTAAAACAGGCTTTAAAATTAGAAAATCAAGAATACATATAAAAGCCTCTATGCTTGCTGGAACCAATGCTATTTAAAGTATTTTTCACCCCAAATCTATTGATTATGAAGTTTATAAAAAATACGTATATAAAAAAAACTAAAATTTGGTATACAAAATGAATATATTTAGGATGTGTTCAAGACATATAAGATTCTTGGATGGAGATGAAAATATAATAATGTGTATTGAGAATGAGTAAAGTTATATTATAGATTCAAAAAGTCGTCTTGAAAATTGGAAAATTGTCTTGGTAACGATGATAGGTTGGAACACGCCCTTAATTATACATCTTCATATGAAAAAACAATATAAATTAGCCGGGTGCAAACAGAATAAACCACGTCAATAATTGGAGGTAAGGACCCGCAAACACGATCCCACCTTCAATTAATAAATCCAATGAGATGGACACTGTCTCCCACGTTAAGTGATTCTTTCCGCGTACTCCTTTGGAGACGGCCGTGAATTAAGAGCAATGAGACGAAATGAGGTGGAAAGTCAGACTCCACAGTCCACACCCCCTATGTGTTTGATTGGCTAAATTGCCACCATATATCAGTTTTGTTTGTTCTTTGATATATTATTATTATTATTTCTACGCAAATTTTTTTCATAATCACTTAGGGTGTGTTTGGTTAGAGGTAAAATTTTTGATGAAAAGTTTTTGAAGTAGAAGTTGTCAAATTAATAGAAAGTGATGTGATATAATAGGAGTAATGATGAGAAGTAAAGAGAATAAAGTTAAAATAGATAGGTTATTTGTATGGGTAGTTGTGTAGAAATGATTGAAAAGTAGGGTAGTTTGTATAGAAAAATGTGAAAAAATAATTAAAAAATAGAATAATTATGGAGAGTGAAAAGTTTTAGATTGAAAAGTTTTAGTTGACACTTTTTTATCCTAAACAAACACATCCTTAAATGTTATTTTTCAAAAAATGGTGGGGGCCATGAGCGGGAAAAGTCCAAGAGCAGTTGGGGGTTGAAGGAGTCCGGAAGAAGAAGGAGGCGACGACAACGTGGGTAGCAGATTTCGCCCGCTTCTTCCGCCGCATTTTTTCAGTTTCCTATTTTTATTATTTCTAGCCTATCTCGATTCCTCTGATTTTCCGCCCGATTTTGTCTTCGCCCCCGCCCTGTTCATGCCCATGCATACAAAACTACTTCCCGAATACCCCCACTCCCCCAAATTCCTCCTCCACCTCCTCCTCCTCTTTTCCGTTTCCAAACCCCCTCATTTTGGCCCAGCATTTCAGATGCTATTACCCAACACTGTCGGAGCGGAGTAGCCAAAAATTTGTAGGAATTTTTGCCAGAATCGATGATAGAAAGGTGTCATCTTGCGGAGTTTCAGGTAGGGATTGAGTAGAAAGGAGAGGCTTTTGCTCATAAATTTCGTGATCAGGTAGACCGATTTAGGGAGGGAGGAGGAAGAAGGTGGGAGAGATTTTGATGGAAGTGAATAGGTGGTAGAGAGGTTAGATCTTGCGTTGTGCTTTGGCAGGAGGATGGACGAGGTGTTTTAAGAAGTCGGAGAGGATTGGAGATATTTGCGATCGGAGGTCGGAGGGGAACAGAGATCTGATTCCCGCCTTTTGATTCTCACCTTTGGAATGAGCAACAGGGAGGAGCCGGAGCCGGAGCCAGGGCCAGTGAAGCTCGACGACGAGCATATCTCGGAGCTGCGCGAGATCTTCCGCTCTTTCGACCGCAACAACGACGGCAGCCTGACGCAGCTGGAGCTCGGCTCGCTCCTCCGATCTCTGGGCCTCAAGCCCAGCCCCGACCAACTCGACGCCCTCATCCAGAAGGCCGATACCAACAGCAATGGCCTCGTCGAGTTCTCCGAGTTCGTCGCCCTCGTCTCGCCGGAGCTCCTCGCCGCCAAATCCCCCTACACGGAGGAGCAGCTCCAGCAGCTCTTCCGCCTCTTCGATCGGGACGGCAACGGCTACATCACGGCAGCCGAGCTGGCGCATTCAATGGCCAAGCTCGGGCACGCCCTGACGGCGGAGGAGCTGACGGGGATGATCAAGGAGGCGGATATGGATGGTGACGGCCGGATCAGTTTCTCAGAGTTCTCGCAGGCGATCACGTCGGCTGCGTTCGACAATTCCTGGAACTGAAACAGGGAATTGAATCGAATGTAGCTCAGCTTGGAATTAGAAAACAAAGCATCAGCGTCGGTCTCTCAGTTTTTGTACGTGTTGATCATGATCATGAGTTGTTTGAAGAAAGTAATAGTGTTGGGTTTGTGTGTATATACGTAGAGTTGAGTGAGGGAGAGAGAGAAGGGTGTTGGCTGTTGCCATAAAACCCAGAACCGCACTTTTTCAGGGTTAGATTTGGAAATTTTTTCTGATGTCTTCTTCTTTTTGCTGCTGCTTCAATTGTGTTTTGTGGAAGGATAGATTTTTTCTTTTTTAAATTATGGGAAGAAAAATGGAAAGATGCATTGCATGTGGTTTGATCGTTTGGATTGATATTGTCTTTCTCCTTGCCTGAGTCGCGGTTTGTCATATATGATCTTCCATGGAATCTTGTTGGGTGTTTTTAGCATATCAGCATATCTTACCCTTTAAGTTTGGGAAATAGATTATTTGCCCCTCTGGTTTCTCTTTGCAAC
The DNA here is from genome assembly GCA_030490835.1 of Annona cherimola. NCBI lineage: Eukaryota > Viridiplantae > Streptophyta > Magnoliopsida > Magnoliales > Annonaceae > Annona > Annona cherimola. The sequence goes on from CM059974.1 coordinate 4,248,610, forward strand.
TCTAACCATGCAATTTCAACTTTTCTCTTGTACCCCAGTCCAATCACCACTTGCCGGAGCCCGCAGCCGGCAACGTTAAAGATGAGAAGCAATCCCCCACTCCCCCCCCCCCCCCCCCCCCCCCCCCTCAAATTTGGAAAACCATCAAAGAAATCGACAGCAAATCTTCAAACAAAATCCAAATTCAGACATTCGAGCCCAATAAACTACTGACGGAAAGAAAATAAAATCAACAAGACGGGTTTCCAAACCAAGGAATGCAGCCATCCATATCATGAAAGGGAAAAGCGACTTTTAGTATGCGAATGTTCGGACTCGCTTAGAAACAAGGAGCGATGTGCGGAAGTAGAGAGCCTGTAACACCAACAATTGAAGAAAATCCAGAAAACATGGAGAAGATGAAAAAGCCCGAACATTGAAGTGCTAAAAGCTGCGAAAATAGAACAAAAAGGGCAATCGGAAAATTAAAAGAAATAGAAAGAAGAAGCGACAAGAAAAGAGGTTTTGCACAATGACCTCCATGAATTGCTGGGTTTCCCACTTCATCTCCCGCAATCGGGCAGCCGGTGGTAGTGGTGGAGCACGGTATAATGGGAAATTTAAAATTCGGGCTTTTTCGAAATATATCTATTATATTTTAGAAATTCTAAATATATTTACTATGTTTATATATGATTCTAAATCTGTTTATTTTGTTAAAGGCCGTCAAAATAAGTTAATGACAATTGTTGTAAATGTTAGTTATGTTTTCATAAATACCTAAAATATTCCTGATGTAAAATGATAAAAGAAGAAATGAGAATTAAGTTAGGATTCTTCAGATTTAGGCTCTCATTAGTAATGATATTTAACTTTTGAATCCAATTTTAAATTTGATGAGGATATTAGTAATTTCACAAATGGACTAATAGTGTTTATTAATGTTTATAGTAGAATGAATATTTTTGAAATTATATACAAACATAGTTAGTATATTTAGGATATCTGAAATATAGTGAGCACATTTGAGATTAGGACATAAGCAAATCTACATGTAGTTACTGCCATCACTGAAAATTAGTATAAATTCAATGAGATTTTAAAAAATATTTTTAAAATGGAGGCCGTTTTACCATAATTGACCCCTTTCAAATCAAAAGATAACTATCTCTTGCTCTTATTTGCCAAGTGAGGTGGGTATATTTAAGAAAAAAAATTTTAATTATAGGATTAGATTTACAAAAAGAACATGGTTTGAGGGTCAACTTTGCTAAGTTGAAATCCGACGGCCAAATGAGCTATTTTTCAAATTTATAGGGTTAAATATTCAAACACCCAAATCTTGTTGGTTTCTACTTTTCTTTCGAAAGTTCTGTTTTGATAATTTCCATCAGCGCATGAAAATTGATCTGTAATGGATTTCACGGATTACAACAAGTACTAGAGCTAAAGATGAAACACTTTCACCCAAGAGCTCAATGCGCGAAAGGTTCTCATATAAAATCCTTATATATATAGCAAATCCACAGGTGAAAATAACTTAGCCTTGATGAGCCATTGGCCAATGAGAAAAACCATGGGGATGGATATACTTGTACGGGGTTGAAATACTCTTTCTTTGTAACCCCATTTATTTTCAACATCTAGTTAATAAAAAATCTATTCTATCGGTTAAATATAACATTACTTATATTATCATAGAAACAATTTCATTTGTCTAATATTACTGTATACGAGCTCAATTTATAAATATATAAAATTAATATAATAAAATAATTTAATACTAAATATCAATTTTAAGTAATATTTCAATATCTAAAATATTAATATATAAATAAATAATTCTATAAAATATTACTACATTTCAATATATATAAGTGGATCTTAGCATTTTTTCTAATTTACATACACATGTACCTAATTTTGAGCAAATGTGACCTATGCATATATTGGATTTGAATGAAATTTGGTGTAATAACTAAACAAATGATATTAAATATAATAAATAAATTAAATTTCAATCAAACATAAAAATTTTAAAATTTGAAGGGGTTATATGAAATAATCGTAATTTACAAATAGTCGCAAATAATAGGGATTAATATGCTATTTTGTAAACTATGTACATATGTTTGCAATTATAATCAAACAAGAGGATATATTTATAAAAGGGTTTTATTTCATTTTTAATTACTTCATTTCTTAAAAGTGGAATGATCGTTTGCACCTGATCACAAATGAGCCAGGCTAAAAAATATATTTTCCAAGTTTTTGAATTTTTATACAAATGTTAATATAAGTGTATTTAAATTATAAACCAAGTTGTATCATTTTTAAAGATATATATTCCCTTCCATTCAATTACATTGGCAAATTATCAAATAGCTCCAAATAGGCCATAGTAGTAAGTAGACAAGAGATGGCTGGTGGAAGAACAAAATAAGTCAGTCTTAAATTTACTTTTTTATTCCTCTCCGTTCAATTACATTTACAAATTACCAAATAGCACCGAAGAGAAATACAAGTAGATGGCTGGCGGATGAATAATTTCTCTGCCGCTTTTATCTTCCGCACTATATGTTGGACATTTTAATTAATTAATTAGTTTATTTATTGTCTTTTTATCTCTTAGCCTAACTTATTCACGGGATGTTATCCAATGCTCCCTGGTGCATTTCATCTATTTTTTAAAACTTATTTTTGAACATTTTTAAAATCATTTTTGGAGAATTTTAGATTTTTTTTGAATTTTTAAAAATCAGAGGGAGCTCAGTGGCTTCCCCCAACAAAAAAAAAAAACTATTTTTAACTATTTTATTTTCTTCATACTTTATATATAAAAAAGACCTTTATATATAAAAAAGACAACCTATTTTAAAGAGCTGTTTTAATTATGGTGGCATCATCCTCTACTGTATCTACAAAAGAATTAACATTTTATGGTACATTTTTAGCAACACAACTTTTTTTTAAATCACAAAAAGCTTTATTTAGTGACATCAATAATTATGTTGCTAAAATCTAACTTTTAGAAACAATACTATAATAAAAAAATCTTTTAACAACAAAAAATGTCATTAAGAGTATGACATTTGCGGAGGAATTCAAAAAACAGTGTAAAAGTTTTTTATGACGAACTTATAGTGGCATTATAATATAAATTAATACACGTAGCAAGAAGTTTTTCTGTCGCTAAAAGTTTGTTTACATATATATATATATATATTTAAATTACATAGGTGGAGAACAGAGTTCCAAACTTGGAGGACAATCACGTGCAACAACATCAAGCTGCTTAAATATATTTTGAACTTTCTAACGTATTGTTTCTGCAATATATACCGCTCCTCTCATTCTCACGGGGATTGGATGAGTCGGCTACTAAAATAAAAAGCTTTAAATGAGTGGCAATGGAATTAAAATATATTGCCATGGCATCTTTGGACTGGTTGGGAATAGGGACTGGTGAAAGTTTTGATGATGCCATCAGCATCCATTGCCTTGGATTAAGGGCTTGAGCCAGGGCTCTGGACAAGCTCAAAGACACGAAGAAGATTTGTCATTAATTCATCTCTCGGCTGTATTTTATTTTTATTTTTGATTTTTCATCTCTGGCTGTATTGATTCTGCAAGGGTCCATTCAAGATGAGAATGAATGGGCTGGGCTCAGCAATCATCATGCCATAGGTTATTGGGATGAGGGTCACATATACCCTAAAGGTTAGATTCAAAGTGAGATGCGCTTCCTATTCCTTTTTTTGTTTAAATAATATTTGCAATACGTAATCTCTCATTTCAATTTGTAACTGCTTTATTTATTTTTTTCATTTTCAATACTTTTGAATTTTTAGTATAAATTTTCTAGTTCTCCAACACATAACAAGCTTTCACTCCGAACTATCATTCAAGCTTCATTCGGCTTGGCGGTTAGTTCACAGCCCAACGGCCGGGCTGCATCACTTGATAAACAGTTGCAGGTGATTTTGATTTCAATAGTATTTTTTAAGTTTATTTTCACATAAGATTTTATGTATTTATCCAAATATTAATTTAAAAGTACTTTAAAATAGTAAATTCAAGACCCCAAAACGTGGGCTGGCGTCAATCTAAATGAATGATAAGGATACCTGTGAAAAGAGTAGATATATATAGTATATATAATATATATATTTAAAGCTTTCCAATGTTTACCATTTCAGTGTTTACAGTTCCAAAGTTGGCCTGTGCCTTGTGGGGGAAGCACCCAAAATTGAATATTTGTCTGTCCTTGCTTTATTTCGCATTCATTGCCCGAATATATTCATCGAGGCATCCAATCCAGAGGCTTAAAGTAGCTTTGACTCCTTGATGCATGGACAGAGGTGAGATCTCGTGGGGAGGAGGGAAAAAGCTTGCAGGTCAGGTCTTGCACGCAAGTGGGTCGAATCGCATGTGATGATTTCTGGGTGGGAAGGGAACATGAACATGAATGCTGTGGGGCTTGATTGGAGCGCAAGGCTCTCATTTTCAGTTCATATATGTATATATGATCACCCCGCCCACTACCCCCAAATGCCGCCAACGGCTATGATTGCTTGATCTTGGGTGGATGCAATCGTTTCCCCCCAAGGAAATCTTGCATGAGAGAGCCTATTAAGTATCAACATGCAAAAGGATTAGAAAGGAAGAAAACTCATCCCACCCCTCTAAGCTTCCTTTTCTCTCTCTTTTGATTTTCCTCATAGAGTTTTTATTGATTACACCTATAAATTTGCCATATTCACACGTTGCTTATCAAAATGTCCTTGGAGAGTGAAGTTTCCCTGAAATGTGTAGCACTCAGCGAATTGAGAACTGCTTAGTTTACACGAGTGAGACAATTATGGGCTAAATTGGATTTCTTATTACGGGTTAAAATGAGTTGAAAAGTGTTTCTGCAAGTTATTTTGGAATAATCAATAGGCGGTGTGTTTAGATAATGAGGTGTATAGAAGTATATTTAAAAAATCTAGGCTTGTTTTAGAAAGGATTATATTAGAAGATTTCAAACTCCATTTAGAGGGGATGTATACTAGAAAATTTAAGCTCTAAATTTTAGTTCCGTCTAGAGAAGGAGCTAGAGAGAAGGATATTTGGGGCGTGTTTGGTAATAAATAAAAATTTTGATGAAAAATTTTGGAAAGTAAAAATTGTCAAATGATATGATATGATGGGGGTAATGATGAGTAGTAAAGAGGATCAAGTTACAATAGATAGGTTAGTTGTGTAGGTAGTTGTGTAAAAATGATTGAAAAGTAGGGTAGTTGTATAGGAAAATATGAAAAAATGATTAAAAATATAATAGTTGTGGATAATGAAAAGTTTTAACTTGACATTTTTTTATTAATTGCCAAACACACTCTTGAACATTAGAAAGGAAAATATTTAAAATTCTTACTCAATTTAATTTCGACTCCTTTTAAAAAGGGAAGTATCCAGACTCCATTTTTAGACGGGGGTGTATATCTAAGTTTAGGCTCCATGGACTGTAGGGTGTATACCAGAAGATATGTTTACGTTTCTTTGGAAATCGCCATTCGATATAACACGAATTGTTTTAAATTTTAATCAGCAACGTCGTATTTTAGAATGATTTCTGACTTCTTCTCAACATTTTCAGAAATGTTGCAATAACGGCTTTAATTCCAGGGAACCCACTCGTTAGTACATGACATACTTACGGTGTGTTTAAGGGGGAATGTTTCGATGCACCCTTGAGCAAAATCTTATTTTTCATATATTTTTTAAAGTTTTTTTTATAAGTTTGTTAATATAATTGTATTTAACTTATATATTAAGTTTTACAATTTTTGAAGATATATAAATATATATTTTTGATTTTTTAAAAAAGGGGATATTTTAGTCAATTACAAATGGCTAAGTAACTTTGTTTTTAAAAATTTAAAAATATATACGCATATCTAAAAATGATAAAATTTGGCTTATAGAATAAATATAACTATATCAACAATCTTATAAAAAAAAATTTTAAAAATATAAAAAATGAGGTTTTGCATACTGGTGCATGAAACATTTTCCGTGTCTAAGAAGTGATTGAATTTTTGGATGAAAATTTTTTTATTTAAAATTTTTTAATTAATAGAAAACAATATAATATGACGACAGTAATGATGGGGAATAAAGATAAGGGTTTGTTCCAAACCATACAAGATTTTTGGATCGAATATGTATATGAGATAAGAATGTAATGATGTGTATTGAAAATGAGTAAAGTTGTATTGGAGATTGAAAGACTTTCTTGACAATGATAATACAGATTCAATTCAAGAATCTTATATGGCTTGGAACATGGAACACAAATTTTGTGTTCTAAGCCATATAAGATTCTTGAATTGAATCTATATTACCATTCTTAAGATATCTTTTTCGATTTTTAATATAACGTCACCCATTTTTAATACACATTATTACTGTGGAACCTTGTATGTAATTAATTATTTATAAAGGTTTTTTTAAGAAAACATGGGGACTATTTTGAATTTACCAAAACTAGGGATTTAATTAAAATTATTAAAAACCCTTCATTTACCCTTGAATCTCCAACGACGTTCAAAGAAGAAAAAGAAACGTAGGCAAAAGAAAAAACGGTAGCAAAAAAAAAAAAAAAGCTGAGAGAGAGGAAATTTTAAGGTTGGATTTGAATTTTGTGAATTGAGTTTGAAGTTGAAGGATTTAGGAAAAAGTTGAAGAAAATTGAGATAAGCAAATTATTTTCAATTTTTTTTCTTGTTTATTTGGCTTATTCGATATATATTGTGATAGTATATAAGAAATTTAGCATAAAATTGAGATATTAGGGTTAGAAATTCTAAACTCTACTTAGGTAGAGAAGTGAAATTTTTCTATGGAGTTGAAATATGAGCATAGAATTTAGATGGATAATTTTAGAATGATATTTTATCACAAAAGACAAGAATGTGTTAGAAAATTCGAGATAATATAAAAACGGGTGTTTCTAGGTAGGTATTCGGAACTTTAAAATTTTAAAAATGAGAGTATTTGTGGATGAAACTAAGTAAATAAATTTGAGAATATTATTTAAAGATATTATTATTATTTTGGATGTACATTAAAAGTTAAAAAGGACATTGAGATTTTATAGAGCATAAGTTAGAGATTTGGAAATTTGCACGGAAGGTAAGTAGAAATTTTTTTCCTTTTATTTGGATGTTTATGGTTGTTGATGGATGCTTATTTTTGGGCATAGATGTTTTGTGATGAGTTGAACGTTTTGCTTGAGATGTTTATGAGAACTTCTTTATTGAGATGTATGATTTTCTTGGCTTTACTTATTTAATTGGGTTGGGAAGTATCAAATTTTTTTTTTTAATTTGATAATGAATTTATAAACTTTTCAAAGTATGAGTTCAATGGAGGTATTTTAAAAATGAGCATATGAGCAAGGGCATGTTGTATGAGTGTATTGTTGCATGTTGAGCATGACATATCATGATTCTCTGGGCGAGCCGTAGAATAAGAAGAGTTATGATATACTGCGGTATCGTCATGTGAGATGTTTAATGATGATGAGTCTACCTGGTGCGCCAGGTGACATGGATGTGATGTTGAGGATGAACATTTACATTGCATAAGCATTTGTAGCATGAGTGCCTGCATAAGCATAGTATGGATAAACATATGAATTTTTGAAATATTTGATATTTGAGTTATTTTATGAAAATGATGTTTGTTTGATTTAATATTTAAGTTTTTACAGCTATTTTACTTACTGAGTTTGCCTGGACTCATGATTTCTTATGTTGACATTTTTAAATGACAAAATTGAGAAAAGAGCCCAACGAGAAGAGATCCCGGTGGGTATAAATGACTTATTATCCTAATTAACAGGGAAGATTAAATTTAATTTTTATGTGTGAATGAGTTATGTGAAAATGACTTCTTACAAAGCTATATTTTTAGAGTTGATATGTAGTTATTTTTTAGGATGAACTTGAGGAGATGGATAATTTATTTTATCCGTGTAGAGATGTTTAAAGCATTTTAATGAATTTTAGTTGATACATGGCTGTTTATATTAATGAATTGGAGAATATTTGGATAAATTTATTTTGTTTAGCTTTTATATTTTATGTTATGTATTATAATAGATATTATGATGTGAGAATGCTTTTACAGGGTAATTTCATCTAGCCCCTCAATCTTATGATTTTGGGAAAATGCTGCAGGATTTTTCAGTAAAATTTTATGATCGTTGGCTAGTGGGGAGGTTAGCTGGCGGGGCATGACAGTTACATTCTCAAATTTGATTAAAGAACCCTGTATAGTTTCGAACACGCCTAATGAAATTAAAACATATGAGCTAATTGTGTGAAAATGACCTAAAAGTATGGTAGTTGCTTGGAAAAATATAAATAAACAATTAAAAGATAAAATATTAGTGGAAAATGAAAAATTTTCGTTTTAAAAAATTTATGTTGTAGCAAAATATGCTTTTAAATGGCATGAGATGATAAGGAGACTATATTTTTCATTCTCAAAGAAGCTTTTATTAATTTTTAATAAAGCGTATGTTTGTTTAATCTTAAAATTTTTCAATCCAAAAGTTTTCACGCTTCATAATTATAATTTTTTTAATCATTTTTCATATTTTTATACAATTACTACATTTTTCAATGATTTATACACAACTGTCTATACTACTAATCTATCTATTTTAATTTTATTTTTTTTATTCTTCATTATTACCTATACCATATTACATTATTTTTACATAATTCAGAACTCTTATACCAAATTTTTTATTTAAAATTTTTATCATTTTCCAAACACATCCAAAATCTCTCACTTTTCAATGGATAACAACTTTATTTGTTAATTTTAATATTATTTTTTAATCCCGATATAATTTTACATTTTATAGTAGACAACAACTTCTGACCACACCCTTCACATTCTATTCTGTCCCATCACCATCACTTCCAAAATATATTCCCCCTTGCACATTTTTTGTTGCAATTGCGCATGGTGGTTGTAGTGCCAACACCCTGGATTTTTATCGAAAATTCAAACCTTTCAACCTCAAAGAATAGCGTTAGAACAAAGTCAATATCTTAATAAGTACTTCAAGGTTCAAATATCGATTAAGAAACATTAACGAATTTATAGTATAATTATATACATCATAATATATTTGAAGTAATAATGCAAAATTTATTTTATTTTTATTTTTATTTAATTTTTCGTTGTTAACATGTTTTATTAAGTGTCCTCAATCTATATCCAAGTTTTGCCATTTTAGAATATTCTCACATATTTATTTTTTATTTTTTTTAAAATTATCAATTTCAAAAGCATTTGAGTCATATTGATTAAGTACACTATGGAAAACATATTTATGAAAAAATAAAAAAATATTTAATTGTAAAAATAAATAAACATTATATTTTAGTCTAAAATACATTCGACAAATTAACATGAAGGCATATTACATGTCTCTGTCGTAGAGAGGACTTAAAGAGTTGTAGTTGAAGTATCATTCGCACAAAAAGCTTTTATCAAATTTAAAAAGTTTATTTTGCGCTGGCGATAAAGCATGTTGACTTGTTAATAAGTTATTAATATTCTAGATACAGCAGTACGAAATACTTACCTCCCTCCCTCCCATGTTAGCTTTGGGGAGACTTTCCGGTACATCCCTCTTAAATCTTAGTACTTTAGAACTTAGGTCAAAAAGATTTTTTAAGTCATATTTGATTTCAAATTTGAATTAAAATTAATATTTTTTTTGTTTTTTGTGAAAATATAAGTTTTTTCTCAAGTTTTTTATTTTTATTTTTCTTTTTTAAAATTTCATTTCACAATAATTTAATACTGTGCACCTCAAAAGTATTATATCTTCCGAAGTGCAAAATTATATTGTGAGACCGTAAATGCGCAATACACAACTGAACTTGGGCGCAACTCCCAAAATAACCCAAATTGCCCAGATGAATGTTAACCGTGAGATACTTCTAAATCGGCGTACAAATACATATTCGCCGCTTGCTTGATTTTTATGATATCAAACCGTAAATGTGAGCCGGAAATCATTTGACAGCCCACCACGTTTCCCGCTCTCCAAGTAATAATCTTGGGTGTGTTTGATAATGAATAAAATTTTTAGTGAAAAATTTTATAAAATAAAAATTGTTAAATTATGTGATATGATAAGAGTAATGATGAGTAGTAAAATGGATAAAGTTAAAATATAGAAATTAGTTATGTGGATAGTTGTGTAGAAATGACTGAAAAGTAAAATAATTGTATAGAAAAATATAATAAAATAATTACAAAAAATGAAAAATTTTAGATTGAAAATTTTTAACTTACGTATTTTATTAATGGCCAACTACACTTTTCAGCGAACGGTCTGGATTTCAACCAAGACTGAAGTGGGCCCTACCGCTGGGCTGCACTGCGACTTCCCACTGACGACTCCTTAAAAGCCCCACAATTGCCTTATTTTTCTTTACCTTCCGTCGCACACCCTCTCTGTCTCTCTCTCTCTCTCTGTTTCCTCCCGTTGCTCTCGCTCTCACGGAGTTGCCATGCAGCGCCAGTCGCTGGGGTCGCCGGCCTCCAAGCTCCCAATGCACGCAATCGTCAAGGAGGAGAAGCTTGAGAGGGAGGAGCATCGGAGTGCCGCCGCCGATGTTGAAGAAGAAGACGACGACGACGCTGGCAAGAAGGCGGAGAAGCATCTCCTCCGATCGGCTCCCCGCGCGCAGAAATCCATTCACATCATTCCGATCCTGGTCATCCTCTGCTTCCTCGTCCTTTACCTTGTCTCTCATGATCCCTCCCAAGTGGGTAAGGAAGATATCCATACCGATCGTTTTCTCTTCCTCCTTTCGTCGGACTCTGACCTTCTCTCGTTTTTCTCAACAGATTTGGCGAATGCCGGAGTGCTGGAGAGGCATTTTCGTCGGGCAGGTAGAATGCTGTTGGAGAGATGGAGATTAGTCACCTCTTTAGAGGATAATCTGCTGAATCAGCTCAAAATCACTGATTTTTGCCCTTTTCTCTGTTTTTCCGACAGATTCGGAGCAGCTGAAGAGCATCCATCGGGTTTTCGAGCTGGAAAAGAGCGAGATTTTAGGGATTCGCAGCCATCGTAGCCTGCAGGAGGTCGAGAGAGGATTCCGCAGATATCGGCCGTTGAATCGCCACAGAAAACTGGGAAATTTCTAGACCCGCCGTCGTTCCCCGGCGCACCCGAAAGGTGGCAAATGGATAATTACGCCCCGCGGAATTGCTATCCCACGCCATAGGGGGTAAATTTGTTCAGTACATAACAGAAAACTCCGTCTACTAATACCTATAGAAGCACGCATTATTGCATTTTGCACAGTCTGGGAATTTGTCTGTAAAGGGTGGGGATATCAATTACAGGGGGGTGGGATTTAAGTTATGTTTTTATTCGATGCTTTGGAGTCTGCAGAGGATTAGTGCCGCAGCGACGGCAGCTGGTGTTTTCGTGGTGGCTTGTTCTAACTTGCGCTCAAGTGGCTGATTCTAATTAAAAAAAAGTACGGGGGGGCCATTTTAGGATGATGATCTGGACATTTTCGTTGTTCCCGAGCTGGCCAGGCTGTCGGCAGCTGGCCTTTGTGGTGGATGGAGCTCTCTTCCCATCGCCAAATCCTCGGCGATCTAGGGTTTGTCCTGGCCTCGATACTCGGTCTCTAGAGCCTCCTTGATACTTGAACGCTTCCAGCAGGTGTTGTGGGTGGATGGCTTAAATAATTTTATTATCTTATTTCCAAAAAATGTGAGCTCATTGGTGGTGGTGGTAAATTTCTAACAATGGAGTGGCCTTTAGTTGCGTTATCTTAGTCCCAGTGTTTTGCTCGTGATGCACTGAAGAAGGTGTCATTGGAATAAAGTCGGGGAGTTTGGAAAAATCAAATGTATAGGTTTTTTTAAAAAATAATTAGTTTGAAAATTTTCACTAGTAAATTGTAATATATAAAAGCCCAAAAAAATCTTTACTGTTCATTCCTTATTGCTTTTGCATTTAATTATTTTTTTGCATCTTTTCGTTGGTTTATGTTTAACGTCATCGTTTTTCTCTTTATGCGTACCTATATCATATAATTATCATGCTTTTCAAGGGGTTATTTTGTAACGTTATGCTTGGCGTGGGGTTGAAAACATTCTATCCCCTCCATTTCTTGCAGATTAAACAATAATTTTAACAACTCTATTTTTAATTTTACTCATACATTTTAATTATTTTTTTTTTAACTATTTTATTTAATTCAACTTTACTCGTATCATTTCATAGCAATTATATATTTTTCAAAATATTTCTTTTTCTATTTTCGATCTCATCCTACAATTTTACTAAAATCAACATTACTAGACATTCCTCAAATATTTTTTCATTTTCACCGTTTCACTCCGTGGAAAACACGTCACGGCAATAATAAGAAAGAGAAGGAAAGGTCGTGTTTAACTTTTGATACTATCATTTAGTCCTTTTTTTTTTTTTCTCTTTCCATTTAAAAAAAAGTTCTTCGTATGCGGTTGTAGCATCCATTGGCTGAGCCGTCACTTTTAGGCTTCACGTTGATGGCTTGGTGTCTACTGTGTCAACGTTTGGACCCACCAAAATCCAATAATTAGAGTTTAGATGGCTATATTTTGCAAGTGAAGAGTCTTTTTCTCTAAAGAAATTGTCCACGTGGCAAGGCGAGAGATGCAGCAAAAATCACGAGATAATAGCAAACAGAAGCGCTTAATGGAGTCGCCGACACGTAATTATTGAAAACGTGAGTGGGCCAGGAATTCATCTGTCTGGCTCCGTTGTCGATTTTTTCTTTCTTTTCTTTTCTTTTTCCTCTTTTTTTTTTTTTTCAAGTATAGGAAAAACCGAAAAAGCAAGGGATGGTGGATGGCGTTTCTTATGAAGTTTCTGGGCTGATAAATGGTCACGTAAGGCTTCCACCAAACCATATAAGATTCTTAAATGTTGAATTTGTATGGCCAATCTCAAGATAATTTCTTAATTTTTAAGCTAATTTTTTAATTTTCAACACAATTTTATTTATTTTTAATATAATTTTACTCACTATACATATCATTACATTTTTACCCTAGATATAGATTCCATCCATAATTTGAAATTGGCTCTAAACAAGTGCTTTTTGGATATACTTTCCCATCTTTTTTGTTTTTTTGTAAAATATGCCATTTATTAGGTTCTTTTCGTGCAATATTAGCACCAAACGACATTTCCGTTTCATTCACTAACCCTTGATGGAAATCTACTTTTTTCTTTTATAATTTTTGTAATATGGCAACTATGTTTCAAATGGACTCCATAAATTTACATTTTCATTTTTAAGAAATTGGTTATTTAACAGTTTAGGTTTTTCGTGAGTGGAAAATTACCGCCGATTTCGTGAGTGAAAAGTTTAGGTTTTTCCGTTTCGTTCATTAAATCCTTGATGGAAATCTCTCTCTTCTTCTTCTTCTTTTTTTTTTTTTCCCCCCATTTCTATACTCATTTTTTAGATGGGAACTATGTTTCAAATGGACGCCGGAAATCTACATTTCCATTTTAAGAAATTGGGGAGAATAGGTCTCGATTTAAAATTTTAGAGGCCTGGTCCTTCCTTTGCGACCGGGCCAAAAACATGTATTTTATTTTTCGAAATTTTATATAATTACTAATATACGTATATTTAATTTATAAGTTAAGTTTTATCATTTTCGAAAATATGTATATATTTAATGTGTATTTTAAACATAGAGATATTTTTGTACGTGTTTAAAAATACAAAATAAATATATATTTTCAAAAATAATGAAATATAGTTTATAGATGAAATACACTGATATTAATAATTGTATAATTTTTTTAATATGTTTTTTTAGTCCGATCGGGTGGAAATGATCAGGCGTCAAAATTTTAGGTTAGTTTTGTGCAAAATTACTACCGAGCCACACTTCCGTTTCATTCGTTAATCCTTGACGAAAATATCCTTTTTTTTTCACTAAAATTATTTTTAAATGGCAGCGTTGTTTCAACTTTCAAATGGACTATGTAAAATTACATTTTCATTTAATTTCTTAAAGAAAATGGGGGGAATAGGTCTTGATTTTATTTGCAAACTTTTGAGGATTTGAGCATTGAAAAAGGGTAATTTATAAATATGCTTAAATAGATAAACTATAATTGTAAATATACTTATATAACAAATTGCAAATAATCCTTACATAGTTGACTATAATTGCAAAAATGCCAATGCAGTTATAGCGCTGTAATTGCATATTTGAAAAAATATGCAAATTATACAATTAGATTTGTAATTTCAGAAATTAAATGAGTATGTTTAGCTTTTGTAAATATACCACTGTTGTGATTACACAGTAATAATGTTATAATAATTTAGTTTTCGCAAATATAACAATGTGGTGATTATACAGTAATAATGTTATGATAACTTGGGTATATTTGTAATTATAGTTAAATTATGTGAGAGTTATTTATAATTTTTAAAACTACGAGAGTATATTTATAATTATTATTAAACTATGTGGATATTGTAGCAAATTATCCTTTGAAAAATGACGATTGAAGAAGGGGGAATCATTTATAGGTTGATTTTACGTAGAAAGTGCCTAAACGTGCGGTTATTTGCAATATAAAACAAATATTGAGAGGTATATAGGAAAAGCAAATAAGCAATGACTAGTGGCGGGCTTAACGTCCATTTCCCGGGATTAGTTAGTTATCATGTGATGGAAGTAAAAGGACAGATGTTTAGCAACCAAACCGGCTTGAATGGTTCAAAAACGGAAAGCATCCCATGCCCATGACCATCCCCATCCCCATGCTCATGCTCATCCCCTTGTTCCATGAAAGATTGCGATGTTTCAACCCCTGGCAGCGTGGAGAAGGGCATTTTTAGAAACAAAATTATTGTCCATTAAGAAAAGGAGAAAGTGATTTGTTGAATTGAAATGTATGGAAAAAACATGCTGATATCGTCAGTAGAGCAGCATGGAAGATGATGCTAACCAGCAATGATCGAATAAAAGATAGGATGAGAAATAGAAGGTAAAGTCAAACTATTAACCCATTCCTGAAAAATGAGATTTTTCCAGAAAATTTTCCCTTTTAATCTTTTCAAACCCTTTTCCCCAATTGGTGGAAATTTTGTTTTAGAAAGTTGGCTGCACAAATTCAGTTGATGATGCTGCACTAGTCAGTACCATAGGAGAGAAGTGGTCTCGCCCACCAAACCATGCTTACTTGCGTTTGCGGCGTGCGGCAGGAGAGTATTATGATTTCCGGGGACGATCATAAGGTATGTCCGGAGCACCGAATAAAATCCACCCCTTTTCTAAAGCATGCTTATCCACCCACCGCTAAATCTAATAAACGCGTTAATCCTTTGTTAATTGAAATCACTTTTCGGTTGGTCGTGTTGGCCGATATGGGCAAAGCTCACCGATGAAGAGGTGGGTCCTTACAATTACAAAGACGTAGGTGGAGCAGACAGGATCAAGTGGAAGGAGGGAGGACGGAAAGGCAGCCAGCCAACGAAAGGGGAAACGGACTAATAATCTAGCAGCATGATACATATTAGATAGATGATGAAACGAGGAAGACAACAAATAGATCCATTTACTCTACAGTCAATACCTGGAAAGGAGATGGATATATCATCATCAATTCGGTCATGCTGATGGAAAATTCCTCGAACTATCTGTGACCAATAACAGTAGAGGCCCACGTGTGCACTGTTCATCGACACACTGAAACGGAACGGAACAGCACGGCACGGCACGGCTCGGCGAGGCGAAAATACAAGCTAAGCATTATCATCAAAGCATCTAATCTAATCCCCCCGCTTCCCCTCATTGGCTAAATGGCTTGCTCATTTAAGGCCTGTTTAGCCGTATGTTTTTGTGTGCTGCCAGCAGCACTTTTACAAATTTCAAAAATATTTAGCCTTATTTAAAAGTGCTGGGAACTCTTAAAATATAACATGATGTTAGTAAAATTTAATATAATTGTGAAAAGTTGATAATTAACACTTCTATACATATATAAAAGAAAAATACTGGCAATAAAATTTTACTGCAAATGGACGTTTGGTGAAACTGGCCCTAAGTCGTTTCGTCCATGTGTGGAATTGCGCATGTCCTTTCGAAAGCAGAGCTGCGTACGTGGGCCAGGCCAACCGCCAAAGCCAGCCATGCGGAAGAGTATCCAAAGCCCGTCTCTGTCTATCTGTCTCTCTCTCTGCGCTGCCACTTTGCATTGTTGGTTGTACACAGCATGCAGAATTAGCTATAGGTGGCGCATCATCATTTAAGCCTTATCCAAACTAATGAAGGACCACGACACCGCCAACCTCATCATCTTCTCAGCAATCTAAATGGGTGGGACACACGGACGGCTCTCAACGTGATTTTGATGGCTGCCCTCCATCATTCGTCCCATGGGGCCCAGCGGAGAAACCTTTTTGTCTTCACCAAGGCCCGAAATACATTTCTATCAGATTTTGATCAGGTTAATATTGTTGAATCCAACATGAATGTATAGTTTAGTGTTTATGCATACCTTTTTGCTTCACCTCGTTTATGCTTAGGAAATCTTCTTCTCATCTTACAGCTTACAGATATCAACATGGACTGGATCATTAGCTTGCTTGATGATATTCGCACCCTTATCATATCTTCCTCCTCAATAAGAGCAGCAGTTAAAACCAGCATCCTGTCCAAAAGATGGAGATAGCTCTGGAAGTCAACTTTAAATCTAACCTTTGATCACGGGAATATGTTGAGTTGTGGGTTGTTGACGAACTCTGATTCATTAAGATATTCGTTGGTTTTTTTTTTTTGGATTGAGATATTGATTGATTATTAGGTGAGAGAGGAAGATGAATTCCTTTGGCAGCGTGCTGCTTAGGGGTGCGCGACTTGGTCCGGGTACCCGTGGGTCGACCCCGATGGGTACCCTAAATAAGGTAGGTTCGGTTCCATAGAACATACCCGTAGGGTCTGTTCGGTTCTTCATGAGAAATACTCGTTCAAATTCGGGTAGGGATCGAACCGACCCGGATTTCATATTATATATATATATGGGATGTGATCGTGTGCAGTCGGACTGCACCGTAATTATGGACCCCACACATATTAGATTGTAATTAAACTTTATACACTCATTTATCCATATATAAATCATATTTTAGACGGTTTAGATGTTGAAAAAACCACTTTAAACTTGATATTTACATTAAACTATTTTATTACGTTGATTTTGCACCATTTTAAGATGGAGACTACACACATGTTGGATTTGGATGAAAATTGGTATGGTAATAAAGTGAACAATTCTAAATACAATGGGTGGGGTGGATTTATGGGAAATGATCAGGTGGGCCCCACAGTGCATGGACTGCACGGTGCAGTCGCATGCACTGGATCATTTCCCTATATATATATATATATTATTCCCCGGCCGGCCAATCCTAATTCCTAATTTCCTATTAGGCTATTCCTACTTCCCATCCTGATTTCTCGATGTCGTTTTCTAGTTTCCCCCAATTCCGTGCTTGGTGAAGAGGAAAGGAAGTGAAGTGACAGAAAAGGCCCTTCATCTGCTCCCTCCGGCGATCCCAGAACCCTACTTCTAGTAAATCTCAATCCCTCCTCGTTGCATTCTCTCGATCTCTCCGTTTCCATGTCCCTTTTGCCTGAAAACCAGCTTCTCTCGTTCTGCTTTTCAAAATGTAGCCTTTTCCGAGAACGAGACGGGTCCAATCTGAAGTAGATCGAGATCTTGTTCCCAGCAAGTCCTTTTCTAATGCACTTATGCTCGAGGATTGAGTGATGTCGGTATTACTATTGACTGGGTGTTGAGGCATCTGAGCGAGGAATCAGTTCGAGATGCTCGGTCACTTTAGTTAGGTTCTGGATTTTTGCTCGGGTATTGGTTTTTGATAATGGAGTAAGTCGGAAGTTGAGGAGCTTGCAAACTGGTACTAGAAATGCAAAAACTAATTTGCTAAGTGGAGCTAGTGGGGGTCTTTATTGAGGACATTTTCTGGGAGTCGCTCGTTTGAGAGATCTGGGCTGTTGATTGCACGAGGCCCACCATGATAGCTAAATTTGAGATGAAATTGCGTTATCTATGCGTTCAGATCTATTTCTCCTCTTCCTAGTGGTTTTGCTTCCTATGCATTGGAATAATCTACGAGACCACTGGCCCTAGTCTAGATACGAATTGCAGGAATTACTTTGTCTATCCCGATGAATGGACCCAGATCTCTTGGACTTGTGACAATGGCAAAAAATCTGCTGCCGATAGACAAATGAAGATGTTCTCGTTGTATAGTTTGGAGATTCGGGCACGTAACGTAACTGAAATATTCCTCTTTGCGAAGCATTGTAGAGTGAGGTAGACAAGACTGTTTACGTAGTTCATTGGGCTTACGTCTCTCTTTTTATAACAACCTTGGTGACTTGGCCGGCGGAAAACCTTCTATATTGATCTGTTGTTCTTATATTCAATTATTCATCTTGTTTAATGTATTGAAATGTATGTTCTGTTAATCCTTACTTGTCTTTAAAAAGTTTGTTCTTAATAGGAACCAATTTTGGAATCGAACCGGAACCGACTTGCTCTTGAGAAAATTGGGTAGGGTAGACTCCGTACCGACCCTGTCTAAAATAGGGTAGGGTAGAAGTTTTTACAAAATGGGTAAGGGCAGGTTCCATCTGTACCCGGACCTACCCGACCCAAGTTGCACCCGTAGTCCTGCTTCTCCTATCAGAACGACAGTATGTCTTTCCTTATCGGTTTCTTACTTGTGGACAAGCCTCACGCTTGAAGCAATTGAATTTGAGATGGTTCATCATCAGACTAGATCATGTTGTGGAAGGATTCGACTCTACTACAATCATTACTCTCGATGTTATCCTTTCTGAAGCAGGTTTCATGAATCTTTTTTTTTAAAAAAAAAAAAAAAACTTTTGTTCAAAACTTAAACAGTTGGTTGTGATTGATTGTTCATGTCTACGCAAATTGAAGGTCACTGCACGTCCCTCCATCCAACTAAAATATTTATCAATACGCTACATGTCTCCAGATTTACAGGGAACCAGTATTTCTGCTTCTAATCTTATCTCCTTCAATTCCGCTGGGACCAAAATCGCTATACTTCGTGCCTCTATTAATTTTAAAAAGATCTTGAAGGCAGAAACCAGTGCAGTAACCTTAGGGTTGGAAAGCCTCGCTAGTAATCTTCCTAAACTGAAGTCTCTATGCTTGTACCATCATCTTCCTCGGGTATGTAGAGGGAATATGTGGTTTCGTTAGCAAGCATATTTATTAGGTTATTTCTAGCCAAATCATGTGTAGTTCAAAGTTCAAGCCATAAGCTGTGGACCCATCTCAGCACTGCCAAGCAAGGCAGGTCAGAAATCGGATTAGGAGGTGGTTTCTAATCAGTGAATCCGCCTAGCTCGCCTGCAATCCAACTAAATTCACACTATTTTTGTTTGTGTTGTTTTGTAGCAACTTCCCTACCAGAAAACTGTGTGTCAGAGAAATAGAGTGGAAAATGGAGATGGGAGGCAGAGAGCGGCTGCGCAGTGCAGCTGTTGTTTATGGGCTTGGGAGAGTGTTTGAGGTTGACAGCAGGAAAGAAGGGTGATGCGAGGGCTTGTGGAATGCGGATTTGCAAAGGCGGGAAATGAAATTTGTACGTGAAACAAAACTACCTGTCTGGCTACCCATCCAAGTTGTGCGATACCCAGCCATACACCCTATACTCCCCGGTTTACGAGTGTAGTAATTGTTGGTTGTGTATTGTATTTTAGATATCTTAGTTGAGTAAGTTTGGAATTGCATATATGTTACACAAGTTGTATGTACGTGAAAGTTATAAATGGATATGTGATCTATCGGATTTTGTACATTAGAGGAAATGTGAGTACTCCTGAATATGTTATTCAAATTGCACTATTAAATTAAATTTCAAAAAAATTTAACCTAAACTTAACAAAAAAGAAGGTGAGTTAATGGGGTATTCTATTTACATCTTTACATTCAACTAATTACGCCGGAGCATAATCATCATTCTATCACCTACGACATATGGACATCACCCAAGGCGTATTGATGTCCAAGTTTGGCCTATTTAAGGATAAGATGTAGAATTAGCTAAGAAATGAGATAAGATGGGGAATGAGATGAAAAATTGTGGTTGTATTTTGAGAATTAGAAGGGTTGTACGGGAAACAAGGAAAGTAGATTTTAATTTTTCGAAAAGTATTTTTAAAATTAAAAATTTCATCTTATGCTCGGGTATCCTTATTTCATCGAATTCGCGATCGGTTATTATGTTTCAGGAGTGATTCCAGGTGAGACAGGGCACATTGACCGAATTAATAAAATGCAAAATTGATTATTTCGTTTAAAAATATAATTATCATTGGACAAAAAATAATCGGGCCGTATAATTAATCACATAAATTAAATATTGTAACAGGTTGTTGGACCTAGAATTAATCACCTTTTGGGGTGATTTGATTTTATTTTGTAGCTAAATAAGTTGTTCTAAATAAATGTTTTTTAACATAAAAAATTGATTATTATTTTTTATTCAAAAAATAATTCATTTGCAACTGCCCTTTTCTCTGGCATCGCGCCCGCCATTTCCATCCGAGTTAGAGAGTCATAGCGGCAGAGATTGGAGAGGGATATGCGATGAGCTCCCCTGCCCGATCGTCCGGAGCATCGCAGCAGCAGCAGCTACAGGTTGGCGGCTCAGGCCACTCAGCAGACGACATCTCCCCTATCCATTTCCCTGCCGATCACATCTCCGCTCAAGATCGGAAGGAAGAAGCCCTTCTTTGTACTTCGCTCTATTCTTCTCTTCTCTCTCTCTGTTCCTTTCCACGTTCCTCTTCCCATGGGTCATCAACGTTGACATTTCAAAATCTTTCATAGGACCCCAAGACATACTGACTATTTTGATTTTTGATTTTGATTTTTTAAAATTGTTTTGGAAGGATTGATTTTGGGTGTGTTATATGACGTTGCTGTAACAATAGTCTTACTTTTTTTCATCATTCTTCGTATTTTTCACTTATCAATTTTGTTTTCCTCTTTCAAAATCATATGGCAGTTCTGAAATCCGATGTGATGGCTGCACTTCAGAAGGAGGTGAAATCTCTGGATGAGGATAGCTGGAAGTTTGCTGGGCCTCGCTCCCAAATCCATCTTATCTCAAGACCTGGTAAACCTTCAAACAGAAACTAGCAAGACTAGTTGGGGATGTCAAAATTATCTCTTTCTGCATTACATGCCAACCTTTTTAGTATTTTGAATGGAATAGCATCTGATGAATCTCTCTCTCATTCTATGCTATTTTATATAACGTTATCTGACTCTGGAGTTTCTTCCTTTTATTTGCATGATCTGACTCCCCTTTTTTCCCTCTATTTCTATGGACTATTGTTAGGCAGCCATCCATTCGATCGCATACAGAAGCTGCAAAAAGAAGAGCTTTCTGAATCTTTTCCTCGTGGAAAATAAGCTAGAGGCATTGCTTATGAAGTACAAATGTTTTCTTTACTCGAAGAGGGGGGAAAAACACCTGCAGAAATAGTTCTGCACTTTGAAATTTCGTAGCACGCCAAGCACAATCTTTCTATTGTGTAAGCTCTGTACATGCTATAACAATGTCACATGAAGAGTAGTGTTGAGTTATGATGTCTTCTTGCTTTTCCATTCCTTTTTTTTTTTCCCTTCAATATTTCTCTTGTTTTACTAGCGGAGTGATTGCTATGTATGAGAACAAATCATGGATTGTTTTCCGACTTTCTACATCTTGTAAGAATCAGTTACTGATCAAATTGTCATTGTTATGGCAAATGATCATTGAATCATGTTCTGTCACAGATATTGGCTTAAGTCTTGGCAGATGGTAAATGCATTAGGTTTGTCCATCGTGCTATGCATTGCTCTTATCAAACTCGTCCCCGCGTGATAGACTGATAGTTCTAACACAAGTAATGAATGATAAATATGCAGCTGTATGCAAAGGTGAAATCCCAATTAAGCTGGTTCGAGTAGGAGAAATGACACATAGAAGTGTGCCATTCAACCAGCAAAACTCATTGAAACCACATGATTCAGTGCTGGATACCTGGAAAGCCCTTGATCAGAAGTCAGACATCCGCTCTGGAAAACTATTTGGGCGAGAGAGAGAATAGTCCGTTTATGACCACCACCCGGGATATTGGTTGGTAAATGATTCAAAAACATGGACCCGGGTATTATCCGGGAATTGCATCATTGCATGGAACCGAAGCTTGTTTATTTGAGTCATTTGCCCCTTGTACTTTTACAATGCGATATTTTCTGCTTTGGCTGGGCAGCTCAACTCTATAGTTTTAAAACGTGTCATACTCTAATTATCTTGATTATCTCTCTGAACCACTTAGTTTATCTTCAGGAAGCTTGGTTCATCTCTCTGAGTCACATTTACTGAAGGGTGTTAAGTTCTAATTCTGTAATTCATGATGACGGCACTCTATTCATATGTTTCGACTTTGGACGTGCAAATTAAGTTACAACACAGACGCATTCAAAAAATCAGGTAGGGTTTTTTAGAAGATCGGTATCTGTTGGTTATTGGTGTATACATTTTAGAAGATTTGGCCTTTTTTGGGCCACTGAAAATATGCAAAAACCATATGAACACTGGCTGCTAAGGACCAATGATCGATCTAAAATCTCAGATGACAATGGGGGAATGGTTGAACGATTCTGCTGCTGTTGCTCCTCTTATGTAGTCTTGTTTGGTGAGGAGAAGGCTATTGTTTTCCGGAGGATTATCCGATTACGCGAAGATCATGGCTTTTATCAAGAAATGGAAGTTCTACATATATTGCTTAGTGACCATGGGCATAGCCTAATTGGTGCACATCCTAGATTGTGTCAGAAGGTCAGGATTTTGACGTGTTTGTCTCCCGTTGTAAGGAGCATTTGTCTCTTGCTGATATCAGTTGGGTGTAATTAATTGAGAAAAAATAAAAAAAAGGTTAATTGTATAAAGATATAACAAACATAAATTTTGTAAGTCAATTTTTAGATGGAACAATAAAAAATGTATTGCTTCATTTGATAATTTAATTTATATTTATTTCTTGGCATTTATTTTGCCGAATTTATACTGATATTTTACGTACCCTAGATTTTTTTTTTTTTTTTTGAGTAAGTACCCTAGAAAACTTTTAGAAAATCTTAAAGCGTGTAAACTTTAAATTTTATTTGCTGTACTTTTTTTTTGTTGGTCCAGTTTGCTCTACTTTTATTGCTACTTCAAGGTTATTGCTAGTCGTTGTTAGTTTATCATAATAGATGACTTTTTGTACATCTGACTAGATTTTTTAGCATGCAATAAGCGAAAAAACGTAATTTATTCAATAATAAGGGTAAAAAGGTTTTTGGTTGTTGCATTTTGCCTAGTTGCCGTGAGGGCTATTGTGATAAATATTTTTTTAAAAAATGAACTAATTGCTGGCATCAAAATTTTTTTAAAAAAGAAATGCTGGTCTTTTCTAGTGCATTGCGGGTAGTGATTAGTGAGTAGCAACAGAAAAATTAATTTCGCCGAGTTTGTTACTTGAGCTCTGCCCAACCCATCAAATCTCTTTTCAACATTTGAATGGCCCAGCAGTGATTGAAGTTTCGATTTCTATTCTGAGCTGAAGCAGTAGTCTTTATTCACACAAAAAGCTACCAATTTTGTTGATAAAAAAATGTAACAGTTTCTATAAAAATGTCAAGGTTGATGAATGGAATTAAAAAATCAAATATAAATTTTTTTTCATGTTAACTATTACATTAAAAATAAAAAAGAGTCAATAAGGGTGCTTAATGCTGGAAAAAGTGAGTTACAATGACAGTCATATTTTGAAGGAAGAAAAAAAATAAAATTTATTGTTAAAAGAAAATGTCTATTTCTTTATCTCACAGTTAAACGCCCCACTTGGATGATCCACGGGCAATGACGAATGACGATCTTTATATTCCGACTTTCAAGTTTTAATTTCCATTAAATATACAAAGCAAAAAAGAAGATAATAATTAAAAATGAATATAATGATGAAAAAATGAAGGTATCAACATATACTATGATACATACGTCAATCAAATTTTTTTTCTAAAAAAATTAATTTTCGTAAGATTAAAATTCTCGCTACAAAATGTTGGAATCCGTTTAATTAATCGCCATCTATCTAATCCAACCCATTTGAGGTTGAGTTCCATATTTACACGTCTGCTAATTAACTCTAGCAAGCAATCTGGTCTAGCATCTCAGAAATAGAATAGAATTTAAGAAGTGTGAAATATATCAATATATATATATATATATATATATTGATAGAAAAAGAATGAAAGAATAAAAGAAAGATTTCTGTTTTCATGAATCTTCAACTTCGTCAACCAAGCCTTTGGAGGAACATGCATCCAAGAAAGGGTGGGAGAGCAGCTCTTGCACTGTGCCTCTCTTCCTCCAGTCCTTCTCCAGGCATCGCCCCACGAAGTCCCGGAACTCCACCGACGCCGCCGCCTCGGTCATCTCCGGCGGCTCCCCAAAGCATATGGCCCACATCAGCGTCGCCCAGTCGGCCCTCTCTCCCGGCGATATCAGCGGAAAATGCCCCACGTGGCATTCGAGCAGTGCCACCCCCAGCGCCCAAACATCCCCAGCGAAGCCATTGTACTGCTGCCCTCGGCATCTCTCCGGATCGAACCTCTCCGGACTCATATATGCACACGTTCCCACGTACGACGAACAGCAGCCTTTCACCCCAGGCTCCACCTCCCTACTCACCCCAAAATCCGCAATCTTCACCTCTCCCTTCTCGTTGATCAGCAGGTTCGACGGCTTGATGTCCCGGTGCACGATGCCCAGGCCGTGAAGGTAGCTCAGCCCCTCCAGCACCTGTCGCGCCACGTAAGATATCTGCTTCTCCGGCAGCCGTTTCCGGGCGCGGAGCACGTCCTGCAGCGATCCCCTCCCCATGTACTCCATCAGGAAGCAGACGTCTCCGCCGCCGCCGAAGACGGTGTGGCAGCGGACGATGAATGGGGAGGCGGCGACGCGGCGGAGAATGTCGGCCTCGCGGGCGGCGGGCACTCGGAGGACCTTGAGGGCGAAGACGGCGGAGGTCCAGCGGTGGCGGACCTTGTAGACGGTGCCACCTTCGCCATGGCCAATGACGGCGAGTTTTTCCAAGTCAGAGAGAGCGTCGACGCCAGGGGAGTCGGGGGAGGGGGGCAATGGGTGGGAGTCTGGGGAGGAAGGAGGGAAGAGGATTTGGAAATGGGGGTTGGGGTTGGAAAGAGGGAGTTTGAGTGGGTTGTGTTGCCTTTTAGCTCTGTAAAAAGCCATGGAGAGGAGAGAGGTTGGATGATCTTGAATGGGCACTGCTATACGTGTATATACATGTATATATATATATATATGTGTGTGTGTTGTGTTTGTTTTTGTTTTTGAAAATTAAAAGAAATGTATGATGGGATGGATGAAAGGAAATGAAAGAGAGGAAATAAATAAGAATGGGGGAGAGGAGTGGTGCATTCGGAGGGTGATCCGAGGTATTTGGGGCAGGTGAGTATTTTCAGGCTACGTCAGCACATATCTTGGCTCTCTGCCCTTCATGTCGTTATCATCGTGTTTTGGAGTTTCACCCACAGCCACCTGCCACTCTCTCCGTCCTTCTACCATTTATGTGGGCTCCACCTCCCTTTTTTTTTTTTTCAAAAAATAAAATAAAAAGGAAGTAATTTATTATATATATATATATATTTATTTTAATCCCCCCCAAAGTGCCACTCATCTGCCCCCCTTCGAATGTTGGAAATTATTTGCTTCAAGTTTGGCTCCCTGCACACTCATACCGTTGTGCCAGGACAGGAAAAAACTTCTTCAATATCTCTGCCTTGCACTTTTACATCTCGGCCTTATTATTATTATTATTATTATTATTATTATTTAATCCTTTACTATAAGAAATTATATAATTAATTATTTATTTAGCTTATGTAAAAACATTATTCTCATGTGCCGTTTCTTTTCAAGTTCTTAATATGATTTTTTACTTTTTTTTCTTTTAGAGAGAATTTCATTTTAATTATTAATTACGCTCTATCCGTACGTATAAAGTGAAATACTTTAATGATATCGATACCATTGAAAAGTTCAGCAAGCGACGCTCAATTCGGGCCTATAGTGAATTAAAATCTAACCTACCCAATCCAATTGATATTATTTATTTAATTAGGAACCCAAGTTTTATTTAGATTAAATATGTGAATCAGTCTCATTTGAAAGTATAAATTCAACATGGTTAAAATACACATGGTTACAACACAAGCTATACCTCGGAAAATTCATTTATAATATTTTATATTTTTTCTTTATACACTTGTTTATATAAATGTATTTAATATATAAACCAAAATTTACCATTTTTGAATATATGTATATATTTTTTTTGAACTTTTTAGAAAGAATCTCAAAAGATAGATGCACAATAAAAAATGTTAAAATTTAGTTTATACGTTAAATACATTTAGATAAACAAGTTTACGAAGAAAAAAATAAAAAAAGTGTTGTAAATGGATTTTTTAAAGTGGACTAAATGAGACATTTGCTTAGCTTGACTAACATGATCATTTCTTATGTAAAACTTAATTTATATGTTACATACACTTAGATAAACAAGTATACGAAGAAAAAATAAAAAATATTGCAAATGAATTTTTTTGAGGTGGGCTAAGGGAGACATTTGCTTAGCTCGACTAACAGGATCATTTTTTATATATAAAATCAATATAGTTAAAGAGGAATGTTCCTGTTAGCTCGGGTTCAGTAAATGTCTCGCTTAGCTTACCACAAAAAATTCATTTAAAATTCTTTTTTAAAATTTTTTTGTCATACACTTGTTTATCTACGTGTATTTAACATATAAACTAAGTTTTACTATTTTTAGATAAAAACATAATTTGACACAGCAGGGTGCAATTAGCTTCATTGCACCCCAAGTGTATTTAACTTATTTTTTTGAATTTTTTTACATCACTGTTAATTTAAATGTATTTAAGATGTGTATAAATTTTTACCAATTTTGGATTTTTAGATATTTTTTAAAAATTTAAAATCAATAACATTTTAAGTAATTTTAAATTACTAAAACGCCATTAATTTTAAAAATCTAAAAATCTTCAAAAATAATAAAAATCGATGCACATATTAAATACACTTAAATTAATAATAAAGTAAAAAATTTAAAAAAATACAAAAAACAAGTTAAATACACCCTGGTGCACCGAAGCTAAGTGCACTTGGGTGCATAAAATCACATTCCTTTTAGATATATGTATATTTTTTTGATATTTTTAAACATAATAGTATTTTAAAATGGCTAAAATAACTTTATCTTTAAAAAGCTCAAAAAATATATTTACATATCAAAAAATGGTAAAACTTGATTCGTATGTTAAATATACTTAAATAAACAAATGTATGAAGAAAAAATAAAAAAATATTTCAAATTAGTTTTTTGAGGTGAGATAATTGACACATTTGTTTAACCTGGGCTAACAAGATCATTTTTTATAATTAAAATATATAACTTACAAAACTGTATATGCAACATGATTGAAATATATAGTATAAAATGTATAAAATTAACATAGTTAAAATATATAACTTTTTAAATTATATATCAATTTCAAAACTTTATATTCAACGTCTAAGCAGTTTAAGATATTATTCTTAGGTGTATAAATAATTTGATAAATTTACACTGTTGCATTTTAATGTATTTTTGAATGGATTCAAGTATTTTCATAATTTACATAAGATTGTGCACATTTTAAGACAATTATGACCCACCAAAGAATATGTTTGAAATGATTTTTGATGTAATATTAAAACAAATCACGTTATACAAATGAATGGACAAGAATGCGGTCGAATCAACCAAGGTGTGCCCAAAACGAAGCAACATACTAGAATCTCTTAGTAATACCGATTACCATTGAAGTATCTCCGATATTCCTATGTATAAATAAGGTTGAGTTCAAAGAAGTGGATAAATTGAGTTGTCGAATTTAGTTCAGGGTGGGTTTTAATTTATTATTTGAGATGAATAGGGTTGGATGGAAGAGTAAGAAATCAAAGGATTTTTCGAATCCATTGTGTCACCTGTACTAAGCTGTAACCTTTTCATTTATTTTATAGCTGAAATAACATTACAAGCAAAGGAACCAAAACCCCAACGGTAATGAATTGAAGAAAAATTTCGAATTAAAATAAAATAAATAATAACGTGCTCAAACTTCAAAATGCGGAAAAACATTCAAAATTCAAAAGCGCCTTCAAATTTGAACCGTCGAACATTGGAAGGATTTTCGCGAAATAGACGCTATATGTAAGTATGAATAATTACATTTTAGTACAGATAGTTTGATATTTTGCAAAAATTAACGTTACAGTTGTATTGCTTACTCCTCGTGTAAGGATCATTCGTGTCCTTTTTTTCACTCTTCTGAAGATGAAAGGGAGCATCTTCGCTTTTCTGAAAGCGAAGATGAAGGGTAAGAGTGTTTTTTTTAATAAAGCACCTGATGATTATTATAAAAAGTACTGCATTTTTATTTTATGCGAAGGCGTCCGGTGCCATTCACATACAATTTCCAAATAAATTAATCAGATTTTGCACTATAACATGAGTTTGATGTTTTCAACTCACTGCAAAATTGCCTAGCATCGGAAAAAGTTTGGGAAAGCTCATTGAATACAGCAAACCCATTACAAGGCAGACCTTCAGACCAATCAATGAAATTATTGGCAGCATAAAACTTATCCAGAGTCCCTAGAGCCTGCTTTTGCAGCATCACCAGCAAATAATAATGTTTTGGGTCTTTTTACCCTTTTGATGAGTCATACAATTGTTACAAGGCAGGAAAAGCCCTGGGAGCATACAGAAAAATGCAACTGTAATGTGGAGCACAACCACAAACTGGTCCAAATTCAAGAAGTGGAAATTAATTTTATCATCATCGACTGTAAAAAGTTTATAATTCTTCTTCCAAGCATCCGCAGAGCTCTGGATTCATCTGTTAAAAGCAAGCCGAGGATAAGCACTTGGAGATTTTGCAGGGACCCTCTGATAGTTGTTTGGTTCAAAACTAAATTTGTATGTTCTTAAACCCTCTCCCAACAAAAGCTACTCAATGCAGAGCATAAAAGAAATAGAACGGGCTTACAAAACACCACAGAAGAACCGTTCTACCAGATGCTCCTTTGGCCTGCTTGTGATGGACGGGTAGAAAAAATTTAACTAGTGGCCTGAACTCCACAATTGCAGACAAATGACAGGTGCAGAAGATGGCGTTTGGTGGCTCTTGCACAACTCTACTGAGAGGAGAATGGTAACAGCAATCTAGTTTGTCTTTAGTAATCTAAACCAAAAGATTTACATTGGGTATATTGTTAGCCTTTGCCCTCTGATGAGAGAAGCCCCATCTGCTCTGTGAGATGCTCCATATTTTGAGTTTTATCCCATCGCATTTCCTTCTCTTCCTGCACGCCAGTTTCCTGCATGCTGGCTTCTTGAAAGCCAGTTTCAACCTCCTCCGAATCACCCGAGATCGGGCTTGTAGAAAGGAACTGTTCCCAGAAAGAGTCATTTATTCCAGGAAGCCTTGGGACATCATCAAATAAACTGTTAATATCCGCATCAACAGAAAACTTGTCAGCTTCAATTGGAACAGACCCATCTACACCCACAGCCATAGGATCAATAAAACTGCTAGCTGCATCAGGCACGACAAACCCCTCACTTGGAATATCAACAATGCTGCTTTCAGCCACCATGTTCTGCATTTCAGCAAATTCAGGAATACCAATATCTGTATGGGGTGAAACAATTGCATCTTGCACTCCAGGTAGAACACCTATATCTGATGTTGTTACCATGTCTGTCGGACCGCAAGATGATTGAATCTCAGATATAGCTGCAGATGGGCGAATGCCAGAAAATCCAGAGCTTACTGGCACAAATGAAATCCCTGAAGTTGGTGGGACCTCAGCAACTGTTACTCCAGAGATCTGCTTTGAAGAGCTTCCATCGCCTGGCGCACCCGATTGTGAGGAAACGTTATCTATCAGGAAACTGTCAGAGGTATTAGAGGTTTCAATCCTTGGAGATTGGCTAGCCTTCAGTATTTGCATTAGCATAGCTTTTGCTGCTTCGTTCATTAAAGGCTGATATTTAACAATCTGCCCATCAGAAGTAGCAGCATTTTCACCCTCGGTCTCATCCTCATGTTTGGGTAGTCTCCTCTTTTTGTTTGCTGCAGCTATGCGCCTGTTGCTGTCATTTTGTTGTACCAGCTGGGCCAAAAACCCTGGGCTCTGCATGGCCTTTGCCAAGAAAGACATCATTTGTTGCTGGCGCTGCTCCATTCCTTGGAGGCGCTGCACTAAGGTCTGCAACTGGTGATCTGTGGTCTGCTGCTGCTGCCTCAACCGCACAAGTTCCTGCATAAGCACATTCTTATCTCTCTTAAGCCTTTCAACCTCTTCCTCAAGCCCGAATTTTCCAACCTCCACACATGCCCCAACAGAAGCAGACTGCCCTTGAGGTGGCTGGGGTTGTGCATGGACATGAATGGGCTTTCGCCTGCTAATAGTCTTCAACAGATGCTTTTGACCCCTTAGAAAACCCTCATTCGCGAATTCCCATCGATCTGGGTCAACTTTCCTGAAACCCTGCCCACATGGGACAAAAGTGACTGTCAACATCAATTGCATTCAAAACGCAGAGTTTTCTTTATCAAAAAAAAATATGCAGAGTTTTCTGAAAGGTATTCTTCTAACATTTAAGCATTCAAACATGCATGAACCAGGCATGCTCAAAGTCATTCAACTTTAACTATACAAGTTGTAGCATCTAGGAAAAACATGCAATAATCAGCATTCAGCACCCCAACTGTATTCATTCCCATGTCTAGAAGTTAAGACAAATGACACATTGATAGTGGTCCCAAAAGCATGCCCTAGAAAGCAGATTGGCACGTGAAGTGTAGGCAAACTTACTTGTATAAAGGCAGTCTCTCTAAAAAAGTAAGATACTTAATTCTGGGTTTCCAAGAGGCTAAATGAGATAGAAACCTCAAGCAAGGAATCTGTTGCCTACGGAAATACTCAGGCCAAATTGGAACCTTGTTTGCAATGAGACAGCATCAGTGAGAATTCATTGGCAATACCAATTCCTAATAAAAAGAAATCTTACTGACATTAAGCCGCTTACATAAAACTACAGAATAAAAACAAATCACCAACGTTTAGGCATGGCCTATGCCTAACTCTTTTAGGTGTTGGGTATCCACCTTGCCCATTGAGGGCCATCAATACAGTACTACTTAACTCAAAGCAACCACAAACTTCTAGGAACAGCGCCGTTTTTCTTATTCATGCATTAAAATTGTACACATAAACACTGACATTTCACCAAACACATCATATGATATGTCCTGTTTCTTCAAACTAGTTCTATCCTTACTGTCATGTTAGTCTAAGCCAACATTGATGTTCATCTAAATGCTTCTCACCCCATCAGAGGTCTTGATGAGAGCTTAATACACATACCGACTGGCCAGTGCATCCACTTTGAGCAGGAACCAAAAAGTAAAACATATCGGATAAATAGAGGTTGAGTAGCGATCCAATGCTCCTGGTCCAACGAGCTATTTTTTAATTTTCTTTTGCATTCATGTGCAGGCCCACACATGAACTTTTATATGTTCAAAATTCTTATTTCTCGAATTTTGAAAATTGAAAAAGGCCATTTTCATGTGATCTTTTTCAAAATTCAAAATTCAAAAAAAAAAGTTGGGCGCATTTGGTAAGATTTTTCAAAAATTGGTGATTTTTTTTTAAATGAATAGGGTAATAATATGATATGAAAGGAGTAATGATTAAGAGTAAAGTGAATAAAGTTAAAATAGATAAGATAGTTGTATGGAAAGGATGTAAAGAAGTTATTGTAAAGTATGATAGTTGTATGGAAAAGTACGTGAAAAAATTGTGAAAAAAGTATAATTTTTTCTTGTTTACCAAACATACCCTAAATCCAAAAAATAAAAATATTACACACATAGGAAGTTCATATTTGGGCCCATATATGAATACGAATATATATCTATATATCACAACAATTAAAATATCCTGGGAGAGGGGCATTTAGCATTGAATAGTTACTCATTGGATAGCTGCAGATACATCTTATGAACAAAATGAATTCAGAAACTAATGAATCAGTTCGTGGCACTGTGTCTCCATTACAACTAAGGTTATTACATTCAATATCAGTGGACTTGCTGATCATTCTTCAAAGAGAAGATAAGGTTGGAATAGGGAAAGAGTTCTTGTTACCTAGAATTTCCTCTAGAAGACTTGATGTTTAATAAGGAATCAGGACAGGTTCATAGCTGCTTAGGCTGACAAAATCTGGTTGTCTAGAATAAAACATTATGATCCAAAAAGTTTTGAAAAACAAAAAAATCCTTATCCAATAATAGAAAGATGACTTTTCTGTGTTATTGCATTCAATACGAGTTGGTCTAAAACAAAACACTTATATTGGTCACAGTCCAGCAAACGTGGTCCATAACCTACACAGTGCACAACATGTAACTTCACTTTGCCACAGACAATTTTTTTTTTTTTTGGCTGCAATAGTTTACATCAGTTATTCTGTATTACAGCAGGATTAAGTGTAATCAAAACTCCAACCATCTGATTAATTTTAATTAATTAATATAATTACAATTATTTTCCTCAAGATACTTTAGAAACATAACCTCACTAATAGCATTCAAGAAAATCACTAGCATCTACAAGACACAAACATTGAAAAGGTCAACAACGACTGGAGCACCAAATCCATGCATATAGGAGGCACGAAATCTACAACTCCACAGAACAACATCCATAAAGAAGGGAGCTGACCAGTAGACCTACTTGGAACCAGGATTTAAATATAATAAATAGAAATTGCACCAGAACCTGCAAGCAAAGTTGGCTACTTACCAAACCATGCAGTTGGTGAAAAGTCTAAGCTCCTTTCTCATTTAACAACATAGATTCTACCTGCCTGAGCTCTTTGACTAAGTGACTTTTTCCCCCATGGAAAATAACAGATGAAAAAACGTGCATTTTTATCAAATTGAACAGTGCCTTCTTCAGGATGAAATGAAGCTAGAATAAAGAACCAGACTTTCCCCAATAGAAGGTGAATATATACCAAACTTGATATTCATTTGCTTCACTTACATCCCAACATCTATACCAGATACAACATATTTGGAATAAAATTAACACCAAATGCCAAGCAAAAGATGTGGAATGATTCCTAAAGACCAACACACATCTCACCAATTAGGATATAATAGAATCCTTAGATCGATGAAGTATCAAATCTAGCCCTGCTAACAGTAACTCAAGGTACAGACTTCAACTACATGGAAACAAAAGAGGGATTATCAGCTAGTGAAAATGTTATGCCCACCGCCTATATATATGGATCAATGGTTAATGGGAAAAGGCAGAGACAAGGAAGAGAGCTAAATACTTTAAATTCCCATTAGAGTAATGTCTTATGTGGCCAATCTAAAAGATTGAAATGCTGCCAACATACAAAAGAGCAAAGAACTTAGAGCAAATCCAAACATTCACAGAGCAAAACCCAAATTCATTTGAATCGATGCTTTATATGCAAAGAATTGGACTGAGACACTATTCACACTATGTTGTTTGCATACTAAACTTTATGATACACTATTTCACATCTCTATACTCTTTTAAACATGAACCATAAAAAAGTAACCAGTTAATTCTAGCCTAATGTTTTTCAATATACAGCATGGATTTTTTTCGTGCACTCAATCTAGAAAATCCACAATGGAAATATGGAAGCACTATGAAAGCTGCAGGTGGGCTTAGCTCTTCCCAACTGATGTGAGCCAATTCTATAGCTAATCATTGCAAATGGCTCCATCTATCGCCTCCTCATGAGAATAACTTGTAGCACAATAAAGCAGAATTCATGAAGGTCAGTATATGAGAAAACATACAGTTAAGAAAAGAGCACAGACGTCTATTTGTTTGATTCATAATTTTGAATCGCCAAATATCCACAAAGAAGCCCATCTGAATTTGTATGCGAGGAATTTCAGCATAGCAAATTCCCATACAGGCACTGACAGTAGATGGGCAAGGACTTGCATGCAATGGCCTCAGAAAAACATCCACAACATATACTCCAGGGAATCATTCTGTTCTTTTATCCTTTTGCTTTCCTTTCTTGTGCAATAGCACAGTTAGACGTTTGCATAGGATGCATTTACAAACTATTTACTTGAGAAACACAAGCAAATGATTTGAAAGCACAGGTCTCTGAGACAAAATCCACTGAACCGAGAAACACAAGCAAATGATTTGAAAGCACAGGTCTCTGAGACACAATCCATTGGAGCATATCTGTATAGCCATTGACCTGAGCAGTGGGACCTAAGGGAGCATTGCATGAATTCTGATGATGCTGAAAGCAGCATATAAGTGAATTAATTTCTAAGAAAAGAATAGAACATTGAAGGTATGTCCTTTATATTCAAGTGTGCAAGTGTCTCCTAAACACCCATCCAATACAATCACAATGCTAGCAACCATTCTAATATCCTGTCTATGACCCACAAGAGGGCATGAGTGTATATTTAGAATGAGGGCGTATATTCAGCCTAGATTTAAGAAATAATATTTTCCCTCAACACGTCCTTACTAAATTCTAACTAGTGCTGCCCTCTGCATAGGTGAATACTAATACGCAAATGAAGCATCATAGTAAGATATCACTACTCATCTATTTTCCATTTTCTTCTTGCAATGGGGAAGCAAACTCCACCACATTGTATACAATTCACTGGTTCTACATCCACGATCTGGTACTCGCATGGCCCATCATGCCCTGAAAATTTATATGCAACGAGCCCAACGAGGACATCAGAACTTAATCCGATGTCATATATCTCAATCCCTATAATATTCTTCCAATTTTTATGAATGTAGACTGATTCTACCAACAGCTGAGGTCACTTTCAAATTGGAGTTTTTCAGCACAGGTAAATTTCAGGGCAGCTTCAAATTACATCAAGTCCAGCAAAATAAACACTAAGAAGGGGAAACATCGAAAATCCAAAGTAGAAGAGAGATTGCATCGCCTCTGGCTTACATAGGTATTCAGCTGGCGGACGAAACTGGAGAAGTTGTTGTGCTTGAAGTACTTGGGGAGGAGGACCTTCGCAAACTCCGGTGGATCCCAGACAACGAAGCTGTTGTTCCCGGGGCTCCACGACACGATCGCGTCGGTCGAGGGGTCGTCGACCATGTCGTAGGTCTTGCTGAGAAACGGCGGGGGAGCGTTCGCGTTGGGGATCCCGCTTCCGCTGCCGCCGCCGCTTCCCCCGCCGTCATGCCCTCCGTCCATGTGGGTGCCGCACCAAGATCAGAAAGATGACATCGACCCGATCCAAGACAAAGAATCTCAGAGTCGAAGAGGTCAAATACAAATCTCGGTCTTGCAGCTAGGGTTTTGCAGGGAGGGAGGAGTTGGGGATTGAGGGGAAACAAAACCCCAAGTGCACTGGGGACTGGGGAGAGACTGTACGGTCCGAATGCTATTTTTATTTTTTACTTTTGTTTTTTTTTTTTTTTCTAAAAGGATATATCACGTACGTATTCTTTTCTAAAAGAGGTTACGTCGGCAGAGGAGACAGGTTCCAATCGCGGACGAGAGATCAGATCATCAGAGAAGAGCGCAGATTTTTGCATAATTAATCTTTAAGTTTGAAATGATGTCAAAAAAAAAAATCTTTAAGTTTGAAATTTTGCATATTTAATCGTAGGTTTTAAATATTTGCAAAATTAATCCTTTAAGGTATGTGTGGCAATTATAAGAACTTATCAACCTAAAACATTTTAATTTAAAATTTTTTACTCAATTATTTTTCATATTTTTTATACAACTAATCTACATTTTAATCATTTTTAGGAATACAACTCGATTTAAGTACTTGTGGGTTGACTCATTTGGCATCCTAAATCGGATAAGGTCAATTCCAACATATTAATTGTAGTGTGTACTTTAGTTTTGGGTATAAAATGCTTGCTGAAATTTAGGTACGGTTAATTTTAGGGGTTGGGTATCAGAACTGACTCAAATTCCATATACTAATTATATATAATACTAATATATACATATATATATTAATATACTCAATTGAACTCATACTTAGCTGATGGTTGCTTGACTTTTTACTATTCTTTCTTGAAGAAATCCTAGCATATATGTAGCCGACAGCTGAAGTGCAAATTGCTAATTTCGAGCATAAACAATATCACGACGTCGCCCTCGCTTCCCAACCACCCTCTCTCCCCTTTGACCCTCATACAATCACTCTAGATCTCATTTCAACCTCAAAATTTTCTTTGAGCATCTATTCTTTGCTCTGAATCCTTGACATACACTCCTCTCATACCGCAAATCATCTTCTTGTTTGAACCTTAAGAGTCTTATTCTTCGTTTTTCTTCAAATGTGCTTCATCTCTTCTTCAAGTTGCCTTGACTCATATTAATTTATGAATTTTTGCAGAATTAACTTGCTAACTTTCAAATTTGTAGAAAATAACTCTTTAGGTTTAAAATTTTGCAAATATTGCCTTTCGCAAAAATTTTTGCTTATAATTTGTTTTTTGAGGATTTCAAGTCATTTTCTAAAAATTAAATTTGCGAATATTCAAATAAATAGTTTACGCTTTGTGAATCTTTCATTATATTAAATAAGTGGCTTTCATATTTTATGAAATTTCCATGATAATAATCTAAAACTATTTTTCTTGTGTTATAAAAAATATAATAAAATACTTTAAAATATCGAAATTTAAAAGTATTTCTCGCTTCAAATAATTTAGTTTGTTGCCTTTTAAATTTTGTAAATTCTCATTTATAAATAATGTTCACAATTAATTTTGCTACATTATAATAGAAAATAAGAAAAATATTTTAAAATTCAGTTTTTAAAAGTACATCTTACACTTTTTCAAATTTTTTCTTGATAATTTTTCGGTTTTTCCTCCATTACCAAACATACTCTTAAATATTAATATATAATTTTTAAATATTTTAGATATTTCAAAACTTATTTTATTTTTCATAAGTAATTTTTTGTAATTTCATTATCAATTATAAAAATTATTCATAAATAAAATTTCATAGAATGTAAAGGCAATAGATTATGTTTTTTAATGTGAGGAATAATTTTAGAAATAATTTTTATATTTGAAAGTATTTTTGTATTTTTATTCTATAATACAAAAATTAATTTTTATATTACTTTTTGTGAGAATTTGCAAAATCTAAAAGATATCAAAATCGACCTATTTAATATGAAGAATACTTATCACGAATTTTTTATTTAAATATTTATAAAGTTAGCACCTTGACTTTAGCGTTTGTTTCAAAAATAAGTGAAATTATTTTCTCAAAAAAAAATCATAAAAATTAGTTTTTTTAAACAACTAGATTTACAAAACCCATAAAATGAGAGAGATATTTTTGCAATTTCAAAAAAATAATTTTGCAAAAATCGCTAACAAAATGAGGTAGGGACAATTTTGTTAGATAGAAATTATGACGGATATGACGGATGTTTCTAATGAAGATTAGATTTGCAAAATTCTTAAATTTGGAGGGATAATTTTGCAAATATTCAAGACCAAGAGGCCACTAAATAAAGTTGCAAACGTGGACAGACAAGAAACCCAAAAGGCACGGTTCCCGGGCGCCGTGAGAAAGTGGTCGGCGACCTGCTGTGCCGGTTGCTGGGCTTTCTACACCGTCCAGTTGTCAAGCAAGTGATATGGGTGTGTCTTC
Organism: Annona cherimola; assembly: GCA_030490835.1. Lineage (NCBI taxonomy): Eukaryota > Viridiplantae > Streptophyta > Magnoliopsida > Magnoliales > Annonaceae > Annona > Annona cherimola. Next base: position 4,286,671 of record CM059974.1, read on the forward strand.
TCGGGCTACTTTTACCATTCGATTATATTTTACTAGCGATGTTTTCCTACTTTATCTTTTAATATCCGTTGAACAGTATTAATAGTGTTAATGGTCATAGGTAACCCCTCGATCCGCTCGTTCAATCCATTTGAAAATAAGTTTAGGTTGGAATTTTTGAATAAATGAGTTATAACCTGTCAACCTGTTTAATTATTTAATTAAATAAACGGGTTAGAGTTAAGATTTTATTACCGGTTGACCCATTTAGTAACCCATTTAATTCATTTAACTCATTAAATATATATATAAATATAAATCCCTTAGTTCTTTTCTCATGATAAGTCTTTCTCTCACTGCTTAATTTTCATTTTTATACTACTGCATTAATTTCATTTTCCTATTACTGCGCTATTTCCATTTCTCTTGCCCTAAAAATACTCTCTCACTTTTTTCCGTGAGATCATTGTCTGCCAAAGTCTAGGCCTTTAGGTCATTTGCTATACAATAAATGAGTTATAAATGGATTAGGGTTGAGATTTTTTAAATGAGTTAATAAACAGATTAAAGCTAGGATATTTTAAATGAGTTAGGATTAAGATTAGACTTCAAACTATACAACTCAATCCGTTAACACCCCTAACCAATAATCACACACCATTCTATTTCTTTGTTTGTTTGTACTAATTTTTTATTTATTTATTAAGAGTATGCTTGACAACTCAAAAAGAACTATTCAAATTACAACTTTTCACCTTTTATAACTACTCTATCTTTTAATTATTTCTTCATATTTTTTTATACAACTATGTATTTTTAAATATTTTTTACACAATTATATATACAACTAATTTATCTATTTTAACTTTGTTCTCTTTACTCTTTACCATTACTCTTATCCTATTACATTATTTTCTTTCATTTTGAAAACTTTTACACAAAAATTTTTTTATCCAAAAGTTTTCTTACTTCTCAAATACACCGCAAAAGGCTATCTTTTTCATGTTTAGTTACTTTATCTTTAATTATTCATATTACTAATATTGTTAAAAAATATTTTTTTTAATTTCAAAAAAGTTAAACGGTATTTTTTTATTAGTATCGTATAACATAACATCTTATGTTATAAATCAAACCCATTTATACAGGAGGTAACACGCTACTATCTGTCAAGGGGAGACAATATACTGTCATTCATGTATAAGTGATAAAATTCCACTGGTGGGATTCCAACCTAACACATCATCCCAGGAAGCCTTATATCGGGCACTATGAACTCGGTTGGTAGTTAAACAACATTTTATACTTTCTACTTCCATATTAAATGATGCTAAATTGGCAATTTAGGGGGAATTCATGTGAAAACTTGAAATCCTTGTGGATTTAATTCCTATCTCTATCTCTCATTTAATGAAGAGTACAGATGTATCATATTCCAATATGTCGTGAGACATGGGGAATAAGCCTTTTTTCATCTGTAAAGCGGCTTGTAACAGGAACCCTTACACGACCGCATGTGATGATATATGGCAGGCATGCATGGGACGTGAATATCGAGAAGATAGGGGAGGGGGCATGGGTACATTTCATGACATTTGGTGGAGATTTTGACGAAGAGATCGACTGAGAACGAGACACTTTGTACTGTGAAATGAAAAGAATTAGGGTGCGTGTGAATTGGTAAAACTTTTAATGTTTTAAAGTTATAAAATGATGTAATATGATAAGAATAATTATTAGGAGTAAAGAAGATAAAGTTAAAATAGATAAATTAATTATGCGAGTAGTTATGTAGAAATAATTAAAAAGTAGAGTAGTTGTATAGGAAAATGTGGAGAAATAACTAAAAATAATGAGTAAAAAATAAAGTTAAAATAAATATGTTAGTTGTGTGAGTAGTTGTGTAGAAATAATTAAAAAATAGGATAATTGTACAGAAAAATATGAAGAAATGATTAAAAATAGGGTAGTTATGGAAAGTAAAAAATTTTAAATTGAAAAATATTTTTTTACAAATTGTCAAACACATAAAAAATAAAAAAAAAGACAAATTCTTATGTACTGAAAATTAAAAATCGTACAAAAATAAAAAAGTTATACTGAAATGAAAAAAATTATATCATCTCATCCTATTCCTGTACTCCTATTCCATTCCGATGGGATAATACAAATTACAGGGCTACTTTGGATATATTCTATTGTTGCTATCTAATTCTTGGAATCATTTATTACTCAGGTTGCAAGAAGGACCATAGGACTGTAGGGGCAGTAGTTAGGACCATAATTTCTTAGTTTCTTATTCAATGGTTGATAGACAAATTACATAAAAAATATATATTTTTAATATGTGGCTCGCACAATGTCACCTTTTCAAGTTGCCATATTTTCAATCCTTCGCTGGCTTGCTTTGGGTTGCACGTGGGAGTATTTCATAGCATATTGCTTTCATTTTGGGAAAATACATTATTCTTTATTAGTCTTATAATTAGTAATACAAGTATTATTATTGTATATAGTAAGGAATGACCCCGTTAGTTTGAGTTATGTAAATGTCTCGTTTAGCTCATTTTAAAAAATTTATTTACAATATTTTTTTAATTTTTTCTCCGTACACTTGTTTATCTAAGTGTATTTAATATATAAACTAAATTTTACTATTTTTGAATACGTATATATATATTTTTAAATTTTTTTTAAAATAAAGTATTTTAAGTATACATTTTTTTGAAGTGAGCTCAACTCAAACTAACTAGATAAATATAACAATGCATAGAGAGAAGTACCAAATTACATCACCCCTCCGCCTCATTTCAAGCACAATCAGCAGAGATCATTGTTGCAGACTCAGATTCCAAGCCTTTGAGCATTGAAAAGCAACAAAAGAAGAGGTCTGCTGGAAATCTGCTCCAGAACACCATCAATCCTCATTTCAAGCAAAATAATAACTAGGGACAATAAACAAGAAACGATACCGGCCGACATTGGGAATGCAGTAGAAGAGGTCCACGATCACGGGAGAAACACAGGAGAAGAGAGAGAAAATAGAGAGGCCGACAGGTAAAAGGTCGTTGGGGTTTTGCCACTTGGGAAGAAGACATCGGGAAGTCGGCGGCGACGTGTTGGATATTTATAGCGGGTTTGCGAAAATTTCATCATTAGGCACGCAAGTATACGAGCACTGAAATTCGCGCCACGTGAGCTTGATTTTGTTGATCCAATCCGTCAATTATAAGCGGAAAAGCCGAGATCATTGATAATATTTGAAAGCAAAGTTAATGATGTGGTCATTTGAAAATTGGAAATCCGATTGATACTATCGAACGTGTGTGTCCATCTTCGTCCACAAGTGCATTTTTCCTGTTGTAATTCCTTTTTCTAATCACTATTTGTTATTTTAAATTATTTTCTCTTGAAAGTTTTATCTTCTAATCATTTTGATTTTTGATTAATGTTAATTATTGTTAAGCATATATTATAAATCATGTTATTTTATCTTTTATGAAGTATATTGTCTCTCGCGATAGACAGTGGAGTGGACTAAGAGTAAAAGCCGTCGGATGTTTTTTTTGAAAATATTAACTAATTACTAAAAATATCATTTAAAATTCTTTAATATAAATTTTATTGAGACGTACTTGCATTCAGAAAATTTTATGCCCCAATGAACGAATAATTAATAACGTACTTGCATGATGATAGGCAGGCCATACTCTAAGTATCTGTTCAACTGACTTAGTTAGGGTACATTCTTGATGGAGTTCATGTTAATGATAAAATCAAATTTTAACTGATCATATAGTTTAATATCATTTATTTTATCATGTTCTTGAATATTAATTTAATGAGAATCTTCAGCAGACCACATGTGCGGAGAATATACGATCATTGTCAATTATAAGAAATACATAAAATCATCCATACATACAGAGTCATTTATCTAAATATAATTAATTATATTTTAAATGGTTTAGATATGATATTTGCAGATTTCAAACTGATATATAAATCAAACTAAGTGCTTCTATGTTAATCAAAGAAAAAAAAGTGCTTCTATGCTATGAAATCGTGTGCCACCTGCGCCCCCAGATTTCCATATTTTTTTTGTCTTTTTATTTAGATTCAAGTCATTCATTAATATGAATTCTTATTTAAATTAGATTTATATATAATCTATAACTAAGTGTAAATGCATATTTTTCTTTATAATTATATTTCGTTCTCATATAAAGGGTGTGTTTGGTTTAACATAAAAAATGTTAATCAAAACTTTTCAATCTAAACTTTTTCACTTTCCATAACTATAATATTTTTAATTATTTTTTCATATTTTTCTATACAAACAACCCTACTTTTCAATCATTTCTACACAACTACTCATACAATTAACATGTTTATTTTAACTTTATTCTTTTTACACATCATCATTACTCATATCATATTACATTATTTTCTATTAACTTGACCTTAAAAACTTTTCATAAAAAAGTTTTATCTACAATGGAACACACCCAAAGTATACAAAGCTTTCAGTGCATGACTTGGATCTTAAAAAAAAATCTAAAAAACTCAATCACCCACGATATCATAATAGAAAAGCACACTAAATAATTATCTTTACATCGATTGAATGAGCCTTCTCCGCATGTGCATATTTAATTTTGATATAACTTTGTATCCTCATTAAATGGTACTAAATGACCAACAGAGTGTTATCCCGGCTGGTACACACAGCTGCTCCGGTTAGGAGAGGTCGCAAGTTCAACTCCCCTCGAGCGCAGTGGGTGTGTAGGAGCTTTTGCCTTACTAAATCTTTAGGTGGAGCCGTGTCTTCAAATTTCTAGGTGGAGCTGTATCTCCTTAAATTTATAAGTGTGTCTCAGGACTTTATTGTAAGAAATATTGAGATATATGAAAATACACCAATTAAAAAATAGTACTAAATGAAAAGAGTGACTTTTTTTGTTTTTCAATCTAGAATTTCAAAACATTTTATTTTGTCTTATTTTACAAATCAAGCTCGAATATCCATACTATTTTTCTATAATCAACTTACATCACTAAGGGAGTAGATCAAAGCTCTTTAAAGGGAAGACAATTCTCAATGGATAACATTTCCATAAAGTCAGTTGCAACTTAACTATCTATTTATGTGCATGCTCATTTTTTGATTTTTGAAATTCAAAATATATGTAAACAATTGAAAATATAAAATATTGATATCTTAGGGCTCACCTTTCTACAAAAAATAAAAAATAAAAAAGAGGTTCAATCCTTACATGCAAGTTAAGAGCGAATATAAAATTATTAAATTTTGAGAATAAATATTTAGTATATAAAAATTTCTAAACAAAGTGAAATTTGATATTATTAATAGAAGTATGATTACATATATCATGATGTATTTTAAGTTAAAATATAATATTTGTTTATTTTATTTTATTCTTATTTTTGTTTATTTTTCTTCATAAATATATTTTTCTAATTGTAATTAATTCATATATCAAGTGTTGCCATTTTACAATACATTTTATTTTTTATTTTTAAAAAACCATCAATTTCAAGGGCATTTAAGTCATTTTCACCCCTTAAAAATTTTATTTTTAAAATAAAAATAAATACATAAAAATATTGTAAAATATCAAAACTTGGTATATGGATTGAATAAATTTAGGAAAACATATTTACAAAAAAATCAAAAAAATAACTAATTATAAAAATAAATGAATGTTGTATTTTAACATAAAATATATCATAATGTCTATAATCGGACTTCAAATAAATATATGTATATAGAAATATATTATAATAGTCAAAATTTTTAAAAATATTTTCAAATATAAAAAGCATGGGGTTATTAACTTGTTATCGGTTGTGTAGGACCATTATATAATAAATACCCAAACACACAATCTTTCATACCAATCCCAACACTGTATTAGAAAATTTTAACCGCAACTTCAGCCAGTTTCATACACTTACGTTTGACGCAATTAATAATCAGTCTACTGTAATATTTATTTATTTACGAAGGTAAACTTCTAAGTGTTAATGCTAACAATATTGGAGGAGAGCCTAAGATTTGAAAAAAATAATCTCATTGATGTCACGCTTTAACTAATATTAATAACTTAATTTTGTCATATCGTTATTTATACTTTTATACATTTTTCTTACATTTCATTGAAAATCTTATCGTGCTGGTATCATCTTTTCCTGCCTATCTAGCTGTAATTTTGTTTGATGAAGCTTTAGGATATAATGAATGCATTTTGGTCACACTCTGGACGGTTCGGATCATGGGAAAATTTCAGCATGTGGGCCCAAGCTGAGAGCATCGTAGGCATTCCCCTGGTCACAAACCAGCCAACTCTACAACTACCACCTTATCCTCCCTTTCTACTCCTTCCTATCTGGGGGGAAAAAAAGCAGAGAAGAAGAAGAGAGAACTAGCTGCTTAAGATGCTAATTACAGCTTGTAGTTATTTCTGCATTTCAGGAAATGGATGGAACATAAGCAGAAAAAGAAGCTTACTTGATTTCAAAACTTGCCATCAATGGAAATTTCATCATTACCTGTGGAAGCCTTCCACGGCAAAGCACCAAGCTCGCAGGTTTCCATCAGCGAAAGCGATTCTCATCTCCAGCCCTGATGATTTTGAGGTGGGAAGGTTGCTTGGGAGCTATGGCTTCATGAACATCACCAGGTCTCCGTTCTTTTTCCTTTCAATCCTGGCTCCCGCACTAGCACACGATGGTGGGCAACCCCCACAACTGATATCTGAACTAGATGTTTATTTCAGATGGATTGTATTCTATTAAAGATCTAATTCAGCTAGCATTTTTTCTAAGATTTGAACTTTTTAGTTCAAATATCAGAGAGGGCTACTAATTAGAGGCCTGTTTAGAGCAGATTGCAAGCTCTTTGGAAAGGACTACTTGGCTGTTTGTTTAGGATCTTGAACTACAAAACAGTTTGATGCTGCGTATACATCAAAGCCCGAGTCTTTTAAAATGCTGATCAGACCCTTACTCTAGTAGATGCTTCGTATGTGAACAACTTAGAAAGTGAACTTCTTGTCATTGCGTCTGCTATGTGAACTTTCCTAATTCCTACTCCTTTTCCTTTTTTCGATTTGTTCTTCGTACACTTCTAGCTACTCGTCGTTCCAATCGGGAGGTCTGTCTAATGCTGGTGGATCCGAAGGATCAGATCTAGGATATTCTTCTGAGGAGATTGAGCGATTGAGATTCCAAGAAGTGGGAGAAGGCCAAGTGAAGATAAGGTTCTCTTACAAGTCACTCAATCTCACTTCAATTTTTTTTTTTTTTCTCCTTGTTATTATCGCTAACATCATTCATGACAGGTAGGCTTTATGAGGGGAGAGTGACTAAGATTCCATTGAAAGGAACTCGAGTAATATTCAAGGTATGACAACATATTCTCAAAAAGCATTTTTCATTGCGAATCCTGTCTTCCAAATAGGGGTGCGACTAGGCCTGAGCCTGCCCCGGCCCATTGAACTTGAATTCCAACCGTCGGACATGCGGTTTTTTGCAACTCGAGTTCGAAGGATCTAAATCCGAGAAACTTAATTTGTAAATATAATAGAATTATGATTCAAGTGAACCTAAGTTCGATTATAAAAAAGATCATATACATAATATCTAAAAAATATTTTTCATATTTGTGTATTTTATTTATATTATTTTTGAACATGTGTTTGTCGTGATGCAATTATATTATAAATAAATTCTTTTATTTTTTATTTATATTTCTATTATTTACTTTTATGCTCATTAATTTTCTGCCTTTATCTTGTTTCAATGTTGAATTTTCTTTTGGAAATACACTATATATTATTATTTTTTGAAAAAAATGCAATTATGACAATGTATTATTATTTTTACTAACATAATTTGTTGTTATTGTATATTCATATGCAATTCTAAACTTGTTGCTCTTAAATAAAATGTAAATTGGTCAACACAAACTTAATTTTCACAAACAGTGTTACAATTTAGCTTTTATAAATAAGGTTAAGATTAAGGTTAAAGTTTATATTTTATAAATAGGGTTAAGTTAGGATTGGGATTGAGGCAAACTTGAATTTCATGAGATTGAGTCGTACCACTACTTTCAAGAACGCAGACGTAGCGGTTTCTTTTTTTTTTTTTTCCTTCTCCCTTTGAAGGTATATCCAGGGAAGCTTGCTGGCGGTATTGAGGCTGATCTGATGGCTGCAAATGAACTTAGTGCTCATGCTTTTCTTCAAGTAAGCAAGACTTCTCATGCCATGCAGTAGAGTATCTTAAGTTAAACTCCAGCCATGTTACCATGGATAATGGTTTAGTTCTTGCATTTAGAGCATTGCCCGTCTTTCACATCTATATATATATATATTTTTTAATTTATATGTTTACCATCTGTAGGATGATCCAAATGGTATTTGTCAGAATATCCAGACACTCTTGGGTGGTTTTGAGACAAAAACTGGTGAACAGGTATAGAGAGTCAATGCAATCTTGACATTTACTGCTAATAAAAATTATGTAGATTTTAAATCCCAATATTGCCAGCAGCAGATTCTATATGTAGCCCATCACTTGGCTCTTGCACTGAAGTTTCAGTGGTAGAAAAAAAAATAGACTTTATCTTAAGAGTAAGGAGAATTGTTATGGAGCTCAGATTCAAAATCCTACTTCACCGAGCATCATTTTATTCTGACCATTTAAATCCTGGTTGTTGATGTTTTTGGACCTGGACAGTGGCTTGCTTTCCGTGACGAGGGTAAATATAGTGCAGCTGATTATGCAAAGGCTAAGAGTGAGGCTATATCAAAAGATAGCACTCAAGGTTGGAAAAACTCTTGGAATCCTTTTGAATGGGAACTAACAATAAAACGCAGAAGGTATTTTGTTATTAAGCTTCTTCGGGGAGCAATCAGTGGTCTTCTGTACATGCATGATCGTGATAGATTGCACCAGAGTCTTGGACCTGCTTCTGTCACCCTCAAGTATGCCAAATTGCTGAATTGCTGTAGCATGTCCTTGTAATTCCTTGTAAATTTGGTTTCAAACGTCAATTAAGCAACTTAATTGTTCTTTGGTAATGCTTCAGTACAATAGCAGAGAAAGAAGCGACATATCTAGTACCACGGCTTCGAGATTTGGCTTTTTCAGTTGATATAAGGTATAATTGCTAAACACTGCCTGCGAAAACCAGCTGCAACAATGCAGTAGAAATGTGAGTAGTACAATCATTTCAAAAGGTGGAGGTATTGTGGCTTTAACTATGACAATGCAAGCATAACCACCGATGATTGCATGGTATGCTTCACACCGTCCCTAAGACTTTCTTGCATCATCTTGGCTGGACTTCAGCCAAGATTGTGAACATTTCTTCTTCAATCAGCTCACTTATTGCAATTCACTTGGACTTCAACCAGACTGTGATTTGTGACCATTTGATTGCAATTTTAATTAAATGAACACAAGACAGCCTAGTGAACCATGAAACATAAAAAATGCGGATGACTTGGTCATACTCTCATGTGCTTTTCATTATTTTCTGTTTACAACCCTTACTTGGTAGAGTCCACATGGAACAAACTTAGGACACTGAATGGCCTTGTTGAAGACAGATTGAGTTGTTTTCTTTGCTGCACTCATGCACTCAAATAATTCAGGCTTTCGCCATAGGTATTCATCTTTAGAAGCAGGCCCAGGAGCACTTTCTGAGAACTTGTGGCGTAGGGCATCTGCTGCTGGTGCCTTCACCCCTTTGGAGAAGAGATCCTTTGGAATTGCAGATGATATGTAAGTGGCTTCTGTTGGTCAGAGTAATTTTCTTTGCTTCTTTTCTAATTGTTATTTGAGAAACTGATGTCATCAACTTCACAACTCATTTGATCATCTGTCCATGAGAAGATACGAAGCTGGTTTTCTTTTTGCATACTTGGCTTTTGTCCCATTTTGTGAAGCTGGTGCTGTGGATGGACTTTCATTGCAGGTACGTCAACCTTCTTTGGCGGACTCCATTTCCATAAATGAGTTTGCACAGAAATTCCCACCTTCTATTGGCTGTAGATTCGTCACAACAGTTCACAAAATACAACACAAAAATTATAAAATAAAGGATGGAGTACATGTTTATTATGTGTGCTTGGTAATTTTGGGCCACAGAAGATGGGATGTAGTAGACTGGAAATGAATGTTGAGTAATGTATAGTTGCTTTGCGTTGGCTGTTCCTAGTACTCCCTTGTCCTTGATCGCTCCCTTCTAACCAATTCATTCTTATGCCTGATAATCATATCTGTATTTGCAGAGGCTTTTTGAAAGCACCTTTCACCTTGATCTCAAGGCCGCAAGAGAGTAAGTATCTCGCCTTTGAAGCTGAGTGAAAGCTTGCCTGGTAAAATAATTGAATGCCTCCATTCCTTGCCTGATCCTCGGATAAAGGCTATAAAACTGTTAGTCGACATAAGAGCTGGATAAAATGGCAATATGCATGCAATAATGTATTTTCGTTTGGATTCCATCAACGCGAGCACCATCTTATGAAAGACAGTTTGATTCTTCAATGAAATGCGGGATTCAGCAATGAAATAGCAGGTTGATTCTTTCCCCACTGCAGACACTCTAGCAATAGAAGCTATCCAAAAACTAAAAATGAATTTGCTGAACACTGATAATGGTTGAGAGCAAGAAGCCTCAGAAACAGTGTCAGGCTATCTCATCAATAATATCAGTGTCAGTGGTACATTGATTTCATGCATCTCCTTGAAGGCTTTCTGCTTATTCTGGCATAATTAATTTTCTGTGTTTGCCTTCAGGTACTGTCAGGCAGATGATCGTTTGGTTGAAGCTGTCAAGTTCCTGGATCTGGGCAATGGTGCCGGCTGGGAGTTGCTTCAGGTCAATTATATGAGAATAGGATGACTGCTGCTGCTCTCTCTCTCTCTCATGCTTTGGTTATCTATTTATTTATATATTTATTTTGATTGGGTCACCCACCTTCGATGATCAGAAGCCTGTCAAAGGTGTATTCCAAGGGAAGGGTAACAAGACCCCAGTCTCCATCCACTTTCAAACCTGGACCTTTCTACCCTAACACCCTATACGCGCTTGTGTTAATCATTGATCATCCAAGTGGCGACCATGCTTTGGTTATTTAACATTTGGAGTTACCATAAAAAAAAAATCCTGGAGTTCACAGAAAAATAGGTGACTGCCTAAGTGCACCTGCGTGTGTTTAACTCTCTTTTTTTTTTTTTTGAAAATTTTTTATAGGAGTGTTAATCTCAGTGCATTTAATATGTATATCAAGTTTTAATATTTTTGGAGATTTGCAGATATTTTTTAGACTTTTTAAAAAGAACGACATTGCCATCGTTTCTAAAAAAATTCAAAAAAACCTATACATCTCCAAAAATGGTAAAAAAATTTTAATGTTCTTTGATGTTTGCAAAAATGGTAAAACTTGATACACATGTTAAATATATTTAAATTAACAATTATATAAAAAAATTTAAAAATAAGTTTTTGTGCCCGGGTACACAAGCTCATGTCTCGAAAAAATAATCAAAGAAAACAAATGAGATGGGGGAGATGAAAAAAGGAATGTTGTTTTTCCTATTGGAAAGGAAAAAAAAACAGGAGTTTCCTGTTCTTATTGCCGACTCTGCTGATGCAGGCAATGTTGAATCCAGACTTCCGCGCAAGGCCAATTGCAGAAGCCGTATTGAATCATCGATTCATGACTGGGGCTGTTCTGTGAATTTCTCCAACCATATATGCTACTTGAGCAGTTGCATATGGCGCCGTAAATAGAGAGTGTGGAACTATTGTGGAATTAATCAGATTTACGAGTATTCCTTGACTATATACCTTTTTTTTTTTTTTTTTCCGTTTTTTCCCTTATGATTTACTGATGAATGAATTATCTTGCTTTGCTTGATGAGAGAAGGCAACGAAGCTGGTCCACACTCTACACGACTACACCTATCAATTGGGTCACGGAGCACAGATTGCTCTCAATGGCAGTGAAGCTTTCCCCCCATGGCATAGTAGCAGCAAAGATAAATATAAATTCGAATCTGTATGAATATTTTTTTTTAAAAATATATGACGTGGTTATACAATGTCTACATCATCCAAAAAGATTTTTCGTTTTCACATATTAAAATTAAATTTGAAGCATAAATTTCATATACAGGTTGCCCACCATTCACAATTTTCCCTCTCTGCTGTCGCAGCATCACACAATCCCTGGAAACCTCTGCATGCTCTAGAATTGGACCGCACAAACAAAAAAAATAAAATAAAATGAAAACCATCTAACAAAGACAGGTTATAAAACAAATGCATCTGATAGCAGGCAGGCTATTGCGCTGCCTACCATCTTTTCCATCGCGGAACAGGTGATTTTGGTTTAGAAGCTCCCAAACCCAACTGAGACTTGGCTGGAAAGTCGATAATGGTGTTGAACCATCCAAATCCGACCGCAGCCGGCTTCAATCTTCTTCTGTTTACAAGTTACTCCATGCCAGATTGTAAACGAACTATCAAGACAAGGATCCATCCAATCACCCTGCCGTATGTTGCCTACAACCTTTTGGACCATAATGCTGAGAAGCACGTCGGACAACCTTCAAGCACAAGGCACAGTAGTGGTTTTGGCAAGCCCAACAGAACATGTGATTGTTATTTGCAACCTGTTGTTTCAGCAAACAAAAACAGTAAATATTTTTCATTTTGAAATTTGAAGCAAAATGACAGCACCGCTCGATGCCACAGAAATTAAAATAACAATCATATTCTTACTGAACGTAATATTTTAATTATATCCAAGCCATGAATCATTTTTTTAAGTACCATGAATCATCTTTTTAATACATATTAAATTCCAATCAACTTCTCTGGAAAAATAGGGGCATAGTCCCATGCACCCGGGTGCATATACCCATATTTTTATATTTTTTTGAATTTTTTTTTACACAACTGTTAATCTAAATGTATTTAACATGTGTATCAATTTTTACCATTTTTTGATATTTTTAAATTTTTTTGAATTTTTAAAAATCAGTGGAATTTTTAGAAATTAGTTCCATTGATTTTCAAAAATCCAAAAAAATATAAAAATCTCCAAAATTAGTAAAAATTGATACACAAGTTAAATACACTTATATCAACAGTTGTGTAAAAAAAGTTTCAAAAAATTAAAAAAATAGGCGAAGTATACCCGAGTGCATTGAGCCTCAATGCACCCGGGCACATAGGATGTGTGCCCGAAAAAATAGAACCTCAATTCGCTGCAACCAAGTATATTTAGGTTAAAAATTTTATTAAAAATACTAAAAATAAAAAAAATGGGTTATGCACTTGGGTGGATTGGATCGAATCCGGAAAGAATAAATATTCTTTAGAATTAACAACATTTACAAGTGAACATATAGCAGTTAAATTTGTTTAATATTTAAGGAAGCATTTAAATATATACTTTGATATCTACAACTCTCAAAATATTCATCATTAAGCGAATGATTCTATCAATTTTATAGCCTTCCAATATTTGATTCATAATTGGCACATAATTTCATATTTTTCCAAATGTTCCAATCTATAAAAATATCTGATTTCGATTATTCCACTTCAATGAATAGAACTCACTATGATGAAGATGTGGGTTTCACTTTTTGCGAAACTGTTACATTTTTAGATGAGGTCCATTTTGATGATGGAATCAAAACCAACCAACCATATCATATAACATCATTTATTTTATTACGGTACCAAAAAATCATTTCAATCGACATCGTGAGCGGGTTGTACCTAGTTTTTTTTATGTATATATATTTACAACCATCTCCATTTGCATTACATGTAAGCCTTGAGATATTCTTACAATTTGCTTAGGGAAACAAGAAGCTCCCATCACTTAAACTCCCACCAAACAAGGGAGAAGTAAAGCTCCAACAAAACAGGAGGGAAATAAATACCCAGACACACATGCCAGGAATCGAACATTCGAGCTTACGTAAACGAGACATATAAGCACATGCAAAATATAAAAATCACTTAGATATATTAACATGTGCATTAAAATGCGAACATAATTCATGGAATCATTTATACATGAAGGAAGAATGTTTGAGATGATTTAACCATTGTATTAATGGCTTTTAAATTGATATACAAGTCAAACAATTTTATCATGCTGATTGTATACTCTATTAGATGGGGGACAAGCATGTATTTGATTTAGATGAAACTTGGTATTCTAGCTAAACAAATTATTATAAACACAATAGATGGAGTGAATTTTACACTATCATAAAGATGGGTCAAATTTATGAGGTTCCCTCTAATAGTTTGGTGAAACCTAGATTTCACAAAAGCACAATCCATTAGATAATATGTATTGATGCAAATTGTTTCAAAATAAATCGGTTGCATGGAGATTGTTGCATTTAATCACTAGCTAAAACGAAATGCAATCACAATTTGTATTACCAACCTTCACATTCACCTGCCGACAATTTGGACATGGGACACCCTGATTATGGTATATCTCAGCTCGTATCTGAGCCACTATCTGGCGATCGTTCATACGGCGCTCCCAGTTTTGGATCTCTGCTTCTGGGAAAAGGTTACATACACCATCCCTGCATCCATTGATTGGGGGAAAACACAAGAAAAAGGTGAGGACACAACTACATATATGCATACTCTCTACTTTTGTCTCAGATGACTCACCTGAAGTGATCATATCCACTTATCGCCTTGTTACATTTGTAACAGAAACACTGCCCACAGTTCTGACACACCATCTTATTGCAACCCTCGCTTCGGGAGATAGCTATCTTGCAAGATGGGCATTGCTTTGCATCACGAAGTATTTCCTTCATACTCATCAGCTCGTTAATGAGCTCACGCTCCTTACGTCTCTGTTCACCTTCAAGCTGAGATGACTTCTGGCGTTCCTGCATGACAACAGTAGCTGGAAATGCATCGTGTTGCAAGAGAGTAAAGCATGGGCATTCATATACTGTTTTCGACCTGAGTGGTGCCAAACATACATATATCCTAATGATCTTGGACTGTGTTCTTACCAGGTTCAATTATTTTCATATTTTTTTCTAATGACCAACACCTTTTGTCTTATTTATGTTTTCTAAGGCCTTGTTCTTGGTCTCTCATGCACTTCTTATATATGTTAACTCCTCTTAACCAATCCTGCTTCTAGACTACCTTGTATAAAAGAAAACCACCCATATCTGCTCTTACTCACCTTGTTTTAATTATTGATTTGGTATCTGTATCGTTTGAACCAAATTCCTTTTTAACTGTAACTGACTATATATGTATTTTTATTACATATCCTCTTGAGCATTATCACTTCTCTACACTCATTCTCACTTCTGAATAAAAACAATATTACTAAGATTGCACCCTTAACATGTACCATTTTCTAATGAAGGGAAATGGTGTCCATCATTATGGGATAACAAGCGTTCCATCTTTCACAGATAAGCTCTAACTGTAGCCAGGACTCACAAGTACTCCCAGAAACCAACAATTTGAGTATCATATCCCTTTGAACATTCATCAAAACAAAGGTTTCTGTCTTGAAACATAAGAACAAAGTACCAAGAGAATGAAAATCTATAGCATGGACAAAAACTATATTTCTCAACAGCGATGCCCTAATAAGATGCAAAGAATACAAGTCTTTCAAATCAGCATCATGAACCAATTTTTCTTACCTGCAAAATACGAAGCCTCTCTTCAGGTGACATGCATACTTCTCCCACATGGCGGCGTTCTCTGCAAAGGCTACAAAAGCTGAAATAACACTTTGTGCATTGTGCATGGTTGTCTTCCTCTTCTAGGCAGGCTGTTTCACATCTTGGGCAGTACATAATATCGGGCATTGAATCTAATGTCTTCTGTAACAATAGTGTCTCCCACCGTTCAAAGGCCTCATCTCCAAGCAAAAGCTTCAATAATCCTGGGGGAACGGTACCTTGACACTTTGCATCTGGGCATTTCAGATTGTTCACTAAACCTTCCTTTACAAGCATCTGCGCATAGAACTCCATGCATTTCTGACAATAGAAATGCTTACATGGCAGTCTAATGAACTGTGTGCCTGGTGAAATACAGGTTATAAATTTTTTTCAGAAAAATCGTCAAAGTGAAAAAATAAAGATTGAAGTACTGATCGTCTAAATGTAGAAATTGCCCCTGATAGAGCAGAATGGTGGAATACAATCCACATGGCAGACTGACTAGCTGTTATGAGGCTCTCATGATAACAATGACAAAAAAACTTGGCATGTTAAACGTTGAAATAAGGCTGCAGTAATGGCTGGAAAAGAAGGAATAAGATTCCAGACAAGAACATTTTCACGAAAAAATAAATAAATTTCATACACATATTCATAAGAAACTTAAAAATTCAAATCTTAACAAACTTAATCCTAGATACATCACATAAAACAATATACTCATTCAATAGACAAGGGAAGCATAGGGAATTTCTACAAAAGTGACTAACAAATTAGTAGTTTTCTACAAGCACTTTAAGCGTCTCGATTTTTTCCCTTCTTCAACCCCCCCAACTTCCCCTTAGAGATGGCAACTGCTAATCCCCTTTTGACCTTGCAAAGTGATCGTATCAGAGTAGCAGTATTCAATCTGCTAGCCAAAAGAATGGTTCTGCTACTGCTCCAGGTGCACATCTTGATACAAATACAATTATAGATAAATTTCCACCTTTCCATTAAAAAAATTCCACATAACATCCGCACTCATTCAACTTTTATCCCAGTGCATATAAGAGTGCAATCCACACCATCAATGACTCATATAATGCCCCAACCCTACACCAATGCTCTGTCAAAGTTCTCACTCAAAGCTTCGATTTTATCTTAACATTAATTTTCAAACCAATTCTCTTGCCACTTAAGCTAAAGACCATTTCAAAAATGAAATATGCTTTTCAGTGTCAAGTGCTCCTTTTGGTTGATGACACTGTTGTACTAGAACCATTTATCTGGATGCCCTTTGAGTTACTTCTGAAAAGAATAAGAAAGTATGATTCTACACAAAGCTTTAAAAGCTTGCTGCTGTGAGAATTAGTGGAATATGGAATACAAAGAAAATCAGAATGAATGGTAGGGAGCAAAAAGAAAATTACCAGAATATTCATCAAAACAGATGCTGCATTCTTGCATACTTTTAGAAAACACTTCAATACATTTCTCATCATTGTAACTTATCATAAAGGGAATATCTGCATCAGGTGAGACACTTCCTGCCATTGCACGCCTATCTCCAGCAAGTGGCATATCATATGGACCTAGCATTATTTCTTTATCAACTCCAAGGTAAGGAAGTGAAGAACTTTTCAACCATTCCACCCACCGATATAGAACCTCTTGTCCTGGCTGTTCATTCCAAATTGAGTCTAGCATACAGCAAAACCTGGAAATTCTCAAGGTATCCAACCACTGAACACTTATAACGAAATGAGGAGGCAAATGGCTTGGATATGACTCAGGTAGTAAGCAAGTGAACACTATTGGGGGCAGGTATTGAATTTTGAAAGTATACAAAAACTCATCCACAGTACTGTTTTCTGTGCTGCAGTCTCTTGAACTTTGTCCTGATTTCAACTTCCCACTTGAGGAACATAGCTTTGCTGATACAGTGAAGTCATCAGGAATTTCAATATGTATGTAGATCTGCAAAACCATATAGTGATGTTAAATTTCTTTCTTCAGAATTCATGTATGGAAGCGGCCTCGAGTTAACCACAAACCTGAAAAGAACGTTGGCTACCTTTTCTGTTAAGTAAGCAGACATTGTCCCCATAAATGGCCTCCAGTGCCAGCAACTAGAAGCACAGTTTAGAAATGAAAACGAATCAGAAAACAGCATTCAGGAATTAAAATGGTTAAATTTACTGAATCTGAAGCCAAACGGTCATGCATAGCCCTGCAACTCAATGCTTCAGCAGAATTAAAATACAAAGCAGCTGCTGCCAAATTTGATCAACAATCCTTGGCCTCACAGCTTGCAGGTTGACAAGCTTTCCAGTTTACCTATCTTAGAGGAAGTACTTGTTCTATCTTATTTACTGTTTCTCTACCTCAACATCCTCACTTGGCATATACTCATTGTATCAACAAACTATTCTTCAATAGCCCAACGTTCTACACCATAAAGCATGAATGATCATATAGCTGACGTATAAAACTTTGTTTATTAACACTCGCCAGTTGCATAAAATTTCTGAGACACAAGGTTATTTCTTCCACCTATTTTGCATTTAAATGCAACATCCTTACCAATTTTTCCACCTCTTTGAACTATTAATCCTAGTACCTTGGTGATTTTGTGGCACCAATTGACCTGAAACCTTAACTTGCTCCTCGTTTACAATGTTATTGTTGTTAAAGTTGGAATCAATGAGTCAGGTCCAGAAATTGTTAAGATGATTAATAAATTACGATGTCAACATTCATTTGCCCATTCACTTTATCACCACAAATCATATCGATAATCACAGAAATCACAATCTGTTGCATTTTGATTTTCCATAGTGCTCCAGAAATCAATCAAAGAAAGGAAAGCATCAGAATACCTCGTCCTCCTGCGACTGGTCATTGAGTCTCCGCTGCTCCGCCGACAACTCGGGCACCTGAACGCCTAATGTAAGCGTTTCCAATCGACCTAGGACGCTGTCAGAAGAACCGGATGCTTCCACCTGCTTTGGACTCGAACCAGCAGTGGATTGCGAGCAGTACCCCTCCCCAGATTTCTCCCCCTCTTCAATTTCAGACTTATCCACTTTCAGCAATTCGGCTGCCACTCCTTCAGATTGCACTACTTCTGGCAATCCCGCTGGCACTGCTTCAGATTGCACTACTTCCGGCAATTCCCCTGCCACTGCTTCAGATTGCACTACTTCTGGCAATTCCGTTGCCACTCCTTCAGATTGCACCACTTCCGGAAATTCCGCAAGTAGGGTCTGCTGTTTGGATGACGACCGACCAGAGTGCGTTGCGGGGATGAATTGCGAGATGGATATGGTTCTTGAATTGGGCATGTTGTGATGATGGCGATGAGAAGAAGAGGAAGGGGAAGGAGGAGATGGGTTTTCTTGGTGGAATTGTGAGACATCTTTAGCATTGTCGAAGGCTTTGACTATCCAGATGTCGTGGACCTGCAAAGCCTTCCCTTTCTTCGCTGCTTTCCTGCCCTTTCGAAGGGCTGCTGGTTTGTTGTTGGCGTCGGCGGCAGAGCTCTCCATGATCTCTCTCAGTGGCTGGTGGGTAGAGAAGACGATCCTTGCAGCAGTAGCAATTTGGCGGTGAGATCAGAAATAGAAGCCGATCGCTGCGTTCCACGGCAGGCTTACCACACATATATTTGCCTCCACTCTTCCGTGCGCTCATGTCTGCGGGCCTCAGTCGCAGCGCGTTTGTAATAACGTAACGTATGCGGCTTCGGTACGTCGGTTACTGTCAATTCAATTCGGTACTCTCGTCCAGCTTTAGTCCTGTCTAGATAATTATATTATATTCAATCCATCCATTATATTTAAAAATATTTATTTTATTTATCTGCCAAAAAATTCAACTGAAATTGTGTTTAGGCCACATATTTCAAAAATATATATAAATACTTGTAAAAATTAAAAAATTACTTTATCTATGCATTAAAGTTTTAAAATATTATGATTTATGAAAATATTTAAAATCATTAATTTAGATAGGATAAATAGTATAGATGATTTAGATATTAGAATTGGGACCTTATGAGTTCTTATAATAAATATATTATTGTTAATAGATTTAACATCACTTTAAGTGATTCTTAATTTTTTGAATTGGTGCAAATTACATTAATACGAGTTTTAGTATCTAATTAAAAAATAGCACTAGATACAATGCGCGGATTGGATTTGATAAAATCGTGAAGATAAAATTCAAATTAAATAGTCATATCAAAATAAATTAATTAATACGATGGGATGTATGGAAGCCAAGCTGTATAAGAAAGCACTTACTCGGCTCGGAAAGCTAACTATTTTTTAGTTGGTATCTGTGCACAGTGTGGTATCTCAAACTCATTAATGAAGGGGACAACAGCAATCATATAAGGGAGACCATAGCTCCCACAGCAATAATGTTGAAACCGCACCGCATGAATTTCGACGCCCTGACCAGCAGGTGCTGCGCACTTGGCACAGAAGTTGTCCTCCCGGTTTTTAAGAAAAAACAACTGATCTCAAACACCTTTCACGGTAACACGTGGACAACGGGGCCAAATTCGCCTAGTTCTTTTTATAAAATCAGAATTCTACTTTAATTCTAACTTTATTTATCTAAGTTCAATTTGGATTGAAATTCGGATTGATAAATTTTCCTTTTAGTGAAGAGCAAAATATAAATTAGTAAGACATCTAAACGAAAATAATAGCACATAGCCCAATTAAATTTACAAAAAGTAATAATATAATATAGTATTTTTAAAAGAAAATTTCTCTTTTTCAAAAAAGATAATGAAAGAAACGTGACAGGCAAAAAGATAAACAATATAGAGTTTTACTTTTATGCAACCCTATCTATTTCCAAGATTTCACTTACTTCGTTTTTATTTAATATCAGTTATATTACATCGCGGCATTTGCTTGGGTGGTATCCGCAGTGGGCGCCTTTATCGCTAGCGTGGTATCAAATTCCACATGATGTGGGTGGGTGACATTCTTTGCCGTTTGCCTCCTAGTTATGGAGATTTTATAAGATTTCCCAAATACAGAAACTTCTGTTCATGGTGCGATGATTATGCAGGTACTTGATTATAATATCAACTATTATAATGTATAAATACCAATAATAAAAATCATTTATCTTATTATAAAAATTATGATATTATAAAGATCTCATAATTTGTCCAATATTATTAGGCACAAGCTTCACCAAGAAATGTATAAACATAATATAATAAAATGAGCCATACTAAATATTAATTGTAACGTTGTATTTTTAACATCTAACTAATATGTGAATAAATAATTTTATAAATTATTGTTATATTCTAATGCACATATGAATAAATCTAAGTGTTATATATATTTAAGCAAACATAAAACATGTATGTATTTGATTTGAATCGAACTTGATCTTCTATTTAATAAAGACGAATAATCCTGTTAGTCCGGGCTAAGTAAATGTCTCGCTTAGCCCATTTTAAAAAATTCATTTACAACACTTAATTTTTTCATACATTTGTTTATTTAAGTGTATTTAACGTATAAATCATATACATATCCAAAAATAGTAAAACTTGGTTTATATATTGAATACACTTTGATAAACATGCATATGAAAAGAAAATAAAAAATAAGTGTTGTAAATGAATTTTTTGAAGTGGGCAAAGTGAGATGTTTGCTTTGTCCAAGCCAACGGGATCACTTTTCTTTAACAAATAATACTAAATATAATTGATAAAATGAATTTTTAATCAATCATTCGTAAAGAAAGAAAGGATAGATTTACATGAAACCATTAGTATGAACTAAGTTAAATAGAAACCGGACTCAATAATATGAACATAAATAAATATAAATGAAAATGATATAATTTACATAGAATATAATTCCTAGACGATAAACATCTATATAAATATAAATAATATAAAATACATAAATATAAATAAATATTATTTAACTATTATGTATATAATATAAAGGGCAAAGTGAACAAAGGCTTAACCTAATAGTATCACATTGTGGTGTGTCTAAGATCCGAGTATTGAGTTCGGATGAACGCATATGCCTTTGTCTTCATATGATATAATGTAATAAAGAAACGCATACATATATATGTGTGTATATAAAATACATAAAAAGGGTTTTGATCCTAATGATGCATATGTGGGCACCCATACAGATCGCACGTAGATACGTAGATAGAATACTTCAAAATTTCAAATATGTAGATTTTTTCAAAAATTTTGAAATAAAATTAAAAAGTTTTAATTTCTTAAAACCTTTTTGTATCGCTTCTTTTCCTATTACCTTGCTTTTTGTGGCAAAATAGGGTAATAATTTTTTTTCAGATGCCGTGGAGAACTCATGACAGTGTTCCAAAATATCCAAGGTTATTAAATGAGATATGTATGGGATAAAATTTTCTATTCTCAAGACACTTTTAAAATTTCTAATAAAACTTTCTTCTATCCTTCCTAATATATGTTTGGAAAGTAATAAAAGTTTTGGATGAAAACTTTTTGATGTAAAATTTTTTAAAATGAGAACAACCATGTGATATAATAGAGATATTGATGAGAAATAAAAAAATAAATTAAAATAAATGAGTTATTGTATGTATAATTATGGAAAAATAATTTGAAAATACCATAGTTGTATAGAAAAATGCAAAAAAAAAATTAAAAAAAAAAATAATTGAGAAAGGTAAAAAGTTTTAATGTGAAAAGATATATATATATTTTTTTTTTGGTTACCCGACGTACACTAAAACAGTGCGTTTACTCTTCATACCTCCTCCGCCTCACCCACCTTTTATTTTGTGCCAACCCCCGCAAGCAAGGGAAGCAGCTTGCCCCTAAAGACGTCAAAGGCTGGAACAACAGAATACACACGCCCGAGACTACTGCATCCCAATTAATTTTAGGTAGATTACTTCCTTTACGGCTCTGGAAGATCGGCTGGCCTCTTTCCCGTGTTTCGTATGGTAGATCGCAATAAAACATGTCAATCATTTCACCGCTCTGTTGTAACACCTCCGGACGTTGAGTCATAGCTTTCCTCCTCTATTTGCAAAATCTCAGATTCCATTAGTTTGAAAAGGTTAACGAAAATTGTTGAGTAACAGCAACATGTCCTGTTGAGGGACATTTGGAAAAGCTCAAACGCAAAGTATCTGGTTCTTCACACACAGATAATTGGTCCATTAAATACCAATGAAGGGGACCACCGTACAAGCCAAAATTCTTGATTGGATTTAATAGCTGAAATTCTTGTTTGGAAGGAATCACTGACACTTCTAGCTTCATAACCAGTGAAACACATATCGAAGAGAGATAAAAACCTTCCATTCCAAGACCAGGAAAAAAATACAATGCCCCATATGATTCGCCTTTTTGGTACCAACAAACTATGAAAATTGACATTTTTAATTCTGCAACTAGTACCATGGAATCATTTCCCTTGAACAAACTGAGGTGGAAAAGGACAGAGATGGGCAGAGTACTGACGTCCTTTGCTTTACTGTTCTTCACAATTTCCATCTTGGGAACAAGCTCATGAAAACTGATACACAATCCTACTTAACATGCCCATAAAAACTGCTCACCGTCTTGCATAGATCAGCGTTGTGATCAATCTACAGCCATGGCTTCAGAAGCGCAACTAGCATCTTCTACGCTGCTCTTTAGGTCTTCGATTGCAATCCTTGCCTCCTCTGCTAAGCTCTTCTGATCCTCCATAGTGTTCTGCAGTTCGTCCACCTACATGTGGGGCATGCGAAAATAACAAAATCAAAACAGGAAAAAAAAATCATATGGAAATTCTGAACTTCAGTTTCATCAAGCATTCCTCTTACGAAATCTGAAATAATTGATAAAAACGATTATTAGTCATACATGTGACTTTCGAAGCAAAATCTTGCATGCCAGCATGACATGCCAAAAGGAAACAAAGTTTGTCTCCATGCCTCGGGAAACGAAGTTAATTGTCACGGTCCATATTTGACCCAAGGACTGAAAGTTACATTCTTCACCCAAAAAGCATAGCTGGTAATTTGATGCCAGGCTTGGATCTAGCATGCAAGCAAGATTCAAATGCTATGAATGCACTGACTACCCAGAACAATTTTTCAGCAGGATGCAGATGGTAGAGAAATTTGTATAATACTTATCATATGTAGCTGCTTCGAAATTGTTTTTGGCATAAGGAAATGATAAGTATTAAAACCATGACTATAGCAGGTTGCTGAATTAGGTATGATTCCATGCAAAATATCCCCAAAGAAAGCAAATCCGACTCACCACATGCAGCAAAAGAGAGAATTGTTTTTTTCGGAGCTCCAATGTCCTTGACCCAGCAGCATTCTCAGCCTCCAAAGCAGTAATCTCCTTCTCAAGGTTAGAGATAAGTTGCTGTGTCTCTGACCTTGGTGGTTGAAGACCAATCAACCTTCGGATTGCCTCATATTCCTCTTTGTGCTGCCGTTCAATCTTACTCTCCTCAAGCTGCTTCTTGAGATCTTCAATATCAGCCTGCGCCTGCAAGATTTGGTGATGTATTTCTTCCTGTAACTCATTGAAGTTCCCCTTCTCTCTCAGGTTTGCATCGATGACAGCCTTGCTTTTAAGGAGTGGCACCTCAAATGTTGTCATCTCTTGCAAGAAGGCTTTGTAAAGCCTCTCACAGTCGCTGTAATTGTCAGCATCCTTCTCAAGTTCCAGTGCAAAGGAATTGAACCTTTTCTGAAGTTTTTTCAAAGGAGGTTCACCCCTTGTGGTTGTGGTGCGAGTCAGAAGGCGGTGTTTGATTATTGCTTCATCCTCACGAGGATCAAAAGCATAAAAATGTGGAAGCATTTCTTCTCTTCCAGTGACTTTTCTTCCTTTTACCAGCATCTGCTGTATCCAAGAATTTTTTGAATTAAAGCCTGCAAGATAAACATAGACATGTTATGGATGTCAACAGGTGGCTATTTCAGGAGCATGCTAAGACAAACAGCAAAAAGGAAACAAGTCTTATGTGCAAGGAAAATGCAGATCACATTTAAAATGGTGCCACTGTATATCAATAAAAAATCTAGGAGAATGAAATAGTCATGGTTCATATCAGATCAGCACTTTCTAAATCTCCCCAATTTCTTTTTTTTTTTCTAAACAATATATATCTGCCGATCTTGGCTCTACCATGGCTAGATTTCAATTGTTCAATGCAATAGTTAACGAAATCCACCAATTATTCAAAACCAAAACTCTCACTCTCGGGACCTGAAATTTTTACATATTCTACTCTCAAAATCTCGCCCATTTTTCATTTTCCTTTGTCAGGTTGAATATCTTACAAAAGGGATCATACCCACTGCCATAGTTGTCAAAAGCACAAGGCGCGCAAAGGCGCAAGGCACACATTCAAGGCACGGGCCTGACTGAAGCAAGGCGCATCTTATACAAAATTTATCTAAAAAATGGTAATGCCTAAAACTAGTAAGTAAAACAAATAATATTAATATTCTAAGAGTCAAACAAATGCATACTCACAATTATCAAGAAGACAGGAACAAAAAATAATTCAAACCCAACCTACAACAATAATAAATCTCATTTCAACATTCGATAGGCATATAGCAGCAACAACAACATCTAATGAAGTTTAAAATTGACATAGCAATTTCATTTTCGATAGCCACAATGGCACATAGCACAGCAGCACAGCAGCAAGGAATTAAATTTGAAGACATCATAAATGCATAATAATGTCAAATAAAAACAGCAGCAAATGGCGGCATAAACACTGTAGCATAACCGGCAGTAGAAGCAAAAAATTAAATTGAAAAATCAGCATCACAGGTTGAGCAGCAACTACACGGTCGAGCTCACCCAGCAACATAGGTCGGAGACTGTGGATTGGTCGACTAGAGAAGAAGAAAAAAGGGGGGCAAAGCCGTGACAGGGTACTTAAGTAGGAACAAAAAGAAAAAGAAAAAAAAAAGGGAAGAAGAAACAGCATCATGGTTCGAGATTTCCAACAAGAAGGAGGATTGGGAGGAAGAGGAGGGGGAGGAGGAGAATACCCAACAGATTTTCACCGACAGCTCCAAATCTCCCAAGCTTCTAATCGGCAGACCCAAATCTCGAACCGGTAGCAGCAGATTTTAGTTCCTTGTTTTTCATTTTTGGTTTCCCTCTTTTAACCTTTCCTTCGTTCTCGGCAACGCGCCTGAAGTCCGTGCTCCTTCCCTTTCTAAATTTTCGGTTTTGTCTCCTCATTTACGGCCGCTCATCAAAGCCCAACAGGCGCACGACTTGGGCCTTGGGCCTGGGCGTGCGCCTGAGGACGCCTTGCTGAAGTTGACATCTGTAGGCGCTCACCCTGCGCCTGACCGCACCCGACGCTAACTATATGCCCACTGCACAAGGCTCTTAGAAATGCAAGCTTTGATCCAGTTCATATGACAAGTGAAAAAACGCAATCATTCATGACAAGTGATCCGAATAAGCAACATTGTTAGTTCCGTTTCTATTGGAAATATTATCCACTTTATATGATCAGATCAAAACTGGTACAGAACCTATTTGTATTAACAGAAAAATACTGTTCTCTCCATAAATATCATAGTTGTTAGAGGCACAATGCTCACCTTCAAGGCACGGGCTTGACTGAAGTAAAGCGCACCTAAATAAAATTATCTACAATATAATAGTACCTAAAATTAGTGAGTAAAAAGTAACTAACATAGGGTGTGTTTGGTTATACACAAAACATGTCAATGAAAACTTTTCAATTAAAAACTTTTCACTCCCCATAACAACCTTATTTTTAATTATTTTTTCACATTTTCCTATATAAACAACCTTACTTTTCAATCATTTCCACACAAATACCCATATAACTACCCTATCTATTTTAACTTTATTCTCTTTACACCTCATTATTACCCCTATCATATCACATCATTTTCTATCAACTTGACAACTTCTACTCTAAAAAGTTTTCATCAAAAAGTTTTACCTCCGACCAAACACACCTATAGTAAATAGTCAAACATACACTTACGAATGAAAAATAATTCAAACCTGCCACATAACAATCATACATTTCATTTCAGCATTTTTTTTTTTTTGAAGAAAATCTCGTTGATTTGCGTCAACTATGCTAAGTATAATCCGAATAAAAAAATTGTAATTTTAAAACAGCAGCAATGTCTCACTTTTCCAAAGTCCAAACAGTATATATATATATATATATATATATATATATATATATATAATTTTAAATAAATTCGAATATTCAATTAATTTGATGAATCAGCAAATTCAGCTTAAAAAATTAATTTATAGGGTGCCGGAGTCTTTTTAGAGTCTATCTGAACGGAAAAAATAAAAATAAAAATACATAAAGAGATGGAGACGAAGAAGAATAGAGAAATTGGAGAAAAGGGGTGAAATAAAATCAGGATGTGGGAGTGGGACCGCGGATTGGTGCCGCATAGAGAAGAAAAAGAAAAAGAGAAGGCACAGTGTTGAATAGAGACGAAGAAGATCAAAAATGAAGAAGGAAAAAGCAGAAGAAAAAGAGAATAAGAAAACCAGCACGTTGTGCCGGAGAAGAAGAAGAAAAATAAATAAAATACCATACGGCAATGGAAGCAGCAGCTGGCGTTGGAAGCTTCAGCTTTCTTTGTTTCCTTCTTTCCTTCTCCCTTTGGATTCAGATAGTGAGCACAAAAATCTTTCCCCTTTATCTCTCTCTACAGCACCTGGAATAGAAATGGCTGGAAAGAGGTCTCGAACAGTTCAGCTGCCCTAAAACAGCCCCTAGCTGTTCTATTTTTGCATTTTTCAAAATTTTGTTCAAAAAAAATAATAAGTCAATTTTAGTAAGACCCGACCCGCCTAGGGGTGCCTCTTTAAAGTCTTGCGCTTGCCACACCAACAGGTGCCTTTAACAACTATGATAAATATGCAGTAGCTAAATATGGTATGCTCCCAAGAGCATTGAGTCTCAACGCTCTTAGGCACATATACTTATATTTTTTATTTTTAAAATTTTTTTTTATAAGATGGTTAATCTAGGTGTATTTAACCTATGTATTAATTTTTACCATTTTTGAAGTATTTTAAATATTTATTTTTAATTTTTGAAAATCAATGGCATTTTAAGTAATTTTATCTAAAATGCCACTGATTTTTAAAAATAAAAAATAAATATCTAAAATACTCCAAAAATGGTAAAAATTTATACACATCTTAAATACACATAGATTACCAATATTGTAAAAAAAATTTCAAAAAAAAATTAAAAAAATAAGTGTATGCAACACTGCATGCTCCCAAGAGCATACAATCGAAGTCCCTAAATATGGACCCGATCTTATGCTCCCGGCTGCACACACCTATTTTTTTAATTTTTTTTTGAAATTTTTTTCATGAACTTGTTAACCTAACTATATTTAATGTATGTATCAATTTTTATTATTTTTGGAAATTTTTAGATATTTATTTTGAATTTTTCAAATTCAGTGGCATTTTAGTAATTTAAAATTACCTAAAATGCCACTGATTTTTAAAAATAAAAAATAAATCTCTAAAATACTCCAAAAATGGCAAAAATTTATGCACATATTAAATACACATAGATTAACACTATTGTAAAAAAAAATTCAAAAAAAAAGATGTATGCACCCGGGAGCATGCACGAGAGCATGCAACAGGAGCATAGGATCGGGGTCCACTATATATAGACGACCAAATGGAGCCCATCGATTCAAGATGGAACTGCACCCACAACATTTTGCCATACAAATTTCTTTCTATTATTTTGTACTAATACGAAAAGATAACACTGTAATCCATCAAGAAAATGGTAAGTTCCCCGCATAAAGAAAAGATTAGTTAACGTCGTCAAGACTCTGGAAAACTTGAATGGAAGTGAACATCTGTACTTCTAAGGAAAATAAGCTGGAACATATCTTACATAGCGATGATCCACATTGTGTTGAATTCCTCTGATGCTAATGTAGCAGCAGAGCCCTTTAAACAACTAGTTCATTTGAAGGATGACGACAATTCATTGGTCTCCTTGATTTTGCAGCATTACAACTGCATCAACCACTTTGTGATGCAAGATATACTTTAAGCTGTAGGGAAATTCTAAGCACGATCACATATCTAGCCACTCCGATATAACTATACGCCTCACAAGTTGCATGGGATGAAGATGTGGGATGGAAAGAGTGTTATTGTGTAATAAAAATGGGAAAAGGTGTATTACGATTGGGAAAAGTCTTATTTGAAATAGAAAAAGTAAGTTGTTATTTTTTTCCTATATCCTTCTCATTCCAGATATCAACGAAGTATTTTTTGGAGAGACAACAAAGTAGCATGCGTGAGAGATGTTTTTAAACAACATGAAATAACAACAAAACAACTTGCTCTAGCTGCAACTCCGATTTTGCATTACTGTCCAGAAAGCGAAATGAAATATTCTTCTCGAAGGCCATAGACAGAACATGTTCAGCTACGAAAATGGCATCGTCACAGGACAAAGAATTCCAACAGTTCCTTTTCCTTTTCCTTTTCCTTTTAGATCAGGAATTTCACCAAACAATTAGTGAACAGAGGATCATCCAGTTATCCGCAATGCAGTGGATAGTGTTCAACAACAAAGCTTATCCTTTTATGCAACATGGTATTTCCTGTCATTTGTAATGAGGTCAGACATGAAAGCCTCCTAATACTCCACTCATCAAGACCGTCGACGCCTCGAGATCACCTAGACGAATTCACGTCCACAAAACTCAGGCGCACGTGAAAAACTTTTACCATGCAATAAACAAGGAAGATTCGGATTCCAAATCACTGAAGCATGACATTCATTCATTTTTGATGGAGATGCATCAAAAACCAAACTTTGAAGGAAATTACGGACGAATGTGCATTAGTTGATCATACTTTGGCTAGCACTTGAAAGCTAAGGAGAGCAGCGATGGAGCTAGGGTTACGAACAGAAGGTGAAGGAAGAAGCAGAGGAGCAAGAGAGACGACGGGGGCTTGACTACGGGAGACATGCAAGCGCGGCTACAGGAATTTGGGGTCGGGGTGCAACTTCGGGTGGGCACCTTGGCTATCCATCAACCCGGTCCTAAATTGAGGAGGGGAAGGAAAAAATTTTAGCCTTGAGTAAGGTTGGATAGAAATCATTACCCAACCTCTATAGGCTAAAGATAGAAAATATACATGGGATACCTAGAACTGACTCGAATTGGTACCCACATGGTATCTTAATGATAAATAACTTTAAATATGTGTCTATAAGTAAATACAAAATAGTTTCTATCCTCCATTTACTAATAAATTATTGTTGATTTGATTTTTGTATAGAGTTTGTATTTGTAATGATAGATGATTATAATATAAATGCGGATAATAATATTAATGTGATTATTAAGATGGATAATAAGGATAGAAAAAATTTGAAAATAGATGTAAACAATAATAAAATGAAATTAATTATAAACTATAAAGTCTAAAATGTAAATGAATATTGCTTTATATTATTTAAAACAACACAAAATATTTTTTAACATGTCATCATTGGTTATTGTAGGAACCGATTTGGAATCAAAACCAAAATCGACCCTATGAATAATGAGTAGGATAGAGTATAATAGTAACCAACCCTCTAAGCGAATAGCATAAGATAGATTTTTTAGAAATAGGATATAAGTAAAGTAGATTACTACCCGAACAGATCACTTTGGGGGAGTAGGTGTAATCTTCTACTGGGAGAGCAATGCCTTGTACTTTTAGGAGCATATTAGAGAGAGATGAGTGGCAATCAACTTTAACAAATAACTTGCACAAAAATTTATTTGTGTTTTTCAAAACCTTTCTTCTAATTTGGGTACGACTGGTGCTAATAACTGCGCAAAGGCCGATTGGCAAATATTACTTTACTTTTCCTTTTTTTTTTAGGATAATGTTACTTATCTTTTGAATCAATAATATGGGTGTCTTTTTACAATAATGCATGCTCAAATACTACATTAGTTGAAAATTTTAATTTTTGGTTAATATTTATTTTTTAGTTGAATAAATAAGGTTTGCACTAACAGTTATTTCTTATGAACAAAAGAAGATATTTTAGATTTTAGAAACATATGTAATCACATCAAACTAATGAAAAAAATTAGATTTATGTATAGATGCATTAAAATGTCTGAATAATTTACAGATTTTAATATAAAAATTTTTTAGTCTCTATAATTATTTTATTTTTAAAATTGTTTCTTTATATTTTCCCATATAACTATTTTATTTTTCAATTATTTCTATATAAATAATCTATTTAAATTTTATTCCCTTTAATTTACATCGTTATTCTTATTTGTTATATCATTTTCTTTCATTTCAAAAAAATATTATACCAAAAAAATTTCTTAAAATTTTTTTAACACTTTCCAATCATACTGCGTTTGGTTAGGAGGTAAAATTTGTTGATGAAATTTTTTTAAGATAAAAGTTATTAAATCGGTAGAAAATGATGTGCTATGACAGAGACAATGATGAGGTATAAAAGAATAAAGTTAAAATAAATATGTTAGTTGTATAAGTAGTTATATGAAAATGGTTAGTTTGCACAAAATAATGTAAAAAAATAATTAAAAAATATGATAGTTACGGAGAGTAAAAAAATTTTAATTAAAAAGTTTTAGTTGATATTTTTTTAGCTTAACCAAACACACCATTAAATAGAATGTTTTATACATGTTTGACGTTGAATTAATGGCTTTGAATATCCGGTTCCTGCAAGTCTTGTACTCGTGTTAATTAGCTCTAGCAGCTTGCGGTGCTGCCATTAATGGCGATTTGCATTATGGGGCTTGGAAGCGTTTGGTTCTCATGCAAATGTTTTCCTTTTACTGATCTCAGCCAAGCTGACGGTGATATCAGCACTCCCAAGCATGCCTGCGGGTCTAAATCCATTGGCCAAGACCAATTTCCAAAGATTTTGAAGCATGTATATTTTCCATTTATAATTATCCCCAGTTTCCAAAGTTTTCTCTACTTACCTTTTAATATAAAAAATTCGTGATGTATTTTTTTCGAGAGAAGATAAGAGAAAACTTTCAAAAAATTTCAGGATGTATTTAGTATTAAAATTTTTTTTATAAAACTTTCCAACGCATTTTGTTACAACTATTCTACTTTCTAATTATTTTTCCACTACTTTCTAATTATTCGTCCACATTTTTTCGTGCCCCTACTTTATTTTCCATATATTTGTAAATATTCTTTCATACAATCGTTTTTATTTGAGCGTGTTTAAAAAGTGATAAAATTTTTAAATCTAACATTTTTGAAATGTGAAAAAATGACGTAATATGATATGAGTAATGATAAAGAATAAATAAAATAAAGTTAAAATAGATAATTTAGTTGTATGAATAGTTATGTAAAAATGATTAAAATATGATAATTATATAGTAAAATATAAAAAATAATTAGCAAATAAAGCAGCTATGAAGAATAAAAAATTTTAGTAGAAAAAGTTTTAACTTTAAATAAACATCTCTTTAGTCATTTATTCTTATCTTACCATGCCACTCTCATACTTTTTCGAAATTTTTTTATTGGCACCTTTTCTAAACTTTTTACCCTAACAACTTTTGAACGTTTTTTTCCCTTATCATTCATTACAAAATATTAAGTGACAAACTACGCGTCCGGAAAATTTGAAAAAAGACGGAGTAAGGAGGAAAATAATGATCAATAATAAATAAAAAGAGGAAACGCGACTGGTTATGAATAAAAGGTTTTGTTTTTCTTTCTAATGACGGTTTCCCGGAAATTGCTGTCAAGAATGCATTCCATCAACTTCTGGCCCTCTTGTTCAACCACAGACCACAGTACCTGAAGATTAAGCTGGGCATATGCATGCTTGCATGCAGATTCTGCAAAATATCACGAAGGGACGGGACCTCCAGTTCCATGGATCTGCCAACTCTTCTTTCTCCTAACCTCCCCTTTTGTACACAGCAATAATTTTTAATGGCCTCTCCGATTCATTAAAAATTCTAGAAGTCAAGTCACCGAGTCAGTAGTCGGCGGGTCGGCGCTACCTTCGAGACCCTAAATAATTAAATAGGAGGAAAGGAAGCAAGTAAAGACTAGTTGAGAATAGTGTTGCATTTCTTTGCGAGTGTGGGATGGCTTCCACGAAATTGCTGCCTAGCGTGGCATGTATGATATATCCATCCATCTCCCCAGCTCTCATCCACAGTCTAAAAGCCAAGCAATATTCTAGTTCTACAAAAATTTCCACAAAGGGACCTCCATCCATCGATCTCATCTCCCTAGTGCGTACTCTTCTCTTTTTCTTCTCATTCATTGCACTCCAATGACTTGGGATTATGTGATCCACGCGTAATAATTTTATTTTATGATGGTTTGTTTGAGACTTATATTAGCTACCCACTGATTGATTACTCATCCATGCACAGTCGAAGCCAAATTAAGAGGTTCGTCTCCAATGATTTTTAATTTGTTAAGCTGTCAGTATGCACCCAAATGGCGGTTCCTAGCTTCTCGATGATCTGCAAGGCTTCTTGCGTTCCAAAGGGTGAAATGATATATTGTTGTTTTTTTTTTTTTTTTTAATCTTTTGGTTTAAGCTAATGATAAATGCATAGACAGATATATGAATCGGTATCCAGTCCACCCGGTTGTTAACCTCATGACTTTTATCATTTTTTATTTTTTTCATTTTTATGTGTGCCCGCATATATTTAAGATATATACTAAATTTATCATTTTTAGATTCATATACATTTTTTATAGAATTTCTGAATTCGAAAATTTTCACACATATCAAACTTCCCCACCTGAAAAATGGAAAGTTTTTTTGATTTTTTAAATTTCGTAAAAAGATATATAAATCTAAAAATATTAAAATTTAGTATATGATCTAAATATAGACAGGCAAACATGCATGATCATATCGTTATCGTTTTTCATTTTTCACCTAAGTAAGGTCAACTGCATGAATCATGTTATGTCATTTTTAACAATTAAAAACTGATTTTTTAGTAATCTTGAAGCATAAGTAGTCTGATGGTAGTTATAAAAATTTTCTTTTATTAATTAGAATTCAACATTCACATAAGGCTTTTGAAGTTGTTACTTAACTAAGTAGTAATAAGGTTTACAAAATCATGATTCTATACATATATGGTGTAGAACAAAGTTGCATAAATCACTCGTGCTTATCTCAAACCCTACTGAAGCTGGTTAGGAATGAAGTCAGTGAAATTTAAACTCTTTGCACAAAATAAATATGTTGGAAGGAAGTAATAGATGATACAGATCATTCTTGGAAATAAAATATTAAAATGTCATAGCCAATGATTATAGAAGCCATCGACACGATTGCAAATATTGCCCACATGTCAACATATTGGGTAATGATGACATGTACGTGCTTGTTATTTTCTATGTGAATGGAGATAAGCACACACAAATATTAAACTACGTGGCTACGCCTTGGTGATGCACCCAGATGTTATTTAAGTAAGCAGCAATCCAATTACTTCTTATATTAAATTTTTTGGACTATTTATAATATGCTTCTATACTTATATAACTATAATGCTAAAATTTGAAGGAAAAAAAAAGTTTGATGGAAAAGTTGGAAAAAAAAAAAAAATTTAGATGGAAGTGTGTATATGTATGAGGCCTGATCTTCTACGACCGGTCGGAAATCCGGTGATTTCCGACCGGTCAAAAAATATATATTTTTTTATTTTTTTTGAAAAATAATTTTATAAACATGTTAATCTAGTTATATTTAATCTATAAACCAAATTTTACCATTTTTGGATATGTTTATATATTTATTTTGGATTTTTAAATACAGGGGTATTTAAGTCATTTTAAGAATATTTAAAATGACTTAAATACCCCTGTATTTAAAAATTCAAAATAAATATATATACATATCCAAAAATGGTAAAATTTGGTTTATGGATTAAATATAACTAGATTAACATGTTTATAAAATTATTTTTCAAAAAAAATAAAAAAAATATATATTTTTTGACCGGTCGGAAATCACCGGATTTCCGACCGGTCGTAAATGATCAGTCGTCTATATGTATTTACCCAAACCGATAATTATCTCTGGACAATGGATTTACAAGAATGGCAAATGCTGTACTGTGAGCCCACCAATTGGCTGCCTGTAACACATGCGATAATTTAACAGATCAATGGCAGACGCAGTGGACCGAACCTCATGGATAAAGAGTACCCATCGGGGACAAAATTGGGCACTCCTCATTCAGAAGGCTTACTAAAACAAGGGAATCAGTCTCTAAGACCAAGTGCTACATATTCATTTCAATTCTCCATCAAATCCTATACAAAACAGCCATTGCTTCTGTGTTAAGAACCTCTACTATTCCTTCCACCTGCCAGCAATTTGCTCCCAGGAAAGCTCCATCCGAATTTTTCAATATTGCTCCACGTCCCATGCAGTTTCCCCTGGCATTTCTTCGGCCGTCCACATTAAATTTTCGAGTTAACCATCTGGGTATTGGTTCCCTCACCCGGCTACTAAGTTCCTCCTCCAGGCTTGCCATCTTTTTGATGTCCTGTAATCATTACAACAGTCAAGTAAATGGTTAAAATCAGGTTGGAAACTTATATATATAATTTGTATATTTTATATAACATCATTTTAGAGTGGGTATATAAATTTTGAAAATAAATATATAGTAAATAAAAGTTTTCAAAAACATTTGAATTTTAGCATTATAAATATATGCATATAAAAGAACACTACGAATAGTTCAGGTCAAAAAATATTTCTTCTACTATAAAAAAAACAACTGATTGCTACTTACTTACCTAACAACTAGGCGCATATGATAAGGACCACATATGCACATATTCTTTTCTCAAATCTCTTGATGGTGTAGTTTTTTTTTTTTTTTTTTGTGGGCTATTTTGCATTCATTATTTTTTTTCATCTTTTCTAACTCTATCGTCAAAAATATAAAATGCAAATCATAAACATAAATCCCTATTAATTTCTGCATCTTCCTCATAACTTGTCCATCATCACACATGTAAGCGCTGATTTCAACCACGTATTGGATGGATGCACAGGAAAATAAATGCCAGGAGATAATGCTGAATCGTTGCATGGGTAAAAAAAAGCAAAGAGAATGATATGTACTGCAGTATATAAATGGATAGGAGATAGAAAGCCGGGGCGGGGTTGGGGGGTTGGGTGGTGGTGGGGAGGGAGAGGGAGAGGAGGAGAGAGATTAAAAAATGAATTGTACAATTGACGATCGAAGTTATGGCACTCCTCCCATGCCATGGATTGGTTCCTACATATCCTTTGCTTCAGCAGCTTGCTGTGCTGCAGTTATGGATGATTATTTTTATGGAGCCTGGAATCTTAACTGGTGGTTTTCATGCAAATTTTTCCCTCTGAACGCTACTTCCTTGGGGCTTCTAGCAATCGCAACCAAGCTTTCTGTGGATATCAGCACTCCCATGCCAGGGGATCGAAACCAATTAGCCAAGCTAAGTGGGAGTGCCTTCCTCTGCACTTCCATGTGCCACTTCATGCCATCTATCGGAACCATGGAAGATACCCAATTGATGTTGAATGTGTTTCCATTGGTATGTCTGGTCATTACGGTAATGGTCGACGTATGTATTCAGATGGGCACAGGTGTGATTTATGCCTTTTTGCCTCATCACATCATGACACTCGCTTTGATGCTAATCATGCTATTCATCACTTGTTCCTCTGCTCTCACCATCTCAACCATGAAGCGGTTGCTCAAGCAGCAGTATCAAGCAGTAAAGCAACAGCCGTGTCCCACTGTAGAATCAAATGATCATGGGGAGGAGGCGGCCACAGTGATGCATACTTTCGCGAGATTGAAACACGATGCAAGGAAATGGTGGACTATGGCTTTCAGTCGCAATCCACAGTTCGTTCTCCGTCGCTCCTGCCTCGGTGCTGCCTCCGACGTCATTTGCATCTTGGAAGCCTGCATTGTTATAGAAGCCGCGAACAGAATACAGCCAGCAGCTGGTTCAGTCGATCGTAGCTGTATATTTTCTTCTGATTACAAGAACTCGATTGCAGACGTCGCGGCTGCTCAGCTATTTGCAACAATGCTGGATGGTGCTGTCCCTCTTTTCAGATTATTTCTAGTTGGTGGTATGCTGAGGCCTCTCAGCAAATTCAGTAGCCCTACTGACCAAGAATCCAATGTTGTAGAAATTCCGGTTGTTAAGAAATCGTGGATTCAGACATTGCGTGAGTGGAAAGAGGGCCTGATGACTGGGTTCAAAGAACTTATCAAGTTCAAGATATCTAGGATTAAGGGAATCTTCCTTGCACTTAAGCTTATCTTTGAGGTTGAGAGTTACTGGGTTCTGCGTTTTGCGGAGTGGAAAGACAGAGAAATGCCTCTGCCTCCAGTGCACGACCATCGGGAACTTCTGTATCTCCGGAGATTCATCAACCACACAAAAGATCTCATTCTTGATGTTGGAAGATGCCTGCAGATTTTACTAATTGTGTTTTGCAAGTTAGTAGCGAATTTGTGGCATTTGGCGTTGCTGCTGACATTCTCTACAGAATTCGTATTCTTCATGGAGCAGACATTTGGCAAGATGATAAACAAAGGCTTGTCCGTTCTTTGGAAGGTAGGTAGGTATATTTCTTCTCACCGTAAGGTAGGCAGGTATATTTCTTCTCACCATTTTCATTCCTACAGCCCATCTACGATTGCCATCTAGTATTGGATTTATATTCATAAAAGAAATTCTAAAATAAATTTGTTTCAAAATATATTATTAGAACGTGTTATGAAAGGTGATCCAATCTTTTGGTATCCATCAGGATTTTCAGGATTTTCTTGGGGAACCAGTGCTTCGTCTTGGTGCAAGAGAAGAACTACGAAGTTTTGTATTACATCTCGAAGGAGAGGGTGAATTGGTGGAGTGGATATTTCAAGCCTGTTGTTTCAATGCAAGAGTTAGGCCGAAGGCCATACAACACCTCATGGACCTCTTAAAGGTGTCTAGTGCTTCACAAGGCTTCAAAGGATTGGCCGCGTTGGGCAGTGATCATGTTCAATCTCAATCATCGGGTTCTGGTTCGCAGGGCCCTCCCACTTGTTGGGCCCTGCCTCTGATCACCCTCACAAGCATTGCTGCCGCGATTTCAAGCACTAAACCTACCCAAATCAGATCATTGGTACACGGAGTAAGGGAAGGACTTGAATATGTAAGCCTTGTAGATAAGACACTGAATTCAGAAGAGGCCGAGAATATTAAGGCATTACGGATCATATGGCGATCTGTTCGTCTCTACCGTCGATGGCTCGATGTGGATCTTGTTGCACTGGCCCACAAATTACGAGGAGATTCGAAGAAGGTGCTTGCACATCTGGCAGAGGATGGCAACAGGCACGTTGTGGAATTTGAGAGAAAAATGGGAAATGATGCGTGGGAAGAGAAGAAAAGCGAGGGGGAGAGGTTAACTATTGCATTAGCTGGCATTTCAATGCAGAGGATATGTACAGGCATTCTCAGGGACTACGGCGATTTCAGCAGTGAGGAACTGTTTGAATGGTTGCAATTACTGATTTCTGATATGCTGGGAGCTTGCCTAACCAACTTACCTCGCGCCCTGCATTTGGAGCTTGCCAACTCCTTTGAGACAAAGGAAGGTTACTCTGTCAAGGATGCAATTTCTCTTGTCCTTGAGACTGAAAAAATACTGAAAGCTCATGGGAATCAAGACCTGGCTGTTAATGAGTGCAAATACATGGAGCACTGGCGTTTCTTCATGCTCGACAAGTCCACCCTGCCTCCCATTTTCAGTGGCAATGTGTAACATGACGATTGCTGGCTGCATCCCATTATCAAGCAATTGAACTTGGAACAAATGCGGAAATTTCGTGAAACCATTCTTGCATGGTTCGATTTTGTTTGTTTTGGTTACAAAAAACCAAAAGGGGAAAAGAAAATGACTGATATGGCAGACGTTAGATATAGTCAATGACGGATGCGACGTGTGGGGTTGAAAAGAGCAGGAAGATGCATGGAACGAAAAATCCAAAATTCTATGGCTGTCTCAAGGACACGGCAGCCTAGACTGGTAATGGGAGGGTTTCCAAAATCACAATTTTTTTTTTTAAAAAAAAAACTCCGTTGGGATGATCCAAAGTGCTAAAAAAAGATGAAGATAACGCAACTAGTCCTCTGCTTAAATGGGGAAAAAAAGGAAAAGAAAAAAAAGTTTTGACTGTCCGTCCGGCAAATAACTATTGCAACTGAAAATAATAACTAAAATAAAATAGGAACCAATAATAAATAAGCTGGAGTGACCGAATGCACCTGATTGCATTCAACTTTAATGCACCCAGGTGCATTTCACTCATTTTTTTTAAAATTTTTTTTTATATAATTATTAATCTAAGTTTATTTAATAAATTATGAAAATACCACTGATTTTAAATATTCAAAATAAATATTTAAAAGTATCTAAAAATAATAAAAAATTATTATATATATTAAATATACTTAGATTAACAGTTGTATAAAATAAATTTAAAAATAAATTTTTATACATGAGTGCATTGAAGCTACGTACACCAAGGTGCACTGTATCATATCCTATAAATAAGAGTAGGAAACATTAATAGTTATGAATTTAAGGTGTTGTTACCAATCAAAAAAAAAAAAAAAAAGGTGTTGTTTTTTATTCGTGATGATGGTTTCCACAAAATTATTGTCTAGCATGCATTCCATCCATCTCCGGCCCTCTTGATCGTCCACAGACCATAGTACCTGAAAATTAAGCTGGGCTTATGGACCTTGCATGCAGATTCTGCAAAATTCCAGAAAGGGACGGGACGGGACCTCCAATTCCGTGGATCTGCCCGACTCCTCTCTCTTTCTCCTCGCATCTCCTTTCGCACACGGCAACTATTTGTAAAGGTCCTCAGGATTCATTAAAAATTATAGTAGTCAAGTCACCAAGTCAGTCGTCGCCGCTACGCGTCCGAAACAAAAAAACAAAGGAGACAATAGTAGTAATGAGGAACGAAATAAGAATAATTAAATCGGAGGAAACGAGCCATTGGTGTTATTTTTTCTATGTATTTCATAGGAGTTGTTGTAAGGAGAGCTGGTCTCTCAAAATTTAGAAGTGGAGCATGTTGTTAAATATACTAATAAAAAAAGCCAAATAATTTATTTAGACATGTAATTTCAGACCGGTCAAAAAATATTTTTCTTGAAATTTTTTTATAAACATATTAATCTAATTGTATTTAGTCTATAAATCAAAATTTACTATTTTTGGATATATGTATATATTTATTTTGAATTTTTAAAAAACGCAGGTATTTAAGTCATCTTAAATTATTTAAAATAAATTAAATATTTCTATTTTTAAAAATTTAAAATAAATATATACACATATCCAAAGATGATAAAACTTGATTTATAGATTAAATACAGTTAAATAAACATATTTATAAAAAATTTCAAAGAAGACAAAAATATGTTTTTAGAACCTACCATTGTGAAAAGATCACAGCTCTGAAAAAAAAAATTAGTGGAAGAGAAGCAAATAAAGACTATTTGAGCATGATGTTGCATCTCTTTGGGACGGTGGGATGGCTTCCACGAAATTGCTGTCTAGCATGGCATATACGACATACATCCAGCCATCTCCCCAGCTCATCCACAGGCTTAAAAGCCGAGCAATATTCTAGTCTTGCAAAAATTTCCCAAAGGGACCTCCATCCATCTATCTCATCTCCAGAGTACGTACTCTTCTCTTTTTCTCCTCATCTGCTTTAATTTCCGCTCCAATGCTTTGGGACTATGAGATCAACAAGTACATAGATAGATCGCGTATAATTTTATTTTATCTTGGTTTTTTTGCTACTTATATTAGCTACCTACTGATTGATTACGCATCCATGCATGGTCGAAGCCAAATTAATTAAGAGGTTCGTCTCCAATGATTTTTAATTTGTTAAGCTGTATGCATGCACCCAATTGGACGCTGCTAGCTTCTCGAATCTCGATCCCTTGATGATCTGGAAGGCTTCTTGCGTTCCGAAGCGGCCAGTGATATATTCTTGGTTTTTTCTTTCGGTTTAACCTAATGATAGTCACGAGATAGATATATGAATCAGTATCCTGCCCAACTGGTTTTTAACCTTGTGTCTTTTAAATATTAAGTGCAGTTTCATTGCACCACTATTTCAAAATTAGCCTCATGTGATTATAAAATTATAATATACTTTATCAATTGTATTTAAAATTATGTATTTTATTATCATATTAATTTTCATACCAATTTGATATGTACATGGACTCTATATAAAAATAATACAAATTCAATGTAATAAAATAATTTAATATAAATAACAACTTTAAAGTTGTTTTTTCAATATGTAAATCATTTGCTATAAAATTTATATATGAATAAATGATTGTATAAAGTATCAATATATTTAAATACATATGGGACCCACTTTAGGCTAAATGCACCGGTAATTATGGTGCAAATTCATTGCACAGAAAAGATTCTCATATATATATATATATATATATATATATATATATTATAGGGTTCCGCTTTTATGTAACAGGATTATATAGAAGCGGAACTATGTAACCCATTTAAATATAACATTTTGATCTTTAATAGAACATATAATACATTTATTGTATTTAACATTATTTGTTTATCTAGATGATCAAATTTCATCTCAATCAAGTATGTTTATGGGTTACGTTGTTAGAAAATGTATATATTTTTATGTAAATTATGAAAAATGCTAAAATATCAATTTAAAGTAGTATTTTCGATATCTAAACCGTCCAAAATATCATATCTATATGTATAAATGACTCTATAAAGTATTATTA
Source organism: Annona cherimola (assembly GCA_030490835.1). Classification (NCBI taxonomy): domain Eukaryota; kingdom Viridiplantae; phylum Streptophyta; class Magnoliopsida; order Magnoliales; family Annonaceae; genus Annona; species Annona cherimola. The sequence goes on from CM059974.1 coordinate 4,328,411, forward strand.
CATTCTAATACATGTGGAAATAGATCTAAGTATTTTTAATAATTTACACATGAATATATATATATATATATATATATTTGAACAAATATAACCCATAAACATACTTGATTGAGATGAAACTTGGTCTCCTAAATAAAAAAATAATTTTAAATACAATGAATGGATTAGATTTTCCATTAAGGATCGAATCTTAGATTTTGAACCGGATTACATAGAACCGATTACGTAGAAGCGGAACCCATATATATGTGTATGTATTTGTTACTTCGTTTTTATGTGAGCCCACATATATTTGGGATGGTCTAAAGTGCTAAATAAAGATGAAGATAACCCAACAAATCATCTGCTTAAAAGGAAAAAAAAAATTTACGGTCCGTCCGACAAATAATTATTGCAAGTGAAAACGATAACTAAAGTAAAATTACCACAGTAATCATCTATCAAACCAGTCATTGTAAAATAACTTTTTTTGTGTGTTCCGATAGCAATAAAACTTTTTTAGGAAAAGTTTTTTGTGTAAAAATTTTTAAATTTGAAGAAAATAATGTGATAGGGTAAGGATTATTATGAGGAGTAAAAAAAAAGTTAAAATATATAAGGTTAGTTGTATTAGCAGTTGCGTAGAAATAATTAGAAAATTGAATAATTATATATGAAAATAGAAAATAAATGATTAAAAATGATCAAAGCAATCATGTAGAATAACTTCATCTTTTTTTTTGTCAATTTGGTGCGAGAGTTCCTCTCTCTTGTCTGTGTTACCGTCCTTCTCATTTCTTTCATCCCAGCTCTTTTTATCAACTTTCTCTCTTCTCCCCACAGTCTGATCCCTGCTCCAGTCCCTGATCCATGATTTGGTAGGCCCCGCCCCGGTCCGATGTTTCCTGCCGTTCCCATCTTTGTAAGACGATTCTATCTCCATCTCTGTTTGAGCTCAAAGGAGGCGGCCTCTGTTTGAGATAATGGAAGCAGAACCTGCATAGTCCTGGCCTCGTCTGTCTTCCCTTCTTGAGCTCATTACGACAGTGGAAGTTAGAAGCCAGAGGATCGTACTTACTTGAATTGGGGGAAGCTCTTCTTGTCCCTGGGCAATGCCAAAACTCTTCAAATTTTTATTATGAGCCATCAATATTTGGTGAAGAACGATAAAATAAGAACAAATGATTTAGAGTCCGAGATAAAAGCAACAGCAAATAATTTTTAAATAACACATGACGAGTCAAACCGGTCAGCCTTGCGAAAGTATACATTAGTTTATTGAATTCCATTCAGAGTTTGAAATTTTTTATGGGCTTTTCTTCTAGAAAGCGGGCGCAAATTGCAACCCTTGGATTTCCAACTTTTTTATTTTTTATTTTTTGCAAAGCCCAAGTCATGGATTAATATGTAAAACAATTTTTTTTGGCAAACTATATGTAAAATAATTGTTTAGTATAATATAAAAATCAGCTTAATAGAAAGCTTCTATAATCTACAATACTAAAAAAATGTAACTTAAAGAACAACATGCATTTGTATTGCTGTGGATTATATAAGAGATGATTAAAATTATTTTTCTTAATATGCAAATATTCCTGGAGACGAATATGATGCATGTCGTCGATTAGAAAAGACTTATAGAAAAAGGCCGCAGTTTCCACTTGGTAGAAGAAAGCCCAACTTTCATAACATTGTATAAGAAGGAAATTTGGATTGAGGCTATGTTAAGCCCCATGCCAGGTATGAAAGGGAAAGAGATTGCATTAGGCGATGAGTCCCACCTCTGATATGATATCTGAAAAGGCCAGGTCCGTTTCAAAATTTCATGTCAAGTTAAGAAATAGGCAACGAATGCAGAGATTAAACCCAATTGTGGTTCGTTTCCGTAATGTTGGAATACAACTACCTAAAAGTTGGGGGAGCTTAAAAACCCAAATCCAAACTTATGATCTCAGCCATCTGTTTTTACCCAGAAGATTAGATCACAGAGGTTATTATTCTGTCATGTATGCTCTGTCTCAGGATAGTCCAAGTTTCAAATGTAGACAGCTCAGAGAGGCAAAAGGAACACCGACAAAGGAAAAAAGGAAAAGAAGAAGAAGAGATGGACTATAACAGTGTTGATGACGATCAATTCAGTGGTCCCATGCCATGGATTGGCCTCTACATAACTACGGCTTCCATAGTTTGCTCAATAGCCATGGCAGGTGATCTCCTTCGTGGGTTCCGCCATCGGCAGCTCTGGTTTCCTTGCAAACTTTTCTCTATCAATGCCACTTCCTTGACACTTCTAGCAATTGCGACAAAGCTGCCTGTTGACCTCAGCACTCCAATGCCTGGTGGTGCAGACCAGTTCGCAAAGCTCAGTGGAACCGTACTGATTTGCATTGTAATGGCTAACTTCTTGCCATCTTTAGGAGCCATGGAAGACTCCCAGGTGATCTTGAACGTCATCCCACTGGCCATTCTAGTTATTACTGTATTCGTCAACATTTGTATTGAGATCGGTACTGGAGAAATTTTCGTCTTTGAGGCTACACATTTCCTCATCTTGTGTATGATGCTAGTGATGCTGCTGATCTTGGCTTCCTCTGCTCTAACAGTCCTAACGACAAAGCAGTTACTTGGGCAGCAGTATTTGTTCAAGCACCAGCAAGTATCAGGTCATGGGCTGGAAGATCAAGCTGGACAATCAATGGTTTTGAAGCTTAGAAATGATGTGAGAAGATATTGGATGATGGCCCAGAGCTGTAATCCTCAGAATGTCATTAGCCGCTCTGCGCTTGGCTCTGCATCTGGTGTTTTTTGTCTGCTTAGCACCTTCCTCTTGGTGTCTACTTTCCTTGACATCCTAGCACCGGTTGTCGAAGGTTTTGGTAGTGATTATGGGTGGTCCACCACTTTCATTTCACTCTCTCAATTGGTTTTAGTAGTTATAGGATCAGTAGCCCCAACTTGCAGATGGTTCCACGTCGCCAAATCAAGGTCCCTTCGGATGATAACACGGAAGGAACTTAAGGACGAATTTAAGGTCGAAACGTACTGGACTTCAAGATTGGTGGAATGGAAAGAGATCCCGCTGCCTTTCGAGATAAAGAGTAGGCCTTGCAGAAAAGGTGCAAACGGCATGAAGAATCTAGTCCTGGATGTCATTATAAAAATGCAAATTTTACTTGTCTTACTATGCAAAACACTCCAGTTGATTTCTATACTCATCTTCTATATGCTAAGAGTAATGCTGGGTTTTTGCATGTGTTGCGTTCTAGCCAAGAGGCTATTCAAAGCCGAGGAAAGTTCTAATGATGCCATAAAGACGGAGACGAGAGATTTTGTATTGCATCTAGAAGGTGAAGAAAATTTTGTCCAGCTGATTTTGAATCTAGGTTGGGTTGATACAGAGAAATGGGTCCAGAAAGGCAGGAAAAACCAACTTACTCACGTTTGGGATCTTCTAAAGAAATCAACCGTGTCAGAAGGCTTCAAGGGAGTGAAAGAATTCGACAGCGATCAAGTGCCATCCGTGGTGTTGGAAGAACCACCCAACTGTTGGGCTCTGCCCCTGGTGACCCTCAGCAGCATTGCCATTGCAATCCCATGCACTGACAGAGCTCGCATCAAACAGCTGTTGCTTGGTGTGAATGAAGGGCTCAAGTATGTGAGACTTGTAGAGAGGAAGCTAGATATGAAGGGGCTTCCTTCAAGCGTCAGGGAGGCAGCAGATATTGTTTGGCTTCGCGTTGATCTTCATCATCAATGGTTTGATGTGGATCTTGCTGCACTGGGCCGAGAAGAGCAGGATCCGAGAAAGATAATTGAAGGCCTTGCCGAGAGTGGAAAGAAATATGCTCTGGAAGGTGGGGAGAATGGGAGTGGAAATAAGATGGGAACTGCTGTGAAGTGGTCGCCCAAGGCAGTGGCAGGCAATTCCATGTACAGAATCTGCCAAACCATTCTCCTGGACTATGAAAACAAATTCAGCGAGGTGGATGAATTGCTTGAATGGTTGTATGTATCGGTGTCTGACATTTTGGGTGCTTGTCTAACGAACTTACCACGTGTGGTCTCCATTGAGTGCTACAACAGTGCTAACCAAGCCAAGGAAGATAGCGTAAGGGCTGCAGCGTATCTTCTTGGTGAAGCCGAAAGCATACTGGAAGCATTCGGGAATGAGGGAACTCAATTTCTGGGCATCGATCAAAATGCGTATATTGATGACTGGCGTGTGAGCAAGCCGAAAAGGAGCCCATCGCAGGTGGCTTCTACTGTTTCTAATGGCAGCATGTCCGACAGGGACTTGCATATATCCATCCAATGAGGATCAGCTGCTTATAATCCTCTTATCCGATTCCAGACCTTTTACATACACATTATGTCAACCATCCGGTCATCCAAGTGTTAACAAATCTTTTTAATTCTAATTATCATAGGGAATGGGAAGTAGCCATTGCATGAAGTTGGCTATTTCCCTCTTTCCCTCATGGGCTTTTTACTATCAAAAACACCTGTAAAGGTACCAATATTATGCTTGCGTTGAGTTCTGGATCCTATCGATTTTTAATTGATCGTTAGATAGATAATGTTAGTAGTTAGTATGGAGCAGGGATCCTTGCTCATCATAAGGAAAATCATCCTATTTGCAAATACTATATTAGTATATTTGCTTATTTTATTTTACTTCTTGTATTTCCCATATAAATATTTCCAGTTTCTTTATAACATTTCCCCACACAGCAGCACTTTTTCGTCCCATCCAACATCTCATACCATGAATTTCTTACCATTAGTCCAGCCACAAACTGGTGTATTGGGCTTGGATCTGGATCAAATGGTCGAACGTGGCCCATTTCAAGTTCATGTTCACACCTTTTGGTTAATATCCTACTTCTGCTTGTCATGTGCATGAAAATTGAAAAAGTCGGGGTTTAAAATAAAGTTAGTTTGGGTTGAAACTTTGAGAATCCGACCTGAATTTTAACCTAAATTGCAAAATATTAATCATGATGACATGCTCGTCGGCGGATATGAAATGAAGATTCTTATTTTAACACTTGCATCAATCTTTAAAAATGGGGGAAAATTAATATTTAAAATGCTACAAAAAGCCAACTGGAAGTCTACAAATGGAATAGGAAAGCGGTGAGCATGTAAGTCTCGTAAATGGGTTCGCAAATTCATTCCAATAATAATATTATTTTTAGAAAGAATTAATCACATATAGATTCGCAATGATAATTTATGATTTATTACGCTTTATCCAACTAGGCCTCAAATTGGTTGATGGGATCTTTACAGGCCCACCTGTGCCATTATGGATTCAAACATTGCTTGCTCATAGATTGAATATTCCTTCCTTAGCCATTTTTTTTTATTGGTATTACACATTGTAATATTGATATTACAAATTAAATTTTTTTACAGCCCTAGCTTTTGAAAAAACATCTTATAAATACTCTCATGCTAAGCATATAAAATACTCTCATACTAAGAAGACAAGTATAAATATCTCATTATAAGAAGGACGCATGAACTTTGTGACAGAATAACGCCAACAGCGACTCAAACTCGCATCCGCATGCAACTCACTTGGATTGATTTCAACCCCCTAATCATTCAAGTTTTGACAATATGCTGCAAATGTAGATTCATCTTAATTGAAGACCGTAAAAGGTAGGCACATTGTACTTACAGAACCTGTGAACCACGCATTATGGAATTAAGTTCTTTTTTTATTGTGGAATAAGTTCGATTTAATTGGCTACCAAAAAGAAAATTTCTTGAGTTTTTCTTTTAAAAAATGTCTAGATTTAGCATATGTACTTGTACTAATAATTGGAATCGATCCCATATAGTCTGCTGCAGGGAAGCAATCATGAAGCCGGTTCATTTATATATTTTTATTATTTTTTGTTTTTCATAATTTTTTTCTAGATATCTTTAATCTTATATGTAAAGTTTTATATTTTTTGAAGATACTTATATTTTTTTTTCCGAATTTCAAATATCAGGAGCGTTCTAGTCATTTTAACCTTTTAAAATGACTAAAATACTCTTTTTTACGAAATTAAAAAGTATATATTTTTCATGTAAAATTTATTTCATATATTAAATATCCGTAGAATAATAATTTTATGAAAAACAAAAAAGTAAATACTCAACTTAATTTTATGAATAAAAGTAAATGGTTGCTCCCATGCGGATGGTCATATAGAAACATGGCCCCTAATAATTATATTTCTTTCATTAACATTCTTAATTTATTTTTATTTGCTTAATTTGTGAGAAATAGTATTGATATAGTTTTCTTTTGCTTTCCCAATCCTTCCTACAAACTTTTTCTATAATTCGTCGTTTTCTTTTTCTTTTCCAGTTCTTCCTACAAACTTTTTCTAGAATTTGACATTTTAACTATTCTTCTTTCTTTTCTTTTCTTTTCTTTTCTTTTCTTTTTTAAATATTGCATCTATACGTTCCGATTCACGTCTTTTCATCCACTTATGCTATCTATTTTATTTCTTCTCTCTCTCCTACGATTATTCCAAACATGTCATATTACTCTCCACTTTTTCAAAAATTTTCCCATATGCTTTTTCTTCATTTTTTTTATTTGTTTCTTTTGTTTTATTAATTTCCACAAGGGAATAGGGACAGGATGATGATAGTGGGCAATCGTAAACCTTAGGCCAGACAGCATTGGACCCATATGTGTACAAGCATTTTGATGTCAGATCCAATCTCAGGAATCGTCTTCAAGTCATCTTTGGTGAATGTGGTGGCCATTGCGAATCTGTCTGTTTGCACCCCAAACATGCCTTCCCCAGATGGGGTTGGACCCAGAAATCACCCGCCCACATTGATTTGCATTGCTAGCTGTTTGGATTTTTGAGAGTGAAATGGTCATTTTCTGTTGAATAATTTGCATATGCATCCAAGCTTTTCGGTAGCTTTTGGAAGGTCTTCTGTAAGGGCACGTTTCTTGGCCCAGCCGAGACAAGTGGCCTAATAATTCAAGGCCGAATGATCTTTTACGACCGGTCGGAAATCGGGTGATTTCCGACCGGTCAAAAAATATATATTTTTTTAATTTTTTTTGAAAAATAATTTTATAAACATGTTAATTTAGTTATATTTAATCTATAAATAAATTTTTACCATTTTTGGATATGTATATATATTTATTTTGGATTTTTAAATACAGGGGTATTTAAGTCATTTTAAGAATATTTAAAATAACTTAAATACCCCTGTATTTAAAAATCCAAAATAAATATATATACATATCTAAAAATGATAAAACTTGATTTATAGATTAAATATAACTAGATTAACATGTTTATAAAATTATTTTTCAAAAAAAAAAACAAAAAAAAATATTTTTTGACCGGTCGGAAATCACCGGATTTCCGACCGGTCGTAAAAGATCTGTACTCTAATTCAAGAGGAACATATCGTTTGACAGCCTGTTCCTGTACTAGCTACTTATCACCATTTTCACCATCATAAATTCCAAACTTTCATGTTAGTTGGTGCGGACAGCACTATTTTAATTCCATATTCATGACTTGCTAATGAAATAATTATTTGCTATTATGAGATTCAAATAATTGAGATATGAAACCTTGAATACCGATGTTAATTAAGGATCGAATCAATTTTCAAAAGATTAGTTTCTATTAGATACCATATAGTACATCGATTCCTAAATATTGTATTATTTTTCCTAAATTCAATTCCTAAATATTGTATTATTTTTCTAAATATTTTAGTATTAAACCATTTTATTATTTTAATTTTATATATTTATAGATGAGACCCATATACAGTGAAACTAAACAAATAAAATGGTTTCCAATGGATTGAGTGAGTTTTTCAACAAATATCAAATTTTAAATACAGAAGGGATTACATAAAAAATAAATTTCATAGAAGTTGGGCCGTATATATACATACATGCATATAGTATATGCCATGCATGACAGTTCCATTCGTTAGCCCACTAAAACCAAGGTAATCATAGCATTTCTGAGATTCACATCATAGACAATCATATGCACAACATTAAGATTTTTATACAGTTCTTAGGGTAGACAATACAAAATTGGCCCTAGCTAGATTAATAAATTTTCTTATGCTTAGATTAATAACTCATGAGAGCAGCTATGCGTCTGGCCCAAAAATATATTTTTTTTATTTTTTCATTTTTCATAGATAAGTAAATCTAAGTCTATTAAATCTATAAATCAAATTTTACCATTTTTGAATATTTTAAAATTTTTATTTAAAATTTTTAATACAATCTATGAAAAAATAAAAAATATATGTTTTTGGGCAGGACGCATGGCTGCCCCAGTGCGTCCGGCCATAAAAGATCATACGACTTATATATATATATATAGAGAGAGAGAAAGAGAAAGAAAGAGAGGGATAACTGCACCGAAACAGCGGTACATTTATTTAAAAGTGGGCCCCACACATATTAGAATGCAATGAAACTTTATACAATCATTTATCTATATATAAATTTTATAGCAAATGGTTTAAATGTTGAAAAAATCACTTTGAAGTTGTTATTTACATCAAACTATTTTATTACGTTGAATTTGTACCATTTTCATATGGGGTCCATACACATATCCGATTAGGATGAAAATTGGTATAGTAATAGAATACATTATTTTAAATACAATGGGTGGAATAGATTATGATTTGATCATCATATAGGGCCTATTTCAGTGGTGCTGCACCAGAATATATCTTATATATATATAGCTTTTGATTGTTTATATGCAGAATATGCTTCTAATCTTTCTTCCGTAGCAGAAGATCCCGATTAACGTGGACGTCGACTCCAAGTCAGAAGATCCTACTTTTTCCAACTCATTTCGTCCAAGTGCGATCTGCCCAAATTAATTATATAATCTGCAAAATCTGGTTAACAGCTAGTAAGGCCGGAACTTAATTAAACATTCATATCTGAAACTGATCCCATGATATACAATTAATGAAAGAGATCATATATATAATTAAGAATAGTATAGGAAAGGAAAATTTTTTAATCACATTACCTTAATGACCCATCAATATTCTCCGTTATTTCTAGAATTATAGCAAATGCATATGATAAACGAAAAAATATAATAATTTGTCCTATATAAGTTTCCAATGAATGTGTAGGTACATCCGGTCCAAATTCGGGCAAAGAAGAGCCAGATTGTTAATTAGTTTACTTAAAACTTCCCCTGCCATACATATCTTCTCTACATCACAGATTCTAATGTTCTTGAATGTGCTCAAGCCTTGCATTGTGTGATGATGATAGACATGCATATGCATTTAGAAATGCGTAAGTGTCAGCCCGGGCTTTCCCACGACACAATGATTATAAATTGTGTGCTACAAATTAATTACGGGAAATATTTCGATAAGACCTATTTAAACTTATATTTTCGACCTGCCAATTTGAGGCCCACTTTGATGTTTTTATTATATCAAAACCATTCATCTTATTCATTTTTGCATGCTAAACCTTGTGTATAAAAATCATCTTTATTATATATTTAGATGGATCATACAATTAGGATCAATTTGTATGGTTTTAAAGAGACTCTAAAATGTTATATTGCAATTGCCCACCTAAATATCCGATAACAAGATGATTTTAAAAAACATGATTAAGTACATAAAAATGAATACTGTGATTAATTTTGATTTGATCAAAACATTAAGATGGGGTTAAAATTGACCATTTACACTAAATTTTTATAAGATCGATCGGTGTCAATGAAATATTTTTCCCACTTGACAAAGTGATAGATATAAGCCAAGGAATTTGATAAAAATTGAGTTCATGGGAATCCTTACAATACAAGAAAATGCATTACAAAAAAAACAAAAAAAAATGCATTACAAATTTCAATGAAATTTGCTATATATGATTAAAATTTAGTTGCCTCTATAAATATGTAATTGTTGCTAAGTAGCTGTTTATGTTCAACCTATTTAAATAAATATAGTCATTTGCTACTTTATTTTCTAATTATTTTTTATGCAATTATCATACTTTTGAATCATTTTTCTGCAAATATTTTTCTATTTTATTTTTATTTTTTTTATTCATCATAATTACCTCATCATATTATATTACTTCTCCATTTAGAAAACTTTTGGACAAAGAATTTTTATTTAAACATTTTATCAGATACCAAACACACTAAATTTTGGCTATATTCTTTTGTGCGTCCATTTTTAGTAGCAAGTTGATGGGAAGCAAATGTGTAAAAGCAACCAAATTGTATTATATTCTTTTGAGACATCTTAGCAGCGATTTTATACGCAGGAGATGGTTAAAAGCAATTAAAATTTTGCTTCATCCTACTTTATGAAGTCATCTTAGCAGCGATGTAATATGTAGCAAGTGGGTAAAAGCAGCCAAATTTTCCTCCATTTCATAACCTAGCATATTCGATGTAATGATATCATATATTCATTAATATTCATGTAAGTCAACATATAATAGAACTACAGTAAAATTTCTATCATTAATAACAACATAACGAATAACATACATGACTAAGGCATATATAATTAGCCATAGACAAGATTGAGAGCAAAACTGATCAGAAATAATAATTTTATAAGCATATCCAATGGAAAGATTAGTGAAAGGTATGCCAAATGGAGAGAGGATCATGTTCAAGCTGACTTGAAGAATGTTTGGTAAGATCCACGTGGGGAATGTACCACCATTTCTATTTTCTAATTTTCTAATTTTATTTTTTTTCAACTTTGTCTCTATATTTTAATCATTTTTTCTAACTACTCTATTTATTTTAATTTTACTTCTATTATTTTATATCAATCACACAATTATCAGAGTATTCATTTTTGTACTTCCCACCTTATCTCAAAATCCCACAAAAATACACGTTACCAAACATCTCCTTGATGTGTATATATAGGCGGGAAAAAGACATGGAATCAACTATGGAATGATTTTTGAGAGACAAAAAAAAAAAAAAGAAGTAATTTGAGATGGGGATGCATACTGGACAAGGACTGGTGAGAGGATGGCTAGAGAACAACTATTTAGTAGATGGTAGGTCGAAATATTGGACAGTTTTGATCCAGATGGAGCAGAAGCCCCACATATTGTTGTGTTCTCTTCGCTCCGAAGCATCTTAATTATTGTGGTTGTCTCTTCTCTGCGCTACTTCTCTCAATTACATTGCGCAACTTTATATGTTAGTTTTTGCAAATATTAATATAAGAAGAAATAATATTCAATTTCTTAAGGATGGAATCAGATCAGTGAGCGTAGCATAAAAGCGAGTCAGTACTCAGTATATATGGGATTCTAATTATCATCAGTTCACTTGGCTTATATATCTTACCTAATATTTATATATCTTGTCCTCAAGTAAATGTACATTAACTTTTTCTTTTTTTCATGGTTTCATTTTGGAATACATATTTACAGTTAATCATCCAAAGGTACATTTTTATTTTTATTTTCAATTTGATACAACGGGATTTTCATCAAACATAACTACGCTAGGTCCTAAAATGGGAGACAAAACTTCTCCATTAAAATTCGAAACCTAGACTTACTATAGCACAATACAAAAATGGGTAACACCGGGTTTTGCTCCTGAACATGATTTTAGTTGGTGTATTGATGGTGGGGCATGCACCAAGGTAATTATATGCCTGGCTAGGCTAGCTATCGCAATTGAGAAATTTATTATTATTATTATTATTATTATTATTATAAAAAATTGCATTTTATCCAAACTGACTCGATTCATGATTCCATGGATAGGGGCCAAGAGTCACGTGAGGCCAGATGACTTTTGTAACGTAGCCAAATCCGACTCATCCTTGTGTGGTCAGTAAAACGGGAGAGGAAGTAACGGAAAAGAAATTAAGGTGCGGAAAAAGAAAGCGAAAAGGACAGGCGATCACCGTGGCGTCCTTAGATATTATGGGTGCAACTTGTTACGGTGGGTAGGATAATGGATAATGGATAATGGATAATGGATATGCTAAGAAAAAATAAAATTAGTATTCAGCTACTTCGACTACTTAAATTATTGTTTTGTTAATTTAGATTTTTTACCATAATTTTTAATTATTTAACAATTATATTTGTTTATCGAGTTGCATTTCAAACTTTGTATGCATTTTTTTTTTATAACTTAATAACTATATATTTACAGTGCCGGATACAAGGCTTTCAGTGGCGGTGTGTTGAGTTTAAATTCCACCCGTGAGATTTCGGCCCTTATACATAGATGAGAGTAGTCTTTCTCTCCTAAGATTAATGGGAGCTTGTTATTTTCCATGTAAATAAAATTGATTTGTAATATTAGATGTTATATTGTACAATATTAATAAAAAATAACTATATATTTGAAGAATTTGCCTTTCTTTTTAATTTTGCTTTGTTATTTTTCGAATATGTTGTTGTTATTATTGTTTAATTAAAGACCTGATTTGAAACTGAAATTGAACCAAATTAACATTCACATGTGTAGAGTAAGGTAGACTAGTAATCAAATTAATATGCGATTAAGTAAGACGAGATTTTTATAAATAAAGTATGAGTTAAGTATACTAATAACAGAAACAAATTGATCTGAATTACACTTTCTTGGATACTTCAGATCCATTCACATTTTCCTGATAATAAGTCAATAACCTTAATTAATTACCCACAACATTCATTTAATAAATACAATTAATTTGCTTTATTAGCCTAGCTACCAATAGGAAAATTAAATACTAAAGATCATATGAATTATTCATGTTGATTTGATATGTGTGCTAATTAACCATCTGACGCAATATTAATATTTATTCCAGCTACCTGATTTTTTTATTCAAGTTACATATATATATATATAAAGCACCCATACAACATAAGGAGACAGAGTACTACCATACAGCCAATTGGAATAGAACCTAGATAGTCCCATAAATGGGACACTGCTTTATGCCAACCGCCCAAGTAATCGTCTTCGCAGTCCACGTTAAGAAAAGGAAAAATTAAAGATGAAGTATACTACGGCTTTGCCCAGCCAAATGTATAAGATTAATTTAAGATGGATTAATTATGTGGGAAGAACAAAGATTAAGTTCCAAGACTAATATTTAAGGAAGGCACGTCAACTTAATTTATTGATTAGCCTAAATTGTTTTATTCAGAACCACATGACCATCTGTGCTCCTGGCGGCTCTTAATTAATTCATTATATTATATTATATATGCTACTTCCGATGCATGCACCATAAATATGATCGAGGCGTGATTATGAAAAATAAATAAAATCCCAGTAGCATTTTATGCTTGTGCCGGAGCTAATAACGTATGGCTGCTGACTAGCTAGCATAAAAGAATACGAATTAATTATTAAGTAATCCACATTTGCCGTGTATTAATGGCTGTAAAGCAGCAGAACTCGCACGTTTTATCTGCAGCGTAGGATAATTCGTAAAAATTAGTACCGGGTGGACGTCCAAGTCCAACATGGATCCTTTTCATTCATTTCTTGTGCCCATAATTAACTGAAATTCACAGACAGCTGGCCGGGAAAAACAGGACGTTCTCATTTGATAGCTCCATATCGTAGCTGTCATTTCAGATCCAATGCGTTGGAGATTAATTAGTCAGGCTTAGGTTGGGTGGTTACTAACCACCCTTGTCATGTCTTTTGAAATTGTCGCAGTGGGGTTAAAAAGTGTGCAGAGTTGAGTGTGGAGGTGTGTAAGAGACACGAGGTTTGAATCCGGATAAGCATTAGCCTGTAAGACCAAAAAATCAAAAAATCAAAAAAAAAAAGCGTATGTAACAACGAAAATCGAATTCGTTGCAAATAATTTCTCCCATGAAAACGTATCCGATGCCGTTTCCCTCTTCTTTCCCGCATTACCTTTCAAAAATAATAGAGAAAAAATAACAAGCTGGATTACCGGAGAGCGACGATGGTACTGAAATAAATGAATAATGCGTGATGAGAACATTTCGTTGGGATAACTGACAGAACTTGAACGGATACTCCTTCGTAATTAAGAAACTAATATACGATTACAAATAGCTATATATGACATTGGCATGTACAAAGAACGCTACTTTAAGATCATTTTCTTGATTACAGTTGCATACAAAAAAAGAAAAAAGGAAAAGGAAAGAAAGCAAGCTGCCCGCTTTCTTCCCTGGGCAGAAGAAGTGAAAAAGAGTTATATTTCTCATCCGATGGAGAAAAAGCGCATATTAGTTGGTAATTAATCAACCCATTTCTCTTTGCAACTCTACTCTTACATGGACAAGCAACCAACTACCACTCTACAAGACCTTGATCAGCTGATGGTTATATGCTACATATTTAAATCGAAAGCAGGGCTTTATAATTTTACCAAACCAAGTGTTTGTAGCAGCCTCAAAGAAAGGAAGCAGAGGTAGATGGCCAACAGGCCTCCCCCTAGAACCCTATCCAGCCTCATGCCTTTCCTTGGCAGGATGACAAGAGCCCACAGCAACCCTCCCAGCATGAACCCCAATGTCTGGAACAGAGATACGTCCTTGGGGATCACAAAGGGAGATGGGTGCACATGCCAAGCTGAGAGCACAAGGCTCATCCCCAAACCCACCAGGGTGTTGAAAATGGGGCCGGCGTAGCAGCCGGTGATGGCCACCTGTGCACCATCAGGTCCATCCTTGACAGACATTGCAACATTGGCTGTGAGGTCGCCAAGTGAATTGCCCCAGGCAAGGACTGTTAGCCCCAGGATAGAAGGACTGATTCCAAGTATATCTCCGATAGAAACCAGCAGTGCAACCAATTCCTCAGCTATGATATAAGTCCACACCACACTCATCACGAAGCCACCAGCCAACCAAGCGAAAAGGCACCTTTGAGGTGGGCCATGTGAATCAGTGGTGAAAAGAGCAGCAACCCCAAGAATCAGTCCAACCAAGCCTCCTATCAAATAGATGAGTAGGCCAGTTCCCTTGATGCCCAAATCCCCCTCTTGGGAATTCCAAAGAGCTGCCAGGAGGATTGGAGCTGATGTAACTGAAATCACCGCAAACGGCTTGGACCATCTCTCCTCGGACACATCAGGGATGGTCAATCTTCTGGGCAGGTACAGAGGCATCTCCACAAGCCAGAGAAACCACCGAAAGTAATATGACAAGGGCGATGGATTGAATCCAAAACACCGGCCTCTTTTGATCAGAACTCCCTCATTTTCATAGCTAATTCCACTAGTTTGCCTTGCTTCCCCCATCAACATCTTGGGATTTTCTTCATCAACCCCAGCAGGACTCAAAAGCGGCTCAATTGGAAGAACGGGAGGAGCAACGCCCAACACCCTCCTCACTACCCTATCTTTGTTTCTACAGAAATAAGGGATGGAAACTATGAACACGTAGAGCATGTAGAGAAAAGCAAAAGCCATGGCACCCCAAATGTTGATCTGCCCAACGATCAATATCACGAGGAGCGAACACAGAGCTGCGATAAAGAAACAAACATCTCGAAGGAAGCTGTGCTTATCGATTGCGATCCCACGCGGCCCGAGCATAATGCTTATGATCCCCACGACGGCGCTGGACACGAAGAAAGCCCCACCCAAGACGCTGTTGAGGCCAACATCGCCCATTGAAACAGGGCCCATGAAGGAGACGATGCTGGAAAACACGTCGGGTGCTCCATTGCCGAGGGCGAGGAGGGTGACGCCGGCAATGGTGGGTGGGAGTCTGAGGAGGCCGGAGAGGCTCTCCAGGGAGGAGCAGAAGTAGGAGGCAGCCGTGTTCCCCAGCAAGTAAAAGAGCAAGAGCAGCCATGCAATGAGCGCAAGGTAGCCGAGTGCGAGGTGGTCGCCGCAGACGCAGTAGAAGATCTGGAGGTAGTCGATGAAGCCTTGGGGTCTGCATTCCATCCCCGACTGCAGAAACGAACATTGGGATTGGGTGTCATTGTACTTGTGCAGGTGGGCCGTGCAGCCATTCGGTGCTTCGTTGACAGGTTTTGGAGACGCGGGTGTTCGACGAAAGAGAGAAGAGGAGGAGGAGGAGGTGGGTTGGCTTTTGGTTGTGTGGAAGAAGGAGAGGAGAAGGAAGAATGAGAAATGGTATTTGAGGAAGATGAGGAGGGATTTGGAATTTGTGGCGGCTGTTGATTTGCAATTGCTGACCAGTACCAGTGGTCCTCCTCCTGCCATTCAGAGCTTCGAATCGACGGAAGATGAGCTAGCGAGAGAGCGTGTATTTTTAGAGAACGTGTTGGTTCCTCCAAGGTGGGGGTATGAATTCCAATTCCATGGTGGTGGGTTTTCTTTTCTTTTCTTTTTTTTTTTTCTTCTGCCGAGGAATCTTTTGATTGTGTTTTTTTACGAGGGAGGTCGGCTTTGGTCTCGTGGTATATATAAGTGTGAGGAAGAGGCAGGCGGATGTGACGATGACATGATCCGATTCATTCATTACTTAATACATGCATATCCCTCTATATAAAAATAAAAATAAAAAAAATTCATGTATGTCCCATGATATGGTTCATTCCTTAATTAATGCATGTGCCCGTGTGAAAACATTTTGGGATTTTGAGTCAGCATATGGGTTTTTTTTATACAGTAGACCTTTTTAAATTTTACAACTTTTGTCAATGGCACCACTAATTTCCCCTCGGAAATTTGAATAGGTGGGTGTTGTTCTACCCTTGCTTATGGGTGCAGTGCCTGACTAATTTGGACTTCGAAGTGGTTATTGCGCTGGTGTATCATCAGACACTGTGGAGCAGAGTACTACAGTGGTCAACAGGTCAAGGTTGCCGCCTGAACTGAAAGTGGCGCGTGCGGGCGGTTGTGGATGGAGAAAATCATTGGGCTTTGTCTTTTCCCATCACTGTCAAAGTCTCAGGGAAGATGGAGAGTTGAGAGTCCAATGCATGGGCACGCACGCAAAACGCACATGATTTCGTTCGATGTTAGTTAACCGCAGCCGCCATCAAAAGCCCTTGCCAAGCATATCTTGTGAATAATACTTCTGTATTACAATTTTCACATTTATTTTTTCAATTTGGAATTGTTTGGTAATTTACAAGTAGAGCGGAACAAACTAAAATATAAAATGTTAACCTCATTAATCAACTAATTACCTTTTTATCCTAATCATTTTTTATATCTCTCCATGCAATTACCCTATTTATTTCTATTTTATCCCTTCCATATTCATTTCATTTTATTTCATTCCATTCCACCATTTACATCTTACCAAAAATTCCCTTACTAATGATTCAATTCCAAGCTTTTCTGTCTTATTTATTGCTCGGGTCATGACTACAACAGATGTTATTAAAATAGTTATTCTTTAAAAAAAAAAGACATAATTTTGGCTGTCTATTACTGGATTTGGTTGCAAGTATTTAGCTACTTAAGGATGATGGTACTTGTTGCAATAAAATTATTTTTAACCCAAATCCCAAAAATATCATTTAATATGGTCATTTGGATTTTACTGCAAATATAATAACATTGTATGGCTGCATTTGACATAAGAGGTAAAATATGAACATTTGTAGTACCCACGTATAATTTAAGATTATATATTCAAAATTATGGTGCATTATAATTAGATGTGAACATGGAATCAATAGATGTTATTCGAACTACTTAACTACTTGGGATAGAATAATAGAATTTCAAATTAACACTGGGGAGAACAGAATATGAGTAGTTCATATTAAATTTGTCGCCTGCAATATGATCATCAGGTGTCACTATTACCTGATTTTGGAAGTTGGATTTAGGTGACATATAGACAGGCATCTTCTGGTGGGTGTATGAATTGGGTATCAGTAGTTTTCTGCTTTTCTTTGTCTACGGACATCTTGAAAGAAGTTATGTTTGGACTTGGGGATTGGCAGCAGGAGATGCACCTCTCTTCTAACCACCACCTCATCTTTTCAACACACCACTTCCCCACACCACCCCCCACCACAAACAAAACCAAAGATGGACCCATCAAGACTTCTGTCAAAACATGAATCCCGTTCTAGACAACTGTACCTCAATTAATTTTCATTAGATATATCTGCAAGCATGCATGCAAGTACAGTTGTACTCCGGACTTTATCGATTGGTTACTAAATGCTATTACCGTTGCTTAAAAGCTCGGCGATCATTTCAACCGGTCCAAATATATAATTTTTTAAAAAATATATTTTTATAAATATGTTTAATCTAATTATATTTAATTTATAAACCAAAATTTACCATTTTTTGATATTTGTATATATTTAGTTTGGATTTTTAAATGCAGGGGTATTTAAGTCATTTAATTTATTTAAAATGACTTAAATACCCCTGTTTTTAAAAATCTAAAATAAATATATAACATATTCAAAAATAGTAAAACTTGGTTTATAGATTAAATATAACTAGATTAACATGTTTATAAAAACAAATAAAAAAAAAACCAAAATTAGATATATTTGGACCAATCTGAAATCACCGAAATTCAAAACTGTCTAAGAAAATCTGGACTCTGCTTAACAATGGTTATGGAGTAATTTCACTTATGATCGAATATTGATGATGCAAATGCATCCTCCTTCCATGAAACCCTTGTCAATGAAATCCTTTCAATTTTGGCTTGCTTTGATGATGGTTAAAAAATTAGTTTAATTCATTATATGTAATATCATTTATTTAGTTAAGAAAGCTTTGTCATTTATTTCGCATCATTATATATAACCTTATCTATAAAATATGTAAAATAAGCACAACAAAATATTTTGATGTTAAATATTAATTTTAAAATTATATTCTCCGTATCAAAATCATCTAAACTGTGTCAAATATTATCTCGATATGGATAACTAATTCTATAATATACTATTACATTCTAATTCATACATGAATAAATCTAAGCATTTTTATAATTTAAGTAAATATGACCCATGTGCATATTTGATTTGAATAAAATCAATCTTCTATAAAAACACAATGCTAAATACCATGAATCATCACTAAATAGTAAATACCATAATAGATAAGGTTTCATAATGCCATAGCAGGTCTCGTTACACATTTTTTTTCTCTTCTTCCTTATTCGTTATTCAACTCATGAGGAAACACAAGTATGGGTGCAACTTAGATTGGGTAGCTCAATTCAAGTAAACTCTACTCTTACTTTATGTTCAAAAATAATTACCTTATCCTATTTTTAGTCGGGTTGGTCGAGGTCTACCCTGCCTTACTTTTTTAAGGTTGGGTCAAGTTCAGTTTCGGTTTCAAATGGATCCTTTAAAATAATCTTTTATATTATATTTGAATGTTATAAGTCTGCAATAAATCTTACTAAATATCTACAATTAATATGTTAATAATATAATTTTTGTAATGCCCAGACTCAGAAAAATCATCCTAAGCCTGAGCATTACAAATGACATTAAAGTGGACCTTTCTAGTAGATGTGGTTTGGAGAGTTGAAGAATTGACCTAGTAAAAGCCAGAGTTGCAGACGGAAACTTAAAATTGAGTTATGGTTCAATAATGAATCAGAAGCTGATGAACTTGTAATAGCCCGGAGTCATAACCCAAATTGAAAATTGAAGAGAGTTTCTAGATGTTTATAAGTAGGCCTCAGGTTAAATATAATATAACGTATTTTAAAATCGTACAGCTAAGTTGTCAGATCAAAAACAAATATGAGACTCATAACTTGTAATAGCCCGGAGTCATATCCCAAATTGAAAATAGAAGAGAGTTTCTAGATGTTTATAAGTAGGTCTCAGGTTAAATGTAATATGACGTATTTTAAAATCGTATAGGTAAGTTGTTAGATCAAAAACAAACAATATTATACTATGAGACTCATAACTCACGGGCCGAGAATCATTTACAATAAATACATTCTATATCTTTAATTATATAATAAATCACATAAAATATTATTGAATGCAGATTATTAATTAAGCTGAGCATTTTTTTATTTGGAATCTTTTCTACTGTACGGGTGGGAAAATAAAAGCCTACTATAGTCATTTCAGAGAACCCGTCAGGTCAACTCATATGTGCCCTACCCAAATTACACCTATAAGCACAATCCCTGATGGATTCATCCGAACTGATATCAGGGACGAAAACAGCAGGTGGGATAAGGTTTTGAGATGGTTATGACTAATGACGACTTGTGGAGTTTTGGGAGTCATTGCTCTTTTTGGGAGAGTTGGATAAGTGACAAGGGCACCACAAAGACTACCTTTTACCCGAAAAGAAAGAGGAGTCGGTGAGGTCTGGTGGGGCTGGGATGTAAACTTCAGTCGGTGGCGTTTTTCATAACAAATCAAAGGCCTATAGCTATCCATCAATTCACCCAATGAGCCTCGTCGAAACAAAATATATTGTCCACATTTAAGCAAGCTACCTACAAGCTCTGTAGCATTTTGAGGTTCATAAGTTTTAGGAATAAAAATAAAAATGAATTGATTTGATCAATCTGTCTCTTCAAAGTTCAAACAAGATGCCAACCACATCAAGCTTCAAGCGTCGTGGATTATAAGATGCTACAGATTGTCAAGAAGTTTCGTGTGGCGCGCAATTGATTAGGATTGATTTTACAGTACTCGAAAATAAACTAGAGATGATGTCAGCCTGACACGAGTAGTTGAGAGCATTGTCCAATAGTGACCCCACCATCATTTTTTTTTATTATTATTATTATTTTGTATGTTACGAAATCAATTCACAATAATGCGGAATTCAGGTGACAGATTGAGTTTTACCAGTTAGGAATAAATAATTGTCGACTTTTGTGATCAACCTGTCATGCTGTCTGTTTAGCCCTGCATTTAAGGCTTTGATCATTTCATTTGAGAAGATGATGACTTTTCGAATGTTAGAAAATGCTTTCATTTTCTTTCTTAGCTGCTTGGCCAAAACAGAAAACTACTTTGAACACACCCTGAAAGCTGTTCTGTGTTTAAGAAGAAGCTTTTTGTTCCCCCTCTTTCCTTTTCTTCTTTAGGTACAAGTAGGTAGAATAAGTATCATAAAAATGAAAATAATAAGGTAGATGATTGATAAAATTAGAAATAAAGTAATCCAAAATAATCTAAAAATGAAACCAGAAGAAAATAAAATAAAATAAACTAAGGCGGTTTGAATATGTTAAACAGAGGCCGAAAATAGCACCAATTAAGATAATTTAGTTAATTACAATAGAAAGCATTAAGAAAATAAGAGTAAGACCCCCAAAAATCATGGATAAGTAATTAATAAAAACATTAGAGATTACCAAAATAATAGTTTATGATTGTCAAAAATGGCGCAATAGTATCCATATAACTGACCCAATATACATGGGAAACAGCTTATGATGACGACCACGATGATGATGATGATACTGTGTTTGCACCTAAAGCAGAAAAAATACTTGTCAGTCAGCTAAGTTGCGAGTCAGTTTCTTATTGGAATCTGATTAGCCCAACTGGGAATCTAGGATGGATTTTAAAAAAAAAAAAAAAAAAGTGGGGGCTTGGAGGTCAGGTCGACATATAATTAGCCTTCCTATATTTTTTCTCAAAGATCAATTAGAAATCAGCCACCGGGAAGAGTTAAAGATATACGCAGCACATTATCTATCTGGAATCAGATTCATTGTACTAACTATTATTTCATCATCCATCCTATGACCCATACCTTCCTCGGATGATTGAACCAAGAAGAAAGAACATCCAGTTTTAATTCCTCACGTAAGCATTTGTTGTGGAACAGCCCCACAGCAAATCAATCAGGCGGAGCTAGAGATGCTTGAAAAGTAGAGTTCTCCTAGGAATGTATTTTCCAACCTGTGTTGTAGCATGACAGGTGGCCTGGTTTTGGCATGATGCACCTTTAAGGTCACAATCAAGCCCTAGGGAATTTCTTTTTATCGTATTCCATGTGTTCCCTCCTCCACTCGTCCCAAGTAGGGTCTGTGGATGTTTTAAACCGTTAAAACAGTTACTTGTACAAGTAGATGAATTTAAAAGGTTAGCCTATTGGAAGTCTTATCTCTTTTCTCACTACAGGAAAGCTAGAGATGAGTTATGGGTGTAAATAATACATGATGTTAAGTAGGCAGGCAAAAGCTTCTTCAATCTCTACTCAACGTCCCAAATTCCAAATAGACTGACGTCATATATACAACAAATAGCATAATAGGAAGCAAAGAGATCAAGTGAGACATAAATGATATTAATGATAGAGCCAGTAACTCAATTGATTGACCATTCATGCATGAGAAATTGACAATAAACATTCAACAGCACCTTATGTAGTTACTTTCGAGTTTCAACTGCACCTCGAATCTCACTGTTTTGGCTCCACAATTGCATATGCTTCGGGACACTCTGTTCTCCACAAATAACACTGCCATCTACAAGCAATGAAAATTGAGCAAGGAGCTGATAGCAAAAAGCTGAATGTCAATGAATCGCCCCCATCATGTACAGAAATTCCAATGACTTCAGCAAAGTGACCAAATATATGCATAAATTGATGATTCATTAGCAATTGAACAGGAGTGGGGTCTACTAAGTTGTTACTGGCTAGAGGCAGTTCAGTGAAAAAGATGAAAGCAGTGAACTGGATAATAGCAATAGCCACACTGTCATGTTGGACTGCTATATACGGTGATTATGCTTCAAATCAAGCATATAACATCAAAAACACGCAAAGGATTTGAAAGAGAGTTGATGAATTGATGAGAAAACTGCACAACACCCTGCACCCTTTTACATTTTCTTACATGGTTTTTTGAGTTTCAGAAAGGGGACACACAACATCATCAATACAGTTAAACTCTTCAGTGTTAAACCCATCCATCGTGGCTACATTCAAGTAAAAAAAACTGCCCTATCACCAAGAAATCCTGGCATTTGTTTAAGCTGCAGGAAACAGAGTGCACCAATCTACATCCTGAATCCTTACATAAACATGGCCCACATCCTCATTACAAACCACACAAAACTTGTCTCCTGTATCAACAAAATGGATACGCTACCCATTAGCTACGCCACCACCTATAAAAAGGTTCAGTAAAGCAGCCCTTTACCCCCATCAACATGCCCAAAAAGTTGGTTCAAAGATCCACATCCAAAGAGCTGCACATCCTGACAGAGATCATGCTGACACGGGTGATCCAGAGAAGCATCTGCCACAATAATATTTGATCAATCAACTTCAAAAGAAAAAGATTTGAGCATGATGGAATAAATAAATCTCGGAACAAGGATATACATGTCATGTCAGTCTTTTTTCCAGGACCTAAGTTGGTAATGCATACCTCTGATTGGGCATGGTCCAGCAATATTTGATCCTTATTTTGGAAATTTTGGATAAGATTTGGATGAGGAATTTTCATGCTCTGATTCATTACTATTTTGGAAAATAATGTGAAATCCTCAACAAGGAATTTTATTCAGAGGAATTTTCATAATCGTCTACAAATTTTACCATGAAACTCTAAACAGTAATATCTTCTTCTTTTTGCAAAAAACCCTATGGCTCCATCTAGGAAAGAGGAAAAAAAGTGAAAAGGTTTTCCAACTTTTTGCCTTATCCACACCTTTTATCATATTTTTAATTTTAACTACCTAGTTATCATAATTTCATAATTTCCCATCATCACTTAAATCATTATTTCTCATCTATTTCCCACCTATTCTTTCCATTCTAAAAAGGGCTTTGTTCACTTGTCATATGTCCTCTCATAGTATATACATTTATCATTTTTATACCCAATAAATATGAAAATATCATATAAAGCCCCCAATTTCATAAATTTATTTTTGTTTTACTGCAGAAGACTAAAACATCTAGTAGTCTTGTGGGTGGGGGGGTGGTGAAATAACAGTTATTTAAGTTGGGGGCTGTATGACACTTTCATAGTTATGGAGAACAAAATGAAAAAAAATAATAAACTAAAAAATAAAAATAATAAACCAGAAATATAGGGCCATATGAAAAAAATCAAAAACTTATTTAGTCAAGATATTAAAATATTCTCTTAATTAAAATTTTTTATATGGAATGTTTTAAATGATTTCTAACAGTGTTACTAATTTGCATTCGTTCTCATTCATCTGAATATTCAAACAAAGTAATTTTTGATATCATAAAAATAGACATAGGAATAAATATAACAATGAGTTTGAATTCTATCCAAATATTTTATGTTGAGTTTAAGGAATTGCACAAAAAATTTTATTAAATTTATTTTAATTTATATTTTTGTGAGGCTGTTTTCCTATGAAACCAATTGCAAGTTGTACCCCCTCAGGTTTCTCATTTTCTTCATTTTGTTTTTTTTTTTTTTCAGATCTAAGCAATGAATCATATTCTTCTTCATGAATATTTGTATCTTATGAAAAATAATTAGATTTATATATAATCATAGCAAGTGAAATAATGAGATTTTTTAAAATATATTTTTTTAATGTTCTAGATTATAAAAATTTCAGTCAAGTTGACTTTTTATATTTAGGCTAAATAAGTAGTTTTAAACACAATCCACGGCTTGGATCTTAAAAAAAATTTAAAAAAATCGGAAACTCAATTGGACACAACTTACACCTGATTTCATACAAGAAAAGCCCATTTTTATGATACTAAAAATTACTTTTATTGAATATGTAGATGATTGGGACAATAAAATTTAATAAAACTACTCTATAAAATTATGGTTTTTCATATACTGCTTAAATTTTTCTTAATTTATCATTTTATATCTCATACTTACGAAAATATGATACAAGTAATACAACCCCCGTTTCAATTTTACTTCTAATTTAACCCCAGACAGGCAACAGCTAACGAACATCCAGATGTTCATTAACTGTGGGTGTAAAATGAAACTGAAGTCATAAAGTGGGGAGCATATGCTATTTCCATGGGGTATAAATAATAAATGGAGAACTACGGGAGTGCATCCCAAAAAAGCCCTTCTAATAAAAAGAAAGAAAGAAATCAAAAGTTGCATTTAAAAGGGGGAAAATAAGATTTCTGCAATCTTCTCAAAATTTAGCATAATACTTCAAAAACTAAAATTAAGACTTCTTTACAGTCAATATAACTAGCAGGTGAATATGAAAATCCTCCATAGTTGTTTTATATATGCATATATATATAATTGTGCTATAATTATAGCTCAGATTTTCAAGATAGACAAAATAATGGAAAGGAAGAAAAGAACGTTCTTTTAAAAATCATGGCAATCCAAGAAAAATTTCAAAGAAGATTTTCAGAATATCATTATCCCATCATGTCATTGCAGGAATTAATGTTATTACGGTAGAGTATCTAAAGCACAATATTTTTCGTTCCTAATTTCATAATACTACAATCATCAGCAAACAAAGCCTCGGCTATTATATTGAAAAATGGTAGAAGGGTTATGGTTCCCCTATCAAAACATGGTGGTGCATTTCAGACTGGCTAGACCAACATTTCGGAATAGACAATGTGAAATCTAGAAATAGAAAATAAAATAAAAATAAGCATTGAACAAACGAGAGGAATATCCGTTTCAAAGTACAGAGCCTAGCAGTAAAACTATGTTCTTCGGGTAACACAGGCATTTACCAATTCTCTCTCAACTATGGATCAACTGATAGACAGGATATGCTTGGTTTGATGTCAAGGACTGGATGCTAATAGAGAAAAGACAAAACAGCACCATAAACGTGCAATATGGAAAAAGACAAAATACTATAAGAAAATAAAAATAAAAATATAATCAACGCGAAACATAAGGTAAAGAGTAAAAATATAGGAAGCCATTTTTCAGAAAATATATGAGTGATGATTGAAAATAGACTAACAATTGAACAGTACAAATAGAAAATCAATGTATCTAAAGATATCATTACTTGTTTGGATTATGATGAGCACATATATCCAAGCAAAAGATGTCACAGTGGTACAAATTGTTTACACCACCCTCTAGTCCTCTACAACAAAACAAAACAACCTCAGACTTCAATGACCTGTGCAGTTGCTATAAGACAAGCATGACTGGTAAAAGGGGAACTCACATTCAATAGATACATCGCCAAGTTTCTGAAGTGCATCTCTAAGTGATCTTTCGTGCTCCTGTTTAAATAAAACAGAAAAATCGACATTTGCAGTGGCCTGAAATCTCCAGCTTCTTGCATCTGCTATGTTGACCATCCATAAAGGAAAGTATTACAATGTCAAAGAGGAGAAAGTTTACCCCAAGGACTAGTTTAGCCTTCTGAACTTCTCGTGGATTTGGGTTTTCTCTCAGGATTGTCTCAATCTGCTAGATAGGATTTCAGTAAAAAAAAAAAAATCATTGAAAACAAGTAAAAAGAAAGAATAAAGCAAAAGAAAATAATGGTGATCTAAACAGTGAAAAAACTTAAGGGTAGGATAACATAAACCCAGAGTGAACTTAGAACCTGTGGGTAAAAACCTTAAGGGTAGGAAAATATAAAACCATCCCCCTCAGCTTTGGCATACATACGAGGTCCCCAGCATTTGGTTTTCATATATGAATTATGCTCAGGCCATCCCTCCCTCCCCCTCAGCATTGGCACACATATGTGGGCCCCAGTATTTGGTTTTCATATATGAATTATGCTCAGGCCACACTTATGCCAAAACTTTTAAAAAATAAAAATCAATGCTCACTGAAAGTGTATGGTAGCCAAAGGATTAAAGCAGTACCATGAACAATCAATATTCCTAACTTTTCTAACCAGGAATCACATTGGAATGTTGAAGCTGGAAGATTGAATTCCTTGTAGACAAGCAGTCATCATTCATCAGCACCATAATCAGCAGGTAGAAGCAAATAAGCATTCAAAAAGATTCGTCAACAACTGAACTACCGGAGAATAATTACCTCACCTCAGCGATAAGCTTATCTGTTGCGAGAATACGAACGAAATCACCACCTTTGTTGGATGTCCCAATGCCTACATTTGACAGACCTTTCTTCATTTTAACCGCTACAGATGACTTGTCTTTGACTATGCTCAACGGCTGTCTGGTCAGAGCAGCTGGCTTTGGGCTTGGCCCTAAGTTTCCCTGTATGGAGTACAAAACAGCATCACTGCCTTATTTTTCTGGAAATTGTAATCGAAAGAAGAATAAAGGTGCCTGCCAATATTTTGAAAAATAAATATATCTACAGGGAAGAACGTGTTCGTACATTTGCAAATGCCCCACAGATATATAGCAATATTTGACGGGTCCATTTCTTATATGATTTACAGGCAACCATTAAACAATTGTTTTTATAGTATCCGTGCTCACTGTATTAAATCAAAAAATTACCAAATTTCACATAGGGCAAGATCAATGTGAGGCCCACACATTTATGATAAACAAAATAACAAAGTTAATTTTTACCACCCATAAATCGCCCAATTTACAGGCGACTGTATGGGATCACCACACATTTGAATTACATGTTTTTGATATTTTTGTTGAATCTCAACACTTTAGTGTTTCCTAATTTTGAGTTCTGGTTTGGCAATTCTAAACATAACTGGCAAAAATGCAACCAATGATGGAATTGAAGTTTTTGAGACTCTTTCATAGAGTAATCCGAATAACATCTCAACCTGCAAGTGCCAGGAAGATTAAATGTGTCAAAGTTTTATTGAACAGTTTTCCTTCCTCGGATGAGATTCTAAACAAGAAGAGAGTCCTATAGATCAAATGATCAATGATGCATCTTAGACACTTGTTTCATCTGTGGCATGTTTCCACAAATCCATCCTCATAGACCAGTTTTGCACTGCATTGTGAGGGAAGGATTTTTTTCATTAGCATACAGCACTGGAATATGCTTGCCAATGTTATTGCTTGATTACACCACACCAATTCAACTTTTCATGCTTCTGAATCCAAAATAAAGGAAAAGAGAGAGAGAAAATTGATTCCTAACCAAACAAAGAAAGATAACAAAAATAAAAAATCCTTACACAAAAAACCAGTTATCCAAAATCCTCAAGACTTCCATATCAACACCCAACAGGTAAACATCCATAATTCTTTTATTCTAAGTTTCAAATCCAAAGCATCAGAAGTTTCCTGAAGTACTTCGTTGATATGTATTCCAAAGAGCGTTCTAGAGATTCATCTAAAGAAAATGAATGCAACCAACCAAGCAACATGCATAAAAGCAAACAATAATCTTCGACAAGTTGAATGCCTCCATATCTTGGAAAAAGCTTAGAAGAAGATTCTATTACATTAAACAGCATATTACCTTCAGATGTCATTAAGTAACTCCTTAGAGTTTTCCTTCATGATTTGACATGGATCGTTCAATTTTGCAAAATATTGGAAAATATGATCACCAGAATCATATGTGTATATTTCTACATGATACTTCTTGAATGATCTACACCACAAATTCAAACTACTCAGCCATCAGGTGGCATATACAAAAAATGCACACAGAATCATAGATACAGACACATGAACACAAATGTGCATGCATGCACACAAAATAAAAGGTAGCCTGTTAGGGCTACTCAGATCATCAGGTGGCACATACAAACATGCACACAGATACAGACACATGAAACATGCATGCATGCACACAAAAATAAAAGGCGGCCTGTTAGGGATGCTCCTTCCTATATTATACAAAGAGATTAAGCCCATTAACCTACCCTGATCTTTATAACTTACGTATCAAAAATTATGGCCACAAACAGTCCAACTAAAGACAGATGTGACATTATAGTTTAATGGCAATCAGTGATGCAAGTATAAGATTTCAATTGCATATGCTACATTTGTTGTCTAATTCCAAGACCCAACTTACTGTCAATGGAAAAACAGTAGCTGCGGTTGATGGTGGGCAAGGCAGGCAACAGGGTGATAATGATGCAGGAACATGTGTTGTTTTCTGTTTTATCAAAGGAGCATTCATTTTGTGAGAAGCCCAATAAATGACTGGATGACATTATATTTGAAATGCCATAAGTGATGCAAGTACAGATTTCAATTGCATATGCTACAATTGTTGTGTAATCCCAACTTACTGCCAATGGAAAAATAGTAGCTGCAGTTGACGGTTGGCAAGGTAGGCAATGGGGGGAAGATGATACAGGAACATGTGCTATTTTCTGTTTTTTCAAAGGAGCATTCATCATGTTAGATAGCACTCGCTGCTGCCTAGCGAAATTGTCATGACATTCCCTAGTTCAAAGAAATCGAAGGCTTTAGCATCACTGCTCCTAAAAAGCAAGTGCAGCTTAAAAACAAAATATGGAAAAGCGCACCTTATCATCTCTGCTGAATTCTCTGACTTGACTTTCTGAAGTAATTCCCTGTGTTCAACATCTGACACTCGAAGTTCTTTTCTAAGCTCAGAAATTAAAGACTCTCTCTCCTAAAAAAGAAAATGTCCAGCACTGTTCTTCAGCAAAAAAGATTTGTAAAAAGCAACAACCAAAATGAAAGGATCCTCCAAGAAAAAATGGGAAAAAATATAATAGAATTTGGATCCAAATACTTCATACCAACATGATAATCTACAAAGATGAGAAGCGGCATGGAACCAATACAACAAAAACAAAGAAACTCCACTTTCAAAAATATTACCACATTGAACAACTATACTAGAAAGAAGTTGAGTCTAATAGGAAAAAAAAACTTAATCACCCTTCGATTTCTAAAACTTATTCTGTCTACACGCTTTCATATCCTACAACAAATTGTCTTTTATATCAGTTGCCATTCATGCATCAAAAATTTAAGGCTCTCATTTTAAATGTATATAAAGCCATCGTTTCAAGCACAGAACCCTGTTAATGATCTGATAAGATGGATCACACCAAGGCATACTTCTATTAATATCAGAGATCACCAAATCCGACCACTGTGCAAGCTGAAAATTCAGAAGTAGTTAAAATATTATTACTGGACATTCAAACTCTATTGAACAGACCTGCTTTTTCTTAGTGTTCCATGATAAAGACATTAGCATCATAAGTAGAAAAGGTAAATCCGATGCTGCATGTATATTGTACAAGGAATGTTGGAGTTTCCAAATGCAGGTACCTAAACAATCGTGTATGCAAAGTGCAGACACATACCCAAGTAAGACAATCAGATTGAGCGTGGAAAGCCTTTAAGACAGTAGTATACGCCTCTGTCTCGAGAGAATGGATTTGAGACTCTAAGGTCAAATCATCTATCCAAGGCAATGCTAGTGGAGGATCATTTGAGGGGGCAGAGAACTGCATGTTGCTAGAATTCCAAGCAGTATCTTGTATTGGAAAATGATCATCAACACCTGTTCAAGGTAAAAATGCTAATGTTATCCAAGGATATCACATGCATAGAAATAACATCATAGAGAATCTCAAATTTTAAAAAAATACAAGAAAAAGAAAAGAAAACTCCGAGTCTAAGCTTCGAAACTACTATAATCTATCATTTTAAAGACAATCAATTTTCCTCCACAGAAGCTTTGCAAATAAGAAAAAAAAAAATGCACCGGCATGGAATTGCATTATGTGGTCACAAGAATATCCTAAGACGTACTACGGCATGCATTCAGTATGAAAGTTCAGGTTGATAGATTTTTGAACCCGAAAAAACAATCACCACTCCATATTTCACAATAGGAATCGTCCACCCACGGACCAAGCAAACCAAAACTGGCATCGGCCAGCTACATTGTCAGTTGGCATGTCACTCTAGCAAAGCCAAGTTCCATGCAAGTCAAGTCGCCATACAAACAACCCAAAAGGCCAATACAGGATTTCCCAGTTATACCAGAGCAGAAACTTAGTCTTCCCTCTAGCACAGTTTCCCCAACAACTCTTGGCAGTTGCAATGCACGTCTGCATCGTAATCAAAGGTGGGTAGGCTACCCGCTCTCTCTCTCTCTCTCTATCATTTTCAGTCGCCGACTGGCATTCTTTGATGAAACTGCCTGGATCAACCCGAAGGCGTCGTTACAGGAAAATCGACTTCCCAAGAGCGGATAGCAAACCCGCAGCGATTTCACTTCCTAAGACCCAACTAAAAACCCTACTAGAAGAAGGGGAGAGACAGAGAGAGAGACTGCCAGAAGGGGAGGGAGGGAGGGAGGGAGGAAGAGAGAGATAGAGAGGGGTGTGTGTCACGCACCAATGGTGTTGTCGTGGAGATTTTCGCATTCCATACCTGGTGCTGGAAGTGGAAGTGGTAGTGGTGGTAGAAGAGAGTTGGAAGGTCGGGGAGACGGAAAGCAGGTGGAAATGGACGGAAAGCGGGAGAAAGATGAAAGTTGCCCGGGAGTTGGGCAATGGAGTTGCAAGGGGTTGGCGTCGGACATTTTTCCGACAACAAGCGCGCGCGACCCCACGGTCTACGTTTTTACGGTTTACCGTCCTCCCTCTCCTTCCCGCCTTTCTACTTTTTACAGTCTTTCTACTTCGCTCTCCATCTCCAACTTTCGCGGCCCACCCTGTCCTGTCTCAGCTCCATATAATTTTTGAATTATTATTATAATAACCAAGGGTGTGTTTGTCAATTGACAAAAAATGTCAAGTTAAAATTTTTAATCTAAAACTTTTCACGATCTACAACTATTATATTTTTTAATCATTTTTTCACATTTTCCTATACAACTACCCTACTTTGCAATCATTTCTACACAACCCTCCACACAACTAACATATCTATTTTAACTTTATCTTCTTTACTACTCATCATTACTCCTATCATATCACATCATTTGACAACTTTTACTCTCCAAAATTTTTCATCAAAAGTTTTGTCCATTACCAAACACACTCCAAATTTGGCTCCGCTTGTAATATTGTTAGATCGCATGTGGGGAGAAGCGAGGCCTTGGGGCGACAAAACTTATATTCCCTTGCGCCTGACTTCATATGTAAATCGGCTTGAGTTTGAGCTACGGGTGCAACTTTAGCAAGACATCAGGGTATCCACTCACCCGACCCTAAACAGAGCGGAATAGAATAGAAAATTTTACACATGAGTATAAGTAAGGTAGAAATCATTACTCAACTTCCTAAATAAAGTAAGAGTATAATACACACATTGGGTACCCAAAACCAACCCGAATGGGCACCCACATCGATACCCTAATATATAAATAATTATAAATATGTGTATATAAATAAACACATAATAATTTCTATCCTCATTTACCAATAAATTATTATTGATTTGATTTTCTTATTATTTTTTTATAAATTACATAGGGCTTGTATTTGTAATAATGTATGATCATAACATGAATGCGGATGATGATGTTAACGCGATTATTATATCGATAATGAGGTTACGAAGAATTTGAAAATAAATGCAAACAACAACAAAATGAAATTAATTATAAATTGTAAAGTCTAAAAGTATAAATGAGTATTGCTTTATATTATTTAAAATAATGTAAAAAATATTTTTTTTCAAATGTCATCATTGGTTATTGTAGAAACCGATTTGGAACCAGACCCGACCCTATGAGTAATAAGTAGGGTAAAGTATAGTAAAACCAACCCTATAAGCGGGTAAGGTAGGATAGACTTTTTAAAAATAAGGTATATGTATCATAGACTATTACTCAAACTGAACTGACCCGAATCGCACCCCTAGTTTGAGCGAAGACTCACAAGTTCACAAATGGATTCAATCCAGTCCTACTACTACAAATATTCATGCCCAGCCATTAACATAAATCTTATTTATTTATTGCATTATCATGTTGAAAACAAATATTTAATTTAGAGGGTTTTACATTAAAATGAAATAAAAATATTTCTTAAAATTTTTTATTAGTATTTATATGTGCAACTTGATACTACAATGGAGTACATCCACACCTCTCCTACTATAGAAGGAAATTTCCTGTGCAAACTCTCAAACGAGTAGAAAATATGAAAAAAGTAGTCATTCCAGAGGAATTTTATAAAACCCCACTTCAGGAGGACTATTTTATGAAAAATCCTCCTGACATGAAGGAGAATCGAACCGATCTAAAATTTAGATACAAGGGATTGTTGTTGTCATCTTCTCTTTTGAAAGTTATTCTAAAAATATCATTTATACTCATGAATTTTCATCATAATTCCACATATACTCATAGTGTAAGGATCCGTCGTATGAGGTCGTCGGCCTTCCTATAAAATGACGAATATATATTAGGTCCTAATATAATTCGAAGTTGCTTTGCTCAAACTTAAAGATTCATATCTAAATAATATATGATTTTACAATTATAGAATTGCTAAAAAATTATGAATTTTTTAATTATAAAATCATAATTATAGATGGACATATCTATCGTTCTGCAAGAGATTAATGGATCCTTAACAATATAAACATACTTAGGATTACAATGAAAATTTGTAAGCATAAGAAGCATTTTTGAAAATTCGTGGATATAAGTAGAATTAAAGATGAAATTTATGTGTATGTAAGAAATTTGCCAAAAAAATTATCTTAGAAATCTAAAAAATAAAGACAATTTTTTGAGCCGTATCTGTGTGAGATTCGAACCTTCCTATTAATAGCCTCTTAGGGGGCGTTTGGCAAATTACGTACGCTTTCCCGCATACTTTCCAAAAAATAAACACACTTTCCAAAAAATAAACATACTTCTATACAAATAAAAATAAGTTGACATCTTTAACTACTTTAACTATCCTACTTTTTCTATTTTTACTCTAAATATTTTCTTTGACAACTATCCCATTTATTTACACTTTCCCTTATATATCACATAATTTTAGTGTTTTTTTTTAAAACAAGCCTCTTTCCATACAACAAGAAGCGGTTCCATGTTACCCTTCTATTTTTAAAATTTTGATATTTAATTGAATATTCAATTCATTCATTATATTAAACACTATTTGTTTAACTAAAGGACTAAGTTTCATCCAAATTTAATATATGTATAGGCCACATTTACTAAAAAATAAATATATTCATATGTAAATTAAGAAAAATACTTGGATTCATTCACATATATATTTAAATATAGTAGTACTTTATAAAATCATTTATCTACATATTTATGATATTTTAGATGATTTAGATGTTAAAAATACTACTTAAAATTAATATTTAATATTAAATTATTTTATCATGTTAATTTTACACATCTCTGGATAAAACTCATATACAGTCATACTAGACAAATGAAAAAAAAATCATAATAATATAAATAATGTTAAATATAATAACTAGAATGAATTTTTTGTCAACAATCTACATGTTAAAAATGAGAAGAAGGATTTTATTGAAGCGCTCCCGTTTTAAAAATAATCTTCCCCACTTCTCTCCCGGCGCAGTGACCAAAAGGACCCTTAGACATTTCAGGGAAACCTGAGATCATGCAACCGTCTTATATCAATACTTCAGCTAAATATAACACCATAACCGGTACGTGGATGAAGGCCTCGACCCTTGAAACATAGCAAATCCTTAAACAACTAGGCTTGGATAAGTAATTAAAATTAACTAAACCATATCCAATTGATAACAGCACCAATATAATCAATGAGCTCAAGTATTGCATGGAACCGCCCAAGGAAAACACTGGCAATTCGAAGAATGAAATTGAAATCTACAGAAGGCTCGATGGAAATTTTATCATAATCTGGCAGTGAAGACGACAACATATCCAGCAACTACAGAAACAAACAGCTTAAAATTCCCCCTCTCCCTTCACGAACATTCAAGACCCCATTTTAGGCCTTTTAACTCAAGGATGTCGAAGTCGTTCCATCTGCAAAATCACCTTCTTATCAGAGCCATTCATTAGTGTAAAACGAGGAGCGA
Organism: Annona cherimola; assembly: GCA_030490835.1. Lineage (NCBI taxonomy): Eukaryota > Viridiplantae > Streptophyta > Magnoliopsida > Magnoliales > Annonaceae > Annona > Annona cherimola. The sequence goes on from CM059974.1 coordinate 4,363,211, forward strand.
AGATCAGGTCACCATCCACCAAGTACATATTTCTACCTCAAGGATCAAATGGAAGAAAACTGAACGCCAAAAACTGAGGAGCTGCCTCTAGCTTTGCAAGCTTCCAACCTTTCTCTTCACTCTTCTAACCAAGGAGGACAGCTCATGTTTATCATTCTTCAATAATGTATTATTAGATAGTAAAGAATCATTATTCTTATAAGAAACATCTTCCGTTGAAAATTGTTCGTGGTCGGGTGGCAAAATCTCTTTCCTTTCTTTCTCACCACCCTTCTGTTTTTGCCTCAACTGCCTCATATATGCAGCACTCCTGCAAAAACAACACATGCACTTTTAGAGAAGCAAAGGCAGAAAAAGTCCGTCCCCCCCCCCAAAACCCTACTTTGGTCCCTTTTTAGTTTCACAGTATTAATAGGAAAGTAATAAAAGCACAAAAGCTAACATGAAAATGAACCAAAAACTGAAAACTTGACTTCTAGATCTTGTGATGTTTGAGATTCTAGCTTCTACACGATACCTTTTGAACTGTGGATCTGTAGGATCCAAAGCAAAGAGAGGAGAGGTAAACGCAACAGAGAACCGAGGGTCATCCGCAATTGATGGTACGTTGTCATCATCGAGGGTTTCCTTCCCCTTCTTCCCCTTGTGCCTCTTAGATTTGAGATTATAACCCTTTAGATGATCGCCCCCTTGGTCATCGGCAAGCAGTAATTCCAGCTCTGCTGTACTAGCTTCCTGTTCATTGACTGCTTCTGAAGATGATTTCCTTTCTTTCAGATGCTTTTTACGGTCACTCTTCTTATGTGCGCCCTTCCTGCTGTCCACAACAGCTTTTGCATCCATGTCTGATGATTCCTCAACAAAGAAATCATCAGGGCCCTCGGGAACTTCCACATTAGAATCGCCGCTGTCATCACCCTCTGATAAGTCCTTTGAACCTCTCTTCCTTGCCTTCTTCTTCTCACGTCTTTTTCTAAGGTATGCTTCCCATACTGTCTCAGATTTCTTATCCTTCTTTTCAAGAATCCGCTTGCTTATATCCTCCAAACCAGTGTTGAAAGTGACCTCCATATCCTTGTTATTTTCTTCATCAGCATCTGATCCATCACCAGACTGGACAAGCAAACGGTACATATCAGCTTTCTTGAGCTTTTGGGATTTGCAATCAGTCATAGCTTCATTTCCATCATCCTCATCATTGTTACTGCTTCTATCATCATCAGATGCCAAGAACTCCTTTAAGTCCATCTCGGCCAACTGCAGCAGCATTCACAGTTCAATAGATTTTTGAAAATGAAATCAAGTGCGCATAACACAATTGCAAATCTTAATTATCTTTTCTTTTGTCTTCCTTTTTTTGTTCACTAGTTGGTGTGGACCCAAAAGGAATTTTACTCATTTAGGCTAATGAAGTGCAGAAACTGATACCAAGATGCATCACATTGTATTGTTCTTTCAACCGGACAAATGGAATCTGACATCAACACTCAAAACCATTACAACAGTATTCTAAATATACCGTTAATGCATGATAATAGATTCCCTTTCTTTAATCCTCATCAGAAGTGGATGAAGATATCATAAATTACAAACAACAATATGAGACTGATATAAAGTATAGACTAATGGTGAAGATTTTATGTGCAGAAGGTAAGCGCTATGGAAATGTTTGAGTTTGTATGACATGAGTAGCTGTGGTAACATGATGCGCGTACAAGAAACAGACCCTACAAAAACAATGACAAAGAAGTTTAATTTAAAATTTAATTAAAAAAAAAAAAAAACAGTGTCCAGCAAAATAAAGTATGAAGGATGCCATCTACTAAACTTACTCTTTGTATCCAAGAAAATACCAACATGTTTGGAAATTTATAATAAAAACATCTGTGCAAAGCACAAGCACATTTTAATTAAACATATATATATACACACATCAAAGCCCAAGGTTTTCACTAACCTGTTCAGAGTTCAATTTGCGCTTTAATATCTTTCTCTGTGGCTCATCTTCATCCCAAGAAAGCTGAATGTTAGTGCGCTGCAAAGCAGGAGTGTGGAAATCCAAAGCCTGATAGTTTGCAGGTGCCTGAAGCGATAAACAATCACAGTGATACGTTTCTAAGATGTGTGACTGTACTACCCAAAACAATTTTCACGAGCAGGTATGATTGACAAAACAGTTAAAACATCAGCACAGAAGTAAGCAACATACACATGAGTTTGTTGTAAGTATGCACCAAAAAAGTCAAATTATGTCCTTCTGTATGGTGTATGGGGCAAATATTATGTATAATCATGCTTGCACATGGACAAGATTAGTTTTATCATATAACTTGAGTGCTTGTATTGTTCGGAGAAGTACCTCAGTCGCAATATCATGAGGAGGATGCTTAAATTCCATTGAATCAGGAATGAAACGTAAATCCAAGACATTTGATGATCTTTCAAGCTCGATTCCATCACAGGTCTTGTAAAGGTAACCTGCAGTAGCAATGGAGTCACATTCCACAACTGCAAAGTAGTACCTGGAATAGAAGTACAGGGAGAGAAAAGAGCATATATGTCAAGCTCTACTAGTACCAGATCTACAACTAGTATCATTATTCCTCAGTAGACTGGAATGTGGAAACAAATAATGAGATGTAAGCAGCTTCACAGCCAGTCACCTGAGTGTACTCCGTTCATATTCCCGAAGCCTTTCTTTATAATAATAATCATCATCATTGTCTTCTTCTTCTTCTTCGTTTTTGTTTTCGCCATCCAATAGGGCCATAGGTCCATTCAGTGCTTCCTCTTCCATGCGTTTAAGTCCAAATTCAGATGGATAGATGGTCACCGACAAAATTTGCCCATCTTTAGGGAGACATGAGCTCAACAATACATAAAGATCAACAGCCTACATGCAAAGGAAATGTTCTAAGGCAATATTACTTGATTAGAGCGCTCTCACAACTCTAATTTATCATGACAAACTTTTGGTGCTATCTTCAGTAGACCAAATAGTAAAAACATTTACTAAAATAGAATTTAAAAAAAAAAAATCGACATGTGCTGGATGAATGTCATGATCAACAATCAGAAAGGAATTGCAACAGGTGACACAAAGACCTACAAACCTTTAAATCATCAACATCTTTACAGCAGTCAATGTCAATATAGATATTTCTGTTCCATCAGCCTAGGGTATATGTTGTATAGCAGCTAAAATGATGCTGTTGTTGGTAAATTTCTATTGTGAACTGATATGGCCCACATATAACATGTTGAAGACTTACACTGAAATTCATACTTTGTGGTGTCCTCAGCAACTAAATGTGATAAACCATACATGGTGCAATATATTTATTAATAGTTCTGTATGGTAGAGTAATTGATTCTGCCAAATAGATTAATTATTTGGTCAAAGAGAGAAATTCCATGAACTTCCAAGTTCATCTATAAAGCATCATATAACGAATCAATGACTCCATGTCACATCTCTTCCTCCAACTGCTAAATTCAATCTGCATTACGTATGTACTAATGCATAAGTAAACATGTAGCCGCCAACTGGCTGGCAACAGTTTCATTGGCCATCACCACTTATAAATATCAAAAAGACATCTTCCAACACCTTATGGGACTCTGAACATGCTAGAGAATTGTGAAGCTGTAAACTGTATTTGGCAGTTTATATCATTCTGGGCAAGCTTAAGTAGACACTATCACCATTGACACACAAATGGTGCAACACTGCAGACAAACCACACTTCCTAAAAAATCTGTAGTTGGCCAAAGCTAGGATCAGGCTGTCCAAGAATCAGAAAACCCATTGCCAAAGAGAATTTGCAGTCATTGAAGAAAGGAAATCAATAAAGGTAAATAGGTTTGATCTCTTGTAAGTATTTAAATTCATAGTTGCATTCAGTTCCTCAATTAGTTCCTAATTCACAAGAGAAGATACATTGCCTCAAAACAGAATTTTGATGTTATCAAATTCAGGTGCAAATTTATTTAGAGCATGGACATGTTAATGACACCAATCAATAGGAGAACACTGCAGCATAAAAAGCTTATTTATGCAACCTCTAATAATTGTTAAAACTCTGCATCAGATAATATATGTATAATTGCACATTCGCCAAAAGCAATTCAAAGAAGCTACCAAATTCTGGGAATTGAAACAAGTGAATACCTTAACAAACTTCCAATCTAAATTGACGATTGCCAATCTGCGAGTTTCCTGTTCAATTGTCGGTATGTCTTCCTGCTTGCACATTATTAACAGATGAGCAAATAAGATACATTGCAGGAAAAAGAATATAATAAACATAGCATAGAAAAGACCAAATGGTCATCCTGGTCAATGTGGAAGGCCTTAATCTCAAGAGCATCAAACTGGAGAAACAAGATCACATTCGTAGGAAGAGAAAACTTCTCAAAATTACAAAAAATTTTATTACATATTGATTATCACTATCAACCACCAGTGTTCACACAACATGATCAGCAATTATTCATATCAATCACTGCATGGCACTAGAAGATGTGTAACCACCAACACAAATAAATCCCTTCTCTGCACAACTGTATACTCTGGGAACTAACTGTCAACATTTTATTTCTACATTCAAGCTCAGAATTTTGAGACCAGCATTCACCTCAATAAAAAGAATGCAAAAATCACTTGAAAATTAGAAAAAAAAAATATTGGCACGTCTTTTTCAACAATTTGTCTGGAGTATACTGTAATGGTACATAAATATATATGAGAAGTGATCCCATTAGCCCAAGCTAAGCAAATGTGTCGCTTAGCCCATCTCAAAAAACGCATTTAAAACACTTTTTTTTGCTGTTTTCTTCATACACAAAAAATTATATACACATATCCAAAAATGATGAAAAAACTTGGTTTATATGTTAAATACGCTTAGATAAACAAGTGTATGAAGAAAAAAGCAAAAAAAAAAAAGTGTTTAAAATGAGTTTTGTGAGGTAGGCTAAGCGAGACATTTGCTTAGCCCCGGCTAAGAAGATCATTCGTCTATATATATTGCTGTTTTGTGATGTTTTATTCACATTTCCTCTTTTTTTTTAACCTCAACACTTGCTAGTCTAAATGATAGTAGTCAATCCTTGACAAAAAGCTTACTTAATTACCAAAAATAAATAAATAAATAATTCATAAGAGACGCAAAGTATTGCACTTGCTGGAGAACTAATTAATCAAAATATGCCACTGATGTGGACTGCAGATATATCATCCACTTCCACTCAAAGACGGACCATCACATATCAATCCAAAAATCAAAAGGAAAACCCATGAGAATATTCCCTGTAATAGATTCAACTCTGAAACCCAAAAAGAAAAAAATAAAAATACATAATTGCAGAATAGCTCTATACGCAAATAATCCTTTCAGTAAACAGAGATGCACATGACCAACAATCCCTGCCTAGCAAAGGAAGAAATGGTCCTAAAAGCATAAAACCAAATGGCAGCTTCCAAAAATTCACATTTTGAGGAAGGAAACAGCCAGCAATGTGTCCTACGTACTAAAAGTTCTGAAACTGACTCTTAAGCAGAATGTTTCGGAATAGCTGTTAAGCACAATTCCAAAGAAAGGACTAAAGCAAAGAGACCAACTGTATTCACCTGGAAAATATTTTTGGGGTCCACGTCAAACGCAGCATTTTGGAGTTCCTCAACATCATCTTCCTCAATGCTATCATCGGACGATGAAGAGCTGGCATACCCCTCACCAGCCGACAACTGCTCCGAATCACTCGAGGAAGAAGATGCGGAAGACAAAGCAGCGGCACTGGCGCCTTCAGCACCATCGTCTCCGTCGGCGGCGGTATCACCTTCCTGGCGGTAGTAATGCCTGAGGGGGTGGTCTTTGGGACGGATCTTCTTTGGCTGCCCGCGCTTATCGAAAGGGGCAGTGGAGGAGAAATCCTTGTGGGAAAAGACACTGCGGAAGCGAGAGTCGATGGTGACTTTCGACTGGTGCTTAGGAAGGCGTTGGAAGCGAGGGTCGGAATGGATGGCGGAGAAACGAACGTCAGTGACGAGGCTTCCACCGCTCTTACTGCTGCTGCGTTTCTCCTGCTTCTTATTGCCTCTGTCGTCGTTGCCAACTCCCTTCTCAGTCCGCTTCTTCTTCTTGTCCTTTTTATTCTCCTTTATGATGTCGTAATCCACCTCCTCCGCAGCATCAGCAGCTACAGATACAGTCATCTCCTGTTTTTCCTTATTTTTCTTCGTCTTCTTCTTCCGCTTTCCCTTCTGCTCTTCTTCCATGGCCGTCGTAGCGTCGTCAACTCTTCCTCTGCTTCTGCAATCGAGGGTTTTTTTCCTTTTTTTTCCCCGGCCCTCGTATCAGGGACAAGGAAACCAAAGCTCTCGTAGAACAAATATCACAATTTCCAGAGGATCCGTGAAGGATAGCAAATTTCCAGGGCTCGTTTCTGTATTCGCATTTTCCAGATAATTTTTCAATTTTCCAATACATGTTATTATATTCTCATTCAATATGAATTCTATTATAAAAAATCTTAGATAAAAGATGCCCTAACCAACCCCAAGAAATTAACCTTCATATTCGCAGCAGCAGCTGCGCCCCAGATGTTTCTGAAATGGCAACTTTATAAGGAGGTTATCCACTGCCTCATTCCAATGCAAATACACACATACGGAACCCTCCAATCCCTGGGAATAGAAGCAACACACAGCTACTTCCTTGAGTATTTTGTTTTGATAATGAAAAATAAATATATTTAAAATTTTATTTTTTATTTTTTCACCTAGATTGTTATTGACTTGTTATAATAATATATTTAAAAAGTCATTTTTATATTGTCACCTTAGATCGTTAACAACATTTTTTTTTCTTTTGGTAACAAAAAATGAATAAATTAAAATTTTATATTTTATTTTTCAATTTAGATTATTTTTGGAATGTTCTAATATAATTCAGAGTTCATTTTTTATGTTGTCATATTATAGTATGTTTATAAACTAATTTTTACTTCTTTTGGTAATTTTATTAAGTACATTCAAAATTTAAATTTTATCTTTTCGTTTTAGATTATTACTGGCGTATTATGATGTAATTAAAATGCCATTGTTGTATCTCATCACCTTCAATTATTATAATAATTTAAAGTGACAACATAAAAAATGACATTTTAATTATAGAAAATGTTCTAATGCATGGATTGCACCCTGCACTGGCATGCACTGTGGACTCCACTCGATGCAGTCCATGCACTGTAGGCTCCACTCGATCATGAATGAGAAATAAAACTCTCCAATTATATTTAGAATTGTTCACTTTATTAGCATATCAATTTTCATTCAAATCCAATATGCATACAGTCATCATCTTAAAATGGTACAAAATTAATGTAATAAATTAGTTTAACGTAAATATCAAGATTAAAATAATATTTTTCAATCTTTAAACTGTCTAAAATATAATATTTATATGGATAAATGATTGTATAAAGTTTCATTATAATTTAATATGTACGTGGCTCATTTTACAAATATGTCAATAACGATAATCCACACTGAAAAATAAAATTTAGAATTTTAAATGTACTTATCTAAGATGGCAACATAAAAGTGCTGATTTAGAAACATAAGGTACTAATATCCAAGTTTTCCTGCTGATGGTTTAGACTCTTTTTGGTATGGTCATTTTGTTTACCGGGCGACTTGGCTTTAACCCGGACCCGGTACCGATGGAGTAAGGTCGTCCAGGTTGGGACTTGGGACACATATCCCACTTTGCTTTACGCGTCGGGCAAAACCCACCTGGAGTACAACGTGCACCCCTAAAGTAGAGGTGGGAATCGGGGCGGGTCATACCAGGTCAAAGTTTGCCCAACTCTGATCTTACTTTTTAAAAATTGAGTTTGACCATCTTTTCAAAAATACGGATCAAATAAGATAATTTTAAGAATTTATATACCTATCAAACATAAGTATACATCTATACTAAATTTAAATATTATATGCTTCAATATTTAACTAATTATTAAAAAACACATAATTAACCAACCGAGTCGTGCTCGATTGGTCACCGGCTGCCCGTCAGAAGCTTGGCAGGCGCTGGTGCGAGTTCGAATCCCGTTTCAAGATTTCGACCAAAAAATGAGGTGTAGTGGGAGTAGTTCCCTCCCGGTGAATTGTTGAAAGTTGTGTCTTCCTATTTCTTTGGTGGAGCTATGTCTCCAGATTTCTTTGAGGGAGTCGTGTGTATCTCCAGATTTGTAAGAATATCTTAAATCTTTAGTATAATATGTGTTGAGATGTATGTAAAATATATACCAATAAAAAAATACATAATTAAAAAACAAAACATTTGAAAATATAGTATAAGTTTATTAAAATAGGTTAATATACAATTACACATAAAGGTTATTTATGTACAATTTTTTTTTATTGATTCTTATATTGCTTTCTGAAAAAATTGATTTTTCTATCATTGATAGAATTGAATATAAAAAAGTGAGAATTTTGAAAGAAAATAATAATAATATTTAAACATAAGTTTATAAATTTTAATAAATTAGTATATGCAGGGAGGGTCGGACTCTTCGAGTAAGGACATGGTCGACTCACTCCGACCCTACTTTTGAATTTGGGTCTAAATTTTTGACTCATCCCTATACCGAGTCAAAAATATATTGATTTTACCTTGCCAAAAATGAGTCGGATAAAAATCGAGTCACGGGTCGACCCGCCCCAATTCTCACCCCTACCCCAAACTCACATGTTGGAATCGATTCAAAAGCTTTTTATAAGCTGGAGTGCTTGCAAGGAAAAAAGGGCTGTTATCTGGACAGCTGGTGTATAAAATCAGTTGCCAGGAAAAAAAGCACTTGTTTTGCTGTGGATTCGATCAAATAACTTTTTCTTAAGGGGAACGCGATCATGTTAGCCCTCGTATAGGTGTTTTTTTTTTTTTTCATGAAAATATGGAGATAATTGTATGTAATTTAAATATCAAATTCTACAATTTCAAATATATTTTTTATGAATTTCAAAAACTTAAGGACCAGCGGCAGGCCCGAAATTCAATTTCCTGAATAAGCAATTATCTGCTAAAACTAGAAGAAAACATTTGAACGCAAGCCTATACTGCATAATTATCAGTTTTTAAATGAAGGTTCGATGTAAATACGTAAATACGGATAAAAAGATAAGTAGATAAATGTGGATCGAAGTTCCTGTAAATGTCGACTTATTGCATTCTACTTCAATTAATGAAATTAGGTGGGATTTTCTCACCTTCCTTGTATTTTCTGGTTTTATCATGTTTCCAATGCAAATTTGGAACCAGTAAATATCAATGGTGCACAAAGAATTGGATCTCCCCAGCAAAAACATAACACTCAACCATTATTCACTGCTAAAAATTTTATACAATCAATTTGACAATACAGTACACATGATGAATTCATAAATCGTATTACATTTTCTGGCGTATAAAAAAATATCTTTATCTCTACTTGCATGTCAGATTTACAACAATTACACAACAGAGTAATTATTACAACACATCAGTCTTATACTACAGAGCACAGAGTAATTCCCCAGTCTTGAATCCATAGAAGCCTTGTTCGCCTCATTTTATTGGTTGCCTGATGCTTTCGGCAGTCTTAAATTCGCTCAGATGTCCATCTTAAGAAGCTTGGCTTAGAAAGCCCATAGCTCTTACTTGCATTAGAAAGAGTAGTACCCTGCAGCAAAAATGAATGCGCATTTAGGGAAAAAACAGAATCCACAACAGATATTAACCCAAACACTGTCAATGACACCAATTCCAGATGCATTGAAGTTAGAAACAAAGACCTAGACGCATGTAAAAAACAATAGATGCTAATGTTTGGAGAAATCAATAATTCCACATGGCACTACATAGCTGATTTTACAATATGACAAAAACTGACTTGCGGAATCAGAAAGTGGCTAAAGTTTGAAGGTATCACAGAAACGTGCAGAAATATGGCAGAAACATTGAGATGATAAAATATTGCAGAAACAAAGAAGCATTACATGTTAAAACATGACAGAAACGTAATAATGCAGCCTTGCGATTTGTTGGATCATTGGATCCCTACCCAGATTGTAGAATTCTCCAGCCATGTATTGGATCATTCAATGTATTTAACTAACCAAAAATTAGTACTGTAATCATCAGCTAGCTTGCTAAAGTCCTGTTTTTCCTGGACAGCAAATACGGTGAATCCTCATCAAGTCCTGTTCATAAACTATTCCATGTGCAGAGAAACGTGGATGTTTTTGTGTTATTGTTGTTCCCATGCCCAAATGATGGATGGATGAATAACAACAATATTGTTCTTTGTTACTCCAAGCAAAACAAAACAAAAAATATGGTATTCAAAAGGGAAAGGAAAGATAATTGCTGATAGCATCCAACCAGGTAATCTTTCAAAATCTGTGTAACACAGAAACATGAAAGAATAGAAAGACGACTGTTAAAAAGATTGGGCGATGATTCCTTCTGCTGAATTCTCAGAACTTCCTTTCTCAGGCCTTCAGTGACTGGAAAGAACTGCTGATGCATAGGACACCAGGGAGAAGCACTTCCATAATGCTGACCTTGCAAATTGCCAGAACTGTTCCGTCTTGAATTTCTGCCTTTTTACAGAATGCTAACAATGGGTAGAACCAACTTGATTAAAAAAGTGGTCCAGCCACATAAGGGCACCACTTCAGTGCATTTTGTTCTACTCAAATAACAATTGCATCACATTTAGAATACCTACAGCCCATAATTGACAGCATCACTCAATGCCTTTGACAAGTGACAAATTGTCAGAAAGATATCCTCCATTTGAAAATGTGATTGATCTCCATTTAGAAATTCATAGATGCTACCACCAACCTCAATCACACTCCGTCCAGTTTCCTTCTTTATCCCTCTATTTTCCATCAGCGTCCTTATTCTCAAAACGCCATCCCATCTTCCCTCCTCAGCGTATATATTTGACATAAGAGCATAGACCCCAGAATCATCTGCTCCAAGCTCCACAAGCTGTCGGAGAGAAATTTCTGCAAGATCAATGCAACGATGGGTTTGGCATGCTGCAAGAAGAGATCCCCACAAAGCTGCATTTGGTTTCATGGGCATCATTTCTATAATGTTTTTAGCTTCATCTAATTGCCCTGATCGGCTGAGGAGATCTACAACACAACCATAATGTTCAACCTTAGGGTCAATATTATGAACATCCCTCATTCTATAGAAAATCCTCATTCCTTCACTGACAAAACCAGTATGGCTGCATGCCGTCAAAATACCAAGAAAGGACAGATCATCCATAGAAGCTCCTTCACACTCCATTTGAGAGAATAGCTCAAGAGCTTCTTCTCCACAACCATTGTTACCAAGTCCAACAATCATCGCATTTGTAGCAATGATGTTTCTGTCTGGCATGTGTTGAAAAATTCTTCTTGCATGATCTAAACTTCCACATTTCATGTACATGTCGATAAGGGCAGTCTGAACCACAATATCCAAGGAAATTTTGTTTTTCTCTAAGTACATATGAATCCATCTCCCTTGAGCTAGAGCACCTAGTTGAGCACATGCCATGATAACACCAACTGCAGAAAACTTGTCCGGTTTTACACTTTGGCCCAGCATTTGCTGAAATAAATTCAAAGCTTCTACTGATTTTCCATGTCGAGCATAGCCGTCAATCATGATACTCCAAGAAACCACATTTTTCTCTACCATTTGTTCAAACAGTGCATTAGCAGCATCTATTTGTCCAACAGAAGCATATAAATTAATCATAGCATTCCAACAGGCTGCATCTCTTTCAGGTGCCTCATCAAAGAGCTCCCGAGCCAAACCAACATCACCCAGTCTCTGCAACAAGCACAAAAGTGCATTGTCAAATCACTACCAATACAGCATGCTAAGAACAAAAGGGAAATGAAGCTGCAATTATCAAGTAACGGCCACCAGGTCTCAAGTATGAGAGTTTAAACTCTAATAAAGGGAGAATCAGATTTAAACTCTCAGACAAACCAGGAGAAAGTTGCTATAGATGGATCTTGTTACTGGAGTGGGTGATGATTGGATCAAATTTGGTCATGATATGAAACAGCAGTACCATGTTTTACAAGATATCCATTAGGAAAGCATTAACATTCATCGAGGTTGGAATCATGTATGGTGCTCCCACTTAATCAAAGGAATGAACCTATATGATCGTGACAACAGTAAAGATGATCACGTGAAAAAAACGAATCCATCCTAGCAACATGAATCTTCAAACAAATGACCACTAAGTTCCCTTGAATAGCTGTTGTGATCGTTTCATGTGTTTAATAACAACTAGAACATTTAAAGTTTAGCAGCTGGACCTAGAATCAAAATAGCATGTATAAGTGATCCACAAAAATGAAGAGGTGCAGCAAGGCAGGCACCAATTAATCTCGACAAACAATTGCAACAGTAAAAGCAAAGACCCACCCACCACCATGTCCATTCCTCCTTCCTGAAGCGGTGATGATATTCACTTGCAGAAGAATTCTTTTTGTGGATGTTGGTTATTGCTAATCTCATAAAAAGGATATTTAAAACCAAAAGGGCTATCCTCAGTCCACTGATTATCCATTACACACCAGGGAAAGACCACAACCAACCTTCCCATACCCATCAATCATTGTAGTCCAAGAGACGATGTCCTTTTCAGGCATTTCATCAAAGAGCTTCTGTGCCTGCCCCATATCACCAGTCCCGGCAAACCCACCGACAATAGCATTCCAAGATATCAAGTCCTTGGCAGGCATTTCGTCAAACGCCGTCCTCGCAAGTTCCACCTCGCCACATCGGCAATACATGCTGATCAGACCATTCCCCACGAACACGTCTCCACCAAAGCCTCTTTTGAACAGCTCCCCGTGCATTCCCCTTCCCGCATACAAGTCCAAGACCAAGCCACAGGCCTTCAGAACGAACGGGTACGTGTAAGTATCGAAGGGTACGCCATCGCCCTTCATACGACAATAGAATACAAGTGCATGGAGCGGGGATGGACCGTCGGCGCAGATTCGAATCATGGTATTGTAAATGAAGGTGTTGGGCTGAGTTATCTGGGAGAAGACAGCACTGGCATAGCGGGTATCAGAGGCAGAGGAGGCACGGATTGCGGCGAGGAGTTGAGAAGAGGCGAAGATGTCTGATGAAAGGCCATTGAGGATCATCTGTGCGTGAATTTGAAAAATCTGATGAGGGGGCCGTTTGGAATTATGGAGAAGAAAGAGGAGGGGTTTGGAGAGGGGAGCAGTACTGGGGGCGATGGACCGGAGTGGATGGGCCATTTGATTGATCGGAAGTAAGAGATGACCAAAGTCCGTCTGGTTTGCTATATTACCCGGCCTGTTTAACATGACTGAAAACACAATATAAGGGTATGTTTGTCGAGGAGTGATTCTATTAGCCCGGGCTAAGTAAATGGCCCACTTAGCCCACCTCAAAAAACTTATTCACAATAATTTTTTTTTACTTTTTTTTTCATGTACTTGTTTATCTAAATGTATTTAATATATAGACCAAGTTTTACCATTTTTGAATATGTTTATCTATTTTTTTGAGATTTTTAAACATCTATGTGTATATATGCATTTAAAATACCCTTATTTTCAAAAATCTAAAAAATATATATGCACATTTCCAAAAATGGTAAAACTTGGTCTATATGTTAAATACAATTAAATGAACAAGTGTATGAAGAAAAAAACAAAAAAAAATTGTTTTAAATAGATTTTTTTAGGTGGGCTAAGTGAGCCATTTACTTAGCCCGGGCTAATAGAATCACTCCTCATGTTTGTCAATTTATAAAAGTTGTCAATTAAAACTTTTTAATCTAAAATTTTTAACTCTCCATAACTATTTTTTTTAAATTATTTTTTACACATATTTTTATACAACAATCCTACTTTTCAATCATTTCTACACAACTGCCAATATAACTAACCTATTTATTTTAAATTTATTTTCTTTACTCCTCATCATTACTCCTACAGTATTACATCATTTTTTACTAATTTAACAACTTTTACATAAAAAACTTTTCATCACAAATTTTACAATTTCTCAAACACACCTTAAATTTTAAAAACTTTCTAAGGGTGTGTTTGTTTAGGGTAAAAAAGTGTCAACTAAAATTTTTCAATCTAAAATTTTTCACTCTTCATAATTATTCTATTTTTTAATTATTTTTTCACATTTTTCTATACAAATTACCCTACTTTTCAATCATTTCTACACAACTACCAATACAACTAACCTATCTATTTTAACTTTATTCTCTTTACTCCTCATCATTACTCCTATTATATCACATCACTTTCTATTGATTTGACAATTTCTACTTCAGAAACTTTTCATCAAAAGTTTTACCTCCGACCAAACACACCCTAAAATGGAGTGTGTGCAAAAAAAACTTATCTTTCAGCATTGCCATGCGTTCATCGAATGGCTGCGTCTGCAGCTCGTAAGTTGTGCGTCTGCTCGTACATGGCTCTGACAATGTAGGCATAGATGAAAATTTTTCAGCTAAAAAACATGTCAAAAAGTTTTTGACGTTGGCATCCAAAACCTACAATTACGGGAGTCATGAATTCGAGTTGAATTTGGATCTAACATCGCACTTGCTAGTTGCTACTAGGCGCACATTCATAATCAACGCACCCAACCTAGAATTATGAAGAATAGTATTCTCATTTGAATAAAAAAAGCACTTTTAAAATTAGCTTTTTATGATGTTTAATAAAAAATATAAATCATTTATTAGTCATAATTTTTCATTTTAAAATTACTATATGAAAATTAAATTTATTGAACATGTATATAATCTGTTATAACTAGTATCCAATACTAAAATTTAAACTGATAAATGCATATGTACTGATTTTTTGTCATTAACAACTTATTTTAAAGTCAAATTCATACATTATATTCAACGTAATAAAATATACTTGTAACAAAAAAGTCAGGATAATATAATATTCATGGACCAATATTAATTAAAAAATAAATATTTAATAAATTAAATTATTAAAAACTCATATAAATAATTGAAATTTAATTTTACAATGTTAAATTTTAACTAGAATACAATTAATAATTAAATATTAAAAATAAATTATATATAATACACTTCTCGAGGCGCAACACTTATCAGATATAACTTGTACTTCACAGGAGCCTCCCTCTCCCTCCATTCATTACTGCATGAGTACAGTACACACACCCCTCAGCCCATGGGGTCCGAAACTTGTCCATTAATCATTAAATTCCGCGCGTGTGCAGGGAACCCGCAACACATTTTCGGAAAAGCGAGGTTCCAAGAACCGGCAAAACCTTTTTATCCCAAAAGAATAAAGCGCTCCCAGCATCCACTTCAATCCATAGATTCCCGTCCACGTATTAGTATATTACTCCTTTTAACGATTAATTAAAGCTAGAAACAATAATGTTTAGAAAATTAAAGCCAACTTCGGCGACTATACGATGACCAAAAAGAAATAATCATCTGGCCATTACATTACCGGGTAGCAACCATGAAATAGTAAATATTGGCCGAAATGGATACAAGTGTTCTTTTCTTTTTCTCGACGATGATTACCGAGCGACAGAGACCTAAAGACCACCTAGATAATGATTGCCACATGCAGGTATGTGCCCATTTTACAGTTACAAGGCAGGCGGACATGCAGCTTTGTTGGTCTTTTTGAAGTTAGCTAGAGCCAGAGCCAGAGCCAGAAACCAAGTACTACCAGAATGCTCCGCCAAGCCCCTGCTGCACAGCAAAAAAACAACCAATGAATGGCATGTAGCAGCAAAGCAAATGGAATATTGACTAGCGTTATTTTCAACGGCTGAGATTGATTGACAGATTACGTTACCTATGGTGAGGGCAGTGGGAGCGGTGCTCAAGAAGGCCACCTGGCCGAAACAATCGGAGGTGGTATTGACGCCGTTGCTGCAAACGCAGACGAAGTAGTTGGTGGGCGGAGCATAGCCGCACACCCCCTCGCTCTTCTCGCACGCGTCGCACGCCGTCGCGTAGTTGTTGGTCGTCGCCTCGAAGGAGCCTCCGGCGCTGTAATCTAACACCACCCCGAACTCCCATCGGCTGGGGTCCGTCGGGTACTCCCCCAGCGACGCTACCGACGCGTAGGCGGCGCACTTGAGCCCCTGCAGGTCCAGATCACCTCGAGGCCCCAGATTGGCGGGGGCGTAGACGCAGCAGGAGTTGGTGGGGGCGAAGAGCGGGAGGCCGAGGGAGACGACGGATGGGCAGGTGTAGATGGCAGCGCAGAGATGAGAGCGGGAGGAGTCGCAGAGGGGGAAGCCGTTGCGGGTAAGGGAGGGGGAAGGGGCAGAGCAAGATAGGAGGAGGAAGGTGGAGGGGCCTAGCTGGAAGGGGGTGGGCCAGTCGATGCCGAAGTTGGGAGAAGGGTGCATGGAGGAGCAGGTGGACATGAGGGGAGGGGTGATGGTGAGGGTGGAGGTGGCGTAGGAAATGGAGGTGATGGGGTAGGAGCCGGTGTGGGTGGTGAGGGTGAGCTGGTTGTTGGAGTCGCAACAGACGAAGGGCTGGAAACGCGGGGAACCACAGCCAGGGCCTGTGCCGAATGGGTATTTGACTTGGAGGGAGCCGCAGTTGCTCTTGCATGCGGAGGACGGTGATGCTAAAGTGATCCAGGCGGAGGTGGAGGCGGAGGTGATAACGATGATGATGCACGAGAAGGAGGTTAAGAGGTCCATGAGAGGGACGGACGGACGGAGGGACGGAGAAATTAAGCAGGTGAGGAAGGACGAAAGACGAGCAGAGTGTCGCGAGAGTGCATTGGCACGTATGGATATATTAAGAAAGAATTAAAGCAGGAATGTTGAGTTGAGTTGAGTTGGGTTCCGTTGGTCGGGCCCAGCTGAGTTTTCTTCCTCGCGAAGGAGCAATCCGTTCGTGTTGCCTACAGCTGTTGTTGCACTGATTGATTTTGCGGAACACAACAGAAAGGCTGCCTAAAAGCTTACCGCACGCACCATGATGGTCTTAATTTGCAAGGATGTGCACTGGAAATGGTAAAATGTTGTATCAAAAAATTGAAAAACTCACCCAAGTCTCGAGCAATCATGAGTTTGCATTTAGTAAGTGATAAATTTTTCCATAGAAAATTATTAACGTATAAAAGTTTTTAAAATTGAAGAAAATGATATGATATGATATGTTAGGTGTAACAATGAAGAATAAATATAATAAAATTAAAATATATAAATTAAATGTATTGGTAATTGTATATAAATAATTGAAAAGTAAAATAGTTGTAAAAGAAGAAGTAAAAAATAATTTTAAAATAAAATAATTCTAAGAATAAAAAATTTTAGATAAAAGAGTTTTAAGTTAAAAAGTGCAGAGGAAAACAAACAGCTTTGTGTATTTTGCATTGGCGTCAATATTATTTACCTTTGCACTGTTGTGGCTGTTCAAGATATAAATAGGATGAGAAGATTACACAACCGTCCGTGATATGTTAATGAAAATTTAGTGAGAAGAGTGAACTTGTTCTATTTTAAAAAATAAGAAAAGTATTATAATTTTAAAAATTGAAAATGTGAAATCTATCCCATGGAATAGGATGATTCTAAACAGGCCTTAAATACTTCTTTAAAAAATCAGCTCTGTAGGTGAGCGTGTTTTCCGTAATTTTTTAATATATAATTTTTATTCAAATATTATAAAATAAAGACTATATAATATAACATCTTTATATTTAATTTAAGGAACATTTTTATATAAGTAATTTAAAATATTTTTTGTTATTTTCTTGCATTCTTATTATAGTTTTGTCTAATCCTTAATTATACATTTTTTGTGGCATTAAATATGTTATATAAAGACAAATGATCATTTGAGGCCAACCACAAATATTTTTTATTTTTTTTTAAATCATTATCCTAAGTATATTCAAAAAGATAAAAACAATCCTATGTTTGAAATTTCCAAAAATATATATACACATCTTCAAAAATAATAAAACTTGGTATATTAATTAAATATACTTAAGATAACAGTTTCATAAAAATAAAAATAGTCTTTGTATCCCATGCAGTCGGCTACATATGATCCAACCTCTCACATGTAAATGAAAAGGAAAAGAAGTAGGGAAAATTCCGTGAAAGAAATTTTGAAAAATGTAAAATTACGTTGTTACATGATAATGACAATGATATCATGTGATAAGATTAATAATTAAAAGCATAAGAAAATAAATATAAACAGAGTAATTATATGAAAAATCATTATCACATAATTGTAATAATAAAAAAACAAGAAAGTAAGATAAAGAGGAAGTTAAAATATAAGTCGCACAGGAAGATATACATGAAAGAATGAGAAATATTTTTTCTTACTCTATGCAAATAATCCTAATTATATGATGCGTTAATAGAAGCGTTTTCTTCATTCTGTAAATTTTTTTTTTTTAAAAAAAAAAAAAAAAAAACCTTACGTGGAACCTCGCACAAGGGATAGATTATGCGGGCACGATGCAAAAATCCCACGAATATAATAACTTTTTTTTAAGAACATGTACAAAATCTATTGAATTTTTTTCTATTTTGCAAAATATTTATCGCACTGGACGTATTGTTTGTATGGTTTTGGAAAATTTTGAATATTTAAAATGGTAATTTTAATGAGGAATGATTGTGTTAACTCGAACTAAGTAAATATATCGCTTAGCCAATCTAAATAAATTCATTTATAATAATTTTTTATTTTTCCTTTATACTGTGTTTATATAAATATATTTAATATATAACTAAATTTTACCATTTTTGAATATATGTATGTATTTTTTTACGACGAGTGATCCATTAGTCCAGGCTAACCAAATGTCTTGCTTAGCCTACCTCGAAAAACTCATTGAAAATATTTTTTTTTATTTTTCTTCGTATACTTGTTTATCTAAGTGTATTATTGATATAAACCAAGTTTTACAATTTTTAAATATATGTATATATTTTTTTAAGATTTTGAAAGATTGGAGTATTTTAAATACATATATACATATAAATGTTTAAAAATATAAAAAAATCTATACACATATTAAAAATGATGAAACTTGGTTTATATATTAAATACACTTAGATAAATAAGTGTGTATGAAGAAAAAATTATTATAAATAAATTTTTTAAGGTTAGCGAACGAGACATTTGTTTAAACCGGGTCAAATGGATAATTGTTCTTTTTTGAAAGATAATTGTTCTTTTTTGAAATATTTTGTTCAGGTGGGCTCGTCCGCGTTGAGTATGAAACGCCACGGTTGAGATTGGACAAATACATGGCAAGCCAGGGCAGGTGGTGCTGTCGTCGGATTTTTCGCGGCTGAGATCTCTCACGTCCGCCCATAACTGCATTTCTTCCATCGAGACTAGATTCGAATCCCAGAACTAGGGTTGTTGGATCTACGATTGCTCACCAATTTCACTGGATTGCTGTCCGGTACAAGGTGAGATTTTCAGCGCATTCCCATCTCAGAAAGGTGGGCTTTTTCAAAAACTCTTTTTCTTCTTCTTACGCATTGGGAATTGGCCCCGTTCAGAGATCCGAAATTGGGATTTGGTGCTTTATTTTGGGAGGAACGGGATCTGCAGAAACAAATCAAGATCAATATATATTTTAAATAATTTTTAAAGAGAAAACGCCGGGATTTGGATAGAATAACTGGTGCTCGACGGACTGGGGCTTGTGCGGGAAATGCGAATTTGGAGTTGCTGTTCAGAGCTTTCGCCTTGGTCCGAGCTCTTCAAGAAATGCGGAGAATCTGAAAATGGCCACCGATTCTTCGAACGAGTGAGCATCGCTTCCTGATACTACTGCCATTTCTCTGCGGCGTGTTTGAATTGGGGAAATGGGGAAAGGAGGTGGGTGCGTCCCCAGTAAGAAGCGAATGCCAGGCGTCGCGTCAGACGACCCTCCACATGCAGCACCAGCTGCTCCGCTACCGATTGAAGAGAGGAACACCAGCAGTGATGCCGTCGTCGCTACCACGGCCGCCGCCGCAGTTGCCACTGAGGATACTTCCCGGTTGCAACTTGTGAAACTTAAGATCTTCATTGTGTTCTATTCTATGTATGGGCATGTGGAACTGCTGGCGAAGAGAATGAAGAAGGGAATCGATGGGATTGATGGTGTAGAAGGCCTTCTCTTCCGTGTTCCGGAGACCCTCCCACCAGAGGTTCTGAAGCAAATGAAGGCCCCACCAAAAGATGAGGGGATACCGGTGATTTCTTCAATGGAGCTGGCGAATGCCGATGGGTTGCTATTTGGTTTTCCAACTAGGTACGGATGCATGGCTGCACAGATGAAGGCTTTCTTCGATTCAACAGGGCAACTGTGGAAAGAACAAAAGCTTGCAGGGAAACCAGCAGGGTTCTTTGTTAGCACTGGCACACAGGGTGGAGGACAAGAAACGACTGCGTAAGCCTCTATCTCTCACCTGGTATTTCTGTCTCTGTATATTTATCATTGTGGTTCTGAATATTTTCTTCTTGTTGATTTAGATATTAGTAAGTGCCCTTGTTAGATGCTTAAATTTATAAGCAATTGAATTCAAATACATTCATTTATTATGCAAAGGATGTTAGAATGCTTGAATTTGGTTGGATGGTTTGAATTTTCCAGTTAGGCATGATTGCTTGGGCGAGTGCTGTCATACAGAATGCAAGACTTTGGAATTCACACTATAAGCAGATTTCGAGAATGTTAAGTTGGACGCAGTGTCATTTCTTATTAAAATTTCTTGATGGCCTTGACACTAGTTATGCTCTTTTTCTCGGGTCACTGCTTACTGCAGAAAATTCCAAATGATCACAAAGAATAATGTTCCAGTGACAGTATTAAGTGATGATCATCCTCGATTGCTGCAATGATATTTAAGATTGCATGTTCAGATCTATTTGTAAGATTGTATTGTGGCACAATATAGACACTCCAATATTTCTCAATCACTGGATGGCATATTGCTATTGAGAGGTGTCAGGTGTCTTTGGATAAGGGCTAGTCCATATCCAATACCATTGCATCCTGTTCATCTTTGTGATTATCAAGTACAAAATTGAAGATTTTTAAGATATTCATTGTTTTCTAGTTTATCCTATATGCATTAGATAATTTTCACCATAATCTAAGTTCTGACTATCACGTCAATCATGAAGTGATAAGATTGCTGTAGACTTGCACATCAAGTTATAGTGTATATTTCTAAAAGATCTTTTGTAGATTTATGATGACTTGTAAGGAGAAAATCTTTATACCAAGGTCACTTCGAAACTCAGTAATGAAGTTCTGAAAATTCCCTCTTGGTTGCAGAATGATTTTTTGATTTGAATACTTCAACCCAGAAGTAAATTGATTGTACTCTGTGATTTTTCATCATGTCATAAATTGCAGCACCAGATTCAATAATTTTTACAGATATCACATCACGAGCCTTCACCCGCTTCAAAAATTGTTTGTCTTTTGTAAGTGTCAATGACCACTAGCCTTGCTTTGAAGCCTGTATGTCATAACAGAAAATCATTCGGAACTAATCATCTCAATCTGCCCCCACATTGACTGCTTATAATCCTGTGCCCGAGATTGCTTTCATCTTTCCTCTTTCAGCTGTCATTACATTTTTCCAAGATGTATAATATCTGAGTGGATACCTCTGTCCTGTCCCAACTTCCCACGACCATTTTCCTGGAAGCACCTTTTCAGCCTCCTTACTCCCCTTGTTTGGTGCTTAAACCTTCTTCCGCATTCTTGTGGAACATGCGTAAACAGTTTCTCTCCATCAGCTAGCCCTTTGAATTCTTTCTCATCTTTCTGCTACTTTGGGTAATTGTTGAACTAGAGGAACAAAATAAATAAATGAAGCAATCAACTTGGCTAGGCAATGACTTTTTTCAAATACCTTCCATTTTGAAATTTTGATTATTTATAGTGAAATAGTTGCAAATCCAAAAGTGGGATTTTAGCATGCCATTTGGTTAACTTGTTGACTGTATATTGCAATATTTTCGAATTTGATTAATACGTTTATGTTATTTGTCATTAAAATTTTCATTCCCTTCTCTGCAGATGGACTGCTATCACTCAATTAGCTCACCATGGTATGCTGTTCGTTCCCATTGGGTATACTTTTGGAGCTGGCATGTTCAAGATGGATACAATTAGAGGGGGATCTCCATACGGAGCAGGCGTCTTTGCTGGTGATGGTACAAGGGAGCCAAGTGAGACAGAACTAGCCCTAGCTGAACACCAGGGGAAGTATATGGCTGCAGTTGTCAAGAGGCTTATGCAATCTTGAATACCTCGTCGGGACAAATCACTATTTAGTGAACCCCCACATGCTTCCATTTTTACCCTCATATTCCTTTCTTTGTTTTGTTCAAAATTGGCTTGCTTTGTGATTCTTGTTCTGTTATTTACAGTAGTGTGGATTGTTGTGAGGATCGTAGATCGGGAAAGGTGCTGTCGTCCCCTGATAGGTTTCTGCTTTCTTTGTTAATCGTTGCGTGCCAATCATTCAAAAAAGGTGTATACAAAGTTTCAAACATTTCATTGCATGATGATAATAAAATCGTGGGGTACATTGTTCTTTTAACATCCAGAATGTTTACTGGCTCTTTTTCATATTTCAGGTGTCTGTTTTCACTTTGCACCTTATTGACTGCAATCTCCTACTGGGATGCGAAATATTTATTTTATAGGTTCGTTGGGAATGCTTTAGTTTGATTCTGTTGAAACGAGGCCTGAATTTCATGCTCCTCGCTTGGCAGAGTTTCTACATTGCCGATCATAGCTTGAATTAGAAAATGGGAAACATGTCTTTCAACATGTGGGCATAACCAAGCATGTTAATCATTACATCTCTCATGTTTTAAATCATTGTATAGCCTTCTTTTCTTTACCAACTTTTTGCTTGCAAGAGAAATTTCGGTTTGAAATGATCTACGAAAAATTAAATTTAGTCATATTTATTGGATTCGCAGGACGAGTCAATATACAGAATTACTGTTGCGTTTTGAACTGCATTTTGCATAAGCACCTAGGAAAAGAAGCATCATTCCCAGAACCAAATGGTCAACTCTTGGGGTTTTGAATAATGGAATCATAGTCTCAGGTGGACCCACGGGAGGTCATCATGCACCTTGCTAAGACTAACTTTGATATCAGAGAATTTCTAATATCAGAGGAAATTGATTTAGGGTGTGTTTGGCTGGAGGTAAAACTTTTGATGAAAAGTTTTAAAGGTAGAAGTTGTCAAATTGATAGAAAATGATGTGATATAATAGGGGTAATGATGAGGAGTAAAGAGAATAAAGTTAAAATAGATAGGTTAGTTGTATGGGTAGTTGTGTAGAAATGATTGAAAAGTAGGGTAGTTTGTATAGAAAAATGTGAAAAAATAATTAAAAAATAGAGTAGTTATGAAGAGTGAAAAGTTTTGTGTTGAAAAGTTTTAATTGACAAGTTTTGGCCCCAAACAAACACACCCTTAGTGCTGAAGGATAAATTTCCTCTGTGTGGTAAAAGTTTTGTTTCAATCAATACACTTAGCTTTGGTGCACCCAAGTGCAAAATTCTATTTTTGAAATTTTTTTATTCAATGGTTAATTTAAATATATTTAACATGTGTATAAAGTGTTGCCATTTCTGAATATTTGTAGTTTTTTTTGCTACTCATTTTAAAATTTTTTAAAAAATTACAAATATTTAAAAATGGTAAAACTTGATATATATGTTAAATATACTTAGATTAACAATTGTATAAAAAATGGATTAAATACACCCAAGTGCGCCAAGGCTAAATACACCTGAGTGTTTTCAATCACGTCCAGTTTGGTAATGGGGCAAGTTATTTATTTATTTATTTATTGTATTCTCCCTTCTATTTATCCTTTTTGACGGGGGTTTTGATAATTGAATCATAGTCTCAAGTGGACCTACCGAAGGCCATCATGCACCTTGCTCAGACTAACTTTGATATCAGAGAAATTCAATTAAAAAAAATTTTTTTTTATATATCAGAGTGCTGACGGATAAATTTACTCCGTTTGGTAGTGGGGAAAAGTTTTTTTTTTTAAAAAAAAAAAAATTCTGCATTCTATTTATTCTTTTTGACGGGGTTTTGAATAATTGAATCAGTCTCAGGTGGACCTACCGAAGGTCATCATGCACCTTCAGACTAACTTTGATATCAGAGGATTGCCACTAAAAAGCTTTTTTTTTTTTTTTTTTTCATATCAGAGAAAGTTGGTTTAGTGCTGATGGATAAATTTACTCTGTTTGGTAATGAGGAAAAGTTTTTTTTTTAATATATAATTCTCCATTCTATTTATCTTTTTGACGGGGGCTTTGAATAATTGAATCATAGACTCAAGTGGACCTACCGAAGGTCATCATGCACTTTGCTTAGACTAACTTTGATGTCAGAGAATTTCCATTAAAAAAATTTTTCTTATATCGGAGAAAATTGATTTATTGCTGACGGATAAATTTACTCTGTTTGGTAATGGGGAAATTTTTGTATCTTTTTTTATATGATTTGACATTATAACTACCTAATTATCTTACTTTTCTATTATTACTTTTATATTCTAATTATTTTTTAACATTTATTCTTGCAACTAACTTATTTATATTATCTTTATTTGCTTAAATTCTAAGTATTACCCATGTCATATCACATCTTCACTAAATAACATTTCTAGTGGCTTGTTTGCATAGTTTACAAAAAGAGGTTTTTGCTTCTTCTTTTTTTTTCCAATCAAAAAAACATGTTTAGCCAACACAAGGTCAATAACAGCATCCATAAAAAATATTTCTTTTCTAGGAGTGGTTCAGAAAAGGTACTCCATTTGAAATTGCATAGCAACGTATCATTTGAAAATGATTTTTTCGCTTAATAACTAGGCCCCACTTGAAATCCGTTTCATGGCTTTT
Organism: Annona cherimola; assembly: GCA_030490835.1. NCBI lineage: Eukaryota > Viridiplantae > Streptophyta > Magnoliopsida > Magnoliales > Annonaceae > Annona > Annona cherimola. The sequence continues at coordinate 4,388,244 of CM059974.1, forward strand.
TGGTATCATTTAATTGGGCAACTGTACAGGTACCCAGCAAATGAGCATAGCAAGCTCCTATATAAAAGCATACGTACTTTATAACAGAAATGAGAGTGCGGACCCAAAATAAGGGCATTGGTTCAATACAGCACATGCAGCTTTATTTTTATTACTTTTTGGCCAAATCCAAATCATTTACTTTGTTTAACACCATTTACTTCATCGTTTTAAGAAAACTACGCCGAAACTCATGTTTTGTAGAAATCTTTTGCGGGCGAATATATAACTATTAATTCTTTTTCCTAAAACGCATTAAGATAGAAGTTTTTGATAGAAGCGATTTTTGGAGTAAGAAATAAATGCACATATGAATAAGCATAATAAATTATTTAGATATGGAAAAAAAAAAAAACAAAAACAAAAAACAAGGGGCGTATCCAAGAAATGGGGTAACCTGGGAGAACTGCCCGCGGGGCATCTTGACAGTTGAACACGATTGAGAAATTAGATGACAGTCATTATTCACAAATGTGACAAGTGACTCCGGAAGCCAAGAGAATGCCCAACAGAAAATGAACTTCAAATGCCAGATATTTTGAGTAATCATCAGTAGCTCATAACTGGCATCACATAGAGGCCCATGTAGGCAAAACTTAGTCCTGAATACTACATATTATCACATGCTCATAGGTTGAGGGCCGGCAGATAATGATAGGATGTCAAGCAATGAACTGGAGGGCTCCAATTCTTCATGCCATAGCGGAAGAGTATCTCCCGGATAGAAGTTCCTTGTAACACCTTCAGAGTTTATCTGCAAACAAAAATTGCTCCTGAGCTTTTGAGGATTCAATGCACGCACATCATGTACTGATCTGTCACACTTTTGCAAAACTAAAATAAAAACAGCCAGGAGAACGCCTCCTACAAGGCTATTTTAAAAGAAAAAGGCACAGTACTTGCTTCCTTCGGTTGTAAAGGTGTGCCTCTTGGCCACTCGTTTTCTTCCTTCGGTTGCAAAAATGTGCCTCTTGGCCACTCCCTCCCTCCCTACTTTGATGTCCTGGTTCACAAACAGACTTCTCTCCCTCTCTCCTTTGATGTCCTAATTCACTAACAGATCCCTCCCTCTCCTTTAATGTCCTGGTTCACTAACAGATTTCTCTCCCTCTCTCCTTTGATGTCCTGGTTCACTAACAGATTGGTTTATTTTGATTAAATTTGATTAAGGGAGGTAATGCCAAGTGAATAAATAAAAGTACAACTCTATCAGTTAGTAAGCACAAACAAGACATGGAAAGCACAACTCAATTAGTTAACAAAAAAGAAACACAGAGACAGACACACAATTAACTTTTGAATAAAAAAAAAATTAGTGTAAAAGTTATTAAATTAATAAAAAATGATGTGATATGATAGAAGTGACGATGAGCAATAAAGAGAACAAAATTAAAATAAATTAGTTAGTTATATAAGTAGTTGTGTAGAAATAATTAAAAAATATGATAGTTGTATGGGAAGATGTGAAGAAATAATTTTAAAATATGGTAGTTATGAAAAGTGAAAAGGTTTAGATCGAAAAGTTTTATCTTGAAATTTTTTTGTTAAAAACAAACATGCTTTGAATTTAAAAAAATGCAAACCTGAGTGCCTAACAGAATTTTTTGGCAGATATACTGAAAATAAGAGGTATTTTGGTGGAATCTAATCTATTTTAAGTTCATCGAAACTCATTAGTAGAGCAAATTTTTTTAAAAGATACCTCTTATCCCTTGATGAGTGGGAAAGGAAATTCATCATCATGCATTAGCTTTATTGGAAATTTCAAATGCAATTGAAAGCAAACATAATTATGACAAACCGGAGTAGGCAAATTGCAGTGCAAGTGCACAAGAGCACAATTTGCAGGCATAGAAGACCACAAGGAAATTTCTAGTTGAGACAAGCTAAATTTCCAAGGAAACACAGCACACACATGCAAGAACACACACAATAACAAAACTCACTATCTTGAACTAGGTATGATCATTCAATTGCAATAGGAAGACTTTCTGTGGGTTCAATTATCACAAACAGCACTTAGGACTGTGTCATGCTCTGGCAGGAACTGAAAGGAACTATAAAATGATACTCACAATAACAGTACGAACAACGCCTCCACTAGCACCATCTCGTGCAATTGCAAGAGAGACAGCTTTAACAACTAATTTCTACATCAAAACGGGGAAAACAGACAAGTATCAACATGTTGGACAAAATTGAAACCAAGCAGAAATATTTAACTCTGTGTGTGTGTGTGTGTGTGTGTGTGTGAGAGAGAGAGAGAGAGAGAGAGAGAGAAGATGATGATGATTTTTTTTTTTAAAAAAAAAAGGAAGAAGAAGAAGAAAAGAACAAGCTTAAGAAACAAAAGAACAGACAGGATAAGTTTCGAGATTTCTGCCAGTAGCAACAAATAGAAACAGATAGGCAGTACATGCGTAGGCCAAATTTTTCTTAGTGCTCCCAAATAAAAGTAGTTTGGATAAACACCATGAAAACCTTGTGCTCAACAGGTATAGAAAACCTTGCATTCAACAGGTATAGCAATAATGATTTACATTAAATTTCAATGCCCTTTTGATCATGGATCAATCTGTAAAATAGATTCAGGGGATAATAGATCATAACATGCACGCAAGCCCGGCATCCTTGAGATTGCTGCATTATGTAGGAATAAAAACTAAGATGTATATTCACATACCTCAGCTTCATCTTTGCTCATCCCATCTTTCCATGCTTGATCAAAGAACCCATACAAATAAGTCGATCCAGATCCTATTAAATGCAAATGTCATAAATCCACAGAATATATGCATAATACAATGTCAAAATAGTAATTGTCGATAAAAAGAACACTTGAACGCTGGTCAATATTGCCCTCCCAACAAAACAACAACCACCCAAAATCTTTGTAACTCATCTTAGTATACTGTTTACTTTTTCTATACACAAATTTTCACATTTTTTTTTCTTTGGTCCGTTGGTTCTGATCCAAAAATACAAAGCAAGTGCATGGTTTCCAATAAAGTTCAAGGGCAATTTTTCACAAATGGAAATTGGTCCACCTATTTTACTGCTATGATCCAGTTTTCTTCCCATGCTTCTTGTCATCTTACATGGGAATAATGTGAACATATAATTCTTAGGTCATCATATATTGATGGAAAAATCAAGCTCGCCTAGTCTTAATCACATACACATCATTTGACAACATTAGAACAATCCACGCATCGCAAGTGAATAATATATAATTTCAAGAACCGCAAAACAGACCATAACCAGTCAAGCAAGTGAAAGAACCAATATCAAAGCCAGAGCCTGATATCTACAAATCAGCTTTAATCACAACATCAAACAAGTCACAATTGAAATATTCAGTCATGCACAAAAATAATTGCAAACACGGTTCCCTTCAATAAAAATGTTCTTCTCATGTAACATATACTGATGCAGAACAGAAAGGGAGGAAATCAGCAAGAGGAAAGGGTGCTTTCAAGGGAATTGGAAGGAACAATGAAGAGAAAATAGATGAATTTAAGGGATATCAAATCAGAAAATAGGATAAGAAATGAGGAAAACAGAAATCATTCCTTCCAAGTCATCAACATTACCCTATTTATTAAAATAGATAGCAAAGAAAACCTTGAATGCATCTGCATATAAATAAAAATCCTATATAAATAATAAGAAAACAAACGTACACCATCTATCAAGTTGATCCATGTATTTAATCACTTAGCGCAAACATAAAAATTCCCATTACTAGTTGAATATCTAAAGTCTACGTTAAACATTAATAAATAAATCCTAACGTATTGGCCACTCCATTTGCATTCTGCTTCAAAAACAACAAATGAAGACAACATTTAAGCACATCTCATTACACCATTGATACAAGAGGACTAAAGGAGATTAGCTTTAATGATATTTGCAAACCTCAAGTAATGTGTTTCAACAAAATGAAGCTTTTTATTTAATACAACACATGGAGACAATATTTAAGTAGATGAGTTTGACTCAAAAAGGGAAAAAAATATTTAAGTAGATGAGATTGATCCAGATGGAAACCTCCAATAGTAAATGGTTGCTCCATGATTGACCCCCCAAGGGGTATTGAATATATTTTCCCTCCTCCATATTTGTCCCATCCACCAACAATCAATCCAGCTTGTAGCATGTTCTGTCAGTTGCAGCAAACAATGAGAAACTGAGTCCTAAATACAATAGAAAACCAAATTGAAAACGAAAACGCCTAACAAACAAGTCATGATTGATTCATGAGAACAAAGTCCTGATCAAGCTGTGGGAATTTGATTTACCCTAGAAAAATATCAAGTTTTAATAAAATATATAGGCATGCCATTAATCACTGTCAAGCTATAAACTGGATCATCAGAAAACTTTTGAAAAGCAAAATTCCATTCTTCTAAATTATTTAAATATACTGTGATTTGAAAAGAATCTCATGCCATAAGTATTGAAACCTGGTGTCTACTAATTTTTTGTTATGCTTAATCCAATATACAAAACATCTGACGCTATAGACCAAATGTAAATTTATAAATAGGATTACAAAGATTTGCCTTAAGAATGAATAAGCCAACTTACTTTTGATGGGCATGAAGCATTTTGAGCTATTTGCAAATGGCTTACACTATTTTTATCATTTAAATTTAACCATATGGGCGTGCTTGTTTACATATAAAACTTTTCACACTAAAATTTTTCAATCTAAATTTTTTCATTTCCCATAATCCTATTTTTTAATTATTTCTTCACATCTTCCAATACAACTATCCTACTTTTCAATCATTTCTACACAATTACTTATACAACTAATATATTTATTTTAATTTTATTTTCTTTACTCCTCATTATTATACCGATTACATCATATCATATTCTATCATTTCAAAATTTTTACACAAGAAACTTTTCATCCAAAAATTATATTACTTCCCAGGCACAACCTATATTATCAACTTCCAAAACATTTAACCTAGCTTTGATTGAAAGATAGCATGGTAGAAAGAAAGCTTTTCAGACGCCCTTGACATAATTAATGATCAAAGAAAGAACTTTGAAACACCAATTGCATAGATTTAGAGATAGCCTAATACACAAATTCTATCGGATGCATCAAAACAGTAACATTCTCTCTGCTCCTTTGATAAATCAATTGGAATCATATAAAATGAACGAAAAATAACTGCTTTAAACTGACTAGGAGTTGGAACAGTATTCGACAATTTCAAAGCACAAATATTACCTTGTTATTGTAAGACAATAGCCGTATCAAGTTAGCAGCAACTTTGACGGTTGCAGGTTGCCCAAGCTGGATTCTACACCCAAAGGCAGGCAGCATAAAAGAAAGACCACATTAGAAAGCACAACACTGCAAAGTATTACTCCAATGCTTGTACATTTATGGCACAAAGCAAAAACAACTGCATAGATAAAGAGATCGATTTCACATTCAGGATGACAATATCTCATGAAAGGCACTAGATTGTTTCAGAGAACCACCGCATCGAATCTTTATTTTCCCATTCACTTGGAAAACTCATTTGAATTCTAATTAGCAAGATTTTACAATTTGGGCATGTTGCAACACAAAAAATCTTTCAATCTAAAACTTTTCACTCTTTACAACTACCGTATTTTTTAATTATTTCTTCACATCTTTATATACAATTACGCTACTTTCAATCATTTTCACACAACTACCTATATAACTAATCACTCTATTTTAACTTTATTCTCTTTACTCATCATCATTACTCCTATTATATCACATCATTTTTTCTTATTTCAAAAACTTTTACACTAAAGACTTTTCATCAAAAAATTTATCACTTTCCAAACACACCCTCTGCCTCATTTACTCGAATAATTAATCTTTGGCAATTGACAAATGACAATCAGCATTATCTAACCAAAGGAGGGTTCACAGGCTACAATTGTAACTGAACATTGTCACAAAAAACCAAAAGGTGCAAATTAACTCACGTATGCTGGTGGAGAAAGTGACGGACATAATCCGCAACAACTTGGGTGTCTGCTGCCTACGAGAACATAACAAACAAGTAAGAAAAAAAATAGCATGAAAAAGAGGGGGGGAAATACTACTACAACAACCTCCATATCTACTAAAATTGAGAAAATGGAATGAGCCATCAGAAAGGAGGTAGGAAATCTGAGAGGAGACTCTGCGTCTGTTATGTATGGAGTTCCTTTATGAGCATCCAGCACTTGAGAGATGCCCACCTAAAGCATCCATTCACTTTCTGTCCATATTTACAGCAAGCATGCATATCAAGCATCCAACCAAGAATTAGGACAGTACCGCATTTTCTTTGAAAGCTGAATGGAAAATAATTTAAAAAGAAGTCTTAGCCAGTAAAGAGAAGCATCAATCTGATCCTTATGGCAACTCTCTTCTATGATTTGTTTAGACCGTCATAAAGCATTCCAACTATTATCTTGGAATTGGTAATTTTAGGCCTATTTGAGAGCTAACGCTATGTACAAACACCAAAAACCTCTCTGATAAATTTCGCACAGAAATAGGGTGCAAAATCGCAAATAAAAATGGTGGATAAGATCCCAGAAGATGAACGAAAAGCGGAAATAGACCTAAGCTACCAAAATAACTGAAGTGAATCACACATACCGATCCCGATCGACACAGGTAGACATTATCCGTGAGCTGGGTGATCTTGTCCGACGCACGATTAGCAACATACATTCCTATCAACCAACACGCAAAAAATAAAATAAAATACAACGGAATAAAAATAAAAATTCAAAGATAAGAGAGACTGATTTTAAAAATGAGAGATATTTACCTGTGCTGGTTCTGGAATCAGCACCAAGAACAACACCGCCGTCGTAAATAACTCCGACAATCGTCGTTCCCATCGAATGCGGCGCGCTCAAATCAGAATCCATGGCGGGCTGTCAAGGAAATTAAAGAGGAGATGCGAAAAGATGAAGAATTAAGAGAACGAACGACAGACAAAGAGGAGGAGGGTTAAGTAGATGGTTGGATTGGAGTTCAAGAAACTGCTCGGGTTCGGGAGGGAAGTAGATTTCTGTGCAGTGGCTTCCTTCTGGCAGAAGAAACACGAGAGTATGCAGGCTGAGGGTGTGTTTGGCAACAAGAAAAAAATATCAACATAAAACTTTTCAATCTAAGGGGCTGTTTGGATTGACGCAAAACTCACCCCTTTTGCCAAAACTTTTCACGCAAGGGACTTACGGGCAAAAACCCGTCAACTCAGCCTGTCCTGCCGACGACAGAGGCTGAGTATACCGTACGTGAGGAACAGAGTTACATCCTCGGTTTCGGCAATGGAGAAGAAAAAGGTTAATAGTTGTTAACAGTGAATTTTTTAATACCATTAACCTGAAGATTACCTACGACGAACTTCCGTTTTCCCCGACACGTGGCGCAGAAACCACTTTCGGCGCAAAAACCATTTTCCACCTGTGGACTACGGATCTCATTTGTGGCGTAGAAACTGTTTTCGGCACAGATGGAAGAAACGCCGTCAGTACGAATCAGTTATTTCCCATTTATCGACAGACGAGAAATTGATTAGTGACGTTTTTTTAAGGGCATAAAACATGTCAAAAAGTTTTAATGCAATCCAAACAGCCCCTAAAACTTTTCACTCTCCCTAATTATCATATTTTTTAATCATTTTTCACATTTTCTCATACAACTACCCTACTTTTCAATCATTTCTACACAACTACCCATACAATTAACCTATCTATTTTAACTTTATCATCTTTACTCTTCATCATTACTCCTATCATATCACATTATTTGACAACTTTTACTCTAAAAAACTTTTCATCAAAAGTTTTATCCATTCCCAAACACACCTGAAAGGGAATACTCATAGACGCTCGGTCAGGTTAAACGCCCTTGGCTCGTGCGAGTGATCGCCAGCCGTTGGATTGGAGGGTGTGCGTTAAAAAAACCCCCATGCACTTTGGGTTTTTTTTAAAAAAATCCAATACAATTGTGTTTGCAATTTGGCCCCTATGGCGCCCTCACTCTCCTCCAAATTCCCAGCCCTGGATCCAGCGCAGATCTCCACTCCTTGCCTCCCTCTCCATCTTTTCGATGCCGCTGGTGGTGATGGCTGCTGAGTTCCATTTTCCGTTGGATTCCGGCAGGGTAAGTGGCATAGCTTGGGAAAAGAAAGTGATAACAAAAACGGGCAAGCCGCGAGCCCCCATTATATCTGCTGGCCGGTGATGGTACTGGCATGTTGAGGCCGTTGTAGTTCTCGCTAAAGCTAGGGCAGGGAAGCGTGCGCAGCAGTGGGCGGGTGCAAAGTCTTCTTCTCCGACTTCGATCGCTGCCGGCCAACCGCCTTGCGTGGTTGCTGATGAGGAAATCGAAAAGGTTTGCGCGGCCAATCGTCGCAATGGAAAAGGGTGGAAGACTAGCTGGGACTGGAATGGGACGAGGGATAGAGATCGACAGCTGGAGCTGGATTAGGCGTGAGGGGGTAAACTTGCAATTACTTTTGGGTTTCTTTTTTCGAAGGAAAAAAAACTGAAACAGGAGGGGTTTTTTGTAAAACGGTCCCCCGAGGATCGTACGGCTCCTGTTAATCCCGCTTCATCGGACGGCTCATATATATGACTGCATGCTTCTGCTTATACGGTTTGCGATCAATGAGCCGATCATATACACGCGGGCGCAATTGGCGTCCGTGTGGCCGGATTAGGGGTGGGAATCGGGGCGGGTCGGGACGGGTCAGGGTGTGCCCAACCCTGACCCTAACTTTCAAAAATCTAGTTTGACCCTTATTTTTTTCCGGGTCGGGACAAGATCGGTTTGACCCTTACTTTTTTTTACTAGGTCTCGAGACAAAATTCGGGTCAGGAACGGGTCGGTTTCGGGACGACGGGTCGGGTAAAAACTACGGGTCAAGTAAATTTTTTTTAAGAATTTATGAACTTATCAAGTATAAAAACAAATCTATATTAAATTTAACTACTATATGCTTCAATATATTATTAATCAGTCAAAGTAAAACATAAATCCTTAAATAAAATATGAATATTTATTCACCTATATAAGAACAAGTTAATAAAACATACCTTTAGGGTAGGTTTAGAAAATATATTATATAATGAACTTGAACGGGATGAATTTATACAAACGGGGTAAAAGTTGTGGGTTGTAGTGTGTCTTGTTGTCATGAGAGTGGTCAAAGTGGTTGGAAGAATATTTAATTATTTATCCAAAGTTAGTCTCATCAGTTGCGTAGAGGAGGAGCGACGCCGTGAAAAGTGGTCCAAGTAGTTGGACAAATATTTAATTATTTATCCAAAGTTAGTCTCATAAGCTGCATAGTGGAGAAGCAACATTGTGAAAAAAATTGTCAATATAAAGAAGTTTTCATGTCGTATAATACCAATAAAAAAAGAACTTTTTTTCAAATGTAAAATATAAATGCAAAAGATGTATGTAGCTTTGATGTAATTTCAGACAACCATCTACTAATAATACAATTTAATATCCCGTTATCTCTGTTTCATTGTTTAGAAATAGGAAATATTATAATTATAAATGTCATCAATGAAAAGCAAAGGTTTGGGGGAGAGATGAAAAAATGTATGAATAATGTTTAAAACAGTATGTTTTGGATGACTTGATCCTAATTTTCCTTTACAAAAAAAATAAAATAAATATATTCATAGCAATTCCGTATTTGTGGTAGTGAAAAACGAATAATGTTTAAAACAGTATGTTTTGGATGGCTTGATCCTAATTTTCCTTTACAAGAAAAATAAAATAAATATATTCATAGCAATTTTGTATTTCTGTATTGGTGGTAGTGAAAAACATTGTTTCAGAAAAGCCCAAAAGTTCGAGCCATGATTCGAACCAGCGACTTCATCCTCATGTGCACTCCGGTCAACCAACTGAGCTAAGTTCAGTTTGTCTATTATGGGATGACTTATTTAATATTTATCCAGTTGCTTCATATAAGTGGGTCAGCATCCAGCAGGTCCGCCCCGACCCGCACTTTGTAGACATTTCTAACCCCTTGACCCGCCCCGCCCACCCGGGTACATAACCCCGACCCGCCCCGGTATAAAATAGGGTCGGGGCGGGTCACGGGTTGACCCGCCCCGATTCCCACCCCTAAGCCGGATGTATTTAATTCGTTTTTCTATTTCTTTGATTTTTTTAGACAACTGTTAATCTAATTGTATTTGTCATATATATCAAGTTTTACTATTTTTTAATATTTATAAATTTTTTGGATTTTCTAAAATCTGTGAATAGATTTTTTTTAGATTTTTTTAAAATCTGTAACATTTTCTTAATTCGATTAGATTAAGGATTGAATAAAAAATTTTTTGAGGAATTCACAAATATACTTATGTATTTTATTCAAAATTCCTCTTACATTCATAAATTTTCAAATATTCCTCTTATACCAACGAATTTTACTCATTATTCTCATACTTATGGTGTTAAAATGAGAAGTTCATTATTCTCCCATACTTATGGTGTTAAAATGAGAAGTTGCGGACTTTAACCCTTAGTTGAAATGACATTTGTGCATATAGTGAAAATGAGTTTTCATATAGAAAACTCATCTCATGACTGAACGTGTGGTAGAAACCATAAGCATCACTAGCGTACAATTTTTCCTTGTCATCTCTACATGTATCCTCTATCTGCATAAGGTCTCAAAAACTCAAAAAGATCATTGCACAAAGGGTTTCAAAAATGCAAAAAAACAAAAAACAAAAAAAACATTGCAGAGCATAACATTGTTGCAGTTATGACATATGTGTGCTTTCTCTTTTGAATTATGTGTTTTCATTCAACAATGATTCATTAGTGTTTTTTTAGACCATCTCTTTCCTATATCTTCCATCGATAAGATTTAAACTATCATTCCTGTATATGCAAATGCATCAGTAGTTTCAATATTTGTTTAATATAAATAATAAAATAAAATAAAAATGTCAAACAATAGCAAACGGCTTGTAATGCCATGAGTATGAGGGAATAATGGGTAAAATTCGTTAGTATAAGATGAATATTTGAAAATCAGTGTGTATGAGCAAAATTTTGGGTATGATATGTGGGGATATTTGGAAATTCTCAAAAAAATTTCAAAAAATTAGTTTAAATATACATAGGTGCAAAGAGGCTAAGTATACTCAAGTGCATTTTAAAATGTTTCATATGCATCATGTCATTTATCTTTGTGGGTTGATCAATTATGGCCTCAACTGCGGCTAGCCATTTAACCATGTTTTATAAACACGTTACATTAAGTATATTTAATCTATAAACCAAGTCTCGCCATTTTTAGATACATTTATTTTTATTTTTAAACACATGAGCATTATGGTAAGTAAAAAACAAAAATAATAAAAATAGGTTCAAGCATTTAGGCTAGCCTAAAAAGGTTAACCCTCCTTATCTTCCTTCATTTTTTATTAGTTATATATTTATTTTTTAGAAAACATGTTTTACTAAGGGTGTGTTTGGCTATAACAAAAAATTTTCAAACTAAAGTGTATTTGGGAAGCAATGAAATTTTGATGAAAATTTTTTAGTTTAAATGTTTTCAAAATGTAAGAAATTGATGTAAGTTGATATGAATAATGATGATGAATAAATAAAATAAAGTTAAAATATATAAGTTAAATGCACTGGTAGTTTCTATAAATAGTTGAAGAAGTATGATAGTTGTACATGAATGAGTGGAAAAATAATTAAAAAATACGATAGTTGTAGAAAGTGAAAAATTACAATTTAAAAAGTTTTATGTTTTAACAAACACACCCGAAAAGTTTTCAAAAACTTTTCACTTCTCATAAATATCATGTTTTTAATCATTTCTTAAATATTTTTATACGGTTATTTTACTTTTTAATCATTTTCACACCGTTATACTACAACCGACTGATCTATTTTAATTTTATTCTTTTTATTCCTCATCATTATCTCTATCAATTACATCATTTCCTTCTATTTCAAAAGCTTTTACACTAAAAAAATTTCTTTTAAAAGTTTTATATATCAAGTTTTGTTATTTTACAATATTTTTATATATATTTATCTTTTAAAAAAATCTTTAATTTTAAGAGAACCTTGATTTTTAAAAATAAAAAATAAATGGATAAAAGTATTGTAAAATGGCAAAACTTAACATATAAATTAAATATATTTAGGAAAATATATTTATGAAAAAATTTAAAAAATATAATTGATTGTAAAAATAACTAATTGATATACTTTAAACTAAACTACATGGTGATATATATTATCACTCCTACCATCATTGAGCTTTACCGTGGTCACGGTCTAACGGAAGAGAAACATGCATCTATTAGTGGGCTTGGGCTTGAATATGATTTAAACATGAACTTTCGTGCATTGAATATTGATTGCGTCAGCCTTGTTGAACGTAGGGAGATCCGAAGAAATTCGTGTATTGGGCGCATCTGGCTTGTATTTCAAGAGGATGTTTCAATGCATCCCGATGGCTGCAAAACACATATTATTTATTTATTTTATATTTTTTATAAAACTCTTTAATCTAATCTATAAATCAAGTTTTACTATTTTTAAAATTTTGCATATATTTTTATTTTTAATAAGGGGGTTTTAGTTTTTTAAATGACTAAAATACCCCTATTTTTTAAAAACCAAATATATATATATATATATATATATATACATATCTCAAAAAATGATAAAACTTAATACATAAGTTAAATACACGGAGAGTTTTACAAAAAATTTCAAAAAATTAAATAAATATGGGATCTGTGGCCGAATGCATTGAAATTTAAATATATTTGATGTATTGAAAGTTGAAACAAATTTTGGTATTTATACAGAGAGAGAGAGAGAGAAATAACTTGTCACGTGCATTTATATGCATCATAGTTTATGATATATTTGGCTCAAAATAAGTCCCACGTAATTATAAAAGAAGAGTAATCCTATTAGTCTGAGCTAAGCAAATAATTCGCTTAGCCTACATAAAAAAACTCATTTACAATAATTTCTTTCGTACACTTGTTTATTTAAATATATTTAATATATAAACAAAATTTTACTATTTTTAGATTTGTGTATATATTTTTTAAAAATTTTAAACATAGGAGTATTTTAAATACATATACGCACAAATGTTTAAAAAATTCAAAAAAATATACACATAACCAAAATGGTAAAACTTGATTTATATGCTAAATATACTTAGATAAACAAGTATATGAAGAAAAACAAAAAAATTTACCGTAAATGGGTTTTTCGATGTGGGTTAAGCGAGACATTTATTTAGCTCAAGCTAACAAAATTATTCTTTATTATAAATGCACAAATTTATCTATTTTTAAGCAAATATGGCCCGCGTACATATGTATTTTTTGATTAAATTTAGTTTTGTAACTAAACAGGGTGATGTAAATATATTGAATGAATAAATTAAATTTTGCATCAATTATCAATGTTTTAAAAATTGAGAAGGTTGCATGGTAAAGAATAAAGGTTCGTATTCAACAAAATGAATAATTTTCCATTTAGAGCTATTTTTCTTCACAATTGTCATATTTCTCAATAATTTCTGTACGTTTTTACGTGCCTTCACCGCTCTTCAATGATTTTTTCATAATTGTTCATATAACTATCATATATATTTTAATTTAATTTAATTTTTTTTACTTCTCAATTTTTTATGTCCTACTTCTTATTATTAACCCCCTTAGTTATCATATCGCTTCGAACGTTTTATCAAATACCAAAAAACACCCTAAGTTGTTTAAAATAAAAAAAATTATTTGAATGAGTGGAATATGATATACTTGAAATGAAATTAATGAAAGGGAAACAAAATATGGCCAGTTGCTTTAATGTGATTTTAAAAGTATTAATAAAAATGATAACGATCTAGTACAATCGGTTGGTTGGGTTGAAATTTTCAAGGATTTTTTTTATTTTGAAACTGTTCTTTTAAAAAATTTAAGTCATACATATTATTTGTTATTTGCTACCTATTTATGATGTCAAAAATCAACTTCATTGAAAATCAGTGTAATCAAAACTCGACCGTGTTTCCAACCCGATTGGCTGTATGGTTCTCGATTTTTTCGATTGAACCAGTTAAACCGCCCAACTGGACATGGAACGCTTCTGTTTCGATAACAATGCCGGAAACTTGTATTTTATAAATATTTAATACTATTTGAGTGTGAATTTATAACTATAGAACTTTGGTAAATTTTGAAAATAAATATATATAATATATAAGGTCTAAAAATATGAGATTTTTTATAGCTGATATATATGTGGATGAATGCTATTACTAATTAAAATTTTATAAAATTGGGCTTGCTTTTATGAAACACTATTGAGTCACATTTATATTATTAATTTAGAAGAATTTGAGTGTTTAAGATACTTTAAATCATATTTTGATTGATTTAGTTTTACAAAGCATAAAACACTCACGATTGACTGATTTGTATAAAGCAGGATGAATACGTACAATTTCGGTATACAATATGGACAAATTAATAAGCGTCAATAAAAACGGAAGTAAATTATAAATTCAAGACTCAAATCTGAAGTAAAATTGTGTTTCAAGCAAAACACTATTCATGCTCAGAACTATTCGCGCGCATACTGTTCATGCATTATTGTTTGTGCACTGTTACTGTTCGTACAATGTTAATGTTCGTGCAAGTTATTGTTCATGCGTAAATTACTATTCATGCCAAATTGTTGTTCATGTCTCTCACTTCTATATAAACACTTGTGGGGAATATCTTAAGGCATCTGAGAACGTCCCGGGAGCTTGAATTGAGGTCCGGAGAGCGAGAAAAGACATAGAGCACAAGACAAAAGGAGATGCAGTGAGTTGCTTGAGGCGGTCAAGACACCGTCGAGACTTCTAATCAATAAGTTTTTCTTTTCTTCTTCTATTTTGATTTAGTTGTCTTGTTTGTGATGAACTTTGAATACAATATTTTTTATGTTCGATTTTTATTATAAACACGTTAGGCTATACCTTTAATATATGGTTTAGGATGTAGCATATGTATAATGCAGCGGATATTATGGTTTGATTTATTTATGACTGATATTATGTGTTAATTTAATATCTTGTGATTTAATGTTTGCTTGGTGCGAATGCCTACACTTTAGCAATGATTCTCATATATTAGGTAATGGAACCGAGATGTAAAAGTTTAATATATGAAAATCAAGATATTAAACCTTGAAATCTAAGACCATGAGAATATACATGATGACATTGAGGAATTCCATGAACTTCTACATAACTTAACAGATTCCAATTGACTTAATCCCATGAGAATATGTGATTAAAAAAATTAGGATACGCCTTACAGGTTTGAAGAGCAGGTACAAGAATAATTTAGGGATAGTTCTCCTTTAATACATAATATCTAGATTAAATAAATACTCTATGCATCCGTTGTAGAAGACTTATGTGAAATCCTAAATTCTAAGTACTCTCAATTTTGTGATTTATAATTCTTGTTCTACGTTCTACAAATCAACTTTTCTTTTTTCTATTATTTATTCTCCTTATTTTATTTGGTTAGAAAGTGTTTAGATCCAACGTCTTAAGTCCCGAATTCCCTATAAATCGATATTTATATACTATAATCTATGACCTATGCACTTACAGTGAGATCGCGAACAAACACCTCTTCTATGTAACTTTATACTTTTTATAGTTTGATGGTTGGTGAAAAATCTTTTATATATGTTATATTTAAGTCATTTATATTATCATAAAAACTCTCTAATTCGTTTAATATCATTATATATGGATCTCATCTATAAGTGTATAAAATCAACATAATAAAATAGTCTAAAATTAAATATCAATTTTAAACTTGTATTTTCAACATCTAAACTATCTAAAATATTATTGTTACGTGGATAAATAATTCTATAAATTATTATTATATTCTAATACATATATAAATAAATCTAAATATTTTTCATAATTTACACATAAACATACGTATGTGGCCCTTATATATACTTGATTTGGATGAAACTTGTCTTAGCTAAACAAATGATGTTAAGTATAATAAATAGATCAGATTTTTCATCAAACATCTAAATCTTATAATTTGAAGAGATTGCATGGAACCACTATATAAAACGTAGCCCTTAGAGAATAATTATTAAAATGAAAGGGAAAGATATTTAATAAAAAATTTAACATAGCCTGTTGTATTAAATCATTATCCTAAAAAAATAGTTCCTTCTCAAGTGAAACTGGAGTTCCTACTTCCTGCTAAGTATGGATGAGAACCTCTTGTATAAGGTCTACTTTGATGTTTTAAATTGAAATTCAACTGGTTGTGTTATTCAATGTCATTTATTTTATTATTTGACCATAAACCGTTTTAATGGGAATTTTAGGTAGGCCAGAACCGCTTTAAATTATACGTAATTATGTGTAAGTTATAAAAAAAATATTTAGGCATGTTTTGGTAATGTGAGCACGAAGGGAATGAGGATGCAGAGTATTTTTTAAAAAAGTGCTGGAATCATGTAATATGGTAGAAGTAAAGTGTAAAAAAATAAAATAACTGCAAGTAAAAATTATTAAAATACAGTTGTAAAGACGAAAAAAGTAAGGTTGTTGAGTAACTAATATATTAAATTACTTTTTGAAAAGAATTAGAGAAATACGACTTTCCACCCACCATCGTTGCCAAAGGTGCCTTAAATTTATTTTATAAATGTAAATGTTATAACAACTGTTAGAATTATTCTTCCATATAATGAATGTTTTAGACAGTTGTGGCGTTGGATTAATAATTTCAAATTTGATATAATTTAAATATATTCATTACAATGATTTCACACATAACTTATATGTATTCAATGCACATATTTCATTTTGACGACATTTTATTTTCTAATCAAATAAATGGTTTCACATGATCATAAAAACGTGGCACACAACAAAAAAATGGAATATGATGAGAATGGAATGAAAATTTTAATTTCTAAAAACACTCTCTTTATTCCCGCATAATAGTATAATACTTTCTTTTTATATTTTTATAAATGTTTTAAAGAATTTTTTAATTCTTAATACACTTTCTGAAAGAGAATTGTTTTTCAGTCCACATCTTACGCCCATCCTAAACGGGCACGAAAGTATTAACCTTGCCCAATGCAAGTACGTGATGGACTATGCACTCACACGGTCACGCACTCACAATACATAATAAGCAACGTCACGAAGCCTCAGGTTACCTAGCTGACGTGGTTTCGATCCTGCCGTACCCACGTTTATGAGATAGAATTTTATAATATTCCCTGTGTAAGGGGATTTTATTTATAAAAATGTCCCCCCATCGTATGATGAGTTATGAATATAATTAACTGTAATAACAGTTTTCATGATATATAAATATCAATCAAATATTAGAGCAACACTATATTTAATGGTGTATTTGGCTCAAAATAAGTCTCATATGTACTTAAATATATTGGTACTTTGTACAATCATTTATTCACATATAAGTTTTATAGCAAATAATTTACATGTTGAAAAATAATTTTAAAATTGTTATTTAGATTAAACTATTTTATTATGTTGAATTTGTACCATTTTCAGATGGAGTACGTGCACATATTTAATTGGAATGAAAATTGGTTTGGTAATAGAATATATAACTCTAAATACAATGCGTAGAGTAGATTATAATTTTATGATCATATGGGGCCCATTTGAGATAACCGTACTGTAATTGTGGTGCGATGAAGCTGCACTTGAATATTTCTTATTAAATATATATATACGGCCTCACTTCTAGATAACCCGGTTACATAGAAGCGGACTCATGTAACCTCTTCAACCGCTTCAAAATTTAAAATTTTAATCCTTAATGAAAAATTCAATTCATTCATTGTATTTAAAATCATTTGTTTATTTATGAGACCAAGTTTCATCCCGATTAAGTATGTTTATGGGCCACATTTGTTCAAAAATATATATTCATGTGTAAAATATGAAAAATGTTTAAATCTATTTACACATGTATTAGAATGTAATAATCCTTCACAAAATTATTTATTCACATAAAAATGATGTTTTGGACGATTTAGATATCAAAAATATTGCTTTAGGGTGTGTTTGGTAACAACAAAAAGTTGTCAAGTTAAAACTTTTCACTCTTCACAACTACCATATTTTTTAATTATTTATTCACATTTTTTTATACAACTACCCTACTTTTCAATCATTTATACACAACTACCAACACAACAAACTTATCTATTTCAACTTTATCCTATTTATTCCTCATCATTGCCTCTATCATATCATATCATTTGACAACTTCTCATCTTTACAACTTTTCATTAAAAGTTTTATTTATTCCCAAACACACCCTTAAAATTGATATTTTAACATTTTTCATGATTTACATATGAATATATATTTTTTCTAACAAATATAGCCCATAAACATATTTAATTGGGATGAAATTTGATTTCTTAGATAAACAAATGATAATAAATACAATAAATGCATTAAATTTGTTATGAAAGATCATATCTATATAATCACGTCAAAAAAATTTATATATATACATATATGCTAAACAACAAAAACGGAGAAAGTTGAAAAGATGGTCTAAGACATTAGCCGGCACTAGGCATCCAAATTCTACTGAAAACGCAGATGGAGATGCCCTGTCGTGCTCGTCTCATTGGCCCGGCAACGCTGAAATAACAACACATCAGAAGAACTGTCATCGGGCAGCTGCCCGATTTGAAAAAACAGCTAATTCACAAAAAAGTAAAAATCAATGGCCCCATGAGTTGCAGCTTGACATCTATCGCAGCTGCCGACGAATCTCTCTTTATCAATTCCCAGAAGTCCACCCGTTAATTGGTATTGCTGAAGACCCGTGCTCGATTCACCGCCACTCACACCATTTATCACGCAAATCTAGGCTTTGTTGCATTTTGGTCTGTCGTATTAGCCTTTTTTTTTCATATGCATATTTGCATTTTAACCCAAAAGTTTTAAAGCTTACCTTCTTTGCATTTTAAATTATATTGTCAATATAAGTTGCTAAACGAACACAAAATCTGTCAGTGAATACGGTACAAATTTTTTAATGGTAACATTGTCCTTAAAAGGAATGGGCTAATGAAAATCATGTTTTCTGCAATTTTTTTGATAGATATTTATAATTATCTCAATTGAATTACAATTAGGTTTTCAAACATTCTTACAATTTTCATGTAACATTCTAACAATATTTCCTAATTTATAACTTAAATGACATTCTCATGAAAATCAAGAAGACTAATGCTACCAACCACCATAGGACATCCAAACCTGCGTCAATATTTTAAATAGATATATTTTAAAAATCTATTTAGGTACCACAATGTCTCCGCTGTCTACAAGTTTGAGTTGACTCAATTAGGCTATATGAGTCAACTCATGAATATAAGTTGATTCATAAATATAAGTCAATTCAACTAAGTTATAAGAGTATTTTTAGACTTTTTATTTACAAATAACAGTCTTTATTTAAGCGTTTTAATAATAGGGTTTAAAACACTAAAAGAAAAACTTACAAGGTTTAAAAGCAAATATGCAAAATTTGTTGATTAAAAAATAAATATGCATGGGTAAACGAACTAAAAAAAAATAACCACAGCACATTTTTACAACCGTATACACTACCTTATTCTTCATGTGTTGTTTAAAATTATATGTTTCTAATTATTTTAGATGATATATAGAATATAAACATTCAGCATTATACAGATTACTTAATGACTTCAAGTAATTTCGCTTATGAAAATTAAAAAGGATATGATCGTACCTAGAAACTACCCTCAGCAACCTTTCATATTTTAAAGATGTTTACTAAAATCTAAATTATTTAAAATAAAATTTTATATAAACATGTTCACAATACAAAAATCTATTTCATCTGAAAATCATATGGTCTGGATATTTAATTAATACATTTGTATGTACTATAAAGTTTAAAGTTTAAAAATGAATATATGATCTATAAAAATTTTCTAAATTTAAAAAGCGTAACTAAGTGCATATGAATTCTTATTTTAAATGATTTAGATTTTAAATATAATTTTGAAAAAACGTAAAAAGTTATTAAATGGAAGTTGAACGACAACCCACTTGTATAATGTCCGAAGTTTCATTTTCCTTTGATCCATGGGTAATGTGACTAAGATTGTAATTTCGTGAATAATTCTTTACATTTGGGTGCACTTAAACTTGGTGCACCAGCGTGCATTTAATTAATTCTTAATTTTTAAAATTTTTTTATATAAGTATTAACTAAGTATATTTAATGTTTATCAAGCTTTAAAATTTTTGAAACTTTTTAGATTTTTTATTTTTAAAAATAGTGATATTTTAGTAATTAAATAACAAAACTTAATATATATATATATATATATTAAATCTACTTAAACTAAAAGTCGTATAAAAAATTTCAAACAAATAAAAAAATAAATTAAAACACTCGGATGCACCGAAGACTAAGCACACCGGGTGCAATGTACTCGGGTGGGCGTTATTTTTACCATCTTTTTTCTCCCATTCTCCGTGAAGACATTCGGATTTTATTGAATATGGTTAAATGTCTAATCTTCCACGGATTATTACTTAAACACCAAGCAGAGCCAGAGAAAGGTTGACCACATACGAAATGTAATATGAATAGAGAATACTAGATACGTGGACTACACGCCGATTACTTTCCCTTTTCACATGAAAAGCTGCGTGCCCTTTTAAACAAGTACCGAAGGTTTCATTTTTATAAAACAGCTGGCGACAATCTGAATTTTTATGAGATTTTGGGGGATGGTGTGGTAAGTGGAAAAAAATATTTTGAAATGAATATTATTGATATAAAATAATATGGATAAAATTGAAATAAATAGAGCGGTAGTAAGAAAAAAAATTATTAAAATGCATAGATAAAGTTCTAAAAAATTAGGATTATTACTATTTAAATTATTTATAAAAATTACGAAATGTGCCTATAATCGGTTTCTAGCAAAGCTAGTTATATGTTGATTTTTTTATGTATATATATTTACAACTATATTAATTTATTTTACGTTTAAGTTTCTAATAGAAACAACGAGCTCTCATCAACTAAACTCTCTTGACAGGAAAGAAGTAAAGCTCTCATAAAATAGAAAAGAAATAAATAACCGGACGCAAATGCCAAAGATCGAACACCCGATCTCATCTAAACAAGTCATAGATATTACCACCATAATAGACACCCAATGGCAGTTAATGTGGATTTGGTTTTGGATAGAATTCAAAATAAATCTTACCATTAGTTGGGGCAGCTTGCCTTTATTTTTTTAAAGAATTGGGTTGGTACCCATCTACGTGCAGATTAGTTGTGTAAAATAGTTTCTCTTTAAAATATTTAAAAATAGACTTTATATATTTAAAAGATATAATTCCACAATAAATATTATTTGAGAACCTATAACCCCATGATAACAATATTTTTTGCATTTGTTAAAGGATCCTGATTTAAAATGGCATGCATTATGGATATCAATATTTGTTGCATTTATTAAAATATCATGATTTAATATGGGATGCACCTTTTTTAGTTTCGAATTTACCACTTTTGAATTTTTATACTTTTTTCTACAAAAATTTTAAAATCAAAGATTTTTTGCTTTTTCACGTGAGAGGACAGTGAAATGTGTAAATTTTTTATTTTAAAAATAAATACAATAATTTTCATCAAAAATATATATATACAATAATTTAAAAAAGCCAAATTTTGGAATATAAAACAAAGACACTTGGGCCCACATTAAATTGAAAAGAAAAAATATATTAAAAATAAAAGCACATCATGATCCTTTATTAATATACCAAATAGTAGATAAACCAAACAAATTTATATACTCTTAAAACATATTTTGTATCTTCATATACTTTATATATTTAAATACATAGGGTGTGTTTGGTTTAAAATAAAACTTGTTGATAAAAAGTTTTCAGGGTAACAGTTGTCAAGTTAATAGAAAATGATATAATATGATGGGGGCATTGACTATGTATAAAAATAATAAAGTTAAAATAGATAGATTACGTGTACATGTAATTATGTGAAAATAATTGAAAAGTAAAATTGTTTGTATAAAAAAATGTTAAAAAATAAGATAATTATTGATAGTAACAAGTTTTATATTGGAAAGTTTTGGTTGACATTTTTTGCGTCAAACCAAACACACCCATAATATATTGCATACAATGTATACTAAAACCTATAAATAATATAATTTTTTTAGGTATCCTAATTTTATAACTTATCGAAGCTAATTGAATCAAGTAGCTTTTAAATTGAAACCTACCTTACCTCTGGATAAGAAAATATAAATACATCATATTTACTTTGGAATGTGATTATGTGCACTTGGGTGCACCTAACTTCAATGCATCGGGTGCATTTAATATATTTTTGTTTTGTTATTTTTATAAAATTTTTAATATAAGTATATTTAACACGTGTAATAATTTTTACCATTTTTGAATTTTTTAACATTAGTGGCATTTTTTTGTTACTAAAATGTTGCTGATTTTAAAAAATTAAAAAAATCTACAAGTTTCAAAAAAGGTAAAAAATTGATATAAATGTTAAGTACATTTTAATTAATAGTTTTGTTAAAAAATGAATATTTGTGCCCGATTGCACCGAAGCTAAATATACTCGATTGCATAAAATTACGTTCCATTTTTGGGGTATTCATTAGGTTTACTCATGGGCAAAGTTGAACCCCTTGCGAGTTGTGATAAGATCTTCTATTTTCAAGATAATTTTTCAATTTTAAATGCAACTTTTTACATTTTCCAATATCACTTTTGTATTTTTAATATACCACAATCTCTTCTTATCTTTTTAATATGTAACAACTATTCTCATTTCAATTTTTCATACCATTTTTATATTATTCAAGTCTCTCGAATCATTCAGAATAGATGGTGGGCTTTTTTCTTCGAAAGTTTTTTATGTTTTTTTTCTATCACCACAACCCGAAAATATATATATATTTTTTAAAAAATCTATCTATGCATATTCATGTTCCATCTAAACCTCTCAACATGAGAAATTTGATTTTTTTTTTAAAAATAATATTTTATTTTAATAATTTAATCATTTGAATGAGAAATCTACCCCACCCGTTATATTTAGAATTGTTCACTTCATTCACATACTAATTTTCATCAAAATCCAACATGTGTATTATCCCCATTTTAAAATGGTGCAAAATCAACGTAATAAAATAGTTTAACCTAAATATCCAGTTTAAAATTATATTTTTAATATCTAAACCGTCTAAAGTATAATTTTTATATGGATAAGTAATTGTATGAAATTTTTTTGCATTTTAATATGCACGAGACCCGTTTTACAGTGGACTGCACTGTAACAATCAAGTTTTGTTGTATTCTAGTATATGTGGAACCCATTTTACAGCAGTCCGTCTGTACATGAATGGATATCACACACACATATATAGTAAGAGCTAATCCCATGTGGTCGGCTGCTTGGAACCCCCTATGTGTCTAGCCATAGGATCTCTTTTTTATTATTTTTTATTTTTTTATAAACATGTAACTAAATGTATTTAACCTATAAACAACATTTTACTATTTTTTGATGCTTTTAAGTATTTTTTTTATTCTTAAACATTGACATTTTTCGTAATTTTTGAGAAAAAAATTATGACAATGATACTGTGTTTAAAAATAAAAAATACTTTAAAGTATTTAAAAATAATAAAATTTTGTTTATATGTTAAATATAACTTTTTTTTTGAAAGGTTAAACATATGTCTAACTCTGTGTATTCATGAAAAAAAAATGTTTGAGGGGTCCAATGACGGGGCGCAAGGGCCCCATGCACACCACTCACGTTTGAACCATCCCCCAATTCCCCGTATTTTTCGGGTCTCTGCGCCGCGGGCCCGCGAGCGCGATGATTGCCGCCATCTGTCATAGCCGTTGCGAAATCATTTGAAATTTCCATCCCGCGCCATGTCAGCGACCGGCCGCGGAGATCTCTAAAAAAGACGCGTGCCGCCGCCACTTTATAAAGCGAAGAAATGCGAAAACTGAAATGCTATGCACAATTTACTGGCAAAAAAAAAAAAGAAAAAAGAAGAAGAAGCAAATATATATATTATATAAGAGGATAACATAACGCAAGTAATAAATGATATATTATACACCAAAAACTTATGAGGTCTGAGAATAGAAATTGTGAAACTTAAAAATAAATAATAAAGTAAAAAAAAAAAAAATTTATATATGGTCCTAACTCATTTAGATTAATCATGAGTTAAATTTTGTACAACTTATTGATCTGATTATCCAGCTAATTAACTCGTGAACTGATATAACTTGTCTATAACTTATAAAAGAAAAGTTAACGTTTTTACTAATATTTTGTTGAGGTATTTGCACTCGTGATTCATACCTATGATTTTCTAAATAAATTGTATCTAACATTTTTACTAATATTTTATCGAGGTGTTTGGGCTCGCGAGTCATGCCTGTGATTTTCTGCATAAATTATATTTATGTCCATGATTCAAAATTTATCGTACATATACCTACAAAATCTCAAAATAAGTACAACTATGTGCGTGATAAGTATGAAGCCCTTAGTTTTTTTTTAAAAACCAAGGTGATTTTTGAAAAATTCAAAACCACTTGTTATGTTTATTAATGTGAATTTAGTCAATATATTTAAAAATATCTTGATTTGATAAGTTGTTGGATCTCATTATGTTTGAAATAGATTATAGCTCCCCAACATATCAAATCAAGGTAATTTTAAGTATATTAACTAAGTTCACATTAATAAACACAATGTATATTATGAATCTATCGAAAAATGAGGTCCATGCTTGTCATATGCTTAATGACAAATGTTTTAAAATTGTAAACATATTTATAATAAATTTTAAATTATAAGCACAAAAGCGATTTGTGTACAAAATTACAAATGGAACACAAATATCTCATATTTACTTTATAAGTTATACATGCAAGTATTATATGTTTTGAAAGTGATAAAATTTGTAACAAAATTTTGTTAGTATAAAAAATTTTGAAATTGAAGAAAATATTATTATACGATAGAAGTGATTACGAAGAGTAAATAGAATAAAGTTAAAATAAATATGTTTAACGTATGACTTGTGAGCAGTAGTGTAAAAATGATTTTAAAATATGATAACTGTATAGTAATAAGTAAAAAAATATCTTGGTTGCGGAGAGTGAAAATTTTTGGTTTAAAACGTTTGTCATGTAAACAAACACCCATTTGTGATAATGGAGTCAATATTTTAAATGAAAATAAATATGAAAATTTATGTTTAAATTATAATGAATCACCAACACTATAAATCTTTGTCGGGTGTTTACGATTGCATTTTAAACAGTTTGTTATGTTATTTTATTTTTTGTTTTCAATCCGTGAACAACTCATTTTGCTCCGATAGGAATTAATTCGTAAACTAATCCGTTTATTTTAAAATGGGGTTAGGAAACAGATTAGGATTCAAATTTGTTAATGAATTAAAATTAGGTCAGTCTCCATTCTCCAACCATGTAATCCCAGCGTTTAAACGTGACCATATCTTACACTTTTGGACGTAAGCAGTAATCATGGGCGAGGAGTTGATTTTAAATTTTAATACAATTCAACCGTGTTAAGCCGACTACAGAAACGGCGCATTCACGAAAAGCGCATCCCAGCGTTTAAACGTGACCATATCTCACACTTTTGGACGTAATCAATAAGCGTGGGACGAGGAGTTGATTTTAAAATTGTAATACAGTTCAACCGTCTTAAGCCGACTACTGCAACGGCAAATTCACAAAAAGCGCCTGGCGCAACCTCATTGGTGTGAATCCATGACGCAAAAGTCATGCCAGTCGTTATTTTCTTCAAAACACAATTGAGCATTCAACTTTTGAATACTCATAAAAAAACTTTTGAATTTTCAAATTTCAAAATTTATATTTCAAGGGCCAATAATAGAACAGATAAAACCTTCTATTCTTAGGCACGACCTGATACTCTGTGGTACTTAAAAAAATGATTTCACGTCTTAATTACTCGCTACTTTATTATTTTATTTCTACCCATATATTTAAATTATTTTCTTCTACAACTACTTTAACAGTTTAACCCGTATCATATCATGCCACTTCTAAAAATATTTTATTCTATCGTGTTAATAATAAACCATATATATCTTTTGAGTATTTTCATACTTGAAATTTTGAGTAAATCATAGAATTGTACAAGTAAAGATTGCAATGATTTTTTTTATTGTGAAAATACTTATAATTAGTCGTTGATTATGGAAACATAACGAATGAAGCAAAAGATGATGAAAAATATAGGTAAGTTAAGAAAAAAGACATGAGGACTAAACACCTTTTCAACTTTTCATACTTCACCTTTATTAACAGATGGAGCCTTATATTGATGTTTGCCAGTAAAGTTACTTTATTCATTGTATTTAACATAACTTATTAATTCAAAGATCAATTTTTATCTAGATTAGTCAGATATGTGCATGGCCGTAATTATGGATAAAATATAAATTTATGTATAAATAATGAAAAATACTTCGCGTCACTCACATGTTTTTTAATATAATAATATTTTATAGAATTATTTATTTACATATAGTTGATTTTCCTTTGAGGACTTGTGATCGAATTAAAAATTAAGCTTAAACACTATAATGAATTTAGATCGCTAGTAGTCAAATTGTCGCAAGATCAAATTAATGATGTGTTTGGATAAGTGAAAATCTTTACAATTTAAACGTTTCATACTATATAACTATCTCGTTCTTTAATTATTTTTCTCATATTTTTATACAACTACCATATTTTTTAATCATTTATACACAATTACTCGCGTGATTAACATATTTATTTTATTTACTCGTCATCATTACCTTTACTATATCATATCATTTTATTATAATTCAAAAACTTTTACTCTATAAACTTTTCATCAAATAATTTTATCACTTTTCAAACACGTCTTAAATTTAAACAAAAATTTGAGCTTATCATGCGTTAAAGTCAGAAGTGGCAGTGACTCCTCATCATTAATCATTTTAATTTTATATTACATCATTTTCTCTTATTTTAATAAATTTTACACAAACAAATTTCATACAATTTTTTTAAAAATTTCTATCCACACACTATATTAAAACCAATGTGTGAATAATTTTCTTTTTGCATTTAAATGGGGGTTTTTATTAACACATACAACTTTTCACTATTCTTAACTACTGTATTTTAATTAATTATTATTTTTTAATCATTTATATACAACAACTCATATACTTAACTGATTTATTTTTAATTTTATTATCTTTATTTTTTATCATTACCTCTATTATATCACGGATCTCAATTACGTGCACCTAGGTGTATTTAAACTTGGTGCACCTAGGTACAAATATCTATTTTTAAAATTTTGTACACAAATGTTAATTTAATGTATTTAACATGTGTATTAATTTTTACTATTTGTTGAGATTTATTGATATTTTTTTGAATTTTAAAAATCTGAAAAAATATTAAAAATTCTAAAAAAATGGTAAAAATTGATACATATATTAAATACACTTAGATTAATAATTTTACAAAAAATTTAAAAAATAAAAAAAGTTAAATGCACCCCGGTGCATCGATTCTAAGTGCACCCTGGGTGCATTCAACTAAAACTCTTATATTACATTATTTTTTCACGTTTGAAAAACATTTTTACTAAAAACTTATCACAAGTTACTCCCCAAACGGAACATAAATTATCTTAAATATGGGTGCAGATCACGTGAGAAGTACAAGAGATGATATGAATTGCAGAGACAGCAGAAAAATAAATTAAAGAATCGTTTAAAAATATATAAAAACGGCTGCCACTCTGTCAGAAAAGCCACGAGGAATGCATCATCCGAAGGACTATGGAAGGGACCCCGGTCCTATGCTCCCGGGCGCATGCAGCGCTGCATGCGCGGGCTGCATGCTTTCGGGCGAATACACTTTTTTTTTATTTTTTTTTGAAAATTTGTTCATGAACTTGTTAACCTAAGTATATTTAACGTCTGTATCAATTTTTACCATTTTTGAAAATTTTTAGATATTTATTTCGAATTTTTAAAAATCAGTGGCATTTTAGTAATTTAAAATTACATAAAATGCCACTGATTTTCAAAAATAAAAAATAAATATCTAAAATACTGAAAAAATAGTAAAAATTTATACACATATTAAATACACATAGACTAACAATATTGTAAATTTTTTTTTAAAAAATAGGTGTATGCGCCCGGGAGCATGCAGTGCGCATAGGATCGGGGTCCCGATGGAATACGTGAGGAATTGCTGGCTTCTTTAGTCCTTCAACAGGAACGTACGCCACATCAGTATTCGACGACGTCTTTTTTTTAAAAATATTATTTTCAATGTGTGTTTGATTATTTCAAAAATTGTTTAAACCATTTTTTTAATCCAAACCTTTTATTTTCCATAAGTATATTATTTTTTAATTATTTCTTTACAATTTTATACAAAATTTTCATATTTTTTAATTATTTTTATACAACTATCCGGATTATTAATGTATATATTTTAATTTTATTATCTCTATTACTATCACTACATCAATCACATTCCATCATTTTTGCATTTTTTTCATTTCAAAAATGTTTACTTCAAAAATTTCTCATCTAAAAGTTTTATTACTTCTAAACACACATTTGATGAACATGTTTGACTAAACGAAAAACTTATCGTACAAAATTTTTTCAATTTAAAATTATTTATTTTCTATAAGTCATCATATTTTTAATTACTTATTCGCAATTCACTATATAATTACATGACTTTTTTACTATTTTTACCCAACTATACATATAAAACAATTTATATATTTTTATTTTTTCCTCGAAAAAAAGTTAAGGTGTGTTTGAAACATGATATAACATTTATGGTGTGTTTTTTTGAGGCAAAAAAATATAAACTAAAACTTTTCATTTTAAAATTTTTCACTCTCCACAACTATTCTATTTTTTAATTATTTGTTAACATTTTTCTATACAAACTAACCTATTTTTCAATCATTTCTACACAACTACCCATACAACTAACCCATGTATTTTAACTTTATTTTCTTTACGCTTCATCATTACCCCTACTATATCACGTCATTTTCTATTAATTTGACAACTTCTACTGTAAAAACTTTTTCATCAAACGTTTTACCCATAACCAAACACGCTCTTAATGAAAAGCTTTTCATATAAATGTTTTTGAAAGGCGAGAAAGTGATGTAACATGATAGAGATAATGATGATGAGTAAAAATAATAAAGTTAAAACAGATCTGGTGGATGTATGAGTAGCTGTGTAGAAATAATTGAAAAGTAAGATGAAAATATATAAAAAAAATTCAATAAATAATTAAAACAATGGGGTAATAATAGCAACTGAACAAATTTATATAGAAAGGTTTTATGTATTCACAAACACACTATATTAAAAAATTATTTATTAAGGGTGTGTTTTTGACAAATAATAAAAAAGTGCAGTTAAAACTTTTAACTATTCGTAATTATTAGATTTTTTGACATATTTTTATACAACTACTATACTTTATTATTTTTCAATCATTTTTATAAAATTATTTTTATAACTAAACTATTTATTTTAAATTTATTCTCTTTATTTATGGTTATTATTCATATAATATCATATCACTGTCATGTTTTCAATTGACAGACACTTGTACCGTGAGAAACTTTTACACTTCCCCGGGTCGAAAAGCATTATATGCGTTAATCCACCTCCGGCGCCCACTCGCGACTCGACGCTTATTTTTTAGAGATCATCCCGGGCGGCATCGATTTATCCACTGCCGCTGCTAATCAAATACTCTGTCGGAATTCTATGTAAATACCCATAAAAAAATATTCTATCAAAATTCGTTGGCCAAAAGCCTAAAACCATTTGCGTCTCCAAGCATTCTCAACAAATTTTTTTTTAAAAAATTGTTACATTTTCAATAATCCGAGCATTATGGGTGTGTATGGTGACGTTTGGTATGTCCGGGAAACTATCTATTTTCTCTGTATTTTGCATAAATAATTTAATATCTTAAGTATTCAACAATTTTATTTTTTAAACTTTGTTTCTATATTCTAATTATTTTTACATAAATGTCTTATTTATTCTAAATTTACTTCATATCATTTAACATTACACTTTTTAAAATATGTCGTTTCTCATTTTACCACTTTTCCAGCCTACATGTATAATAAGAATAAAATGAAAATAAAAAAAATAGATAAAATGAAGTTATATAGAAAATATAAGAAAATAATTGAAAATAATTTATTTTAATAAATGAATAATAATAAAAAATAGGATAATTAAGTTTTGACTTTTACATTCTCTTCTTCATCTCAAAACAAACACACTTCAGACAAAAATTAAACAGGGAATGCTGTTTGTTACTATGTGCTAAAATTTATTCGCGCGAATATCTCGTTTAGCTCCACAGAATCTACTGCCCGTTGTTCACATGCGTTCGCTTGCATTCTCCACAGGATCCGTGAAAAGGATAGCAGAAAAATGGGTGAAAAAGGTCGCAACTTTTGCCTCATTACGCATCCATCCAAGCCGACTCGAATCTCAAAATCACTCGCAATGGCCGTTTTCTACTGCTTTTGGGGATTATTTTGCGGGCATTTTTTTTCCCCCTTTCCGAATCCTCTTCCCCGAGTCTGTCTCGTTACTCTTCTATTTGAAAAACCAACGTCATTTGAAAGAGTAGGATTTTTGGGTCTCTTTCTCAATATTTTTCTGTCCCCTTTTTTTCCCCGCTTCTGTGATAAGGGCGTTTCCCGGAATCTGGATTCGTGATCTTATTACAAAGGCCGTTTCCTGGTTCTTGGTCTTCTCTTTCTCCACTCGCACGCATTGTTGTGGGGAATCTCTTTGCTTTAGTCCGTTTTTATTCTCTCTCTGCTCCACCCATTCTTCTCTCTTTCATTTCCGTTTCAAAGAATCTTCTCTAGAGCACTCTTAACTTTTCTTTTTTCCCAGAGAGATTCCCATTTCCATCGGCTTTCATATATATATATATATATATGTATGTATAAATTCAAGAGACGGAAGCAAATCTTCCAAAAAATAGAAGCTTCGACCACCGAAACTCGGGAAAATGGTGAAGATGTCGATAGAAAAATTCCACCACTCGTGACTCCGAAAGATTGCTTTTAATAAAATTTCAAAACTTCCCTCCACACCATAATAGAAATTTACGGGTTTTAAGTGCGATTTGAACTGGTTTTGCCTCTTGGGTCGTTCCTCGAAATGTCGGAAATGGTATTTCTGATGTGGGTTTTCCTTGCGGGGGTGCTGCCTTCCCTTGTCGTCGTCCAAGGACTTGGGGTGAACTGGGGGACAATGGCCTCGCATCCGTTGCCGCCGAAGATCGTGGCCCAGCTGCTGATGGACAACGGATTTCAGAAGGTGAAGCTGTTTGAAGCCGATCAGTCGACGATGAACGCGCTCGCGGGCTCTGGGATCGAGGTGATGGTGGCAATTCCAAACAACATGCTGCAGAAGATGACAGACTACGACTCGGCAAAAGCTTGGGTGAAGAGAAACGTCACCAGATACAACTTTACTGGAGGGGTAGACATCAAGTATGCGTTTTGCTTTATTTTTCTTCTTGGTTTTTCTTGCCAAAGGAATTGTCTGCGGAACTCATGCTCTGGCCATACAAACCGTTAAATGTAATGCATGAACAGCAGTTGTCACTGCAAACTGAAAGCTCAAGTGTGAAACATTATCTCCTTACAGCCACTGAGTTCTGGTTATTTTCAGTATTGAATTTGGCTTTTTTTTTTTTCCAACTTTGATTCTAGATTGTCCGTGCTTTGTATTTCTGCTTTTTTGGGTCATTATTGCCTCATTATTATTTTTTATTTTGATAAAATTTGCCTCATTATTTTTGTAGGCAGTTTCATATTTTTAATGTTTTTTGTTGTGCATTTGAATTGTTTTTAAATTATAAAACGATCTTTTGACAGTTAATTTCGAAATGGTCAGCCATGAACACGAATTTGCCTACAGAAAGAATTCTTTCCAAATGGATTGCAGAGGAATACCTAACTGATGGTTTCTTGTGGACTAAAAACTAGCAGAAAGTTTTTTTGTTCTTTATTCCTCTTCATAATACCTACTGAATGCAATCAACTGGCCTTGAATTTCAATTTATCTTGGTGATATGGCATTTTCTCTTCGTCAAGCTTTTTTGTTTTAAAAAATAACTTATACCATTCATTTACAGAAATTCTTTCCTTCTTTAGTCATTTTGAACTTAAATTTTTTTGCGGAGTTTTGTGCTGCTGTTGTACCCTTTTTTCCGCTGGTTTTAATGTTTTATGTTTTGTTGTTCAAGAATCATAAAAAGTCAATGAAATTATTGTTATTTGAATATGTTGAGAAAGTTATCTTGTTCTATTGCGACGGTGCATAAGCCGAGCATGGATTCCCAATTTGCTCTGAATTTCCTTTTTTCTGAATTTTCCCAGGGGACTAAAAATAGCGACCTATATTCGTATGGTACATGTTCGAATTTCAGTGGATTGGCTCTAATCTTGATTGGATCACTTCTATTTCATATATGAAATAATAATCTGCTTAATTTTGTTGTATATTTCATAGCAATTTATGGTGTAAACCATTATCCGATTGACTGTTGTTGTTCTCCATTTAAGGGAATGATATGCATTCTCAAGCTTTTTTGGGTTGATGTTGATAGCTATGGTTCCATCAGAATATCAAGTATGATGTTTTGGGTAATTTTCTGGTACTAATAGTTTTTTTCTTATAGAAGTAACCGACATTTCCCAATAAAAAAAGTCTACTTAAAATCTCCAGTTCCAAGTAGTTTTAACAGTAGATAAAGTAAGGAGAATCCATCAAGTATGCTGTATCTGTAGATTTTGTTCACGTTGCCTGCCGGCTATTTATAAAAACAAAAAAATCTGACTTTTGGGACCACATCCACTTGCTTGGATCCAACTTTCCCTGCCAGCCCCAAGCCCATGCAACTGATAATAATAAAAAAAGTTAGTTTGGGTAAGCAGCCATCTTTATGCCCTTCCTCATATTTAGCCACAAGTTCCAATAATGTGAATTTCTATAAACAGATGTGCATATCTGTGTTTCCACGTAGCAGTGAGAAGTATTTAACTAAATGTCATGCATGTTCCGCTGAAGCATGAAAGAATGCATATTTTCTACAAGGTAGTTTTCTCACGCTTCCTTTCCATCAGGCTCCACAATTGATTAATGTCCATTTCACTGATAGCTGACTTTCAGTTCTATATTTAGCCTATCCAGAAGCATCATTAAAGTGGTTGGTTTTGGGTTTGGGTTGGACTTTAATAGAAATGTTGCAATATCTAAGCCAAGGAATAAGTTGGAACCAGTGTAACTGATTACATCTCAGCCCAACTCCACTTACTGTGGAGTTCTTCTCATCACATTCCCCTCTTTCACGGGTCTTTTCACAAGCAGGAACTTGAGTTTTGTAGATCTGTGCTGCTGTTTAGCCATGGTTCAGAATGAATTTGTTTTTATTGGGCGGTTCAATTGGTCAAGGCCTATCTTTAGTAGGTGGCCTTTGGTACTTCATTCTCTCATTGGTGCTTTTGCCAGCACCAAAAATGAATCTGCTGGTCATTAGTGCTTTGTTTGGGATTCAATTGCTATTGCTGTGTTCCATTCATGAAGAAGAAATAGGGATCCTTAGTTGTAGCAAGGGAGAGTGATGTCATTAGTGAGCTTCACCTTCTTATGTATGCAGTCATCTGTCCTCTGGCCCGTTGAGATTGATTGGTAATTTTTTTCTGATGAGATTGATTGGTAATTGATTATAAGGCATAATGCAGAACTGGCTCGTATATAGGAGTCTGGGGACAGTTGCATCCTTGGGAGATAGTGACATTAGGTTCTCTTTACGTCCACAAACGCAGGCATCTTTCCTGACCAAGTGACTTTTGCTGTTTTTTCTACGCAACTGGTTGTTTTAGTTGCTATGACAGTTGAATGTAATTGCTGTGGCAATCTTTTCATAGCAACTAGCTGACCTTTAGTCAGCTCTGTGCATTCTGTTCTCTCTATTTTGGCCCGCATTGGTTTCTATTTAATATTTGATGGCATAATCTTTTAGCCAGCTCTCTTTATTTTCTCTTGTCCTAGCACAAGCTGCATGGCTTTCCTTGTGAGCTCATGGTTTGGTGATCTGGCTTAACAGTCTATGACTGTGATTGAACTGTGAATGCTCTTCACTCTTAACAAAACACATTTTGTGGATATCTGTGCTGGTTTGTTTGCATTCTTTGGACTTCCCCTTCAGTTGAATGTGATCCTTTATTTTTTTGTGTTTGACTGTTTGTAACTTGAAATGTAAAACAATAATGTTTTAGCATTGAGGAGGTTCGTGTGTCACAGTTCATCTTATGTTGAGATGCAGCTCACATGTGTGCATACAGGACCACAGGCTTGTGATTAGGGCTGGGACACATGCTTTACATGTGACCATTGATGCTAGTGTAATGAGGGACATGCTGACAGCCTGTCATGCCACCATGGCAGCCACTGCTGATATTCCAGTAGGGGTATCTGGTCAAAGGTCTAGGTTTAGGTGATCATGAGAGCAAAGCTACCAGCTGTCTTATGGTGGTCCATGTGTAGAGTGTATAATGTTTGTGTCTCATTTAGATAATCCAATATTTTAAAACTTTGCATGCCATTTGATTTGGTTACAAATATCTGCTAATTTTAGTCTGCTGCATGGCATATCCATGCCTCTCACCTTTCATTGATTGCGTGTTGCTTGATTATCTGTTTCTCATGACTGTAGAAGTTACCTTTCATGGCAATCGATGATCAATTTCTTTTGCTCCTAATTACAGAGTTCCTATATGTAAAAAGGAAATCTGAGATGGTTTTCTTTTCTCTTCATTTTGTCTTTGGCCAGATATGTAGCAGTTGGGAATGAACCTTTCCTTTCTTCTTACAATAACTCATTCTTGAACGTCACCTTCCCTGCCTTGCAAAACATACAGAAAGCCCTTAATGATGCTGGGGTGGGCAACAACATAAAGGCCACCGTGCCTCTGAATGCTGATGTTTATGACTCTCCATCATCCAACAGTGTCCCTTCAGCTGGGCGATTTCGTTCTGATATCAGTGATCTTATGACCCAGATTGTCCAGTTCCTCAATGACAATGGTGCTCCCTTCACAGTCAACATCTACCCTTTCTTGAGCCTTTACAGTGATGACAGCTTCCCAGTTGACTTTGCTTTCTTCGATGGTGTAAGCACACCAGTAATTGATGGTGTAATCCAGTACACTAATGTCTTTGATGCCAACTTTGATACATTGGTGTCTGCATTAAAAGCAGTTGGCTTTGGTGATATGCCAATCTTGGTTGGAGAAGTTGGGTGGCCTACTGATGGAGACAAGAATGCCAATATTGGCTATGCTCAGCGATTTTATAACGGCCTCATGAAGAGAATAGCAGCCAATCAGGGTACACCACTGCGGTCTGGGCCCATAGAAATATACTTGTTTGGATTGATTGATGAGGATGCCAAGAGCATCGCGCCTGGAAACTTTGAGCGGCATTGGGGAATTTTTAGGTATGATGGTCAACCCAAGTATGCATTGGATCTTTCAGGTGGCACCCAGAATAGGTTTCTTGTGGGGGCAAAGAATGTTGAGTACCTGCCAACAAAATGGTGCATCTTCAACCCTAATGCAAAAGATACAAGCAAGCTTGGAGACAACATTAACTTTGCCTGCTCTTGGTCGGATTGCACAGCCCTTGGGTATGGATCATCATGCAATGGTTTGGATGCAAATGGGAATGCTTCGTATGCATTCAACATGTATTTCCAAGTACAGAACCAGAAAGAGGAGAGCTGCATTTTCCAAGGCCTTGCCATGGTGACAGAGCAGAACGCTTCTCAGGGGCTGTGCAATTTTCCTGTGCAGATCAAGGCAGTGGGTGAGGCTCCACCCCATGGATTCTTGCTTGGATGGTCAATTATTGTGATGCTATTTGCAATCTGCATTCTTCAATGATTATCGATTTTTTTTTTTGAGGATATCTGTTTGCTTACAACTCAAATAATCCAAATACCTTTTTCTAATTCATGCACAAAACAAGTGTATTCTTCTACAGTAAATACGTTTCTAATTCTTCGCTGGCGATTATTGCTATTTTTGTATATACGTTGTATTGTACAATTTGATGATTGATTATTTTGGCAGACTTGTCTTGGTTAGTGTTAATTAAAAATTCTCAGACCAATTGAAATAAACAAGTACAGCAGCATTTTGGGCCCCCCTGTAATCAAAATCACCCATTCCTCCCACCAGACATTCATGAGTTTTTAATCCATTGACAAATAATGGTCCTCTTGGGCTTTGGCAACTGTCTATCTATCTAGGGTGCGTTTGGTTGGAGGTAAAACTTTTTGATGAAAACTTTTTAAAGTAGAAGTTGTCAAGTTGATAGAAAATAATGTGATAGGGGTAATAATGAGGGCCTCTTGATCAACCAGGCCTCTTGATCAAGTTGGGTTGGTTGCGGGCCTCTTGATCAACCAGGCGTCATTTTTGTAAAAATGCTGTCTGCTGAGTTGGGGCTGGATGAGTCGTGTGTCATATTATATTAGATTAGGCTTCAATCATCCCTAGAGTTAAGAGGGAGAATGCGAAGATGAGGCGTAAAATCTCTTAAATTTCAACGGTGTAAATCAATTCTAGGGTATGAAAGTGGGAAAAATGTTGTGCATGTCCTGATATACTTGGATGATGGAGAACAGTATGGATGATGCCCCGCCGATATTAATATTATAGGCCCATAGCCAATGGAGCAGGATGATAATTACAGTTAGAATTTTTGCTAGTTTTCCTTTAACAATTAGATTAAAGAACACCAGAAATTGAAAAATATTATACATGTGAAAGATGGGCCGGCCATTAACTGAAAATCTTCAAATTCAACATAATATTTTCAAACGTAAAATATGGAAAATATAATAAAGGGGTCCGCAGAAGTTTTATGTAACTCTTTTCATTTTTTAATATATCAATGAGTGATGCAAAATTTAATCTATTCATTGTATTTAAAATCATTTGTTTAACCAAGAAATCAAGTTTATCCAAATCAAATATGTGCATGCGCCACATTTGCTTGAAAATATATATATTTAGGTGTAAATTAAAGAAAATGCTTAGATATATTCATATATGTATTAGAATATAATAATACTTTATAAAATTATTTATACGTATAGTAATAATATTTAGATAATTTAGATATTGAAAACACTATTTTAAAATTGATATTCATCATCAAGCTATTTTATTATATTGATGTTACATAGTTGTATATAGGATCCATGTAAAGTGACACGGAATAAATTAAATAATTTTTATGATAACATAAATGATGCTAAATAGAATAGATGAAATGAATTTTCTATTAAATATCAAAATATCAAAAATAAAAAAGAGTTACGTAGAAGAGAGGTTCGTAAAAACATTCCCATGTAATAAATACCAATGTTGTAGCTGTAAATAATCATAAAGGGCAACTGATTTTATACACCTAGGTGCACTAAGCTTAAGTGCATCTGGGTGTAAAAATTCATTTTTTATTGATTTTTTTTTCAAAAATGCATTTAATTTTTAAAAATAAAAAAATATACAAATATTCAAAAATAGTAAAACTTGATACAAATGTTAAACACACTTAGATTAACCATTGTATAACAAATTTAAAAAAAAAAATAAAAAAATGAATTTTTTGCACTGGTGCATTCAGGCGCACAACATAACAACCCATCATAAAGATTAACCTAGGTCTCAATAATAGGGTTTTAGTATATAATGTACATATTTTTTTAACTAGTCAATCTAGGTGTAAAATAAATTCTGAAACACTAACAATCAAAAAAAAAAAAAAATCCGAAACTTAAATTTAAAACTGCATATAAGACAGGTAAAAATCAAAATTGAAAGATTGTATTAATTTGACACTTGCCGTTCACAACTTTCCAGCTCAGGTTCGTTAAATCCGTTTTTCCATCCAGAAGGGTAGGCCAGATGGCGAAAAAGCGAGTGGGCCAAGAAAAAGACAGCAAGAGAAGGAAGAGATGAGCTTGAGAGATGCATTCTGTGGAGGAAAAAGGAGAACTAGAAGAGCTACACTACTTCCATGGCTTCTCTCATATCTTTCACTCTCCCAGCAAAACCCACTTCATTAGTCAAGTGCTCTTCCTCCTCATCTCCTCCTGTGACAACCCAGCAACCCGCCTCTCCACAACTTCTTGGGGAGAAGTTTGGCAGGAAAGGCATTCGTTTTACAGACCTCGGCCACGTCGAGCTGACTGTGAGGAATGGCAGCTCCCTTTCTCTTCGGATCGCCGACGGCCTCGTCACCTCATACCGGCCCAAAGTCTACTGGAAGGATGATGGGTATGAGGAAGTACTTCACACGGTAGCAGATGGGTCTGATCCTAGCAACCCCAAGAAAGGTGGGATTGGACTGGTGTTGAATGACGTCTCTGATTCCAGTTCAGGTGGATTGCCATGCTGCACTTCTCAATGGGTTGTGAAGGATGTCGACTCTGATGCTATTGACGCGCTTCAGGTACATCTATTCCCTTTTATCTCGTGTCTGTGAATCTGTTTCTGTTTTTTGATTGGTTGGAAGAATACATCTGGATTAGAGGCCCTCTGAAGTAGCTAGCTAGAGTTTTCCGTTCTGAAAGAGTGA
Organism: Annona cherimola; assembly: GCA_030490835.1. Taxonomy (NCBI): domain Eukaryota; kingdom Viridiplantae; phylum Streptophyta; class Magnoliopsida; order Magnoliales; family Annonaceae; genus Annona; species Annona cherimola. Next base: position 4,427,281 of record CM059974.1, read on the forward strand.
AAACCGTTACCTACAGTGTAAGTACTTGGGGGACATGCTTAGTTTATTTTGCTAAAGAGATCCAATACTCGGACGCATGCCATATAGGTAGATGATGTAAATGATGATTTCTAGATTTCTAATACTGATTGTTTTTTGTGCATAGAACTTCAAAAAGCTTTAGTTACTCTGTTTTATGGTGCCACACATTCCTATCTTTGGCAATACCTGCATGGAATTGGTGTTCATGGTTACATGCTGCATACACGGTGAACTTAATAGAACTTCAGATCTCTCTGTTGGGGCAAGAAATATAGGTAAAAGATTAAGGAAGAAAATGGAGAGACACAAAAACGAAATTGTGTTTCACTTTAGATGTACTACAATGTCACTTTTCTTAAGACAATTTCGCTACTTTTGCTGTAAAACATGCTGATGACACTCATATAAGTTGCCAACTACTTTAGTTCTATGATGTTTTGAATTTGAAATATAAAATGACCATAATAATTAATTACTACAGTCAGGTCTGGATTTTTGCAGCATTTCCCGTTGTAACCTATACTGTTCTAACATGACTAGACCAGCATCAAAGACATATCCTAGTTCCCAACTGAATGATCTAACTCGTTATTATAAGATAAAAATGAAGTCAGCTCACTGGCAACTAACGCATTCTTTCAATGCTTCAATGAGCAGGTTCAGTTAAGCAGCACCAGTGCAGACGGTACTCTTGAGATTAGATATGTCATATCTCTTTATGCTCTGAGCATGGCAACAGCAGTAATTGTAAAGAACAATGGGCGCAAAACTGTCAAACTATCAAGTGCAATCCAGACCCATATGAAGTTCAAAAGCAGAAGAGGTTCAGCAATCCAAGGCCTCAGGGGCTGCTCTTATTGCGCGCACCCACCATTACCTTCCGTCTTTGGAATCATGTCTCCTGCAGAAGCAATGGTGCCTGACCCCCCTGGCTGGTTTTCCTTCTTGGGTTCTGATTCTAGTGGCAATAGCAAACCAGGAACATGGACTGTAGAAGATGACTTGTACACTTTGATGACTGGCAAGCTTAGTAGGGTATATACAGCGCCTCCAACAGAGCGTGTGAAGAGAATTCACAGAACTCCACCTTCAAAGTATGAAACCATTGATCAGGTGATCACTGGATTCCACCAGACTTACTAGATACCGCTGTTTCACCTAAGCAAATCTTCGCCATACATTTTCTTTTTTATATTCTGATATATCTGAATTTTTTTTCTTATGAATAGTCCAAATGGTAATTTCTTAGTCTCAGTCAATTCAAATAGCTCCTTTTTTATGTTTTTGTGATTTTAATTTGAATTGATAGAATAATAAAAGCCAATAGATCATGATTAGGCTAATCTAGCCATAAAACAGGTCAAGTTCTTGTCTGGATTTCAGTTTTTGAGATCAAATTGAAGCAAAAAGCTTTTTGTAATTGATCTCTGCCCATTGATAAGCAAACTTTTCTTCGTAAGTTAATAACAAATTTTTTTTTCCTTATCTCATTTCCTTTTCTTCACTCGGGTTCTCATCAATTTAGTTTATAATGGTTGAGCTATAATCAGCTTCCCCCTAACATATTTCCCCAAACTATTTTGCATTGCTGTAGACCTGCTGATGAATATTTGCGGTGATATATAAGCTTCCTCCTTTTGGTGCCTAGGAATTACGTTTCTGTTTTATATTTCCATGGCAGTAGTGTTTTGCACAGGGGACGCTTTGGGTGGTCAGCTCTATCTCTAAAACCCCATGGTCATTTGAACAGTCCAGCCCCACACAATTGGACTTTACACTCGAATCCAGAACCTTTCTGCATTCGGGAACTTCTACAGGCATATTACTTGTGAAAAGTAACCTGAAATTGACCATAGGAAACTAGTTTCTCATTATAATTTCTTGGTTTTTTATTGCATGTATTTTTAAGAGAAATTGTTTGACCTTTGCAGGGAAGCGGGCTCGGATTCCGGTTCATAAGGATGGGTTATGAAGACATATACCTGGGAAGTCCTGGCTCTTTCTCACAAAAATATGGCAATGAGTACTACATTTGTACTGGACCGGCTACCATGTTGGAGCCAGCAGTTTTGAATCCTGGTGAGGAATGGAGAGGGGCACAGATTCTTGAGCATGACAATTTGTAACTAAAAACTGTCAAGAAAAAATGGAAAATAAAGCACAAAAAAAAAAAGAGTTAACATTCTCCTACGTAGAGGAGTAATACAATCTGTTATTATTATCTTTATTTTTCCATTCCAAACACACGTTTAATGTATCTTTGTCCATGTCTGACACATGTCGAAACCCATTTTCTGCCAATTTTGGAGAGGATAGGTTTCTATGGTTTGTTGATGCCAATGTAATTAAACTTCCAGCTTGAATTATCACTGCTCTCCAACCGCAGAGGACGAAATTTTACTTTTAGGAAAAAAAGTTCGCTTAAAACCGAGCAGGATTCTGATTAAGATAATAGACCCTAAGAGATGATAGCATCTTAACAACTAGGTCCTGCTGTAAAAAAATAATGATAGACGAAGTTAAACCTTGGAATATTTCAATTTCCAACTTGGCTAGAGAAAACCCAAATAGATAAGACTGCAACGAACAGTCTGATTCAATATCCCAAACTAATTGCTTATGCATTTGATCGAGAGGTTACCACCAAACAATCCAGATGTGCCCCACCAATTGAATGGTTTAGATGGTGGCATTACCTTGTTAAGATCGAGAGAGAGAGAGAGAGATGAAATGACGGAGAAGTCCCCCAGTGTCTTGTAAGCCCACCTGCCGATGGGGGATAGGATAAGGTTCCACTTCCGCATGCTTTGTAACTACCACAGAAACTGAAACTCATTGCAAAGACCATGGCTGTGTCACTGTCTCTTCCTAACACATCTCTGCTCTCCCGAAAAAACTCTGCATACAGTTGCAAACGTCTCAAGCATTCCAACAGATGCTTCTCATTGCGGGCAATCAATGTAGACTACCTGGAGAAGGAATTCACTGGCCATGGAGCTCACTTCTCGGCCATTGGAGACAGCTGTGTGGTCAAGATGGAGGTGGAGAATGGCAGCAGTGCCACGCTTATGCTGCCCAGTGGACTGATCACATCCTACAAGCCCCTCATGTGGCATGGTGGCATCATGGAAGTGCTCCACACATCAGTCTCAGAGGGAGATGGTGGCCGCCCAGTCGTTCAAGGGGGTGTGTCCTTGGATTTCAGGTATGGGAGTGATGGTGGTGGCCCCAAATGGGCGCCTGGAAGTTGGTCTCTTCAAGATGTTCGTGGAACGCCGGAGGAATCTGTTCAGGTCTGTGTGCCCAAAGCAATTCATGTTCTGTGCTGCGAATAGCTTTTCATGCATCGCATGATGGATTCATCAGGTGGACAGCACTGTGTGACTGATTTCAGAAAATGTGGTTGATTTCAGCGAATGTGCTAACTGTTTGTCTTCGTAACCAGTATTTCATCACTTGATGCACTTTTTTGGCCCGCATGATTCCGTCAGTCATATAAGAAAAATCGAGAACCTAATCCACTGGTTAAATCTGCCTAAAGTAGGATCTGTCTAGTTTGCGTTTAGAAAGAGTAAGTTGTTGGCATCCTGAAACAAGTTTACTTCCCCAAATCCACTCAAAATTCCATGATCACTCACTGACCCAATAAGAGTTGTTGCAGGTTGAACTGAAATGCAATGACTTCGAAGGCATGATAGAATTCAAGTACCTTGTGACTCTGCATGAAGACCTTCTAAGCTCAGAGATCATGGTCACAAATCTCAAGTCCTCAGCCATCCAATTGACAGGATCCTTTATCAGCCATCTCACAGTCAGCACACCTGATGCTACCTATGCCATTGGTCTACAAGGCTCCAACTACTTCACAAAGCCACCACTGGCATCGGACTTCAGCATCATACCTCCAGGATACTTTGGCAGGAAATCCTCCAATCCAGGCCAATCTTGGGGTCAGAAAGTGCTCCAAGGATGGTTGGCTTCTAGGGGAAGTGGGGATCAAAAGGAAGATGGTGAGGATGAGTTGAAGCAGAACAACAGTTGGGATCTGATAGAAGAACAAGAATGCGAAGAGGACGATAACTATGCACATTTAACTGAAAAGATGAGCAGAATATATACAGGTGCACCTAGGAAGTTTACTGTCCTTGACAGGGTAATGGTTTGCTGGAAATGCTAGTCTTTTCCTCCTTCCTCGCTTTTTTCAGTTCTGTATTCATCTAAGCGTTTCTTTCTTTGCGATCGATCTCATGCTTACCAATCGTGAAATGCTAATCCTCTTTTTCTGTAATGACGCAGGGAAGGAGAAATTCAGTTATAGTGAGGAAACTGGGGTTCGATGAATTGTATGTTTTCAGTCCAGGATCAAGCTATGATTGGTATGGGAAGTATGCCTACATCTGCACGGGCCCATCAGCTCGGCTAGAACCGATAGTTCTGGGTCCTGGGGGTGTGTGGGCTGGTGCACAATATCTGATCAATCCTAACCTATAAAATCATGCCAACTGAAGATGGCATCCCAACAATTCCTTGAAACGCAGAAACAGCATAGTTATATGTGACTTGTAAACCTACTGAAGCTTCCATGGAAAATGGAAGTTTTGCATTGACAGCATGTAAAGAAGGACGTTCGGTGATTTTCATTTTTCACTGTTTCCGAATTGATGTTTCAAACGCTAAAATTTATGACTTGGGAAAAGATTATGGAAGCAGAATAAGAGGTGATGTCAATTATGAAGTGGACACAAGCAAAATAAATACAAATTTCAGGAAGAAAAGTAGGTGATGCTGAATAAAAATACAACTGTGAAAAAATTTAAGGTTATTAAGGATGGGTAAATGTCACACAAGAGAAAAGGAAAAAAAAAAAAAAAAAAAAAAGAGCAACTTTTATGCCCCCAATGTGCACTCTCTACTGCCATTCATTTAGATTATGCATCTTCCCATTAGTGGAAATGAAAGATGTTGAACTTGGACCCGTGAATCTTGACTGGCCAATTGTCCAATCTTTTCGTTTAGTTGGCATCTCAGAGGAATGAGTGATGGGTTCTGAAACTTGTTCATCCATGAAACAAACCATTACAATTCAGAAAGGCCCATGCCAATTAGGTAATAACACAAATTAAATTTCATCCTCGTAAACTGGGCAGTGTATCGAAAAAGGAGAAGAGGGCTTGTGTATCAAAGTCTCTGGTTGCCTGATTAAAATACCAGCCCCATACTTATATCAGCTGCCTAGGAGGCTAAGACAGATGTGAAAGTGTCCAAGAAGTTAAAAAAGAAGTTTAGAAACTGTAGACACCCCATTAAATGCGCCAACATCATAAAACATGAGCCTACCAAAAAAAAACTGCTGCATTGCGATAGCTTGGTGGTAGCGGGTCACACATCACATGAACGGTCGGGATTAAAGCAAAATCAGGCCAAAGGAGTTGCTTATCAGTTGCTCCCATCAGGCCCACTTGAAAAATCTATCAACATCAATGGTGGTCCAATGAATGAATGAATGACCAAAGGATTGAAGCATAAATCATCCACTATGAAGCCATGGGGCTGCTACTTCAATTTATTCCAAATAATGGGACAGAATCTCAACGAGATAATTTCTTTCTCTTTCTTTCTTTCTTTTTAAGCGATTGAGACGGAGTCCGTCTTTTTGTCACATCATTATCATTAACACCACGTATTAGGGACTGGGTACAATGTACTCAATGGTACAAGGTTAAATTACTACTATATTATATATCGTGATCGATTAAGAGCATAAGTATTGTGATTTAGTTCTTGCCACTTACCATCACATCATGCCATGAAATGACACCACCCCTATCCCTCCTAAGCTTTTATAAATTTCTTTTTTAGTGCCCATATATCAAAAGATAACAAAATAATTAATATTTTTATTGTCTTCTAATGGGGTGGCCTACCCAGAATTTCGATAGTGGGTATCTTTTAATGGTCCGACCCCCATCTTAGTTAGTAACGACTCTTGTCTTAATTTTATTTACTGTTATTATAATTTGTTTTTGTTATCATTTATACCGTTACATCATTTTGCATGTTACTTATTCATCATGCTAGTCATCTAAAAACTAACTTTGCATATTATTAGCACCATATGCATCATTCTATGTACTGACCAACTAACAGCATCATATTTTGCCAATTAGGCAATGCCCAGTTGGTTCGTGCTTTGGGCGGTAAAATGCCCGGCACGGAATCGAATCTTTTCAAGGGTGTGTTTGGTAATGAATAAAACTTTTGATGAAAAGTTTTGAAAAGTAAAAGTTATCAAATGATGTAATATGATAGAGGTAATGATGAATAGTAAAGATGATAAAGTTAAAATAGATAGGTTAGTTGTGTGGATAGTTGTGTAAAAATGATTGAAAAGTAGGGTAGTTATATATGAAAATGTGAAAAAAATGATTAAAAAATATGATAGATGTGGAGAATGAAAAGTTTTGGATTGAAAAATTTTAACTTGACATTTTCGATTAATTGCTAAACACACCCCAAGTGTGAAAAGCCCGAAATTTTCTCTCAAGTTGTTCATTTCGGAGTTTTGTCTACCTTCAGAGTAGGTGAAGCTTTGTCTCTAAAAGAGAATTTAGGGAGCTTAGTGTCTCTTATATATGAATGAACTTAATTTGTAATACCAAATGTCATTTTGTACATTACTAATAAAAAAATAGCATCATATTTTATTTTTATGTTTTCATTGTTCATGTATTACTATTATCACGCTTAGATATTTTACAGAATTTCTTTCATGCACACAAAGATTTAAGCCCAACAGTTGGTCCATTGCAGTATCACAACCATTAGCTGCGGAAACACTCCCAATAAACCCGACCAGCTATTGCGAGGAATAGGGTGCAACCGGAGTGGAAATATTGCCCTATCAAGTACCCTAAAATGATTGAAGTAAGATAGTATTTTCTTACCCATGTAACCTTGTAGATTCTAAATAAAAAATATCTAGTGTAATTATAGCAGGGTAGGTTCAGTATTCGGAATCAATCTGAATTATTGATATGTATTTAACATCTCTTTTATGACATATATTATATCTTGAAGACATAAAATATAAGAACTTATTTAATTTATCTATTATTTAGTATAACTAATAAAAGGCTCCGCTTCATAGAAGCGGTTCCATGTCCTCTTAATTTTTAAAATATTGATGATTAGTTTAAAATTCAATTCATGCATTGTGTTTAATATCACTTACGTATCTAAGAGACCAAGTTTCATCCCAATCGAGTATGTGCATGGGCCGCATTTGCTAAAATATATATATATGTATATATATATATATATTCATGTGTAAATTATGAAAAATATTTAAATCTCTTTACATATGTATTAGAATGTAATAATAGTTTATAAAATCATTTACCCATATAGCAATGATATTTTATATAGCTTTCATGTTGAAAAACTACTTTAAAGTCAATATTTTAGCATTGAACTATTTTATTACGTTCGTTTTATACATTTATATATGGGACTCATATATAGTGAAATTAAAAAAATAAAAAGATTTACCATAAATAATGCTAAATACAATGGATGGAATGAATTTTCCATCAACAATCAAGATTTCAAAAATAGAGATTATATAGAAAAGATGTTTCACAGAAGCTGGACCGTCTAATAAACGCATTTTAAAACTAGATCATTATCATATTGATTGTAAGTTTTAAGTAAAGTTTACATTACGACTAAGATAAGAGTAAATTCGACACGGAGCGAGACCTACAAGATCCAACTTACATCCCTAATGAAAAATGCCTTTCACTTTCCCATGCCTAGCCAGGAACTAGATATGTCGGTTGCTTTGAAATCAACCATTTCTGTGGACTCTGGCCATGAGCACAGTGAGTCGTTATGAGTTGTGACATCTATCGAATCTGCAAGGGACGATAGTTTATGCAATTGTGGACCATCTCTACAGGAGACAATTAAAAACACCGTCGGGCTGTTTGGTTGGATTGGAATGGAATCTGAGATTGAAAAAATCGGATTGTTACATTAGAAATACGTCTCATCATGTATTGGGAATTTGGGACATGAAAATTATAAGTAATAACAAGGAAAAAAAAAATTATTGTGCATTAGAAGATTAGTAAGGTTGTTACGTATTATGAGAGAAGAAAATATTCCAAATCTCCAGCACAGCAGCCGAACAAGCCCTTGAATGTGAAAAGGTGCAAAGCTCCAACACATTTCCCTTTTGCTGAATTCACAACCAAAAAAGTGATTGCATTACTTCTTAAGCAAACTACAAGTCTACAAGTGGCTGCATCTAAATTTTAGCCTACAGCAGAAGTAATTTCACAGTAATGGGATGCACAAGAACGCCACCACCAACCAGCAACTGCTTTTTCAGCTTTCACTAAAGACATTTGCCAAATACAGGACCTTTAGTCGGCTGGCCAACATCTAACTAGATTTGTTTCTTCAAGACTTTGAAAGAAAGAAAGGAAACACAACAAGACTAAGTGGGAACCAAATGGTAGAGATCTCCTTGATCATCAAACCATAAATTTGACAATGTCGCCGCAGGAATAATCAGAATTAGTCCGCAAATCAAACTGAGTGCAGCGGTCTTTGTGAAAGAAGCATATTTTGATCTCTTAATATTCACTCCCTTACCCCCTTCTTCTCCACTCCCAACAGATGATCGTCTGCAGTTGGAATCTGGATTAACATCTGTTGATGATACTGACTCAAAGCCATCAGCATCCACCAGCTCAGCACCTGCAGCCTCATTCTTCCAGCTTGCATCATCACTCACCATCTTACGAGGCTTAGGTTTACTGTCTTTGTGGCAATTTGAATTCTCATTAGGGCTATCACCATTTGTTTCTCTTGTAGGCTCCCACACTAATTCACAAGCTGCTAGGGTCCTGGTCCTATCAGCCCTTTTTCCCAGGAAACCCGAATTGGCCTCATCAGGATCTTGAAGTGAGTGGATGAGTTTCCTTGGAGTTGTGAAGACCTTGATGCTATCCATGTTAAGCTGCGACTGTGGCCTCTGCAAGAATCAGCATAAAGAGCAACAGAAGCACTTCCAATCAGCAACACACAGAGAACTTGTTTCTTTGAAATCAAGGCAAAAAAGCTCTAATTCATTAACCAAACTTCAATCTACAAGATTATTTAATTAAAAATACACAATTACACTTCTTTTCTATACAGGAAAATCATTGTTGTTGGAGAGAAGTAGCTACACACATCCAAGACTAGTTAATCTTGAATATTTGTCAGACAAACAAATATGAATTTGCTGGGCCCACAAAGGGATGAATTGGTCAAACCTCGAGGTATCTATTTACACAGTTTTGTGAAGTGCATGTGATAGACACATGAAACCATCCAGTGTTCATTGTTCACCTCCTATTTTTTTGTAGGTTTATTCAAATTTAGCAGCTTACCCAAGTAGGTCCTGCAAATGTTCCTACTTGGAACATGAAGCAATCCATTTTGCTGTGTCAGCCTAGTAAAATTGTACACTGGCTTTGGAAAATATATGGCAATCCCAAAAAAAAAAAAAAAAATGCAAACAAATTTCTTTTGGAAATGGAACATAAAATTTAAATTGAAGTGTCACCTTAACACAAGAAATAAAAGCAGAAAATAAGATAAAAAAAAATACCTGAGGACTAGGAGTAAGACTCCGAGTTGCTGAGTTCGTGGGACTATCTTGTATAAATCCAGAGAATACCTCAGTGTGATCTCCTTCCAATTCACTGAGTTCACCATCGCCTATATGCTCTAAATGCATTTTCAATTGATCATCACGACACTCAGCCGCTGAATATAACCCATCCTTTAAAGATACATCCACACCACCATTTTCAAACCTCCGTAGCCTACGATTTGCCCGACTACCATATTCAAAATTGCATGATGCCTGCCCAGTTGACAATGGTGAATCCAGGCAAGACTCATTCTCAATGAAAGAGTTAACAGTATGTGACTCGGGTGATGCAGGCATTGGTGATCTACTACCTCTGCGACTCCGAGCATCTCTACTGCCACCCCAAAGATTCCGCCTGCTACTTTCCCTCCTCCTGAAATTTGAGCCAGTGACTGAACTAGAATCCTTGTCAAGCTTTGACCCTTCATCAGCAGTTATTGCCCTTGCAGTTTGCAGTGCCTCAAAAGCTGCTCCTCTGACAAATGGCATCTGATCTGCATCACATTTCTCCAAGACATCAACAATCATTGACAACTCAGAGAAAATGCTCCGAGAATCAACACATTTCATCAAGAAATTTATCATCTGGATTGCAGAAAATCTCTTCTGTGAATTTCCTTCAGCAACTCCGGCGGTCAATATCTGCATCCCAGACCGTGACAGCGACCTTGCATAGGCCTCCAGAATTAGGCTATTATGTTTTGCCAAAGCCATAACCAAACCCATGTGAGAATTGGTCTGTGTGAGCTTTTCCTCCAAAGCCCCTGCCACCCTTAGGCAAACATCGTTCACAACATCATCTGAAGCAAATCGCCAGTTGTCAGATTCCACCAGTGCCTTCAGGCAAAGAGCAGCTCCAGATGCAACACTTTCTGAAAGATCCATCAAGATGTTTGACAAAGGCTTACAAAGGGACCGTATTATTTTTGCCTTCTCAACTTCAGGCATTGTGGGGTCAATCCCATATCTTGAAATTGCAGGGACCACCTTTGAACAGGCCTGATGAAGCGGGAATGAACCTGCACTCATTGTCAAAGTCTTGATGATGCTTGACATAATGTTATCGATCTGGGGGACAATGTTGCGGCCATGGACTCGGGCAAGAACTTCATAGAGAGATATGGTGTATTCACCACAAGTAGAACCACGCCCACTGGTTTCAGATACTTGGGCTAGAAAGTGAGGAATTGCCTTTGAGTCAAGATCTTTCACATAAGATTTCAAAGCTTTCATAGCAGATTTACGACTATCTGCGTCTTTGTCAAGGTTTGCAAGCTCCTGCCGAAGTATTGGGCTCAGATTTCTACCCATCAGTTGACTGAAAGAACAAAAGGAAGAAAAAAACAAAATCAAACAGACGCCGAGTGGATGCAAACCATAATCTAGAATCCTCCACTCTACTTTTTACCATACGAGAAAGGAAGTTCTACATGATACTAAAAATATGAATAAAATAAAAGAGAGCATCCAATATTATTTCCCTTCAACTGACGGGCATAGAAAAGAAGTTCAGCAGATCCAATCGAATTTCCGCTTCTCCTTTCATCAAGAGAGAATCAAGCGGACAAAGGATTTCAAATTTTATGAGTGAGTAACTAATTGCTTCCTCGGAGAATCAGAAACGAATGCCTTTCTGCTTCTGCCATAGTCCAAGGATCATATTTCTGCGTATTTCATCCTCTAATGTTTGACTACGTGCTGGCAGAGAAGGGTTTGGTAAATTTTGCTCCTTATATAAATCAGCTTCCATGGAGCCAGTGTTTAAAATCACCGAAAGCCGCTTTGAGCGTTTTTTTTTTTCCCCGGAACTGAAGATTGCAGCTTTCTTAATCTAGCTACGCAGCAGAGGAAAAAATCAACACATACAAGCTTATCTGAGATTGGTCAGAAAACAAAAAGATCCAAGCAAGATTCAACAAAAAAATAAGAAGACTGAAGAAGATCAAGACACCCAAGCATCATAAATATCTGGTGTTTCTATTTCAAAATCTTCTCCGGTTATAAATAGAACCCGAAGATAAATTCTCAATGGGAAAAAAAAACAACATGCTATTCTTTTTTCTGGTATTAATAATTGGATCTTTAGGCGAAGCGAAGGAGCAAGAGATTTAAAAAATCAATAGCAGTATCTGGTGTTTCTAAGATTTGGGAGATGAAAGGAGGAGGAGATTGACCGGAGCGGAGCAATGTGGCTGGAGAAATTTTGAAAGCTTTGCCTTTTCTGGAGCTGGAGCCGGAGCGGAGGCGGGCGCGTTGGACGCGAGTGGGATGCGTTTGAGGTGGACGACGATGAAAATGGAATGAGAAGATCCGGAGATTTTACAGCAAGATCAGGGTTTTAAAAAACCCGGACCCATCTCATCCCCACGTCTCTCTTTTATTTTTCTCCCCCCGCCCCCTAGTCCCCGCTAGTCTTTGTCTTTACTGGCGTGGCGTGGCGTGGCGTGGCGGTGGGCGGAGGGATTTCTTTCTTTTTCTGTGTTTGAATTTTGAAGTAGCCCGCTAACAATCTACTGGCGGCTTGCCAGCGCCGGTGTCCAAAACCTGTCGCCCTGGCCCGGCCTGGCCGCTTGCCCGCTTGCCTGATCCTCTCCATTTCCATAGCATTTAACTGGGAGAAATGATCCTATTTAGTTTGGGATAAGCCAGATATTTGCTTAGTTTATCTTAAAAATTTTATTTAAAATAATTTTTTATTTTTCTTTATACGCTTATTTGTCTGAGTATATTTAACATATAAATCAAATTTTACAATTTTTTATAAGTCTATATCTTTTTAAGATTTTAAAATACAAAAAATGACAAAACTCGATTTATATATTAAATATATTTAGACAAATAAGTGTATAAAAAATCTTTAAAAGTATTTTAAATAAATTTTTTTAAATAATCTAAGTGATACATTTGCTTAGTCTGAACTAATAGGATCATGAACTTAAAGTCTTAAATATGATAAAATATTTTATTTTTATAACATTTTTTAATGATAAGTATTAAAAAACTTTTTAAAAGAAAAAATTTAAATTTAATTTTTTTTATTTTCTATAATTATTTTTTAACATTTTATAATTACTCTACTTTTCAATTATTTTTATGTAACTACTTATACGATTAAATTACCTATTTTAACTTTATTTTTTTTACTTTTCATCGTTATCTCTACCATATTATATTATTTGTTTCTAATTCGAAAACTTTTACTTTATTTTCTAAACACACTTTTAAATTTTTAAGAGGTGTCTGTTAAAACTAAAAACTTTTACAAATGTGTATGCCTCTTATCTCATTTGCAGTATACATAATTATATTTTTCTATCCCATTTCTCCATGCACAACTAAACGATTATGTTTGTGTATAACGCTTTAAAAAAATTTGTGTAGTTAAGACTATCTTAATTATTAAATCGTAATGTCAGTAGTTTTTAACAACTTTTTCATTGTCACAAGGTGTCCTAATCTAACTATCACAGGTTACTTTTAAACTTCGGGTGTGTTTGGTAATGAATAAAACTTTTGATGAAAACTTTTGAAAAATAAAAGTTGTCAAATGATGTGATATTGTAGATGTAATGATAATGAGTAAAGAGAATAAATTTAAAATAATTAGGTTACTTGTATTGGTAGTTGTGTAGAAATAATTGAAAAGTAGGGTTGTTGTATAAAAAGATGTGTAAAAAATAATTAAAAAAAGAATAGTTATGGAGAGTAAAAAATTTTAAATTGAAAAGTTTTAACTTGACAACTTTTGCAAATTGCCAAACACACCCTTCGTATCATTGAGAAAAGTTGTGTTAGGACTAACAAGCCAGCTATTTCGCCAGTGCGATTTATAGGTGGCTACAAAGAAGCCTTCTTTGCCTTGCTGGTTTTTTTTTTTTTTTGAAAAAAAGAACTCGTTTTGTTATATGCGTTTGTTACTTTGTTTCACCTGGCTTTACTATATAAATTTTCTTAAAAGATGATGTTTTTTCATTCTTTATTTTATTTTCAGTCATTGCTCCCATTATTCCCTTATTTTACACAATTTTCTTATATTTTCTTACCACTTTATAATTGAGTTTTTTTTTTTTTTGGCAATAAGGTGGAGAAGAAAATTTGTACACACAAAATTGAGTTTGTAATGCGCTAGGAGCCTGAAATTGAAAAACTTTCTTCCCCAACTAGACTTTATTTACTTATTATGAGTGTGTTGGGAAGTAATAAGATTTTTTGATGAAAAATTATAATTGTAATTTTTTAAAATAAAAAATAATGTAATACAACAAGGATAATAATAAGGAATAGAGAAAATAAAATTAAAATAACTCAGCTTATTTTGTAGATAGTTATATACAAATGATTGTGATATAATTGGGATAATAATAAGGACTAAATAGAATAAAGTTAAAATAAATTAACTTATTGCATAGGTAGTTGTGTACAAATGATTGAGAAGTAAAGTAGTATAAGAAGATGTAAATAAATAATTAAAAATAATTATGAAAAATACAAAATTTTAAATTTGGTGTATTTAGGAAGTAGTAAAACTTTTGATAAAATATATTTACATCAAAATTTTGAATTTGTAGAAAATAATGTGATATAATATAAGTACCGATGAAAAGTAAATAAAATAAAATTAAAACAAATAGATTAGTTGCATAGGTAGTTGTGTAAAAATGATTGAAAAATAAGAAAATTATATGAGAAAATTAAAAAAAATTAAAAATTATATAGTTGTAAAGATTGAAAAGTTCAGATTGAAAAAATTTGTATTTGCCAAATACCTCCTAAAAAGTTTTAGTTTTAAAAAATTTATGCTAAAAAAAATGCACTCTTAATGTAATCCTCATTTACTTGTCGTGGCATCTAGTTGCACTAGACATCATACGCTTACTATTGACTGATCTTGACTTTGATAAGATGACGATGTAATATGAAAAAGTATTATTACATATTGGGAATTAAGTAATGCTGTACAGGAATCAAGAACAGTTAGATGGAAAAAGAAAAAATATATTGTTATTTTTTAAAAATAAAAAATATTTTAAAAATAGCAAATTTAATCACATCCGCATCTTATTCAAACTGTAAACAGGTATACAACCAGTTATAATTTTTGAAGATCAGTTTTTATGTTTTAAAAATATCCTATCAAAATCTAAACCACCTAGAATATGAATTAATATGTACATAGTTATGGTACAAAAAATCACTTTCATTGAAAACTTTACACAAAAATATTTAATACATTTAAGAGTTAATATTAACTGTTAAAATTTTGCAAATCAGTAGATTACATATAACATTTTTCAAAACATGTAATTTTTAAAACAATAACTACATGCATACAAATTTATATCCTAAATACAAATAATAATAATAATAATAATAATAATAATAATAACAACTCGTTTCATACAGTTTAATTTACAAGCAGTACCTCCAATTGACACCATTAACTTTCCGGTTTCAACGCACTAAAATAGTTGTTGGGTTCGGGGGTGGCCGCGGGACAGGTGGGGGTGGGGGGGGTGTGATATCTACGGACTACAAACCTCCGTCTCCCTCATTGCACATTAAATAATGTGGAATTATGGGGCTTCACAGGCATCCTGGGCAATACCATAATCATAAAAATTTAAAATTTAAAAAATTAATTAAAAAAATCTAATAAGGCAGAGTAGCATGGCGCGGTTTTAATTTCCGAAACCATACAAATCCATTGCCGAGAAAAGGAAAAGGCTTTTCATTAATAATACAGTTCAAAGTAACTCGAAAACGCCTGCCTGCTTGCTGAACGTGACATGGGAGACAACATGATTCAGCTATCATCCGACAAAAAAAGCCAGCCAGAAACGAGGCAGGTAATAATATCACAACAATGCCCATCCATTTGTTCTCCCTATAGCAGTCAACGGAGAAGCATCTGCAATGGAAGCTCAAGTTAGGATAGAAGCGGTCTGCAGGTTGGACAATACCACTTTCCCTTGAATCTTGTTTCTGGTGTGAGCCCCACGCACGAATAGTGGAACCATTCTCCTCCTTCACACTGTTGTAACAAATACATTTGTTTAGCGACCCATATCCAAAACATAGCGCTGATCACCAACAAAGCAAGCAAGAAAAGAAGCCCCCCATGAGCCATGATGATATTAAGCATGGCATCCTTGCACCTTAATTAAAGCAAGCGGGCCCCCCAGATTGCAAAGTTCCAGACAATAGATATGATGGATTCTCCACCCACTTAAAAGCATTAACTCCGAAAATATGTTCTGTAATTCAGTGAGCCAGATTAATCGCCTTCAGTCATTACCTTCAAAAAGATGGCCCAATGACTCATCTGCAGTTAGTTAGGCAAGCCCCATTGACCAAGTCTGAATTAACATGGATGAGTCAAATGACCCACATGGAAGCAATTGCGCATTGGGTTCTTCCTAGAGTTCATTCCCCATGAAGTGACTTGGCCTGTAAACCGGTGGAATGAAGTGATTTGATTTTACCGGTGGGATGAACTGATTGATTTATACAGCAAAAAAGGCCAAATGAGTAACCCTGATTCATCAATAACTCCAAATATTCCAGAAACTTACATCATAATTGTCTCTGGCCTGACCTAAAACATAGAGAACTGAATTCCAGTTTGCATCAGTAGCCTAGAATGGAAACTGTAAGCATAACTTATTTCTTCTATACACACTCAAAAAAAAAAAAATTATTTCTTTTATACAAATGACTCCATTTATTCATTTAGATATTATCAATGGCCTCTTTAATCAATGCACAGAATAAGTCATGTGATAAAGCCAAAAATAACTCATCCTCATAAGCTGTTTCCCACCCATGAGGGGTCAGCTACATGGATCCTGTTCTATCATTCTTTACACTCATAAACTATGTTTTCATTAATCTCTACTATCTTCATATCTTGTTTAATTACTTCTATCCACGTTTTTTAGTCTTCCTCTCATTTCTAACTACTACTACTTGAATAAGCTCAACTCTTCTAATTAGTATCATTTCAGGCCTCCATTTAATATATCAAAACCATTTTAGTACTTTCTCTCATTTTATTACCCCACCTTTAGATTATTTTACCTCTAATTCTATTTTTTTAGTGTTTTACTACCATCTATGTTAACATTCTTATTCTAATATTATTCTTTAACTATCCAACATTTTACCTTATATCTAACATAGCTGGTCTAACCATTGTCTTATAAAATTTTCCTTTTGATTTAATTAAAGTTTGCCGGTCACATGAAATTTTCGAAGCACACTGCTATTTCTTACATGTTATTCAGGTTCTATTTATAATATCTTTCTTGATTTCTTCATTTTTCTTGAACAGTTGGTCCTAAATACTGAAAATTATCAGTTCTTAGTACTACTTGGCCTAAAATATTAATTGATTCCTTGTATAGGTGCTAGTTATAATTAAAATTATATTTCATATATTCAGTTTTTGTTTGACTAATTCTAAAACTATTAGATTCTAGAGCATCTTTCCATTTTTTTAATTTCAAATTTATTTCTCTTGTTTCATTTATTAAGACTATATCATCTGCAAATAATATCTACCAAGGTACTTTTTGTAGATGTCTAGTAAACTCATTTACAATTAAAGTAAAAAGATAAGAATTTAAGGCTAACCTCAATGTAAAGCTATTGCACTTGGAAAATCACTCATAGTCCTCATATTTGTTATAGTCCTCCCCCACCCACCAAAAACCAAAAACAAATACATATCTCTTTAATTACATCAATACATTTGTTGGTTTTTTTTTTTTCTTTTCTTGCACATTCCTTATTAATTTTTTCGGAGTCTTATCATATGTTTTTTCTAAATCAATAAAAATTATGTGTCACGTGGATAGTTTAAAGACAGATAAATAAATAGATAATCAGTTGACAATGAATGACAAATAGGAAGATCACTCACGTTTTCATTGTCACATGCAATCATGTCTCCAAAGGATACCTGCAAAGGACATGGGAAACCAAGAATTAGAGACAATAAAATAATAGATCAGCAGAGTACAGGTTATAAATGCGAGAAATAACAAGAAACAGGTATCGTAATTTTTTTATAAAAAAATAAAAATAAAAATAACAACAACAACAAGAAAAGAGGTATGACAAATTTATATTATTTGAAGTGAATCCTGATATTCCAGGGATTCCTATGCTGAAATAGAACCATCTAGACAAAGTTCTGTCTGAGTCCATCTTCACTCCTCTCCCTGTGACAATTCGGAACTAGAATGGAATAACGAATCTATTTCTAAATCCTATACATAGGAGGTGGTAACACTTAAAACTCTTCAAACTAAAATGTTTCACTTTTCACAATTATCCTATTTTTTAATTATTTATTCATTTCTTCCTATACAACTACCCTACTTTTCAACCATTTTTACACAAGTATCCATACATCCAATCTATCTATTTTAACTTTATTTTCTTTACTCTTCATCATTACCCTTATCATATCACATCATTTCCTCATATTTGAAAAACTCTTACACAAAAAACTTTTCAACAAAAATTTTATCGCTTACCGAACACACTCATAAGATTCTTTTTACTGTTACCTTGAAAACTGAGAAGTGAGAGAGCACTACAAAGGATGGATGGATGCATAGAGTTGTACAAGGGTAAAACCAAGGCTTAAAACAAGGGTCTGATAGCTAGATTAACTAACACCAGAAGCTTGTTATATCAGTCGATATATGGACCAAATATAGTTCCGTGCTTTTTTGGGTTTTTATGGTTGCTGGGGCCATCAGTTTTCAAGGACAGCATGCAAGACTCTGATCTGATCCTCTTAGTCACCTCTGATTAAAGCCATTAGCAAGTTCAACTCAAGAATGACTAATTCAGCATGATTTTCAGATTCTGAAACGAATAGGTGGAAGAATTCATAAAGATTACTACAAACCCATCCTGAGACCAGGAATTGACAAACTTAATTTAGAAATAACATACAAATAGAGTACCTGGTGACAGACACAGTATGTTGGTTCATTTGGATCAGTCAGTTGATCAACATCCACGTGTGCAGGAACACCCTTCTTATGGCTGCCTGGAGGAGGCATAAGTTCAAAATCTCGATCACTTTCCCTCTCCCAATCCCTCTCCCTAAAAGTGAGTCTCTTTGGCTGTGGTGTTCCAAAAAATGATTTGCGCTTCTCGTCCTTGGGAATTATGGGCATTGGAGGAAGTATTGCTGGTTCATCTGGTGATATTTTTCCTTCTGCAATAACCATAGGGAAAAACTATGAATATGATACAATGTACTTTAACTCCAAGGTAGAATATCAAAAATTAGAAGTGAGAGAATTGGAAATTAACATCTTAGACATTTGACAATAACAACTCGGTAATATATTTTATTGTTTTTCTTTAACAATGATGCAAAATAGGAGCTTACTTCCCCCAAGGACTCAATACTCCAAAATGATCATTTGAAGATGTTAACACCAGATTCCCACAGGCAGCAGAGCAGCATGCATCTGTGAGATCTTAAGACGGTCCAAATAATGACCACTGGTTCACATTCAAACCATCCATCAAAAACCTGTTTACACATGTAAATGCTAATTCCGGCTAAAGAAAATCCACGGCTTGACAGATTTAGAACTTGATGCCATATGGGATGCTCAGAGTATTCAACAAAAATGCAACCATTCTCAACATTCTTAGAGTGTTGCACAATCATAGGGTCCTCAGCAATGGAAAACATACGCTTTGCAACAATGCCCATTGGCAGGAGATTCCAATCCTGATGCATCTTAATATTTGCAGGGAAGGCACCATAAACACTCGAAACAGGTAGGATAACTCCTTTACATGCATATTTGTTTTGTACTTCTCCATTAATATCTACATGTCAATCACTGGAAAAAAAAAAAATGCTATCTATGGACAATTGTCATGTTATCACACACGATTTAGAACAAGATCACGAATTAATCCATATCAAGCCAAAAAATCTTCCCGGAGCTGGATTATTGCAGTCAAATGCCCAGACCCATTTATCAGGAGGAGACTTAAATGATGCCAACATTGATCCTTCCACAGGCTAAACACTATCATACCTTGCTTAAGATCTTCGGCAAACTGGTTCAGATCTTCATCCAGCCGTTTTACATGACTGTCAATCTACAAGAAATTCAATCTTTTTTTACAAACAAACCACAGTAAGGACGTACCAGGAAGAAGGACAGACAAAAATCCATCAGATACAAACGGTCTTAAGCTACTTAGATATCAGGACGTGAGATAAGCCAGGCACGCGTACATATACAGAGGAGTTGACAGCATTGTAAGGGTGCATAAAAGGATGCCTCTCCCTGGACCCAGATCCTGATAAGTCATAGAGCTTTGTGTGCAATGGTATCTCTAATTATAGCCACTCTAAGATGTAAAACATATTTCTTCTCACTATCCCCCCTGCAAACTCAATCTTGTATTTGTCGAGAGTTGTTTTCGTCAGTTAACATAACTATGGGCTTTTTACATCCATGGGTGTATCAATTCTCACTCTCATAGAGGAGATATGGTGACTTTGTTGTACGAAGGTTTTCTTCCCATTCTTTCTTGAACGCATATTACCTTTTTCTTTTTCTTTTTTGACCTGTGGTGGACAAGACTCTTTCCATTTGACATTAGTAAACAAACAATCCTGATTCTCAGGTATCTTGTGTTAACTCATCAAGTTCTACCTAGGTCCTGCTAGAATAAGTGGCTCCGCAAAGTAAGAAAGCAACAAGTACACACAAGGCTAACAAAAAACCCAATAACAATAACAACAACCAAAAACATCATGCGCGTAATTTAAAGCAGACCAGTATTTTACCACAAGGGCAAGAACAATATACATGTATAGATAGATAGATATATGTATGTATGTTGATGAAATTTTGCTAATAAGGGTCCATTTCACATTCAGTAAAAAATGATTACCACCTCTTCCTATACACCTTTTGATATCATTTGACATCTTAGTTACCTCACAATCTCAATTTTTTATTAATATTTCTATATTTCAATCATTTTTTCACATTTTTCATACAACTACCTAACTATTTTATCTGTCCTCTTTACTCTTAACATATCACGTCACTTTCACTTTCTCAAAATTTTTTTTCCACTTTTTTACTGATTACCAAATGGAACCTAAGTACACAAATGAGGAACCTACAAGATCATATGCTTGCCGTGCAAGCAAGACCTTCTCAGTGCAAAGGCTCAATGCGTTTTCCTGATTTGTCTCAATCTCGTTCCGCAACTTCTCAAATGCTGCCTCGTCATCTTCATTGTTCCCTCTCTTTGAACTCTGGGAAGACAGTCCCAAGCAGCAGTTTGTTTGTTCCCTCGTTTGATCGATAATTGCTACCATAAAACATTTGGGGGAACAAATCAATAACAATGAAAAGGGAATCAAGTTGACGTTGTGTAAAGAGTAGGGAGATTTTCATTAAAAATACAAGTAAAAAAAAAAATAACAAAGAAAAAACTGCATATCCTGCTACTTGACAATTGCGACCTTAATTAAAAAATCTTCATCGTCATCCACTTTCCAACGTATTGGAAAGCTGACAGGTTAATGACATAAGATGAGCAGTAGAGAGAAGAAGACCTCGTGAAAGAATGGCCGAACATCACAATTTGAAGCAAAAAGGATGCTGTAAACCTTTTAAATAGATTACAAGAGGTGATTGGAACCTGCAACATCATACCACTTAAAAACCCAATGACGGAATGACTCATCAATGGTGACCAATAGATGAATTTGTAAACAAAAATCGTAGCTTTCGAATACAGTGATCGTGAAGAGAATCCAAAACTCGAAAACGGAGAATGAACAATTATCAGCTAGCAGTTCTGCCCGTCAGTAAAAACTAAATAAGAAGAAGAAGAGAGCGGCATTTTTCTTTCTTTACACATCAGATACCGGCAGAATTTGGGAGTGATTAGCGGGAGATTCTGTGAGGACGATAAAAGAAACAACTCACTTTGGGATCTCTCGTCGAGCTCTTTCATCGTGTTGAGAAGCCTCTGAAGTTCTGCTGGCAACGTGCTTGAATCTTCAACAATTTAAAAAAAGAATAATAACAATAGTAACTAAAAAATGTCCCCAAAAATATATTTTTAGAAGATTTCAGCTCACAACCAACGCTGATATTGAGAAATAATCCTTACACTCCAAGTAATCATCGACGAAAACTCCGGTTCTTGCAATTGCCATCCTCTTTCTGCGTCGCTAGGGATTTTTTCACCCTTTTTCAGGTATAGAGAGAGAGGCGTTTGCTGAGGGCATTTTGGTCAGCGGAACATTTGGACATGGAACCCGCTACTACAGCAAATTGCAATCGCTGCCATGCATGCGATTCCTCCCCATTGCTGGGACCACGACAATGTCATCCGGAGCGTCTAAAAGTCCATCTCATGGCCCATCTAAATCGATCAACGTTACCGGATTATTTTATAATCCATCTGAATCTCCAATTGAGATGAATTGTATAAAATTCGAGGCACGTGATTCTGTATGATTATTTTTTGTTTATAATCGAATTAAAGACTTCAATTTGCCATGAACAGTTACATAATTTGAATTTATAATTTTATATGCCATCTGAACCTCAGACTATTGTATGGATGTAGTTTTTGCCATTTACATTACGATCGTCACGAAATAAAAGTATAAAACATTTTTTTGGGAATAAAAAATTCCCATGAGAGCATTATCGACCGATCATCTGCCTAAAAGTGAAGATAATTTGCCCTAATTCATACGCATCGCTGAGGAAATATTTATGGGACACGCATGCGCCATTAACCCCCTTAGGTTTTTTTTATCTTTGGGTTTGTTTGAAAAATCATAAAACTTTTGAATGAAAAGTTTTTAAAATAAAGTAAAATGATGTGTTAAAATATGAGTAATGATGAGGAATAAAAAATTATTAAAATAGATAAATTAGTTACATAGATAATTGTATAAAAATATTTGAAAAGTAAGATAATTATATATGAAGATGTTAAAAAATAATTAAAAATATGATAATTATGAAGTGTAAATAATTTTTAACTGAAAAATTTTAGTCTGAGAACTTTTAGCCATCGTCGAACGTTCCCGTGTCATCTCTTGGACGGCTACCAAGGCCACCTGAGAAGAAAAAAATGTAAACTACAAAAGTTTATATTCAATTGGGTTTTACATACACTTATGTAAACAAATAAGCAATGACCATCATCAGGGCATTGCCAAAGTGGTAGGGGACGAGAGCATACAATATGCCAACCTCGGTTTTTGTCCTGCCAAGTGCTGGTTTTTTATTGCATTTTTTCTCTCACTTTAGGGGTTTTATAGATTTCCCACGGAGGTTGGGGGTATTTACAAAAAATCTGTCAACACTGTGCGAGAGTTGTTTACAGAGGTATTTTTATCAATTTCAAAAAAAATACCCTAAGTGATGCGTAAGCAATTTTGAACAAACCCAGGCATGTATACCTTCACAAATTTCACAGAAGTCCGGTGGGGCTAAATATTGTAGACACGGACACACACACACACAAAAGAAAGATAGCTATCGGTTACTTGTATGTTTGGAAAGTAATCAATATTTTAGAAGAAAAAATTTTTAGAGTAATAATTTTTGAAAGAAATGATAAAATATAATAAGGGTAATGATGAGTAGGAAAGAGAATAAAATTAAAATAGATATATTAATGGTATTGATAGTTATATAATAATGATTGAAAAATATGGTAATTATATTTAAACGGTCTCGCTTATATGAAACTCATTTTTTATGTAAATCCATCCATTTTTAAAATATTGACATGAAAAATTTATTTCATCCATTGTATTTAGCATCATTTATAGTATATCAAAAAACTCTTTTATTTTTTTAAATTTCGCTGTGTATGGGTCACATCTGTAAATATGTAAAATCAACGTAATAAAATGGTTCGATGTTAAAATATCGATTTTAAAATATTTTTTTTCAATATTTAAACTATCTAAAATATACTGCTATGAGGATAAATAATTATATAATGTATTATTACGCTCTAATTAATAGATCTAAGGATTTTTTATGATTTACACATAAATATGTATATATATATATCTAAACAAATGTGGCTCATGCACATACTTTTTTTTTTTAGAAGGGCTTATGCACATACTTGATTTTGATAAAACTTGACATTTTAAATAAGCAAATGATGTTAAATACAATTAACGGATTAGATTTTAAATCAATCATCAATAACTTAAATTTTAAAAGAGTTATGTGAAACCACCTAATTACATAGAAACGAAGCCCATATTTAAAAATGAAAATAAATAATTAAAAATAAAATAATTATGGAGAGTTTAAAAAATTTTAATTAAAATATTTTTTTTTAAAAGTTCCGTATATAGCAAAACACACCCTGTAGCTTATCTTGCTCGATTGCTTTTCGGACATGGAATCAATAAGATCCTAGTTTCACTAGCAATGGCAAGAAGCTATATTCACTTATCAGAGATTTCAACCCTGCCAACTTGTTTCGAGCCAACCTTACGATTAAATTAAAATTTAATTCAAACACTGCATTTAAAATTTTTTTTAATCACAAATCCAAGTTTCTTCAAAATCAATTATTTTTCAAGTCGTCCACCTTCATCTCCTCGCCTTCTGATGTCGATGCGGCTTACTGGGACATGCTGCTGAACCAATTCTCGGACTTGGACAAGGCTGATTGGATCCTCGCGAACTCCTTCAAATCGGTGGACGGCGGGGGCGCACGCATTTTTTGCTTGCTATCGTCCGCAATATTCCCAAGTCTTCCCCGATTCTGTCAACGGCAAATCAAAACAGTCGAAGTTTGTTGCAGCTGCGTACCGAGGAGCTCCTTATCTCTGCCCACCAATTTCGAGCCAATCATCTGTTTTTTCATTATTTTCGGCCAGGGGAGAAATGCCTAGATGCTCCCGCTTTTGACGCCCATCATCTGTTCGGTGAAATTACCCTTCCAAGAAAATGGCAAAGAGACAAACTGAATTGGTAGAAGTGTCAAGGAGGGTGTCTCTCTCCACGGCCTCGTTCCTCACCGTTCTCCTGCTCGTCGACCTCCCTTATGTAGACAACTATCGGTCCACCTGCTGCCGCATCTAAATCCGAGCTCCCTTCTTCTGATTCCCCTTCTCCCTCGGTTCCTAATCTTCGAAATTAGCAGCTGATCACAAATCGCTCCCCAAGTTGCTCCGATAGGCGATTTTTTCGCGCTTGGAATAGGGTGGAGGTCCCAGGCTGTTATCGGAGTGTTTTTGAATCATAGAGTGGAAGTGAAGGGCTAATCTTTTTTGAACTGAGGGCCTGTGTTGGGTGGAAGAGAGCAGAAGGCAGGTACGAGCTGACGAACTACGGTTGCCGAGAAGGATGAATCCAAGCGAAGGGGACCTTCTGAGTGCTGAGCTTCAAACAATGGCAATTTCGGGAAGCTCGATCAGGATGATTGATCCGGGTGATGAGGCATCTATTCTTTGTTCTATCTGGACATGCAAATCATACAATCAGGAGATGTTTAAATCCATGATGCGCAGACTGTGGAAAATAAAAAAAAATTCCAGATCACAGACATTAGGGAAAATCTATACAAGGTATCATTCTCAGACAGGGGGGACAAGGACAGGGTACTGGCGGGTCGACCTTGGTTGTTTGAACGAAAATTAGTGCTTCTAGCTGAGTTGAGGGAGAAGATGGCGCATGCCCAGGTGGTGCTTGTGAAAAAGCCTGTGTGGATACACGTCTCTGGAATTCCCTATCTAGTTGACAAGCATTGTATTGGAAATAGCAATGGAAAATCGTTTGAAAAGCTGTGGGAGGTGGTTGTCGTGAAATCGGAACTCAAGATCAAAGTCACGGTAGATTGCAAGGAACCGCTGCGAAGAGGTGTGTTCATTCAAATAGAATCATAAAAGCGACAATGGGTAAGCTTTTAGTATAAACATCTTCCAACTTTCTGCTATTTATGTGGTACTATGGGCCATGCACACAAAGACTGTTATGACCTTTTAAAGAAAAACACGCAAATCGAAGTTGAGATGTTATATGGAAATTTCCTGAGAGTGGGAACTAGACCCATGCATCTGAAATTGGATACTGACCATGCAAACAGAGTGGAACCAAGTAGGTATCTTGGGGAGGAAAATTCAGTACAAGGGGAGCCGACAGGGGCTGAAATTGATAAAATGGTAGCTGATGATGAATCTGGATTGAAGGAAATGAATCATGAGTATGATAAGAACGTGGAACCAGCGAGTGAACCATCTTTAGCTAACACATACACTTCAGGTAGTGAAGGGCATGCTGATGGAGGAGAGGAGAACTCACTTGTGTATTGGCAAGCGACTGTTACAAAGGAACCAGCACCTGAGCTATTGTCCTTGCTGCAACGCTAATCTCCTAACATTAAAGAAACTATTACCCTTAAATCCACAACCCAATCTGCTGCTTCGCTGGAACCTCCAAACACTTCGAATGTTACTGTTCAGCCCCGTACCCTAAATGTTGAATGTGTGCAGGAAATAGGGAGGTTGTCTGTGATGCACAAGGGTAAAAGGTATGCCCACAGCCCGTGTACTCCAGATTTGGCCCCTACAAATGGTCTCGTCTCTCCTATATCCCAAAAGTTGGATTTGGACCAAGGGCAATGCATATGGGAGGAAATGCCCCCCAAATCCAGAGGAAAGTGGAAGAGAATGGCAAGGAGCATGGAGTGCAATGAGCAAGACTGGAACCAAGGGGAGCAACTACAGGTGGACAACAAAAGGAGGTGGCGAATGACTGACAATGATGAGAAGTGTCACTCTCAGAAACGCTTCAAGAATGAGAGTATCTATGGATGCGAGGAGGTGGTGACTGGTGACTGAGGGGGGCCCTCAGTCCCACCTCTCATAATATGACTCTTATAGCTTGGAATTGTCGTGGGCTTGGGAACCCACGTGCAATTTGATGCCTTCTTGACTTGGTCAGGAAACAAGCTCCCAGCCCGGTGTTCCTCAGTGAGACAAAATGCTTGGCAAAGAACATGGAGGGGATTAGGCGAAAGTTAAAATTTGATTGTTGTTTAGCAGTGGACTCAGTGGTTAGAAGGGGCGGTTTGGCTCTCTTTTGGAATAATGATCTCTCTGTTATGATACAGAGCTTTTCTACTCATCATATTGATGCTGCTATTCAAGGTTGGAGGTTTACTGGTTTCTACGGGCACCCCGACACTCACCTTAGAGCTCTAAGTTAGTATACTCTAAATCAATTGAAAACACAATCAGGAAACCCTTGGCTCATTATAGGAGACTTTAATGAAGTAACAGGACCTACTGAATACTTAAGTCAAAGGATCTGACCTCAGGCACAGATAGATCTGTTCTGCAGCGTCATGGACAACTGCAACTTGTTGGATATGGGATATGTGGGCCCGCCCATGACTTGGAGAAACAATAAAAGAGGTGTTCAGCGAGTGGAAGCGAGGTTGAATAGGGGTCTTTCTACTCCCTGCTGGCTAAATCTTTTCCCTTTTGCGAAGCTATTTCATCTATCTGTTGCCACCTCTGATCACTGCCCCATCATGATACTATTGGACACAAAGAAAAATAAGAAAAAGCCACCATGTGAGTTTAGATACGAGCTTTTTTGGGCTAGAGATAAGGAGGCTCATCGCATTATTGATAGTGTTTGGTCTTCGCAACCCAATATGAGGGCTATGGCAACTAATTCCTTCGAGCAAAAGATTAAGACCTGTAGCACTGAGCTCTCTAAGTGGAATCGAAAATGGCGGGGCAACCTCAGGCAAGCCATTCAAGAAAAACAGCGAGAGTTAGCGTCTCTTTCTGCGCAGTGCCCCTCTGATCAAAGAGACGAGGGTATTAGGGAAATAAAGTACCAGATAAACCTTCTCTTGGAAGATGAAGAGCAAGTGAGCAACTATGGAAAGAACGCGCAAAGACCCATTGGCTACATGAAGGAGATAGAAACACGGCTTTCTTCCATCGAATTGCATCTAATCAATGTCGATTAAACTTCATTGATGCCCTTCAAGACACAAATGGCTGCTAGGTCCAGGATCAAGATAAACTGCAGGAGCTAGCGATTGCACACTTTCTCTGGCATTTACTCATCATCGGATCCCACAAATGTCGACTCAGTTACAACTCTTATAAAGGAAAAAGCTATTAGAATATCAGAAACAACTTATGGTCAAACCCCTTGAGTTTGGTGAGGTGGTGAATGCTCTGAAAGCCATGAACCCAACAAAGGCTCTAGGACCGGATGGCATGCCAGCTAGCTTCTACCAGAAACATTGGAAGACGTTTGGTAATGATGTTTTTCGATTGTGCAAATCTTTTATGGAGCCTGATTCAGCACCGCAATTTAGACAGCTTCGGCACATGAATTCCACTATTGTTTTGATTCCAAAAACACCGGGAGCTCAAACGATGTCTCAGTTCCGCCCTATTAGCCTCTGCAACGTAGCTTATAAGATTCTTGCAAAGGTCCTAACGAATAGACTTAAACTGAGCCTTCATGATATCATTAGTGAGCAACAAAGTGCCTTTGTGCCGGGTCGGCTTATCATTGATAATATGCTTGTCGCTTACGAAGCTATTTACTCTCTTCGCAAAAAAAGCAAGGGCAAGAAGCAGGAAGTGACTATAAAGCTCGATATGTCAAAGGTCTATGACCATGTGGAATGGGTGTTCCTCCAGCAGACCATGGTGGCGACTGGCGATGAACTTCAGCCCGATCTGGATTAATTGGATTATGAACTGTATTAGGTCTGTGACGTACCGAGTGAATGTCAATGACTTCAAAACCAGATATTTTCAACCACAGAGGGGATTACGGCAAGGGGATCCTCTATCCCCATACCTATTTATTCTGTGTGCTGAGGGTCTTTCTGCTTTAATATCAAATGTCGTCGCAATGGAAAGCATTCATGGTATTAAGATTAATCCTCATGGGTCGTCTCTCACCCACTTACTCTTTGCGGATGATGCCCTCATATTCATTCGGGCTGCAAATCAAGATGTCAGAAACTTCATGACCATACTTCAACAATACTCTGACTCTTCAGGACAAGTGGTGAATGTTGATAAAACATTAGTGTTTTTTAGTTCCAATATGGGGAGCAACCGCCGTCACGAGATCACTCATCTTCTGGGATCCATGGACTGTGAGTTCCATAATTATCTGGGACTTCCAGCTGTTGGAAACAATGTTTAAAACAATAAAAATTGACCAAATCTTGAGTTTCGATGATTAACAAGAACTAATTTGAGTATATAAAAGGTACTAATGTGTTTGATAAATGTTTAAGGAAAGCAAAGAGGTCAAGTCGATCTTCAAGTCGACTTGGACTTCGACTTGGGTGAAGTCGATCCCAAAGTCGACTCAAATATCGACTTGAGAATGAATCCCAAAAATGCAACAGGTGAAGTCGCAGGTCAAGTCGACTCCACTTGCGACTTGGGAAGTCAAGTCGCAGACGAAGTCGACTCCAGCATCGACTTCAAACAAAAGAAAATGTCCAGCGTTGATTTTGGGGGCACGAAGCTGCCCAAGTCGCAAACGAAGTCGACTCCAGGTGCGACTTGGGTCAAGTCGCAGACAAGGTCGACTCCAACTTCGACTTGAGGATTTTAGACTTGAAGATTTAAAGTTTCAAGTTTATTCCAAGGATCATATTGAACTTGTTCAAACCCAAATGAGATGAAAAGTTCATTCACAAGGAAACAAATTAAGATTCTTGAAGATCAAAGCTAAGATTCATATTCAATGTTCAAATCAAGTCTATCAAGCCAAGGCAAATGTTCAAGCTTATTCAAATAAGGCAACACCCAAGTTATGGAGACCAAGTGAGTCCAAGACTAAGCGAGGAACAAGCATATATCATGCAAGGACTCTAACAGCTCAAAAGCTTTGCAAGGATCAAGCCGAATCTTGAAGAACAAAGCAGCTTCAGCAAAACCCGAGCCAAGTCGCAGGCTAAGTCGACTTCAGATTCGACTTGAGTCGAAGTCTGAAACCAAGTCGACTAAAACTCAGACTTGGGAAATTGGAGGAACTGGAGTCGCAGACGAAGTCGACTCCAGATGCGACTTGGGTTGCCAAGTCGCAAGCCAAGTCGACTCCATCTTCGACTTGGGTATAACGTTCAAATTTTCGAACGTTGGAGTTCATTTATTGCGCACCAACAACTTCCACAACGTTCCAATCCTTCTTACTCTATAAAAGGACAATCAAATGAACATGAGAGTAAGCAATACACACTACTCTAAGGATCATAGAGAGAAAAGAAGTTCAAGAAAGATTTTCAAATCCTTTTCTCCATATTTGAGATTTTTCAAAAGGAAGAAAGAGCTTCAAACTGCAAGTTGCTTCAACAATCATCATTCAAGCTATTTCTGATTTCTTCCTCGAGCTCAAAACTGCCTACACAAATCTGTAAAGTGTAGTTTTTATTCATTTCTTTATTTGGTTGTATAAATCTTGATTTAGCTTGAGTAGCTAAGATCAAGTGTATGCAAAGTAGGGTGTGATTGGAGTGAGACTCATCACCTACTTGTGCAAGTGATTGTATATGCCCCCTAGAGCTTTGAATCTAGAAGAGAGCAAGTGGCTCTAGTTGTGTATGCCCCCTAGAGCTTTGAATCTAGAAGAGAGCGGTGACTCTAAGTGTATTCTTGGAATACATAGTGGAACCCAAGTCACAACGGAGTGTGAGCTTGGAAGAGTGGAGTAGGGAAGGTTTGCCCGAACCACTATAAATCTTGTGTTCTACTTATTTTTACTGTTTTATCTTATTTGCTCTCCATTCGCTTAAAAAGGGGATTAACTTTTTCAAGGGGTTAAGAT
This sequence comes from Annona cherimola, assembly GCA_030490835.1. Taxonomy (NCBI): domain Eukaryota; kingdom Viridiplantae; phylum Streptophyta; class Magnoliopsida; order Magnoliales; family Annonaceae; genus Annona; species Annona cherimola. Next base: position 4,457,896 of record CM059974.1, read on the forward strand.
TTTTAAGTTTACAAAAGAAATTTTAAAGAACCCAATTCACCCCTCCCCTCTTGGGTTAGGCCATCAACTCGGGACCAACAAGTGGTATCAGAGCAGGTCTTTGAGTTTATCAAAGAGATCTTATTGAAATGGCATCCCAATCTACTTCCGTTCCCGCATTTGCTGAAGGCCAATCCTTTACAAGGCCACCGTTGTTTGATGGGAACAATTTTGGATATTGGAAGCTTCGTATGAAGCAACTCATCATGGCTACCGATATGGACTCTTGGATTGCTATCCAAGATGAAGTAATACTGCCTACCGATGAACGAGCTTCCAAATGGACCGATGAGGAAGTAAGAATAGTGAAGAGCAATGCCAAAGCTATGAACTCCTTATTTTGTGCTCTCACTGCTTCCGAGTATGATAGAGTATCCTCTTGCTTAACCGCCAAAGAGATATGGGATACACTAATCTCTATCTACGAAGGAACTTCTCAAGTCCAAGGGACGAGAAGGAATATTTTGATTGGAGAACTAGAGAACTTTAGAATGCTAGAAACAGAAAATATTTCTGAAATGTTTGCTAGATTCTCTAAGATTACTAATGCTTTAAAAGGTCTTGGAAAAGCAATATCTGAATCTGAGCAGGTCATGAAGATTTTAAGAGCTCTACCCGAATCATGGACTCCAAAGATCACTGCAATTGAAGAAGCCAAAGACCTCAACACGCTGAAGCTTGAAAACTTAATTAGCTCACTTATGTCACATGAGCTAATTAAGAAAAGGAATGAAGATCAACACAGGGGCAAAAGAGCAATTGCCTTAAAAGCCGCACAAGACACCGATGACACATCTTCTTCTCAAAATGACGACGAGATTGCTCTACTCACAAAACGATTCAGAAAATTTGTGAGGAAAGGCAAAAATTTCAGAAGCTTCAAAGAAAGAACTCCCCAAGAGAAGAAGAAAGAATCAACCAAGTGCTACCGATGCGGCGGTTCGGGACATATGCAGGCTCAATGTCCAACTCCCGAAGAAAACAAGGCAAAAGAACAAAGAAAGGATCGAGGGAACAATAGAAGATTCCAGAAATACAAAGGAAGAGGCATGTACGTAAATGATGAAGAATCTACGACGAGTAGCTTCTCAACCGATGACATAGAGGCGGAAGAATGTGCAAGAATTTGCTGCATGGCACAAATCGAGCAAGGAGAACAAATTACCTCAACAAAAGACACAAGCAATGAAGAGGTAAGTTCCAAATTCTCCCTTTCTAATTCAAGTTATTCTTCCTCTCATGAATGCCTCAAATGTACTGAATTAGATGAACTACAAACTGCATATGATTCATTATATGAAGAAATGAAGAAATTAGGAAGCAAGTTTACAATTAAGAAGAGACAATGTGATGCAACAATAATTGTAAATGGTAAACTTGCAGAAAGATTAGTCAAATTGAAAGATGAAACTGAATTGCTGAAAATGGAGAACAAATCATTAAATGAATCATTAGCTAAGTTCTCTAATCCAGGAGAAAATGTTAAAATGTTTCTGAATATGACCTCCCAAACACATAAAAGAGGTCTTGGGTATCATACATTTGAGCAAGGAGAAAGTAGCAAATCAAATGAACAAATACTTGAGAAAAATCAAACTAAAAATACATCTATATACAAGCCACAAAAGAAAAATTTTAAGTGGACTAGAAGACCAATGATTGAACCTTTGCATGCTTGGAGACCTACTCCAAGATTACCTTTGGCTTGTAATTTCTGCAATAAGATGGGTCATAAAACTTACAAATATAATTTTAAGAAACTATATGACCATGGTGTTAAATTAGTTTGGGTTCCAAGAAACACAAGATTTGGGCTTTCAAAGTTAGATCAACTTAGATTAGATTCTATTACTAACCCAAATGGACCCATAAAATGGGTACCAAAAAGATAAGATTTATTTCCTTATTTTTCAGACATGTTTTAAGGCCAAGGCAAACAATGAATGGTTCATGGATAGCGGTTGTTCAAGGCATATGACCGGTGAAAGAAGTTTGTTTCATAAACTTAAGCCTTGCAACGATGGAATGGTTGCCTTTGGAAATAATGAAAAAGGTAAAATTAAAGGTAAAGGAAATATACTTAGTACCTCAAATGCATGCATGGAAGATGTTTTGTTTGTTGAAGGACTCAAACACAATTTAATGAGTATTAGCCAATTATGTGATAAAGGATATAAAGTTGTGTTTGAATCATCTATATGTAATGTATTTGATGGAGAACATATCATGTTTAGTGGTAAACGACATGGAAATGTTTATTTGGTTTCACTTGATGAATTGAATGGTCAATGTCTTATGGCCATTGATAATGATCCATGGGTTTGGCATAAAAGGCTTGGACATGTAAACATGGGAAATATAAAGACCCTTTGGAAAAAGAATTTGGTAGAAGGATTACCAAAGTTGAAATATGACAAAGACAAAATTTGCAAGGAATGTCAATTATCAAAACAACCCAAGATGCCTTTCTCTACCAAAAAGGAAATTTCCACCACAAAGCCACTTGAATTACTACATATGGATCTATACGGGCCATCCGACATTCTAACCATTGGTGGAAAGAAATATGTATTTGTCATAGTTGATGATTTTTCAAGATTCACTTGGATAATTCTCTTAGCTAGTAAAGATGAAGCCTTCTCTATGTTTGCAACTTTTGTGAATTTGGTGCAAAATGAAAAACAGAGTACTATTGTGACCATAAGAAGCGATCATGGTGGCGAATTCGAAAACAAACGATTCATGGAATTTTGTAATGAAAAAGGAATTCACCACACATTTTCTGCACCAAGAACTCCACAACAAAATGGAGTAGTTGAAAGGAAAAATAGAACTATACAAGAGATGGCTAGAACTATGCTAAATGAGAGCAATCTATCCAAGAAATTTTGGGGTGAAGCTGTGAGTACAGCTTGTCATGTTTTGAATCGTGTTACCATTCGAGCAATCTTGAAAAAGACTCCATATGAACTTTGGAAAGGAAGGAAACCAAATATATCTTATTTTCATGTTTTTGGATGTACATGTTATGTTTTAAACAATGGAAAAGTCAACTTGGGAAAATTAGATGCCAAAAGTGATGAGGCTATATTCCTTGGTTATTCATCAAATAGCAAAGCATATAGAGTATTCAATAAACGAAATCAAGTTGTAGAAGAATCCATACATGTTGTATTTGATGAATTTAACCAAACTCCGAGAAAGGAGGATGAACTAAGTGATGCAGATGAGACGAAAGGCAAAGAACAACCAAAGGAACTCGAGCTCAAGCCAGAAAATCCAGAGGAAGAAGAGGTAAGTGAAGGTAATAACTCTTACAAACCTCCAACTGATTTAAAGTTTAAAAATGCCCATCCAATTGAACAAGTTATTGGAAACATATATGAAGGAGTAAAAACTAGAAGATCAAAACAAAACGTTTATGGCCAATATGCGTTTGTATCGAAAATTGAACCAAATACCATTGAACAAGCTCTTAATGATGAAAATTGGGTTATTTCAATGCAAGAAGAGCTAAATCAATTCGAAAGAAACAATGTATGGCATTTAGTTCCTAGACCAAACAATCATACAGTCATTGGTACAAAATGGGTATTTAGGAACAAATTAGACGAAAGCGGTCTTGTAATTAGAAACAAGGCAAGATTAGTAGCCAAAGGGTATTCCCAAGAAGAAGGAATTGATTTTGAAGAATCATATGCACCCGTGGCTAGATTAGAAGCCATACGCATCCTACTAGCATTTGCTTCTCATATGAACTTCAAATTGTTTCAAATGGATGTAAAAAGCGCATTTTTGAATGGTTATTTGAATGAAGAAGTATATGTTGAACAACCCCCTGGTTTTGAAGAAAAGGATCAATCAAAGTATGTTTATAAATTAACCAAAGCGTTATATGGACTAAAACAAGCACCAAGAGCTTGGTACGAAAGGTTAAATAGTTTCTTGATTGATCATGAGTTTCAAAGAGGGAAAGTAGACACTACTTTGTTCATTAAGTACAAAAATAAAAATATTTTGATTGTACAAATTTATGTGGATGACATAATATTTGGTGCTACTGACGAAAAACTTTGTCAAGAGTTTTCTAAGATAATGCAGAGCGAATTCGAAATGAGCATGATGGGAGAATTAAATTTCTTCCTTGGACTGCAAATCAAGCAACAAAGTGAAGGAATATTTTTGAACCAGTCCAAGTATGTCAAAGAAATGCTCAAGAGATTCGGAATGCAGAATAGCAAAGGGGCAAACACTCCAATGAGCTCTACAATCAAGATCGACACGGACGAAAACGGTAAAAGTATCGATCAAAAGCTCTATAGAAGCATGATTGGATCCTTGTTATATTTAACTGCTTCTAGACCCGATATCTTATTTAGTGTTTGTATGTGCTCTAGATTTCAAGCATGTCCCAAAGAATCACACCTACTTGCTGTAAAAAGAATTTTTAAATATTTGATAAAAACTACAAACCTTGGACTATGGTATCCAAAGGGGTCAACCTTTGATCTAATCGGCTATTCGGATGCAGACTTTGCCGGATATAAAGTAGATAGAAAAAGTACCAGTGGAACTTGTCAATTTCTTGGACATATGCTAGTTTCATGGCATTCAAGAAAACAAACAAGTGTTGCACTATCTACTGCGGAAGCCGAGTACATAGCCGCCGGTAGTTGTTGTGCCCAACTACTTTGGATGAAACAACAGTTGAAAGACTATGGTATTGATTATGTTGATATTCCTATTAGATGTGATAATACAAGTGCAATTTGTTTGACTAAAAATCCAGTCTTGCATTCTAGAACCAAACATATTGATGTAAGACATCATTTTATTCGTGAACATGTTGAAAATCATGATGTGTGCTTAGAATATGTGAAAACAGAGGATCAAATTGCTGATATCTTTACCAAACCTCTAGCTAAAGAATCATTTTACAAGATTAGGAATGATATGGGGATGATAGAGCTAAATTAGGAAAAACTAAAACAAAGAAATCAAAATTTGAAAAAGGTAAACTGATGAGTCAAGTCGACTCCACGGGAGCGAAGTCGACTCCGCTTTAATAACGAAGTCGACTCCGAGGGACCGAAGTCGACTTCGCCTAGGGCAAAGTCGACTCCGCGCGCGACCGTCCGACTTCCGCGAACTTCTCCCTTTTCTTCTCTTTCTTCTTCCTTTCCTCCCATTTTTCCTCCGAATCCTCTGTTTCTCTCTCTCTCTCTCTCGGCGACAGTTTTCTCCCCCTCCGGCGATCCGCTGTCACTCCCGGCAAGCCGCTGTCTCTCCATCTTCCACGATTTCACACCCTTGGCTCTCACTCTCTCTCTTTAAGCTCTCCCTCTCACAGCTCTAAAGCATTCTCTATTTCATATTCTTCAGTCACTAAAATTCCAATTTCAATGGCTCCAAAAGCTAAAACTCCTAAACTAGCAGTCAAAAAGCCAAGCCAACGGCCAGTGCCTAGGCCATCCCAATCCTCCACAGAGGAAGATATTCCTAGAAGAGCAAGGACTCCATCCAAACGAGTTAGAGAGGAACCATCAACCTCGACGGGTAGACGGGTTCGATTCCAGACAACAACCCAGTCAACTGATAGAGCCCCACGATCAGAAAGCCAACCTGAAAGCTCGTATTCTTCGAGGATTCCTATCAAGAAGGGGCAAGTTCTAAAAATGCCCACTACTTATTTCAGGACAGAGCTACAGCATAGTCGCTTCTACAGAAACTTCTATGAACGAAAGGTATTCATTCCTAAGATCATAGATTTCAAGTTCCTCAACGACTATGAGTTCGACATAGAAGAGTTGTTGGATTTCCAAGGATGGATACAACTATTCAAATCCGATGAACGGATCTATCCTGATCTCACAAGACAGTTTTATTATTTATGGGACAACACCAAGTTTTGCACTTATGTCAAAGGCACTGAAATAAATTTTGGGAGTAGCAACTATCCAGATCAAGATGAAGCCTTGAGAAGAATTGGAAATATTCTTCAAGTACCTTTTGATGAAGAGAGGCTTCCCAAGGATCTGACTATGGACAAGATCTACAATGAGTTAACCAAAAGCAACAAGTACCATGCAGGCACCAAATTCCTACATTACATGGATCTTTCTCCCAGACTCAGGGTTATCCGTCTATTGATCGCCCACTGTATTTTGCCAAAAGGAGGCGGAAGGAATCAATTGAATCCACAAGAAGCAATGATCTTGTGGAAATTAGTGAACAAAGTCAAGATCAGTCTTCCCAGACTATTCCTAGAAGCCTTAGCATCCAGAAAAGACAATCCGAGAGGCGTGTTACCTTATGGATCTTGGATCACCAAGATTTTTGAGCGGGTTGAGCTCGACATTGACGGGGAACCATTTGAAGTCCCCAAGACGACCAACGCTATCAACAAGGCTCTGCTCCAACGCATGAAAATCAATTTGGAGCAGTTTAGGGATGATCGCATCCGAGAGAAGCTTGGCGAGCCAGTCCGAGAACAAGAGGACAATGCACAAGCTGAGGGGGAGCAAGCTCCCGAGGCATCGCCTGAACGGCCTGCATCTCCTCTGTCACACGGATCACATTCTCCTCAAGGATCCGTTGCACCCGAACGCGTGCCGCCTACTTCAGATCAAATGGCTGCACTTCAAAGCCTCAAAAACGAGATCTTGGAAGCTATGGGTCATCAAGAAGATAGGATGACTAGCCTAGTGACCGGTGTGCTGAATGCTATCACTGATATGCATTCCCGACAAGATCACATGGATCGGGAACTGCGTACCATCAAATATCACCTCGCCTCCGGACGTCACAAGAAGAGGCCTATGCCCGAACTCGATCCATACGAATCGGGTTCAGTTCATAAAGCAGCATCTCCCGATCATGATATCTCCATCTACTCATCTGCCCAAAATCGTCCCATCAAACCAATCTTATATCCGATCTCTCAGTTTCAATTCACAAAATCATTAAAAGTTGATCGATTTTTGATAGTTTGACAAAAAGGGGGAGATAGAATAGGTGAGTTGAGTAAAATTTTCTTTTGGGTTGGGTAGTTTTGTATCTAGGTTTCATTTTTGTTTTGTGTTGCATGAAACTTGATACATATATATGCTATTGATGAATGTTATGTTTGCTTAATATGTTATAAAGTATTCAACATGATTTGCTTGAAAATGATTTGCTTGAAAGGTATCCAATATGCCAAAATGATATAATAGTTGAAATTTCAAAAAGCTCTGACCTATATGACAAATGCTCTGTTTTTCAAAAAGACATATGAACATGATTAATGCTTGAAAGGTATCAACTCAAATGAAGTTTTGTCAATCATCAAAAAGGGGGAGATTGTTGGAAACAATGTTTAAAACAATAAAAATTGACCAAATCTTGAGTTTCGATGATTAACAAGAACTAATTTGAGTATATAAAAGGTACTAATGTGTTTGATAAATGTTTAAGGAAAGCAAAGAGGTCAAGTCGATCTTCAAGTCGACTTGGACTTCGACTTGGGTGAAGTCGATCCCAAAGTCGACTCAAATATCGACTTGAGAATGAATCCCAAAAATGCAACAGGTGAAGTCGCAGGTCAAGTCGACTCCACTTGCGACTTGGGAAGTCAAGTCGCAGACGAAGTCGACTCCAGCATCGACTTCAAACAAAAGAAAATGTCCAGCGTTGATTTTGGGGGCACGAAGCTGCCCAAGTCGCAAACGAAGTCGACTCCAGGTGCGACTTGGGTCAAGTCGCAGACAAGGTCGACTCCAACTTCGACTTGAGGATTTTAGACTTGAAGATTGAAGTTTCAAGTTTATTCCAAGGATCATATTGAACTTGTTCAAACCCAAATGAGATGAAAAGTTCATTCACAAGGAAACAAATTAAGATTCTTGAAGATCAAAGCTAAGATTCATATTCAATGTTCAAATCAAGTCTATCAAGCCAAGGCAAATGTTCAAGCTTATTCAAATAAGGCAACACCCAAGTTATGGAGACCAAGTGAGTCCAAGACTAAGCGAGGAACAAGCATATATCATGCAAGGACTCTAACAGCTCAAAAGCTTTGCAAGGATCAAGCCGAATCTTGAAGAACAAAGCAGCTTCAGCAAAACCCGAGCCAAGTCGCAGGCTAAGTCGACTTCAGATTCGACTTGAGTCGAAGTCTGAAACCAAGTCGACTAAAACTCAGACTTGGGAAATTGGAGGAACTGGAGTCGCAGACGAAGTCGACTCCAGATGCGACTTGGGTTGCCAAGTCGCAAGCCAAGTCGACTCCATCTTCGACTTGGGTATAACGTTCAAATTTTCGAACGTTGGAGTTCATTTATTGCGCACCAACAACTTCCACAACGTTCCAATCCTTCTTACTCTATAAAAGGACAATCAAATGAACATGAGAGTAAGCAATACACACTACTCTAAGGATCATAGAGAGAAAAGAAGTTCAAGAAAGATTTTCAAATCCTTTTCTCCATATTTGAGATTTTTCAAAAGGAAGAAAGAGCTTCAAACTGCAAGTTGCTTCAACAATCATCATTCAAGCTATTTCTGATTTCTTCCTCGAGCTCAAAACTGCCTACACAAATCTGTAAAGTGTAGTTTTTATTCATTTCTTTATTTGGTTGTATAAATCTTGATTTAGCTTGAGTAGCTAAGATCAAGTGTATGCAAAGTAGGGTGTGATTGGAGTGAGACTCATCACCTACTTGTGCAAGTGATTGTATATGCCCCCTAGAGCTTTGAATCTAGAAGAGAGCAAGTGGCTCTAGTTGTGTATGCCCCCTAGAGCTTTGAATCTAGAAGAGAGCGGTGACTCTAAGTGTATTCTTGGAATACATAGTGGAACCCAAGTCACAACGGAGTGTGAGCTTGGAAGAGTGGAGTAGGGAAGGTTTGCCCGAACCACTATAAATCTTGTGTTCTACTTATTTTTACTGTTTTATCTTATTTGCTCTCCATTCGCTTAAAAAGGGGATTAACTTTTTCAAGGGGTTAAGATTTTTAAGTTTACAAAAGAAATTTTAAAGAACCCAATTCACCCCTCCCCTCTTGGGTTAGGCCATCAACTCGGGACCAACACCAGCATAGTTGGGTAAGTCCAAAAAGGCATGTTCAAAGGTCTTAAAGAGCGAATATGGCAAAAATTTCAAGGTTGGAAGGGCCGACTACTATCCTTGGGGGGGAGGAGATTTTAATCAAAGCGGTTGCCCAAGCCATTCCAACATACATGATCAGTATTTTCTTGCTCCCTAAATCGTTCTGTAATGAAATCAATGGGATGTTAAGCAGGTTCTTGTGAGTGAGATGGGAAATAAGCGCAAAATGAGTTGGGTTGCTTGGAAAGACATGTGTCAGTCAAAGCTCATGGGCGGACTTGGGTTCAGGGACATCCATACCTTTAACTATGCTCTCCTTGCCAAACAAGTGTGGAGGTTGTCAACTCTCACCAATTCTTTATGCTATGAGGTTCTTAAAGCAAGATATTTTCCGCATGGTGACATATGGAGGTGCCAGGCGAAACCCTCTGATTCCTTCACCTGGAAAAGCATTCTGAAAGCTAGAGATGTGGTGCAACAGGGATGTAAATGGCGAGCGAGTGCAGTTTTTCAAAGATCCGTGGCTGGACACTAGGCTAATAAAGGCTGGTCCTCTTCCATCATCAGTGCAGGAAAATGTGATGGTTAGTCACTTCATCAATGACAGAACTAGATTGTGGAACAAGGACCTTATTGTGGCTGTTGCGGGGGACATGGGATGGCGAGCAATAAACCTTATTCCCCTTCCACAAACTCCTGAGGAAGATTGTGTATTTTGGCAACATGAACCAAATGGGGCTTACACTGTAAAATCCGCATACAGGTTTCTGTGTGGCATGTCCTATAACTCCTCTAATTCTAAAATTTACAGGGCTATATGGAGAACAAAGCTCCCAAGCAAAGTCGTCATATTTGGGTGGAGGCTGTTCAAAGATGCTCTACCAACAATGAAGAATTTGATTAGTAGGGGTATTGTGGTGGATTCCCTCTGTCTTTTTTGCAGGAATGGTGACGAGGACTCGAACCACATCTTCGCGACGTGTGCTTTTACCAGGACAATCTGCCAGAGAGCTACAAGACTCACCATACCATGGGGCACGGTTCAAGATATTTTGAGAATACTTGTTGAGAAAAAGAGGATTGATGACCTTGCTTTTTTCTTTCTCTGCTGTTGGAAAGTGTAGTTCTTACGGAACAAGCTTAAAATGGAGGGAGCCCAACCGGTGTTTTCTCATATTATTGATTGGTGTGTGGAATTTTTGGATCAGTACAGGAGGGCAAGATTCCCCACTCATAATGGTATGTGTTCGCAATCTTACCGCAAGTGCACGGGTCGTAGATTGTAGTATATAAATTATCGTTCCACGGGGAATTCAGGACTGTAAATTTTTACTTTTAAATACTTTCGTGTCGGATATAGAGAGAATATAGCAAATAAAACAGAAAAGTGGAAGAAAATTTAGGAAAAGAAATTAATGAAATGGGAAGAGAAATTTGCAAATTTTAATGAGAAGATGAAAATGAGAGTGTGGGTATCTAGGGTCTAGGATTTTACATACGTATTTTGCAATTGGTAGTGGTATAAATATTTAATTTGGATATTATTTGTTAAAGGAGAACAAACCCTATTTTATCCTTGCACCTTCTCTCGAAACCTACAAAGCGTATCCCAATTTTCTTAATCACCTATTCTCATGGGATTAAGTTAATTAGAATCCATTAAGATTTGTGGTTTGTTCATGGAATTTCCTCAAGGTTATCATGCCTATTTTCATGGTCTTAGATTTCCGGGTTTAATATCTTGACTATCGTATATTAGGCTTCCACCTCTCGGTTCCATCACCTAATATATGGAATCATGCAAAAGTACGGGCACATATACAAAGCAAGCTTAAAAATCACAAGATATTAAATTAACAAAAAAAATATCCATCATAAATAAATTAAAAATCCGCACCACATTGCATTATACGCATGCTACGTCCTAAACCCCAGATTTTAAGGTTTAGCCAAGCATGTTCAAGTTCAAAATAAAATTTACATTACAATCCATCTTAAACAAGTTATCAAAAATTAAACAGAGAAAAGATAGAAAAGCTTATTGTATTGAAGCTCCAATGGTGTGTTGGTTGCTCCACACAATTCGCCGGTCTGTCTTTTGCACGTGCTCTCCACCTTACTCTCCTCTTCTTCTAAAATCCTTGCTCTGAATGATATCTTCTCAAAAATCCGCCGTGGAGCTCTCGGATTTTCTAACTGTAAATCTGCTCTCTCCCCTTCTAGTCAAAATTCTCTTTTTTAAAATATTCTGATGCTGCCCTCCCACACACTCCAATCTGCTCCGGAACGCTGCTTTTATAGCCCACACCTCAATTTCTGTGGGCCCCATCTCCATCAATTTCTATGGATAACATAAATGCATTTCACGTGAATTCAGTGAATTCATTCGGCGGACAACATGCTGCTGATCTTGGTGGGGTCTTCATAATGAATGCATTCGGTGGATTTATGGAAGTGGGGTCCAATGCTGTTGACTTTTGAATCGGGTTACATGAATGCATTCGGTGGATGAAAACAAACGTTGCTTTAATGATTGTTATTGCTTGGGGTCCACATTCAATGGGCGGCTTGGATTTTTGCATGATTTGATCTTGTGGGGCCCATTCGGTATAATTTGTTTTCCTGCAAAAAAAATATATTTAAATTATTAATTGGTAAAAATCATTAAAATAATTTCAAACCCGTTTAATTTCATGGCAACAAATAAAATATAATTTCAAGCCAAAATATTGTGAAAATTTGTTTAAATTGCTTGAAATTAATATTTAATACCCAAATGTTGCAAAATTACATTTTAAACCAAATTTCATATTAATATTAATTAATTACCCACCAATTTGGTATAAAATATCCACAAAATATGTTACCAAATTCTAATTATCAGTATGGTGGATGGGCCGCTTGTGGCTGGATGGACAAAACCGCCGAACGATGCTTTCAGGATGAATGTGGATGCCCGAAATCTGAGGGATAAACAATATTTGGGTTTTGCAGCTGTCATTCGTAATTCTAGGGGTTTCTTCGTTGCTGCAAAGGGGTGGAGAAGAATGGTTGCTATGGAGCCTTTGCTGATGGAGGCTACCGCTTTTCTTTTGGGGGTTAAATGGGCACTCCACCTAAACTTCAATTATATCCAGTTGAAGACTGATTCACTGTGCCTTTTCAACTTTATTTTGAATGACTGCCCCATCTGTTCTCCGGCTGGAAATGTGATTGGTGAGATCAAGTTTTTTCTCTCTGCTTCCAGCAAGATCTTTGTTCACCATGTATTAAGGCAAGAAAATATGGTTGCTCATTCCTTAGCCGATTTTGTATCTATGTCTTTTTTGGATAACTATGTATGGTGGGATAACCCACCTCATGTTATAATGGAGAAAATTTGTATAGACAATTTTTTGGCAATGAAATTATCGGATAACTTCATCCCTTCCCCCCCCCCCCCCCTTATTTTCTAAGGAAGTCGGGATAAGGTTTTTCCTTTCATAAAAAAAAAATTATTTTTCAACTTAGGAAATCAAGTTTCATCAAAATCAATGTTTACATATGCCTCATTGACAAAAGTTACAAAACTACAAAATCGACATTAAAATTGTTTAATTTATATATTTATTTCATACCGATTAATTCTAAAATAACAATTTATAAATATTGTTAAGCAGGTATAGCCCACACAACGAATGAATTTTTTTTTTTAATTTTTTGTATTTACGACTCAACCTAAGTATAGATTAGAATTCTAGCTCCAAAGGTGTAAATTCATCAATATTGCAACGGAGATATGCTCCAGAAAATAAGAGAAGCTCTCATACCAGGATTCAAAGCCTGAACCTGAACCTCCCACGTTCTAAGCGAGACTCTCTACCACAAAACAAATGATTTCTAGTTTCACAACAAGATGAGTGAAATAAATTTTGTTTTTAATAATCAAAATAGGGCAAATTGCGATGGCAACACTGAAGACTTCGATGGTATCGGCAAAATGACACGACCAGAAGTAATCCTCATATAACTGCACTCGGATAGCTGCTGAAATCAGATTCTAGTAGTTTTCTACTCGGTAATCACGTCTTACCTGGGCTAGAACATGACCTCTCCTGAATCCTGACTAGTCTACTCTCTGAAAGCTACTTTTGCCATTGGCCCGGTTTAGATCAGACCATATTATTATAATCCACCATTCCTGGCATCGGGCAGTTCATCATGGACAATCCAGTAGCAGGAGCTGGAGGAAGGAAAATTTTAAATACAACGAATCATAAAAGAGCAACCACAACTCAAAAGTTGTCTGATTGCAATCAATGCATGCTATATTGGTCGAACTAGCAGTCGTTGGAAAAAGGAAAGAATTTAAAGACAACAAGCCATAAAAGAGCCATCATATCACAAATGCTGTCCGACTGAATGTTCTGCTACATTCTTGCCATATCGTGCACCTTCAGAACAATATTGAGAAAGGAAATCATATAAACACCACACCATGTTCTCTATGCATCAGCCCAATTTGTCCACATTGTGCTGCCAGAATCAAACAGAATTTGGCCATCCATAGGAAATGAAAGAGGTATAGAGTGTATACTTTGGAAGAGATGCAGATGATATCAGTTCCATTCTGGAAATCAAAACATAAGTAAATCCACGTGAGCTCCGTACTCAAGCAGCTACTGCATTTTCTGTCTTCCTCTTCTTCTAAATCTTTTCGTTTTCTTATTTTTCAAGTTTCTTTTCTGCTTCTTTGTCTGATGCCAGCTCACCTCAGATAAAAGGAAGCTTAAGAAATGTTACTGAAAACACACATCAAACATAACAGTACCTCCTTATATTGTCAACCCATGGACAGTCATCAGATCTTCTCTATCTTTTCTGCTTTCACAACAGGATTTTCCTTTGCAATGGCATCCCGACCTGCACTTTTATAGTCAAAAGTGCACGCATGCTTCTCAGAGTACCGATGGGAAGAGCAAAATGTACCCCCACAACGACACTTGAACCCAGTCAACCCAATGCGCTTTTGGCAAGACACACAGCGATTTGTCAGCCGCTGATCGGTAGTAGTAGATGCAGACCCTTCAATACTCAGATTACCATGTCCAACATCCACCTCTGCCCTTCCCACAACTGAATCAAGTTGCATGGACCTTGATGCAGAAGGCATCTTATCCACAATGTGAACAACTTGGGACATTTTCAGCTGCTGCTGCTGCTTCAAGAACTGATCTCTGTAGCATTTCGAGCAAAGATTATTAGTTGTAGCACTGCCAAAGAAGCCACAGTTGTTTGCACACAGGACAAGGCCTTCAGGTGTCTGGCATTCAGTCTCATCAGTTTCCTTCTTCCAGCTCTCTTGTGCCATGCTTAGTGCAAGAACTCCAGATCACAATATCAACAAGCTGAAAATCTGAAATTCAAGATAGCCAGATGTGTATCAGAGAAGATGGGGAAAATGTCACTGAGGTTCAAAGGTGATTTCTTTGACCAATAAGTACAACTTGGAACAGTCACCAATATCAAATCTGCCTGCCTTCCTCTCTTCCAGTTGGTCTTGTCAAATTCACCAGAGATGTTTTATATTCCAAGACTCCAACCAAATGGAGCACAGTTACAATCTCAAACTCGTCTTACTGGTCTCGTTGAAGTCACCATGAACGTTTTATATTCCAAGACTCCAACCAAATGAAGCAGAGTCAGTCTCCAACTCCTCTTAAAATTTTCCAGATTGAAAAGGCAATTAATTAATGTCTACAGTGGAGCTCTTCAAATTCACAGGGGATAGAACACAAGGTGCAAAACCTTGAAAGGACAAATTTCTACCCAGCATTATCAATCTGCAAAAACTAAACAATGAGATCTTTAAAAACAAAATTATATAGACAAAAGAAAAGGAGCAAGAAGAGAAGAAAGAAGAGAAGTAAGAAGAGAAGTAAAGGGAAAACACAAGTATGCAAAGAATGGGCATCAGTTTCAGGATAAACAACGGCAGATAGATTGTCAAGCCCCACAGTAATCAGCAATGATCAGAGGGAAGATAAAACACAACACCAATTTGTAAAACACAACAAAACAAGTAAAGAGTCAGGACAGAATCCAGATTTCTTACATAATTATTAAGACAATAGCATATAAGCCCTAAACTAGTGATAGTATCAGATTCCTTAGTCAAGGTCCATAATGACATAGACCAGGTCCTGCAATGCAATCTCGCACACGTTGTAATTCAAGAAACTCCACAGAGGAACATCCTGCAATGCCTTTATCCGAGAAATTAATTTTCCTCTTTTATGGATTCTATCAAGATAAATTGAGAAAGGAGGCTTATTCTTCAAGGAGACATAGTAATGGATACACAGTCAAATTACTATCATAGTATTTTGCCTGAAACAAGGGTTAATATCAAATATACCCACTCCATTTGCCCTTAATTATAGATATACCTACTAAATTTGAAAACTTTCACATATACCCACAAAATATCCTATTAATTTCAAATATACCCAGTATGGCAGCTAGGAACGTTTAATAATTTTAAAATCCCAAAATACCCTTAGTTGATTCAGCATCTATTGTCATTGTTCCCACTTCTAAACCATCAAAACTCATTCTACCTAACTTCTCTTTTAAGTCGGATGAGTTTCCAACTTCTATGGTAGCTAAAAGACTATCGTTATTAAATTATAAGGGGCATTTTGAACATTTCTTATGATCGATACAGTGATTTTTAATTATGCCTAACAAAATAGGTACAAATGATATTCATCCATACTTGGCGGGTACATTTGCAACTCTTTAAGCTTCGTGAGTATATTTGTAATTAAGTGCAAATGTAGTGGGTATATTTAAAATTAACCCCTAAAACGAAGACAAATTTATAATGATTTATTCATAACATAAATGATATATCTATTTAGAAATTGAATGAAGGCAAAAGTCATCGACCTTGTACCTCTAAATAGTGCAGATCGTACAAGATCATTAAATTTGCAACAGGAGAAAAACCAGTTTTCCTTTTCCAGATTTTAAAGATGTAATAATCAATATCATCAATATCAGGGGAAAAATTCACTTGGACAGATAACCTAGTTCCAATCATTTACTGAAGAATGCCGGGTTTGAGAAAAGCAACTGGTTCATCTTATCAAGAAATCACGAATTGATCAGCAAGGTTATACCAGTAATGATATGATTGAGCATAGTGTTGTTGATGAAAATAATGCTTCTCCTACTTACATGGTTGACTCACGAATTATGCAGCATGGTGATATAACACTTTAGAACATTTTAAAAACTGCAAGATTGAATCATGTCATAGGGATGTGGACAACTGCAAGTGTGAGGCATGCACACAACATAAGTTGGTTATAGAGTATTCCTTTGACCTGGAATCAAAACTGTTATTGAGTTGAGGGAAGTTTTTATTTTTGGTATTTTCAAAGATGAGTTTCCTGTCCTCCATGCCTCCAAAATGAAGACAAGAAACAACACGTGGAAAAACCATGACAAACTTTGGAGTTTTGACTTGGCCATGATTGTATAACTTCCCCGTTGATGAAAGCAAAGTAAGGACCAGGATGATGTCAAAAGGCTTGGATTAGTCAAATAATTCATCAGATCAGCTACTACCAGCGCACGCATCAAAAAAATCACATTGCTGGTTCTTTCATATGAAAGAGGAAGGTGAACATTGAATAATGTTGTGTGAAGGAGCAAAACAATTCATATACCAAAATTTTGAGCAAGAAACAGATCTCGGTAATTGAAAGAATTTTTAAATTCTGTACCATATTGTCAAATCCAGTCAAGATCCTCAGAAGCGAGACAAAAAAATCCAAGAATATCACACTGTAAAGGGGAAAAAAAAAATTAAAAGAAGAAACTATGAAATCCAACTGAATTTGTTATGAACCTTCGAGAGAATTGTAATTCGATGGGATGAAACCTCCAGCCAGTGTTGATGACTGGATGAACATGTGCACCTATTAATAGGTCAAAATATGCATATAATCCATTCATGCTCTGACTTAAAGGGAGAGTTGTAACGGCTTGGTAAATATTACTTCGCCTCCCAGATATGCTATTTTAGAAATATCCACGAAAATAAATTCCTGCAGAAAAAAGGGAATCAGACCAATGAATTTCCAGAAACTGAACCTCCAGTTTCGTTGTAGCGAATGAAAAATAATCTTTTTCCGGGTAGGAAACATCATCCTTTCCATGTGACCATCCAAACGATATCGACCTCGAGACCAGAACAGAAATCACCAAAGACAAAAAACAAAACCAACAGTACAATGATCATAGCACTGGGACAACGGAATCAGATCAACAATCAGGATGAAGTAAATAAACCTAGGTCAGCCGCACTAGAAGAAGAAAGGATGAGAATTTCCAAACGAATTCAAATACAGCTATCAAAGTCTCGAGCTAGCAGATGTAAAATCTGACACACGGATGGCCACGACGCTTTCAGAGATCCATACTGGAAACTGAGATCGAGCAAAGCCGACAATGGAATCAACGTAAAGCGAAACTCGAAAAAAAGAGAGAGAATTAACCTTGATATCCGGAGGCTACAGCCGAGAGAAAGAAGAATATTGTTTTTGGCTCTTTCCTTGGTCAGGAGTCATCCACCCCGACGAAGCATCAAGACCTGCAAAAAAACGCCTTTCTTGCACCTTCCATCTTGAGGTAAAATATACACGAAACTGCGTACATTTTTTAAACCTGGGTAGAAAAATTCACTTCATTTATTATATTTAATATTATTTATATTATTTTAAATTTTTTTAAAAAAATTACTTTATATAGTTTCCATCTATAAATTTGTAAAATCAACCTAATAAAATAATTCAATATTAAAATATTAACTTTAAATTAGTTTTTTCAAAACTTAAACCATCTAAAATATCAATAATATATAGATAAATAATACTACAAAATATTGATATATTCTAATAAATGTGTGAATAAATCTAAGTATTTTTTATAATCTACTCATTAACACACTTATTTTTTAACAAATGTGGCCTATTTTCATTTTGGATAGAGATGAAACTTGATTTTTTAGCAAAACAAATAGTTTTAAATACTATAAATATATTATATTTTTCATCAATAATCAACATTTTAAAAATAAAAAAGAGTTTCACAAAAACACTTCTATAAAACTCGATCTCATGAAATATTCTAAAAATATAAATAAATAAATTACTGTGGAACTATCAATCATTGTTCATACTGAATGTTTCGTTTAGTGTGGGGAGATAACCACACAAAAAAATTTAGTGTAGAAGTTTCTAAATTGATACAAAATAATATGATATCATATGGATAATAATGATAAATAAACATAATAAAGTTGAAATAAATAAATTAGTTGTATAAATAGTTGTGAAAAAAATTATTGAAAAGTATTGTAGTTGTATAAGAATATATAAAAATATATATATATATAGTAACGGTAGAGATTGAAAATTTTTAAATTGAATGTGTATTTGTTTTTCAACAAAATGTTTTAAACCAAAACTTTTTATTTTCTATAATTTTCATATTTTTAATTGTTTATTCACATTTTTTTGTACAAATTATCATACTTTTTTAATCATTTATAAACAACTGCTCATACGAACAACCTATATATTTTAATTTTATTCTATTTATTCTTCATTATTATCCCAGTCATATCACATTATTTTCTCTCACCACAAAATATATATGTTACAATTGATTTTATTCCCTAATATACCTACCGCATTTGTAATTAGTCATAAAAACACGCAATCCATTAGTTGACGTTTATTAGTTAATATATAAAATTACTAACATTTCAATCAAATCTTGGATATAATTGAAAAAATAAATATCACAACTCATTGATACCCTACTTGCACATGAGCTTGGAATTTAGAAAGTCATAATTTTATTTTATTTCTATTTTATTTTATTTTTTATTATTTTATAATAAGGGTATTTTGGGCATTTAAAATAGTTTAATTAATGTTTTTTAAAGAAATTGACATTTTTTTTTATTAACAATGGATGTATTGGGTATATTTAAAATTTTGAAAATGGTTAATTATAAATATATTCACTAGGTTTGAAAACTTTTACATATACCTGTTAAGTATAGGTAAAATTTCATTCATACTCATTATATCAAGCATAATTAAAAATCGTCGCTATACGTTATATGAAATATCCAAAATGTTTCTTATAATTTAATAATGATAGTGATTCAGTTATGATAGAAATTGAACAATATAATGAAAACACATCTAATAGGAGAGAAAAGCTATATAGAATTAGTTCTAATAATCTGGATATTGCATAAATCACAATATACATCGGATTAATATGATATAGTTTGAGATTTTAAAATTATTAAATATTTATAGCTGTCATAATGAGTATATTTGAAATTTCACTCATACTCAGTGGGTATATGTGAAAGTTTTCAAATTTAGGGTGTGCTTGGCAATTCATAAAAAATGTTAAATTAAAACTTTTTAATCTAAAACTTTTCACTCTCCACAATTATCATATTTTTTAATTATTTTTTCACATTTTTCTATACAATTATCATATTTTTCAATCGTTTCTAAGCAACTATCTACACAACTAACCTATATATTTTAACTTTATCTTATTTACTACTCATTATTATTCATATCATCTCACGTCAATTGACAACTTTTACCTTCAAAAAGTTTGTATCAAAAATTTTATTCATTGTCAAACACACCCTTAACGAGTATATTTGTAATTAAAGACAAATATAGTGAGTATATTTGAAATTAACTATTTTAAAAATATAATAATATATTTGAAATTAATACTAAGCATAATAAGCATGAGTGGAAAAAAGCTAAATAAAAAAAAACGAATGTTTGGAATGTTAGGTGGAAAATAGCGAAGCTTCTAGATTTTAGAGAGTTATCTACATCATAGAGGTTAATTGTTGATAAATAGGGAAGTTATGTGAGAAATAATTAAAATATTGAGAAAAATATTAAAAATGAGATCATTGTACTAATTAAACCAATCAAAAATTATTGAAAAAATGTTTCTTATTTTGTTTTCTTCTTGCCTTAGGTGTGTTTGATGAGTGATAACATTTTTCGATGAAAAGTTTTTAATATATAAGTTTTTAAAATTAGAAAAAACAATATAATATGGGTAATAAAAATGAGTAAATACAATAAAGTTAATATAGTAAATACAATAAAGCTAATATATATGTTAGTTGTATAGGTAATTATATAGAAAATGATTGCAAATTATAATAGTTGTAAAGTAATTTATGAGAAAAATATTTTAAAAATGTAGTTATGAACAGTAAAAATATTTCGTGGCTAAAATACCATTGTGAATGTGTTTGTTTACTCTTAAAATTGTTCAATGTGAAACTTTTCGATCTAAAATATTTTATTACTCGCGATTACTTTATATTTATAATTTTTTATTCAATTATTCATTTATAATCATCACACTTTTCAATCGTTTATACATAATTACCAGTGCATCCAGCTTATTTATTTTAAATTTGTTATTTTTATTCACTTCATACCCCTGTTATGTTCATATCATTTTTTTCGATTTCGTTATTTTTAAGAGTACTTATTGTATCGAAAACTTTTTAATATTGCTTGTTATACGAGATCATGTCTCGTTGAGAGAGCAACCCCACTTCTAGGCTTGTCTTCAACATTTCACATGGAGTAGTAAGTGACGACGTTTTTCTTCATACATTGAATATTGTTAAAAAAATTGTAAAATTGTTCCAGAATTCGATTGTAGCATCAATTAGATGATGTAATATACAAATATTCATAAAAAAATAAATCTAAACTTTTTTAGTTCGCATGAATATTGTATTTTTAATTATTTATTTGCTTATTCTTATATAACTATATTACTTTTCAATCATTTATACATATTTATCAATACATATAATCAATTTATTTTAACTTTATTATATTTATTCATCATCGTCGTCACTGTCATATTATATCAACTTTATCAATTTTGCAAATTTTTACATTAATAACTTCTAGTTGAATCTTTTATTACTTTTCAAGCACATCATTACAAATTTTACTTTGGTCCAAAATCATCTGATATAACCTTCTTTTTACAAATTACAATAAATTATGTTATTAAATTTATATATGATACCCCATCAAAAAATTTATATATAGTCCATAAAAATATAAAAGCATAAGGTTCTTTGTAATTTATTTTTTAAATAGTTAATTAAAATAAAAATGTTCAATTTATTTGTATACATGTGATGCATAAATAATTAAAAACACAAGGCATGGATTAGATATTAAAAAAAATTAAGGGGTTCATCCCTGCATGTGAGAATTGTATTGTAAGATTGAATTTTAATTAATCAATTTTATCGTAGTGTTTGTTCAGTAACATGCCAATTTTGTCTAAATTGTGAATGTATGTGGAATAATAGAAGGATGGTTTGGATGATGGAGGATGTGTTTGGCAATAGGTAAAAAATATCAAGTTAAAAGTTTTTGATTTTTACAACCACCATATTTTTTATTTTTTATTTTTACATTTTCTCATACAACTACCATACTTTCTAATTAATTTTACAAAATACTCACAGAACTAACATATTTGTTTTAACTTTATCATATTCAATCTTCATCATTACTCATATCATATTATGTCATTTGATAACTTTTATTCTTTAAAACTTTTTATTGAAAGTTTTATGCTTTCCCAAACGCAATCTGAAATAACTGAAACATCATTGCATTGAAGGTTCAAATAGAATTGAACTTTCAACATAGTAATTATGAATTAACAATTTTGGCGTATTCTCGTTTACACAGAAATTGTTCAAATTAAAAAACTTCACTTTCTACAAGCGTCTTATTTTTTAATTATTTGCTAATGTTTTTTATATAATTACCTTGTATTTTAATTATTTTACATAACTAAGCCATTTATTTTTCATCATCGAAAAAACTCATCTATTGTAATTTTATAATACATACTTCTCATCATTCTCTCCATCATCATGTTATATTTTATATTTAAAAAATTTATACACACAACAAGGCACATGAGCAACACGTGTTGACTGTACTAAGAAGATCATATCTCGTTATATGTATATGCTAAATAAACGATCTTAAATTCAATGCATGCGTTAGATATTAAAAATTAAAGGTGTTAAGTATTTAAAAGGTAAATGTGTGTTTGGAAAGAGATAATTTTTTTGAATACAAAATTTTTAGTGTAAGAATTGTTAAATCTGTAGAAATTGATGTAATGTGATATAGATAATGATGATGTGTAAAAAAAATAAAATTAAAAAATATATGTTAATTCTATAGATAATTGCATAGAAATAATTAAAGAATAAAGTAGTTGTACACGAAGATGCGAAAAAATAATTTTAAAATAAGATAACTAAAAAAATAAAAAAATTTAGATTAAAAAATCGAACTTTATATTTCTTCTCATTACTAAACACACCATTAGCAAATGCTTCGTCGCATGTAGATTCTCTTCAAATGTCATTAAAATCTATTCATTTAAATAACATATTAATTTGTAACTAAATTATGCACTTGAAGGGACTAATATGAAGATACTAGAAACGAATATAACAAAAATTTCTAACACAGCAACATTATGTTTTTAATTATTTTTATATAGCAATGCATATGTTTAATATATTTATTTTAATTTTAATTTTATATTTTTTATTATTAGAATTTAGAACACGTTATTTTTTCAAAATATTCATACCCAGAACCTTTCGTCAAATCCTTTTAATTTAATTTAATTTTTTTTTTAAACTCCTTCCCGAGCACATTTTGATAAACTCAACCGACTGCAGCGTGCAACCGATTGCACGGGATATTTTCCTATGTATATATATGACTCATTTGCCTTTTCCCCATCGGACCATTCTTGAAATCTCATCCGCATATCTTCCCACCGTCACTCGATCCAGCAGTCAAAAGCGCTGCGCTCTCTCTCTCTCTCTCTCTCTCTCGCGTCCTCAGCTGGAGACAGAACCCTAAAATCTACCCCCCCCTCTCTTCTTTTTTTGCCTCCAGATTTCCTTCCCTTCCTATAAAAGAATCAGCTGTTTAAATCTCCACCCCTGAAATCCGCATCCTGCCGTGTTTCCGACCCGAATCCGCCCTCTGATCCTGCTAAAAACCGTAGAAATCGAAGAGATCGGGTTCAGTTTCGGTCGGAAGAGGGGAAAAGTGAACGGATCGACGGATCCTGGGTCTCTGTTTGCACAGGACACCATTTTTTGAGAAGTTATTATTTCGAAAGCGATCTTCTGTAGACCCTAGAGTCTAGGTAGATCGTTACGGATTGCCACAAGAAGATTTGAAATCAGCAAAATCAACGCCCTGCTTTTGTCTTCAAGGGTGGAAACCCTCTAATCTCCAAGAATTTCTACCCCTTCTTCCGTCCAGGGCAAAAATCAACAGAGCTTCTACTAGGAGGGTACAATGCTGCCACTCGCGGTTTTTTTTTTCTGTTCTTTTTTCTGCCAGTGTCAAGATTCCGTAGGTGCGAAGATACCTTGTCGCGGGGGGCAAATACGCTGTTTTTTTCAAATTTTTTTTTCATATAAGTTCAAATGCTTCGCTTGTGTTGCCTTTCCCGAAGAGGACACCATAAGTTCCGATCTTGATTGCTTGATCTTGGGTCTTTGGAAGTCATACAATATGTAACTAGTGGATATTAATTGAAACGGTTCACGAATGCTATAAATTAAAGTCTATCAGAAATACCAGACACCATGATCCTGGTTCTTTAACCCAACCTGAATTTGTTGATAACGTGTCTGCTTCTGGAACGTGTTGTATTTGAATCTCTTGCTTTTCTCCCTTTCATTCCTGTGAAATTTCTGGAATTCGCCCTACATTGAAATGGAAGCCTCGACGGTTGACATCAAGTTATTTTGGGAGCTTTCTTATAGATTGTCTTGAATCATTCAGCAGTTTTTTCCTGCACGTGTTTTTAAATTTATAAACAAGCTGGTTTCAAGTTAGTTTCCAGAGATTTGATTTTAGCGGCCTTAAAAAGTTGGAAATAAAAGATCAGCCTTCTCTTAAATTACAGAATTTTACACAGGTCGCTGTTTTCTGTTTAGAAATGCTTATTGGGTATAATTATGGGCTGATTCCAGCGTTATTTTTATTCGCTGTAGTAAGTCCTTTTCGGGGTGAAAGGGAAACGACTTCCAAGAAAATATGGCTGATCAGGGCTTGGAAGGGAGCCAACCAGTAGATCTTTCCAAGCATCCTTCTGGAATTGTTCCCACTTTGCAGTAAGCGTTTTTGTTTTTTAATTTCTTGGCCCTCCTTGTAAAGAATGTGAAGGTTCTGTTGTTGATTGCTGAACAGTGATGGTTTCTGGTTGAGAATTTATCAAAGTGCTTTTCGTGTGCCTTGGGTAATGTGGAGGAGGCAAGTTATGGTCGTGCAAATTAGAATGTACTTGTCAAGTTGGATTATTATTTTTCTTTAATTTTAAAATTTTTTTGGGAGTGCTGAGATATTTTTGATAAGCACCTCCATTTTGGTGGTTTTTGGCCGTATGACCGAAAGAAACAGGGATGGGATAAAATTGTGTTAGGAAGAAAGGAAGTGTTGTTAGCCGTAAATAAATAAATTAAAGAGGAATGATCCTGTTAGCCCGGGCTAAGTAAATGCTTCACTTATCTCACTTCAAAAAATCTATTTAAAACAATTTTTTTTTTTTTTTTTTTTTTTACTTTTTTCTTTATACACTTGTTTATCTAAGTGTATTTGATATATGAATCAAGGTTTACCATTTTTGTATATGTGCATATATTTTTTTTAGATTTTTAAACATAAGAGTATTTTAAATACATATATACACAGATGTTTAAAAATCTCAAAAAAATAGATACACATATTCAAAAATGGTAAAACTTGGTTATATGTTAAATACACTTAGATAAACAAGTAACCGAAGAAAAAAGTAAAAAAAGTTGTTGTAAATAGGTTTTTTAAGGTGGGCCAAGTGGGCATTTACTTAGCCCGGGCTAACGGGATTACTCCTCCTAGTTAAATGGATTTGTTTTATTCATTTGTTCTCTATAAAAAAGTGATGATGATGGAAAATACTTAGAGAAGGTAGGAAATCTGGAATATGAAAAGAGCACGTTATAGGATCAGCGAGAGAAGAACTGGTTAAGTCAGGTGTAGATAGAGGCAAGATAGCTAAGCTTTTTTGAGAGGAAAATGCACGCAATGAGGTGTAAAGAATGATTCTTAGGAGTAGAGTGGGCTAGTTAAATGGCACACAAAATAAATCAGGAGCAGAAAAAAGTGGATAACATCTCTGATTATTTCCTCTGGCATGATATTCAGAAATACAAGCTGTTACTTTGGAAAGGAAAATAATTGGTTTTCTATCTCAAGATTATTAAATGAATAGCAAGCAATCATTGTTGACTGATGATATGTAATTGATGATTATTTCCTCTGTTGTTTTACACTTACAGTGGCATGCAGATCTCCTCACTTTTTTGGTTCATGGCAAATTACTGAGAAGCCTGTAAGGGGAAGATAAGCCAAATGGATTCTAGTAGCTAATATTTGCCATGAGTGTTGAGATTTGGATTTTGCCACTTTCTGTGCATTTTGCCCCCACCTGTCTTTCAAGGAGTTTCAAGATTATACCTTTGTTAGATGATGCATGTGCTGATGGTTCTGGCCTAACCATTTTAACCATGTTTGATTGAATGTCTAAAAGCATTATTTCTACTATTAACCTTGACTGCATGTTTGATTGAATGTCTAGAAACATTGTTTCTACTGTTAACCTTGACTGCAAGCTGGACCTGAAAGCCATAGCCCTGCAAGCTCGAAATGCTGAGTACAATCCCAAGGTACAATTACAAATTGTTTTGGAGGGGATTTATCTCCTTCTACTGTGTAACTTTTATTTGCTGCAAAAAAGGAAAAGGAAAAGAAATGCAGCAGTTAAACAATTTATTATGAGTACTGTGAGTTTCAACAATCTTGTGGGTACTATTAAATCATCAATGGTTGATTGCATTATGACATGGACCTCTTTTCCGATGTTAAATACTTAAATCGTTGACATCAAAGCAACTTCACATGTTAAGTTCTGCAGTTTTTGAGTTTTGATTGGTCAATAGTTCATGTCATTCTGTTGGCTACTTCTGTAGTTCATGTGGGGATAAATTTATAATTTTGTCAACATCTCTCATTACACTTTTGTCCTATATAATATGTCAATTTACTGTACCAATATGCTTTTAAGGGATAAATTTTAGTATTAGTTTCTTTCAAATGATAAATTTTAGTACATCAGTGTTAAAAAACAGGTGGGGGACAGCATGTTGAAGGGTGAACCCTGAACTGCTTTAAATGCAACCTGGTGGAGGGATAAAGACAGTTGGAATTCTAGCAAACCTGGCTGTGGTAGCATTAGCTTTTGAAAGTGAGGATGGAGGTGCTATTAGGATTTGAAGTTGCACACTATTTTGAATATCTAGAAATGGATTAAGGCTTGGATAAGTTTTCTTTTCTTTTCAAATGATTAGAAACAGGTTGTGTAAGTAAGGTTGCATTTCCCTAACCCAACCCTAGAAACCAAAGAATGGATTACAAAATCTGAGCCACCTAGAATTCGGGTTACAGAGTTCATGTTCAGATTTGGCCTAACCTTAATTGCACCCTACTTTGCATCTAATGCTTGGGTCTTACTACTGAATTGTTGATCGAGAAGCAAATAGGAATGATTAGAACTATTTTTGTTTCCAACATAAACATTAGAAAGTGAATTTCATTTTGTAACATGCTCTACCAAGCAATTTTGTTAATTAATGAACTAGCTAACACATGACAATATGACAAACAAATTTGAGTGCTGAATTTGGGTTGCACAGTTCATGTTTGGATTTGGCCCAACCTTAATTGCACCCTACTTTGCATCTAATGCTTAGGTCTTACTGCTGAATTGTTGATTGTTTAGCAAATAGGACGATTAGAACTATCTTCATTTCCAATACGAACACTAGAAAGTCATTTCATTTGTAACATTCTTTACCAAGCAACTTTGTTAAACATGAACTAGCTGACACATGACAAAATGAGATTTTTATTTATCATTTGAGAGAGAGGGATGGAGGGGGTCAGTTGTTAAAATTTAGCTCATGTTAAAATTTAACTTATAATTTTTAAAATTAATTATAGTTTTTTCAGAAACATTTAAGAAGTCAAAATATTTTTTCAAAATTTGAGTGGTCAATTGACTAGATTTTGGAGTAAAACAAATAAAGTGCTTAGAAATATTGTTAGAGAGAATGACAGGCATGGGAAAATATAGCAATTTTCTTATGTAATTGGATTCTTTGCATTTGGTTACAACGGATGCATTTCTGTGGGGAAATAATGAAAGTGCCATAAAGGTGAAACGACTTTTTTAATAAAGATAAAAATACATCTGGGGCATAGTTGCTGGTATAGTTGTAGGAAAGATGCAATTTCCTTGTCTCTTTCTGTGAGATCAATTTTTGGCCGGGTAATCAAGCACATTGGTATTTGGAAAAACTTATTTCCTAAACAAATCATGCAAATGATTTCTGCTTTTTTAAACCTTGGTGAAGTTCAATGGGTGATACCTGTCTTTTAAATTGGTTTGTCTAAAAGCCTGTGAGGCTACTTTATCGCATATAGACCCTGGTATTGCAGGGTCTATGTAAAAGGCCATCGGAATAAAGGATTATTAGTTACAAGATTTTCAAGGCTTTGGCTGTTATTGTCCACCTTGGCATGCATTTTTCTAAGAGTTTTTTTTCATCACTCAAGATGAACTTGTGGAAAATAAAAGCAACTGTGTAATTTTTAAGTGTTGGAAATTCAGTTTTAACATGAGTTTGTTGATATGGAAGCCCAATGACTAAGAAAAAGTTGTACTTTTATATTTGTTGTATGGCCATGACAGCTGTCATGATCCAAAGCTACGATAAAAGTATTTTGCTAATTCTGCATTCAATGATGTTAAGACTCTGAAACCAAGACTTGCTTTGCTGTAAATTGAAAATTTCAAGCATGCTGTGGATGTCCTGTAGTTGAATGTCTTGTGCATAATTGATTATTAACCCTGTGTGACAATTAATTTATTTGCCTTCTCAAATTCTTCTTACAGCGTTTTGCTGCTGTTATCATGAGAATTAGAGAGCCAAAGACCACTGCTTTGATATTCGCATCTGGAAAGATGGTGAGTTAGTACTTGATACTGCCTAAACTTGAGTTTCTGCTTTTTCCTTGTCTATTGTGGTAATCTGTTTTCTTTGTTGATCTGCAATAACTATAATGGGTATTTTTCCAATATGGGTCAGTTGTTGCAACCTTTGTCATATTTTTCACAATTTTTGGTATCTTTGTAAAATCTAAACCAGCCATTTTTCCCATTCCGACATATTTTTTAATACCCTAAAAAAACTGCTTTATTAAAGGCAAGGGTAGATCACAATGAATGCATTTGTATAGATTTTGACTGAAAAAAAATTTGTTTCGTAGAGCCTGCATAAATTGCTTACTTGAATGGTATTCAATATATTTAATGAGTAAATTATGATAAGCAAGATGGATGATTTGGATCTTACGAAAATATCATCATCTATAAAATTGAAGTGGTTAACAGTGTACTTGGGACCTTGGATACTTGGAACAAATATCCTACTTTTTAATTAATAAGTTATTCATGCAAAAGTAGAATAGTAGAATTATATGAAATACAATTGATAAATATTTAATTATAAGTGATAAATTAGTTAATTGCAAAAGTATATGCTGTATGAAACATTTGTAATCCGATATACATGTACTATGATCTTTGATCATCAAATAAATTTTTATACACAAAAAAATTTTATTTGTCAAATCATGTCTAAGACGTTAATCATGAATATATCATTTCTTCAATTAACATCAGGGATCTATATCTTTCAATCTTTGTATGGTAAAGCAAAAAGGTTTAACCTATTGATCAGTTCTTTAGGCTTCTCTAACAAAGATTTTCACCCAATATCTATTTCTTGGCTTATTCAGTTACCAAATTATGGTTTGACAAGTGAAATTACCTTTTTATTTATATTGGATCAAGTTCGATTTAATGAGGGGATCTCTACAACAATCTTATTGGAGCTTTTTTATTTGGGTCCACTGCAGTAATTTGAAAATATATAAGCTAATTATAATCTTGAATGCTATTTATTTCATTAGAATTTAAAAAATGTTCTTATTTCATACTTTTATGTCCTTTTGGTGGGAAGAGAACATAAATGGGTTCATATTTATTGTCAAATTATGAAAAAAGGGAAGAGAACATAAATGGGTTCATATTTACCATCAAATTATTCAATTCTTTTCCACAATGTATGAGCCTTTTATGGGTTAAAATTTATGTTGTTAACTAAATGGGCGACAAATCTTATGATCATTGCAGATCTTGTCAGAATACTATAGTGGATACAAAATTAGAAGGTTCCCCCAAAATGGCAAGGCATAGGCTTGCTGATAACTGGATTTGTCCTGCCTGGTTGTACCCCTAAATGAAAATGTTTAGACCTGTGGTGCATTGCCCTAAAATGATTGGAATAAGGCTTTAGTTAATGTTGATCTCCAGTTAAATGTTAATCTTGTGCAATCCACATCTTAGCACTTGTATTCTTTTCTTGGGGCAAGGTCAACAGTGTTTTATTTTCCATCCTACATAATGGTGGATTTTTTAAAGTAAAATGTATCTCTTTTTTCATGAAAGCGTTTCATGAATCTCCTGCAGCTGTTTTCTGAAATTCAATTCTGAACTAAATTTTTTTTTTTCCAGGTTTGTACTGGTGCTAAGAGTGAGCAACAGTCCAAGCTTGCAGCAAGGAAGGTATTAAACTGCTGCATAAATTCTCCACGTTCATTCTGCATTTTAGTGAAATTTATTCGAAGAAATTTTCTTTATGGCATCTTTGATTTTCTGAAGTTGACTTTTTTTGTTCGTTTTAGTATGCCCGTATTATTCAGAAGCTTGGTTTTCCTGCAAAATTTAAGGTATGCTGTGATGACCCATCAAAGGACTTTGAGGCTTTGGTCAATGTACTTTCTATTGATCTCTGCCAAAAATTTTTGGCTTGGCCGTGTTCTGCTCACGCTGTTGTTTGCATTTTTAGGATTTCAAAATTCAGAATATTGTGGGATCCTGTGATGTCAAGTTTCCTATAAGGCTGGAGGGACTTGCATATTCACATGGTGCTTTCTCCAGTGTGAGTTGCTAATCTCTCTGATTGTACTTCATGCGAATGCTTACTGTTGTACAATCATTGTTTTCTGTTGTTATTATCATCAATTTCGTGGTGAAATAATTAGTTTTCTATGTAAGGGTTTACAAATATGTATGGATTACCTTTGATATTATTCCGATACATACAAATCTATCATGGACATATTTAGGAAAAGAATTTATCCATTTTATTATCAAGGTAGTGTCATGAAATTACATTTACTATGTTTTTTCTTGGAAGTAGAAAACTTGAAAAATTTTAAGTATATATTACTTTTTATTGTTCACATATTTCTATTGAGGGCCCGATCTGTTGACTTGATTTTCTTGGAGTGGAATTGAATGAGAAGGAAATTATGTCAGCAACATAGGAGATGATTACAGCCATAAAATAATTAATTAAATTAAAATAAATTGAAAGTAGCAATTGAAAATAAAGTTAAATATGAAATTCTGTTCTACTGATTCTCTTAAATGCATTGGAGCCGATTCTTTGTTTCTCTTTCCAAAATTTGGTTCTATCAAATCTGTTTATTAACGTTTATATGATCATTTACTATAATTTTCATTTTGCTAAAAAATGGCTAGCTTCTGTTTTACATACTATGCTCTAGGTATGTAACCATTCAGGAATTAGCCAATTATGCAATATAGTGTGTAAAGAAGTAAGTAAATTATTGGGACAGAAAGCTAATCTTCAATTACTTATTTAAGTTCTCTGCACCACTCCATGACTGGCAGCTATCTTGCTAAACCTATATTCTTGCCAAATAGTTCCTTTTTCTCTGTGCCAGAAACCGTGGCATTTGACTGGTATTTTGCAGAGAGCCTGTTTGAGTGTGTTAGGGGAGATCTCAACCACGCCAGAAGGGGAAGGAACCTGCCTCCAGTGGTGTTTTGCCTTGGACCTACTAGACTTCCGGCGGTCGAGCACAAGAGAAAATGGGTTTGAAAAAAAAAAGGAAAGAAGTGAATGACCATTGTGGTTCCCGTTTCTGGGACTGTCCCCAAGTATTTATAAATGAAAGAAGGCTAAGTAAACTAAAAACATTAAAACATCCCCACCCAGACCTAATGCGGCAACTGCCCCGGTCTCCTTAGTGATCCTAGTTGCCTGCTCTGCGTCCTTTGCATTCAGTAATTGTGCATTCTGTTCTTCTCTCTTTATCTAATAGCCTATATGAATCTGTACGGAAAATTCGGGGTTTCAATTAAGTAATTCCATCATATGCTAAAGGAAACATGCAAAGGGATCTAAAAAATCAAATATTATATTTTTGTAGAACTTTTACATGACATGGCCATAGCCATATGATGCCAAATATAGTTTGTTTAGTGAAACAAGTTGTCTTATCCTTGAAATATCATCAAGATACTTGATACATCTCCAACCATTACAAACTGGAGTAAAATTATAAGAATAATTGTTAATTTTTTTTTTTTTTTTTAAAAATTTTACTTCTGTATTTTGCTAAAATTTGTAAGATTTCAGATGGACATTGGCGAGGCAGCTCCAATATTACTGCGGTACATGTTGACATAATCAGAAAAATTCATTATATGTTAGATGTGTTACTATTATTGTTGTAGCTGTTTCTATTAGTCATTTTTTTTTTCTGGGCTTCCCGAATGGGCTGTTTTGTTGCAAACGCAGCTGCATAATGATTCCTTATACACAGTATGAGCCAGAACTATTTCCTGGACTGATCTACCGGATGAAGCAACCAAAGATTGTACTCCTGATTTTTGTCTCTGGAAAGATAGTTCTTACTGGTGCCAAGGTCAGTTATCATCCCTACTTTTCTTTCAATTGCTTAGAATCCTGCTGTCCTGCACTATGCATTTGCTTTTATTTTTTCCACTAAAGCGCATTATGTTTTTCAGGTCAGAGATGAAACTTACACAGCATTTGAGAATATCTATCCAGTCCTTACTGAGTTTCGGAAAAGCCAACAGTGGTATGGTTTTTTACAGTTTGAATTCTGGCAATGCAATTTATATTCTTACTGCATCTGAAAAGAAGTCTCCTTACATGCACAAGTACGTGGTTCTCATGTTAGGAATGCTAGTATCTTTAGAACTCGAGCAATCAAAAGAATTGCAATGTTGATCAGTTTGGCTACAGAAAATTTTAATTATGGGCTTCTTTTCATATGAAACCACGTGCAATCTACATCCCTTTGACTTTTCCCAATTTCTAGATTTTTTTAATCCAAGCCATTTATTATGTTTGAAACTCTTTCTTTAGGCAAAGGTATGTTTGGGAAGTGATAAAACTTTTGATGTAAAAGTTTTTAAAATTGAAGAAAATGATGTGATATGATAGGGATAATGATAATAAAGAGAATAAAATTAAAATAAATAGGTTAGATGTAGAGTAGTTGTGTAGAAATCACTGAAAAGTATTGTGGTTGCATAGGAAGAAATAAAGAAATAATTAAAAAATATGATAATTGTGAAGAGTAAAATATTTTAGATTGAAAAATTTTTGGGGTAAACAAACCCCCCACTAAACATAAACAATCAACTTGATTGACAATTTATATAACCTATAATGTAAAAAAAATAATTATAAAGACTTGTGCATTTGCACTTGCTTTGGGGGATCATATACAAATCTTGATAAAAATGATTTTTTATATCATACAAATATCAGCGGAGGAGAATATGATAGATGACTTGGATCTCAAATAGAAATAAAAAAGACAGAAATCCAAGGGTGGTGCAGACTGCATCTGTTTTCTTAGATTAAAAAAAAGCCTTTCAATTATCGCCATAAATATAGATGCTGGTATCTTCTCCATGGTACCTTTATTTTTTTAACTGTTGATGTCTTTACCTTATGCAGACTGCCTTTTATACTAATGTGAATATTTTACTGCAGCAGTTGTCGTCTGTGTGTCATAATAAATATTATGACCAGAAATGTGGAAATGCCAAATGTATCAATAATTTAATATTGGTGCAGCGCATGCAGATTTTTTCATATATATATATATTTGAAAAACAGATCCTTCCATATTAGGTTCGACCATTATTTCAATAATACTGTTGAGAGTATTCCTCGCCAGGAACATGGAAATGTGGGACAAAGTATGTCTTGTATTATTGTCAGCATTTTCCCCTAGTATAGTCCGCAGTCAGCACTTCTGCTACTGAGCCATCAGCTGTTGTTTGTCTTTGAAATGTTATTGGTTCTGTTTCCTTCGACACCCTTGGATTATATTTTCATTGTAACTTCTGAATCACAGCGATAATTTTCTGCTCAATTGCTGTCAGGAGTTGCACAATTGCTAAAATTTATTTGACTTATAGAGTGAGAATATCCTACAACGCATGTGATCATTTTGTTGGTGGAGCCTTTACAGATTAGTCAGTTTATTATTATTATTATTATTATTATTTGGTAAATCCTCAGCTATTTTTGAGATGATGATGAAATAAAGCATTTTAGTTCTGATTCAGTGATTCTCATTGATGCATATTTCCCCCTTTTGATTGGAACTGGCAGATGCTAGAGTTGTGGGAATTTGGGTTTTGATGAACAAGGCATAATTTCCTGCTCTGAATTTCTCCCAGAAGAAGGCTGTTATTTTTGCCTAAACTGTATATAGAGGCCAACAAAAGATTTCTCAGAGGAACTGCAGAGAAGGTATCTGGGATGTTGTTTGATTCTGAAGTCGCCACTTCTGCGGGAAGATGCAAATGAGAGGGATGCGCCATGCTCACGATGACGAGGATGTTGATAATATTATGCCAGTTTGTGGCAAAAATTATAGAACCCTCTTTACTGCTTTTGATTTGAAAATGTATACATAATTTTCTTATGTGACCAAAACAAAATATGTTCCTGAATAAGGAATTTTCTAATGTGTATCTTGAATTATTGTTACTCTGGAAATGCCTATCAAACAACACCTGCGATTATTTGACGGACTAGAGTTACTGTGCCGGGACATTGCAAAATCTTCGTTGAAGTGTGAACTTGTGTGCAATTAGAGGATTAGTGATATCTTTCTTTTAATTGCAGGCTCTGTAAAAAGAAGTGAACTGAAAAATTGTAGGCTGTCTTTGCTGTGGTTAACATTTTTTGCTTTTTGAGCCAGAGTGGACTAGGCTGCAGAGGATTTACCGAGTCTCCTGAAGCTGCAAAATTCTTGCACTGCTCGAAACTGGGTTGTAACAGAATTCCTTTTACAGAGTAGGCTACGCGCACAGCAAAGATAAAAATTGTCGCGAGAAGGCATTTTTCGCGAGAGTTCTAATTCCTGCCGACTAATATCTTTTCTTGGAAAATGAAATATAAACAAAAAGGATGATAAAGAAGAGAAATCGAAGTGGATGATATTATTGACATCTTTCCTTCTGGTCCTTAAATATAAAAGAAATGAGATTGAATGGGATGATATAAGAATGAGCTTTTTTTAAATATATCCACTATATTTGACCTTAATTCTAACTATATTCATTATGTTTAGAAAATTCCAAAAATCCACTCTGATATCAAAAATGTTCATTTTGCTAAAGACTATAAGTTAATGGTCAATTGTTTAAACTCTGGTTATATTTTTGGTGAATGGCCAAAATACTTTTTTTGCAAAATAATAAAAGATGAAATAAAATAAAAATAAGAATGAAATTAGAGTTCTTCATTTGTAAAATTCTTGTACAACTTGGGTATTGGTTAGTTAAGGATATTTAAAATTTCGAATCCAATCTTAAATTTGTTGATAATATTGGTAATTTCATAAATGGGTTAGGACATTTATCAACATCTGTAACAAAGCAAGTATTTTTAGAATTAGATATAAGCATAGTGAATATATTAAATTTTTTTGAAACATAATCGATATATTTAGGATTTAAGTTATATATTTGGAAAATGAGTACGCTTAAAATTACTCAGGCTCGGTACACACGAGTGTATTTAACTTATTATTTTTATTTTTTTGAATTTTTTTACGCAATTGTTAATCTAAATGTATTTAACACGTATATCAATTTTTACAATTTTTAGATATTTGAAGATATTTTTTTAGATTTTTAAAAATCAGTAGCATTTCTAGTCATTTAAAATTACTATAATACCATTGATTTAAAAATTTTTCAAAAATATTTATAAATTTTTAAAAATGGTAAAAATTGATATAAATGTTTGATATAATTAAATTAACAGTTAGGTAAAAATATTTAAAAATAAAAAATAAAAAATGGATATTTGTACCTGTGCACCGTGCAAAGGACAACAAGAAAACGAGCCTAAATAGGGCAGGCAGGTTTTAGCCGTTAGCTTCGAAACCCCACGAGTCACGTCAACCCGCTCCAAACCACACCCACCCCCCCCCACCCCCCCCCTCCTCTCCGCGCCTCTCTCTCCCTCTTCCCCCATTCCTTTCCGCCATGGATACATATTCTTCGCCATGAAGCAAAACCTTAGTGATTCCCATCCGTCCCATGCTGTCCAGGCCGCCTTGCCTTTCCACTTCCTTCTCCAACCCTATTGCTTCCCTCATCCACAGAAAATTTACCGCGCCAACGGCCTTCAAGTCTCACAGCCACTGGAACCTCCTCAGGGTAGAGCTTCTGATGCCTATCGCCAGATTCTCATTTCTTGTCGTGGTTGTTCTTTTTTCTGTCAGCTACTTGTTTCTCATTCTTTCCTACTTCTATGAAAACTGCAGCCATTTATCTGTAGTGTTGCTTGGACGAATTCTGCTGGTTTCAGTCAATTCGCCGCTTGTCGCGTTGTTGATGAATTCTCTGATGGCGAAACGGTGAGGTGCGCAACGGAAGAACAGCCCATCAAGGGCGGCTTTCGTGTCCTCCATTTAATGGAAAGACGCGGACTGCGTGCTGATGGGATGACCTATTTATGGCTATTGGATGGATGCTTAAATTCTGGAAAGCTGTTGGATGCCAAAATACTTCATGCGAGGATTCTAAAATCGGGTTTTGCGGCAGAATGCAATTTGGGGGAGCGGCTTGTTGAGCTTTATGCCAGTTTTGGCATGTGGGAAGATGCAGTTAATTTGTTTGATGAAAT
Organism: Annona cherimola; assembly: GCA_030490835.1. Lineage (NCBI taxonomy): Eukaryota > Viridiplantae > Streptophyta > Magnoliopsida > Magnoliales > Annonaceae > Annona > Annona cherimola. Next base: position 4,494,391 of record CM059974.1, read on the forward strand.
GTGCACGAGAAGTTTACGTGCTTGGAATAGTATACTTTGTGGATATCTTGCAAAAAGCATGAATCATAGAGTATTAGAAGCTTTCTCGAGAATGGCCAATGAGTGTGCAGAGCTGAATCATATCGCATTTGCTACAGCTCTAAGGGCATGTAGTGTGATTGGCATTTTCTTTTTCCAGTGTGCAAAACAGATACATGCGAAGCTTTTGCGACATGGGTTTGCTTATGATTCTATTGTCGGCAATCCTTTGATTGATTCCTATTCTAAAAATGGAAGAATAGATTCTGCTCAGTTAGTCTTTCAAGGATTAAATTCGAGGGACAGTGTTTCATGGGTTGCTATGATCTCTGGTCTGTCTCAAAATGGTTATCCTGAAGAAGCTATTTTCCTCTTTTCCAAAATGCAAAGGTCAGGAATTTGTCCAACTCCATATTTGTTCTCTAGTGTTCTGAGCGCTTGTACGAAAATTGAGTTATTTGACCATGGGATTCAGCTTCATTGCTTGATCTTGAAGTTGGGATTTCATTCTGAAATTTTCATTGGTAATGCACTTGTGACATTGTATTCACGATGCCAAAATATGAGTGCTGCTGAACAAATGTTCACTAAGATGCACCGACATGACAGAATAACATATAATTCATTAATATCCGGACATGCCCAGCAACGGAATAATGATAGAGCTCTTTATTTCTTCCGAAAGATGCAACTTTCAGGTTTTCAACCTGATTCTGTGACTATTGCCAGTGTCTTGAGTGCTTGTGCCTCTGTTGGTGCTCTTCAAAAAGGCAGGCAGTTACATTCGCATGTGATAAAAGCTGGCCACTCTTCTGATATTATCATTGAAGGTTCTTTACTTGACTTGTATGTGAAGTGTGCAGATATTGAAACTGCTCATGGATACTTTGATTCCACAAACAGAGAAAATGTCGTTCTGTGGAATGTGATGCTTGTGGCTTATGGACAGATGGGAAACCTAGAAGAGTCTTTCAAATTGTTTTCCAGAATGCAAGTCGAGGGCATGGAACCAAATCAGTACACCTACCCTAGTGTGTTAAGAACATGTACTTCATTGGGGGCCCTTGATCTTGGAGAGCAGATACATAACCAGGTCATTAAAACTGGCTTTGTGCATAATGTTTATGTATGCAGTGTGCTGATCGACATGTACGCAAAATGTGGATGCCTGAGAACTGCAAGGGAAATTTTTGACAGGCTAACTGAGAATGATTTAGTGTCATGGACAGCCATGATCTCTGGCTATGCGCAGCATGAATTCTGCATTGAAGCTCTAAGACTTTTTGAAGAGATGCGAAGTAGAGGAATTCAGTCTGACAACATTGGCTTAGCCAGTGCTCTCAGTGCATGTGCCGGGATGCAAGCAGTTCAGGAAGGACTACAAATACATGCTCAATCATTTGTCTTGGGTTATTCGATGGACATCTCTGTTGGGAATTCTCTTGTGACTCTATATGCTAGATGCGGCAGAATCATTGATGCTTATTCAGCCTTCAAGAAAATTGAGGCCCCAGATGAAATATCCTGGAATAGTTTGATATCAGGATTTGCACAGAGTGGTTATTGTGAGGAAGCTTTGCAAGTGTTTGTCCAGATGAATAAATCAAGTTTTGGGGCTAATCTATTCACATATTGCTCTGCAATTTGTGCTGCTGCTAATATACCAGATGTAAAACAAGGGAAGCAGACTCATGCAAGGATGATTAAATCAGGTTATGACTTAGAGATTGAGGCTGGTAATGTCTTGATTACACTATATTCTAAATGTGGAATAATTGCAGATGCTGAAAAAGAGTTCTCTGTGATGCCTGAGAGAAATGAGGTGTCATGGAATGCAATGATCAATGGATATTCTCAACATGGATTTGGTCAGGAGGCTCTTGAGCTCTTTGAGAAGATGAAACAGAAGGGTTTCAACCCAAATCATATTACCTTTGTGGGAGTGCTATCTGCTTGCAGCCACGTGGGCTTGGTGGCAGAAGGCCTCAGCTACTTCAAATCCATGAGCACAAAACATGGTGTTTCTCCAGGGCCTGAACACTATGCTTGTGTTGTGGATATCCTTGGACGAGCTGGACTGTTGAATCGCGCAAGAGAATTTGTAGAGGAGATGCCTACATTTCCAGATGCAATGATTTGGAGAACGCTTCTCAGTGCCTGTCGTGTTCATCGTAAGTTGGAAATAGGGGAGCTTGCTGCCCAGCATCTTCTTCAGCTGCAGCCACAAGACTCGGCAACTTACGTCCTCCTTTCTAACATTTATGCGGAGGCCCGAAAATGGGATTGCAGGGACCAAACAAGGCAGCTTATGAAAGATAGAGGAGTGAAGAAAGAGCCAGGGCGGAGCTGGATTGAGGTGAAGAATTCAGTGCATGCATTCTTCGTTGGTGATCGGCTGCATCCTCTGTCAGATGAGATTTACAAATCATTGGAGGATTTAAATGAGAGGGTGGTCAAAATCGGGTACGTTCCAGACAGATTCAACCTCTTGCATGAGACTGAAATAGAGCAAAGGGACCCAACAGCACTGGTTCACAGCGAGAAGCTGGCAGTTGCATTTGGGCTTATTAGTTTAGCTCCGGAGATACCCATCCATGTGATCAAGAACCTGCGAGTCTGTAAGGATTGCCATAATTGGATGAAACTGGTTTCAACCATTTCCAGCAGGCCGATTGTGCTGAGAGATGCCTATCGCTTCCATCATTTCAAAGATGGCTTCTGTGCTTGTGGAGATTACTGGTGAAAGTTGAATCTAGTGGAAATTTATTTTCACAGGCGAGTTCATTGTTGCCAGGTACAGCAGACGATTCACTAATGACACTGAGAATTGATAAAAAGTTACTATTACAGCACAACCCGAAAAAGATGATGTCAATCATAAATAAATAAAGATCATGATCTTCAGATGTAGCCACCGTTGACACGGATGACTTGGGCATTCACCCACTCTCCTGCATCACTAGCCAAGAAGCCCACTAGGGGCACAATGTCCTCCACAACTCCCAGCCGCAGCATTGGGCTCTCCACTACTCTTGCCTTGATGGCCGCCTCCGTCTTCCCGCTGAGGAACATGGGCGTCAATATTGGCCCCGGGGCTATGCTGTTGGCCGTGATCATGCTGCCACTGAGCTCCCTCGCCAGTATCTTTGTCATGGTCTCCACTGCTCCCTTTGAAGCAGTGTATGCTGAATAGCCCGGGCGCAGTGATCCCACTGTCGATGAAGAGAAGTTGATTATCCGGCCTCCGCCACCCCGCACGAGGCGATTGGCAGCCTCTCTGCAACAAAGGAATGTGCCCTTGCAGTTCACATTAAAGATGCGGTCGAACACCTCCACGGGGGTGTCTGCTAGCAAGCGATAGGAGCTGTCAGCCAAAGCTGCTGCAGTGATAAGGACGTGGATCTTCCCGTCGAATGCAGATTCTGCCGCGTCGAATAACTTCTTCACTTGCGCTGGGTCGGAGATGTCTGCTTCAATAGCTATGGCATTGGGGTAGGAGAAGCTGTGGATCTTGGAGACGAGATTATCTGCGGCGGCCTTCTCGTCAGCTATGTGGCCAATGACTACGTTGGCACCGAGGGAGGCGAGGTGGATGCAGATGGCACTGCCTATTCCTCCCGTCCCACCAGTGACGACGGCCACTCTTCCTTGCAACGTTGATGTTGTTGAAGCGGACAGCCGGGTGGATTGCTGCTGCTGATCAGCTGTCGTAGCACAAGCCATGTTAGTACTGTCCATGCTAGTGTTTTTTGGGTGGAGTCCGGAGTTGAGTTGAGTTGAGTTGAGTTGAGGGGCTAGTTAGGTTGTGAAGACGAATAGAATTACGTGGTGGGTGGCTGTAAAGAATTATATTAACGTCGGCACGTGCAGGCGGCAAACAACTAAGCTGGAAAGAAATGTCGCATGATTGATTCTCTCTTTTCTCAATGACTTGGGCACATGTTTAATTTGTCCTGTTCGTGGTGTCAATTAATATATATGTATTCCCCCCACTTCAATCATACATAGACAAATTATCCAATGCATTATAGGGCTCACCTGATCATAAATACAAAATCTATTTCGCTTATTGTATTTAGAATTATTCACTTCATTAGCATACTAATTTTCATCTAAAATAAATATATATAGGTTTCATCTGAAAATGATATAAAATTAACATAATAAAATAATTTAATATAAATATGAAGTGTTTAAATTAGTGTTTTCAACATTTAAACCGTATGTTTTTACATGGATAAAATATGAAGTATTTAAATTGGTATTTTCAACATCTAAACTTAATGTTTTACAACATGGATAAATGATTGTATAATATATTATTATATTTTAATATGCATGGGGCCGCATCATGTATTTTTTTTTTATTTACTCCTTTAATATGTATATAACACGAGAAATCATTGAATTTCTATGTATGATCCACAATAAATGCAAGTGGATAAAAGTGGAGTTGGAAAGAATTAAACTCAACAAATTTTTTTCCCCATTGCGACAACGTTACTGGTCCGATTGGCAATTAAGCCAATAAAACATGCAATTTAAGTCACAGACATGCACTCCCGTAGAATTTTTCATGATTATTTACGAGATGAGTGTATTAATCGATTTAGAAACCTACGCGGTATACACTTGGATTATCTATTAGCATATACGTAATGATACAGCAAAGAAGGGAAGCAGATTAAATGACCGCCAAATCCCCAAGCGTCCTCTGTTTTTGGTGTTCTTACTTCTTACAAAGATGAAATATTATTCAGATTTCCTTTTTTTTTATGGGTATCTTTGCAATTATCTTAGCTAGTATTATAACGAGACTTTGAGACATTTTTAAAATTTTTACATAGCGTTCCGATAGACAATTAACAATATTTTAAAATTTCCCGCTTGGTGTATACTCCCATCAAAATTTTGAGAGACCCGCTGCAACGAACATTTGAACCTGTTTTGGCCCGCTGTTTGGCCAAACGAGTCACCACGATACTGCCGTGGCATTATTTAGATTTCCTTGGTGTTCTTAAAGCCATGAATTCATGTGTATATGTATGTGTATATATATATATATATGTATATGTGTGTGTATGTGTCTATATATATATATATATGTGGGAGTGGGTTGGATTGGCGAATATTTTCTGCATGCACATTTGCGTTTCTAGCCATCAATTCCATGCGTGTATCTTCCCTTCTTTCTGTGAGAGCTGTCTCTGGAATTAATGCAATATATACAGCATTAATTCTTGGCCTGGAACGGAATTAATGCAATATATACAGCATCAATGTACGAATATCTTGGCCTGTAAAATCTAGGTAGCCAAGAAGGCCTTGTAATGCAAATAACATTTAGGATTCTTTTTTCTTTTTCTATCCCAATTGAAAAGACGATTTTATCCTTTTAATTTTTTTTAATTAAAATAAATCAATCTTAAATTCTTAATATGACTTTCGAGTTATTTAATATCTTATATTAATGATTTATTATCATTAATTGAGTCATGTTATGGTTAAATTATCTTAATTAAAAAATTTTAAATGGATAAAATCGTCTTTTCAATAAGGCAAATAACAGTAGTTTTAATGACATGAGTACGAGAGGAATTCATGGTGAAATATTATGAGTATAAAAGAAATTTACAAAATATTATGGATATAAGAAGAATTATGCGTATTTGTTACGAGTACAAGAAAAATTATTCAAGAACAAAACAAAAACATAAAATGATAAAGAGCCCGCAAGTTAAAAGATTCCTGCTCATCGTTAGTTTGGAACAGAAGCGAGCTTTCGAAGACCAGACGATATGCTGAGATTAAGTACTTAAGTTTAGCAATTCAATCCACATAATAATTCTACGCACCAAAAATTTGTTGGGTGTTCTCCCACGTGTGGAGATTTTCACGTGGTCCAAGTGAGGACTACACAAGTTGTTGCACTTCTGGTTTTTGCGCAAAACAGAGCCAAGGCTGCAGCGTTTTTCGCTCTCTCTTCAACGCGTTTTTACAGCCGGAAGATAAATCTGCGGTTTAAATTTGTTATCTTAGATTTCGTAAGATCCGTCCTTCGTTATTTTCTTTATTGAAATTCATCATGACGAAATTCTCTAATTTTTATCAGGGAAGATGTTGCGATGTAATCCCATTATTCTATGAGTCCGTTTGGTAAAACAGAAAACTCGTCCAACATGTTAAAACTTTTTAACCGAGGGTGCGTTTGTACAAAACCCGTCATCTCACCACTGTCAGCTATCTTTCAAACAGCCTCTTTCTGTTTGCCCATACCGCATTTTCTTCCTTCCGAGCACTGCATCTGCATAAGAAGTCCTCCATTTTTAATGCCACTCACACTCAATTTTGCATTAACGGCTGGTGTATTTAATACTCTTGCACTTTTAATTTTGTTGATAGCTTGGACAGTATAATAGCGGGCATCAGAATTGGGACAAATTTTGCACTGCTAAAAATTGCCAACGAGTTTTATAAAATACCAAATAGATCCTATAGTGTAAGTTTTGCTTGGATTAGGTTCCATGGTTTTTCTCCTTTATCAAAGAGGGATTTTTCATGTAAAATTATGGTGTATTTTTGGTGGGTTTGATTCTTGATTATTTGTGATATTTATTGTTTGAAATTAGCTATTCCTATTTAATCTACACAAAAGGGAGATAGTCCAAAAATCCCAACGAGATGCATTCATAAAGATTTTAAAATTTCTCAGTCTGACCATTTAAAGACTATGTAGAATTAGCAATGCAGCACAATTTTTTTTTCAAGCATATTTAACTCTCGCACAAAGAAGGAAATTTTCAATAGAGAGAGAATAGTAAAACATCCCTGCTCATGGAGGGAAAATAGCACCATACATTGGTAGTGAGGTTTGAAACTGGGACGTCCATGTGCGGACGGCTGGACTTACCAAGCTCTACACGGCGAGATTTGAGCATTTGAGCAAACTGAGCTCAGGATTTAGACCTATATATAAATGCTATTTTAGCAAACCACTCAGGTGAAAAATAAGATTGCAGCGGGAGGTAAAGGGCTTGAATAATCTTGTGCAATTGAATCAGATATTTTTAAATTAATCGTACAATTGTTTTTTGTCACACATGTGTTTATGTAAGACAACGTAATTATTTTTTCATTCATAAGGAGTTGCTGCGTTGTAAGTTCACGTAGGTAAAGTTAAGCCTAAATTTTCATGTCTAAAATATAGTACCGACAAGTTTATTAAAATAAGTTTGTATAATGCAGTGTTTGAATTTAATTAAATACATTAGTGTATATTTAAATCATATGAAGACGGTTAATCCACTGATTGCACATGTAAGATATATTTTTTTATGGTTATATTTACATACATCTCAACACATATTACGTTGAAGTTCAGAAACATTCTTACAAATATGGAAATACATATTACATTGAAGTTCAGAAACATTCTTACAAATACGGAGATACATAACTCCTCCAAAGAAATTTAGAAACACAGCTCCACCAAAAAAATAAAAAAACACAGTTTCCGCTAAGCCAAAAAAAAAACAACAACTTCCACACTATTTTTCCAGGCCGAAATACAAACGTAAGATTCGAACCCGCGCACGCAGCTCCGCAAGCCCCGTATTACTGCTCGGCCACCAACCTGCGCGAGCCCCGTATTACTGCTCTACTGCTCGGCCACCAACCTGCGCGAGCCCCGTATTACTGCTCGGCCACCAACCGACCACGACTCGGTTGGCGCACATGTAAGATATTATTGGTGTGTTGAGTATCAGTATTGAAGGCGTACGTTGCTAATAAAATAACGAAAGACACTTCCTCGGTATTCACAATGGAAATTTTATTGGTCACGTTTTCCTATGAATTAATAATATAATAATACTATTTAAAATAATTTTTAAGAGAGACTCTGGCAAGTGGCAAGCCAGGATTTTTTTTTTTTTTTTCTGTGACGAACGTGGCAAGTCAGGACTTTATTGTACAAAAATAATGTCCTTTGACGATTTTTACATAAAAGGGCGCATTTCTGTGATGTTTGCATAACCACTGTCAGGAATATATATTGATTGGAATATAATACTATTTAAAATAATTTTTAAGAGATACCCACGTATCTGATGACTCTGGTAAGTGCCAAGGCAGGACTTTTTTTTTTTTTTTTTTGTGACGAACGTGGCAAGCCAGGACTTTATTCTACAAAAATAATGTCCTTTGAGGATTTTTACATAAAAGGGCGCATTTATGTGATGCTTGCATAACCACTGTCAGGAAAATTTATATTGGGTCGCTGTCATTTGGAGTGTGCTGGATGGTGGGCGAGCCCACCAGCAGTACATTGCCCATCAGGGCTGGTGGGCCGAACGCATAATGCCACCATGTGTTATCATTGAGCCAAGCCCATGGGAAGGCGGGACTGCTGATCTACGGCGATGAGTGGCAGTTTGTGATTCGTTCGTTCTGGTTTGGTATAAATTGGTTATTTTAACTTCTATTTATCAATGTTGTCAGAACCGAACCGGTAATTGAACCGGTAAAGGAACTGGTCTGGTTCGAACCGGTTCGACCGGTTAAGCAAACCGGTTTGAACCGGTGACGTCAGCATGACATATTTTATATTTATGATATTATAAATTTTAAATAAATATATTGATAAAATTATATTTTCATTTTTTATAAATCCTAAATATAACCACAATATAAGTATAAAATATGCAGGAGGAACAGGAGCAAGCTGTAGTAGGGACGGGGGTAGGCCACAACAATCACACATACATATATATTATTTGTGCTTTCTGATAATTCTAAAAATTTTCATATAATTTCATATTAAATTCACACTTTTTGAGTATAAAAATGTTAATTAAATACAGATTTTATGTGAGATTTCGTGAAAATTACATTTTTCATAAAATCTTTAATTTTGCTATAAAAGTAAAACAGGTCATTTTGCAATATTTTTTTTGAAAATATAAAATTATAAATCAATAGGCTAGAAAATTTCAACGTTGAATTGCGTATTAGCTTATTAATATAATTTGGGCAAATTTATAAAATTATTTAATTGGAAAAATCATACATATATGATTACAATTATATTTTAAAATATGAGGAACAAAATAGATTATTATATTTAGATAAATTAAATTAAAGGATAAAGTGAATTAAACTAAGATGATATATGATATTATTGAAATTATTTATCAAAGAATTAATATTTAAATTCGTATTTAAATTCACTGCAGGAACACCGAACAACCATGCACCACCGGAGCACCATTTCCGGTACTCCATCACCCCCAAATCGGCAAATCCATCTCCGTCCACTGCATCAGGCTCAAATGGAAGCAGCGACCAACGTCCATTTTTCAGACGATCCAACCAGTTTCGTCCAAGTTTGTAATGACGGGACAACAGCGGACAGTCACGACCCTGCTCGTCGCCGAAAATGGAAAGCAGGCCGCTGCTCTGCTCGTCGCCGGAAGCGGTCGCTGGCTTGCTGCTCTGCTCGTCGCCGGAAGCTATCGCTGCACAATGTCGTCGTCGCCGAACGCCGATCGGACGAGGGGAAGATGACTAGACGCAGCAGCAGGGCGTCGTCGCCGGAAGCTAACGCTGATCGCAGCAGGGCTTCTCCGATTTGGGGTCGACCTCGCTGGAAGCCTGGAATTGGATGAAGACGTCGCTGCCTGGAAGACGAGACCTCGCCAGGCCTGAGGAAGAAGAGACTGCGCTAAACCTGAGGAAGACGAGATCGTGCCATTACGCCAGGCCTGAGGAAGATCTGACGGGGGCCTGAGGAAGACGATCTGACGAGGGAAGGGACAGCGGAGCGGAGCACGACATTGAATTTTTTTTTTTATTCATCGAACCAACGAACCGGTTGCTTACGGTCCAACCGGGATGTCCGGTTCGACGGTTTATTACAATCAAACCGAACCGCTTATATACGAACCGGACATCTGACCGGTTCCCGGTCGGACCGGCCGGTCCGGTTCTGACAACACTGCTATTTATATGATCATTATTTTATTTATATATTTATGATAAGATTTTGTATCCGAGGCCTAATTTTGGACTTATTAAATTAAATAATTTTTTATCATTTAATTATGTTTTAATTGAGCCGCTATTCATTTTTACATAATTTTCATTTGCTAGTCACATCCGTACTAACTCCTTATTTTATATATGGACCAACTCAAGTTAAACATTAAAGATTAGGTCATCGAAAGATTTTCTTACTAGATGTTGGATTTTTTATTTTTTATTTTTACTGAAATGGCATGTATTTGTTTATTTTTATGCCATGAATATAATAATAGTACATGAGTAATGAAATTTTATAAAATTTTAAATTATATTTCTTATTATAATAATTAGTTGTGGTGTATGTATGATTGATCTTAAAATTTTACTCTAACAATAGATCGCTTTCCAAAAATTGGATGCAAGTTCTTCTTCCCAATTTTAATCTGGGCAAGGAGAGGGTCACGTGCGCATCTAGGCCCTATATGATACTATGAATGATAGGCAGAACCTACACGTATATCTATCAGACGTACACGAACGGCGTTGAAAGCTTATCATCATTTCCTTGTTTTTACTTTTTACGGAGTATTCTCCCTTTTTCACTTCATCATGTCATTGCTTTGGGTGTCGTCCGATTTATCTTAGCTGGATTATATTAAATTAGGAAGCTTAATTTACATCATTTTCGGTAATTCAAACAAGAAGAGAAAATAATTAAGACGGATAAATGACTTCTTTTGCCACTCCTTAATTTTTATCGCAACTATGCATTCAACTTTAAAACATCGCCACCGAGGTCGTGGTGCAGGACATGGCCCTACAAGTTGGGTGGTCTTGGGTTCGAGTCTTCCCGACAGCATTTCTAAAGTGGTGGCGTTGCAAATCTTCCCCAGTTTTGTGGGAGCCATCCACCGGTGCAAAATATTAAAAATAGAATATATTTGTTAGTAAATTATAAGAATGTCTTAGAATTTAATTGTAATACCAGTTGAGATTGTAATGTATGAATACTTATAAAAAAATAAAACTTTCAAACATCAATGATATTCCTGAATTCTGAAGCCCTTTCATGAAATTCTCTTTATGTAATTTTCTCTATTTTTAACTTCTAAATAATTGACCAAAAATCTACTCAATTCATTATATTATCATCAAAATTATTTTATTTGTCTAGTATAATTATATATAAGCCTCGTCTACAAATGCTTAATATCGATGTAATAAAATAATTTAATATTCAATATTAATTTCTAAGTAATATTTTAAACATTTAAGCCATCTAAAATATTATAAATACGTGAATAAATGATTCTATAAAGTGTTGCTATATTTTAATACATATATAAATGGATTAAAGTATGTTTTTAATTATATATAAATGTGCTTATTTTTGAGTAAATATAACTTATTGAATTTGGATAAAACTTCTTAAATTGAATTTTCTTTCATCTTAATGATAATGACTTTTATGTACTTATTAAATTTTGGATGAAGCTCATTAAATTCGATTTCCTTTCATCTTAATGATAAATGACTTTTGTTACCATTTAAATGTTTATGCAAAGTTCAATGATAAATGACTTTTGTTACCATTTAAATGTTTATGCAAAGTTCAGGATCTAAAAGCTCTGAAAAACACTAGCTTCATGGCTTCGTGGCTTGAATATGTGTTCACTTTGTTGCCTCAGCATCTAAGATGAATGACACTATTTAAAATTTAGGTGTTTGATGAAAGTAAAATTTTTCATTTAAAATTTTTTAATTTAAAACTTTTCACTCTCTATAATTATTTTTTTTTTTTTTATTTCTTTATAATTATTTATACAAACTACTCTACTTTTTAATTATTTTTATACAATTATCTGTACAACTAACATATTTATTTTAACTCGATACTCTTTACTCCATATCATTATTCCTAACGTGTAATTTTATTTTTTATTAATTTAACAACTACTATATTAAAAAAAATTTATCCAAAAAATTTTACAACTACTGAGATACACAAAAAAAAAAGACAAATGAGCATTGATACCTCATTCATCGGTAATAACTAAAAAAATACTCAAAGAGTAAAGTTCACCGCCAAAGTTATTTTATTCGCACACGAACGAACAACAGCCACTGCAGGAGAAGCAACCACAATAGGACCGACAAAGGCACAAACCTCCAAAAACTTACATTCCCATCTTCGTTAATTAAACAATTTAAATAATTAATCAAGCAATTAGATGTAGCCACCATTGACACGGATGACTTGGGCATTGACCCACTCTCCGGCATCGCTAGCCAAGAAGCCGACCATGGGGGCAATGTCCTCCGGCGCCCCCAGCCGCAGCATCGGGCTCTCCCCCACGATTGCCTCCACCACCTCCGCCGACTTACCCCCGTAGAACATGGGCGTCATCGTCGCTCCCGGCGCCACGCTGTTCGCCGTGATCATCGTGCCCCTCAGCTCCCTCGCCAGCACCTTCGTCATCGTCTCCACAGCCCCCTTGCTCGCCGTGTACGCCGCGTACCCCGGCCGCAGCGAACCCACCGTCGACGACGTGAAGGAGATGATCCGCCCTCCCCCGCCCCTTACCAACCGCTTCGCCGCCTCCTTGCAGCACAGGAACGTGCCCTTGCAGTTCACGTCGAAGGTCCAGTCGAACACGTCCACCGACGTGTCCTTCAGGAAAGGGTATGAGTAGTCGCAGACGGCGGCGGTGGTGACGAGGATGTGTATGTTCCCGGTCTCGAACGCCGACTCCGCCTCGTCGAACAGCTTCTTCACTTGGGCTGGGTCGGAGACGTCGGCTTCGACGGCGATGGCGTCGGGGTAGGAGAAGCTGCGGATCCTGGAAACGAGAGAGTCGGCGGCAGATTTTTGATCGGCCACGTGGCCGATGACGACGTGGGCGCCTAGGGAGGCGAGGTAGATGCAGATGGCGGTGCCGATACCACCAGTTCCGCCGGTGACGATGGCCACCCTCCCGTGAAGCGATGTAGAACCAAAGCGAGGGTGGTGCAGCTGCTCAGCTGCTGCTGTTTCACCAGTCGTTCCTGTGCTGCCCATCCTCTCTCTCTCTCTCTCTCTCTCTCTCTGGGTCTGTGGGTGTGAGCATACGATACTGAAATATAAATAGAAACAGAAGTTGCATAAGAGATAAGATGGATGCATTGGGAATTATTGTGGCTTAATTAGTTCGTCAGGTTGTGGTTGCTGTTGCTGCACCCGCGTGACATTCTGGAATCTTCACGTGCGTAAATGTGCATTAATAACGGGATATATCGGGCACAATCAGAGATTTCACTCTGCCGCCTCGGTTGAAAATGGGGACGGCCGAGGGTGGCCAGAAGGTGTGTCTGGGAACGAGGAAAGTTTTAATGAAATGGTAGAAATTTTTAAATAATGTGATATGATAGGAGTAATGATGAGAAATAAATAGGATAAAATTGAAATAGACAAGTTAGTTGTGCATAAATAATTGAAAAATAAAGTAGTTATATAGAAAAATGTGAAGAAATGATTAAAAATTAAGATAGTTGTGGAAAGTGAAAAGTTTTAAGGTGTGTTTGGTTGGAGGTAAAACTTTTGATGAAAAGTTTTAGAGGTAGAAGTTGTCAAATTGATAGAAAATGATGTGATATAATAGGGGTAATGATGAGGAGTAAAGAGTATAAAGTTAAAATAGATAGGTTAGTTGTATGGGTAGTTGTATAGAAATGATTGAAAATAGAGTAGTTTGTATAGAAAAATTTGAAAAAATAATTAAAAAATAGAGTAGTTATGAAGAGTGAAAAGTTTTGGATTGAAAAGTTTTAATTGACAAATTTTGGCCCCAAACAAACATACCCTTAAATTGAAAAATTTTAACTTAACAACTTTTACTTACAAACAAACACACTCTTAAAGATTCGGCATGATCTTACTTTTTGTATTGGGGCACAACAAGGTTAGTTCAATCTACATCTTTTTTTTAAGAAGTTTTAAGAAAAACTTCATGTTGGTTTTGGGATAACAAGTTGGGTTAAAAAAACCGGTCAAATTTTAAAAATTTATATATATATCGACATAAATTTACACTTATGATAAATTTAAAATTAAATAATTTACTATTTTACTATTTAGTGAGTGAAACACAATTCTCCTAATAAAGTATTAGTAAAATTTTCTAAATTATTTTATTTATAACTTAACCAATCAATCTTTTTTTTTCTATAAGTAACTTAACCTATCAACCTTAAAAGTACATTGATGTAAACTTTGAATTACAATTAAAGCTGTTAAATTGTAAAATAATAATATTTATTTTTATAAGATATAAACAACATAGATAATATATTTTATTTCATTGATAAATATGTGAATAAGATAACTTGAACCCCATATATGCAATTAAGAAATAAAAATTTATCTATAAAAATAAGTTCTAAAGTTAAGCATACATCGTCATAAATAATATTCATATCAATGAGTTATAAAGCTAAATATATTTATCCAACAAAATAACATTGAGATGAGTAAGTCATATAATTTATAAAAAATAATCTATATCTTGCAGGTTAGGGCGAGACATGGTCGTTTTGCCTCATTCATTAAAATTGAAACATGAGTCTAAAATATTGACTCCCCACCAAGTCAAAATCCTTGCTCCGATCATTCATAAAATCGGGATGGGGCACAAGTCAGACCCGATCCTATTTTCACCCCTACTGTCATCTCCATTTTCATCACTCCTTGATGATTACCTGTTTATCTCAAAAAAAAAAAAAGTTACCCATCTATGAAACTTGTAAAATCAATATAAAAGATTATTTGAATTTTATATCGACTTCAAATTTATATATTTAGTATCTAAATGGTCTAAAACGTCATTTATATACAAATAGATAATGCTCTTAAATCAATGTAAAAAATTATTTGATTTTTAAATCAACTTCAAAGTTATATGTTCAATGTTTAATTCGTCTAAAACATCATCTATATACTACTAAATGATTCTATAAAAGGAATAAAGGGTCTCAAATGAAATGGAGAAATGAGATGAAATTGCAATTATGTGTAAAAATTGTAAAAGTTGTATTCAAAATATTAGAAATTAAAAGATTATTTCGTGAATGTTCAATTACATCCCACACACAATTTATCCAATAAAGTGGGATACTTTTGAACACCTCCAAAATATTATTATATTTTAATGCATGTTTAAATGCATCTAAATGTCATAAAGCAAGTATAAGCCACCCAATTTGGCCGGAGAGCAAATTCACATGAGTGAATGGAGGTATAATATATTTAAGATGACGGATAACTACATAAAACTGAACTATATTTTTGGATACTTTCTTAAAATTTCAAGTAGGTATTTCAAAGAGCAAGATAACTTTTTCAGTTGGAAATATAACTTTTTACAATTTTAATTTTAATTTTTCCATTCTAAATGTACATCTGTATATTCTCATCGCATTGAAACTCCACAATGCTTCCCAATATATTACAAAAATTTCTTTAAATTCGTACTGTTACTAAAATGTTCAGATAGCTTCGTTATGGTATCCCTAGAGTACACCTTCATTAGGTACCTAATTATCCACGTAGAGTGACGCGATAAAAAAAAAATATGATTGAAATAAATTTTTATATCACATACAACAAATCATGCTTAACCATTGAAGTTTTGGGTTTTTAATTTCATAGGGCAGCATTTTGAAATCTTGAGTGGCACGGGTTCCCAAAGACGTAAATCATATAAATAAAATAGTGCATGGACCTTTTCCAATAAAGGTGTAACTCAATATAATAAAATTATTTACATTGATTTAAACATTGTTAGTTTAACATCTAAACTATTTAAATGAATGATTTTATAAAATATTATAGTGTTTGATTCAAAAGGAATGTTTTTTCATAATTAATACACAATCGTAGATACTTTTTAGTAGATGTGACCCATCTAAGACTTTAATCAAAATATTTTTCATACTTGTGCCCCAGTAATCCTGCAAATTGGACATTTTCGGCAGGTGCTCCGCAAAGAGAAAATTTTGTGGGGGAAAATTTTTTCGAAAAGTTGAGTGAGTCGTGATATGAGACACGTAAGTGTTAAGAGTAAAAGGATTTTAGATCGAACAGTCATATAAAAATATAAATAATAATAGAAAAAAATATAATAGGAAGATATTTACGATGTCAAATCTTATAAAGAGATGAAAAGATGTAATTTTTTTCTTCGACGCCAATCGCAGAGTGGTGTGGTTTCATGATCTTGACGGACAACTGTAGCATATTAAATAGTTGAAAGTAACATTGATATATCTCAGGATACAAAATAATTCATTCAATAAGCAGTGGGCCAGAGGGTGGGGTTCTGTTATTAATTTCTCAGGATGATCCTTGAAAATGGCATATAGCTCATAATAATAAATTAATAATGATGATGATGATGTGTGTATATATTACATACTTTTTTTTGTTTATAAAAAAACTGACGTTTTTATTGCATAAATGATTGGACAACCAATTTTTTTCCTTACGGGCAAGACAGAAATGTTGTTCCCCCAGTTCTCACCACCCTCGAATCAGTAGCGTATTTATCATTGATTTTGTATCTAATTGTATCGTCTTATGTTGGGTGTAAGTGGTATGCAACTCAGCCATGTTTTTTTAGGGTATGTTTGCAAAATGAGAAAAATTTTAGCGTAAAAGTTGTAAAAATTTTATTACTTTCCAAACATACTCTTAGAAGTTTTAAGTATAACCAATCATATGCACAAAAAATGAGACGTGTAAATTTCTCTATTTTTTTTATTAACATTTATATTTTATTTTTACTGCTGGTGTAATTTTGATGGGCCGCCGATTCGTAGAACAGCTTATGGGAACTTTTCCAATAAATTGATTTTTCTGGTTTCATTTTAAAAATCTAACTACATTTACTATTTAAAATATAATTTTGACCGTTCATGCTAAAAATTATACAAATTAAATTGTGATAATTAAAAATCATGATATAAGGAGATTAATGGTGTATATATTTTTAGATTATAAATAATATACAAAATAAAATTTATATGATATGAAGCGTTACATATGTATTTTATAATTGTATAGAAAGATACGAAGAAATGATTAAAAATATGATATTTAAGAAAGTGAAATGTTTTTGTTTTAGGGATTGTTTAGCTCTACTAAAATTTTTTCAAATTAAGACTTTTTAATTTAAAACTAATCGCTTTCCACAAATACCTTATTTTTAACATCTTTTTATACAACTAATTTATTTTCAATTGTTTCTAAATAACTATTCGTACAACTACATTATATATATTTTAACTTTATTTTTTTTACTCTTCATCCTCTATTACATTATATATATTTTTTATCTCAAAAATTTTATCACTTCCGAAACATACTCTTAAAAGTTCTAAGTATAATCAAACATATGCATAAATTTCTCTATATTTTATTAACATTTGTATTTTATTTCTACTGCTGGTATAATTTTGAGGGGCCGACCATGCTGAGAACAGCTTATGGGAACTTTTCTAATAAATTGATTTTTGTTTTTATTTTAAAAATATAACTATATATATTATTTAAAATATAATTTTTACTGTTCAAAATGAAAAGTATACCAATTGAATTGTGATCATTAAAAAACATGATATAAGAATATTAATGGCCTATATATTTTTAGATTATAAATAATATACAAATTAAGATTGGTAAGATCTAAAGCGATACATATATGTATTTTATCTAGAATTCTAGATGGGTCTAAAAAAGTATTATTTATGCTGATAAAAAATTGTATATTAACTTTTTACTTATCTAAGGTCGTATTAATATCTAATGTGTTTAATTTTTATTATAAATAGTCAAAATTATATTTTAAATTATGCGTCGAATTTTTTTTTTTTAACACGCGTACGAGTTCCGACTTACGAGTACTTGCGACAAACACCTATGGTCGAGATCCGTGCATGCCCCCTCAGACACATGCGCCCGTAATGTTACTTTTGTCGTGACTGGGCGCAGCCGCACTGGCAGGCGGCCAGGCCCCCACACACCTACCCACCCACCCACCCACCTGGCCACGTACCTACCGACGCTTACGTCCCTACTGGCAAAATCTTTAAAGACGATTTATTTTGCAGGGTTGGTGGGATCCGGATAAAATTTGCCGATTAAAAGGTTTTTTTTTTTTTTTTTATAAAAATAGTTAAGTTAATAAAAAAACATGTGACATGACAGGAGTAATAGTAAGGTATAAAGAGAATAAAATTAAAATAAATTTATTAATTGTACAGCTAATTATGTGAAAATAATTAGAAAAAATAATTAGAATAAGAAACTGTAAAAAAATAATTTAAAATTAAAATAATTATGGAAAAATTAAAAGTTTTCGTATAAATTTTTTATGCACAACCAAACGCGTCTTTAATTTTAAAATTTTTATCTCATCGGTCATCCGGTAATAAATATCAACTTTCCCAGTACTAGTACACATATCCCAAGCAGGATAAAATACGATGACATTTGGCGTCACCTGCAGGACATGCACCCTCGCGGAGGCCGATTGAAGTAACCAGTAAAGAAGAGTTGTTAGGTAATTTCCTCAAAAATGATATGTTGTATTGGAGCTAGGTTAAGTGAGACATAGGGTATAATATAATGTATTGGAGCTGGTTTAAGTGACAAACAGGGCGTAATTGGGTTAGAGCAGCCCAACGAATCTAACCCCATTTTTAATCATGAATTAGGATTGTGAACTTTCAACCACCACTCCATTTGTAGACCATTACCTTGTTTATTAGATGGGTTGGTCATGGACAGGAGTGTTAACCCATCAAGTTGAGCAGTTTACAGTTTAATCTTAATTTTGATTTATTTAAAAATTTTAAACCTAATCCATTTATTAACCAATTTTAACGATTTCAACTTTAATCTGTTTATAACCAATTTAATAAAAGAGTTAACATGTTACCTATATATGTGTTACAAATAAGTTAAAAGTAAGCTAATTTAAAATTGTATTTAGTACTAACATATGAAATAACCTTGATAACCAAGACAACATGTTGACGAAACATATCTAATTAGCTTAGAAACAAATGCTTCAATATGAACATTTGCTTAATAACACTTGGCTAATTTAATGTAACGCTTTTTTGTTTTCGTTTCAGAATGCAAGTAATGTTTTATTTATTTAATATCCAACAATTCCATTCAATGTAAATATAGTAATATACACGCACGAAACTTAGAATTATGCTTATAATATAAAGATGCACCAAGTAAAACATTCCATTAATCAAATAAGCTCAAGAAATTATATTTCAAATATCATATATTATCGTACATTTGTTGGCTTTTAATGAGTTGGACGAGCTCAATAGATCATTAAATGGGTTCATGAATCACATCCCATTTATTCAAACAATTGAACCTTAACTTATTTATAAACGGAATAAATGGGAAAGTTTACGGGTTGACTTAGTTTATTAACACCTCTAGTCGTGGATTGAGTTTGTCGAACCTGCCAACCCAATAATTCAAACCCGTTTAACTCATTAATTCACAAAATCTATTTATAACCCATAAATAGTTAATGTTTTCTTAATGTTTACTTGCATGTTATAGACACTTATCAACAATGAAATTAATGAGAAAAATAGACAAAGGTTGTTTCAACGTATTAAACGAAAACCGAAAATGACATAGTTACAAGAATTGAACTTATTCAAATAGAACGCAATAAAAATTAAAAGGACCACAAAAAATATAGATAGAACAATGAAATAATAGTTGAAAATTTTGAAAATTTCTGAAGATAATTTACCATTGTAGGACTTATGCATCTACTTAAACTTGGGCAAAAAATAGCTTTCGATGATGGTAAAAATATCTATAATTAGTACGACAGAAAATAGTTTTTGTCCTCCACTTCTAATCTATTTTCAATCTGTTACATCTTTTTATATTATTATTCTATTTTTAATTATTTTTTACATATTTTAAAATATAATTATCCAATATATTTTAACTTTATTTTTTAAAAATTTTCGAAGTTACTCCTATCATATCATATCACTCGCTCCCATCTTCAAAAGTAAGAAGTGGAACTTAGGTAGGGCAACTTATAAGTTGACTGGTCAGGTACCATAAAATGGGTAAGATAAGTTTCAAAAGTAACGATTTCAATTTTGATATAATAGGCTCTAAGGTCCAGGTACCTGAAATCAACTCGAATTATTAAGATATATTTTACAAAATAATTTTATAAAAAAGACATAAATATATTATTAAATATATAAAAACTTGTTTAATTTATCTATCATTTGGTAAATTTAATAAATATATTTCAAGAGTTATATTATTATTATCATGTTGATTATTAGTTTTTAAGTAGGCTTGTAATAAAATTATAGTTTTTAAATAAAATATAAAAATTATTTTAAAGAATAGATTTGGAATGGAAACTAAAAGGAACTTGACCTTAAAAAATAGAATAAGTAAATTTAAAATTACTTGATTCAAAGTAAGATAGGGTAAGAATTTTTTAGAATATAATAAAAATAAGATGAATATGGGATTGGACTTTCCCAACCTAAACTACGCCTCCTGACAAACTTTCTTCCATAATTTCTTCACTATCTTCTTCCAAAATGCCAAATGTATATATTGTTTTTAATCATATATATATATATAGGGACCTGTTCCGGTGCAGCGTCACTGCACCGGAACAGCCGTGCAGTGGCCCCAAAACGGGGCCCACATGATCATAAAATCATAATCTACTCCACCCATTGTATTTAGAATAATGTATTCTATTACCATACCAATTTTCATCCCAATCAGATATGTATATGGGCCCCATCTGAAAACGGTACAAATCCAACGTAATAAAATAGTTTAATGTAAATAACAACTTTAAAGTATCTGATTGGGATGAAAATTGGTATGGTAATATAATACATTATTCTAAACACAATGGGTGGAGTAGATCATGATTTCATGATCATGTGGGGCCCATTACAGCGATGCTGCACGGGAATTCGGGTGCAGCACCTGAATATTTTCCATATATATATATATATACATATATATACACATTACGTCATCTCAATTAATATTACCTTCATGCTACATAAATGTTCTTACAATTTTTTACTAGCAATATTCTATAAACATCTTACTAGTCCTTTTTTTTTTTTTTTGTCCCTTCTACCCAACCGGTGGATGAAAAACGTGTAGTTTTAAGCATTCAAGGCTATTTCAACAGGCATAAATAGTGCGACGCTATTTACTGTGGTTTGAATTATTCAGCAAATAATTCAGAAAATATTCCTTTACTGCGGAATTGGAACGAACCCAAAATAAGAAGTGTGGTCCCAGTTTGAGCCAGAAAATTTTGGAAGCGGTTGGGAGAGATAATTGTATTGGGAACCGACGGGGACGAGGACCCACCCGAGGAAGGATGATGTTGATTGATGGATGGCGTCCTGTCGGTGCTCCGTTATTAATTTTAAATTATCTAAAATACTACTAATTTTTAAAAATTAAAAATAAATATTTAAAATACTTCAAAAATAGTAAAAATTAATACATATATTTAAAACACTTAGATTTATATTTGTATAAAAATTTTCAAAAAAAAATGATTTAATGCACCCGGTGCGCTAAAGCTCAGTACACTGGGTGCAGGAAATTGCGATCTCATTAAATCTTCACCGAAACAAACAAAACAAAAAAAAAAAAAAAAAAATCTTGCGTCCGTGTCAGTATTACGGAATGTATCGAATCGTACAGCCCATTTGCAAGAAGCTAGGCTATCAAGATAATGAGATCTGCTTATGCGAACTTCAACTTTTATTTATTGTATTTATAATTTACAATGTTGTGAAAATTCATCATTGTTATGACATCTTTGTGTACGGATTTTGTCTACAAATGTATAAAATTAAATATGATAAAATAATTTTTCTAAATATTAATTTTGAAATTATATTTTTAACATCTAAATCATATAATAAGCAGTTTTCATAATTCAATTATTAAGGAGGCTGAAACTTGATGGTTACATGAAACCACTAACGGGAGATTTACATCTGGCAAATGGTGAATATTTGTTATTCAATTTCTGTCGATATCTGGTAGCCATCATGGAGTTAGCCAAAATGCCAAATACAACAACAAAACTTCAAAACGTAATTTTCACCGGGACCTAATGTGATATGGGATTGCCAGAAAATCTGTAGGGTATTCTTCGCTGGTTCCAGCTTCCACGTTACAATTTCTCTAATGCATCGCTTTCAAATGAACGAACCTTCAAATTCTATAATTAACTTTCTTTAAAAAAAAGAAAGAAAGAAAGAAAAATGATACAGATAGCTAGTTAGCTATAGCTCGCCCTTTAAAAGTAACATCTTTCGTGGGTTGGGGGCCGCGCCCAATATTTTGATCGGGAGCTCGTCCAATGAGCAGAACTGCTCACTAGCCAACCCGGTCGAATCTTTTAATCACTGCTGGCAAAATCCGAGCGACGCGCATGTGTCCAAACGAATACATCATGAGTTCTGAGAAATACTCAGTACTCAAGAGCAAACAACCCTGTTGAAGTTGGAAAAGGCTCAAGCCAGGTTTTGGGTTCAAATCTTGCGAATGAAAAGACAGGTACTGGAAGAACTTTTCCCCCTATTAAGTCTGACCTGGCATGACCTCAGAAATCACATATTATTGTATTAAAAAAAATTTAACCATTTCAATTTTTGGTGGGTCGCATCTGCTTAAAATGTATTTATAATCATATGTAAAATATAGAAATCACTTATATCCGTTCACTAATTTATTAAAATGTTATGATAATTTATAGAATTACTTATCAACATAAGAAATGTTTTAAATGATGATGTATTAATAGTTTTGAATGAATATATGAAATAAATAATCTTGTTACATTAAATCTTATACTTTTATCATTTTTATCAAATGGAGCCTACACAAATATATATGACCTAAACGTTGAATATAATGGGGACCATCAAAGCAGGCCCCAACGAAGCGAAAAAGAAAGAAATAAATAAAGAAAGTAAATAATGGTGCCCGCACCGTAGAAATATTTCCCATCAACTAGTGTCATCCAGCCCATCTGTCTTTATTACTCGCTAGGCCTAGCATTAATGGATCAAATGGGGACAGCGATTGTTTAAGATTTCATGCTACGCCACACAATCTTTTCAAAATATGATCAGGTTTGGTACGGGTGGATATTTGGATGATTAGCTAATCAATAATTTATTAGGATAATAAATTTTGAACGCGGAGTGCAATCAAACTTCACTATGCACGAAATTTTTTTTAAAAAAAAGTTTTAAAAACTTGACTATGCGTGGAATTTGCACGATCGATTCCTCGGATTGGACAGACAAGATTCTAATACTCGGGATAATTTTTTGAACGCAGATTTGAATGCTTCTGAGAGACTCTTTTTTCTTTTGAGTTTTTTTTTTTATATATATATGTATATATAATTTGGATGGAAGAACGAGAATATTACAATGACATTAGAGGATAATTACTAATTTACTATACCATTTAACAACAGAGCACCAACACATTACGCGGAGGAAATTCTTCCATACGTTTGCTAGCAGCATCATGACGCTCTAATGTGATTGAAGATCTATGTCCAAAAGGATCGATCATTAAGATATCAAGGATGATCATTCTCATAATATAGTACATAAAAGATATCCAGTGAAATTTCAGCTAAGAGTACTTACATCTAGTAGTTTACAGTTGTTTTGATTGCATCCAAGATCTGCAGCAAATGATCATCAGTAAGGAGAAGTTTTTGCTTCCCCAACACTCAAGAATGGGAGAGACTAGGAGAAGTGGAGGTATCTGAGGAGCTGAACTAACCTTGTTCTTTGTGGGCATATAAAAAGGTTCAAAAACAAGAGGAAAGGGTGTGTCAACGCCACATACTCTGGCAACGGGAGCCTCTAACTGCAAGATCCAGATATATCATAGCATTTATTGCAGCTCATTAAAGTATATAATCAAAGTAATTATTGGAATTATAAATGAATTATCCAGCTAAAGTGATTCATGGAATTATAAATGATTTCAGAGAATCATATTTGTAGTAAGTACCCATGTATGCTGAGTGACCAATTGGGTCTCCGGGTCTCCCAATTCTCGTAGTACTACAAATCCGGTCAACTCCACCAGAAATATTATTGAAAAGACCTATAATGCATACACTTCAGAAGCATGCCTGAATTCACAATAATTCATACCCTCAAGAAGCAGCGCTCAACAATAGAGGCAGAGATCTCAGCACCAAATCCACCAGTTATTGGTGCTTCGTGACTAACCTGTCAAAAGATGAGAAGAAAAAAAAAACGAAGAAATGTAGATAGAGAAGGGGGAGAAAAGTAAAAGAGAAGATAATTGATACATCCTGTGCAAAGCTCCACTCACAAGTAGCCTTCCTGTCTTTCTGACTGATGATTCTACTGTTTCCTTGTCCCAAGGTATTAACGTTCTTAAATCTATAAGTTCACAAGAAATTCCTTCCTGTGAATTTCAAGATAAAAATACACTTCTCAGAACTTGCAAATGTCAGATGCAAACAAATCCACAGGAATCCATTTTGGCACAAAATTTATTAGGTTAAGATTACTACATCTGAGGCAATAATAAACCACTCAAGGCTCATCATCGTTGAAGCCTCACCGCAATTCCTGAACCAAGGTTACATGCATGAATCCTAATCAGCCATTCCACTGCTTAACAGATCATGCCATTAACTAAACAATGCGTCTCTACCCTCTGGAAAAGGTCTTTTCTACGCCCATGCACGCCATTATGAGCCTCCTCCTTGCCTTTAAACCCTTCAACCAAAGCCAATTCACTGCTATATCCAAAATTGTGCCCTTTTCATATCCATCATGCATGGCCAGATCATATAATTTATTTCATCTTATCTCATCATCAGATTGTGGTCGCATACATTGCTGTTTTTTTAATGCATGCTAATATTAGTACTTCAAATCAAACTCAAATCAAACTGTAAATGTAATGTCTCTTAGACTTGCAGTGCAATAAAAAATAAAAATTATTCAGCTTTAAACTCGATAAGTTGGTTATTTTGTCAAGAACAAAAAAGGAGGAAATGTCATCATCTCCTTAGAAACAGCCTTTTACCTCCACTCCATATCTGTCTTTTCTTCTCAGATCAAATCTGCAAAAACTCTTTCGCCCACAAGGAAAGACTTTGAATCCAGAAGGTGAAATCATGCAGACGGAAATGCTAGATAATTTTGCAGAGAAAGATTGGTTAATGCGAGTTTCCTTTTGTAAATTTCCAGCACAAACCTATTCCCACTTGATGCTCGATTGCATATGTGCAGTAGTTCTTCCATAACCATAAGAGGGTGTAAGAAAATAAGGGAGAAAATGAGCATGCATAAGGACCTCAATATAAGAAGAACAGACTTTAGCTACTCATTGTGCAGTACAAACCTTAGCAGCATCAGCGCATGCTTGTTCCATCACTCCAAGCTGCGCTCCCCAACCAACAAGTGTTATGTCACTGCCTTCACGAATGATCTTCACAATAGGAAGGCATGTTATTTGAGGTCAATTAGTGTAGAAGTTAGTGATGAGAGGAATCAGCAAACAACTTACCTCAGCCTGAGATAGAGGCAAGGTATAATCATGGTCAGGAACTTCTTCTGCTGCCAACCGGTAAAGCCACTGAGAAACAAAAGGACAATGATGCAAACCTTTGAGAAAATGGCCTCTAATCTATCTATAGGTAATAAACGTCATTTCCATATGATTCACATAAACAGGCTGCATCTTTGCCATGCGCAATGCTAAAATCATTCCAAATTCCTTTTGAACCATTACAAGACTAACAAGAATTGGTAAAAGTTACTTTCTGGGGCATAAGGTTTGCTGAAAAATTCAGTGGTCTGTTGTATAGATTATAACCTTTCCACAGAAGTGAGGATAGCAAACAAAATGAGTGACATCTTCATAGAGCAATTCCCTGATTATGTGCAATTCTTAACAAGTTTCAGTACTCTCATTTAAAATGACCAACAGCCCCTTCCATAAGCATTAATGTAACACAGAACATACTGCTACTACCTGAAACAAGGAAAGTTTTAAATATCCCTTACACCTTTGGCTCAAAGAAGATAACAGGGTTTGGATCACGTATAGATGCTAACAACAACCCTTTTGCTTGTTGTGGACTTCGGGGAATAACCACCTGCAACTAAGTAGTATCCCATAATCAATGGATATGAGATTCCATATGCAAAGCATCAATAAGCCAGCTAAAATTAATAAGCAAGCATCTGTAACTAAGCAAGCACCAAATTGACCTTCAGATCATGCAACCATCTGAAAATTTTAACAGATGCCCAAAGGGTAGGTCCAATTATTACATCTGTAACAAAGCAAGCACCAAAAACAATATGTCTTAAAAAAAAAAAAAAAAAAAAAAAGAACTGCTGAAAAAAATCGAAAAAGAAAAGAAAAGAAAAGAAACTCCGAACTTCTCAGTTTCGACAGTCCTGCGTAGTATCAGCAACAAACCCATCTTAAAATTCAATGACATGCCATGAACTTATTTCTCTTCTCCAGCTACCCACCCAAGTTGAGCTCTTGAACAAAGCTAAAAGTAATGGATGTAAGTTGCCCATTCGAATTAAAACTCCTCATCTCTAAATGTCTGAAGGGGAAGATAATCAGGGCATGGCATATGATGAAGCCAACAGGTTAGTTGCATAGACAGCCAACTACCTAGGTACTGCTAATACCACTGCCAAATAGAAAGTAGAAACGCCATTTCTTTTGGTAAAGGAAAACAAATATTACTACAAATCAGTCAACCATTGAGAAAGTCTCTAGTCCGTGAACGCTACTTTCAACATTAGTACGAAGCTTCAGACAAAGCCAGAATTTGGCTTAATTATCGGTGCCACCAACTAGCACTCAAATCCTCTTTATCTAATGAGATATTCAGCCATTAAATAAATGCAAACAACAGAAGGCTTAAGCAGAGAAACTTTAGAAGAAATGAATTGACCTTCAGCCCTGGAACGTGACAAAAGAAAGCCTCTGGTGATTGTGAGTGATAATGTGCGCCATGCCCAACAGCTCCATAAGGAGATCTTATTGTTAAACCTGACAAAATCACAAGGTATTTCAACATGAGAATCATACTAGGAAAATGATTCCAGCAAACAGTAAATTTTAACAAACATCACCTCCGCAACTGAATTGGTTGCCACTCCTATATCTGAACTTGGCTGCCTCATTGACAATCTATGACACAATAAAAATTTTGCTGGCTTTAAGTAAAATGAATCTAGAAGGATAACCAGACAACTGGCTAGACCATCAGTTATTTCATCATAATCAACAACCTGTACACTATATGCCAACTAATTGAGTCTCTTGATGAAACTAATTAGAGAATCCAGTTATATCCTAGATTTCCCAAGAAGCGGTACAAACACAGAATCATCTTCACCGCGTGTTTTTTCCCCTTCAGTCAAGTCAGCTAGGTAGATGACCTTAATTCATAATCATTCTGGCCTAGCTATTGAATTCAACTTGGATAAGCCTTGCTGCTACCTGGTGCAGTGTCATGTCTCCATTGCACATGAATAAGCCACCAAAGTCTACTTTCTCTCATAATTATTACCTGTCAGTTATATTTTTAGATTATCTTGAAATTCTTTATCTTTTATTTGGATATATTCTTGTTTGACCACATCCACCTCAACAACCCCATTTTGACTAGTAATGTACAGCAGGATGGGAATGAAGTGGTCACTTTGTGTATTAATTGATTTCAGTAACTAAAATAATTCCATTGTTTATGTAGTAGGTTATATCTCAACTAATTTCCAAACACTAAGGTTCTCAAGCACCTAGTCATCTAAACTTCAAATATACACACGTCTAGTACAATCATTTACCTAAATTAAGAAATCATGATGCGTGAGTGCCTGAATTGAAACTAGATGAATAATAGACATACACATAAGAATTAACCAAATTTGAAACATACCTGGTCAAAGGCGGGGAAAATATAATCTGCAAACTGAATTTCTGCAATAGCACGATTCCCCTTTGGCAAAAACAATAAGAAAATAAATACATACAATGGAACAAAACAAAAGCTCACAAAATTCAACAGAATGTAACTGCGGAAAATATTCACCATGGCTGCCAAACCAATGCCAAATCCCACAATTCCCTGCATGTGGCAAATTTTTTTTTTAGCTACTTTGCTGGTAAATCTTTACTACAAATATGTAGTTTTTTTCCGTACTACCCTTATTGAACCAGAAACTTCGTGTTCAGGAAATTGAAATACATGAGAACAATGCATAGCCGCTAAACTTCAACCAGTAGGTTCAGTTCACCTCCATCTCCATGCATATGCATGCATCTGTGTACCTGTTCGCACAGAGGTGTATTGAAAACCCTGTATTTGCCAAATCGATCAGCCAATCCAGTTGTGCAACGGAATACGCCACCAAAACTTACATCCTCTCCAAAGACATAAGCCCTGTGCAATAGAAAATAATAACGAAGATGAATTGACGAGTTTCGCATGAGTTCCAATAAGAACAACGAAGCAAACGGGAGAGAAGAGCTGTTCAGTGCCATATGTTAGAAACAAGTCCTCATCAAACAAATGCAATCATATAGACATAAATGAAAGCGTGCAATCCCTTCGAGTTCCGGTGCAAGAAACGAGGTCGGGCAAGTACGAGAAACGTACCGAGGATCGGTTTCGAGGGCGATATGGAGCGCCTGATTGATTGCGGAGAAGAGGTTGGTGAGCTTCTTCCCTCCTGGTCCTGGCGGCGTCTGCTTCAGCTCTTCGGCGGCAGAGGAGTAGGAAGAAGACGATAAGAAATTGGTGGTTGCGGGAGAAACCGGTCTCCCTAAATACAAATATCTCTTCACGATCTTCGCCATCCCTTCCTTCCACCACTCTCCTCTCCAAGCTATCGCTAAAATGGATCTTTGGTTCTGCTGGGGACGACGAATAATAATTATTATTATTATTATCCCATTGCTTCAAAAAGATTCATATAATAATAGCTAAACAATAAAATAACTTTTCAAACATCACTGTCATCGTATCATAAATCATGCTAATGACAAGGGTGACGTGGTGGCATTTTAGAAATTTCTGATAAAAAAACGGAACGGCACCGTTACTTTCGTCCCATTTAATAGTCGGCTTGATCCCGTTTATCTACAGCTGATGTGAATTTAAGAAAATAATGAAAAGATTATTTGAGCATAATTTAACTGTACAAAATATAAAAGACAATAAAAAATAGTTAATGCATTTCATTTTTAATTATCTTTTTTTTTTTTTTGATTGGAGTATATTTACAACCTATCTCAACTCATATCACATTCAAAGTTCTGAGACAATTCTAATAATATTTTCAAAGAGAGACAACAAGCTCTCAAATATCAAATGGGGAGACCACCATCTCTCAACCGGACAAGAAGGACCTACACATGCCTCCACGTGAATGTTTGATTCGAAATCTCGAAATCCCATATGAAATTCGAATACCGGACAAGAGTATCTGCACATGCCTCCACGTGAATGTTTGGTTCGCAATCCCACGCACGATTCGAACAAGCGACGGGTTGGAACGAAATTCTCATTTCTCATTTCTCGTCCGTCGACCAAACGAGCGCGGCTCGTTAATTTGTTTATCCTTTTATAGTTTTCTTTATATGATCTCATTAACTGTTATTTTTCATATAAACAAAATAAAAATAATTATGATCTTTATGGTGGAAATTATCGCCTTCACTTTCCTTCTCGGAATTGAATTGATGGAACAAGGACAGAAATGCTATGAATTGAATGCCACGTGCTACTCAGTGATTAGCGTCTTTAGACAGGGAGATAAGGACTGCCGTTGCCCCTCCTTTGCCTGTCAGTAGCTCTCTCCCGGCGAATCACGCTGCTTCATGAAATAATAATAATAATTATTATTATTATTATAAAAAAGTAGTCAATTGCGCAGCTGCTGGATGTCAAAATTTTCCCACGTCCTTTTTATTCACTTGAATAATCAGTGTGTATTATATATACACCAAGTTTTATCTTTTTTCAATGTGCGTATATATTTTTGGATTTTTTAAACACGAGATTATTTTAATTATTTTAATAGTTGAAAATATCTGCAATACTTCTATATTTGAAAATGCAAAAAGATACATGAACACTTTCAAATAATTTACAGATTATATCTATTTAAATTAATAATTTTATAAAAATAAAAAGTTGACCGGTATCTACCATATCAAGTTACAGGTGAATTTTCTTTAAAAAAATAAAAAATAAAATTGTGAAAACGAATAACAAGTTTGTATGGCCGGTCGAATAAGACGTGGTGGATATGAAAAAGGCCAAATCAGTTGGGTGAAACACTTGTAATAATGCGCGTGTATTAATTATTAAAAAGAAGCGGATACGCAAGAAGTCACGTGTTATCCATGTTATCCATTCCACATAAGTTTGTCGTCATGGTCTGAGTCAAAAGCCATGGCGCGACTCTCACTTTCCCCGTTCTCAACAAAAGGCGTATCTCACGGCACGCATTAGTAACCGGTATTTTCGTATGATTTTGGAATTGAGGAGGAAAAAAAAAATACTATCAAAATTATATGAATTTATTAAATGGTACAGGTAGTATAAAAATAAAATTGGGACAGATTGAGATTGAGTTGTTGGATAATTAAATTATTTATAAAAAAATAGGTAAGAGATGTAAAAATTATAAAAAAAATTGTAATTTTTTATTACCAAATAGCACCCTAGATATCTAGCCTTCTGAGGCATATTTCGGGGTAGCTGTTGCCGGGGATCAACAAGATGTCGAACGGGGTTAAGGAAAAAAAAAAAATGTTGCCCGTCATGAATAAATAAAGAGCGCATTTGTTTTTGGTGTGGAAATGGGATAACCGGGAAAATATACATATTCCCAACTGTTTCTTCTTCAACCTTTTATATGATCTATCGTCTTGACTTCCTATTTTACTTTTTTAATATTATTTTCGTATTTTAATAATTATATTGATCGAATTCTATAGATATTACGAATTTTACTCCTAATTCTACTTATATCTACAAATTTTCAAAAAATTTAAACATACCTACCTATCTTATCTAAAATTCTACACATACTATTATATTCACACTGTCCGGAATTTATTAAAGGGGTCATTAGCACTCCAATAAAACGACCAAAAATGTCTATCATTAATTATGATTTTATAATTAAAAATTCACATTTCAATGAATTTCTAGCATTTTTACATCTATAAACTGTATATTACTTATAGGTGTTTGGCAAACAAAAAATTTTCAATCTCTACAATTATCATAATTTTTTAGTTTTTTTATATTTTCCCATACAACTAAGCTATTTTTTAAATTATTTTTACACAACTACCCATATAACTAACATATATATTTTTTAACTTTATTTTCTTTACATCTCATCATTGCCTCTCCCATACCATGTTATTTTTTACTAATCTAAAAGCTTTTATGCCAAAAAAATTTCATCAAAAATTTTACTATTTTTCAAATACACCAATGTAAATTTTTAGCTTTAAGCAAATCAACCTCAAGTTATATTAAGATTTAGGCATTTTTATCATTTCGAATAATGTCGTCGACTTCTTCATATGATCTTGACGACTATGTATAAAGAATTATAGGGAAAGTATGGAGGTATATTTAGAATTTTTAAAATCATAGGTATAAATAGAATTATTGATAAAATTCATGAATATACGTGGAATTTGACCAATCACGTTACTGTAAAATTTAAAAAAATTCTACAAATTTATTCACAAAATTTTCCTAATGTTTACATTAAACTAAAAGACAACAGAAGATTTTAAAATTTTTGGAAAAAAATCAATCATAGAAAAAGAAAAGGCTTTATAATGATTTACTTCAACATTTTAAATATATTAATATTATTATATATATATATATATTAAGGAGATATAATAAGCATGAGTATGATGAGTGGAGATACAATTATTTTTTGTTGTAAATTTTATTTTTCACCTTAATTATAAATAAATTTATCAGATATCGAGAAATAAGAAAAAGCTTATGAATATAATGTAAGCAAAAAGGAAAAAAAATAACAACCTACTATAAGAAAATTTTATGTGATTGTTAAGCTTCAACTAAATTTTTAAAAAAATTTAAATCTATGATTAAACCAATCGTATTATGTGGGAGAAAGTGTTGGAAATTAAGGAATAATGTATACACGTAATAAGTGTAATAAAAATATTCATAAAAAGTACAATAAAAATTAAAATGTTAAAATAAATAAATTGTAAAATAAAAAGACAATAATATAAATGAAATAATTCTCAATAAATAATAAAATAAGGGAAAGTCAATATCGATGATTCAGACGGCTAAATTTGAAGATTAAATTAACACTGATCAAAAGTTGAACTAAAGTCAATACTCATATGACGAAATAGTTCACATGAGTGAGTTAAATGTGTGTATAGTGAGAAGTTCTAGTTTAAAAATGAGCTAAAGGTATTATGTCATTATCCTTCAACTAAAGTTGTCATCTATCGGATGTACAGTCATCTAAGGTAGACGACACGATAGAAAAAAGATGGTAAAAAAATTTAGAAAAAAATATCGAAATAATTAACCAAGGCATGAAAATTTTAGAAATGACAAAAACATATAATTCACAAATATAAAAATTGATGCTTTTTTAAAAAATATACTCATTATGTTTAACATCATTTTAACTATAATTCCAAATATATCCATAACGTTTCAAAAATCTCAAATATACCACTTAAGTTTGCATTTAATCCCAAAAATGCCAATTTTGTTAGTTAAAGTTGTTAATTATTATATGAATTACCAATATAACCTTCAGATTTAGGAACATATTGAAAATTTTGAATATATTTAGGGTGTGTTTGGCAATTTGAAAAAAATGTCAAGTTAAAACTTTTCAATCTAAAACTTTTCAATCTCCATAACTACTCTTTTTTAAATTATTTTTTACACATCTTTCTATACCACAACCCTACTTTTCAATCATTTTTACACAACTACTAATACAACTAACCTATTTATTTTAAATTTATTCTCTTTATTCCTCATCATTACTCCTATAATATCACCTCATTTTCTACTGATTTGACAACTTTTGCATAAAAAACTTTTCATCAAAAGTTTTACAACTTCCCAAACACACCCTTAATCCCAAAAATGCCAATTTTGTAAGTTTATATTGTTAGTTATTATGTGAATCACTAATAGGACTTTCAAATTTAGGCCCATATTGAAAATTTTGAATATATTTAATCCTAAAAATGCCAATTTTGTAAGTTATTGTTGTTAGTTATTATGTGAATTACTAATGTGACTTTCAAATTTAGGACCATATTGAAAAAATTAAATATCATAACTCATTAATATCCTAATCACACATGAGTTCTAAATTCAGTAAGCCCTAATTTTATTTTTCCCTATTTCATTTTATCATTTATTATTTTATAACAAGGATATTTTAAGCATTTAAAAATTTTAACTAATGATTTTTTATGGGATAAACAATTTTGAGATTAAATGCAAACGTGTTGACTGTATTTGAGATTTTAAAAATGTTATAAGTATATTTAGAGTTAAGATCAACCCCGTAAATATATTTAAGAAAAGCCTAAAAATGATATAATTGATACATGCCGGCTTGCTGCTGATATCTTTTTGATACATTATCTTCTACAAAAATTGGGAAGATAACAACCTTCAACTAATATACGCATGAAATGCTGTCCTTAAGATCTTTTTGATACATTATCTCCCACAAGAACTGGGCTTGTGGGGAGATACCAACGCCTCCACTAATATACGCACGAAATGCTGTCGTGCAGGGAGCAGACGTGCGTACCACTGATGCTTTCGTGGAGCTTTGAGTTACCATTTTCGCTTTGTGCTCTTGTAGCGCTTACTTTTCAAAACAGTTCTTCTCCACGCCTATTTTTTAATTCCATTTCTCTATCTTTTACATTTTTCCGTCTCATGCAGAATATTCCCTAACCATCATAATTCATAACGCAGATCCAAGCGGGAACAAATAAAAATAAACCATTCTTTCTTTCCCAGCGGCAAAAAAAAATATATATATATATATATATATTCCCTTGACTCTGGAGTTACCCTCACAGATACAAAATTGCAGATTTATTAGGTTGTGTGCAAGAAAATCATGATATCAAAAGACATATGAGCATTATTAATTTTCCAATATTCTAGTAATACAAATAAACGAACGGTTCAGATCATCTAACATGTGGGCGGGGACAATATAGGGATACATCTGGACGCCGTTCGTGTGCGCGTGCGTCTGAAGAGCAAAGCACCAGCGCCACCCGTTCTCGTCTCCCGTAGTCCGCACTCTGCAGTGTCTGCTCAGGCCGCCAAAGCCACCTCTACCAGCTCGCATCCCATCTCATCCCATGGCCAAGCTAACTGCTCATGGCGGCTCCCGGCTGCTGCTACAAGGCGAGCGCTTCCACTTCGCCTTCAACTCCAGCGATCCGCATCATCCCAGTTATGGACGGCTAAGATTCCCCGAGAAGAGTGGCGGGAAATTCATCAGATCATCGAGTTGCGGAAAGCTCTCTTCATTCCGGAAGAAGAGGGTAGCCGACAGTCCCAGCAATTCCAGCGGTGCTGATCAACGCTTGGACGACTTTAATCATAGCACTGGGTTTGAAGAGGAAGAAGAGGATTTTGAGGCGGACGACCTGGCTCCTTTCCGAGGCTTGGTGTTGGATATCTCTTACAGGTTTGTGGTTGGTTGGGGCCGTTTTTGCATTTTATTGGGCCTAATATTTTATTTTATTTTTCTGTTCTCACTTACTGAGAATAATATTGTTACTTTTTTTTTAATATTTTATAATTTCGATCCGTCTCGCTGACCCCAGACACTCCAGCTGTCTGTACCGCAGTCTGCGGTTGTTGAAGTTACTCTGCCGACAGGTAAGATAATACTCGGACCCTTGAGATATGCATTAGACACCATCGTCGCCAAAATAATGGTTTGGACGGTTTTGATTTAGATATCTAGGTCTCTCCCTCTTCAGAAGCAAAAAACAAATGAAAACATATTGGTGGTAAGTGGATTAAAATCGTAAAAGTTTTAACTTTTCACGTTACTTGAAATGGCTTGAATACTGGTTCACCGTTCACCACCTCTCTCTTCCCCATCTAGCTAGTATGTGCGGATGCAGGCTTCGCCACTTGATTGTCAATCTTGAAAGGGGCTACCAGTGATCTGTCCAGATACAGCTGGGAGAAGCCTGGATGGAATGGATTATGAGTCATTCCAAATGCTAAAAAGGACTACTTCCTATAAGCATGAAAGCTATCTTGTTGAGAGAGGGTTACCCGTTGCTGGGGTGGAAGTTATTCCAGAGCTGAAGTTGATGGAAGAGGACGACTGTCTGTTATTAGTGTAAAAAGTGCCCTGAGCGACAGCGGACACTACTTATGGAAGCATGATGTTTTATCAGGAGTTTGAAGACCTTTTTTTTTTTTTTTCGACCAAGGAGTTTGAAGACCTTGAACAGAATGCAAGCGTGTTTGGCAATCATGAAAAGTTGTCGGTCTAGAATTTTTCACTTTCCACGACTATTCTATTTTTTTTAAATCATTTCTTCGTATCTTACTGGATTAAATCTCGTGCTAAAAAATTGGATTAAGTACAAAGTTGGTTTGAACCATGAAGGGATCCCATATTTTGTAATTGAAAATCCTTCTCGGGGGATGAGGGCTATTGTACAGATTTTTATATGCCCAATGAATTATTCAGTTCTTTTTATGAAATCTATGGCCTTCCGGCTCCCACCTGCTTCTTTACTTGCATTTGCATCATTTTATATCAAATGAATGATCCTAAAGCACACTTTATTTTCATGATGTTCTGATTGTGATGTTCTTTCCTAGGCCTGTTAATGTTGTCTGCTGGAAGCGTGCTATTTGTTTGGAGTTCATGGAGAAGGTTCAATGAATTCCTTGGTTATTTCCATCTGAATGATAAACTCTGCTACTTGTTATTTTGAACATGTTATGGTTGATATATTGAATAACACTAACGGCAGTCTGAATGACTGGACCCATTCATTACCTCTATTTGATGGCTGTTTTGGGGAACCATAGAGGGCTAACAGTCTGGTTTGGGCTTTGCCTTTGTGATCCATGTTTCTCTTCTTTTATTGATTAAAGTCATCAGAGATCTGTGAAAATTATGTAAATTATTGGTTGGCTTTGCCATAACTTTTTAGGAATTATTTCCCTGTGAGGGGTAATGAACCTAGGTCCCTTACTATTATGGTTAAATAATAACTGCAGTATCTGTTACACAACGGTAGCTGAATACCACTGTTATATATTTATATTGGGATCATTTACCATTATTAGTTAATTAAATCAATTTCCACAGTTCATGTAATAGATATATTCAGTTTTATTTCCTATTTGATATTTTTATAGTCCAGTTTCCATGAGTTCGAATTCTAATCCTTGAAAAACAGAAGGAATCGATGAAGCACTTTTTAAGATATCTATCTTCTCTTTGCCGCAGGCTGATGTTCTGGAATATTATGATCAAACAGTGTCTTCTGCTAGTGGATCCTACTATATACCTGCTGTCTTGAGGGTACCACTGATCCATATTTGTGGTGAACTTTTGAGTTCCATTTGTGAATTAGCTGCTTTGGATATTTCACTTCAACTTACTAAGCCTTGCCCGATTTCCAGGTTCCCCAATTATTGCAGGTTGTGAAGAGAAGAAAGATCAAAAACCACCTTAGTCGTAAAAATGTATTTTTTCGAGATGTCTTTACTTGTCAGTGAGTAACCCAATCTCTAAATGATGTTGTTGATTGATTTTGATTCTCATGGCCATCTTTGTAGAGATTTGCAATAAAATTCACAGCACTTGTCTTTTTGAGCAATGTGATCAAATCTGACTGAACCCAGAAATGAAAAATATGTTATATTGTATCAATGACCAAAGCAATACTTAGAAAATGGAAAAAGAAAGTAAAAAGGTTGCTCTCTCTCTATTTTGGTGATCCAAGTTTTCTTCTTCCAGTGAGCCTTGTTACTTGTGGGGTAGGAGAGCAAAAATGTCTCAATAGATCTTCTCCAGTCAATCTAACCACGTAATCGAGTCTGTTTGCATTATTATCTTCTATTTTCATTTTTACATTTTCTAGAGCTCAGATGTCAGTGTCTGGCTTGACTTTGTTGTTGGACAACAATGAATGGCTCTGTATAGGTGGATTTACCCCCTTTTGCCTTCCTCTAGAGTGCCAAAGTCTTTTACTATGTTTTTCAGCGTGAAGAGTAAATATCAACTTGTCACTTAAAGTTATTCGACAACATTAGAGACATCCTGTTTTTCTTGTTCTTTTGCCTCATGCAATGAAAGAGCAGCACTTGCTTCCTTCCAAGACAACATTTTCCTGTCTAATTTTTCAGGGAGAAGTGGACCTATAGCCTTTGCTTTTTATAAGCAGAATTTCAAGTGAAGGCATGAAAATTGTAGCAAGAAAACAGTAAATGAATAAAGAAAAAAAAATCTTTGGATTTCTTTCTTTCACAAATAATGGAACAAGTTATATTTCAAAGGTGGTGTTCAGTAAGTGTAACACCCACTGTTTTGAGCTTAATGGTCCTGCATGGACGTTAAATTCTTTTTGAGGCTTCTGTATCAGAATGACAATTTAGCCTGCAGATAAACTTTTTTTTTTTTTTTTGGCCTTCTCGTACAATAGAGGTTTTGCTTTGAACTGGTAAATGACATCGAAACAAGAATGTTACTATAAAAAAAAACTGCTCATGCCGACCATTTTTTCATTAGTATTGAACTTATAGTTTGTGGAATTAATATGTAATTTTTATTCAGAATTTGTTTGCACTTACGAATGAAACAATAATAACATAGCATATTCACTCTACATACAGATTGTGGATCTATGATAAAATATAATTGCATCTTTATATACTTAGCATAGGTCATAATGTCAAATGTCACATTTGTCAACAGGTACTGTTCTTCCCATGACAACTTGACTGTTGATCATGTTTTACCAGTTTCACGAGGTGGTGAATGGAAATGGGAAAATCTGGTATTCCTAAAGATTCTATTCTTAAAGTCTTTTCAGTCATATATTTTATTTGTATATTCCCCTTTTTTGTATAGTAGGCCATTGTGGTCATCAAACATTCATTTCTGTTAGTCTCTTGTGCTACACTGAACTTTTGATGATTGACTATCTCGACATACGTGGTGTTTGGCAGAAATAAATTTATTGCTACTCTGAGTACGAGATATCATGGATAAATGCCTAGTTTTTTACCAAAAGAGGCAAAATGAAATTTTTTTTTTTTTACGAACACTGCCGACCCCGCATGCTAATAATCAATATGTATTATGTAAGATACTTTTCAAAAAATGGTTCCTATTCATGGCAGTTTGTTTCTGGAATCTTAGTGATGATTTGTTCTAATCCTGTGTTCTATTG
Source organism: Annona cherimola (assembly GCA_030490835.1). NCBI lineage: Eukaryota > Viridiplantae > Streptophyta > Magnoliopsida > Magnoliales > Annonaceae > Annona > Annona cherimola. The sequence goes on from CM059974.1 coordinate 4,533,092, forward strand.
TTTACTCTAGGTCACAGCTTGTTCAAAGTGCAATTCAAAGAAGGGACAGAAGACTCTGGAGGAAGCAAACATGAAGCTTCTGAAAGCCCCAAAGGTCAGTCATCAATCCATGCTCTATCACTACTAGTCCTTACACATCCACACCATGGCTTGCATGTGCATAAGGCATGTGGGAGATTATGCAACAAGACGTTTGTGTACGAACTAGGAAGCCCAGGCCTAAGATAAGGCTGATTAACTTGTCAGCAGGATGCATCCATACTTGCTGTCATCAGTCACATTCATTTTTGCCCATGAACTTGATTCTGGTTTTGTTTCTGTATCAATAACATAGTTTGCTACAATAATGAATCCGAGACATTCACCAAACATTTCGTGGTTAAGGTTTGTGCAATCTTTCTGTGGAAAGATCCGAATAGAAGGTAATCTTAATGATATGGGAATGAGCTCCTCCTTGTCCCTAATGCTGCAGGCCCCGAAAGACTTTGAAATACTGGCGATACCACTGACAACATCAGCTATAAAGATGCTGAGGATGAAAAAAGGAATGCCGGATGAATGGCGTCAGTATCTGGCAGAATCATCTTTGGAACCCTGATGTGGTGCCAACCGAATGTGCCATGCAATATATACATATGGCCTGTGTATAATAATGCCCTTTAGCCTCGCTGGGGGGTCATGTCTTGTAGAAATTTGTTGTAACCATTCTTCAAACATTATAATTAGTGCCCTCCTCATCTATAAACTACACTTTATGATTGGCCTATTAAAAGGCTGCTTATAGCGCTACTCCATCATACGTATCTCATTAGTAAATCCTATTCAACTGTGCAAGCCGCACACCACCTGTTGAAAAGAAGATGGGCATCCGTTAGCGTTGGTTCGGAACTTCAGACCTTGTACGAGAGAGTCTCCTTTTTCTAAGGTCAATTTCAAATATACTTATTATATTTGTCCTTAATTATAAATATATTTACAAAGTTTGAAAACTTTCATACATACCCATTCCATCAGACAATTAAAAATTACCATTAATTATCATAAAAAAGTCCAAAATGTTCCTTATTATTTAATAATACTTGTTATTTGGCTATGATAGAAATTGAACTATGTGATAAAAATCCATTCAACTTGAGAGAGCAAGGCAGAATGAATTTTATCAGTTTGAATATAACACCAATAACAATGAATGCTAGATTAATTAGGAGTATTTTCAGATTTTAAAATTATTAAATGTTATTAATCGTCATATTGGGTATATTCGAAATTAATGAAATACTTGGTGGTTATAGATAAAAAATTTCAAACTTAGCGAGTATATTTATAATTAAGGGCAAATGGAGTAGATAACTCTCTCACATATTATTGAATATTGATGCATCAACATGTACACTTCCATTCTCAACCATTCAAACACGCCATGGAGCACTAAAAAAATTAATTATGCATAGCCATCCTAATTTTACCGAGGAAATCGTAGGGTCTAGTAGCGGATGGCTGGGATAAGCTGCATGTGTAGGCTACTTTGCACGTGTGACTAGCCTGCTTTATAAATAACCCAAGTAAGGGCAATTGTTGTGTGTTAGTCTCAGCTGGTCTAGTTCGAAGTTCAATAGCGTAGATTGTAGAGGTAGTTCTTAGATTGGGATTAGGGTCCTGCAATTCTTGTTACTGGGGACATCCCTGAGAGCCATTGTAACTTCCCGGCCCAATGGCAGTAAAGTTCCTGATCCTTTCGAATGTGGTAGCTCAGAGTTAAATCATACGCCAACATTTCTTTCAATATTGCTCATGCAATATGTAACCATGCCCGAACCAGACCACCAAAGCATTTGCCAGTTAAGCTATCAAAGCCGAGCTACCATGCGAACCGTAAAATAAAAAACGAAAAAAACCTCCACACTAATCATATGACGCAATGCATACATGTACCTAGCCTCAAAACAGCGTTTTGAGCCCTTTTATCCTTCATGAAAGCTTTTTATTTTATGTGGCTTCAAACGTAATTCATACACCAACTTTTGCCATCTGCCATTTTTGAATTTACATTTTTTTAATTTCAAAAATCAAATGTTCACATGAGAGGCCAAAACCGTTTATATACACATTCAAAAATGGTAAATTTTGGCATATCTATAAAGATTACATGTGGGCCAAATAAAATTGAAAAAAGAGCTCGAAACACCCATATATATAGGGGCTTACTACATGCATTTATTGAATCATTATTCATCATATCGATCCAGGCTCAATTCGTATGCATTGAATCATTACTCATCATATATTCAATATTACTTTGCAAGTATGCTACACGTACTTACTGAATGGGAAATGCTTCATCTTATCGCTAATGTATCTTCTAACGAACAAATCTCCCTCTCCCCGGTTATTACAAAATTCAAATGTCATGCAATAACTAAATGCTCAATTTCTATGTAATCAAATTACGTAAAATTGGTTCCACATAACTCCTGCATTCTTAATGTATTAATAATTGATGTAAAATTAAATTCATTTATTATATCCAACATCATATGTTTATCTAGAAAACCATGTTTCATCTCAATCAAATATGCGCATGAGTCACATTTGCTTAGAAATAAATATATTTGTGCATAAATTAGGAGAAATGCTTAAATCCATTCACGTGTTATAAAATAATGATACTATATAGAATCATTTATCCATGTAGTAATACTACATTAGATGTTTTTAAATGTTGAAAACACTGCTTTAAAATTGATATAGTGTATAGTTGTAAATGAGGTCCATGCATCGTAATATAGAAAAATTAAAGGATTTCCATGATATTATTTGTAAATGAGTTCATGCATAGTGATACTAGAAAAATAAAAGGATTATCATGATCATATAAATGATGATCAATACAATAGATTGAGTAGATTTTCCATTAACCATCAAAATATTAAAGCTAATTGAGTACATGGAAAAAGAGTTTCATAGAAGCATTTCCAGTAAGTAATAACAGAAGCGGGGAAAAAAAAAAGAGCACATCTTGCCTCATTGATGTTCTCTTGTAGAGATTCTTAGCTAAAACAAAGGGAGCACATTTTACACGAGAGAAGTGCATTTCAAAGATCCTCAAATCTACTACTAGAAGGAAACTAGATTGGAATTGGACATCGAAATTTTAGAAAAATATATATAAAGACAAAAGCCTGATCTCCCATGAAGAAAAGAAAAGCCTGGTAAAAATACTTGTCGAATGTAGATCTCATAACGAGACTCACTACTGTCATCTAAGTAGTGGGTAAGGAAACAAAGTAAGGTGACTCTAAAACTGCTCACCACACTTCTAAACAAAAAGCAGATGGAAACTCTTTATTGCTTGTTGACAGCCTCCTGGTGCTGCCGGTGGCCTTTGAAAATTGGCCTTCATTTACCTCTCTGCTAGATTATGCTGTCACTTTGAAAAAAACAAAAACAGTAAAACGTCTGAATAAACTTCTCCATGGAAACAACGGCTAGAGTAGGGAGGAAAGTTAGGATGAGGCTAGCAACCATTCACAACACCATTCTCAGGTACCTGTTCCTCCTCTACTTGTTTAGCATCCTTTGGGGCACCTCTAACTACTGCCAAACCATTTTCGCTTGATGCACACGGCTCTCCAGGAACATTTTCATTTTCTTTAGGAGATGCTGGCTGCACAGATTGCTGCAACCTTATTTTTGAGTCCAGGATATCGTTCGCCTTCTCATTGAATGCAGCATCAGATGCCTTACCATCCCAGACCTGCAGGAAATCATGATTCTTAGGAATATAGGTTGAGCAGAGAGTTGATTCAGCCTAGTTCAATTCAATCGATACAATTTATGGGCAATGGATATACAACACATCTTCACAGCTCTGTAGTACCTCAGTAGAGTTCCAATCAAACAAGTCGACAATGATTGAGGGTGAGGACTTGACAAGGATTGCAGAAAAGAAAGAGAGAAAAAAAAAGAAAGAAAGAAAAAAAGAAAAAGAAGGGAAAAAGAAAAACCAACAACAAGTTAATCTGAATTGAAAGACTCAACTGTGAGCCCGGCTCAAACCCACCTTGGCCTGATCCATGCCTGGTCCAAACACAGAAATATAAGGTTTAGCATTGGGTTTGGGTTTGGTTCCTGCAACAAAGGATCAGATCCACTTGGGGTTTGAGTCGATCTTCCCAATTTGCACCCCTAATTAAAGGGAATCATGAGGATTCATTATAGAAAGGACTTAACGTGGCCATCAGACCAGCCAGCACATTGCAAACCTAGTAATAGAATGGTTGGAAAGAGAGAACAGTATGAAATTTTCTTCGAAATATGGCATCAGCGCATGAAATTCTCTTCAACATATTCAATCTGCCCAATTTGCACCCCTAATTAAAGGGAATCATGAGGATTCATTCTAGAGAGCATTGCAAACCTAGTAATAGAATGGTTGGAAAGAGAGAACAGTGCATGTAATTCTCTTCAACATATGGCATTGGCAATTGATGGCAGGAGAATCCAAGCCCATAGAATGAAGAGTTTACTATCGAAGTAACAAAAAAATGATAAACCACCCTAAGTGAACTTCTAGCTGTGCTACTCTTCCCAGTAATAAATGAAATGAGAACATAAAAGCTCAACGTCCCATCCGCAGCAAGCCAACATAACAGCAAATCTTTCACCTTCCAAATATTTTTTTTTTAAAAAAAAAAAAGCTTCCAAAATAACCGTGAAACCAACATACAATTCTAGATGAAAATCATAAATAAATTTTCCGCTTGCCTGCTTCTGAAACTGCTGTTGCTTGGACTTCCTTTCCAGCATTGTCTTTTGACGAGCCTCATAAAACCCAAAATCATCCAAGATGCATGTTTTACTGGTGTGCTCCTTAAATATTTTAAGCATTTCCAGCCCTTTATCCAGCTTCACCTGTAAAATTGCAAAAGCATAGACAAAACCCATAAGTGGTACAGCAGAACTAGAATCATAGCAGAAGTTATGATGATCACCTCCTGAGCGTCCCTGCTGTTGGTCACCGGTTTATTGTCGTTGTTCTCAAGAGTAATGTGCTTTAACATGCTATTAGGAATATCCCTTACAATATGCCACTTCACAGGAAAATAACCATTCCATTTATCCTGCTGCCAATATTCAACATTCTTGTTAAAATCAACTGGACCCACCATCTCTGCAAGACCAACAAATTGCCCACTCCCATTCACCTGAATGAAGGAAATGGAATGGCTAGGTTAGTCATCCACAATGTGCTTGTGCACGAGAGAGAGATAAAAATATCTGATCATTCAAAAATTGTCACTGAGAAGTTCAAGCAACCTTGCAGTTTTCTTTTCAAATAGAGATCACAAGTGGCATGGTAACAGTCAGTCAAGACACACCGGAACACACCATAACAAAAATATACCCGTCAACACTTCACTGATCATTCATATTGTGCCATAAAACCCTTAATAAAACGTCCAATATCTTGTACATGGTGGATAAGAGGGCATGCCTGGCCCTGCCTAATTTTCCAGGCAGGTCGCACATATGGTGATACCTAATAGCCAATATCATACTTATCAATATTGTTGGAATTCATGACAGAAAAGAAACTCTCCATAAATCCATAAATATCCATAACACATCACCAAAAAAAAAGAAAAAAGAAAGAGGAAATCAGTACTTACAGAGAAAAACAAAAATACAGGGCAATTGCCAGACTTTTCTCGAGATTCTTGGAAAAAGAAATTAAGCTTCTTGTTTCCATGCTCAGTGCTAGACCACACACTGTATTTGATGCTCTTGTGAATATCATCCTCACTATAAGATTTAATAATAAAGAACTTTGCATCAGAGTACTTGACTGGGAATTCTTCTCTATTATACTGATCCCTTGCTGGAACCACACTTTGTTCCTCACTGTTTCCGTTTGAAGGAAGACTCTGTCCCCTGACTGCCAAGGTGACATTAGACAGAAAGCCCTTTTGGTTTTTGAAACGGCCAGCCCGTGGTCCTTTGCTTAGCTCATTTAATCCATCAACATTTTCATTCCCATAACTTAAATTGCCTCGGCCCCTTGACCTGTTCTTGCTATCGACAGCCAACCACCCACGCCCATTTGCTCGGGTCTCATAACCATTGGATCCAAATCCGAGACCAGTTCTAACTGCATTCCCAGCCTGGCCATATATTCTATTGTTTGCATATATCCGATTCATGAACCCTGGAGTTGGACCCATGCTAGATGGTCTTGGTGAGTGTAAACCCTGAAGAGCAGTATAAAAAAAGAAATCACAAGGACTAAAAGTAAAAAATGTCGTAACATTTGTTTCATCATGCAAAATGAAGCAACAGCAATCGAGTAGGAGAAAGTAGAGAGAAACTGAAGAGAGGGAACCAATTCTCTGATTCTAAAGCAAAACTAAATTTGCTTAGAGCAGCTACTTTTCATCTAAAATCTGGTTTTCATGGGCCTCCACAGACATGTAACAACCTACTGTATTGTATGCAGTATCAGATCAAAATTTCCACAATGTAACCCCCTATTCTAAAGATGTAAACAACCAAATCCAACGAGGTTAGGCGCTATGGCTTCCATACCATGAGATGTGGAGGGGGACAAACATTCTGATTCCTGGCTGATGGGATTGTTGAAGAAAATGGACCATTTGTAGCTGCTATGGACTGACCATCAGAGAAGAAAGGACCATCTAACCATGGCACAGGTGATCGTATCCCATCAAATCCAAATCTTGGATCCTGGTATCCAGAGGCAGCAAAACCACCCTGCTGAGCACTTCCATGGGAAGCATTCATGGTCAATGACGAATTTGGATTGATTGGTCTCAATGGCACCAATCCCTTGTTTCCATTCAAATTCCCAGTGGAATTTCTATGATTGTTTCCTTTACCTGTTTCGACAGGCAAAGATGTCTGATGGGTAGTAGCAGAAGTGGAAACCTCAGTCTGGGGAACGGTGGCTTGATGAGCGGAGTAAGAAGCACTAGAGGGAGTCGGTGGTGTGAAGAAAGGACCTCCATATTGGTAATTATGTGGCCCATACAGCTGACCATCATGTCCTACAGTTGGTACAGAGGACACAGCAGCTGGGTATGCTCCATAGGGTGGATATCCGTATCCATGATGAAACATAATAGGCCCATTATCTCCATAAAGTCCCTGTCAACAATCCAGCATTTCCATCAGAATCACCAAAAACCAAAAAAGTTCAAGATTTTAAAGGACACTAATCAACAGCTTCTAAACCATCCAAAGATGGCTTTCTGCTTATCAAGGTCGTGGGTCCATGAGTGGAACATAAAAAGTTCAAATCCATGCTCACGCTTAATTTTCTGAACCAAAAAAATAATTTTTAAAACAGTCCAATAGGACCAATACATCACTTCCAAAGCTAACTGACATTGTGAAGAAGCTTCCTGAAAGTAGATGGAGATTTTTTCTTTCTTTAGTGAGATTCAGCATCATGCCTTCAAAGACACTTGAACATAAAAATTCCAGAAAGTAATAAAATGACTGCCCTGAATCCAAGAGTTCCTACTTTCTTGAAGAACCTTTTCCAGAATATATTTCACCTGAGTAATTTCTATGCACGCAATGAACAACGATTGAGACTTGGAATAACATTTTTTTCAGAATAACAAACACCATAGCATCTCTCAATTGAAACATGCTGATGGGATCTCACCATCATGACCCATGTACTTCAACCACCTACGCAACAAAACTCTCCAATTTCTCTTTTATATTGATGGCCTTGGGGTAAGAATATAATCAAAAGATCCAAGGGGTTATCGCCACAGTAGTTATGCATGAGAGAGAAGGGTCTGAATGACTTAAAAAAAGCATAAGGACTGCATACTTCAAAAATGCTGCAGCGCACAATGAGCTCCCCTTCCTCACAATATATGCCAAAAATAGGTCAAAGTGTGAAAACATGATTGGCTGACACTTAACTTGAAATATGGAGTTTTGAACAAATATAGAGGGAAAAATATAACAATAGAATAAATGTAATAAACATACATTCATGTAGACATTCATATGCATGCAAATATAAGCACATGAACTTACTGGAGGCATCTCCATTACACTAGGATTAACATATCTAGAGCCATCCTCCCAATCATTATTATGGCTCTCATAACCTGGGAAAAGAGCTACGGTGTCAGATTACTAAAAGACATAAAATGTGATCATATATAATGATGCAACAATGAAGCAAGACAACTGATTTTTGAAAAGAATAGAAAATAGAAAGGATGTATAAACGTGGTGCATAAACATACATTGCAACCAACTGGATGAGAACCTACCAAAATAGCATAATGAAAACCAGCGATGTGAACCAAAAACTCGACTATAAACATGCATGACACCATGAAAGAACAGACATCAGTTTCAAAGTATAACCAGACTTCTTTTTCCTGGTTCTCTTAGGTTATTATGTGCCAGTTAACAGCAAGATAGTTTTTTCGTTTTCTTTCTTTCTTTCTTTCTTTTTTTTTTTTGCATGGTATGAAACCTTTAAGCCACCTTACATGGGATGCATATGTGCAGAATAAGTGTAACCTCATATTAAAAGAAGACCTATCTCCTTTAACAAAGGATAAGAAGACTTCAACTTGTCCATATTCCCTCTCTTCCAAAATTCATTAATTTCCCCGCATTGCCCCAGGCAGGACCTGATTGCAACTCCATCCACATCACAGCATTCCCTTTATATGTTGCAACAGAGTGTGTGTCATATACACAATCCAGGGTAAAGAATATAGCTGGGGGGTTATGTCACATACACAATCCAGAGCAAAGAATGTAACTCAGGTTATATCAAAATGATGCTATAGCATACCCGAAGAACAATAGAGTTATCAGCCAGGCATGTTGAAAACAAGAAACAAAAACAAAACAAAACAAAAAAATCTTACTTCAGTGAGTTTTCAAATTTGTAAAAATCTCCCCTTAAATGTTTTTTTTTTATATTTGAAAATTCAAAACCTTGGCTCTAGCGACACATAGAATCATGTTCCTTAACTAGTAAAACAAAGGACCAGAAAAGAAATTGTGATCTGCATCAGACTTGTCTGTATGAGTTCAATTCAGGACTTATTGTACTGATATCAATATCAAATGTTTTGGCCATGGAAATTATAGCTGAGTTATCAAATTGTTGCATAATAACAAGATCCTGATCTTCTAATCCAAAATTAATAATGAAAAACGAACTTTTTGTGATTTTAGCTGCACCAGTAACCATCTTACCTCCATAATACATAGTTGCAGATGCATATCCATGAGGAACATAGCACAAACTAGGATCAGCATCAGTAAGGACAGAGGGAGTGGACTTCTCAGCCAATGGGTTCGGTGCAGTTGGAGTGTACACATCATCACCATTTGCAGATCCATATTGCGTGGTGGAAGGCTTCTAATGAAATCGAGTCGAAACATGTAATAGCAGAAGCAGAGAGAAATAGAGAGGAAGATTATCAGTAAACTGAACAAGATGGTTCGCAAATACATGAAAAACAAACAAATTATACCTTGACCCCCTCATGAACATCAAGTGTCTTTGTTTGGGCCTCCAATGTCATCTTGTGAAGCAAATCTGTGGCTTCTGTAATAAGATGAGTGAAGGGTCCAGAAAAGAAAAAATGCTGTCTGATGCTACAAGTTCGATTGATGAAAAATAACACACAGACCCACAACTTTGATTGGCATCAACTCAAAATAAAGACAACCAACCGATGGCTAGGATCAAAAAACTTAAATCATCTTTTAGGGTTTTCCATTGAATTCTAAATTATATTACTAAAAACAAATATTTTAAATCAGCAGCAATCCAATAAAGAAGTGTGTAAAACTACCCGCATAATCCTATAGTTCTCCTACAGTACTATGTCAAGCATGCCAGTGCCCACACAATCAATGGTCCAAGACTATCAAACAGTTCAACCACAGCAAGACATTCACTCGAAATCCATAAATTGCAATTCCCATTTCACATGAGTGTGTCGCAAGATCAATTAGGGAAGGTATTAGTATTCGCGGGTGAAAAAAAAAAAGAGAGAGAACCTTCGAAATTATGAAACTTCAAACGTCAAAGTCCTCTACTATACGAAGGGCGGGTGAGCGAACAAACAACGTGACCGCCATTACGAATGGAACTTCTTGGAAGAACACCAGCTAAAGTTCGAAAGCACCTAATTTTCAGATCTCAACAAAATCCCAGCAAAACCTCAAAGGTAAAAAGGCATCAGAAAAACGTATAAAAATAAACAAGATATGAGAAAATACGAGAGCAACAGAAGGATGTAGAGAAGAAAAAAAAACAGAGGATCTTCGGGCAACGTCAGCAAAGAAGAAAAGGCGCGAGAAGGATACGATCTGCTGCGGGAGCAACGGTCGCCATGGGAAGTACGAATCTTACTCCAACTGCTCCAAGAAGGGATCAACGTCGGAGACGGTGATAATAGCAAATTGCGGCGGGAGCGGCCAGGCGGAGAGGGAGGAGAGAAACCCTAGATTTGGGGATATGAGAGAGAGAGAGAGAGAGAGAGAGAGAGAGAGAGAGATGGCAAGAGGGCGCCGCAAAGCGGAACAAGGGCGAGAGCAGGGAAAGTCTGAAATAGGCCGACGCCACGCAAACGCCACCCCGAAACGGAATTTCGCGGATTGCACGAGCGCCATTCATAGCACGTGGGAGCGGCTCCCTACAAACCTTTTTCCATAGGTCCCGCGTACGAGCGGTACGGATTAAATATTTTCCTGTTTTAATTAGATTCTGCTCCACCTCCGTGCTTTTTTGTTTTTTGGGTGTTAAGTCCATGCTTTTTTGTGTCTTGTATCAAATCTTAATTTTTAATAGATTTTTCAGGAGTTCTAAAACTGAATCTCAAATCAGCCTCAGATCTTGTACCACGGGATAGCGGGTGCTGCCATGCAACGACGATGGAACGAGTACGGAATGGAAAATTTATTGTTGCGAGTCAGCAATAGAAATATATATATTAAGGTTCCGAAAAATTTATATTGTAAATAAAAAATATATAAATATTTTTTAGAATAAAAAAAGCATTCTTAAAAAATGAAAAATTCTATTTTATCCCCTCTAATTTCAAACCAACCTGAATTGGTAAAAGAAATTGTCCTACATGTGTGCATAAGCACGCGATCTCACCTCCATAACACTACTTAATCACAAAACTTGGGTATGAATATAATTACCTTTCATGTCGGAATAATATTCCAACAATGCCTTTTCCATGGATGATATTCAATCCAAGCAAACTCGGTAATTTCTTTGTTTGATATATTTAAAATAGTTGTGATATGACTCAATGTACACTATTTATGATACTGAATTGTATTTTGATTGAAGATATATATCCTTTGCCAATTGAGTCTGTTTATGAATGATATACCCGTTAGAAATTGAAGATGATTATGTAACATATGAAAGTTTTAATGCTTAACAGTATGATTAATTTAAATTTAAGCTACGATGGAAAAAGAAAGTCGAGGGAGTCATAACCAACTACATCAAATAATTATTTGTTTTTAAAATGGGTAACATGATAATATACAGTAGGCGGGGTTATTACTGAACAATGAATGATCCTGTTAGGCCGAACTAAGCAAAAGAACTGCTTAACCTACCTCAAAATCATGTTTACAATATTTTTTTTGCTCTTGTCTTTATACATTTGTTTATTTAAGTATATTTAACATATAATATTTTTTTAGATTTTTAAAAATAAGGGTATTTTAAATACATATATACACATAAATTCTTAAAAATATCAAAAAAATATATAAACATATTTAAAAATAGTAAAACTTGATTTATGAATTAAATACACTTAAATAAACAAGTGTATAAAGAAAAAATAAAAAAATATTGTAAATTAATTTTTTGAAGTGGGTTAAACAGAACATTTGCTTAGCACGGGCTAATAGGATCACTCTTCTCACTTAGTTAGATAATAATTTCTTGCCTTTTACAATTGAATAATATTTTGGTATCTAAAATCTGAATTATTTACAGTATTTTTGTGTGCAGGCATGTTCATAATTTCAACATTTATTTTAACGAAAAACTTATACATAAATGTCTAATATTATCTAAGAGTAGACACTAGGCAGTTAAAATTTGAGAAAATAAAATATATAGTGTATTTTGTCATTATAAGTATATACATTTAGAAGAATATTATAAATAATTCAAAATTTATTTGAAAAATGTAAATAATTTAAAATTTACAACATATTTTCAAACATCAAAAACAAGGGTTGCAACTCAGTTACCATTATATATGATCTTTAACTTTTTAAACTACCCAATGAAAGCAATCATAGATACACATTTAAAATTCAAATTAAAATGCCAATTTACATGCAACATGCCAAACTCCAAGAACATGGTCACGTACAACAAATTAGAAATTACCACTTAATTAATCTCTCAATGCAAATTAGGGAATGCTCGATAATGTTGATTTTGATAAGATCATAGAATGGGATGGGAAATAAAAAAAAAAATTGAAAAATGATATGAAATGGCAGGAGTACAAGTGAAATAAATAGAACAGTTGAAATAATGAAATATAAAATATAATTATTAAGTCATTAAATAAAGAAGTAATCATATTATCGTGATTAAGCAATAGCTTACCTAGCCCACCTAAAAAAAATTACGTAATTTTTGTGACTTTTCATAAACTTGTTAATATAGATGTATTTAATATATAAATAAAGTTTTACCTTTTTGGATATGTATATACATTTTTAAAAATTTTAAAATTTAAAGGTGTTCTAGCCACTTTAATGATTAAAAATGACTAAAATTCCATTTTTTAAAAAAATCATAAAAAATATATACATATGTCCAAAAATAATAAAATTTGATTTATATATTAAATAAACTTAGATAAACGAATATATAAAAATAAAAATAATAATAAATTTGTTGTGGTAGGCCAATGACATAGACATTATTGCAAAAAACTTTCTTAAGTATGCATAAACTTTAACTTACCATGACTTTTGATATAGGAGAAGTTAGAAAGTCACAATATATCAACCAAAAACAATTTTTTCAAGTTCGTCAACACAGTAACTTAGGTGAAACTTGGTTAAGCACACTTTTATATCAAAATCCACCATTTCTGCATGAATTAGTGTTATTGAAATTTTATGCGATTATTTTTAGTATTTGTAGTAAATCACATGTTTTACTATTTTTAATACAATGTGTACAAGTGGACAATTAGCGCTTTGTGTGCATTTTACGTGCATACAAACGTGCTTGTCATAGTTAGCGTAGCAGTTTGCTTTGTTTTTTAGAATTTTGTTGTTTATCTTGGTCATAAACAGCTGCATTCGAATAAGATTATACATATTTTCTCTAAAATTTGTGTTCGAATTCTCATATGAAACTTGTATATCAATCTCGAAATGTGGTCTTATGCTAAACTTGTTTCATGTTTTTCCTAACTGTGTCAACTAAGTAAGTTATTATTTAGTCCAAACTAACATGATTATTTATCTATTAAATAATTTATGGGAAACGAGTACAATCAAATGTTTCCCACCTTACCCCATCCCACAAATTATAGTCACCAAACAACCCTTAACAGTGAAAGGGTAATTGAAAACTAAGACGGTAAAGAGGGGGGTTTTGAAGACATTCAGGAATTGAAAAGTGTGAGATGGGAGGTTATCACATGGATGATTTAACAACCTAATAACTTTTTTTTAACTTTACTTTCATACTTTAATCATTTTTTCTTTTAACTACTTTATTTATTTTGACTCAACTTCTATTATTTTATATCAACTACACAATTCTCAAAATATATTTTCTCATTCCCACCCATCCCAAATTACCATCATCTTATCAATTCCCAAACATCTCATTCAAGTAACAAAATCTCCTAATATATACTTATACACGCTTAATTCCTAACACAAACTTAATTAATTATTTAGTCTCTGATCCATATAGTATATGTAAATTAATTAATTCAAACATCTTATCCAATTATTATAAGCAAGAGACCGGCAGCTGTTGGAATGCACTAGCAATTAGAAATCGTCCTCTGCTGCCGCTGATCCAAGTTCAGCATTGCTTACTCGAACTGCCAGTGGAATTGCGACGTGGTGGTGGCCATCCGACCAAACGATCTTCCCAAAATCATACCTCCCTCGAGACTGCTTCAGAGCCGTAAGCGTGACGTGGTACGTGTGCACCTCCTTCTGCTGCGTGAAGAGCAGGACCCTGGGTGAAACTTCCACCTCCACGCCCGGAGGCTCCTCCACGCTCACGAAGTACATGGCCGGGCAATGCCCCACGTTGCGGAGGCTTCTTTTGACGCTCACGCGGCAGACGAGATCCGATACGACGATGGCAGGATAGTTGAGATCCAGGTCGGTGGGGCAAGCCTCAGGTTGCTGCGGGCAATGGGTGTCGACCCACGGAGAAGCAAGAACCATGGCTTTGATCTGGGCGTTTGTGTAGCCGATGCTGCAGAGGAAGAGGACGTGGTCTCGGGCGTCCATGTCGTAAACAAGGCCTGGATCCAAGGCTTTGATGGGGTCTACGTGGCCTGCTCCGATGTCGAAAGCATCCGCAACTTTAGGTGACCCTGCCGCCAATATACGGTCCGAGCTCGTGTCTACTGTGTAGGCTGCAATGTATATTTATATACACGCACGCTATTATATCGATGGTATGGGTCCATTTCTCGGAAAAAGGTGCATGTGACTGTTCATGACTCCAAAAGGCAAAACAAAACATGCATTTCTCAATATAACCCAACCTGTAGTCATGATAGCGGATTTGAGGGCAGCTGGGGACCAGTCCGGATGCGCTGATTTCAGAAGAGCAATGATTCCAGCGACATGGGGACAAGCCATGGAAGTTCCACTCTCGAAGTTCCACTTCACAGAACGCTCATCAAGGGGAAGCAATGCAGGGGGCGTGTTTGGCGACCATGCAGCCAAGATATTAACTCCAGGTGCACTTACGTCCGGCTGCATGCATTCACATGTTCACCATTAATTCTTATTGGATTTGCTTTTTCTAAGCAAAAGATTCATCAGCCAGAAGGATATTGTGTTCGATCACATCACCTTCAGAATGTTGGGGTTGAGAGAGTTCGGACCTCTGGAGGAGAAGTAGGCGACTACGGGCGCCGGCGAGCAACCTATCACCGTTTGGCTCGAAAAGATCTGTACAGTCGATGGCCTTCAAAGTCCCAAATTAAGAGTTTCATATCTGTTAGTTCATACTCCAAAAAAAATAAAAAAATAATAATATATATATAGAGCTGTTCCGGTGCAGTGACGCTGCATCGGAACAGCGGTATAGTGGCTCAAAATGGGGCCCACATGATCATGAAATCATGATCTACTCCACCCATTGTATTTATAATAATGTATTCTACTACCATACCAATTTTCATCCCAATCAGATATGTATATGGGCCCCATCTGAAAATGGTACAAATCCAACGTAATAAAATAGTTTGATGTAAATAACAACTTTAAAGTATCTGATTGGGATGAAAATTTGTATGATAATAGAATACATTATTCTAAATACAATGGGTGGAGTAGATCATGATTTCATGATCATGTGGGCCCCATTTTGGGCCCACTGCACCGCTGTTCCGGTGCAGTGATGCTGCACACTGCACCGGAACAGCATACATATATATATATATATATCGTATTGTATTGTATATGCGCCGTCGGATTGGAGGACTCACTTGGAAGGTTGGGATTGGATGTAATCGAGGATTTGGGTGCCTTGGTTGATGTCAACGTAGACGGTGGGGATGACGTCAACGTTGGCTATGTCCCTAGTTGTGGTGGTGGCAAATATCAACGCCGATGCATTGGCGGCAGCTAGTGCAAGGGCTGCATTCCCGCTCATCTGGGGTCCAATTGTTGAGAAGCACAGGATCACTTTCCCTGTGGCCAATTTTAGCCTCCATCTCCCCAATTCGCAGATCCTACGAACAAGGAAACCCACATACGATGACTTCACAAAAATTCTTCTCTACATTGCATGCCGCTCATGCTTAGTTAAATATACCATCATGTTGATTATGTGATTTCACAGAGAAACTGATGGAAAGTAACGCGACTAAAGATGGCGTAGGTAATTCATCAAAAGAGAAGGAATAGGTAAGTGTTTTTTTTTTTAAAAAAAAAAATGAGAGAGTATAAGGAAAACGAGGATTTTTTCTATTTTTCAAAAGTTTTTTACAACTTACAGGACACATTTTTAGAATTTTCATCAACCATATAAATTTAAAATTTTGTTAATTTTTAAAGAAATAAAAGATCTAAATAAAACCCGCATATTTATTAATACTTTTAAAAAAGAATTTAGTCTCCCCCAAATCCCCGCAGGGTGATGATATGGCATCACCAGATAAGAAAATTAACAATGAAAAACGCGGTTTCTCCCATTTACCTCTGTGTTTTATTAATGGAATTTTGTAGTTTTTCCATCCACAATTTTTAATTCTGTAGAAACACTTATATTCGTAAACTTTAATAGCAAAAACACCTCTGTGCAGCTGTGCTGGCGTATATTAGTCAGTTTGAATAATCGAATAAGTATATATAGTAATTATATGTGAGATTCCGAAAATTTTAAATTTTATTGAATTAGTTCGGATCAACTTACTTATCCTGTCTTTCATCAAAAAAAAAAAATACTTATCCTGTCAAATCTCCCATTTGCAACGCTTTTTATTTTTTTTAATGGCGAGCAACACTATTTTTTGAATATTAGGCTTTAGCCAACAAACGACCAAGGAATTTGGAAAGTGATCCTGAGATTATCCAAACTGTGCGTGCATATATGATGATGGATGATCGAGAGAGAGACCCGCCGACAAAGTATTTGACGCTGAACGCTAATTCTGCAGCCATGTGTTGGGTTATAAATCCTTGACCCTGTACAAAATCAAACACGATTCAATCACTAATCACTCATGGAATATAAAACAACAGAGATTTAATACGTTTCGGTTACAATGAATTAAGCAATATAAATTAAATGTGAGCTCAGAAGGTGTTTTCACATCGATTAATTCAGAAATTAATTAAATGTTACAAGATTTACATTTTCTAATTAATACATTCTCACATGGACCCTAAATCTTTTATTACGGAAAATGTAAATGCTTACATCCTCTTCGATCGTCTGCATTAAAAATAAAATCTAGCCATGTGTATTATTAGCCATTAATATATATCTTGACATAAGTCTTTTGGTTATGGACGTAGAAAATTCGGAATTAGCAAGGAACTATATTTCTCGCTAAAAATGGTCTTTTCCTTGAATATATATGTCATACTTTCTCACTAATAATTAGTAAATTGTACCTTTTAACTGTCAATTTTTTTTATAGGAAACCGTCAAAAAATTTTGATTTACTGTTGAAGTATTTTGCAATAAACTTTAGCAACAAATCATAAATAAGAGTTTATTGTTATAACTTAGTTCCAGAAAAAGGTATTGTAAAGAAAATTTTTGTTAAAAACGAAAATAGAACCATCATTTTAGTAACAAAACATAAAATTCTTTATTAAAAGCTAATTTCAACGTACTTTTTTGCTAGTGGAAATTTTTGTGCGTGTTCCTCACGTCTCAGCGGACCGAATATTGAAATTTCCAAGAAACGGGTTCATAAACTTCACAGATATTTCTTATGATTGCAACTATCATATACGTATATTATCGTATTTAAAAGGAAGAATGAAATTAAAGAAAAGAAACTTACGACGATGAGAGTGCTCATATTGTTGCCTAGTAGTAATTTTGTAGGAAATGTGCGATCGATATCTGTAGCAGCCACGCTAGTGCTCCAAGGGGCCACATTTTGAACTAGAGATGGGTCAGGCCCATCATTACCTGCAGAAAACACCACCGACACTCCCACTTGCGCTGCATGGAATGCACCAATATCTGTTGCTGAGGAGAAGAAGGGAGGCAAAGGTGGAGATTGGCCAAGCGAAGCGCAGATAACATTAACCCCATCACGTATTGCATTGTCAAAGGCTGCCATTATATCAGCTTCCTCACATGTCCCTTGGAAATTCCTGTTCCAGCACACCTTGTACACCGCAAGCCTTGCTCTTGGGGCACCACCTCGAGCCAAGCCCTTCCCAAGGCCGAAGAAGCTTGCAGTCTCTCCCACTATTGATCCAACAGCTGTTGAAGCAACGTGGGTGCCATGGCCCAGAGCATCTCGAGCAGAGCGGTACTCGAAATTTGCAGTCTTGTTCAAGGGCCCGTACCTTTCTTCGAAGGCTTTCAGGTAATATCTTGCACCGATCAGTTTCCTGTTGCACTGGGAGGTCTTGAAACTCTCACCTTTCACACACTTCCCTGCCCATGACCCAGGGATGGGTTTCAAGCTCAAGTCCTCTTCGAAACTTTCTGATTCAGGCCATACACCTACAGCATATATCGTAATTAGTAAATGTTATTGCAAGTTCATTTCTAAATTGCAGGCTGAAAGTATTAATTTGGTTCATTTTGAGTTGTACCCTTTTCATATACAAAGGCTAATTGAGAATTTGCAGCTACTATTTCATCAAAAATAATTGGTTGGTTATTTGTTTATATTTTGTGGATCATAAAATTAAACATGTTTGAAAGTGAAAGTATATTATAAAACGGTTTAAGCTATCATCACCACTGATGACACTCACAAGTATGCGTAATCGGAAAGACATAAATAACTTTTTCATATAAACGAATGAGATGTGACCCCTAGCTAGAAAAAGGTTAGAATTAAATAACTGAGACAAGAAGAGTTACTAGAGAATGCGAACCAGTGTCAAAGATGCCAACCACGGTATCATCGCCATAAGCAAGCTGCAATGGTGTCGATTCGCCATGTTCCACGGAGAGGCCCATGAAGTCCCAGCTTCGCGTTGTGTGTAGCCGCATGGTTTTGCTCCTGAAAACTGATATCACGCCTTCCATACCTGCAGATATAAACTTGAATTTTGAAATTCATATTTCATGATTGTTCTAAGCATATTCGCAACTTTGTCTATATGGTAAGTTAGCAAGATATCAAGTACTCCCAGCAAAATTCACAAGTAGTTGTGGGTGTCACAAGATTTGGCCTCACTAGCTAAGGTGGCAACTTGCGAGGAGTTGAGCCTGGCAGCGATGCCGGAGAAGCTATGTTTGTAACTGTAAAGAATGGCTGCCTTTGCATCATCTTCACTGCAATATTAGAGTAGATAGAAAGAAAACAGAATTAATTAGCTTGCAAATGAAGGCATAAAACCAGTGCTATATGGCTAGATAATTAATTTCAAGAAATGTGAATTAATAATTAAAGGAGCTGAGAGAGGAGAATACTTACTTAGAAAAGACCTTGGAAAGGAGTCGAACATGAGATTTTGCGGTGAGGATGGGACCATGGGGATGGCTGAGTCCCAAATAAACAACGTGAACCTAAAAATTGTTGCAACGGATAAAGGTCATTGAAGAGAGCGTTAGAAAAATGGAACAAAAAAAAAAGGGTTGGAAAAAAAAAAAAAAAAACTCTCTTGAAGTTACGTACATCGGTTGTGGCTGACGCCCAGTAGATATAATAAAGAGAAAGGGACAACGAGAGACCCCAAAAGAACGTGAAATAATAAGTGGCCATTATATCCTTGCTCAGTGCCACATGAGGAAAATGGCCTGAATGGGGAGCAAGAAAGGTGGAGTCGATGATTCCATGGAGGCGTGGTGGGGAGAAAAAAGAGGTGGAATTTACGATTACAAAACCGCAAACACTTATATGTAGGTAGCAAGATGCGTGATACGTGCATTAGAAGGCTTGCAAAGCAGGCTTAAATAGGGAGCAAGATCAGGTGAAGTCGATGATTTCGTAGAGGCGTGTTGGGAGAAAAAGATATATGTCTCTCGATGTTTATGATTCCAATGGTCCAAGCCATTGGTACCAAGATGCTAGATGAGTGCATTAGAAGGTTTGCAAAAGCAGCCAAAATCCCCCAACAACACTCTATAGCAAGGCTTGTAAGGCGGCCTAAACCCCGGACAAGACTCTACTGCGCATGTACTACTACTAGGATCTCGCACACATGCTAGCCAGTCTGCTTTCCATCGTATGTATACCAGTTCTATGTGATGATAAATGCAGACACCAGTCTGCTTCTTGTCATGTGTATATATGGATTATCAGTATGCAATGACGGTAGCTAGCAATCAATTTTTATTTTTTTTTTATTTTTTTGAAAACAACCTTTATCAGCAACCTTTTGTCGGTATTGTATGACCGGGATACGATGATAACAGCAATCTACCTTTTTTTTATGAAAAGGATATTCCATTAAAGAAATTAAACCAGAAAATAATCTACCTAATTATATATCTTGTGCACATTTATCCCATTTTGTAGTACTGTCAGCGTGTGCTGGCGCTGGGTGTTTGAGTAGTACTGTGAAGTGTGAAATGGATTTTCTTTTAAAATGGGTTGATATTTGATGCTGAAAATTAATATAGCTCGGCATTCATTAAGCGCTTAAGCGAAACCACTAAAGAATAATTTTTTTTCATTAGCTAACTAAATCTTAATTTATTTAGCCGGTGATCTTCTTCAAAATCCACCTCTGATTTTGGGTCCCTCGCTGGAATTATTCGGCTGGATTCTTGATGGTATCTGGTTAGGCCATCCTATGTTAATCAATACCTTACCTCAAACTTCTCTAGATTTTGCCTCTAGGAGGCTATGTTCAGCTGCTTCATCATTTGTAACCATGTGATCTGCTATCTAATTAATTAGCTGTTACAAAATTAATTAAGCTGAAGACTTCAACGTCCATTAATTCTGACTCCGTATATGTGATCAGCATCGGTCATGATAATTTTTCATCATCCAAACACTGCACTCCCCAACTAACTAACTAACTAGCTAACTAGCTAACTCTCTCTCTCTCCCTCCAGCAACACACACAAGCGGTTAACAATTACACTATATAATAATACTAGCAATCATTCTAGGATAGTATGAGTCAGTATATAATGATAGCATCAATCATTTCAGGATACTCTTTTAACGTATTGATGATTGGTGTATAAAGAATAAAAGTGAATAAACAAAATTTTTCCACCAACCAAATACTCCCCAACTGAATCTTTGTGGAGTTATTAGACTTTTTAAAGGGTTTAGAATGAAAGTGGATTAGACAGTCTGCCCATATCCAAAAGGGACTGTGAGCACCTTCTTTTTACGCCGCATAAGTAGGATGAGCCCAACTTTAGAGGGAGGAATGGGGTGTGACAAGGGATAGGCAGTTGCAGGAGGGCATGCTGTTGGATTTGGGACGATGTGTGTACAACCTCAATATGCATTCGTTGAGAATGTGCAAAGAAACATGTAAAACGCGAGAGGGAATTAAATTTCATTCCACTTTCAGAATTATGGATTTGTTTATGACATGCCATTATTTGAAGTTTCTAGTTCATTGATTATAAGCAATTCGTCTTTTGTAGTTTCTCATGCTACAATCCATTTTTGGTCAGCTAGAACCGTTTTGATGTTATTATCATGGTGTTAATATTAATCTTCAAAACTTAAGCCTTTAGTAAAATTGTAGTTCTATTATAATGTAGGCCACATTATGTTCGAAAACGTGATCCAATTTGAAATGAACTTCGGCAGAAGCATGGACAATAAATCAAGATCAAATAAGTAATAACAATATCAAATAAACAATAGCAAATCACATACATAAGACATCAAAATTTACATGAAACACCCTTCAACATTGCAGCGCTTGTTGTGCACGCTACGGTAGGCTAGGGTGCCTTTCTAGCCTCGTGAAATCTGGGTCGTATCGAATGGGTTTGAATCTGATCTTCAAGCCTCTGAAATAGCGACATGTGCTCGGGGTTTCTGCATCATTACGAAATAAAACATGTTAGCACGAACGATCTTTAGATAGTATTGATGCATAGGTATTTACCCATGGATTCAGCAGCATATCTGCTGGAACAGGGCTATTTTCACATGGATTGAACCATTGACTCAGCAGCGTGGTGGCAGCGCACATCGCTGGGAACTACTGGACAGAGTGCACCGACTTCACTGTGGCTTCAACTTAATAAAACATGTTAGTATTAAGTCAAACAAAACAAATAAAATAGCCTCAACGAATTTGAACCGCTAGATGGAGTAGCTGATCTTAAAGGGAAGATCATTCCCCGTTTTCATTGAATAAGAACACCGGTCGTACAGAGCTTTGATTTCAGTCTTCGGATTAAAACAGATATGATAAAATCTGTTAACCCAAAGTTGTTTACATGAGCAATGAAAAGGGAAAAATAAAAATTTGAAGCAAGGGGCAGAGGGAGAGAGCTTGAGGGAGAAAGAGGAAGGGAAAAACTAGAGCTAGAGAAGAGGAGAAGTCGGCGCCAAGGAACTGTTGCAGACTCCCGTCCCTCCCCCCCTTTGAGATGCCTTTTCATGTGTGTTTGAACTTAGAACTTGCCCCTCTATTTATAAAGGGGAGGTGGGCGCGTAAGCTTTAGGCCATGGCTGGGAGCCCGTCTCTTGTTAGGTTGCTGCCTTGTTGGAGCATTTTGCTTCAGGTGGGCTGCTGCTGTAGAGCCCAATTTCTGTGGGCTAAAGCTTGGCTGAGCCCGTTTTGCTGGTGGGTTGCTGGAATCTGATGGGTTGCTGTCGTAGAGTCCAGTTTTTGTGGGTCGAAACTTGGTTGAACCCATTTTGCTGGTGGGTGGCTCAGAGCTTTGCTCCGTGGGCCAAGGCTGGACAAGTTTGTCTGGTGGTTAGTAAGCCTGATTTGTTTGGACTTGCTCTATGTGAGCTGTTGGTTCTAGAGCCCATTAGCAATTGTTTCGGGTTGATTTTTTTTGTGATTAGTGGGCTTGGATTTTATACATATGTTTTTTTGTTATTTTTTTGTATATTTATCTCGGCTTAAGGGAAGGATGCCTACAAACCTATAAGAAAATAGAAAGATAACAATCTATACGATAAATAAGTTACAAATATATAAACAATAATGATTCACACACATCTTCATATAAAATAATCTGATAATCTCTCTCACACCTTGTTGGGATATCTCCTAGTATTGTACTGAATCCCTAACTGATATGTCTGTAAATAAGACCATTACGAATACTCAAGCAAAATCAATATGCATTTTTTGTTTAAATGTAAAATGGTATTATCCATGATTACAAAGAAAACTATAAGTCCATGTATAAAGTATTGATGATGGAGTTTATAGGGCATCCCCGTTAGTCCAATGTTGACACATTGTTGTGGGTAATGAAATCAGCTATTATGTGCACATCTATTTACTAGAAATGTAACATGAGAGTAATCTACAAATAAACTTTTTTTAGCTTTGGATCATACACAGTGAATTTGAATGTCCATTCTTAACAAAATGGGGAGTTCATTATTCAAAAGACTTGCTGGGACCGAAGAGTCGCTTGTGTATTATATTATATATTGACAATATGCACTCTCTTGTATATTCACCATGTATCCTTATGTACAAATTATTACACAAATAATCCATGCATAGAATACAAGATACAAACCCTAATACCTTATACATAACTTATGTATAAAAAAATATAAATTATAAAATGATAGTTTAATAGCCATTCGAAACTTAGGCTAGACATCCTTGCATCTAATGCTAATTAGGCAAGCCCCCATTATGCTGGGAGAATAATTAGGATAGACAAAGTGGGACGAAATATATATATATTTTTGATATGGATGTAAACTATCACTTTAACTCAATTTCGAAATCAAATTTTACTTGTGCACGTACATATGTCAAACTACCATTGGCAATGCCTCGAATGACTGAATAAGATATATTTTAAAACAATGGTAATGGTTTGATGCTGCCGTCAATGCATACACCCTTTTTCGAAAACACTCCTGTTAACAAAAAATAAATCATTTTCATCAGTATCAATAATGTTCAAAGTTAAAATAAAAAATAATGTTAAAAGTTTTTCATCTGCGTCAGCATTTTTTTCAAATCAATTTATGCTATGTCATGGCAATCTAAGGCCATTTTTATTCATTTATAACTCATTTAATTTTGAAATTTAAAATTATTCGCATAAACGAAAAATAATTTAGTTTTTAATTAGCATGGATGCTAATCTACTAAATTTAATTCTAAATCTCAGTCATTTATTTTGTTTAATGCTACTTATTTTATTGTATTACTGAAATTTACTTTTCATTAAACATTGATGTTTTATAAAAAATTAACATCCTTGATACTCAACATAAAACTGTTAATTTTCTCAAATCCACATAGTATATACATAATATGTAAAGCGGCTGAACTTGTGCGTGTTCGTACTCATTTCTTTCATTTTCAAAAAATTAAGGTAAAATATTAAGTAAATTTTAAAGATGGTTAAAATTCACAGAAGAAAATAGAGGTAAACCTACATATGTATAAAAGAATAAAAAAAGAAATAAAATATTTTTGGCCTGACGCACGCGAGGAAGCACGTGGCCAACTGCACGTGATTGCTAGGCATATATAAAAGTTCTAAACACAAGTTATTTTTGCAGTCCCAAATAAATGCAGGCAGGTTAATATAATAAATAATATAAATCTGAAAAGACATTTTTAAATAAAAAATAAATTCATCCTAGCGGTTGTATTTAATTACTTTTCTCTTTAAATTATTATTACTGTTTTCCGATAAAAGATGATTGGTTTATTGCCTTACAAGGGACAATGAAAGTTCCCCAGCATAGGAAACAATCATGAAGGTGACGTTGGGTTATAAATGACTGCCAAATACGGGGAAGCCACCTAAGAAGCGAGTCTGCGGACCGATATACCATGACTGGTTCCAGGTCTCCAGCGCTTGGCCTGGAAATTGAAGCGGACAAGGGAGTGAGAACGGAAACCCGGGCCTTTGCATTACGTGGCATCTCTGTTGTTGAGCTTCTACGATAAAGGGTACAAATTACCGTCTAGCACGAATCAATTGTGCGCGACCAGTAGACACTCGGTCGCCACCCTGGTGTGTGATATTGTTCGTCATTGACATCACTGGGGCGGTTTTGTGCTTTGTCCTCATCAATTTATTTGGAAGTCATATCTTTTTAATTTTTATTTTTATTTTTAGATGAGTTGTGTCTTTAAATTTCTGGCAAAAATGTCCAAGGACTCACTATAATAAGTATCGAAATAAATATAAATATACCAATTAAAAAAAGTGCGTGCCGCTTGTGAATCTTAAAAATAATGTATACACTGGACTAAACAATAGTGTGTTTGGGAATGAATAAAACTTTTGATGAAAAGTTTTAGAAAGTAAAAATTGTCAAATGATGTGATATGATAGGAGTAATGTTAAGGAGTAAAGATGATAAAATTAAAATAGATAGGTTAATTGTATGGGTAGTTGTGTAGAAATGATTGAAAAATATGGTAGTTGTATGAGAAAATGTGAAAAAATGATTAAAAAATATGATAATTATAGAGAGTGAAAAGTTTTAAATTGAAAAGTTTTAAGTTGACATTTTTTCCTCATTACCAAACACACCCAATGTTATCTAATTTTACCGTGAATATTCTTTCTTGCATAAGAAGTTAATTGTGGCTGCCAAGGCAAGGACCAGTCATGGCACAGAGCAGTGCTCAAATATCGCATTTGGAATTTTAGATGAAAGCGGTTAATCTCTCTTGATAAATGGATAAGATTTTGTTGTATCTCTTAAATGAGGTTTCCTTTAGATGGGTGGAGTTTGTTGTTTTCAAGATAGACAAACTTGATATGTAATATCATATGTGACGATGTATAATGTACAATCTAACAAAAACAAATTAATTGCAATGGATGTATTTGGTTGAAGGAGTTCATCTCTTTGATATTGGTTTGTTAGGTTTCATAGACTTAATTTGTAATATAAGTTAACAAATATAATATTACAAGTAAAATTTCAGTTGGAACAGCCAAAAAAAGCTAATTATGGTGGCATTAGTTAATCACAGTGAGTTACCGCGAGGTGTTATGTTTTGAGCGTTACTCACTGGAGAAGGTGGCCAGTTAGATTACGAATTGTTGAAATGGAATATTAGCCAGAGGAGTTGAAATGATCGTGTTCTTTCCCATTTCATCAGAATACAGCACTCTTGGGTCTCCCTTAGCTAATGCCCTTCTTATGGGGCTTCAATAAAAACAATGAAGAAGAGAAAAAAAAAATGGAAATGGAGACTATAAAAGAGGGAAAAAAAGTGGGTTTACCAACGTACACACACATCTGTCGCCTCCTTTTGGTTTTACAGAGATTTTGTTCAGGTCTTGAGCTACGTGCATGAATCTGTTCCATTGGTGGTCTCTTGTTCACATCTCAGATGAAATGCAACGAGACGAGAATAAGATTTAATTTTTCGTTTTCTAAAAATTCTTTTTATTTTAAAAATGACAACCTACTTTCAATATTTTCAATACAAAATTTCTAAATCTTAGTACGTCATTTCCGATTCTTAACACACAATGGCATTTTTTTACACTTACGTTTCCATCTTATTTTCATCCGAGTGCAGCTAGCCGTTTTCAACGGTCCAGATGCTCCACCGCGAAGCCTCTGTGCAATTGCATGTGTTGCTGCGGTTGCATTGTCGGCAGCCGTGAAGTCGTTTTCTTGGTATCTTCTGTTTCTACACTGCTGCTTCCACCCGTCTGCAAGGCGGTCCCGAACTGGATGGACAAGCAAACACAAAGAAAGTGAAAAAGGGCGAACTAACAGGAGGTGAGAGGAAACATCCAATGCCGAGCTACTGGACATGACAATCCACGATGATGCCGTAGTATCTTACTGAAAGTAAAAAAGGATAAACTAATATAAGGAACGTGGGATTGAAAAAAAATGGATTTAAATGATTTTAAAATTTGAATACAAGTGGAAAATTAAAATTTTTTAAAAATAACCCAATAGATAAAAATTGTTCGAAAATATATATAGATTTAATTAGAAATCTAATGTAACAGTCGGTTTATTGAGCAAGTTCTTCTAGGTCCCACCATCCGGAAGTTCGACGCTGAGGATGCATGAATTTTTTATTATTTTTTTTTTGGATAGAAGCATGCATGCAAATTTGGATGGGCATTCCACGTAGAAAGGAAAGCCCAAATTCAATATGGGCCTAAACGAAAATTCGGATAGGACAAGATGGCACTGAGCGACCTAGAGTCATGTAATTAATGGGCTATTTGATCAGGTGCTTTGATCCTGTTGGTGTGAGATAGCATGAGCCCATATGTCAGCCTAAGCCAAAATGATGTTTTCTTTTATATATATATATATATAATATTATCCAAAGTTTACATAATATTGCAGAAATTTTTTTAGCTTTAATTTTTTTGATGGAATTTTAGCTTTTTTTTAAGATTAAAAAAAGTGATTGGTGTTTGTTTATTATTGAAAATAATATGCATATACGAATTCAAAAATGTTAAAATTTAATATGCAAATTAAATACACCTGAATAACATTCTTATGAAAAAAACTTATAAAGTTTTTTAAAAAAATACACCTTTTAGCTTAGGATAATGTAGGAGTGCAACTCGGTCCGGGTACCCGCGATTCGATCCGCCGGGTACCCTAATTAGGGTAAGGTCAGTTCCAAGGAATCTACCCATGGGGTTGGTTCGGTTTCCTTTGTTAGATGCCCATTCGAATTCGGGTAGGGTTGGTTCCAGTAGCCGGGTACCCGGAACCATCCGGATTTCACATAACCTATGATATTTTATAGCGCTTATCAGTTATATCTCATCTAGCTTATCTGATAGACTATCGTCATCTTCACAATTATCACATTATCAAAATCCCAAATCATCCCTCATAACATTACCGAAATCCCAAATCGCTAGAACCCTAGAGTTGTCTCCCGCTTATCCCCTTTCCTCTCGATTTTTCCTGGCTCCGTCGCTGCATCTCTCTCCCTTTCTGGTGTCGATGCTTCCCGGCCCCTCCCTTCCGATGTCGCTTTCTCTCTCACTCTCTTTGTCTATCTCTTTCTCTCTCTCTCTCTCTCACTCGTTCTCTCTCAATCTCCCTGTCTCTCTCTCTTGATCGATCTCTTTCTATCTCCGTTTCTCTCTCTCGATCAATCTCTCTGTCTTAGTCTTTCTCTCAATCTCGGTCTCTCTCTGTTTATCTTTCTCTCTTTGACTCTCGATCGATTTTTCCGAGCCTATCTCTCTCTCTCTCTCAGTCTCTCTTTTTATCTCTCTGTCTCTCTTTGTCTTTCGTTGCAGTGTCGATGATTCAAGGTTTCATCTTCCCCTATTGAGGATGCTTGTTTATGAGTATCTCAACAATGGGAACTTGCAGCACCTCACATGAGAGATTCGAATGCATATCAGTCTAGGAACGGCAAAAGGGTATGTTTTATTTCTTATGTATATTTATTTAAACTAATTCTCATGTCAATTTCCAACATATTGCATGGTACAGATAGCAACAGATTGTTGCATTGCATGTAACACATCGTATAATGTGGCTGGGCAGCTGTGCCGATTAACTGTTGACTCATACTCAACTGGTTATATATTTTATTTGTATATATTTATATTAGTAGATGAAGCAGATTACATATTACTTTTGGAACTGATTTAGAACCGAAGCCAAAATCGAAACCGACCTTGAAAAACCGTGTAGGGTAACCCAAGAACCGACCCGGTCTAAAATAGGGTAGGGTAGATTCCTACCCGGACCAAGTTGCACCCCTAGGATAATGTAAGCTCCACATTCCTCCTGAAAATGGGAGAAAGTCTCCCCATAACGGAACTGAACCCCTCGGCAATGGTGCTGGGAAGTTAATCGCCTTGCCACATGCGTGCTACCACCTTTGGATACCTTTAAGTTGATAAGTTTCTGTAAACACAAGAGTTGGATTTTAAGTTGCCGAATGTTGCTTGTGGATTCAAATCATTCCCCGAATTCGATGGAAGAATGCATCATTGGATTTGGTAAAATACCACTTCGAGTGAAGGCCAAAAATCTCCCTTGAATCATCACCCTTCCCAAATTATATTCTAATGAACGGAGCGGGGAGATTTGGTGGTAATATCTACTGGAAAACTATATACAGAAGAAGGAATGCCTTGCGTGGAGCTGGCACGGAAAAGGAGTTAGAATTTGCAATCATTGTTTTCTTGGTAGGCCAGTAGAAGTCAAATAAACTGTCCCTGTATGCATGCCTGGAATTACTGAATGCAATCTTTTGTGGGTTAGGCTAAAAACGATATGATACCAGACCTATATTGTAGTGGAATTGATGATCAATTAATGGACCGAATTCAGTGTAATTATCATGTGGGCACAAACAGAAACACTACACCAGGTACTTTTGAAGTAGCAATTAGATGTATGAAACATGCATACATTCAATTTTATATTTGAAAGATATGATAACACCACATTTAAATTTTAAATGGGTTGCATCATTTTGATATGGCATTTTAAGACATGTTCTTCGTCATCGATCTTCTTCCTAAGATAGCCAATGTTGCTGATAAGGTTAGATTTGAAATATAATCAAACAAAGGTTTGAATTCATCGACGAAAATTGTGCACCCACGTCATGTAGTTGTAGTCTGCACCACAACAGCCCACGTCCAAAGGGAGTAAAGAGGAGGGATGGGTGGCCCACTTTTTTCGACAACTCAAGTGATCGGGATTCATTTCTCTTTGCACACGTGTCTTGTCTACTCACTTTTTCGCATGGAAGGCCAAAAAAATGGACCCAATCTGCCTTTAAAGCGGACTATAATACAGAAAGAGCACCAACCAACAAATCTTCAATTCTCTCTACCTGACCTCCTTTGTTTCATCATCGTCTAACACATCTAGACCGTCAAAACCATTCATTCTCATTTCTCATTCGGTAGACTGATCTTTAAAGCTAGTCGTTTCGCCACCCTCAATGTCACCGGTCAAATCAACGGTATCACTGCATTTCGAAGAAGTTGGGAATGGCCCTTTCCAGTGCACTTAGCTGCGTGCATCCAAGTGTAAAATTTAATTTTTATTTTTTAAAATTTTTTTACCCAGTTGTTAATATAAGTATATTTAACATGTGTATCGATTTTTATCGTTTTTGAAGATTTTTAGATTTTTTTGAATTTTTAAATCCAGAAATATAAAAAAACTCCAAAAAGGGTAAAAATTGATATACATATTAATACACTTAGATTACCAATTACGTAAAAAAAATTAAAATAAAAAAATTTAAATGCACTTGGATGCATTTAGATATTACTAAAAGAAACCTATAAATAAAATAACTTCTAAAATTTTAAGGGGCCAATTTTACCCCCTTAGCTTCACATACCTCTGCCACCGCTCCACCTCATCCTCTTCTTATGGATATTTAGTTTATCATAATAAAATTTCAAGATCAAATTTGTTTATAATCTACTTGTAAATTATAAGAAAATAGCCATCTAGGTATACTTATGTTCCGTCTAAAGTTCTTTTCGGCTACTTTTTTGTGATTTTAGTATTTTGGAAAATAAATAGATGATTATTCATTTTGTATAGGAGCCATAATTATACACGACGAGTCATATATAGACTCTTTATATAATATTTATTTTTATATTTGATTTATTTTGTTTGATTTTTCTCTATAAATATGTTTTGTAAGTGTATTTAATAAACATATCAAGTTTTACTATTTTATAATATTTTTATACATTTATTTTTAATTTTAAAAATTAAAATTTAAGAGCTGAAATTGACTAAAATATGTCTGAAATTGATTTTTTAATAATAATAATAAATATGTAAAAGTATCATAAAATGGAAAAAAAATTCGATAGCTAAAATGGTAAAAGTCAGTATACGGTATATTCATGAAAAAATTGAAACAGATAACAAACAAAAAATAAAATAATAAATATTGTACATAAGTCAATATATAACTAAGTTGTGTATAACTAAGATTCTTTGTATGGAGATGGACTATTTTATGAATGAGCCGGCTTCAACTGATTCATGTAACTCCAAATTTTAAAATTTAAAATTTGATAAAAAATTCAATTCATTTATTATATTTAACATCATTTGCTTAGTTATGAATCCAAGTGTTATTCAATTTCTACATGTAGATAGACCATTTTTGTTCGAAAATAAATATATTTATGTGTAAATTAGAGAAAATGATTATATATAAATTCACATGTGTATTGAAATGTAGTAATACATTATAGAATCATCTGTCTATGTAATAATGATATTTTAAATTGTTTAGATGTTGAAAATACTACTTAAAAAATTGATATTTAACATTAAATTATTTTATTATATTGATTTTATATGTTTGTAGATGAGACAGTGATATTAAACAAATAAAATGATTTTTATGATAATATAAATAATGCTAAACATAATAGATAAAGCGAATTTTTCATCAATTATCTAAATGTTGAAAATAAAAAGAGTTAGATGGAAAGAAAGTTTCACAGAAATTTCCCGTGAAATAATATAATCCATACAAGTTTTCAACGAAAGTGGGCACTTTTTTTCTCTTTTTTCACTGCAGAGAATAAGCGGTGCTCATCTGTAAATAATTAGTTGGATTTGGATCAAACGAAAACCTCAAAATGGACCCAAATTAAAATGAGGAACAACGATTTCGGTGCCGTGAATCACAAATTTTTTTTTTATGCATTTAAAAATTCTCGAAGTGGGACCGAATTCTGAGAGGCAGGACCCATTCTGGTTTTAGGACGATCTCGGCCGTTGGATCGACAGAGCGCGCGATGTGGCGAAGGCGAGAACCGAGAGGGAAGAAATAATACGAGGACCTTTACCTCTACTCACCGTGCACGCACCATGCAAGTGAGAGAATAAACGGTGTGGATCACCAAACAGATGGGGGGTGGGCCACGACTACCTATGATTTCGTGCAGAGCTGTACGGCCCAACAAACCCAAAACCAAACCGCACCAGAAAACCCAAGGGGAGGAGGAGGGATCGAGAGCAAGGAAACCTCATGTATATATGCATGCATGCATCCATGCGGCCGGATATTCCGCGACCCGGGTTAACAGTCTCCCAACTACAAGCAAAGTAGGCCCCACGTACATAATTTCAGGCCTTTTAATTAGCATTATATACACTAAGAACATTTTTCAAATACTTCACACTCGGAGAAAACAACCCTAAATTCTCCCTTCAGCGGAGGGATCATAAATCCAATTCCCACAACGGAAGAAATGAACCAGGCCAATCTTATGCAGGCCATGTGCATAATTTCATTCTTGAAAGATCGAATTTAACAAATTTTTATCAACACAATATAAACAGATATTCTGGCTGTTCATAATAAAAGAAAAAGGCAGAAAATAATCGTCTATTATAAATTTCATAATTTCCCTATAACATAATTGTTGACACCCCACCCTCGGGGCCCGACGATGGATAATTGGACACAAGATTCAAACACAACCAAATTTAGTACAAAAGGAAATTCAAGCAACTAAGCGGGTCATCCCGCACTCAGCCCATACGGAGCGAAGCTCCACTAAGCCTCGAAGCAGGCTTCTCAACGAATCAAATCCGGCCCACAAAGGCAAATCTCCTACAGGCCACCCCCAACGGGCTCTACAATGCAGCCCAAGCCTCAAAAGCAGGCTTCCCTACAACTTTGGGCCCCTACAACGGCCCACCCAAAGCCATGGGCTAAGCCAAGCTCTAGCCCACCAAGCCAAGCTTATGGACCAAGTCCAAAACCAATCAAGAGGCCCAAAGCCCATGACTCAAACTCAAGATCAAGTCCATGGACCAAGTCCATGATCCCACTCAAGCCCAAGCCCATGGACCAAGTCCATGACCTCAAGGGAGCCCAAAGCCCACTCCACCATCTATAAAAGGAGGAGCTCCCCTCTCATTCCAACACACTTGAAGAGAGGCATCCCAAGGGGAGGACGGGAGTCTGCAGCAACGCCCCCGGCATCCCGGCT
Source organism: Annona cherimola (assembly GCA_030490835.1). Taxonomy (NCBI): domain Eukaryota; kingdom Viridiplantae; phylum Streptophyta; class Magnoliopsida; order Magnoliales; family Annonaceae; genus Annona; species Annona cherimola. The sequence goes on from CM059974.1 coordinate 4,566,138, forward strand.
TCCATGCTCTACGCGCTCCACGCCTCTCTTCCCATTTCCCCCTTTCCATCTCTCCCGTTCTCTTAAACCTTTTTTATTTTCCCCCTTTTACGCCGTGTAAACCGCCTCGGGTTGGCAGATTTCTCCATATTTGCTTCAACCCGTAGGCCGGAACCCATACTCTGTATTGCTAGTGCCTTATTTCTTTAAATAGGGGCCGATCTCCCTTTAAAGATCGGTGGCGACTCCATTTTCATTGTTTTCTTGTGTGCGTGTTTGAGCTAACGCCCCGGCAAGGTGGGTGCACGCGGGTCCGCAGATTCCAGCATAGTACGCTGCCGTTATGCTGCCGGATTTGTGACTTGACCCGTGTACGGAAGCCCCGTCTTAGCCGTCATGCCGCCAAAATCACGAGAAAACGCCTATATGCCCATTTTTCTAAAACACGTGAGGCCTAACTCATTTTACCCCATTTGAATGCAGGAAATCCAAGCCCACGTCGCTTTTCAACACGATCCACATTTTTAAGGCCCGGGAAACCATTCCGAGCCCACCGTAGCGCTCACGGCGGGTGCTACAGCTTGGCGACTCCACTGGGGACGGCATTGCAAGTTCACATCGGCACAAGGGGGTCAGAATCTGAAGAATCGAAGCATTTTCCTCGCTGAACAGCGAGTTGCAGATGCATTTCCGTCTTCTGGCAGCGAGTTTCTGAAGTTTCTGCCCAAATCGCGCAGAAACCTAAAAAGTTTTTAGGTCCAGAGGCGTCCAGCTCAAAAAAACGAGCAGAACTCGTGAAGACCTGCTGGATACTGCCTTGTGACTGTTAAGGCACCTAATACGAGCCAAAATGAACAACTTCCAGCAAGAACGAAATTGATTAATGTTAAATCCGGCGTAAAATTCACTTCTTTTCCATAACTTGAGTGTTTTCTGGTCACGCTTCCAGACACGCTTCAAGCGAACTGGTCTTTCTCCAGACACTCTTCAAGCGAACTGGTCATTCTTCCAGACACGCTTCAAGAGAACTGGTCCTTTTCCAGACACGCTTCAAGCGAACTGGTCATTTCTCCAGAAACACCTCAGGCAAACCCGAACCCGTGGACCTCGAACATTCTCACGCGTGGAACTTAAAACCTTTAAAATTTGCAAAGAACACAAAAGGACTCGAACCTCCAAGCATCCATCCAAAGGTTGATCTCCTTATTATTCGCTTACAAGTACTAATCTCCTTTTTTTATTGATTACTCAGGTTCTTCACCATAGCTCGGGGGCAAAACCAATCAACTGTGGATCGAAGCCCCGTGGTTACCAGATCAAGAGCGGCTAGGATGGAGTCCGAACAATCCTCACATCACGAAGATCGGGATCACCAGTTCAAGCAGTCCATTGAGGCCTACATGGTGGCAATGGACAAAAGGATGCAAAAGCTAGAGGAAGTCCTGTCAAACATGGGACAACCTCTTATAGGCGGTCAGAGCACGGCTACACCACCATTTTGTTCACAAAACCCGAATCCGGAGCAAGACGGTGGACCTCAACCATCTTCCCATAAATCCCGGATTCCAGAGCAAGATGGTGGACCACAACCATCCTCCCGCAAATCCCGAAATGATCACTACAAAGAAGAGGAGGTGGTCTTAGAACAAGGCCGTAATGAAATCCAAGACCTCAAGAACCAACTTCAAAACCAACTAAAAGAAATGGAGGATCGAATCCGACAACATCAAGGGGAGGGCCTACCTTCGGCCAAAATCGAAGACTTATGCCCGTTCCCCGACACCAAGTTGCCAGAGAAGTTCGAGATACCGGCTCTACCCGCATATGAAGGAGACTCATGCCCGAGGGCTCATCTCAAGGCCTTTTGCGGCATCCTATATCCCTTGGTGAAAAGCGAAGAAGTCTTGATAAGGCTATTCCAACATAGCCTAAAGAAGGACGCCTTGGAATGGTACATATCGTTGGATTGCCGGTTGATCAAAACATGGGAACAACTCTCTTTGGCTTTCATGGACCGCTTCTCCTACAAACTAAACATGGCTCCCAAAAGGGCCGACCTCGAAGCGCTCAAGCAAAAAGGGGACGAAACATTCTCCGAGTACATTGCTAGATGGCGGGCATTAGCGGCAAAAATGAAGAGCCCGTTGCCTTTGGATGAGCAAATCTCTATCATCATCAACTCCGCACACCCGAGCATCTCGGGTTACCTCATTTCTCACCCCTACGTCAACTTCACTCAACTTCTCCAAGCTGGGGACCAAGTGGAGGCGGGAATTAGACATGGCACCATCTCTCCATGGCCTTACCAAGGGAACGCAACTCGAAGGAAACAAGAACCAAAAAATGGTAATCCCTCGAAGAACCCGGATGTAAACGCCATAGACACCACCCCCAAGCCTTTTCAAAGAAAAGCATACAGAGATTTTACACCTCTCACCCAGTCATACACCGACATCCTCAACATGCTCATCCAAAAGAATATGCTTGCACCTCTAGCTCCAAAACCTCCACCTAATCCCCTTCCTAAGAACTACCGTGAAAATGAGTTTTGTGCCTATCACCAAGGGAGAGGCCACACCACCGAGAGATGTTTTACCCTCAAACATGCCATCCAAGACTTAATAGATGATGGGAAAATCAAAATTTCATCAAACTCCCATGAGGATGTGATCCAAAACCCCTTACCTATGCATGAACCAAGGAATCCTAATGCAACAAACATAAACTTCATAGAAGTTGCAAGGGAACCCGCAAAGCCGAGTCATGAAGCCTATATGATCACTCTACAACGGGCTAAGCAAGAAACTATCACACTACAAGGAGCCGCTCCTCGGAATGTCCGTAAACCTCAAGAAGCGCATGGCCAAGACTACCTCATATTGCCGGGCGTGAGCAACTTGAAGATTGCTCCTCCTCATCAAGAACCCGTGATACTAGCGGCCAAGCCAAAGCCAACATACGACTCGCACAAGGTTCCGTGGGAGTATCCTCAATGCTCGGAGATAGGCAACATCTATCCCAATGGCCGAGTCTACCGACGGGAGCCGGCTCGCAACGTGATCACCAACCCGGAGAAGGAACCGCCATACGATGTGGCTTCACAACTCAAGTCCTTGCCGGCTCAAATATCCATATGGGAGTTATTATGCACATCAACAAAGCATAGGGAGGCTTTCACTAAAGTGCTAAGCGAAGCTCACATAACCACGGAGGTGACTCCCGATGCGGTGGCTCACATGATCGGGCAAATAATGGCCCCTAACGCCATCACATTCACCGATGAGGAGCTTCCCGCGGAAGGACGCAACCATGGACATTCTTTGAGCATCACGGTCGGGTACAATGGCTTGAAGATCCCCTTGGTAACCATTGACAACGGAGCAAGTCTTAATGTTTGCCCATTGCGAACCATCAAAAGGCTTGGAATCCCGACGGATCAAATGAGGCCGAGCGACTACCATGTAAGAGCCTTTGATAACTCTCAAAAAACGGTCTTGGGTGAACTAGACATAGAAATCCAAGTGGGACCCGACACCATGGTCATCCCTTTTCAAGTCTTGGACATCCCCGCATCTTTCAACATGCTATTGGGAAGACCTTGGTTGCATCAAACCGGAGCCATCCCGTCCTCTCTCCACCAAAAGCTCAAGTACATATCGGCGGGAAAGCTAGTGGTCATCGAAGCCGACCCCGAGATCATCATCCCGGTGGAATTTGAGAACTGTCATGAAGTTCCACTAATTGAAGTGTATGAATCTTCGGATCCTCTCCCTTTCAAGATGGATGACATGCATGAAGTCCATCACATCCCTTCAAAGCAAAGGCTTCCGCTCCACTATGTTATATCTCCAGCCGAGAGGCAAACAACAAGGTTCAACATCAAATACCGAGGAAAGACGGTGTTACTCAATCCTCAACAAAAGAACAATAAATGGGGACTTGGGTATAAGCCCGAGGAAGATAAATTCAAGGAGTCGAACAAAGCAACTCGGTTTATAAGCGCGGGACACATACTACCCGAGGCATTGGAGACCCAAGAAGTCTTAATGATAGCTCATGATGACCGGCATGAAAAAAAAACGCCATTATGCAAATACAAGCCAAAAATTGGTATGCGATACCAACTTGCTCGAGACCCGGCTCTAGCAGTCATATCATGCATCCGGTACCCATTCAAAAGAAAAAGAAACAAACGGAGCCGGATATGTGGGCCAGCATTCGCTGGTCCCACGAGTTGCTAGAAATATCAGAAGATCGTGGAGTTGATGAGGAGCTGCGCGGCAACATAGAAAGACATGAAAACAAAGACGCAGCTTTAGACTACGAGATCGTCAATTTGGGAACCCCGGAACTACCCAAATGTCTTCGTATTGGAAAGAACTTATCCGCCGAAGAAAGAAACCAAATGCTCGCTTTTCTCAAGCCTCGGCTAGTCAACTTCGCCTTTTCCTACGAAGACATGCCCGGACTTGACGAAAATCTCATTACTCATCAACTCCCAATAAAGGCCGGTGTCAAGCCGGTAAAGCAAAAATTAAGGAGGCTTAAACCGGAATGGATACCCAAGATAAGGGATGAAGTGATCAAGCAATACAATGCCGGATTCTTGGTAGTATCTCACTACCCGCAATGGCTAGCTAATGTTGTTCCCGTGCCTAAGAAGGATGGAAAGGTCCGAGTGTGCATTGACTATAGAGATCTCAACAAGGCTAGCCCGAAGGATGACTTCCCACTGCCTCACATCGATGCTCTAATCGACAACACGGCGGGCCATACATGGTTCTCCTTCATGGATGGGTTCTCCGGGTATAATCAAATCAAGATCGCCGAAGAAGATAGAGAAAAGACATCCTTCATCACTCCTTGGGGGACATTTTGCTACAAAGTAATGCCATTCGGTTTGAAAAATGCCGGAGCTACATATCAACGTACCATGACGGCCATCTTCCATGACATGATGGGCAAAGAAATGGAGGTCTATGTGGACGACATGATAGTCCGGTCTTGCACCTTTGGAGAGCATCTAAGAGACTTGGAAAAACTATTCAACCGGATGGAGAAATTTCAACTAAGGCTCAACCCGCAAAAATGTGTCTTTGGAGCTCAAAAGGGGCGCTTGCTCGGATTCATCGTTAGTGGAAAAGGAATTGAGGTGGACCCGGCAAAAGTCAAGGCAATACTAAGCATGCCGCCTCCCGCAACCGAAAAAGAGATAAGGGGCTTCTTGGGCAAACTTCAATACATTAGCCGGTTCATAGCCCGACTAGCATGCACTTGTGAACCGATCTTCAAATTGCTAAGAAAAGACTCTCCCAAAGAATGGAATGAAGATTGCCAAATCGCCTTTGATAAAATCAAAGCCTACTTGGTTAACCCTCCCATCTTGGTGCCACCTAGAGCGGAAGGTCCCTTGCTGCTGTATCTCTCAGTCACTCCAACGGCATTGGGGGCGGTGCTAGGACAACCGGATGATTCGGGACGGAAGGAACAAGCCATATATTACTTGAGCAGAAAATATACCCCTACGGAAGTCAGATATCCGGAGATTGAAAAGGCATGCTTGTCTCTTGTATGGGCCGTGCAAAAGTTAAGGCAATACATCATGTCCCGAACCATACTGCTCATCTCAAAAATGGATCCGTTAAAGTATCTTTGTCAAAAGACCGTATTGACGGGAAAGCTAGCGCGGTGGCAATTGCTCCTCACGGAGTTTGACATAGTGTATGTCACAAGAAAAGCTGTCAAGGGACAAGTGGTAGCGGATTACTTAGCCGCACAGGCGCTCCCGGACTACCAACCGCTACAAGAAGACTTTCCGGATGAAGAAATACTACTTGTGGAGCAAGATGAAGAAAATGATGCTTGGACCTTGTACTTTGACGGCGCGTGGAATGCTTCGGGTAACGGAATAGGCGTTGTCCTTTGCTCCCCCAACCAAGCCCCAATCATGATATCAAGAAGGTTGATTTTTCCGTGCACAAACAATATCGCCGAATATGAAGCTTGCATAGCCGGAGTACGGGAAGCCTACAAGCTGGGGGCAAGAAAACTTCAAATCTATGGAGATTCACAGTTGGTAATCAACCAAGCTAATGGAGAATGGGAAACCCGAGATGAAAAGCTAAAGCCTTACCACACGGCATTAACTCACTTGGTTTACTCATTCGAAGAAGTCACTTTCACCTATGCGCCACGGGCTCAAAACCAATGGGCGGATGCACTAGCAACCTTGGCATCCATGGTTGAAATACCATATGGGAAGGGAACTCAAGAAATCACAGTGCAAACATCTCAACAACCCGCATATTGCTTGCAAGTGACGGCCGAAGCTGAAGAAACTCAAGAGGAAGAAAAGCCGTGGTATCATGACATAAGACAGTTCTTGGAGCACCAAGCATTCGATGATCATATCACACTTGCGGAAAGAAGAACCATCAAGAGACTAGCCTCTACCTACATAATACAGGGGGCAACATTGTACAAACGGTCTCACAACCAAATGCTATTACGTTGTGTTGACCGGCAAGAGGCAAAGGAAGTCATGACCCAAATCCATGATGGGGACTGCGGAGCACATATGAATGGGATCGTGATGGCAAAAAAGATAATGCGCCAAGGATATTATTGGATCTCAATGGAAAAAGATTGCTCGGAGTATGTGAGGAAATGCTTCAAATGCCAAGAGCACGGGAACTTGATACACTCACCCGCAACGGACTTGCATTACCTATCTACCCCATGGCCCTTCTCAACTTGGGGAATAGACATAATCGGCAAGATAGCTCCTAAATCCATCGGCGGGCATGAATACATATTGGTGGCAATAGAGTATTTCACTAAATGGGTTGAAGCAACATCCTTTCCAACTATCAATGCAGCACAAGTCATACGCTTCATCAAAGGAAACATTCTATCAAGGTTCGGGCTTCCGCAAGCAATCATAAGTGACAACGGAACAGTCTTCGTTAGTAAGAAAGTTCAAGACTTCTTAGCCCAATACAAAATCCAACATCACAAGTCAAGTCCCTACCGTCCTCAAGCCAACGGAGCCGTAGAAGCCGCAAACAAGACCTTAATCAAGATCCTTAGCAAAATGGTGGAGAACTACCGAGATTGGGCGGAAAAGTTGTCATACGCTTTGTGGGCATATCGAACTTCTATCCGGAGAGCCACGGGATTCTCACCCTATGCTCTAACCTATGGCATGGAGGCGGTCTTACCTATTGAGGTAGAAATCCCAACTTGGAGGATATTAAAGGAAAGTGAATTAGAAATGGAGGAATGGATGCAAACACGCCAATCCCAACTGGATTTGCTTGATGAAAAGAGAATTCAAGCTCTTCACCACACCCAAGCATATCAACGGCGAATGGCACGGGCTTATAACCGATCGGTAAGAGCTAAGAACTTCCAAGAGGGTGACCTCGTCATGAAAAGGATCCTACTTGTTCATCCTTCAGATAAAAGAGGCAAGTTTAGGCCTAACTGGGAAGGCCCGTGGGTTATAGCCAAAGTTTTATCAAATGGAGCATTAGCCATTTCAAAACCCGAAGGCAATGGGAAGGCCGAAATCATAAGTTCGGACCATGTCAAGAGGTTCTATCCATAAAAGGGCTTACCATCAACATACTAATGCGACTGCAAAGCACGGGGAACGTTCAGAAACCGCCTCTCTACATCCCTCGTGAAATCAGTGGCAAAACTCGAGTGCAGAACTGCTGCTGCTGGAAACAAGCTCTTAGACCTAAAAAGTTTTTAGGTCTGACAGCGTTGCTCGCATAGCAGAACTCCAGCAGCACAGCAGATGCCCCAAAACGCAACCAAAAGGGTCCGGAACCCAGAAACAAGGGGCAAACAGACCGGAGACGAGCTACAACTCATCTTGAACAATTCCTTAATCCATTCAAGGCAAAAACACAAGTCTTAGTGAAAGATTCATGAAACCCGTAATGAGGAATGCAACTCAACGGCTCAACAGACAAGATCCGGATTTGCCGGGAAGTGCAGCAATACTATTCATAGAAGACGACAGATTTCTTGAAGCTCATAAAGTTCAAATTCAAAGCAAGGAGAAGAAACATCAAGACATGGCCAAAAAGCCTTTCATTTCATTTATTCCCAAAGATGCAATTACAAGTCAAAGGAGAAAGATCCCTCAAAGTACATGGCTTTCCCAAGAGAAAAGGAGAAAACAATACATGTGACGGCTATACAATCCACTAACCCACTCCTCCAACATCCACAAAAAGAATAGCGCTTAGCATTTAGAGGTTGGTTGAAGGCGGCTTCATGATGATCTAGCATTCCTTCTATGGCGGCTAAGCCATCGGATTGATGCAAGCAAAAGGAAGTTAAAACCTCCAATTGGGAATGAAGGGCTCGCATGTTCCGATAAATCCGCCGGAACCCTCCACCAAAGCCCAAGGCACGCCTATGAAAGCTCCCAAATGCTCCAAAAGCCATACCTACAAAAGAAAGAACACCAAGAGGGTCATCCATGGACGGAAAAAGCAAAGGAAAGAGAGATCCATGTTATACCGGAAATATGGATAAACAACCTTGTAAGGGAGTTTTCTCTAAGCGCCTTAAGGTTAATCCTTCATAGATATGTGCCAACACCAAAGAAACAAGAGATTTATGCCGAATGACCATGGAAACTACGGGAAGCAATTCGGGCCTAAAGCCGACGGCCGGACAAAGAATTAACACTTCAGTGAGGATGGCAAAGATCAAGTCATTCCTACAATGGACCCATCTCAATCCGTCAGTCCATCAGTTATATGAAAAGAAGGAATAAAAGATGTCCAATGGCATATGCATGTCAAAGTTCACATAATTCAAGGCAATGGTGGAAGCCCGTAAGCCAAACAGATCAAGCAAGAGCTCTCCCACGCCACCAATGGGGCAAGGCGCATACATGGCGCTAGACAAAGGCAGCCCGGTCAATGCAGCAACTTCCTCCAAGGAGGGAGAAAACTCTACACTCCCAAACCGGAAAACACATAGGTCGGGTATCCAATGCTCTACAGCCATGGTCAAAAGATCAAAGTTCAGTGAGACTCTAGCCAAATCCAATACGTCCAGAAAATTCAGATCCATCAGCACCAATCTTTCTTCTTCACAAAGGTCATTTATCCACTCCAACAGAATCTCTCCCGCACAGGGACCTTGAAGAAGGGAAACAGGAGAGGAAACGGGGTCAACAGGGGGCAGGAGGTCTTCCATGAACAGGCCCCCGTTTGGCAGCATTGTGCCCCCATTAACAGGTGGAAAATTTCCTTCATTTCCCATGAATTCAGCCATCAAGCAAGGAAAATAAAGTCAGAAACAGAAGCACAACAGAAACGAGAAATCAAGAGGCAAAGAGAGAGTAAATCGCATAGCAGAAACAGCAGTGAATACAGCCACAAAAACGCCATTAAAGGGGCTTAAAAAGGAGACGAAATACCCACCCACCTGCTGAAACAGATGCAGAGATTGCAGCCCTCTCCACGAAATGGGTAGCCATGAAAATCTGAGGAAAAGAAGGAAGAAATCAGGCACAAGCTAACGAGAAGGATGGAAGCTATTAACGGAGAACCCATATTCTTTGCAGCAGCAAAACTCGGATCTGAGGTTGCTCCAATGCTCAAACCAGCGGATGCTTAGTCAATCCAACGGGAGAGAAGAAATTTCGGGAAGAAGACAAACAAGCAACAGGACAAATCACGGGTAATGCGCTGACAGTAACCCATTCAAAGGAGTAAAGGCACGGAGACTTTGGGCAGCTGCAAATCCGGGTCAAAGGATTGCATCCGTACCCGAGCAATCTGAAATTTCATAGTACCATGAAAGAGAAGACGAGCCGGAAGAAGTCAACAAGTGAAAAGGGAAAAATCCCTGAAAATGCGCTGCAATAGCTCATTTGTAGTGAAGGACGAGTGTAGAAGAGGCACGGAAGGAAGTTTCGACTCGCCCGGAAGAGAAATCGTGCAAAAAGGGGAAGAAATACGGATAAACGCGTAAAAATGGGTATTTCTGCCCGCTGGTCGCGAAAATGAAGAAGGACGTCGACTGACCTAAAAAGTTTTTAGGTCTATATATATAAAATCCTTGCAACGCCCCTATGCAGAATTTTCAATGGCCAAACGGCCTACAAGTGATCAAAGCATTACATGGGACGTCAAGAACAAAGATTTTACAAGATCCGTGTCCTGCAAAAGCAACAAATCATACAAACACGTTCTCTAAAGAAACAAGCCGGTATTCACACGGCTTCACAACCAAAAAATGAGCATACAAGCATTCAGATTTACAAAAATACAATTCGGCCAAAAAGAGAAAGGATGAAGAAAGCTCTTCGAGACATCCCGTTGATAGCTCTAGTCCGAGCAAGAACGTCGCCACCCGAAGCCTTGTGGCGACCGGACGAGGGGGTACCCGCGACCGAAACTCTAGCCGTTGAAGATGAAGTCTTCTTGCCTTCTCGTGTTGCATCATCGGGAATCTTGATGGGCATGTTCGTCGATCCACCCGGCTCATTATGTTTGAGCCGTACTGCTCTATTTCGAAGACGCAAGTCGTACTTCTTTCTAGAAGACATCCTTGCAATTGCAACATAAAAAGGCGACGGGTCAATACAAGGCACACAAGCAACATGACAAGCATCATGCCCCGAGAAAAATTATATAAAGTCAGTTTACATCTCCATTTCAAGCTTGTAAAAACAAAAAAAAACAAAAAAACAAAAACAAAAAAATAAAAAAAAAAAGAACAAAAAAAAAAAAAGAAGAACAAAAAAAACAAAAAAAAAAAACAAAAAAAGAAGAAGAGAGAAATAAAGAAAAACAAAAAAAAAAAAAAAAAAAGGAAAAGAGAAGAACCTTACTGAAAACTCAGCGGCGGCAATGACGGCCCTTGCCGGCGGCTACCACGGTAGCTCGAAGGAGAAGACGGCCAGACCCTGGTAGCAGCCCCGTCACATATGTCGGCCACGATGACGGCCGGGAGCGGAGAGGATGAGCCGGCAACACTCATCAGAGAAGAAAGGGCAGTGGCAATCTAGCAGCAGCGACACCAATCCTCGACAGCGGTAAGGCCGGCGGCCAAACACGAGAGGGGAACCACACAACAGCGGCCGCGACGATTTCAACTGCTGGAGACGAAGAGGAGAAAAGAATACCGCGAAAGGGGCAGCACCCCCAACAACAGCAGCAACGTCGAGAACAAACGGCGCCGGAAACAAGGAAGAAAACCCCAGCCGGACGTGGCAACGGCGAAGCTAGTCAGCGCCGGAGAAGAGAAATAGAGGGCGGCAGTAGGCGATCCTCGACGACCCCGGCGGCTGGAAGGAAAAAGCCGCAAGGACGGGCAGACTCCGGTAGTAGCCGCGACGGCCACGATAACGATCGGAAGCAGAGAAGATGCTTGGACAACGGCGATTCTAGCGGCGACGACGAGCAGATCCCTCTGTGACTATCAGAGAACTCGACGATGGCAGCATGACGGAGACGACCGTACGATGCAATGGCAGCAGTCGGCAGCAGCAGCCGGACGAGAAGAGCGTCGGCGGCGACAGGGAGAGAAGAGAGAAGAAACCAGAAGAAATGGGGCCCACGGCTAACCCTAAGGGCCAGAAAATTTGCAAGCAGCCCCCGCGACTTTTGAGAAATTGCAAGGTTCCCAGGCCCAGGAAAAAGGGTGGAAAGAGCCCACAGACCTTCGAGTATTCGCAAGGCAGCCCACAACGGCTTCCTTTTTGCAAGAAAGCCACCTTCAAGCCACATTTGCAAAAGGCAGCTGCAAGTTTGCGAAATCACAGAAAAGCACAACGACTTGAAGACTGCTTAGGTCAATGGGGTGTCTGTTACTTTGCCATTCACCGTCAAGACGTCTCTGGCAAAGGGGGGCAGCTGTTGACACCCCACCCTCGGGGCCCGACGATGGATAATTGGACACAAGATTCAAACACAACCAAATTTAGTACAAAAGGAAATTCAAGCAACTAAGCGGGTCATCCCGCACTCAGCCCATACGGAGCGAAGCTCCACTAAGCCTCGAAGCAGGCTTCTCAACGAATCAAATCCGGCCCACAAAGGCAAATCTCCTACAGGCCACCCCCAACGGGCTCTACAATGCAGCCCAAGCCTCAAAAGCAGGCTTCCCTACAACTTTGGGCCCCTACAACGGCCCACCCAAAGCCATGGGCTAAGCCAAGCTCTAGCCCACCAAGCCAAGCTTATGGACCAAGTCCAAAACCAATCAAGAGGCCCAAAGCCCATGACTCAAACTCAAGATCAAGTCCATGGACCAAGTCCATGATCCCACTCAAGCCCAAGCCCATGGACCAAGTCCATGACCTCAAGGGAGCCCAAAGCCCACTCCACCATCTATAAAAGGAGGAGCTCCCCTCTCATTCCAACACACTTGAAGAGAGGCATCCCAAGGGGAGGACGGGAGTCTGCAGCAACGCCCCCGGCATCCCGGCTTCCATGCTCTACGCGCTCCACGCCTCTCTTCCCATTTCCCCCTTTCCATCTCTCCCGTTCTCTTAAACCTTTTTTATTTTCCCCCTTTTACGCCGTGTAAACCGCCTCGGGTTGGCAGATTTCTCCATATTTGCTTCAACCCGTAGGCCGGAACCCATACTCTGTATTGCTAGTGCCTTATTTCTTTAAATAGGGGCCGATCTCCCTTTAAAGATCGGTGGCGACTCCATTTTCATTGTTTTCTTGTGTGCGTGTTTGAGCTAACGCCCCGGCAAGGTGGGTGCACGCGGGTCCGCAGATTCCAGCATAGTACGCTGCCGTTATGCTGCCGGATTTGTGACTTGACCCGTGTACGGAAGCCCCGTCTTAGCCGTCATGCCGCCAAAATCACGAGAAAACGCCTATATGCCCATTTTTCTAAAACACGTGAGGCCTAACTCATTTTACCCCATTTGAATGCAGGAAATCCAAGCCCACGTCGCTTTTCAACACGATCCACATTTTTAAGGCCCGGGAAACCATTCCGAGCCCACCGTAGCGCTCACGGCGGGTGCTACAATAATATAATTTTATTGCATTCAATGGATTAATTAATGCAGCACTAATTCTAAATATATACTCAACAATTTAGAGTGCATATACAATACTACTCAAGTTAGTTACGATCTTTACATAAAAAAAAGTTATTTACGATCTCAACAAAAATCAACGATAAAAAAATTTCGTTTAATTTCATGTGTGTTATAAAATTATTATTTGTTTTTCTCTGAAATTTATATTTAATTATTTAGATGATATTCCAATAGGATTGTTCGTAAATTAATAATAAAATAATTTCAAAATGAAAAAATCTTTAATGGTTTTTATTAAGACAAGCAAAATTTTCGATTTAAATTAGTTTCATTAATACTGAAGTGATAAAAAAATGTAAAAAGCACATGCTCATGAGAAATACACACACATATATATATATTTAAAAAGCGTGTGGTGTGGGTCCCAGTAGAGGTACATGGACATGTAAGCAATGCATGTAATGTATGCATGCGTCCTCACTGTTTTTTTCCTCTCTCCGTCGCGCAATGCTTATATATGTGTTGGTGTTTGCTCTCTCTCTGCTGCTGTATGCCACCCCTCTTCTCCACCACGCCGATTTCTCTCTTCCTCACCCCAATCCCACCCAACCCAGCGCTGCCATTCATGCCCTTTGCATTCCGTCATATTTCCTAAAACACCATCTCCCTCCTCTGCTCATTCGTCAACGAAAGGAAAAGGAAAGGGCCTCGTCTTTTCCGTCTCTCTGCGTTCCAATCCCATCTATCACTCGCAGGTATGCGTGCATGTATGTTTCTCTGTACATCTACGTAGTTTCCTCCACGCCTTTACGCTTCTTTGTTTCGTTTGTTGGCTTTTTCGCCGTCTCGCCGGATTTTTTTTTAAATAAATATTTTAGCCTCTTTTTCTTTCTGAATTTTGGGTCTTTCTGAATTTTTTTATTTTTGCTGGGTGTGTGGATGCGATGGCGAGAGGTTCTTGGGGTTTTGTGTCTTCTAGGATCGATGGGTTGATTGGAAGCGAAATGGGTTTTTGCGGGTTTTAGCATCCGTGCCCAATTCTTCTGGTGTTTCCCCCTTGGCTTCTGGCCGATGGTTTGTTTCGGCATCGAATTCTAGGAGCAATGCGTTTGTGTTCTTGCGTGTGAACTGATTGTTGGGTTTCTAGTCTATTTCACCTTCGCGTTCTCGTCCGTTTTATTCCATGTGTGAAATTTCTCGATACCGACTTAAACTTTCGTGATGGTACGTCTTTCTTTATTTTTTTGGCAGTTCTTATTTGGGAGGAGAGTTCCGTAGTGAATTGATTTTAATGAGATTTTGTTTGTTTCAGTTTTGCAGAAAGGAAGGAAAAGGCGAGACCTTTTTTACTATCTTTTAGTTTTCTCTTCTTCACTGGATTTTGAACTATAACTGCATTTTTTTCTGAGTTGGGATTTCTGGTTTCTGTGAGCTTGTGCTAGGAATGGACTCTTTCTTTCATCTGCTGAAAAACTGATGCTGCATTCTGAAATAGATTTGATTGATGGATTTTGTCTATAGACATATGCAGCAGCTTACAAGCAGGGATAGTGTTCGAAGAGCACATTCTATTTATTCTTCGATTACACAGCCTTTACTTCATCTTAACTCTGAAAATCATTTGCTTGTATTTCATGGTGTGCTTTTGAATGCTTATCTGTGAAGAATCTTGTTGCAGGCTTGCAGAAAGAAGACTTTTCCATTGACCTGCACTCTTGTGTAGAGCTGGCTTTGTTCAGGGATTGGAGGTGGTCTGAAACTCCCTGCCATTCTGGAGATGGAAGGAGGGGGAGCTGAACAGGATTATGATGAATTTGAAATGCTTCTTGGTGAAATCCCAAATATGACTGCTACAAATCCTCATCCTGAAGAGTCCAGCTGTGTAGTCGATGCCCCGCATATCCAGACAGCTCCACTGAAAGAGGAAAGTGCAAAGTCTTCACCTTCTGGTCCTTTCACCAACTTCTATAATACTTCCCATACTGCACAGCACAGCACCTGTTCGGCATTTTATGCTGGCTTGACTTTTGAAAGCCCTGCCCATTTGAAGAACTCTGAGGGACAGTTCAATCAGAAACTGCAATCTGATGGAGATGGCGTTGGCATAGAGTATCAACAATCCATCTCAAATATCCACCGAGACAAGCCAAAATTGCCCGATGATCAATCGTTGTCGCATGCTTTTGCACAATTGGGCTTCAGGGATGGTGTTACAATGAATCCTTCAATTTCAGGACTAGTAAAACATAAAGTGGTGCCTGATCATACTTATTTAATGGAAGGACAGTATCCAAATTCTTTTATGAAAACTCTCTTGGCTTTAGATTCAGTAAGACCAGCTGTTCCCCCTCCTTCACCCAATGCACCCAATGGCATGAACTTGGTAGGTACTGCATCTGAGCCATACCAACCTTTGGTAAACATGAATCGGCTTGACAAATTCAATGGTGGTGCTATGCCATTTGCTCCTCCAATGCATGCTTTCCAGATGCTTCCAGATGTTCATGTTCCTGGAATGGAGTTTCCCATTTCTGCTTTTCAGCAGCAATACTACTTGGATGGGCAGTCTTCTCCTTATATGCCACCTCAGCATCTTAGTCGTTCCCATTTTCCATGGCGGCATGCAGAGGAGGAGAGGCTTTGCAGAATGCATCAGCACTACTTCTGCTCACAACAGCTACAGAATCAGGGATCCAAAGTATGTCCCATTCCGGGCAGTGCTGGCTTGCCTTTGGGACCTACAGCAGGAGACCCTAGACAACCATATTTTGAGCTGCCCATCTCTCGCCAAATGGATCAGGCCAATCAAGAACGACTTTGGAATGCCAAAATGGTAGCAAAGGGAATTGGTCAGTCGGATCTAACATCCATGGGTCGTGGGCTTTGCCACTTCTTTACTCACGGATTCTGTGGAAGGGGTGATAGCTGCCCATTTGCACATGGAGAGAAGCAAATTATGGCAGCCAGTTTAAACTGCCCCAACACTCTTTTTTCATCAAAAGATTTACAAGCATTTCAAGTTCTTGACAAGGGTGCCAAACAAAATTTTCCTGAAAAGATTTTGACTCGTGCTCATGGGTTGAACTCATTGAAATCTATCAAACCATGTTCTCCTGCAGCATTTGAACTACCAAATCACACTGATTCTAATGGAAAGGCCTTTCCAAATGGCCAGTTCCATCACTCTTGTGTTACACATGCTGGATGTGTGCATTTGGATGCTCGAAACTGTCAAGATTCTTCCCCCGAATATCCTTCAAGGCAACAGCAGCAAAAATACAACTCCATGGATGAAGTCATGGGGAAAATTTATCTCATGGCGAGGGATCAGTATGGTTGTCGTTTCTTGCAGAAAAAGTTTGCAGAGGGTTCTCCTGAAGATGTGCAGAAGATTTTTGTTGAGATAATTGGTCATGTTGTTGAATTGATGACAGATCCTTTTGGTAACTATCTTGTCCAAAAGTTGTTAGAAGTGTGCAATGAGGACCAAAGGATGCAGATACTTCATGCTGTTACAAGAAGGGAAGATGACATTGTAAACATTTCCTGCAATATGCATGGGTATGTGTTTTCCTGCTATGTTTGTGCTGAGTCTTGATCCATGTACCTAATTAATTAATTTGCCTTGTGTGTGTTTTGCTTGTCGAAAGAACTCGAGCTATACAGAAGGTGATTGAGACCATTAAGACTCCAGAACAAATTTCCATGGTTGTTTCAGCCCTGAAGAATGGTGTTGTAAAGTTAATGAAAGATGCAAATGGCAATCATGTTGCGCAACGCTGCCTGAGCTGCCTATCACCTGAACACAGTAAGGTATAAAATGTTTATTCTTATTCTTTTCTTGGCTTGTCTCAGGCTCGCAGCTGTGTTTATCACCAGCATGAAGTTTTCATGCTAGATAGAATAACAAATCAGTACTATAACATCATTTTTGACAATGCTTCAGTAATGTATTAATGAGTCAATCAAAGCCTTGTTTGTTCAATCATAAATGCTAAGTGTTCTCCTCAAGTTCTAACTTAAGATGCAGAAATCTTCAATCTCCATGCTTGATTTATTATGCATGTAAGGGACATTCATCGTATGCTTCCGTGCTGCATGCTCCCGGGTGCATACACCTTTTCTTTTTCAAAATTTTTTCATGAAATTGTTAACTCAAGTGTATTTAACGTATGTATAATTTTTTACCATTTTTGGAGATTTTTAGATATTTATTTCGGATTTTCAAAAATCAGTGGCATTTTAGGTAATTTATGCGCCCGGGAGCATACGATGAAAGTCCCATGTTAAGTGGTGCCAAATTCACCTAGTGAAGTGCCTCATACTCAAAGGGAGAGGGCTTCCTGGTTTATTTCAATAGCTCTGTAAATTTGTGCCTATGTTGGAATGTAGGTATAGAATGAGGGGCTTATACATAATTTGGAATTAGAGTTTCTTATATTCTTTCAGTTATCTTCAAGCTTGATAGTGCTGAAGAAATAGACAAATTTTTATTTTCCTTTTGGGTGTGGACTGAGGTCTTTAT
This sequence comes from Annona cherimola, assembly GCA_030490835.1. Classification (NCBI taxonomy): domain Eukaryota; kingdom Viridiplantae; phylum Streptophyta; class Magnoliopsida; order Magnoliales; family Annonaceae; genus Annona; species Annona cherimola. The sequence continues at coordinate 4,583,681 of CM059974.1, forward strand.
ATCAATATTGGGTGTCAGCAAGCTTGATATATTGCCAAACAAGAAGGTTGAAGATTAGAATGGCTTTTGGAGACTCTAGGAAAAAAAAACCTCAGATCTAATTCCATGTTTTTAGGAGGATTAACTAATGACATCTGTTAACATCAATGAGTTTGTTACTTTGTGAAAAATCATTGCTGATTGACCTATTTGAGATTGTCATGTGCTAAGAAATTGGCGTAGAATTTGAAAAGACTGCAGGGATGCTTCAAAAGTTCTTCTTGTCTCTATCAATGGTCAGCGGATATTAATCTGTAGTCAGTTTTTGGGTTATCTACTGCACCTTTTTCAATTCAAAGATGTTGAATGAATTAATGGATGTCCTAAACTTTTTATTGTTATCTCCACCAACTTTTTAAATACAGAGAGATAACGTGCATCAGATGGATGTTGTAAAATGTTTTTGTTTAATAAACAGGAATCTCAGTACTTGTGTAAAATAACCAGTTACGATTGGTGCTCTTAGGACCTGTTTGGCCACGCTTAACAAAAAAGCAAAAAACAAGCTCCATGCATTTTGGGATAAGCTAGGATTCCTAGATTTACTTAAAAGCTCACTTTTGGCTTTTTAGGAGAATAAATAGGAAAAATTGCTTTTTATACAATTGCCAAACACATTAAAATCCGTATGCATTTTTAAGGCTGCCAAAGCGCTTAACCTGCACAATAAACTTGGGCAAGCAAGCCCTTAGATTGGTCAATATTATCAGTTGTTTACTTTAATTTTAGAATTTTACTTTCATGCCATATGGCTCATATCTCAAGTGTCATTCGTACATGCATTTAAAATATCAAATCCAGTTCATGTATTAGATTCCTCCCACCAAATTCTACTCATGAAAATTTTGGTCTATTGTCCCATGATTGTTGATGATAACATTTATTTAGAGAAAATTCACCATCAAAAAATAATTGGCGAGTGATTGGAACTCATGGAATCAATTAGATCAATATTGTCCAGTGTAATGACCTCAAAATTTACTGACCAAGAATTGTTGTGCAAGACTCATGCCGTAGGCTACATGTGTTAGACGACGGAAAAGAAAAAGATGGCATCTCTTCTTTTGATGCCTTTTCTCTATTACACTCACTGTGATTCTATGATTCATAATGAAAAGAGCATGAGCTCCAAAAATGTAATTATCATTTTAAAGCCTTTTATCATTTAAATAGGCGAACCACATGAGTATTGTTATGCTATGCCCTTCTTCCTAGGCTGTGTGGCACTTAATTTTTCTAACAACCTTCAACCGTATTGTTTTGGTCTTGTGCTTTCTCCGTTGTGGCTTTGATTTAAGCAACCTCATTGTTGTTTCTTTTACATAGTGGACCACCCAAGCTTGTTTCCCATCATCTTCTTATCTTACTGTGCTTTAATGTTGCTTGAGTGCCTTCATTCTTACCTTGTCTCTGCTATGTAGCCACTCATTCATCTCAGAATTCTTGTTTAAGCTATACTGCTTCCAGTATCCCATGGGCATGTGTATCCTGTTGACTTCCAAAAGTGCAGGCATGAAGAATGATTAGTATTATTTAGTATTATTATTATTTTACATTCTCCCTATATTTCCCTTCTAACTTAATTGCAACCTGACAATGGTGCAAAACTCCGGGACTGTGTGTTTATATTTTCTTCTAAACTTTGAATTGCTTGCACAAGATCCTTACTAGTATCTCTACACATCAATTATTGACCCAAGATGATGAAATGACAAAAATGGTGACTTCAATGTCATTGAGTCAGAAATCTTGTCTTAGTTATCATCTTTTGACCTGTTGATGTCCACTGTGCACTTTGTGTGCTCAATTTTGCATAGCTAACTGTAGAACTCTTAGATTTTGGTGCATCCATCTAATTTTGTGTTTATCCTATCCTTCGTTTTGTGATCTCTCAAAATGATATCAGCTGTAAATAACATAAGTGAGGCACCTTTTCTTGTGAATGCCAAAGTTTTTTTTTTTTCCCCCTTCGTGATCTGATTTGGCAATTTTTGGATCTTAGCTGCCAAGCAAGCCCAAGCATGATTGAGAGACCATGATCAGAGCATCACTTCTGATCAAAACGGGTTTCTTATGTTGATTGCTGCTCAACTGTGATGCTCACAGGCTCTTAGTTCAAGAATTGTGTTGTTAATTTCTTATAATCTCTATATACTTTTTAAAATTTCTTTCATTTCTATTTTTTTAATCAATTTGATTTATTGCGGCCATTAAAATATTTCTGTCAAATAGCCTCATCTGATCAGAGGAAAAATATTTCACGTGATGGAATATTTTCCATTCTGTTTTCAAATGTAAATGCATTAATTGTTCACATTATTGGATGATATTTTTAGTGCGAATGTTTTTATCACACTTGTGAAAATATTTTATTCTGAGTCTAGAGAAATCTTTTGGTAAAATCCAATAACATACAAGGGGAGAATTTTGATTGATGCATGTTCACTCTGAAGTGAGAGATTTCCATTGTTCATTGTGTGCATCAATGAAAATGATTTTTGAATACTAGCTGCTAATCAAGCCCCATGCATGATGAATGAGGTAGATCATGCAAAATGAGTTTATGGGCCTAAACAGTCCATTTTCACTGCAAGTGTGATGGGATTGTTTGCATGCGACAATAACCCAACCCCTATTTCATCCAAATGTGACTTGATAATATTGTTAAAAGAAAAGTTTTTGAACTAGGAGAAAGTGATTTGATATGATAGAGGTATTGATGAGAAGTAAAGAGAATAAAGTTAAAAATGGATGGGTTTGTTGTATGGAAAGTTGTGAAGAAATGATTGAAAAGTAGAATAGTTGTATAGAAAGATGTGAAGAGATGATTGAAAAATAGGGTAGTTGTGAAGGGAAAAAAGTTTTGGATGGAAAATTTCTAGTTTGGCGAATACCAAATGCATTATAAATTTCTGTCGTTTCTAAAGTTTTGACGACATCAGCAGTGTCAGTCCATGTTTTTGTTTTCTTGTTTGGATATTTGGACCCCAAAAGGTTTATTCTATTGGAGAAGAGGGGAAACATTTTCACTGTGAAGGTGGTGGAATAATTTTCTTTTTCTTGATAGAACATTGTCAATCAGTACATATCATGTGAAGATTTGACTACTTCAAAACTTGGGATACAAACAAGGTGAAGTAGAAACAGAAGGATTGGCAGCATGAGAAGAAAATGATTCATATGGAATCGACTGATAAGCTCATTGTTGTTGTCATGAAAATGAAAGTAATCTCTGGAGCACAGGCGTAGCAGTCTTTCAATCTCGTACCAGCTTGAAGAAAGATGAATCTATCTACTATCAAGTTTATAACATGTCCATTCATGTCCGATGAAGCATCATTTATTTCAGTGTAGAAGCCAAACTGTATCGTCACAGTTAAAGTTGCTACAAGCCTGCAAGGTTGAAACAGTTTATATAGCATAAGTTTATCTTCCATTATCAGATGCAGCAGGGACTGGCTTTGACAGGGACCAAAATTTATTCTTTTAGAAGCCATGTGAAAAGGGCTATTGTATGTGGCAAAAAAGTAAGCTGCTGCGTTTATAGTTTGCAGGATAAGGTATTCAAGCATCAGTTTATGTTCCCACCAAGTTTAAAGTCCTAGCTGGGTTGCTGGGCTTCTGCCAAATTGGTTTCATATCTTTACAAATTATTTTCCAGTTGGTCTGTTAGGGCATTGGAAATGGTGAGAAATATACTACGGGGCTTTGTGATTGAAAGAAATTCTGTAAATGAATAGCAGTAGCAAAATATGCAGAATTTGGAGAAAGTGAAAGGAAACTGTGTGGATGACATGGGAAGCAGAATTATAGAAGGTAAAATTTTTTGTGTGGAGTGAAATTTTTTTTGCCAGTATAGCAGTATCTGTTGAAAGGGACGTCATTCGTGAATGTATACGAAAAACAGTAGTTACTAGCTAAACAATAACTTGGTTATCTGCCTTTACCAGTTTCTGGATGTTGATATCTAGTTGTGTTTGAGACTCTTTTTCTTCATACTGCATCTTACTTAGGAATGGATATATTTGTATGAAACTATCATCATTATCACAGCCTTTACTCTGCTATTGTGTTGAGCCCCGCTACTTCTTCTATTAACTAATTAGTACACAGGTATTCTTCTTCCATGATGTTACATTTTACTCATTAGTAGCCATCCTTGATGGTAATCATTTGGTTAATTTCAACGGAATTGGTGTTGTAATGTTTGTTAATGGTCAGGTTCACATGTCAAATCCCCACTTTTTATTGAGAACTGTTTCTTTTGGAAAGGATACTATTTGAGGACTTCCTATGCTGTATATGAAGGGCTTCCAAAGGAGTCAAGGAGGCATATGTAGAATGCTGATGTACAATGCTGAATGTATTATTTTCTATTTCTTGTTTTATTTTGCTTTGGTGGAGAAAAAGCAATGAAATGCCATCTATTTTCTTGGGATTTGTTATGACCCTTAGAACTCAATGCCCTACGGAAACAGTGGTTGATAGCTGTCATAGACGTGGGTGTGGTTGTGCTGACATTTATAACATTAGCTGTCATAGGGCTGATATGGGTATCTATTGTGTTTTTGGCTGTCAAATGATTGTGAACCTGGTGGTGGTTTCAGCAGTCAGACAATGGTGGGAATTAAGTGAGGAATATGGTGGTGACCCGTGATTTTAGCAGCTGAATGTGTTGGTAAAGAAGAAAGGAATGAGGTAGCCGTGATATAAAAAAAGGCTTTGGTGGCACATGTAGCACTAAAAAATGTCTCCAATGATATGGTGATTAGAGAGGAAAATGTAAAGAATGAAGAAGGTGATGATACTGATTATTGTCTATGAAGAAGAATATGGTAGTGGTAGTAGTGGTTGGTGAAGTGTGGCTATGATTGATAAAGAGAGGTCAGGCACCCAAGTGATATCACTTGTCATATAATTGTAAGAAAAGCAATGTAGGCCATTTATGAAAAGAAAAAAAATCCAGCTATTGTCTAATTGTGAATAAAAATATTGTAGCCTATTTTCACTAACAGATGCAATGTCATATGTATCTGCAGTTCCTCTTCGAAGCTGCAATCCATCACTGCACTGAGCTTGCAACTGATCGCCATGGATGCTGTGTTCTGCAGAAGTGCCTCCAGCATTTGGATGGTGAACAGAAGCACCGCCTAATGTCTGAGATCACTTCAAATGCTCTTTCATTATCTCAAGATCCATTTGGGTAACCTTAATCTTGTCTTAGCTTGATATCCTGCATGTCGGTTTTTTCTTTTTTAATCAGTTTCTGATGCATATAATCACCTATTATTTTAAAAATGGTATTCATTCTTCTATAACGTAGAACATCATCAAGTCAGTTACTATTTAGGATACCTTTGTGACCTTCCATTGTGGTAAGAATTGCATTGGAGCTTAATTATCTAACCAATATAATTATAGCACTATTCCTCCTTCAAAGTGAGAGGAATCAGATCAACCTCCTTGGTTGCTGAGAAGCATTGTCCCTATTTAGTTGTCAGGCTATCTTTCATCCTTGCTGGTGGATGAATGGTTCTAGTAAACACAGTACGATCCCTCTTCCCTATCAAGCATGAGTGAAGAAGTAGACGGATTGGAACATCTTGAGTATTCGACATCTTTCCCCTTTTGTTTTTCTTCCCCTTGCTTGAAATGGAAGCTTGTTAACTTTCCCGATTTCTGACATGAGCTGCATTAACAGGAATTATGTTGTGCAATTCATCATCGATCAAGGGGTTCGATGGGCCATAGCAGATGTTCTAGATCAACTGGAGGGTAGCTACGGGCATCTTTCCATGCAGAAATACAGCAGCAATGTGGTTGAGAAATCCCTGAAATCTGCAGGACCTGATCGGCTTTCAGGCATCATTAAGGAGCTCATCAATAGTCCTCAACTTGGAGAAATCTTGCAGGATCCCTTTGGCAATTATGTTGTGCAGTCAGCACTCACTGAATCTGAGGTGGGGTTGTAAGTCACATTTTTCTATACCAAAGAAAGGCATCATGGCTGCATCCAAATGTCAAGAGAAACATACCAGATGCAGATGTTTGTGACATCCTCTGCCTCTCATTAGGTCTGCTGGCATGTGCTGCCTGCGGCCTGAAAGAGATGATGCATGGTACATTCATCCGGTGGGCCCCATTTGAAAAAGAGCGGAATTAAAAGAAGTTGAGAGTGTTCCACATCATTTACATAATCATCTATAGACCTGAGGGCGACCAGTGTGATTTGTGGGCTATATCACAAAGGGGTGCTTCCTGATGGATGAGAGATTCTCCAGAAGCCATGGCATCTCTTCTGTAATTGTCAATGCATTTCTGCAATGCGGTTCCACAGTTTTAACTTTGCCATTGTCCTTTTTTTTTTTTTTTGACTCCCTGGTTTACCATTGGACCAGGGTGCTGCTATTCATATGGCTTTGGTGGAGTCTATCAGGCCTCATGTTCCAGCACTCCGGAGCAGCCCTTTTGGTAAAAAAGTCCTTTCCAACTGCAGCTTGAAGAAGTAATTTCTGCTGTGCTCAGGAAATTTCATAGATTGGTAACTACTATCTCCTCATGCAAATCACCATTCGATAGTTTTGCTCATTTCTTGCAGTAGAGATAAAAGGTATATAAACGAGCATCATCAGCATCATATGTAAGAGTAAGTATTATATATTGTTTTTCACCCAATAAGGTTGGTCATTACATGGATTGTAAGTATTTTTTGTAATTTTCTTACTTACCCTTAACCACGTTTGTCCCTTGCTCGTTCATGGCCTTCTATGTTGATACACCAGCTCCTCTTAACTGGTCAATGACATGGATCTTATTTTGGCAGTTTTGCGGAGGATCTTGTAGAATCTGTAATAAGTAGAGAAGCACTGATTTCTGTTTCTGGGATAGAGGGTTTTCAAGATTGGCAGAGGGATGAAACTTGAGAGGACCAGCTGCTTGTACAGCCGTCTGAAAAGTTTGATCTGAATCTCTTTTTCCTTTTGATTTCTTTTCATATGCACTCATACAGCGAGTATAGCTTACAAAGGCAATTTTGCCCAAAGCTGGGACCAACTTCCTGGTAAAAATGTAAGAGTTAGGAATAAAGATGTAGAGCATAAAGATAATCAAGATTCGACTGACTTTTATGTGTTATCTGCTGGCTATCCTGCCAATGTCTCTTTTGGTTCCATAGCTTCCTTGTACAACATGTCTATAAATTATTTCAGAACATCTCTTTATTCAAGTTGAAATCATTCATGATTTATGTTTATATTATAACTTTCTTCCTACTTAGTGGAATTTTTATGTTTTATTGGTCTTCCTTTGACTGTTTCTTAATTTGGGCTTCTACCCTTCCTCTTCAAAATTTTAGACTTTTCTGTCATTCTGGTTTATATTTTTGGTAGAAAGGGGATGAATTTGGTTGCATAAAATGTTAAGGAAAGCATCTAAATTGTCCTTTCGTTGAATTTGTTGAGCATAATTAATCAATTGGATGTCACGCCAGACTTTAATCGAGTGTAGAATGTCCTTTTGTATCTTCTTTAAAAATTTTGCCCTGATAATTGAAAATTTTTACTCATAGATAAAGGCTCGTTTTAAATATGTAAAGATAAAGGCTCGTTTTAAATAGGTCTAACATTGGAATCATTATATTATGAACACTTTCGAACTCGGATAATAACGAAAAAATTTACGATGTTCTTTTTTTTCAAAAAGGGATTGATGATTGAATATTAAATGAAGGGCTTTTTTCCAGCGGAGCCACTATGTTGATTTTCCTTTTTTTTTTAAAAAAAAAAAAATTTATCTTCCACGGAAATCTTGTATGATATAAAAAAAGTATTGTCATTAGATTGATATATAATCTATGGCAAGTGCAAATGTATTAGTTCTTTATAATTATATATTTTTAATATGAGGCGTTATTCTAAATGGCGGCCCGAATGTCGGTGCTATATGGGTAGACAATTATTTTTTAAAAAGCCTTGTTAATCTGTGAAATTTGAACATCCTTTGAATTTGTTTGATATTTTATTTTAATTTTGAAAAAATGGTCATGAGTACATGCATCCTATGCTTTAGTATTATAAATTCTAAAAGTATTCAATCAAGTAGATTCTTCATAGGCTAAATAAATATTTTTAAATATAATTCTTGCCTTTTGAATTAAAATTTTTAAAAATAATGAAATATACAAGACGGAGAAGCCCTTATGTCAAAACTTTGAAATGATTCGGGCACGTCCGCCGCTCAAAAAGGATGATGGAAGTGTTTTGCCCTTGATCTTTTTAAAGAATGGCGGCAAAACTTTTTGAAGTAAGACTACTTCTTCCAGTCAAATACGAACATGTGCATGTCTTGCTGTGTTATGGATGAGTGTATCATCTAAGCAGTCAAGAAAATAAAAGTAAACCCAAATTTTAAAATTATTCCTGAAATCTTAATTTCTTCCCTTTTTTGGTACATAATTATGCAAAATGTTGTTTACGGCCAAGGAAAAGTATCCTACATTTTTCTTTTTTTTGGATAAATTTTTTGATTAGGAACAGGTCATATGTGTAAAACTACTTAAAAATCTACCAAATGGATGGATCGGATTTTCTCACCAGTCTACCTTTCTGGCACATATGCTCATGAGGATTATATACATGCGTGCAGTCGTGCGAGTACCGTCAGCATCCGTCCAAACCTATGGCAACTGAAATGACGGAATTACCCTTCGTCTCGTCTCCGAAGACTCCGAACTAACGGCTACCCATTTTGAATGGACAAGCCAATACTCCTACGGAACAGGATTGTTTATGCACTGTCGGCTCTCATGGGTTTGAGGCCCTCTCATAAAGCTTTGTTTAGCCAAGCACTAAGGGTGATTTGGCGTATAACGAGTAGCCGTTTTTGTAATTTGGAAAAGTTAGAAAAAGTCGTAGTTTTCCGATTCAAAAGTGAAATGCGATGAGGTGAGATGAGAATGGAGTGTATTACGATTTCGAAAAGTTATATTAGAAATATGAGATGAGAACGGTGTGTATTAAGATATCGAAAAGTTACATTAGAAATATAAAAGGACTTTATGGCATGCACCCACCCGCATCTACTTAGCTTCAGTGTATTAGGTTTAAAAACTTAATTTTTTATTTTTTTGAAATTTGTTTTACACGAATGTTAATTTAAGTGTATTTAACATATGTATCAATTTTTACCTTTTTAGATATTTTAATTTTTTTTTAGATTTTTTAAAATCAATGTAATTTCAGTAATTTAAAATTGCGAAAAATGCCACTGATTTTAAAAAATCTAAAAATGATAAAAATTGATATATATGTTAAATACACTTAAATTAATATTCGTGAAAAAATTTTAAAAAATTTAAAAAAAGATTAAATATACTCAGGTTCATTGAAGCTAAATGCACTCAGGTGCATGTGTTAAGGCCCCAAATATAAAAGTTTACGAGGATTAAGGAAAGTTATATAGGAAATGAAAATTATTTTCTGAGAAATATGAGATTTTATTTCATCATCATCTCATCTCACTTGTAAACATATATAATTTGGCCGAAGCCTGAATTTTCTGCAAAAAGAAAAATTGTTTTGGGGGCTTGGTTAGGATCATTCCATTGTATAGGAAGGGAAGGTAATATGATAGGATTTTCTGTTCTAAAAATACTTTTTTAATTATCAATACAATTTCTCATTTTTTCATACATAACAACCTTGTTATTTCCATTTTCAATACTATTTTTCAAATTTCTGACACACAACAATCCATTTTCATCCTATCCCATCCAAGTGAATGATGTCGAACAGAATCCATTTGCAATAGCAAAACATAAAGCCAAGTGCAGTCTAAGTCGTATTTTTCCCATGAAAAGGCTGATTTGTTTTATTCTTATTCACTTGTAAAAAACTGATATCATGCACCTTTTCATTTCCATTTCTACCTATCAAAACACGACCCTTATCACATGTTCTTGCATGATGCCCAACATCAACCCACATAGTAAAGCTTGTAGAACCGTTTATTAAGGAATGTTTGAAAATTAATAAAATTTTTAGATGAAAAGTTTTTATTATAAAAGTTGTTAAATTACTAGAAAATGATGTAATATGATAAGGATAATAATGATATGTAAAGAGAATAAAATTAAATAAATAAGTTAGTTGTATGAGTAATTGCGTAAAGATGATTAGAAAATCGGGTAGTTATATAGGAAAATGTAAAGAAATAATTTTAAGATAGGGTAATTACGGACATTGAAAAGTTTTAATTTGACATTTTCTTATCATTACCAAATACACCCTAAGAAAAAAAATACTTATTAAGATTAAGTAGAAACGTGAACAGTTGCATAGTCAAGTAGTTTGACGACAATATCCATATAAGTAGTCTTGGTTTCGTTTCTACGCTGGAGTGAAATTTTTTGTTTAATTAAACAAAGAAAACAAGCCGAACCAGTCATTTGAATGGTGAATCGATCAACCGACCTGTTCTTTTTATCCAGTTTAAATATTACGCAATGTAATTTGGGCAGTAATTCAAAGGAAACGTTTTCTACTGATCCAAAATGCGAGATTTGGACCCCACTACTTTGATTTTATGAAATCTAAATCACTCGAAATATTTATAATAAAAAAAAATTCTTCACATAAGATACCATAAAACTAAAATCGTTTTGCGCTACATGTAAACCTGTTGAAACTTTTGCATTAATTTTGGTGGATGCATAAGTGCTTTTTCTCAAGAATGGCACAACAAAATCCACACGTTAGGGTTGCAGCCGACCCTACATAGGTGGAAAATGGATATTGATGATGATGATTTTTATTTATAAATATTTATAACATCTCGTCAAACAAGTTGAACGATTTAGATTTCACAAAATAGCTTAGTGGAGCCCAAACCAAACATTTCCACATTGAAGGGAAGTAGGAAACGCTTCCGCTAAATCACTTCCCATGTAATCTATGGATGAAATATCTATTTAGGTTGAGGTATTCGATTCAGTTATTTAAGTGTAGATTATTTTAGAAAATATAGCAAACTGGTAACTTCAGTTGAACACTTGAACGGCATGGTCGAACCGTGAGCTAGAACACTTACGGGTTCGACCTCCAACATTGGGTAAAAATGATCTACCACATGAAATTAGAATGCATAGGCTGATAGAAAAATGTGTCATTGGGAACAGTTATCATTACAAGTGGACCATATTCACCTTATGTGCGAATTTGTAATGACTCGCTACGCAAATTGGGTACAGCTACAATCGCAAATCAGATTCCTGTGTTGAAGCGGCAAAAGATCTTAAGTTTCTTTTTGTTATTCTGCATTTCTTATATACGCAATGAAAGTCATGTTATTCTCTGACAAAAAGATAGCAGCGATTGTGAGATATAAGCACTTGAATCTCATTAGGCATTCCCTTCAGTGGCCAAGAACCAAACAGACCCAGCCAATTTATAGGTGCATCTCCACTTTAACTTCCCTCAAAACTCTTGCAGCATCATCAGGGAACACAGGATTTATGTAACTCCCACTTCCAAGCTCAAACCCACCTACTCCAGTCAACTGAGGTACAATTTGTATAAACCAATGGGAATAAGGCATAGAATAATCAGTAACTGGAAATGGAGACGTGTGGATCATGTAGTTGAATGGTGGGTCATTCAGCTGCTGAGTTAATTTCGACAACATGGTTTTCAGCAACCTTCCAAGATCTGTAGCCTGCAAGTGAAATTTCAGAGGTTTAGAAATCCACACTGAGCATGACAATGTATCTTTATACAGAGTTTATCAATGTAGGAAGTCATATAGAGATCCTTGGATCGTGGATAATGCCATCAGAAAGCACATGGTTAACATCAGAAGAGCCAAGCAAAGAGCATATCAATCCAAAGTGAACATAAATGTGATTTGTGACAACATGGTCATACTAGAATGTGATCTGCACATTATTCCACCAAATTAATGTGCACGTTGAACTAGAAATGCAGCTGCTTTTGTACATGACCTTTGGGCCCTTTCTTCAACTGGCATTTTTTTTTTTTGCATTAAACTTCAGGATAAAGGGTAATGATTCAATACATGCATATGCATCGAGCCTTCGTCTATATAAGCATTTTGAGCCCTTTTTTGCATTTTTTAATTTTTATTTTCATTTTTTATTTCGGCCCACGTGCAACCTTTATATATACCAAAATTTACCATTTTTTGGTTTTAAATGGGATGACAGCTGTTGATTTTTGAAATTACAAGAAAACATATCCAAAATCCACAAAAAGTAAATTTGGTATATAAAATAAATACAAGTGGGTTCACATAAAAATGACAAAAAACTCAAAACACTTATATGTATCAAGGCTCAATATATCTATGTATTGAATCATTATCCTAGGAATCAAACTATCATAAACATAAATATGCATCTTAAATCACCACTATATAGAATAATGGAGATATCTATTGGTACAATCCAGTCAACAGGAAAATGGTATGTAAAGTACAGAGAGCCCCCAACTAGGTATAGTTTAGTTGTATACAAGTATTATCATTCAAGAGGCAAGAAGCCAAATGTAATAATACCACACATCCAAAAGGAGACATTTCAGATAAAACTGCATCATTATCTCCCATAGCCACTCATTTGTCTGGGTAAGCAAATTAAAGATGAGTAATAAATCTACAGGCATGGTATGGGTGCAATGGCAATTTAAGGGGACGTCTTGTAATATAAATATTTGTGGGATTTTGGTGTGGGATGGGAATTGGGGAAAGAATATTTTAATTGTGTGACTGATATGAAATAATTGGGGTAAATTTGAAATAAATAGGATAGTTAAAAGGAAAAATGATAGATTATAGGGGTAAAGTTGAAAAAATATGGGTGTTGGGTTATTAAATTATTGGTTGGAAAATGTGAAGAAGGTACATTTTCCATGAAATCTCATACCATCCCACCCATATTTATTACCAAACGTCCCCTTAGTTTTTTCACTCCAGATACACAGATCCGATAATGTATTGCTCCCTGACTATCTAATATTCTATAAAATAAACATTCGTCTAGAATTGCAGCTCTCATTTAGCTGCTCCACTGCTGCATGCAAGTTCTGCTTGTAGAGCTTTGCTCCATTCTAAGTTCAAAAAAAGGAGGGTCTGGCGGGTTCGGTTGGCAGCTGGTGCCCATATTTTACCTCATCTCTGTAAGATACGTCATAAATACATCATAAAACTTAGGCCTAACATGATTAAAAATCATACAGACTCTAGCTTGTCCTAGCACAGTCCCGCATTGCTAGTAGACAGCCAATTTAACAATATTGATCATAACAAGAAAAAGTTTTTGTTCAAGGCATCAAATTTGGTAAAATTTAATGTTCAGTTCAATGATATCATTGGTAGACAAATTGTTTTTCCCGTGTTTACACACGATGAATGAGCCTCAAGACAATTGAAAAACTCTTCCAAGTTGTAGCAACTTAAATGAGTTTACCAACTAAGGTACATCAGTCTATTATAATGGCAAATAGCACATAACACGACAATTGGTCAAATAACACTATAGTTTTGGTTATAAGACCCCAAGGCTAAAGGACACATTAAATCATTTAGAAAAAACAGAAGGACCTAACGACAGCTGACTTTCCCTGTATATTATTCACCAAAATATTGTCACCATGGGAAATTTAATGGTACAAATGGGTGATATGCAACTTGAAAATAGGTGGTTTAGTCAATTATCAATGCCTAACATCAGAAAAACTGAACAACACACGGAATCTTACGGGAGACATCACCAAATCTCTCTGTCTCTCTGTCTCTCTCTCTAAGATAGTAATGGACAGGCATATTTCCAAGGAATAACACAATCTGGTTTCAAATTAGCAATTCAAGTGAAGTAGCTTAGTATCAAATGGAACAATCCCAGTTCCAGGTTCATCCGTTTTCTATCAAGAATTCAATTGAAAAACAGACAAATTCATCCATTGCCCATCTAATAAAATACCCACCAAAGGTAAAACTGAAAGCATACCTTTTCCTTGTCCAATTCATGAAAATGAGAAGAATGTGCACGAGGAATAATCCAAATCTCAAAAGGAAATGAAGCTGCATATGGAGTGATTGAGAAGAAATAAACTGATTCTTCAATTAAGAGCTCCTTAGAATGAATCATGCAAAGGCCACATTCCCCTGTTGCTCTGAAATGATCTTTCAAACTGTCAAGCCGTGCAGAAACTGTAGGAGGAATGAATGGAAGGCTCATAATTTGGCTGTGGGAATGACTTAAAGATGCTCCGGCTGATGCACCATGATTCTTAAATATCTGTCAAGCAAGAAAAAATTATAAGCATACAACACATGCATGACAAGAAAAGCAACAAAGACTAGCAACACTGAAGTATTAAATGCAATGAACTGTAATAGGCAATTGCATATATATATATAATATATGAGATCCGATCCTGTGCAGTCGGACTGCACCGTAATTATGGTGCAGTCCGCTGTAAAATGGACCCCACACATATTAGATTGTAATGAAACTTTATACAATCATTTATCCATATATAAATCATACTTTAGACGGTTTAGATGTTGAAAAAATCACTTTAAACTTGATATTTACATTAAACTATTTTATTACGTTGATTTTACACTATTTTAAGATGGGGACTACACACATGTTGGATTTGGATGAAAATTAGTATGCTAATAAAGTGAACAATTCTAAATACAATGGGTGGGGTGGATTTTCTATTTATGATCAAGTGGGGCCCACAGTGCATGGACTGCACGGTGCAGTCGCATGCACTGGATTATTTCCCTATATATATATATATATATATGCTAGAATATCCCCAATATGAAATATGCAAAGAAAATATCTAAATGCAAATATTATAGTGTAACTACTATGGAAACTTTGTTTTGTTTGAACAGGAACCCAAAATATAAATATGAATTCCTGTATCACAGCCTCCTCTACAACTGCGTAATAACTTGTAGTACGCTGACGAAAGACGAAAGGAAACCTCATTGTAGTTTTTTTTTTTTCTCTCTCTTTTTTCCAATGGAAAATCATTTTATGGCAAATGGATGTGGGTACCAATCCTCATCTTTTCTTATCTGCACCTGTCTATCGGGCCAACTTAGTCTTTGCTCATCATTTCCGGTTTCCAATCATCGGCCTCAAATCGAGAGAGAGAGAGAGAGAGAGAGCGGAAGCGCGCGCGCGCTTGTGTGTGTTCGTTTATCCATTGCAAAAAATATCTCATTGACTGATGGAACAACGGAAGGGCTCACCTGGACATATCTCACCGCCTTCTCTTCGCCAAGCTGCTGCGTCCTCGTCCCCAAGGCGATCAGGACGTCGCCAATCTCAGGCGGGGAGAGGTCGGAGAGGCGCAGGGCGTGGTCAGGCGTCTCAATAACGACGTCGTGAAATCCGAAGCCAGGCAGAGCGCAGCTGATGGTGGGCACTCCAGATTCGGAAATGGGAAGCTGAGAATTGCTGTCGCTGATGCGGGAGAGAGCCGGGAAGAGGTTCTGGATCAGCCTCACCTTCCATTTGGAGGGCGATGGCGACGCAGAAGAATGAGGCGTGGGAAATCTGAAAATCTCCGGAGCACAGAGGTGCTCGTTGCCGGCACAAAAGGGGCAGGAAGAGGAGTAGGAGGTGGTAGGGTTAGGGTGTTGGGATTTCGATTTGAAATCGGATGGTCGTCGAGATCTGGCGGGAGAGAAAATGACCCATCTGTTAAATACTACGTCTTTCCTGATCTCAGGATTCCTGCTGCTGCTGCTGCTGCTGCTGTCCGCATGCATCCTCTATTCCTCTCCTCTCCTCTCTCTCTCTCTCTCTGAGCCGCGGGTGGTGGGGTGGGGTGGGGTGGGGGGAGGGGGACGACGGGAACTAATTTCACTACTTTGCTCTGCTGGACTACGAAATGTTTTTTTTACGTACGTTGTCGCCGCATCATTGGTTCTCGCTGCTTACTTACTCCGCCGCTGGGTTTCTACGCAACGCTTCTTTTGAAAACGCCGATCGCCGAAGAGCAGACGCTGCGCAAAAGCCTGTATCCCTGTGCTGGCGTAAACTGCACCCTTGGATGCTCAATATGCAAATGCAGCGCTGTTTTGGATAGTAAAACGGCATGACTCGTTTAAGCTTCCTTTCATGAAACAAACATACAACTTTCATGGTGAAGCAGGGACACATGGGATGGAATGGGATTCCCCTATAATTTATATATTTCTTAATTACAGTACGAACTTAGACAACAATCAAGGCTAATTCCTCCGGGCCAAATCAGGAAGGAACCAAAAGTTTTTAAAACGAGAGAAATTAACATTATGTTAATAAATTAGATAAATATAGACATGATTGAAAAGTATGATAATTATATTAGAAGAAGTGAAAAAATAAGATAATTATGAGGGTGAAAAATTTTAATTAAAAAAATCTTTGTTGTTAATGAACACCACCGTTATTTGGCAGTAGACTACTCTAATATGCAATGTGCGGTGGAAGTATTCCGAGTCTGAAGTGCAGATCAGATCCATAGCAAAAGCATTCGAGTCCTATCAAAATAAATGGAACCGGGGTAAAAAAAAACGGAAAAGAAATGTGGGAAACATAAGAGAAATTTGGGCACCGATCTTGGGGGACGTTTGGCGTTCGTTAACTGTGGGAAACCATCTCGTACAACCGTCCTATTTTCAAATATATTATTTAATAATTTTTCTATCCTATTTTTCTAAATTTATCTTTACATTTCAATCATTTGTTTATATTTATCCTATTTATTCATATTTTACACTTATCTTTTCCTATCAATCACACGTTTTTTAAAAATTTTCATTTTTCATTTTTCATTTCCTACCCTTTTCCCAAACCACGCAATTTTTTACATTACGGGACAAGCCTACCCGTCGAAAATGCTTTCTTTCTGGTCAGCCAGATTTTTTTTTTGTTTTGTTTTGTTATTGTTTCTAGATTCTTGTTCTTTATTTATATTAGTCAGCATCGCAAATTTTATTTTATTTTTAGTTTTCAAAATATTTTTATTTTAAAATATAAATGAACCTGGATATATTACAAAAATATGCTAACATTTAAAAAAAATATAAAATCTATCGTGCTAACTAATGTAAGTAAAATTTACGTATCCGTTAAAAATGAAAATTTAAAAAAAGTTTTTCCAGGGTCCAAAAAATAGTAACTCGTACTATGGGTTTATTTGCCATTAATGAAAATTTTCCACTTTATGTAGCCTTTTGATGGGAATTTCACATCTTGTCCATAAAATTATAATATTTTCTCGCTATTGTGTATATTTTTCAATCATTATTTACGTTTTTCATATAATTATTTTTACCTATTTTATTTTTATTCCTTTTGCTTTTAATCACTCCTCTTCCTTCTCATAATTATCTTATCTTTTCAAGATCTATTCCCTTTACTTTTTTATTAGTTACCAAATACACCTGTAATTAAAAATAATAAAGGCTGTTATTCAAAACGGCGGTTCTTTTGAATCATAATCTAATAACCTTTCTATGATTACAATAATAAGAAAATTAAATAACTTTTAATCCATTTAAAACGTTTAGTATTATTTACTTAGTTAGGATGCTAAATAATACATTCACCAAAGACTCTTTATCATCATTAAATATTTTTTATTTTTTTGATGGAGAAATTTTCATTTTTTTTTCTTTTACCATGTCATCTCTTGAATGATCAAAGAACTAGCAGGAGATAATTTTAGAATAGAGATAAATGAGACAAGTATATATCTGATCATCCAAGTGGTATGTAAGGTTATTTTGAACGGACAATAATTACAGGCAATTTGCAAAAACAATTCATAAATAATAAAATAAAGTCCTCGAGAAAATTTGGATGCAAACTAGAGGTCTAAATTACAAAAGCTTTGTTTTGAATTTCTTAAATTCGAAATTAATACGAGGTCTAAATTACAAAATCTTAGCCTTGTAGTCATTTGAAAAAAGTCCAAAATTATAAATATATATTTATTTTTCATGTGAGTGTCCCGTCATCGAAATCATGATATTACTCACGCATACACTCGGTCAAATCACCTGCTATGCAAGTATTCATTGTAAATGTATATTTTAAAGAGAAATAATGCTTCTAGTTCCAGTTAAATAAATATTTTATTTAATTTATCTCAAAAAATATATTTATAATAAATTTTTTTTCTTCGTACACTTATTTATCTAAGTGTATTTAATATATAAATCAAAATTTACTATTTTTGATATGTATATATATATTTTTCTAGATTTTTAAAAATAAAGATATTTTAAATATATATACATAGATGTTTAAATTTTTTTTTTAAAAATAGAGAAACACATTCGAAAATGGTAAAATTTGATTTATATGGTAAATACACTTAAATAATCAAGTATATGAAGAAAAAATAAAAAAAAGTTGTTCTAAATAAGTTTTTCAAAATAGACTAAGTGAGACATTTAGTTAGCTAGATCATTTCCTTATTTTAAAAAGAAAAGAAAAATATGAAATATGCAGAAAAAAAAAAAGATACGATCAACTAACAGCGACAATGGTTGGAATTAAATATAAAAATAATATATTTTTGAACACAGTTAACTCTGCAAATAAAAACTTAAAAACGGAATTATTTTTGAAGAAGTAAAAACCTATTTTCTGCCCTCACTTAGATGAACATGGAAGATTACCAAAGGTCCAAAGCGTGTGTGGACACAGGGTACTCAAAAAAAAAAAAAAAAAAAAAAAAAACGCTTGATTTTTGTGAAATAAAAGCCAATACGACACGCAGCACCTCCTCTTCAAGAATCAAGATTGCCTCTTCTCATCCATTCTCTCTCCCTCTCTCTCCAACAAAACCGCTATCTTTAGATCTCTCAACCTCTTCTTCTGTCTGTCTCCATTTTTCTTTTTGTTTTTCTGCTTGCAATGTCGAACAAAGCATCGACTTTCTTCAAAATCTGCGTCCGATCGCCGCATTTTAACGGACGTTGTTGGCCTGATATGAACTTGATCGCTCCGTTTTGACGTCGAATTGCCTTGGCCTGGAAGATGCTTGTGCACTGATCCGTGAGCGATATTTTTTTTCCCTATGTTCCGGTCGCCGCTTGGTGCTTGGTTTCTCCCTGGATTGAATGAATTTCTTTTGATCAATGCTGTCTTGTCTCTTTGAGTATAGTTTCTGTTTTGGTTTCTTCTTGATTCAGTTGATGCCGAGGTTTCCGAATTCATTCATTCCGTGAGAGTTGATGTTATGTTTTTCGGTTGTAATTCTTTTCCCGTGATGGAAAAGAGACGCAGCCTTTTCGCGTCTGCAAGAGGAAGAATCGCTCCATACAACTGTACCTGCGTTTGTTTTCATCCAAAAGGCTACGGTGTTTGAAAAGTAAATTTTCACTAGCTCTCCCTGTTTTTTCGTTCCATCTTCTTTCCCTCTCCCTCTCTCTCAAGTAAAATGAAGGAAAAATGCACCTCTCTTTCGTGGAGTTATGGAGTGTTTTCAGTCTGCTTAGGATCGATCGTCAAATTTAACTAGAATTTGTGTCTTATTTCATCTTAGGGGTATTTTTGCTTTTATTACCAGTTCCATTCTTGTTCTGTAATATGATCTTTGATCCTGTGCCATTTTCAGTCCACGATCAAAATGAAGACGGTTTTGGGAAACTAATGTGGGGGTGACTTGCATGGGGAGAGGATGCCAGAGCTGCGCAGTGGGACTTGGCAAGCTCGGTTGAAGGCTAAGCATCTGGATGACATTCCACAAATCTCTCCGCTGCAGCCACTTGATCAAGTGCAGAATTGGCCTTTGTTTACTCAGAACATAACTGTAAATAGAGCTGGTGCTGGCATAGGAAGGGGTGTCAATGCTGCCGGTGTTGCAAAAGTGGCTTCAGTTACTCCAGTTAGGCCAACTACCAGTGGAAGGGGCATTAAGCTGATAAATTTGGACCCAGAGGAGCCCTGTGAACTTCTACCTGAAGTTGACCTTGGCGGGGGAAAGGAACTCGAATTGATCCCGACAATGGGTGTTGCAGGTAACAAACTGGAAATGGAGGTTGGCAGTGCTGAGCAATTGATGGGGGCCGAAGGAGCAGCAAATGCAGCTCCTATTCCTGAGAGGGTATGTGCTGCATGACGTTTTGTTTTGTGTTAAATGAATTCGAGTTGCATTATTGTGAGGTAAAATTTTTCAAGCTAAACTTAGCATTTTGGGACTTTTTTGTTTTTGGCACCATTATTTTTTTTCCCTAGAACCTTGTACAAAAGATTTTGGCATTGGCGCCTGCAATGCCATGAATATTGTTTAGTCGGGAGAATCACTGCATATTTGTGAAACTGGTAAATTGAACATTCAACACATGAGCATGTTGAAATCCAAATGATGATGGAGGGAGAGGGTTTTGCTTTTTTCACCTTTTTATCTACCTGTTATTTTGTACCTGTTAGCTGTGTTTTCTTATTGCTTATGCTTCTATTAATCGTTTTTTAACTGTTATGGAAATAATTTAGTCATTGTTTTGTTGGCTTTCCGTTTTCTGAGCATGTCATTGTACTGTTAACTGAAAAGTTTGTCTGTCCTTAGACTGCTAGTATCTACAATGCTTTTTCTGCTTTTGTCTGTCTTTTTTTTTTTTGTTTTTTTTTGTTCTGATTTTTTTAAAGAAAGAGATGAAGCACTTTTAGCATCTTTTTCATTCCTTATTTCCTTTTCTAGCATGCGAAGTATTCATTATTGCAGTGCATTTAAAGCTTACCTGTTGATCACTTCCATTACATATTAACTACCAGATTGAGCAATGACAATCGGAATTGAGATTTTGAACACCAAGTTCTCATCCTATTCAACTGAATCATTAAAGTTCAAACCGAGTTTTGTGGAAATAGTGATATGAAGATTCTTTCTGCAGAGTATTTGAAACTCCCCAAGAGGTGGATCACTGCATGTTTGGGAAAGTTTTTTGGATGGGCGGATAGGTTTCTATGGAGGAATAAATTGCAAGAAATTAATAAATTTCATCAAAGGAATACTTATGAGGAGTAAATAAGTTCCAACAAAGGAATAGCTTATGAGGATCGTAATGTAATCAGGACTAAAGTTTTGGAACCTTGGTTTGAGGTGTGGATTCAGAGGGGGATTTGGAACTTTGAAGTGGCAGTCAGGAAGTGGGTAGAGTTCAGAGATTGCTTATTCCATGAAGGCTCTGTTTGCCCTAGTGATGCGATTCTATATTCATGATTTGGGAAGCTAGAAATTCTAGCTTCCTGAAATTGTGTGATTGAGCTGTGACTAGCCTAAAAGTAGGCATTTTGATTTTCTTAAGTGAAACTGCATGAACTGCAGGGCCAAACGGTATTGCCTATTTCTTTCAGCAACTGTAGCATGAATCTTAGGGCCAAACCAAGCTGAAAGAATTGTGTTTCAGAAGGGGTATACTGAATTTAAGGAATTTATGAATTTGCGGGGGAGGATTTGACATTCAAGTTAAGAAGCATGAGGACATGTGGAGATGGAATAAAGAACCAACTACAATTTTACAGCGAAATTGTTCTTTATCTACTAATTAAAGGAAAAAATTTCGTCTGTTAAACTATGAGCAAATATTGCTCTTTCTCAGGAATCCAAGTTTTTTATTTTAGATGTAAACAAGAGATAGAAATTTGGTGCAGGTAAGTCCTTGTTCCCCTTTTTGGCATTGTGAAGAATCTGCTAATTGTCTGCTCTTAAATTTTCTGGATTCATCTCAACAATGGAAAAGTGAATGGCTTTAGGTGATACGAATGTAGGAGCAAAAAATGGGTTGGGTACTTGGTTGGGGAAGAAGACAATGACTGTATATGGGAAAGCTAAAGCTTCACCTGATATAGCCATTCGAAGTGTTCTTGACAGTGTTTAGACTCAAACCACTTGGAAATTGAATATTTTCCTTCTATGTCCTAGCATGTATCCTTTAGATGATGGGCTTAACTCTGCACTTGTGCTGCTCTTCCCCATTTCATCTGCAGGTCCAAGTAGGCAACTTCAGTATTTTTCCTGCTATGTTCTAGCATGTATCCTTTAGATTGAAATGTTTAATTCAGCAATAATGTTGCTCTTCCCTGTTTCATCTGCAGGTGCAAGTAGGCAATTCACCTGTATATAAGGTAGAGAGGAAGTTGGGTAAAGGCGGCTTTGGTCAGGTTTTTGTTGGCAGAAGGGTAGGTGGCGGCACAGAGCGAACAGGACCAGATGCTCTTGAGGTAGGACTGCTATGGAATTTTGAAATTTTCTGAAAGCATTTGTCATAAACTGGATTTTCTTAACACTGCTTCTTTGTAGGTAGCTTTGAAGTTTGAGCATTGTAGCAGTAAAGGTTGCAATTTTGGCCCTCCTTATGAGTGGCAAGTCTACAAGTAATGTTTGTTCCAATGACCACCTCTCTTTGGAAATGCGTAATATTTTTGGTTTTTGTCCTTATTTTTTTCTTTGCGATCACCTAGTGCTCTGAATGGATGTTATGGATTGCCATCGGTTCATCACAAAGGTCAGCAAGGAGATTACTATATCTTGGTGAGGTTTGCTTCAAAATTTTGGATTTTTTGTTCAGTTTTTCCTAAATGCTAAAAAAAAACCAATTTTATGAATGAATTGAAATGATGTATCAGGTTATGGACATTCTTGGGCCCAATCTATGGGATGTTTGGAACTCTCTAGGCCAGGCGTAAGAAGCATTTTGTTTCTTTTGTTTCTTATAGTGCTGTATGATTGTTGGTTTGATCCAATATGCAAACAGGATGTCACCAAATATGGCAGCTTGTGTTGCTGTGGAGGCCATATCAATCCTGGAAAAACTTCACTTGAAAGGGTGTGTTTAATCATCTTGTGCTCTTTCTTGAATGATATTCAGTTTCCCAGGAACTGAATGAGTCTTATCTACTCTGGTGCTACTCTTGCTTTTTAGGTTTGTGCATGGTGATGTCAAGCCAGAGAATTTTTTGCTTGGTCAACCTGGAACTGTTGATGAGAAGAAGCTTTTTCTTATTGATCTTGGGTTGGGTATGTTGTTGCATATAAAGTCTCTTCCTTTTCTTCTTTTCTTTTTATCTCATTTTCAAGTTGTAACCATAGCCTGTTACTGCATATGGAGAACCCAACATTTTAGATGCCCTGTGATAGCATTGGATGTCTCTAATAGATCTTTCTGCTTCTGATTGATTGTATCAAATCATTTTGGAATGAATTCCAATTCCATGATTAATGTTGCTATTCCCAATAATGTGTATGTGGTTCAGCATCTAGATGGAAGGACATGTCATCAGGTCAGCATGTTGACTATGACCAAAGGCCTGATGTCTTCAGGTATGTCGCTTAGTAGTTTCTGTTAGAGTTATGCTGTTTTCAGTTTATAGTAATATATCTTTTTTGGCAGAGGAACAATTAGATATGCAAGTGTTCATGCACATCTAGGCCGGACAGGGAGTAGAAGGGATGATCTTGAATCTTTGGCATATACACTGATAATTCTTATCAGAGGACAGTTGCCCTGGCAAGGTTATCAGGTGCTATTTTAAGCTTTTTACTTGTCATTGTTCTCTTCTGGACTCTTTTTATTTATTCTATTTTATGTTTAATGCCGCAGGGAGATTATAAGAGTTTTCTTGTTTGTAAGAAAAAGATGGCTACTTCTCCAGAGTTGCTTTGCAGTTTCTGCCCTTCTCCATTCAAGCAATTTCTTGAGATTGTGACAAATCTGAGATTTGATGAAGAACCAAATTACTCTAAGCTTATTTCACTTTTTGAAAGTTTGATCGAGCCATGCACACCATTGAGGCCTATCAGAATCGATGGGGCCCTGAAGGTTATTGCAAATTTCTAGATCTTCAGGATCTATCTTCAATTGTTATTATAATTTCATTCTTTTTATCATTACTAAGATCCACTGTTTTAACTGTTTTTATGTATCTGTTCTGTATCAAGGTTGGACAGAAACGGGGAAGGTTGCTTGTCAATCTGGATGGAGATGAGCAACCAAAGAAGAAAATTCGGTTAGGAAAACCTGCTACCCAGTGGATTTCAGTTTACAATGCAAGGCAGCCCATGAAGCAAAGGTGAACAACTAGTGCATCTTGCAATTGCCAAGCCTTTGCTATCTGTCATACATTGACTGCCATTAATTCTGTCTTTGTTTCAGTCTTTGTTAAACTGAATCCATTTATGTGGTGCACCATCAGATGGTTGTGAACCTTTCCACTGAACTCTTGATTTATAACTATATTTCTTTAGGCCCATTGGTTGACTGGTTTCTGTTAATTTATCATCATCATGATCATGGTCACCATCTGATCCTTCAGGTAAACTTTTTCAATGATTTTTTCTCTATTTTATTTAGCAGATGATATTATACTTATTCACATGAACTGAGCAGACAAAGCAGGCAGCATGATGTACACATGGATCATCACATCATATTTCCTGCTAACACGTCTCATCCTCCTGCATCTGTCCTGCACAGAAGGGTGACTGCACTCTGAAAATGATGTCTCGAGAGTTGTTATCCTCTGATTGGATGGACCGTGCCTTTTTGTGGAAGTCTTAGTAGGCATCTGTTGTGCTACATTGCATGTTATAACCCAGACCAATAACAGGTTTAAGGGACTTGTGGACCTTGAACTGATTTTTTTTTTTTTTTTTTTGGGGATTCTGGCTTGAACTGATAGTTTGAGCTAAGTTAAAGGAATTTTTTGGCATTCATGGACAACTGATCCAAGTTAAAAGAGTTCTGGGCCTTGAATGGACAACTTCAGCTTTTTTGCTCAAAATATCTGCCCAAAGCTCAGGCATTTTTTCAACTTATCCTTAGCTAAAAAGGATGTAAGAGCCATTTCCATCTTCTTATCCTTCTTAAGTTTATAAGATATTTATCTTCTATGTTACTCCCATCCAAACTAGTACCTAGTCAGCCATACCTTTTCTGTTGTTAAGCTTACTCTTTTCATTATTAACCTTTCTTACATCAATTTCTACTTTTTTCCCTAGCTGTCACACTTTTGTTTATTCTAATCCTCTATTTTATCGTTATCTCATTACTTTACTAACATTGACTTTTTTATTGTTGTATTACTTTTACCTCCCTTTTATTGTACTTTGACTTCTTTTTTACATCAAACTAGATACACCCTCTTCTACAAGTTTCATTATAATGATAAGACATGAATTTTAGAAATTCTGAAAAGGACTTAGCCTGGTTGGCGGAGTTTTGTTAATTATGACAATGATGATGCCATTTTAATAAATTTTGTCACTTTGATCTCCTTTTATCTTATTAGAACTGTTTTCCTGTTGATAAAGCAAGAAAATTGGTAAAAAGATTAGATCACTTGATTGAATTTTTTGTGCTTAAGTAATTATGTGTGCCTCTTATCTTCTATGTCTGCACTCAATCCCTGATGATCCTCTCTTTTTGGATACTGAAAACATGACACAAATTTTGAAATTTGAGGTGCGGAATCTAATGACATGTCTATATGTTATGGCAGTGTTCTTGGATAAAATAATGGGCTTGTTAACCTTAGAAAGTATTAAGGGACAAACTGATAAAAGAAAAGGGATTTTTCTAATGATTTTAATATACTTTATTTGTTCAACTGCAGATACCATTATAATGTAGGTGATTTGAGGCTTCCCCAACATGTGAACAAGGGCATCGAAGATGGTTTATATATCAGTTGTGTTGCTTCTTCAGCAAATCTTTGGGCTGTCATCATGGATGGAGGAACTGGTTTCTCTTCTCAGGTTTATGAATTATCAGCTGTTTTCTTGCACAAGGTTAGTTTTGGAAAGTGTGGATATCATTACCATTTTTCCTCAACGATTTGTTCTCAACTGCATAAATGATCATTTTGGGAGTATTGGGATTCCTTGTCAGGATTGGATTATGGAACAATGGGAGAAGAATTACTATATCACTGCAATAGCTGGGGCAGCTAATGGGAGTTCATTGGTTGTTATGTCCAAAGGTTTGGTGGAGTTAGATTATGAAATATTCTCTGAACTTATCTTGTCTGTCTTTTTAAGAACCATACATAAATATGGCATACTGTTATCAATTATGGAGACTATTGAATGGCTGTTACGGGCTCCACTGAATATTGGCTACATTGGAATTTCAGTAATTTGTCTAGCAAGATCATTGGTTGTTTGGTTTCCCTAGAGATTGCATGTGCAAACTGCAACAAAAACTACTGTTGTGTAAATGGGGCCTAGAAATATGGGTTTATTCGGGGGAATTCCTAAGACAATATTTTTATTTATGCCACAATGGGAGTGAAGGCTGGAGACTGATGCTCTGATGCTTTGAAGATCTTGTCATGGGGCCTTCTTGGTTTTTGTAAAATTCAAAATGAGAAAGGGTCAATTCCAACTATACCCACTACTTTTATCCTTAATTTCAACCATATCCACTAAGTTTGAAAAGTTTCATCCATACTTACTAAGTATACTATTAATTCGAAGCATAGTCAATCCATCACAAAAACCATTAACTATTATTAGAAATGACTACAATACCCCTCAGATCTAAGTTTCGTCTCCTTCAAATTTGCTAAACAGGAAGATCTGGCTGGTGCAAGATTCGGAAGAGCCGGATTTGCGAGATGCAACTGTTGGCAACGACTGTGGAGGAGACAAAAATCTAGATCTGAGGGGTATTTTGGTCATTTTCAATCATAAAGGTTTTTGTGACAGATCGGGTATGCTTGGAATTGATAGCATACTTAGTGGGTATGGATGAAAATTTTCAAACTTAGCGGGTATCGTTGGAATTTGGGGTAAAAGTAGTAAGTATATTTAGAATTGACCCTAAACAGAACTATGATTTTTCATGAGTATAAATCAATTCTTCTTGTTGGAAATTTTTCAGTAATGGTTGAAAAACCAAGTTTTGCTTAATGCCTCCTTGAATTTACATAGATATACATGTTTTACGTGTTGCTTTGAATTTACAATCTATTCATTTAAGAGTGTGTTTGGCGTTTGAAAATTTTTTTGAAAGAAAAGTTTTTGGTGTAAAACTTTTTGAAATAAAAGTGATGTAAAATGAATGGAGTAATGATGAGGAGTAAAAAGAATAAAGTTAAAATAAATACGATAGTTGTGGAGAAATGATTGAAAAGTATAATAGTTATATTGGAATATGTGAAGAAATTATTAAAAAAATAGGATGGTTGTGAAAAGTGAAAGTTTTAGATTGACAAGTTTTTATGATTGTCAAACATGCCTTAATTGAAATTCAATCCTTTCCAAAATCCAAAGTAATTCTGAAATCTAGCTTTTATAATTTCTTATTTGATGCCTTGGAAAATCTTGAGTTCATTCTTTCTGCTCATATTTTTCAACATAAATGCTTCAGGGACACTTTACACCCAACAGTCATACAAAGTGAGTGAATCGTTTCCTTTCAAGTGGATAAATAAGAAATGGAAAGAAGGTTTCCATGTTACCTCCATGACTGCAGCTGGAAGTCGCTGGGGAGTGGTCATGTCGAGAAACTCAGGCTATTCTGATCAAGTAATGATAATATATGTTTGTGATTTTTTACAAATTTTTCCTTAATATTCCTTTTTTTTTTTTGAGGTCATTTTCCTTAATATTCTTGATTGCAATGATACTTGTGTAAGCACAGCCATTTGTTTGTGGCTCAGAGAACGCATTTCTATATATGCTAGCTTAGGTGCTTCAGATTTGGCCAGTCTTTACAGCTCATAGATTCCATGATTCTTTGTTGCTTCTAATACAGGTTGTGGAACTAGATTTTCTCTATCCAAGTGAGGGAATACACAAGAGATGGGAAAATGGTTATAGAATAACTGCTGCTGCTGCAACTCCGGATCAAGCTGCCTTCATATTAAGCATCCCAAAACGCAAGATGATCGACAAACCTCAAGAAACTTTGCGCACCTCTGCTTTTCCATGCAGTCATGTAAAGGTATATTAATTTACTACGCACACAAATCATTTTGGCATATTGACTATCTTTCTATCAGACTACATGAAAGTTTGGATCTCATCCATGGAAATTTTAATACTGATGCTTTTTTTGTTTTATGATTTTTTAATATATATATAATCATATGTTTCATTGCGGACAAACAACTATTAAAGTTTCACAAAAACATTGTTGTTGTTTTGCAAAATTTCCTTAGTATCTCTAGTTGCAATAACATTTCTTGGGGGACGTTTGGTAATGTATAAAATCTTGGGATTGTGGGAAATGGAAAAGAGAATATTTTGATAAATGTGTGATTGATAGGAAATGATAGGGGGTATAGTTGGAATAAATAGGTTTGTTGTATGTAGTTGCTAAGGAAAATGATTGGAATGTAGGGGTCAAAGTGGAAAAAATAGTGTGATTGACAGAGCAATGATTGACCTTGAGAAACCAAATCTCATGGTTTCCCATACTTGTACGTTAACAAATGTGCCCTTGATATATTCCTTTCAAGTCCAAGATATATACAATATATATCTTGAAGAATTCCTGTGACAATGATATCGCAGACACTACTGTGTATAGGATGATGAGTTGTCATTCTTTTTTCCTTGTAGCTCCATATTTTCAAGATGAATGTTAAAGATGAACTATTATTATTATTATTATTATTATTATTATTATTATTATTATTATTATTATTATTATTATTATTATTATTATTATTATTATTATTATTATTATTATTATTATTATTATTATTATTATTATTATTATTATTATTATTATTATTATTATTATTATTATTATTATTATTATTATTATTATTATTATTATTATTATTATTATTATTATTATTATTATTATTATTATTATTATTATTATTATTATTATTATTATTATTATTATTATTATTATTATTATTATTATTATTATTATTATTATTATTATTATTATTATTATTATTATTATTATTATTATTATTATTATTATTATTATTATTATTATTATTATTATTATTATTATTATTATTATTATTATTATTATTATTATTATTATTATTATTATTATTATTATTATTATTATTATTATTATTATTATTATTATTATTATTATTATTATTATTATTATTATTATTATTATTATTATTATTATTATTATTATTATTATTATTATTATTATTATTATTATTATTATTATTATTATTATTATTATTATTATTATTATTATTATTATTATTATTATTATTATTATTATTATTATTATTATTATTATTATTATTATTATTATTATTATTATTATTATTATTATTATTATTATTATTATTATTATTATTATTATTATTATTATTATTATTATTATTATTATTATTATTATTATTATTATTATTATATCTAAAATACTCCAAAAATGATAAAAAATGATGCATATGTTAAATACACTTAGATTAACAGTTATATGAAAATTTTTTAAAAAATTGGTTAAATACACCCGGATGTACTTAGCCTCAACCCGTGGTTTTGAGGGCATCTCTTCCTAGAGAATGTGTTTTTTTAAAAAAAAAATTATTGTAAAATAGTAAACTGTTTTGGTAATTGTTTTCCATCTTCAATCTGGATTTATTACTTCAATGACAGGAAATTTGTTTGCGCTAATTACGTTTTCATTGGATTTTGGTTTGGTTTTTGTTCAATTCGTGATTCGTTTCTGCAGGAGAAGTGGTCCAAAAATCTCTATATTGCTTCAATTTGCTATGGTCGGACTGCATGCTGATTCTTGGCCAGGCTCTTCTTAGTTATTCCGCAGAAACGAGTCAGAAGCAATACAATTTTGGGAAGGCGAGAGGGGATAGTGTTGGATTATTTTGTGATGTTTATGTCAATATAATCCAATGAAACCTGCGTTTACTCTAACTCCATCTTATGTAAAATATTGTGCAGTGTTTCTGGGCAAACTTGGTTTTCCAGAGGGCAATTTGTTTTGGGGAAAAAAAAAGAGTGAAGATTTTCCTTTTGGCAAAGAAAAATACAACGTGTCAATCTCACATCACAAGGCTCTTATATTTGTTATCAAATAATTACTTCAGAAAAAAAAAGGGTTCTTCCCAAATATACCCATTATGTTTGGCCTTAATTCATATACTCATTACGTTTGCATTTAATCTCATAAATGCCCATTCCGTGAGCTAATGCCGTTAGTGAATATGTGAAATGACTAATATGCCTTTCAAATGTAGGACAATTATAAAAATTGAATGTTGTAACTTACTAATGCTCTAATTGCACATGAATTCTAAATCTAAAGCACCTTAATTTCATTTTCTTTTTATTCATTTCATCTTTGATTATCTTATAATAGGGGTATTTTGGGTATTTAAAAATTTTTAACTAATGATTTTTTATGGAATGGGCATTTTTAGATTAAATATAAATGTAGTGGGTATATTTGGGATTTTGGAAACGCTGTGGGCATATTTGGAATTAAGGTCAAATGTAATGGGTATATTTGAAAATAACTCAAAAAAAAAAAAGAGTAGAAAGTGTGGAAGAACAAATAATGACAGAGTAGCTGACAAAGGAAGAAATTTCTTATGTTAGCTACGAGTGAAAATTAATCCGGTGATTAGATGTATTCTAGTGGAAAAGGAAATCGATTTCTATAACATGAATTCGCTGTTATTATTCAGTTTACCATCCTCTGATTGCCATAACCATGGTATTCATCTTATAGGTCGCTGTTGGTTTGCGTAAGTTGGTGATTGGCAGCAGTCTATTGAATTACTTGTGTCAGTTGACTGTGGTGACAAAGTAATTCCGAAAACACAGTTAGAGTATCTTGCAAAATTCGATCCTCCTCTGAAATTCACAGATTAAGGACCTTTTTGACTGTGTATTTTGGAAGTAAAATATGTGGATGGCTTCCGCTTTTCGCGAGTACTCTCCTGTTGCCTTAAAAAGAGGTAATAAGCATGAAACTAAAGGGTCTCAAATCGTAACAAGCCCTGAGTCATGGATTGAATCTGTTTGGGGCTGAAGTTAAGTGTGAAATGGTACTGATGACTAGGGCGAGCACGTTGATAACTATAGCGAGTTGATCTTGAAATTAGGAATTTTAGATTTGGAGATCATCCTTGTTAGTCGACTGGGAAGATGTTTATCTGTAAGATCATGGTGTGACCGGAAATGAAAATTTGATGCGTAACAACTTGATGAGCAAATGAATCATGCTCTTTTTCATGATATCATTGACCCATCCTGACTCTGGCAATTTGCCCTGTAATAGTTCTAAACCAGTGGCATGCAGCATTAGCTAAAACCAGAACGTCTTTTTAGTTAGAGATTTTCTGTTCATGTGCTCATTCACTATCGGTCCATATTTTTCGTCATCAGTATTTTGTGGTCTTTATTGTTTACTCATTATTTTTCTCCTCTTTTCTGTCAACTCTCTTTTCGCTGAAAATAAGAAAGGGGTTCTTCATGCTTGTGCATTCTGGACCCTTTTAATTTTTTTCGAAAAAATTTATAAATATGCAGGACTCAAGCACATCTTTTTACTGCCCAAGTTTTACATTTTTATTCTTTTAAATTTTTAATTTCAAAAATGGAAAAAATTGCCAGCGAAAAATGTAAATTTAACAGTAGAAAGAACTTACTTGGGGCCCATATAGCAAAAATCAAAAAAATTATAAAAATGCATAAGAAAAATTCGATGAATGGATATTATAAAAGGTCTCATATATTAACGATATATACTGGGCAGTAGTGATGGTCAAAGAAAAAGGACACGGGCATGTCCCGATATCTAGTTTATAATATGCTTATGAGTTGGAAAAAGCATCTGTTGGAAGCATATATTCAGAGCCCGATAACCCCAAAAAATTTAACTTGGTTTTTTGGCCGGCCTAAGTTGCCCCCCCACTTGGGCTGGCCTAAGAGGATCCGACCTCTACCATAAATTAACCATCTTACTTGTCCTCACATAAGTTTGACGTCGCAAGTCTTCTCATGAGGTGGAAACCCGGTGCATCGATTCGTGGCAAATACACTTCTCTTTCAATTAAATTCAAAGATAAAAATGGGTTATGGGTAGCTTTTAAACAAATTAATATATCACTGCTCCGCAGACCCAATAAAAGAAATACATTAATATCTTTGTATTTATTTATGACCAACATTATTGCCTATCCAGCCGACATCACCTTATATTTCTCTCTCTCTGTTTTTAAATTCCTCATGTTTTACTACCATCTGGACACACCCAACTACATGATTTATAGATCTTTCCTTAGACATTAGTTTTTATTAGGCAGAGGGATAGGGAAAGATGAGTTGGACATTCTATGAACACCAGGCATATCATATTCAATTGAAAATAGCAGCACAAGTTCCAGGAAAAATGTACACCGATGTTCTGTCACCTGTATATTGGAATATGGTTACAGAACAAAAACCGAGGATAAAGAAGTAAATGAATGAATGAATGAATGAAATTGAATTAGAGAACAAATAATACAAAATAGAAATGACAGGCAATGAGTTGTATGAATGACACATCCAGGTCTTCTGCGCGCAGACTCAATGTCCCAGCTTATGCTGTTTCGATGTCCGTACATATTTTTAGCTGCCTGAAAGCATGTAGAAGCAAACAAGTAAGAATCCAGATCGCACCAAACTGATAACTGAAGATTTTTGGTAGGTTCACAGGTTTGTATGCAAAAATTATTTCTAATCCCTTGCAATGCCAATCAAACCTACATCTTTTTGCAACAAGCACCATGAATCTGCTACTTGCATGCTCTGTGTGATCTAAAGTAGAGGTTCTTTTCCTCGTCAAAAAAAAGAAAAAAAAGAAAAAAGAGAAGAGGTCTTTCCCCAGTGGCAAATTCTCGAATTTAGAGGAATAACTTCAAATATGGAAATTAGTTACACAGTTCTGGTTTTCTGCTCAAAATTATAAATGCTTTGAGCTTTTTCAGATATTAAATAACAAGATTACCTGTAAGATGGATCACTCTCATGTCAGAGATGAACATGAACTCTCAGAGTCACATGTTTGCCAATCTGATCACTTCTTCAAGAATGGTTTTTGGCAAACTAGCAACAGCTGGTCCTCATCATTATGGAACTCAATTACCCGTGCATCCCACCGATTTTGTGTTGCAAGGTAGCGTGCTTTCTCTATCACTTGTACTTTGTCACACAAGACAACCCATCCCTGAACACAGCTAGAAAGCATGAGAATGAAAAATTGAATCAAACAGAACTTTCAATACAAGGCATGATCAACTCCAAGCTACTAAGGCAGGCCGTACATTAGATAACAACTACATATTATGCAGCAACCAAGTGACCAAAAACTAGTTTGAGACCCGGGTAATATATGACAAAATCTCTAAAAGTCTAACCCACTTGCAAAAGATATGAACCTTCTTGGTAGATTCCGTTCTCCATCTCCATTGATGATTACATAAAGAGTTGTAGGGGTCTTGAGGGTAGATTATGCAGCCATAGGCTCATACCTTCATCTTTTTTAAAGAGACTGTTTTCGACATTAGAACCTGCAGTACTGAGAATGCAAGCAAAGAGCCTTACCATCATACCAATAGACACCCTCAGATGAAAGACTTCATTTCATTCATTATATAGACAGTTACACAAACCATCGTGTTGTTTAATTTCTATCACTAAATATATGGGACTGAAAGGACTCAGAAAGGTGGAGAAAATAGTTTCATAATCAATATATTATATGAAAGATATAGATGTGCAAAGGGAAACAGAAAAAAGAAAAAAGGAGAGAAAGGCAGATGATGAATGAAAGATTGTCGTTGCATTGTAGGCACAGATTTTTCCAATAAAGAAAGGCATGTTTTACTTTATCAACTGTCATGCTAACACTTAATACACGTAAATAATTTCTTCTAATTCAAGTCTAAAACACAAAAAAATAAATCCAACCAATGCTACCTAATACAAATTGAAACACAAGGTGCCGTGAATTAAATGCAGAAGTTTCAACATAATAAAATATTATTGAGTAGACATAGCAATTAGTTAGCTTTCATGATGGTAATGATTTGGAAACTTCAGTGACCGTATTCCCCACCAAAATCTGGTTATGGAGACACAACATCTCTCCCAATACAACACAAGAAGCAGTAAGTTCAGCTGAGCATATTTTTGAAGGAAGAAAATTTTTCAATAAAATTTTTTATTATGGAACACACAAACGGGTGTGTGCAGAACATCCAATTAGATGGGATTTTCATTCCCAAAAAAGCTTTTCCCATTCTTCATATAATCTTTCATTTTCCAATACGTAACAACCTTAGTTTTCCATTCTCAATACTACTTTTTCCATTTCCAATATAATCTCCCATTTCCTAATACACAACAACCCCTATTCGTCAATCTCCTTATCCAAATTCAAGGCAATTCAATGATTCCAAACAAACCCTAAGTAAAGGAGAGGACTAGTCTACCTCAGGTCGTAGAATGCGGTCCATCTCCAAAAATAGGTCAGATATGTCACACTCCTTTGAATCAAGCAGTAGGGACAGAAGCCCCATTGCATGAAGCATGTCATATGTCCGAGGGTATGTAGGAAAGGGTTCACACCTGCACAAAATTGACAGCAGTGTCTCCATTGAGCAATTCCTAGTTGTCCAAAGTGACAAAAAAAATACAAGTCTCTGATCAAATTTGAGGTTTTGCAAAAGTAATCACATAACAGTAGCTGCAGCTTCAAAAACATAATAGCATTATTGCTAGATCAACTGCAGGTGTGGGTTTACTGATCTTGGCTATTCGACTACCTTTCCATCTATAAGATCTGTACTTGGATATGCAACTGCAGGCCACAAGCATGCACCGGTTATGCTTTAGGAACTCTATTAGTTGACTGTATAAAGGACCAGTCATTTTATTGGTACAGAGGGATCTACTGCAGATTCTTTGACTAGATCAACGAATGGATTTCTCACTCTTTGAGCATGCATAATCCGTTATTTTTCCTGCTTTCAAATGAATGAAAACGGAACATGGAATGTGCACAAATGTAGAACTGTATATGAGAATGATGGAGGTAGTCATTTTGGGCCAACCTTAAAGATTGAATGAGATCAAATTTGTCTCTCATATTTGCCACTACCATTTGAACTAAAATACTCCAAATAATTTCACATTGCAAAGATGAAGGAGAAAATGTTACATGATAAGACATCCTCTATCCGAAAAAGTAAACACACATCAGCAAACCTTTTACTATAGACGGGCCTATCTTTTCCATCAGTTCACCTAGTTTTTCATTATCAACTTTACATTTCCCATGAACACCATGTGTTTTTAGTCTTCATCATTCTCCTATTTTGTCTGTCCCATGCCTCCTGATGACATCATTTTTTCCTATTAACCAGGTAAAGACTTCATTCTCTCTAGCCACTTAATTCCTTAAGGCTTAAATCAGTTCAGACACATCTGAAATTCAAAGTATATTCTTGATACAAGAACAGCATAGAAAATATAAATATTTATGCAATTTAATTAGGTCGACTTGCCATTTAATGCAACAGACTCTCATCTCAAACTCCAAGGATATCCTTGAGAAGAAAAACATAAAATATAATCTATA
The DNA here is from genome assembly GCA_030490835.1 of Annona cherimola. Lineage (NCBI taxonomy): Eukaryota > Viridiplantae > Streptophyta > Magnoliopsida > Magnoliales > Annonaceae > Annona > Annona cherimola. Next base: position 4,619,333 of record CM059974.1, read on the forward strand.
TGGAACTTCCAAAAAGGAATTAGGTTGGCTTACCAGTTATGAGAAACCCCTGTAAATCCTCGATCTAGTATCATTGGAAGTGTATTGGATGCTTTAATAGGTACAACATTCATAACCCAAACTGATTTTTTTGCCTCAAGAAATGCAGCATTTAGCCCTCCATAATGAGCATTCATGTCCATGACATTTCGTATCATGTTAAATGGAGGCAATGGGTCCTCATCACCAGGCCTCTTCGGATGGTCTGAGAAAATCAAGGGTGTAAGCAAAGACCAATAATTGTTCAAAGTTGAACTCCAGAAATTTGAGTCTTCAAGAAAATCTTCAGCACGTAAACCTGAAATGTAAAATATAGTTAAAAATAAAGGAAAATGCATCACGTTTAATCCAGACAAACGATCATATGGTTATGGGATTGAAAGGCAAGTTTAAGCAGGGGGGAAAAAAAGGTTCCTGGCTAATGGTGTGATAGAAATTACACACAATGTCTCAAAAAGATACTTTCCATGAATTGCTAGTTCGTCTGAGCTTAATTGAGTGTAGGAAGGCCGGTAGGACCTGTTCTGTACAGGAACCCAGCGATTACTGTTAGTCCCACTTATACATGAGAGGAGAGGCCTATAATATTGGTCCAGATTATTCCCATCCTTGCAGAGAGATATACCACCTGGCTTGCTGAAAAGCAAATCAAATGAAACAATGAATTACATACATTTCTGAAAATAAAAACTACAAAGAATTAGAGCTGAATGGATCATGGGCAATATGACAGACCACTGCAAGGATTTTAATGCACAAGAACAAATGTAGTACAAGATTATCAACCTTAGGTAAAGATCATGATCCTCACCGAGATACATAGCAATTAATATCAGCAGTTTTTTGCCAAACAAAAGTCTCATCTTGTTGAGCTAAAAGACTCCAACAGATTTTATCCGCGAGTTCCTCAGCTGGTGTGAACATGTTTCCTTTCTTCATAGCCAGGGAAGATGCTTGAGGGTTGCTTGTTGGAGATGTCAAAACAAAGTAACCTCCAGGCTTGAGTAAACGATCAGCTTCTATAAGAAATGCACCATCTGTTTCATAGATAAACTGTTAGGTGGAATAAGATGGCAGATCACTGTTTCATAGATACCAGAGAAATTGCAATAATACCCGTCAGATGCAATACATATCAGGCATTTAACTTCAAAGTTAATTTTTTCTTTCATTATTTTGGCAACCACATAGATGTATACTTCATTCCTGGATGCATGTTATACTTAAGTTCTCAGTACTTCAAGCAAAAAATAATAATGACAGTCATGGAGACCTCCATGATAATGACATCAATCAACTCATTATCACCGTCAGGGTCACTCTTCATTGTCATCATTCTTCTTCACATGCATGTCTCATCTATGTCAGCAGTTCCAACATTCCCCAATTTCAAAACACAGCTGATGATAGTTCACTGAATAGCTTTCCACCAAAAATTAACCAACTAAGCGTCCTGACCTTAATTAAGACAGAGTGATGTCCAACATTTGCATTGACTGGGAGAGAACAGGCATTAAAATGTTTCCTATTATAAAAATTAAAAAAAGAAGGATGGCCCATGTCAAGTACACAGTGCGCAGGCTTTTTTATTTTTTCGACAAAAATATGCAGGCCCAAGCATGAAGTTTTCCAATTTTATAATTCGTTAACTTTATATACTATTTATTTTTTAAAATTTTAAAAAATCACGGTTCTCATACCCCACACACGTGAAAGGTAGAAAATAAATAATAAATAAAGTCAAAAAATTGAAAAATTACATATGTATATAATAAGTACAGGCTTGAGCCTGCAGATTGGTGTCAAAAATCAAAAAAAAAAAAAGGTCTTCTCACCATATTCACTGGAGTTTCAGTGCACATGGTACATTAGATCAACGCCAAAAAAAAGTAGAGAAAAAAATTTGTGACAAATTTTTAAAAAGTAAATAAATAAATTATATGATAGGGATAATGATTACGAGTAAAGAGCATAAGGATAAAATAGGTAAGTGGTTAGGAAATATGGAAAGAATGATTGAAATGTAGATAATAATTGAAAAAGTATGGTATTTAGGTAATTAAGATGTCAAATCATATCAAAAGGTGTGTAGGATTTTTTTTTTTTTTTTTTACCACTTACCAAACAGACCATTGGTATTAATTTATGTGCAATAACCTATAAATCAACATAGGTGTTGTAAATTTTTTAAAAAAAAATTTGAAAGAGCCGTTAGAACTATTTTTTTCTGTCTCGTCCCCTTGAAGGTAATCTTATGATATTTTCAACTTAAGATGTTTCTGAAGTTCTGATAACAATTCTCATCAGAAGATCCATGGATCAAAAAGAGAAGCTCAGAAGTACCTTTCTGGTCCCAGATGATCCCACACTGAGCACAGTGAACCATGTCGAAGGAGAGCGATGGATATGGAAGTTGTCGTGAAATGAAGTTGCCAATCATTGCAGGAAGGCCCCTCTCCAGGGCAATCTGGACTTGACTTCCAAATATTTCATAAGCAGCTATACAAATAGTCATCAGATTTAATGAGAACAAATGAGCTCCGAAGCTACCAAATCCACAGCCAATATCCAAGACATTGCGGACCTAGCAACAAGAAAAGCAAATTAGGATGCTTTCTTGAAGTAAATAGCAGAAACATACAAACATATTGGAAGAAGTAGCAAATTATAAGGTGGTCATGTAATAGAATGAAGCATCTTCATTGTTTGATACAGTTAAATGGCTATTAGAAAAAACTAATGGATCTACAGATATTGCAAATACAAAACCAAATTCCACAGTGACAATACACAGTGCAGTTCCTAGGCCTCATTCCATCTCAGGAGCTTACTTGAGCCCCACTGAGTTAAATTTTGAGCAAATATTAAGCCACAGACATGAAATGGGCTAACATATCCTTTAGAGTGCTACACAGTTCACTTAGGCCCATAATACACAGTTCCTCAATTTCTCTTCCCTTCAATGAGATTTTGAAAATCATTCTAAATCACCCAAAAAAAAACATATTTTATCTAACCTACTCCAATGGAATCAATGAGAGAGAGAGTAGGAGAGGGGGGGGGGGGGGGGCGCGGAGAGAGAGAGAGAGAGAGAGAGAGAGAGATTGGACTGACAATGTTGCTTGAAATCAGGAAATTGTATTTTTCCCCAAAAGATTGACATTGATTGCATAAAGATGCACCAACCAATGCAAGCCTATATCAGCCAATATGGCACACTTGTTTGTTGCCCAGCTGATACACCTGTATCTTGTATTGGCTCATAATAGTATGCATACAATACATCTGTTGTATACTCAAAAACATGATAAAGCTCAATCATTCTACTGCCGAACTGCTGCAGGAAACCAAATTTGCCTAGTCCCTATGAAATGCCTATCGCTAACTTTGTGCTTAGTCTTAGTGATGATGTCAGAACTCAGAACTTAATGAACGGATTAAATTTTATACGTGACTTGACCCCTTGAGTCCTAGATAGGGGCAATCTTCTCATTTTAAAGGAAGGGGGGGAACCTTTCAAGGGACTTACACCAGCTTGAAGAAATTCAGAGTCATTATTCAGTCCAATCATCTCTGCTATTTGGCGGGAATAATGCTTAACACCATTGTCGTCATGCAGTCCATCATCGTCAGAATGGAAAGCAATTTGACCCTCCTCAAGTATCATTAATCTGAGATATCAGAAAAAAGCGGCAGTTATCTTCTGAATGGAATCCACAGAGAATCTAGTAAACTATCACAAACACTCGCACATCAGGCTCCCACTAACTGCAAAGTTTAGGTATGTGACACCCATAAAAAGGTCATCTTATGATGATGATCATGGGAGATGGCCAGAAGAACCTGTAACTCAAGTGGCAAGGGCCAATGGGACATGAACAAGGAAATCACAATAGGCATGTTGAATATAAATGTATACAGTTACTAGGCTGTGTACATTAACTAGGTTCATTCACATATTTTTTCAGATGAATAAGCACTTGGTTGTGATTCTTCGCATAAGATGCCAAGACCATGACTTGCAGGGAAAGTATAATGCATTAACACAACATCCCATCACTCTGTGTCTGATTTCTCCTTCAAAGTTGGTCAGTTCCTTCCATTTTGAACCCTTCCCTCATAAAAGAGAGGAAATTTCCTATCTAGAGGCACCAGGATACGTTGTAAGAAGTTCGCCTGTTCTCGGTTCTCATCGGTTGCCGGCCCTCAAGCAAGTTTCTTTTGCCCTTTTTAATTCTTCCTTTCGTTGATTATAAAGATTAAACAAATAGTAAGGACATGAAAACAAAAAATATAGAGGAAATGAGAGGAAATTCAAGCGGTGTATGATACGGCCAATGAAAAAGCAGACACCTCTTTGTCATGGTCCCAGATGACAGGAACTGATCTTTGGTGATTTTCAGATTCCCGCTCCATATGACATCCCTCCCAGCAGGCCACCTTATTGGGATCTTATAGTCCTTCGGCGGACGAACCAGGCAGCGGGAACCTGCCGCAGCAACCTCGCAATGCCGATCGAATTCCTTCCCTCGGTGGAACCCTGCCAACTGGTTGGCGGATACGTTGTAGCAGGGAACGTAGTTTTCTCTGTCCTTGCCGCAGAGATCATGCTCTCCCTTGCGAGCAATGCCAAGCGAGAGGGACCTTATCTCCAGGAAATCATTCACCGCATCCTCCCTCAGCCTTCTGTAACTCCGGTAGGCGTTGAATGTGGAGGAGGAAATGGCGGAATCGAAGGACTTGGAGGAGGGAGACCTGAAGACTGCGATCAGCGAGAAGACACTGATGGCACACAAGAGGGAGATGCTGAATGGCAGCCCATGGCGGGGGCTCAAGAAGGGCTGGTTGGCCCAACTGCTTCTCATATTGTAAATTTAAAAATAAAATCTTCTATTCTCGATCAAATCCCGGTAATCATGAGGAACGTCAGTCGAAGTAGAAAGCATCAAACTCCGTCTATGGAATCCAAATCAAGAAAGTCGGAGGCAACGGTCAATCAACTGCAAACCGGAAAGTTAAAAAGCTAGCTAGCTCCTTTCTCCTCATGAATCGATTCAGCACCCGAATCAGAAACAATATCACGAGCGGAGGAAAATCTGTTGACAGAGATGTGAGAGTGAAGAAGGGAAGGAATGTCGATTTCCGGCAGCAACTGACAAAAGCGGATGTATTTTGATGATATATAAAAATAAGACGTGGGGGATCCGGTCGTGGCCGAGAGAGAGAGAGAGAGAGAGAGTGTGTGTGTGGAGAACGACGTTTTCGATACTCCGCCTCGCTGTCTCGCACGTTTCATTGTTTGTTGAACAAGCAAAGCAACAACCGGTTTGGACTTTGGATCGAGAAAGCCGCCTATCTCTGTCACCTTTGCAACGGGAACATACTAGTGTTAGGACTTAGCACGAAATAATTAATTTTTTAAAAACAGATAATAATTTAACAACTAATATAATTATGAATAATTAATTGTTACAACAACACGAAAAAAAATGAGCTAAAAATGGTTTACCAATCCAACATTAAAAAATACATGTTCAAAGAGGAAAATGTGCTCCTTGCCTACTCTGATGTCTATCTAGTTCAAATTTTCTATTTTAAAAAACTTTAATTCTGATCATATTTTGGATACTATATTCCAGCCCTAAAGAATTTTCAACTAAAGTTGGGTTAATAATTTCCTTTATTTTTAATCAATATTTTTTAAATTAAATACTTAATTTGTAACATATTTTTATCTTTATTTTAAATCTGTTGTCATTGTTATGAGTACATACGTCAACTTGCAAATCAGAATGAAAGAGATAATTATTACCATTTTACTCTTCTGTGATTTTTTGGATCGTTATTTAAGATTTCGCGCATTATTTTTTCAGTTTTTAGGTGTAAATCACTAAAAGAAAAAATCGAAATAAGAATTTATAGTTGTATTCGTGTAACATAATATCATGGAAAAGTCGTGGAAGTGGGGTAAAAATTAAAATTGTGATTAACCTTGCTAAAATATCAACCCAACGTGATCCTTATTTTGAACCGGGTGATTTGACACGGGTAAGATGGTTGCTTGGAAGACCCAAATAAAAGGCCCATTGTCGTGATCATCTTTGATGTCATGCGGGGATGGTTGGCTGCCAAATCGCCGAACTGTCTCTCTAACCAAACAGACAAACAAGAACATTGAGTGTTCCCTCAGCTATGCATCAGCCTTATCAGAGTCGGAAGATTTTAGAAAAGCACACCCACAACCCACATGTCCACGTGAAATGGGATGGAGATGTTGTGGATTGGAAGGAATCGATGCAGCCGCAGGCAATCAAATCGGTTTGAATATGTTGCCTATGGATTGTAGAGAAACCAGCTGCCTGGTGTGGTACAATCTTTTCTAGGCAATCTGAAAAACTGGCGCTGCCCAACCTCTCCGGCATCTCTCAACGTTGCTCTCTGGAAAGATTCCAGCAGTCCAGCAAGCGTAAAGAGCCTGGACCTATCGCTGTGCGGCAGATTACCTCATGGTTCCAAGCTCCCTCGGCTTGGGATTCTGAAGTTGAGCAACCAACAGGCAGCAGCTGCTAGATGCCATCGAGAGGCTAACAACAGTGGCCCTTGCGGTATGCAAATCCTTGCGGCTTGCCCGACAACAGCTTCGCTGACAACCGGATTCCAATGAAGGGGAGGAAGAACCGAAGAAAGAGATAATGAGGAGGGTGTATGGATCTCATGGATGGCTGTGGTCATTGGATACGTTGCCGACAGCCTACTTGACAGGATCTATCAGTCCAGTGTAAAGATGCAATAGTTGGAGTTTGGAGACGGACAAAGTCGACCTGGTCAGCAATGGAATTCATAAACGCTGATCTTATTCTATACTTTCACCATGCTGATTGAACTGCATTAAGTCCTTGCAACATTGAAACAGTATGTCAGCACGGGAAGGAAATTGTATGCACCCGGGTGCATTAAGGTGCTACATTTATTTTATGAAATTTTTTTCATGAATCTGCTAATCTAAGTGTTAAAGTATTTAACACGTATATCAATTTTCACATTTTTGGAGATTTTTAAATATTTTTTCGGATTTATAAAAAATCAGTGTCATTTTAATAATTTTGTTAAATACACTTTCGATTAACAGTTGTGTAAAAAAAAAAATTCAAATTTTTTTTTTTTAAATAATTGTATTCGCCTCAATGCACCTGGTGCATACATATGCACCCTATCAGCACGCATGGATAATCTGCACCGACAACCATGCATCTACACTAAAATTTTATGTTTTACAATCATGCAAACCAGAGCTCGGTGCTAATCCTTGCATCATCATATCCGTATCCATTTTACAACAACGACAATACCATGGAGAGAAAATTATTGAAGAGATTAATAAACTAGAAGACCAAACGAGGAAGCTACTTCTCATGGCTCAAAAACCATAGTCTCAGCCTCCTGCTTTATGGACTGAAACAGCACTGATGACAAGTATCGCTCTCCGAAGCTGGGGAAAACCACCTGTTATTGAGACAGAATTAGTGTTTGGATGAGAAACAGGAAAACAAAGCCCAAAAGCATAAGATGACTTGAACTAAATTTAAGACAATGACATGCAGGACCTAGGGCCATGTTAACCATTGGACAGAGAGAAAACAAAAAGGTACTAGACAAAAACTTGGTTAAGAAGAAGAAGAATCTATTGGTGTCTCTTGCTCCGGATAAAATGCAAAATGGCCTTTCTCAAGGAGCAAGTTGAAAGAAAGAAACACCATACTTGTTCTCTTTTAAAAAATAATAATAATAATAATAATAATAATTTTGGCAATTCTGGGCTGAATTCTCATATAGAAGCCACTAAACTATTTGACTCAAATGCAGAAACAAACCAACACTGTAATTCCAATGTCTCAGCATGAAGGCACCTTTGAAGAAACCCACATTTACATATGAGCGACCCAAGTCCTGTCCACGTCCACCTTCCAGTGGAACTGGTTTTCCCACTCCTGATAATGATTATCATCAAAACCGAGCTAGAGCAAGGGAAAGAATGGCAATCCTTCCAACGGGTGATATGTGAGCAACATTCTCAGGACCTTATACCTGAGCCCAAACACTTGACCAAGTTTGCTAAACATTTTCTAATAAAAATATGGTGTCTAGCAATCACCAGGTTGAAATAATCAGCTTGAATACAGTTGCGACCGAAAATGGAAGTAAATTTCACATTACAGCCACACAGCATGCATATGACACAAGAAAGAACTTACAACAATAAGTTTCCCTGCGTTCTCTGGCCTCTTTGCAAGCTTAATCGCAGCAGCAGCTGCTGCTCCAGATGATATTCCAACCTACAAATCATAATCAAGGAAACAAGAGTGAAGGTACAAAGAGGATTTAAACAAAAAAAGGCATTCTCACTGACAGAACAATAAGCTTGATGCAAGGTTCCAGATGCCTAAGTATCAATAGCTCTAAACACTCACCAGTAATCCCTCTTTCACAGCGAGAAGCTTTGCCATGTCAATAGATTCATCGCTTGAAATCTGTTCAGATAATACACACACAATAGATTCAATTATAAGGCTGATAAATGATATCCCCAACATATTCCCAACAAGCCTCATCAGGATGCTGGGAAACACCATTTCACTTGACTATTCCTCGTCTATTGAACCAAAAAAGGATTTCATTTCGACTTAGTTATGCTGCCCAAGTGCACAGTTCAGCATAGGTTCTGTCCAAGTATAGAAATCCAACACTTTCATGTCTGCTGCGAGAGCCAACACATCAAAACTTACTTGAATAACTTCATCAAGAAGGTTAACTTCCAATACACCAGGAATAAAACCAGCTCCAATGCCCTGGATCTTATGGGGCCCTGAAACATTTCCAAGCAGCTATTTCATCAACACATGAGTTCATAAATAAACATGCACAAGATTAAACAATCTTCTAGCATTGATGGAAAATTAATGAAGATTCAAATGCTTTAAAATTTACACCATGCATTTAATAGATAGACAGTACACAAATTTTTAGGCAATAGCCATCCGAGTCAACATGGGACGCATGATTAAGGCTGCCGCCACTAAACTACAATAATAGAAATTGCAACTACAAACCACCTATCGAACCTCTTTTATTTGCACTTTGTGATATTCTGTGAATTTGATCCTTTTTTACAAAATCTGTTAACTTGATCTTGATGGCCATAAAATAAATATAATTGCTTGGCTGTTACAGTTAATCTTACACTGATGGAAAGTCAATGGATCATTTTCCTGGTGATTAGAGATGAATAAAGTTATCCACAATTGAGAGTTGTATTTCTGGCAGCAGCAGAAATCGTGAGAACAAACATTACACCTTTACAAAATTTCAAAATTGCTGAGGAGCACAAACAGGAGAATCAGCAGAAAAACTAAATCTAATAATGCAAGTAAATTCAAAGCAGTACTTAATGACACCATAAGTCCCGAATTGCACAGAGTCTTTACCAAAGAGGGATATAAGGGACAAACTGGGACTCACCTACAGTAAAAGGGATTGCCCAATTATGTAGAATTTAATCATGACAAGGTAACTAGCATGAGAGGAAACTTCCATGTGAAAGATTAAGGTAGATTTGAGATAACTAAAGCAAAGAAATTGAAAATAAGCCCATACAATAGTTAAAAGCACAAGCTGATATGATTGACACACAACGGCAATGAAAGGAAATACCCAAGTAGAGAGAATTTAATGATGCTAAAGCAACTAGCATAAGAACAAGCAACAGTTCGAAAGGCAAAGCAACACACTTCAACCAAAGCAAAGATAAGCTGATATTAACAGTACATCAAAATCCAAAGGATGCTTAAAGCACTTGGTGAAGAGAACTAAAAATCCAAATTGGTTGCATCTTCAGAGCATAGTTTTAGAGAATTTTATATTAAAACTAAAATAATAAGAAAAGAAGTATGTTTAGCAGAAAATGCAACCCAGCCACAAGGAAATGCAAAAGCATGTGTGATCATTGTTGAAGGAATGATGACCAGCTCACCAGGCTTTCCTCCAGAGAGAACTGCACTTTCAACAGGTTCAACTCCGTACAACTGAAAGAGAAGGAAAGGAGCTCAGAACTTGGACTGGGATAAGATAAACTAGAATGAGGTATGGTTTAATGATGACCCGTGTTTGGCCTATTTGATGATGAAATTAAAAACTATTTCACCCATTGCATTTAAAATTATTTGTTTAATTATGAAATCAAGGTTCATCCAAATCAAATCTGCGCATGGCCTCCATCTAATCAAGTGCCAATTACTTGATTTATATATTATTTCAAGTTGTTAATTCAGCATTTAAACCATCTAAAACATCAGTCTTACACACACGAATGATTCTATAAAGGGTATGTTTGGTATTTGATAAAATTTTTAAATAAAAAGTTTTTGAAATGGGAGAAGTAATGTGAAATGATAAGGGTAATAATGAGGAAAAAAGAAAATAAAGTTAAAATAGTACAGTAGTTGCATGAGAAGCTATGAAGAAGCGATTTAAAAGTAGAATAGTTGTATAAAAAATGTGAATAAATGATAGGTAAATGAGCTAATAATGGAAAGAGAAAAGTTATTTTTCCGTAGAAATTTTTTAGTGAAAAACGAACACACCCAAAGTATCATAACATTCTAATGCATATATGAACAGAATTAAACATTTTTCATGATTTACACATGATTATATATTGTAAGCAGGTATGGCCCACCTAATACTTTGATTGAAATTATTTTTGTTACCAAAATAAAAACAAATGATATTAAAATGAGGGGATTGGATTTTGATTTAATCATCAAATGAGCCAAAAAAGGACAGACATCATGGAAATATTTCAATGGAATCAACACCATTAAATCAGCCCTCAACCAAAATTATGTATTAAAGCATAAACCAACTCACCTTGATCTCAGGATTTTGCTCCTTAAGAAATTTTCCAGCACCTGTTACTGTGCCACCAGTTCCAATACCAGAAACAAAAGCATCAATTTTGCCACCTGAACCTTTCCAAATCTCTGGTCCTGTTGTTTCATAATGAATCTGCATAGACAACATAAAACCAGTACTTGAACCTTTCAAATCCACAAAATTGTAAAAGAAATGAATGATTGACAAACCTTTGGGTTGGCAGGGTTTTCAAATTGTTGAAGTATGTAAGAATTGGGTGTCTTTGCCAAAATCTCCTCAGCTTTCTGAACAGCACCCTTCATGCCCCTTGCTGGATCTGTGAGCACCAACTCTGCTCCAAAGGCTCTGAGAATGGTCCTTCTTTCAAGGCTCATCGATGCTGGCATGGTAATGATAAGCCTGTAACCCTTAGCAGCTGCCATGAAGGCCAAGCCAATCCCCGTGTTACCACTGGTTGGCTCAATTAAGATGCTCTTCACCGATCAATGTTTCAAACACAAACCAAAAGTTGAAGAAAAAGGACAGAAGTCAGCTTGAGACTATCCACTTTCCATCTTACAAATTATCTTCAATGGTACTATATCAACAAACAAGAAAAAGAAAAGCCCCAACATTTTACACAAAGACTCACTTGTTAACATCATACAAGTCATATTCAGAATGTTCCAGTCAATTCAAACATGATCAAACATCTATTAATATAAAAAATGAGACATGACACCAATTTTTCTCCAGAGACTTGTTTCGTTGTCACTAAATCACTATGACTGAATGACACAATGACCTAAACATTCAGAAAAATTCACTTGACCAATTATTCAAAAGAAAAGCAAAAGAAAATGAAGAGAGGGTCAGAGAAACAGTAGACAAAACCATGCAAAAAACTAAGAGAACGCAGCAAGAAACCAGTAGAATTGATGCAACAATAAAAAATCCACTTAATTCAGAATCAACTACCTCGCCAGGTCTGATAAGACCTTTCTCCTCTGCATCAGCAATCATGCTATACCCAATCCTGCCAGTGAAAACACAACAACACAACCCAGAGTGAATTGATGATCTTTCCCATTGAAATAGAGCAAGGAATGTATTAATCATCATCATCAGTAGGAAGTTGCAAGAATACCACTGTCATTCAACTAAAAGAGAAGAATACAGACAGTGGAAAATTAATATGCTCGGCATTCTACGTTCAACTTCTTCCATTGTTGAGTGGGACTATGCTCATCCAACCAGCATGACTTTTGAACGTAGGTTGTCAATATTGATGATTTTAGTTGCTCGAAAATCGCAGCAAAAATGCAAATGTCAATGTGCAAGGTATACTTGACAAGCATTCACCATTAAAAAGAAAAAGAAATCGCAGATCTGCTAAACTGAATACATGTAGTTGTACCTGTCCTTGACGCTAGAGCATGGCTCCATCATCTCTAACTTAGCAGCAATCCGAGCAACACATCCATCAACAACATTATTGAGATACACCAATGGAGTTTTACCTATTAACTAAATAAATAAAATCAATGAGAAATCTTAAATAGTAACTAGTATAAATGGATATTATATTAAGAATTCTTCGTAACTTTTTATAATGCAGACTTGTATATGAAAAATGGTGATATAATGGATGTTGTATGACAAATTCTTTGTAATTTTTTACAATGCAGACTCGTAAGAAAGGATGGTAATCTAATCATGATGGATCTTCTGGGATGGACTTGTTTAAAAAGGATAGTACATGATACATATTTCACAGCCATCGAATGATTACAATCATTCCAATATGAATACAAGAATGACAATTAGACAGGACTAATATTCTCATGATATGTTGATTTTGTGAATTGTCCACCAATGGAGTTTTACCTAATAACAGTACAAACAAAATCTATGAGAAAATCTTCGATGGTAACTACCATAAATGGATATTATATTACAAATTTTTCATAACTTTTTATAATGCAAACTTGCATACAAACAATGGTGATATGATCATGGTGGATCTTGTGGGATGGACATGTTTAAGAAAGATAGCACATTATACCTATTTCACAACCATCCAATGATTATAATGGTCAAAATATGAATATGAGAATGACAATTAGACAAGACTAATGTTCTCACTTCTCAGCATGTGTTGATATTGTGAATTGTCCACCAATTATAGTGATTCCCTTGTCATGTGAAACCTATAATAGATTCCACTGAACAGCAAGTTTGTACAGAAGGTGCACAAAGGTTAACAGCATCCTCCAAAAATTTTATTAGCACGAAGATGCTGCACTACTAAAAGAATACAAGAAACCAACACTTAGATGTTCCAATGAAGTAATTAAATGAAACTTACTTCAGTAACATCCTTTGCAATTTGGCCGTTAGCTTCACCCATTTCCAGATTACTGCAAAAACATAGATAAGAAGAACAGTGATTATAAATGCACATCCAAAACTGCTTAATGGAGTTCAGAAGATGGGAATAAACACTGAGAAGTAAGACACAATGAATTAAAAGAAAAAAAAATTCATTTCGATTTCTTCAAAGAATTGGTTTAGAATGTAATTCTACAAAGATTTTATTTATCCGCATATCATTGGAATTTTTTTCAGAAAGAAAGAAAATGGTATCATAACAAATAAAGTAATATTTGAGTTAGAAGCCACATGATTGCTTCAATTACTACTAAAACATGAAATGAAAAATCAACACATAATGAATTCTTATAAATACGTGGTGTGAAACTTGACTTTTATATAATAAAAATAATTTTTCACGACTGCCTCGTGAATGATTTTCCTTCCCATCTCTTCCCACTCTAACTCATCCATAAATATAAGCTACACCCTGTTATTCTGTTGACACGACTATTGTCTGGAACTATGTAATCAAAAATGTCAAAACGTTTGCTTTTGACTTGTTTTGGCATCATAGTTGCTCTAAAACCACATAGCTCTTGCTACCTTCCCTTCCCACCCCACCCTATTTCATGAATAAATATAAATCAAACTTTGTTCTTTTCCCGTAGCAACCAAAAAACACCACCAAATACATGATCATGGTTTTAAATTATCAAAAATATATTTCCATGACAAATACCAAACACGCTCCAACATGCAAATCAAGAGACAGACTAGACTGACTGACTGCCAAGAAGGAACTGAAAACTTCTATTAGGTACTTCTTAGCTTTCTCACAGCATCACGTGCTGATTTGCATTGCATCAAGATCCATGATCGATCTAGCTTGTCCGTTACTAGACACATCATTCATTTCTTGGTTGACCATGTATAAGAATGCCAGCCATGTGATTTCAACCAATAAAACCATGCCCAATCAAGGGCCTGATCAATCTCGTCAATGTCATCCCAGCAAGCAGCTGCCATTTAGGAATTCAGAGCACAGAAAAAAAGACGGATTCCAAGTCGGTACAAACAAAATAACATAACCATCTGTTCGAATTCGTATCTTTTGCAGCAACTCGAGCTTTGATGAACATTCCAGATCGATCTTTTGAACTTCGGAACCATCTACCAGTAACTGGTGGCACTATGTTAAGTATGAGAGCTCAAAGAACACGGTGGCAATTATTTTCGTTACCAAGCAAGGGAAGAAGAAAGAGAAATGGCAGAACAGAAAAAAAAAAAAAAATCAGAAGAAATAGATTGTTTGGATGCATGATGGCAGTGAATTGGAATCCGACCCTAGAAATTTGCCAGCTTTCTTCACAAACCTCTTGGGAAGAAACCGCGGATGGATGGATGGATGGATGGAGTGGAAGAGCTGTAGCCCTTTTTTCCACTATTTATACTGGGGAGTGGGGAAAGATGATATGGTAGGCAGCAGAGCGCTGAAAACTGTGGGATTGCCTCGTAGAAATCGGAATATGATATGGGACCGGGATGAAGGAAGACAACTGGTGTATTTGGGTAGCTATACAATTTTTTACCGTAGAAAATAATATAAAATAATATGAGTAATAATTATAATAAAAATAATAAAATCGAAATAGATAAATTATATATGTAAAATGTCTTATGTATCAAAGAGAATTTCTGAATGTTGCAGACAAAAAAATTATAATTAAATGTTTGTATGTACAGAAGGGAATTTTCCCAAATTATAATTAGAAATGTAGAATTCTATATATTGGATACATTTCTATTTTTAATAAAAGGAATACTGCATGCAGCCGGTTGACTTTTTATTTTGCAAATAAATTATTTTGACGTAGATCCTTTATAAGTTTTATTATGTGTTGATTCATGATTCAAAATATAAATATACTAAAAATCTATTATGTTATACTTCCTCTTTCAAAAATTATAATCACTCGCAATGGATTCAATTTTTTAGAATATATAAATTTCCAATTTAAATTATTTTTACGGGCTTGAAAAAATACATCAAAAATGAATAATTCGAAGGGTTTAGATTCTTTAAATATTTTTCGAGAATATTCTTTAAATGTTTCAAGAGGAAACAAAACAACGGTTGCATAAAACTTTACCATGCAACCTTGGTCCGGGTAGCATATTGAACGCAACCCTTTTATATTTGTGCCTACCGAACTGATCGGTGGTTCTGTTTTCACTATAACAGTAGAATTTCAAATAAAAAATTGTTATTCGAGTCTACCCTACAAATTTATTCCCGGCTACGATATGCCTGGTCCGCGACGTTATCCGTCCGTTCGAATGGCTGGCAGAATAGGGACGAGGACCGCCGGATGGACAGGGATGGCGTCCCCGACTTCTACGTGGAAAAAGAATGGTGCGTGGGAGGGCCGAGATCACGACCCCATACGTCCTACCGCGACTAATGAAACATCCCGATCATGCTTTGTCAGCGGCCCCGAATTTCTCTCTTCTTTATCGTGTGTTTATTTTTATTCTTCTTTATCCTGTTTCTTAACATTTCGGATGAAGCGGGGATGATATGAGGATTACAAGAACTCTAATATTCTTAAAAAATATTTGTTATTCTTAAAATATAACAATTTATTTTCATTTTTATTTTTAATACAACTTTTCTTAACATCCGTACACTAGTTCATTTTCAACATGCTACCGCATTTTTTCCATCTGGAATCCTCATCTAACCCAAAGTGTAAAGTGTAAACCGCGGATAAAAGATGTGAGTATTATTTTTATTTTTTTTGAAAAAAAGGTGTGAATATTTTAATTGCCTCTATTATGTGCATTTTCCTTTTACATTATATATGAAAATGCATGATAGGTATAGTTATGTACATGAGTCTTGCACAGTAATGAACATGCAGAAATGTGAAAGCGAGTCCAATAAAAAAATGCAGTGAATGTGTAAGAAAATATACATTAGTTTTGCATAAATAATCACAGAAATATACATATCTATTTGGAATTTAATAAAGCCTTGTATGAGAATATTTATGACATGTCTAGAAAATAAGTGCGAGTCATTGTTTATATCTCTATAAACTATTTGATATATTGAAAGTGATCATTTACAACAAGATTGAAATAGGAAGATTTCCAACCGATTATACAGCTCATATCCTTGCATTTTTTATATTTTCTAAACGTTAATTGAGGTGAATATAATCGAAATCAAGATCTGACTTTTTTTGAGATTTGTATATATTGTTTTAAAAACGTTAATCACTAAGGTATTGTAATCATTTTTAACATTTGAAAATAACCATACACTCTCATGTTTAAAATTTAAAAATATACATGCACATTATAAAAATAGTAAATCCTAGTTTAAAGATAATATATATCTAAATTAATAGTGTTGAGCAAAAAACTAAAAATAACTTAAAAATCAATTTCATGACGAGTAAGGAATGCCCCAATTTCCCAATTGGTAGTAAACGATTAATAGATTTTATTAACATGATTTCGTATCTCTCGTGTGAGATTTTCCCTTATTGATTGAATACTATTTTCAACTCCGCTTCTGTATAAGGGATTACACAGAAATAGTTTTATATAATCTCTTCAATTTTTTAGAAATTAATAGTTAATGTAAAATTCAATTATTCATTATATTTAATATTATGTGTTTTACTTGGATATTAAGTTTTATCTGAACCAAATACATGCATGACCCACATATGTTCAAAAATAGATGTTTTCATATATAAATTAGGAAAAATACTTCAATATATTTATATATATTAAAATAACAATACTTTATAAATCGTTTATTCACATCGATGATTTAAATGTTTAAATACTATTTTAAAATTGATAATTATCATAAAAGCATTTTATTATGTTAATTTTATACATTTATAAATAGGAGTTAGCACATTGACACCCAACAAATGAGAGATTTGTCATGATATTATAGACGATGGTAAATAAAATAGACGGAGTGAATTTTTCATCAACCATTAATATATTAAAAATGAAAAAATATAGAAGTAAAAACCTTCATTTAAATATTTATGATTTGCATGTATGATTTTATAGTTGTTTATTTGATGCTGATTAATCCTAGATGCTTTTGTGACAACTGACAAGTAATACTAGAGTGAATCACTATAACTAAAGCTTGGTTGAAGATGTGTGATTTATAACGAGTTATGTGTTGAATCAATGTTTAAACCGAAGTCAGGATAATGGTACCCGATCAAGAAGTCACAAGTGGTTACGGTTCAATCGTGTAAATCTGGCGAAGACATGTGGACGTTGCTAGCGGGCCATGAAAGATTTAAGAAGCAAATCCAAGAAGCGTGGCAATGTGCAAACATGGACGTCGACAACAATAACCAATCTCGGGTGAATTTTTCCAGTCATAATGGACAATCAAAGGCAAGTGAGTAACATCATTAGTCGCATGATTATGATGCAAATGACATGGTGCAAGGAGGCATGCATGCCAACACTGATGAGTTTTTTTTTTTTTCCTGGATAATTGTAAGGAAGATGTATGGAAGGTGATCGGAAGATAGGTTGACATTAGCCTCTGGGTTGCTGGATTCAACAACAATGAGCAATGAGCACGACAACTTACAGCTACGTTTGTTAATAACAGAAGAAGAAAACCAAGACAGTGAAATTTCTTACAATTTTCGGTGGCTAGAGGAGAAAATCCGAGACGACGATAACCAATAAGGTAGTGCCTTTGAATGGGTCCAATTGGCAAACAAACGGTCGCCAGTTATAACGACATGAATGGATGACAATGTTTGAGTGAATTCATGAAGGCCAGGAGCATCGTGCATGAGAAGGAAGAAGAAGCTTTGGAGTATGGTGCATTTAATGTTTATGAAAGCAGATGAACACTAAGCTCATTTTAGATAGTTTTTGAGTCAATTTGAGGTATTGTATTGATTTCATGCTTTGTGAGAGTTACGAACATGTTTATGGGTAAAATCAAACAAAATTTGCTTCGATGATGATAATTCGAAGAAGTGCAAATCATTGGCATATGACGTACCAACACTTCAATTCGAGGTGTCGTGGCCAGGATGATATTACATCATTGTGTAGTTAGATTGGATTACAGAGATGGATGGTGATTGGGAAGTATCAAATTTGATCTAGTCGGACACAATAATTCGTGAGAAACTTTATATGATTCCATGATTAATGCTAAGATCAAGGTGGAACAATAGACTTCACTGAGTTAAATTTTTTTTCACTATTTTAATATTTGTAGATGCATGGCTATTACACAAGGTTAAATTTTTTCGGTTTTTATTGAATGATAGCTTTGTTTTGAGGCTAGAAATTATGTGCAGTTTGACGTGCGCAGAGAGTGAGTGCAAGGATAGTCAAAACATCCATACTCATGTGATCGTATAGGCGAAGGACCTCGTCGCAAGTGCGTGTGTTAGCCACAGAAGAAAAAAATTTGAATACAATTAATCCAATATATAGGTAGTAATTGCTTGAGTTACGTATAAATGATGAGCAATCCGAGTGTAAATAAGACCCGTTTGAAGCTCATATTTCATATAGGTGGTAATTGCTTGAGTTATGTATAAATGATGATCAATCCGAGTGTAAATAAGATTCTTTTGAAACTCATGCGAAAAATATTTTTTTAAAATAAATTTTGAAAATGCGCATTAACTTATGGTTTTCTTGATATCTAATAGTTGTGGTTCATGATTTTTTCAAGTGCTAAAAATTGAATTATGTGTTTAAAAAATGATAAAACTTTTGATATAAAGTTTTTGTAATGAAAAAAAATAATGTAATATGATAAAGTAAGGATGAAGAGTAAGAAAAATAAAAATAATATATATATATTTAGATGTGTAGATAGTTATGTATAAATAATTCAAAATAGGGTATTTATACAGGAGTAAGTTAAAAAATAAATAAAAATTGAATAATTGTAAAAATTGAATAATTTTAGAATAAAAAATTTTAGTTTCAAATATTTCGTATGCAAATAAACACCCGTAAGAGATGGTGTTATGGACGTATACATTAATTGACTATGTAGGTGTCCTAGTTAAAGATGCATAATCATGTTAAGTTGAAACCCAATAATTAATTAACCGACGGATGATTAATCTACATAATAGTTGAGAATATAAATATTTTAGAAGCTGACTTGACGTTGTAAAATCTAAGCCAATATGAAAAATTATTAGGATTTTGGTGGTTGATATTTTGTGTATGAATTTTGTAAAATAGTTTGCATATAAAAATGCAAAATGAATGCGTGGAAGAGTGTACATTGGTTTTACTCAGTAGCTATGAGAGCAATCAAGATATTAATTAGGAATTTAGTGAAACTCTAGTAATCAACGGGATATAGGAAAATGGTTATCTTTTTTTTTTTTTTTGATGGTTTATATTTACATACATCTCAACACATATTACATCGTAGTTCGGAGACATTCTTACAAACAAGGAGATACATAACTTCTCCAAAGAAATCTGGAGACACAGCTCCACTAAAAAATTAGGAAGAACAGCTTCCATCCAGCCGAAGAGAGACAACAGCTCTCACCCCACCTCAAAGGGAGACCACAGTTCCCACACCATGTTTCCGGGCCGAAATCCCAACGTGGGATTCGAACCCACGATCTGTGGCTAAGGGGTCCAACGCCCCTGCCACCTGCGCTAGCCGCTGGTGACAGGAAAATGGTTATCTAAATATATTGATTAGGATGCAGGTGAGACATTTAGAAAGATGAATGCACATTATTATTTTTGTACATCTATAATCCGTTTATGGTAATGGATTTGCATCTATCCTACACTGATTTTATAGTTGTTTATTCCATAATGGTGAATTATGAATGCTCCCGAAAGGCCGGGACAGAAGGTACGTATGAAAGCAGAATAGATTTGTTCTTAGCCGACGTATGATTCAATGCCGGCAGCGGCTGTAGATGTTGGCCTTGGCAGCCATGGGAAGGACACAACGACCCCTGGAAATTCCAAATGCTAGACAGACGCCGCCATTAATGTCGCGCGCGGGGGCCGGGGACAAAAAAAAGGACAACAAAAAAAAATAAAATGATACAGTATCATGTCATTTCAAAGCATTTCGATTCTGGTGGACGTTTGGGAATCCAATTTGGGAAACGCGGGACGGAAATGCTCAAAGCAAGGGTTTTAAGGTATCTTATTAATCAATCAATCATTATATTTTTTTATTTTCATCATTATATTCTAATTATTTTTCCTATCAACTACCTTCAAACAAACTTATTTATTCCAACTTTACCCTTATCATTTCATATCAATTACATAATTTCTTAAATATTCTATTTTCTACTTCCACCAAATACCGTACTTTTCACGATTTTTACATTCCCAAACGTCCCCTTCGTATGTATCATATTTTTCAATCATTTTAACATATCATCCTATCAAAAAATATATATAATTTTTTTAAAAAAAATTTAAAAAAACTATTTTCCTATGTAACTATCATATTTTTCAATCATTTCAATCTATCTTCTTATACAACTTCCTTTTATTTTTAATCATTATCTTTATCTTTTCAAAAAAAATTATAGCAACTTTTCAATTTTTTTATTTAGTTTGCCAAACAACCCATGAAATTTTTTCAAATGAAAAATTCTTTTCATATCTGTAACATTTACTCATAATCCATTATATACCTACAGTATTTCGTAAATTTTTCATATGTCTATAAGATTTTATTATAAATCTCTTATATGCTCATGCCGTCAACAAAACCGCTACTGTCATAATGAAAAGACGATTTTGTCCATTTGAAATTTCATAATTTAGACAATTCAATCTTAACATGTCTTAAATAATGATAATAAATCATCAATATGTTGCATTAAACAACTTAAAAGTCATATTCAAGTTGAATCAATTTAATTATGAAAATTTTTAAAAGGGTAAGATCATCCTTTCAAATTGGCAGATAATGAATTTGTATTAACAGCACGAGTGTAATATGAATTTAAGATTAAATATTATGAACATAAGAGAAATTAGTGAAATATTGCATATATATTAGGAATTAGGTACAGATGTTATGAGTATAGAAGGATTTTTTTTCATTTTTCAAACAATTTGTTAAAAATATATTTTTGGCTATTACTAAACACTTTTTAAATCAAATTTTTTCACAGGAGTTTTTTAACATCTGAAACTTTTTAAATTAAAATTTTTCAGTCTAAGATCTTTTACTCTCTACAACTAGCATATTTTTTAGTTATTTATCCATATACAACTATTATACTTTCAATTATTTCTATACAACTGCCATAAAATTAACATATCTATTTTAGTTTCATTTTTTTACTTTTCATTATTACTTGCATTATATTATATAATTATCTTGCATTTTAAAAACTTATACATAAAAAACTTTTCATCTAATATTTTATCGCTCCCCAAATATACCCTTATGGAGTGTTTGTCTATTATAAAAAAATTCAATATAAAACTTTTCACTCTCCATAATTAATTTATTTTTTAATTTTTTTACTTATTCATATATAACTATCATATTTTTCAATCATTTTTATATAACTACTCATACATCTAACATATCTATTTTGATTTTATTCTCTTTACTCTCGACCATCACTCAATTTATATTACATAATTTTTTCTAATTTCAAAAATTTTAACCCTGTATTTTTTTTATCAAAAATTTTATCACTTCTCAGACATATATAATAAAGAACTTGTCATTTATTACAATGATTTTTTTTTAAAATTTTTCATATTTTTCTATACAACTATCATATTTTTTTTATCACTTTTACACAACTACTCATACAACTAATCTATTAATTTTAATCATTATTATTTTTACTCTTCATCGTTGCTCATATCATATTACATTTCAAAATTGGTATATCAAAAATTGTTCATTCAAAAGTTTTGACATTTCTCAAGTACACATTTATAAAACTTTTGGATGAAAAGTTTTTGGTATAAAATTTTTTGAATTGAAATAAAATAATGCGATATAATATAGGTAATGATGATGAATAAATAAAATAAACTTAAGATATACAAGTTAATTATGTGAATGATTGTGTAAAATAAGTGAAAAGTAAGATAGTTTGCATAGGAAGATACGAAAAAATGATTACAAATATACTAGTTATGAAAAGTGAAAATTTTAGTTAAACGTTTTTGTTGACTACCAAATATTTATTAAGTAATAAAATTTTTAATGAAAAGATTATGGTATAGAAGTTTTTGAATTGGTATAAAATGGTGTGATATGATGGAGATAATGATATAGAATAAAGAGAATAAAGTTAAAATAAATAGTTTAGCTACATAGACAGTTGTGCATAAATTATTGAAAAATATGATAGTTGTATAGAAAGATATAAAAAAAATAATTTAGAATATAATAATCGTAGAAAGTGAAAATTCTAGATTGAAAATTTTTATAATTTCTCGAACACTTAGATAAAAAACTGTTGATATAATGTGGAAAAAATGTTATCGTGCATCGAGAATGATAAAATATGTATGAAAATAACATGAAAGTGAGAAAAATGAATTGTTATTTTTTACAGTTACAAATTTTTAAAACGAGAAATTTCGTTTTACCGCAACTCAACCTCTGTTCCATCAAAGTTGTCAGTGAACGCGTATTATTAAACTTTGAAAATGAATGTATAATAGCACCTGGAAATATACGTACTTTTTGAGATGATGAATAATTACATACCATTAAATGGTATAATCGGCTTGACTTGAAGGAACCTTTTTCTTTGTTAGAAATAAGTTGAATGGTGTGCCTGGTAAGTAATAAAATTTTCACATAAGAAGTTGCTGGTGTAAAAGTTGTTGAATTATTATAAGTAATGTGATATGATAAAGGTAATAATAAAGTGCAGAAAAAATAAAAATAAAATAGATATGTTAATTTTATGAGTGTTGTGTAAAAATGATTAGAAAATATGACAGTTGTATACGAAAATATGAATAAATAATTTTAAAATAGGATAATTCTGGAGATTGAAAAGTTTTAACTTAAAAGAGTATATTTGGTTGAGGTAAAACTTTTGACGAAAAGTTTTTAGGTCAGAAGTTGTCAAATTGATAGAAAATGATGTGATATAATAGAGAAAATGACGAGGAGTAAAAAGAATAAAGTTAAAATAGATATATCAATTGTGTAAAAGTTGTTAAATTATTATAATTAATGTTATATGATAAAGGTAATAATGGAATATATAAATAATAAAATTAAAATATATATGTTAGTTTTATGAGTGTCTTTTAAAAATGATTAGAAAATAAGGCAATTGTATAAGAAAATATGAATAAATAATTTTTAAATATGATAATTTTAGTGATTGAAAAGTATTAACTTAAAAGAGTATGTTTGGTTGGAAGTAAAACTTTTGATGAAAAATTTTTAGGGCAGAAATTGTTAAATTGATAGAAAATGATGTGATATAATAGAGATAATAATGAAAAGTAAAGAGAATAAAGTTAAAATAGAAATGTTAGTTATATGAGTAGTTGTGTAAAAATGATTGAAAAGTATAGTAGTTTGTAAAAGAAAATATGAAAAAATAATTAAAAAATATAGTAATTACGGATAGTGAATTAGAAAGTTTTAGTTGACATTTTTTTGCCCCAAAAAACATACCGTAAATATTTTCTTCTGATTGCCGAACACATGTGTCCATGTCCACTTATTTGCTGTGTATTGATCAATGGCAAAATCACAGAGATAAATGCTACTGTTGGTTTCTCATCACCCCTTATCTTAGATAATATATAATATTTTTTAACGTATTATATTCATGTTTTTGGGATAATTTGTACACATGACACATGCACATAATTCATAATATATCCACAATATTTTATAAATTCTTTTTATATCTATAACATTTCATCCTAAATTTATTTCATACTTACGCCGTTAAAACCAACGTTATCTGCCACAATGAAAAGACGATTTTGCGCTTTCAAAAATTTTTAATTAAGATAATTTAACATTAACATGACTCAATTGATGAAAGTAAATTATTAATACAAGATATTAAATAACTTGAAAGTCATATTAAGGTTGATTTATTTTAATTATAAAAAAATTTAAAAGGGTAAAATCGTCTTTTCAATAGGTAGATAACGGTGGTTTTAACGGAGTGGGTATGAGAAGTAATTTTGATAAAATATTATGAATATAAAAGAAATTTATAAAATATTGTGAATATATTAAGAATTATGTGCATTTATTATGGAGGAATTATCTCCATATTTTTTTTCCTCTTTTGGTATATGTTCAGCGATATAGAACAAATTTCAAATCAAAATTTATTAATATCCGCAACAATCATATTTTTCAGATTTGTTTTTTTGCATTTTCTTTTAAATTATTTCTTTATATTTTTATGTATAATTATTTTTCTTTTCAATCTTAGCTAAACAACTATCCACCTGTATTTGTAATCCATGATAAAAATGATTTAAGTCATGCCTCTAGGTTGTTTTATTTTATGGGTGTGTTTGTTTGGGGCAAAAATATGTCAACTAAAACTTTTCAACCCAAAACTTTTCAGTCTCCATAACTACTCTAGTTTTTTATTATTTTTTCACATTTTTCTATACAAACTACCCTATTTTTCAATCATTTCTACACAACTACCCATACAACTAACCTATCTATTTTTACTTTATTCTCTTTACTCCTCATCATTACCCTTATTATATCACATCATTTCCTATCAATTTGACAACTTCTACTCTCAAAACTTTTCATCAAAAGTTTTACCTCCAGCCAAACGCACCCTATACCGAATCTTGCAATGTCCGTACCCCCTTCGATCGGTTACCGAAAATCAGCGTGCGGGCTGTTTCGCGGTCGATGTGCTGCCTGCCGCGTCAATGCGTCCGAACTCTTAAAAACTCAGCAACGTCGAACGCCGATGCATACGAAGGTTCCCCTGCAGCCGTTGTATTTGATCCTGTCTGAAAATCGGCGATAGGAGAAGCTCCCCGACGGTCGTCTGCTTTGTGCCGTGGCCATCGGTGATGTCCTCTCCCGATCTTCTCCTAACAACAAAGACGAGAGGATCCAAGAAATAGAGATATCTTTTGGCAGCATACATAGCAGATCTCAAACCCTAGATTTCCAGTATAAACACGCTGACGGTGGATGCTTTTAGCTGGAGGAGCTAAGTTTGAAGATGGGAGTTCCGGCTTTCTACCGATGGCTGGCAGATCGCTACCCTCTCTGCATCTCGAACGTCATCGAAGAAGAACCCGTCGAGGAGAACGGCGTCCTTCTCCCGGTCGACGTCTCCAAGCCCAACCCTAACGGCTTCGAGTTCGATAACCTCTACCTCGACATGAATGGCATCATCCATCCCTGCTTCCATCCCGAGGGAAAGGTATGTACTACTGCATTTCATCGCACCCTCGAAATCCCTGGTTTTGATTTATTGGGATATCGCTGTTCATGGCTGTTCACCCGTAGGACGCTTAGCATTCCTGATCAACTACGAAATCTTCATTGGCTGGGGATAGATGCTGAAGAAATTTGGAGATTGTAGCAGTTTTACATTTTTCTGGCTCTAAAATTGCAATCATCTATAATGTTCATCTGTCCCAAAAGTACATCGAAGCTATTTCTCAGGCCACACACTGAAAGGAGGGTTTCCGCTCAAATCTGGAGGAAGATATCTGGTGTGGAACAAACGGGAAAAGGATAAAAGAGTGTAATCGGACAAGAAAATGGATAAAATGGCGTGATGTATAATGTTCAGAAATAAAGAAGTAGATTGAAAATTTATAGACTAATTGGATGGAAAATGGTGGCAACAGTACAATATATAGGAAACAGTTAGCAATGTATACCATTGTTGCTACCAGGGTAGTTGAAAGTCACATTATTTAAGAGGAGGCTGGTGTTCAACCATTTCTTTATTATCAAACAGCGGAATATGAGCATATGATTATGAGAAGTCCAAATATTCACGTTCGTTCCAAATGTTAGATGTACCTGTATATACTAATTTGCCCACCATGTATGATTCTCCGACTATCTGGGAATCCCGGTAGCAATGCAAATCACGTGGCGATCGGCAAATGATTCCTTCCACCTTTGGCACTGCATCAATGTTAGTTAACACCATTGGTTTTGCTCCATCACCAGTCCTTGTGGTTTCTGAATGATAAATTACTCTTATTGTGATTTCGGCACTCCACATTTAATGGAAAACTGCTTGATATTTGGGCCATCTTCAACATATGTCCTTGATGCTGACTTATTGTCATTTTACTGATGCTGAACTGAATTTAAAATTCATTGTCAATGAGTTTTTGTTAGATCAGTGTATGGGGAGATTTTTAATGGATTAATTACAAATATTACCACGACTTGTACTCGTATTTATAGGCATCACTATACAGTTACAAAAATGACATAGTCGGCTACATATTTTACCCATAATTCTAAATACGACAGCACTGTTAGATTTTGTCAGATAACGTGCTAACTTTTTTAAAATGACAAATTTGCCCTTGCAATTTCTTTTAGAAAGGTTACTATGTGCACGCAGGAGAGATTGAGTCTGCTTTTGTTTTGTGTTTTTCATATCTCCTTGTTGAATTTTTTTACAATATCTCGTTAGAGACATGACCATGCAATTATAAAAATAGCACAGATGACTACATATTTTACCCATAATTCCAAATACGACAACACTGTTTGATTCAGTTAGATGACATGGTATATTTTTTTAAAAATGGCAAAATTCTCTTTGCAATTTATTTTAGAAGGGGTAATTTGTGCATATTGGAGTGGTTGAGTCTGCTTTTATTCTGTGTTTTTAATATCTTGTTGAATTTTTTTTGCAATATCTAGTTAGAATAGCTTCTTTTATTCTTAATATGGGTAATTTTGTAACTTCACACCACTGTTAATGTCAGTCTTAGTCTTAATTGTGTTGTCATATTTGGAGTTAGGGGTAAAATATGTGGTCATTTATGCCTTTTTTATATATGTTTGGTCATAAATTTAAATACGGGCATAAGTTGTGGTCATATTTGGAATTAACCCATTTTTAAACGATTAGTACCTTAGTGTATTGCATACAAGGGGATGTTCAACTGAAATTCAAAGAAGTTTGTATTTTTTTTTTCTAGTTATCCTTTTAAGCCTCAAATGATGAACGTGGATCAATCTGTCATTTTAGTATTTTAAAGAATGTTGAAAAATTTTCACCTTTTGAGAAGTAAGCACATTCTTGACAACATGCATACCAATAAAAGAGATATAATGCATAGGAGATATAAAGAAGATATAAAGATAAAATGAGTGATATTTTCAAGATAATGGAATAAAGATGAAATAGAGGATTAGAATAAAGGAAAAATAATATGGTGGCTATGAAAATTATAATGTGGGAGTTGGAAAAAGTTAGGGTAATAATGACATTGATGTAGAAAGGCAGATAGCATGTTTTTAATTTGCTTGAATTGAGGTAAAACTAGTGTAGAAGCGTCTCAACTGGTATAAGATTTGCTAAGGCGTCAATTCCAGTCATGAGTTTTTGTTGGACACTTGTGTATGCTTTTCATGAGTACTGCAAAAATGATGATGATAAATTGGAGATGATGAAATGTTCTTACTTTTTGTTGTCATCATATGATTTCAACTCATTATACTGGATTTATGTCAGTAATAATATTACTATATTGCATTGTTGCCTGAAATTCCTTAGCCAAAGAACAACCATCTCCTTCAATATACTAGAAGTTTTAGTGTTTTCTTCTGTTGTTGCTGCTTGACAAGCTTCCTTAGTTTAGACATTATTTTTTGAGATTCTAGTTAAATTTCTTTTTATTTTTTTCTCAATGACTTGCAGCCTTCACCTGCCACTTACGACGATGTTTATAAATCCATCTTTGATTATATTGACCATCTATTCATGTTGGTTCGGCCAAGGAAGCTTTTGTATATGGCTATTGGTAAGTGTCATGGTGAACTTTCAATTTCAACTTTAGGGTCTGTTTGGATTTCCATAAAACTCATTGACAGTTTTTACACCAATGTAAAAACTGTCTTCAGTAATGCATAGTTGATCAGAATTGGCATTGGAAGGAATTAATGGAGCCAGCTCGGATATTTGAAATGATGTCGTACATGCATTTGCCCTATCCAAGGCCAATATTTGAAGAAAGCTGACACAACATTTTCCCGCCATAGCCAAATGCGACGGATGGGTGGAATGGTGGATGACTTTCATGCGCTAAAAAATAATTGGCATCACAATTTCTCAGTCTCAGATGGCCATGCTTAGTACGGCTCTCCCGTCTGCCCGCACTTGTGCACAGTTGATTTGACGTCTTTTTCACAAAGCTCCAGGACTTTGAAAACTTTTGCACTCGGAGATTAGTTTTCTTGAATACCAAACAGACCCTTAGTTGGCTTTTCTGTTTGCGCTTCGTTCAAATTCTAACTTGAATCTTTTACTTTGAAGATGGTGTTGCACCCAGGGCCAAAATGAATCAGCAGCGTTCTAGGCGTTTTAGAGCTGCAAAGGATGCAGCTGAGGCAGTAAGCTTTTCCCAATATTGCTCAGTGATTTCTGGTTGCATGTGATGTGCCTCAGGTGGATTTATATATTGATTTATGCTGATCTTTTGTGTGTGTGTGTCAGGAAGCTGAAGAAGAAAGATTAAGACAGGAGTTTGAGGCAGAAGGGCAAATACTTCGTCCAAAGGAGAAACGTGAAACATCTGATTCTAATGTCATTACTCCTGGGACACAGTTCATGGCTGTACTTTCTGTTGCCTTGCAATATCACATTCACCGTAGGCTGAATCGTTCTGCTGGCTGGCAGCATACCAAGGTTTGTTTTCTTATTTCCTGAGATCTGTCTCCCTTAGGCTGGATTGATCCTGGCTCGGTGAATGATCCGTGCTGGTTTTATTTCTTCAAACGCTTTGGTTTTCAGGATACTTGTCTCACTAAATTTATTCATGGAGCTCTGCATTGGGTGCTTATTTGAAGGTTATATTGTCTGATGCAAACGTTCCTGGTGAGGGAGAGCACAAAATAATGTCCTATATAAGATTGCAACGTAATCTTCCTGGTTTCAATCCCAACACTCGACACTGCCTATATGGACTGGTGAGCTGGAAACAGAATCATTAATCTTGATATTTTGTTTTCTTTTCTGGATAATTTCCCTGAATGACCTTTTGAGATCTCAAGTAGAATTCTCTGTCTTTGTTTTTTGCAGGATGCTGATCTTATTATGTTATCTTTGGCCACTCACGAGGTCCACTTTTCAATTTTAAGAGAGGTAGCAGGCTCCTTTTCCTATGCTATCAGAATTGCCTAAAAATAAAAAGAGACAAGTAAGCATGCTGTTCATTTATAAATTGTCATTTACTTATGGTTTGTTCTTGGACTGTGAAGCTGGTTTTGCTGCCAGCACAGCAGGAGAAGTGTTTTCTTTGCGGTCAGGTTGGGCATCTGGCAGCTGAATGCCGAGGCAAGTCTGTTGACCAGAATGGGATGGCTATTGATGACACCCCAATTCATAAGAAGAAATACCAGGTTGGATATTGAATTTCGAGGTCTGCTTTATTTCTACGTCTGTATCTCTCTCACAGATAAATGACTATTCTATTGGCTCTTTTTTTTCCCTGTAAGGTTAGCAACGCAAGCCAGGGTTGTACCTGGGGTATGCAGACAGGGCTCTCTCTCCTTATGGCATATTATTAACTAATCGTTGCATATTTTTTGGGCAGTTCCTCAACATCTGGATTTTGCGGGAATACTTATCATATGATCTGGATATTCCGGACCCACCATTTGAGATAAACTTTGAACGAGTTGTGGATGATTTTGTCTTCCTATGTTTCTTCGTTGGCAATGATTTTCTTCCACACATGCCTACTTTGGAAATCCGTGAGGTTTGTGAACTATGATAAAATTCTATTGACTGACACGAAAAGGATTCTGGTGTTTGCTATCTTCATTTTTTGGTTTCCTTAACATGCATACATGTGTTATTTGCAAAGTATTGATCAGCATACTTATAGTTGTCTTCTTTGCTGATCACAGTAAACTTCAACATCAATAGGTTATGATGACTGCGAAATTTTCTTATTTATGCACTTGTTAAATGGTACCATGCTTGCATTGATACTCTGTCCCGTCTGTACAACAATAAGGCTCTAGTTATTGATTGTATTAGATAAAATATTTTGACATTGCAGGGTGCTATAACTTTGCTGATTTCTGTTTACAAAAAGGAGTTTTCAGCTATGGGGGGCTATCTTACTGATGCTGGTGAGGTAATCTACCTTCCCATATATCTAAACGTAGACGTTTGTTTAGTTTGGTGGATATGATGCTTGCAAACATGTATGATTTTGGGGTGGTTAGCAGGGAAGTCAACTTTTTTCTCAAAATGGTATGAGGGAGGAAGGTTTGCTCATTCACTTTTCTATTTGGAAGGCCAGATTCTTTGAAATGCTAACCAATAAATGACATTTCATTTCTCAATTGTCTTATATTTTGTTGAAAATCATCATAAGCTATTCGTCACCTATATTGAGTTAGTTGCATGGATCCTGTTGTGCCATTCTTGATGATCATGAACTTAGTTTTTCAGTAATAATTAACATATTCATGTCCTGTTTAAATACTTTTATCCATATTTTTCTGTGTCTCTTATTTTCTTATCACCTTTGATTTGATTGAACTTAGCCCTCCTAACTGATACCATTTTAGGCTTTCATTTAACATTTCCAAACTACCTTAGTTTGTTTTCTCATTTTATTATTGATCGACTTCACTCTTAAATTATATTGGATTACTTCATGCTAATTTTTATCTTTTTTTGTTTTAGCTCTCATCCACCTCGACATTCTCATTTTTGCTGCACTCATTTTATGTATATGATATTCTTTAATTGTTTAACATTTTGCTTCGTATAGCATAGATTTTAATTTAATTGGAGCTTGATGTTTAAAATTTTTGAGGTTGATGCAAGTCTATTGCAATTGAAAGATCATTTGTGCTTATGATCCTTACATTTGCTATTGCTCCCTCATACATATTTCTAATAAAATCAATATATCTGTTGTTAATTTCTTTCCTTTTCATCGCCTTCCATACTAACTTTTTTAGAATTTGATCATATGTTTTTTTTCTAAATTAATAAAAATCATGTGTAGGTTCATTTTGATTTCTTTATTCTCGAATAATCGTTTAAGCAATAAAATAGTTTCAACAGTTGATCTTCTTGTCATAAAGCCAAATTGATTTTTGGAGACATTTATTTCTCATCTTAGTCTTTGTTCAATCGCCCTTTCTCACAATTTCATGAGATTACTCACTAGTTTTATTCAATAATAATTTTTCGCAATTTTGTATATCTTCCTTATTTTTTATATATCGATAGCATAGTACTTTGTTTCCATTCATTCTGGAATTGCCTTTGTTCTTATAATCTTATAAAGAAGTTCGTTATCTAATTTATACCTGTATCTCCCATTCATTTTCACGCCTCAATTATCTGGACCTAATGCTTTTCCTATTCTCATTTTTTAAGGATTTCCTTTACTTTAGTGACTTGAATTTTTGGAATATAGCCGATATTTCTATCTTCTCTTACATTTGATTGTGATATAATCTTAAATGATTTTACGTACCATTTATTTAATCATAGAAATAAGTTTTTGTTATCTTTCTCTAATTTTTAATCTTTCTCTAATTTTGTTATCTTTAACAAAGACTCTATGGTCCTCTCTTCTAATGTATTTGATATGCATTAAATCTTTACCTTTATTTTCTCTTAATTTAGCTAACTTAAATACATCCTTTTATCATTGTCTAATTTCTAATTTATTATATAAATTATGAAAGGTGTTGTATTTAGCTTTGCTAATAATTTTTTAGTAACTTTTTTGGTCGTTTGTATTGTTGATTATATCATTTTTATTGGTCTACTATTTTCATTTTTTTTTTCATTTATGATTTATAGCTTTTCGAACATCCTTTTTCGACCACCAAGTTTTCCTATGTGAGGATTTACCATTTTTACATACTCCTAAAATGCTTTGTCCAATTTTTCTAGTGCATTTTTTCGTTCCATTCCACATTGCTTTGACTTTGACTTCTTATATGTCCTATTTTCCTTCTATCATTTTTTTAACTAAAAAGTTCCATATTAGCACCCTTCAAATTCCGCCACTTAATCTTTGGAATTATATTATTTTTATGTTTTGTTTTCTATCTGTGCATATATGTCCATTACTAACAACCTATGTTGCATGGTTACACTCTCACCCAGAATAATTTTACAGTTGTTACAAAGGAATCTATCTAATCTTTTTATAAGGAAGAAATCTATTTGGCTAGAATTGTTCCCATTGCTAAAGTTCGTCAAATGTTTTTCCTTTTTTTTTTTATTTAAAAAATAAGGTATTTGCTATAATTTAATCATATGTCATGGTAAAATCTAAAATGACATTCCTCATTTCATTCCTTATTTCAAAGCTGAAACTTTTATGAATTCTCTTATACCCTACATGCTCGTCCTACACGTTTCATTTAAATCTCCTTATATCACATTCTTGTCTTGGTTAAGTACCTTTTCACTAGACTATCTATGACATTTCAAAATTATTTCTTGATTCTATCATCTAATTCTCCTTGTGGTGCATTAGCATTGAATGCATTTGTGGCCTCTTCAGCTAGCACAAGTTTTATTTGAATAATTCTATCATTCGCTTTATTAGCATCTACAACTTTATCTGTAAATTTATTTTCCACTGTTTTCCTACACCGTTTTTGTTTCTATACTTCCCTACATACTATAATTTAAACCCATCAACCTCTCTAGCTTTATCTCCTTTCCGTTTTGTTTCTTGATGGCTAGCTACATTAATTTAAACCCATAGGATTAGATGATTCTATCATCTAATCCTCTTTATGGTGCATTAGCATTGAATACATTTGTGGCCTCTTCAGCTAGCACAAGTTTTATTTGAATAATTCTATCATTCGCTTTATTAGCATCTACAACTTTATTTGTAAATTTATTTTCCACTGTTGCCCTACACTGTTTTTTTTTTTCTCTATCCTTCCCTACGTACTATAATTTAAACCCATTAACCTCTCTAGCTTTATCTCCTTTCTGTTTTGTTTCTTGATGACTAGCTACATTGATTCTTTTTCTTCTCACAGTATTCAGTACTTCCATACTTTTCCTGAAAGAGTCCTAACATTACATGAGGCAAAATGGACTTTGTGTTTCGATATTACCTTCTTCACCAAACCACATCTAAAATATTTTGCCATAACTAGATGCTATTGTGGCTCGTCACTTCTAGAGAGATACCTTACCGACCTTTGTGTATTTCTTATTACACCTAGGCTCCAATGTGGTGCATTGCTTCTGGGGAAATGCCTAGTAACCGTTGCTCATTTCTCATTGTAGTTGGGCTCTGTTGCAGCGTGTAGCTTGGAGTGAACGCCCTAGCACTAACAACTTGTAATGCAATTTAAGAATCCATGTATATGTGATAGAAATTTCTATGGCAACAGTTATCAACCTAATGTGCCAACCATCACTTTTTACCCAGGCTTATGGCCAGCAATAGGATGAAAACTCCTAATGGCAAGGTTGGGCAATGTTACATATGAACTCATAAGAGGTGTTTTAGTCAAATATAGGCAGTATAGTTATGAGTGGAGATTTTACATATCAACTCATAAAAAAAGCATCAAATTAAATCTTTTGTGCTAGTCATTATGCTTTAGTTGTAATTTGTTTACTACAAATTGCTGTGAACACAAAATAACCCTAGTTCAAATTGCATGACCCACAAAGCAATGCACAGTTGTTTTGCATTTTGTTTAGATTTGAACACCATAACTCAATGAAGAGAAGGCTGGGTTATAGATCCAAAGGGAGGTCAATTTTTGTGTTATATCTCTAGTTATAACTTGAAAGTCTTTGATGGAGGAAAAGACTTTCATATTGTTTTTGCAATTAATTTCTTGGAAGAAGAAGAAGATGTAAAAGTCACCTATACTTCCCTCGGAGTAACATCTTCCCCCTTCAAAGAGGATACACAAAATTCTGCGTACTCCCTTCAAAGAGGATACAGAAAAATCCAGCGAACCCTTTCTATAAGAATTCTCTGAGTATCTACTAGCAAACATAAATTAACCTGGTTACTTGGAGATCCTTGCTATTTACATATCTTCTAATAATTCAACTTTGGCATTGTTAGGTCGTGTTGGAGAGGGTGGAACATTTTATTCAGGCAGTGTCTGTACACGAGGTCCAAATTTTCCAAAAACGTGCACGAATTCAGCAGGTAATTTTTTTTATACGCCATCTATTCTTTTTCTCTACATAATGGTCTCACAAAATTTTGACTTTGTGATCCTTACGTTTGTTTTTCTGCAAGAGACTAAAATTTATTCTGATATATATTTTGTTGGATATTAATAAGGGTGTGTTTGGCTAGGGTTCTTAAAATTCACCTTTATTTGATGTGTCATTTAACTACCCTTACAATAACTGTAGTTAACGATGATTAGACATTTATCTCCTCTTACGCCATTTTCTTATGAATGAATATGATTCATGACATGTCCATTCAAGATGAATGCAATCATGGATGATTAACACGCCAATTCAATGAGTTATGCTTCTTTTTTGATGCCAGGCACAAGAGAATAATGAAGACTCGAAGCTTAGAATGAGGAGAGAGAACTTCGAGGAAGTCAATGCTGTAGACAAGGTGCTCTCTCCAGTTCTATTTTTTCGTAGCCGTTTTATAAATTCTATCGTGGGCTGTTCAGAGCTTTGGATGAAATGATGATGGGATGAGAATTTGGGATAGAAGTGTATTTAGAATAGGAAAAGGTGTATTGGGATTGGGAAATGTTATATTGGAAATGAAAAAAGTAGGCTGTTCTTTTTTGGAAATGGGGAAGTGCTTTTAGGAAATGGGAGATTCTATTCCAGGATCATCCTATCCCAGTTGTGAACACGCAAGGATATCATATGCTAGAGGTAACACTTAATTTTTTGTTGTTGAAACTCTGCTTGCTACTTTAACCAGAACCAAACTTAATAAATTGTCTTTTTTTTTTTTTAACTAAACATCTGTTTGGATAAGGTGGTTTTTTTTTTTTTTTAAATTCTGTTAGTTTTCCTACAGTGAAATGATTCATGTTTTTGAAAATTATACATTTTTTAACTATTAAATTACAAATCTTTTTGTAATAAAAAATTACTAATCTTCTTTATTTTATCACAGGATTCTTTCTTTTTCTGTTTATTAAAGCTTTTTTTGTTTACATCATTTTATGTCTTACGATTTTTAAAAATAAGATTTATATATTCAAAAAATAATTTAGTGAGAAAGAATTAGCTTTTTAGTTTACAACATACATATAATATTGTTTCCAGTAAACATGTAATATTCGCTCATTTACATTCCATCAAGCCATGGGAAGTGATTTTTTTATTCTAAATGTGTATTTACATCTATCATTATTTTCCTAAATTTTCAATGACTTTTTTATATTTTAGTGAAATTGTTTGACGAAATTAGCAAAATCTTCTTTTTCTGAATTTGGTGAAATTTCCTTCTTAAGTGAAATTGCACAAATTGGCTAAAATTTTTAGTGCAGTGAAACCTCTAGCTGCTTGATATCTTTGAGCTGGATGCAGCTGCATGGGACTGATCATTGTCCTAGAAAATTTTTGTTTCAAAATGTAGGGTATTTAATTGATCATGTTATGATTTTCTCAGGTGAAATTAGGGGAACCTGGATACAAGGAGAGATACTATTTGGAGAAATTCAACATCTCAAAACCAGAGGAGATTGATAATGTCAAGAAGGATGTTGTAAGTTTATCTGTCAAGAGCTATTGACACTTAAACGACTTTATACTGTCCTGTCTTGTTGAGTACATTTGATTTTGTAAGTCCTGCATGCATATATGGAAAATTCTAGGGTGCAGTCAGTTGCAAATAGGCACCATACTGATGATAAAATAAAAATCTAACTACCTACTATATTTATAATCATTTATTTCAGTCACACAACAAGTTTTACCCAAAGCGGATATGTATATGGACCCAAGATGGTGCAATATCAATATAATAAAATGATTTGACTTAAATGTCAATTTTAAATCCTTATTTTCAATATCTAAGTCATCTAATAAAACATCATTCCTATGTGGATAAATGAGTATATAAAATATTCTTAATTTCTAATACGTTAGTGGGTGGATCTAAGCAATTCTTATAATTTGCTCATGAATATATAGTATATTTGCTTTAAACGTGGCCCATGTAATACTCTGATTGGGATGATTGTTGGTACCACAACAAAACAAATTATGTTTCAAGTCATATGACTTGGAGGATTTTACTTCTATGATTGAGGTGACCTCATTTGCAACCAGCAGCTTCCTAACTTGCGCTTGCACCCTAGCATGTCTCTCACACACCTGTATATATAGGATAACAATATATTATATATATATATTTATATATTTAAACTTCTTTTGTCATTTTATGCTGTCCAACATGTATTCAGTTCGTGTATCAAATTTACCAATTTTGGATTTTTATACATATTTTTTCACAAAATTTATTTACCAATTTTCATGTGTGGGGCAAAGTGACATCAGTGAAAATTTTTTATTTTTGAAAATTTGTAAAATATATACAAGAATTCAAAGCAGTAAAATTTAGTATATGAACTAAATACATGTGGACCTGCATAAAAATGAGAAAAAAGAAGGTTAAAAAATATATAAAATACACGGGTAGTTCTTCAATACAACCGATTGTAATATACAACCGGTTGTGTTGGTTATTTTTTTGATGTTTTCTTTTAAATCCAGCCATCAATCATATTTTACTCCATTTATATTTGCATGACACGAAAAATCATGTTATTTGGACTCGTAAATACTCCACAACAAGTGTAAACGCATGAGGTTGTTTTTAATTATACTGTTTAAGATTATTAATTATAAATATTTTCAATTCACTTATTTTTTGTACATAGGCTAAATAAATAGCATATCAGTTTCCAATCAAAAGTTATTTTTTTACATCATAATTATGTGCGTATTAAATTATATTTTTGAACAACAACATAAAAAAAACAAAAAAAAAAAAAAAAACCATTCACATACCCCCTATTGTACAAACATTTGTTTTAAGTCATTCCCTCATAGATTTATGTATGAATGTATTTTAAAATCATATAATGGCTGATGATTCTTGATATTATCCTGTGTTGCTTATGTCATTACTTGATGTATTTTCCAAGATTGTCTTTCCCGTGTTCACATCTTCTTCAAGTAATGCATGGTGTTGGATGCCCTTGCAAGACCAGGCTGGTTTTGTTCCGAGATCTGTTTTCCTCTTTCCGTTATTTGAAGGGAGTTCTTATTATTGATTGAACAACAGTTTTGGTTTTGGGTTTAGTGATTAACTAGTTGTGTGAACTGTGAACTAGCTGATTAATCCTTTCAACTGGTGGAGGGCTGGTTGACATTCATAGCGGAAAACTTTATAATCTTAAACAAGGTTCTCCTTAGTAAATAAAAAGAAAATTTTTTCCTCTTTTAAATGATGCATGGTGTTGGAGGCCCTCGCAAGATCAGGCTGGTTTTGTTCTGAGAAGTATTTTCCTCTTTCCGTTATTTTAAGGGAGCTCTTATTATTGAGTAAACAACAGTTTTGGTTTTGGGTTTAGTGGTTAACTAGTTGTGTGAACTATGAACTAGCTGGTTAATCCTTTCAACTGGTGGAGTGCTGGTTAACGTTTTGTTTGGGGAAGGAAAAATCTTCTAGGAGGAGACATTTTGTGCCAAAAGTTAGTATCAGGTGTATTGTGTTTGACTTCAAAGGTCTTACTATTTTTAAGGTTAGACTATGGGAGGATTCTTTTGATTACTTGTTTTGGAAGAACCTTTCGTTTTTTTACTGTCATTTACTTAAATGTGTTAATGGGAATTGTTTAGTAGAACCTCTCATCAAATCAGTTCATTGACTGATTTGGTTTGAATCAGTTCAAATCAGTTTGAAAATGTGGACCTGCATAATATGGTACTGCACAATCAACTCCACCACACGCACATGCACACACATAGGCACACTTATGATCTTTGCAACTCTAGATTAGACTTAATTGTAATTTGTTAGGTTACCTTGTATTGGTCAAATTGACTGATTATTTTATTTGTTATCCTCAACGTCACCAATACTTATTGCTTCAAAGTCAAGTAATTTTTGCTTGTTTGGAGCATCCACATTTCGTATCAAGGTTTGGATAGTTATTTGACTGAATGTTGGGTAAGCATCCGCGGTATTGTTTTGCATATGAGATTTGTCTTTTTATCAAGTATTTTTGAAAAAAAAAACATGAAAAAGAAGAAAAAGAGGAGTGAGAAAGTGGGAACTGTCTTTTGCCTGTTGATTTATTTGTGTGGCTTAATTCAAGTACCTTATACTTATTTGCTTCAGCTTGTGATTGGGTATCCACAATGCGGTTTTGCAGATTTTAAAGTATGCAGAAGGCCTTTGCTGGGTCATGAGATATTACTATCAGGGTGTCTGCTCTTGGCTATGGTTAGTTCAATTCGCAAGGGTGAAAATACGCCTATTGATATTTCAATTGGGTTTCTTTATTTATTTTGCAATATTTTTCTATGTTTTACCTTTCATAATTGGTGTGAGTTATGGTGATTACATATGTTTTATTACTATAGTTATTGTTTTGAGTGTGTATCCTTATGATGATTATATTGAGATTCAGTAAACAAAGGTATCAACCTTTGGCTTCTTTTCCTGTTTGTGTCAGGTTCTACCCATATCATTATGCTCCATTTGCATCTGATCTTAAAGATCTGATGGATCTGGAAATTACATTCTTCTTGGGCAAGCCTTTTAAACCCTTTGATCAACTAATGGGAACACTTCCAGCTGCAAGGTCTGTGTAATTTTCTTATTGGAATCTTCCATTATTACAGTACTGTTGTTTCTGCAAATGAGTACAGCATCTCACAAGTACCTTAAATAACAGTGTTCTAGTATATTTGATTGTCGTGAACCTTGCTTGTGATTGCAGTTCAACTGCCTTACCAGAGCATTACAGGACATTGATGGCTGATCCAGCATCACCTTTAAGTTCCTTTTATCCTTTAGGTAGATTTAATCTTGTGTTAAAATTCTATAGATGACAGGAAATTTTTTTTTGTTGTTTTTGTCTAAGATTAAATATTGTTTGCTGATGAAGTCTGGCTCTACTTTTGTGTGGACAGATTTTGAGATTGATATGAATGGTAAACGCTTTGCATGGCAGGTACTAATTTCGTCCCATGTTTGGGGCACATTGCTCATCTTCAATTTTTTTTTTTTTTTTTGAGGTGATTTTCATATCATGCGACTTGTGACATGCTTGGCAATATGTCTGAATTGTGATAACACAGGGCGTTGCAAAATTGCCATTTATTGATGAGAGGCGACTTCTTGCTGAAACAAAGAAGCTGGAGGGAACTTTAACTGTATGGATGATGGGGTTCTAGTGTTTGATTTCCTTTTATTATTTTACTTTATGCAAACCTTTGATTTTGAATGGGCTATCTGCAATTTTTTTCCTCAGGAAGAAGAGAGGGCGAGAAATGATGTGATGTTTGATTTGCTTTATGTACATGACGGTCATCCTTTGTCTAAACAAATTATCTCACTCATCCATTTTCGCTACCAATCAGCCATACAAGGAGAATATAAATTAGAAATTGATCCAATTATCAGGTTATTTAACATGATTTATGGTGTTTATCCTTTGTTACCATATATACTCGTTTAACAGATGGTTATCTTCTCTGCTACTTGCATCAGTGGTGGAATGAATGGATTCCTTGAGTTAAGTGAGAGGAATGATTACAGAAGAGCAATCCCTTCACCAGTAAAGGGGTTGGAAAGCATTGACAACAACCGTGTACTGTGAGTTGTCTAGTCTTCTGACTTGTATTTTTTCTTGTGGCTTGAGGTTATTGTTTTGAAACATGCATTTTTGTTTTGCAGAAATGCCACTTATAAGAATCCTCAACACCACATGCACATTCCAGAACCTCCCGAAGGTGTCATCATGCCAACAAAGGTATTTCAAGACACAAGCAAGCACTGTCTTACCTCACCTTATGCAGTAGTAGAAATTTATACAAATGTGATGGCAGTGGAAGAAAGAAATATTCTATCGTAGTTGATAGGGGATATTGCAGAGGGAAGATTAGATAAGGGGAAAAGATGCAGAAAAAGACAACAAAATAAATATCAATTCCAACTCATCAATAAAATTGAAACACTAGGGTTTTGTTTTGGGAGAGGGAAAAAAAGAAGTGTAAAGTGGAATTCAAAGATGAGATAAAAATGAGAGAAATGATGTGACAAGATAGGGATTAATAATTGAAAATAAGGTCCAGATCAAAAAAATAATTGAAAATAAGGTAAAGAGGTATTTGTGCTTATGCCTATGATTTTTTGCACAAATTGCATTGATGCCTATTATATGGAACTTATTGCAAATATGCTTACGAATTTTCAAATTGTTCGCATTCATGCCTATGGCAAGTGCCAATCTCTTGATTTTTGAGAAAACCGAGATGCTTTTTGATGAATCGAAATCACACATTGTGTTTAATGATATGAATTTAGTTAGTGTACTAAAAGTCACCTTGATTGAATACCTTAGTGAGCCCTAATAAATATAAATTATTTTAAATTTGATTATAGCCCACCAAGTATCCAATCAAGGTAATTTTTGGTATATAAATTAAATTTGCATTAATAAACAAAATAGATGGTTTGGATTTATAAAAATGCATCCTAGTTTTTTTTTTAAAAAAAAACTAAGAAGTTCATACTTGTTATAGACATAACTGCAAATATTTAAAAAATTCATAGGCATATTCGTAATGACTTTCCAGAACATAGGTATGAACATAATTTGTTTAAAAAATCATAGGTGCAGGTATCTCTAAAGTAAATCAAGATAGAAACACCCGGCCGTATTTAACTCATTTTTTAATTTTTTTGAAAATTATTTTATACAACTGCTAATCTAAGTGTATTTAATATGTGTATCAAGTTTTATCATTTTTGGAGATTTGTACATTTATTTTTTGTGAATTATGAAAATGCCACTGATTTTAAAAAATCTACAAAAAAATCTACAAATCTCCAAAAATAGTAAAAGTTGATACACATTAAATACACTTAGATTAGTAGTATAAAACAAAATTTCAAAAAAAAAAAAGAAAACGAGTTTTTGCATCCGGTTGCACTGAAGCTAAATGCCTGGGTACACTAGATCACCAGTCTGTTAGTTATCTCAGTTTCATTTTTAAGATCTAATGGTCAAATAACTTCCTTAAAATATTAGAGTTCTCTTGATTTTCACATGCATTTAATCTTTTTGATTCCTAACAATACTTATCCCTTGATTTGAACATCATGATGATCCATTAGAAGATGTATAAGATTGTTAACCCAAAATTGCAGAACTTGATATGTGTGTGTGTGTGTATATATATATATATATTCATACTTGTTTATGCGTTGCCATCATTCTTAAAACTTCTTCACAAGACTATGTGCTTAAAAGATGATAATTTTGAGTAATATTAAGATCCTACTTAGTCGGTGGCATGTATTCAATATGTTCCCAAGTATGACTTTCCAATGACAACTTCAAGAAATTACTAAAATATTTCTCCTCAACTAAGGAAACTGAAGGAAGAAGTCCTAAAAGTGAGTTTTGAATAGATAGAGGACATTGATGTTTTTTGTGGTAATGCTTCTTCAAAATCGTCCATTTTGTGACTTGCACTGAAGCAATGAAATTAAAATATGATATTAGAATCTCTTTCCAACTTTGAAAATTAAAAAATTTCAATATAATTTCATTTTTTGTTTTCTTTGTTTTAGTAATGTTATTGGTAATTCTTTTCTTTCTTGTATCTTTTTGTTTTTATTCCAAGATTTGGTAATTCTTATGTTCTATTGGTTAAAATGTAGACTTTAAAGCCTTATGATATAAAACCTTTCCCCGTGCTATGGCACGAAGACAATGGTGGAAGGCGTCAACAAGCCAAAGACAGGTACTGTTTCTTCCTATCTATATTTGTCAGTCTTAAGGTAGCAGCATGTTTCTGTCTTCTGATTTTTGAAGGAAATGAAGCTCCGTGTGCCTGGGATTCAATTCAATCAGTCACGATCTATGTTTATCCAACTTGGTTTACAGGATGCCTGTCCATTTTTACTGTCAGATTTTTTTTTTTCTGGCTTTTTCTTCCACTCGTATGGAAGTTCATATTTATTTTGTTCTTCAGGTTGTTTTACTGTTAGTTTCAGAAACAGATGATTATCTCTTCCTTTTTTTGGTTCAGGCCTCAAGTGCAAGGTGCAATCTCTGGCCCCATGCTAGGAGAAGCTGCTCATCGGCTGCTCAGAAACTCTCTACAGGTTAAGTCTAATCACAATGTCGGATTGCTTGACTCACCTTATCAGAATGTCTCAAACAGCACGATCAACAAGCCTCGACCTGCTGGTCCGTCTGGATATGAGGGTGGATTTACTTCAGATCCAAACTATTATTCCCATGGAAATCAACACCATGGCCGAGGTATGATTCACCCTTCAAGGTTAGCTCCTTCCTCCCATGAGTTTCAAGGAAGCAGACCAAGTTTGAGGCAAGAGAGGTTAGCTCAAGAGCAAATCCATGACATGCGTGGGGGGATGCTGAATTTGACATTTGAAAATGGTCCAAGATCCCATCAGCAACAGCAATATGGATTGATGCCAAGGATGCCAAACGCTGGCCCCATGCAGCACCCACACCAGCATGTACGAAACGCTTCACCTCCACCGTGGCCGCCTACCAATTGGATTGATAAACCAGTGAGTGGAAATATGGGAAATTATTATTGGCAAGAATCTGCACTCCCTGGTGGGTACGAAAAACAGGCGAGAAAGGTGTATCAGCCTAGAACTCGTCCGCCGTAATATATTGCAGATTATGGTTACCATTAGTGAGTTTTGTATCATGGCTTTCTTCCTTATTTTGTTGTTATTTTTTCACACCTACAAGC
The DNA here is from genome assembly GCA_030490835.1 of Annona cherimola. Classification (NCBI taxonomy): domain Eukaryota; kingdom Viridiplantae; phylum Streptophyta; class Magnoliopsida; order Magnoliales; family Annonaceae; genus Annona; species Annona cherimola. The sequence continues at coordinate 4,662,886 of CM059974.1, forward strand.
TAACGAGGAGACTGTAAAATTAGGGAGCTGTATTTTCTTGGGAATTAGATCTCATGTGCATAAGGCTGATCATTTAGAATCAATGCAATGTCATTGTAGTCCCTTAAATAAGGGACACTGTATTTCCATTTTGTCTTTTCAGCAATACATACAGCAGTCGTTAATTCTTTCTTCTTTGTTCCTTGTTTCAATGCTGTTAAAAGTTATGTTGGATCCCAGGTACTATAGTTGGATCTTTGTAGCGAGGGTGTAGTCTCTATTGGCTCTTGGAAGCAGACTCTTGTTTTGATCTGCCATATTGATCTTGGTTGATATGTCTGTGCCGACTAGCTTCTATTATTCTATGTAATCCATTCTATTTTTAAAATTTTGATGAATGATGGAAAATTTACTTTATTTATTGTATTTAGAATCATTTATATTATCATGGAAACCCTCTTATTTGTTTAATATAATTGTTCATGGGTTTCATCTATGAACATATAAAATCAACATGATAAAATAATTAATAATAAATATCAATTTTAAGTTATATTTTCAACATTTAAACGGTCTAAATTATCATTTTTATGTGGGTAAATAATTCTACAAAGTATTATTACATTCTAAAATATATGTGAATGTATCTAAGTATTTTTGTTAATTTACACATAAATATACTTATTTTTGAGCAAATGTGACTCGTGCATATATATTTGATTTGGGGCATGTTTTGCAAAGGCTAAAACTTCTCAAATCAAAATTTTGTTTACTCACAACTATCTTATTTTTTAATTTTTCTTCATATCTTTATAAAATTGTTAATTTAAGTGTATTTAACATGTGTATCAAGTTTTATCTTTTTTGAAAATTTGTAGATATTGTTTATTTTTGAAAATCAGTAATAATTTTAATAAAATTATTATTAATTTTTAAAAAAAATATCTAAAAATTTCAAAAATTGTAAATTTTGGTACACATGTTAAATATACTTAGATTAATAATTTTATAAAGAAGTTTCAAAAAATAAAAAATGGGTTAAAGCACCCATCTATTTTGTCTTTGTTCTCTTCATGCTTCATAATTACCTTTATTATATAACATAATTTTGTTCCATTTCAGAAGTTTTTGCGCTAAAATTTTTTTATCCAAAAATTTATCATTTCTTGAACATGCTCTTGAATGAAATTTAGTCTTTTAACTAAACAAATAATGCTAAATATAATGAATAGATTGAATTTTTCATTAAACAAAAATTTAAAAAATTAAAGAGGTTACGTAGACTACGCTCGGCTGTTATGTAACATAGCTCGTGTGCATGTATTTGTGATTGTGTGCAGGCAAAGCCACCAGCACACGGTGGTACTGCTCTATTTCTTTGTTTAGGCCGGTTTTGTATTCCAGTTAGATCGGTCATCAATGATGCTTGCATTATTCGTGTTTATGCATTTTGCAGATAATTTGTCGGGACTACCGATACGAATTATGGTTATAGGTGTATTTAAGCACTTATGGTGGGGCAAAGACTCAATGCAGCCGGTTTGCATAGACTATCCATGCGCGCTTGTTTTTTCATTTTAATATATATATATATATATATATATATATATATATATATATATATATATATATATATATATATATATATATATATAATATGAGAACCGATCGTGTGCAGTCCGCTGTAAAATGGACCCCACACATATTAGATTGTAATGAAATTTTATACACTCGTTTATCCATATATAAATCATACTTTAGACGGTTTAGATGTTGAAAAAACCATTTTAAACTTGATATTTACATTAAACTATTTTATTACGTTGATTTTGCACCATTTTAAGATGGGGACTGCACACATGTTGGATTTGGATGAAAATTGGTATACTATTAAAGTGAACAATTCTAAATACAATGGGTGGGGTGGATTTTCCATTTATGATCAGGTGGGGCCCACAGTGCATGGACTGCAACGTGCAGTCGCATGCACTGGAATAAATCCCTATATATATATATTTACCCAAATCTAAACCATTTATCATGGTTATATATGTTCATTTACTTTAGAACATACGTCTGAAGATGACCTGAGGGCAGAGGATGAGATAAGATTTTTCATTTTTCAATTTTCAATATCCTTATTTTTTACATTTTCGATGCTGCCACTTTCATTCCGATCCACGACATTCCAATACCCAACCTGTTCTCATCCAGTCTCCCCATCATGTCTTCTTGTTCCTCCCTCTTCCATTGTCCCGAAAGCCATCGAAATGATTCCGAAAATCGCATATATTGGAAACAAATGGCTTATGACTCCATGCAGCCTCGCTGATCGAATCATTACCGATTAAAAAAAAAAAAAAAAAAGAAGAAGATGTGCAGCAGGCTTTATTTTATCATTGCCGCTGGTGGTATCCGGCTGTTGGATCGATGGTGTCTCTACCACTGTTTTAAGAACTGAACCTGGTGGTTGGATTGGCACGTCACTGTTCACCGGTCTTTCTGATTCAACCGCACCGGTTCGCAACAGTTGAATTGGAAACAGGAACCGGCCAAGAAAACGGTTCATGGCTTTGGTCTGTACTTGCAACCCGATCATTGAAGAATGAAGATGGATCCCTGTCCTTGGGTAATCCATTCGGTCATTACCAAGTCGGATTTATGGGAGTTGACGCATTTTAGGCTAATTTGGAGTACAGTTCGTTGACGATTATCCCATAAGCCTTTACGTTATTCGGTAACTTGTTTAACTGCTGTGCAACGTAGAACTATAAATTTTAGAGTTTGTAGGTGCGCTATATACTTCACATAACTCTTATTGGTACAAGGATGCAAATTTTCCAGGATATGACACGGTGGGAATTTCAATAGAACTGCATGGGGATACAAAAATTTCTTGATAAAGAAGATTTAAAAAAGTAGCCTAATTATATACATCATTCAATTATTTTCATAAATACGTTTTACTAAGTGTATTTAATTTATATACTAAGTTTGACTATTTTATAATATTTTTATACGTTTATTTTTAATTTTTTAAAAATCATCAACTTCAAAGGCCATTTAAGTCATTTTCGTCTCTTAAACACTTCGTTTTTAAAAAATCAAAAAAAAATATATAAAAATAGTATAAAACAGTACAATTAATTATAAAGAATGAATAAATAATGTATTTTAACCTAAAATATATCATGGAGCTTGATTATATACACCATGATGTATTTTAGGTTAAAATATATCATTCATTGATATTTATAATTAATTATATTTTTAAAATTTTCTCTATAAATATGTTTTTCTATGTATTTAATTCGTATACTAAGTTTTATTATTTTATAATCATTTTACATATTTATTTTTATTTTAAACAAATTTTAAGGGATGGCAAATAACTTAAATGCTCCTAAGTTGATGATTTTAAAAATAAAAAATAAATATGTAAAAGTATTATAAAATGACAAAATTTGGTATATGAATTAAATATATTTAGTAAAATATATTTATGAAGAAAAATTAAAAAATAACTAATTATAAAAATAATTGAATAATATTTTTAGCCTAAAATATATTATGACATATATAATCGGGCTCTATAAATATATGAATATGATTTAGGACATGTATGTATTGAGTCATGGAGGCGTTTCGAGCCATTATAAGATGAGTTTTAATTATGTTAAGATTAAAATTTGAAAATAGAATATGCTTTTTAGAATGCTTGGAATAATCTTGCAATATGCGCAATTAATAAAAATAGACTCTTTGAGATGTGTTTAATTTTGAATTAAGAATGGTTTATTTATTTATGATTATCTTGAGTGGATTAACATGATTGAATTAGGATTTTTTTTCAAAATTCGTATTTTGCAAAAAGCTGGAGAAATGTCAACCTGTTGGTCCAAAATTTTTATTGTCTCAACTATAACAGCAAAGACTTTTTTTTTATAGAAAAGGTTAACCTTTTAGAAGTGGTAGAAATACAGATTTTGAAAAGTTTGGATTTTTATAAAGACCTCTTGGGCAATCTTTTAGGCCACGTTTCAAATGTTAAAAAGGCTTTAAAAGAAGGATGTGTGAGAGCTCAACATTGAAGAAAACCTCACCAATTACCCAAGAGTAAAGAATTTAAGTTTGCTCATTCGTGAAGAACACTCTTAAAAAACGTTGTCATCTCTCAAATGAAGTTGTTGTGGTGATTCAAATGTTGAATATGCTACTCTTGTAGATGTATTAAACTGGTTTGCTTTTTATTTAAAATTTTATTCTTTATATTACCTTCGAGTTGATGGTGATCAAACTAAAAGTAAATGAATCAAAGTATTGATTACTCCACAAGCTCACCTAGAGCTTAGTACCAATCCACAAAACAGTTGAACAAATTATACTACTGTAATTTATGTATTAAATTTAACTAGTGAAACCTAAATTGTCATACTTGGATAGTAGAGTGGAATAAAGAGATCCGAACCACTATATATGTTCTTATCTTTGTGGTTTGTATTTTTTGCTTGATTCACATTACTTTACCAAAGTTATTTGAGTAGTCATCACATAGAACCAATCATTTATATATATATACAATTAACCTATCTATTTTAATTTTATTCTCTTTACTTTTCATCATTTTTCCTATTATATCACATTATTTTCTTCTATTTTAAAAAGTTTTATACCAAAAACTTTTCATTTAAAATTTTTATTACTTCTTAAACATATCATAAGAGATGTTTTAAAACATCCAAGATCATTAAATTCATATGTTCTTATTTCCAAGATACCTTTTTCTCATTGAATTTTTCAGAGCTTAAATGATGTAAGGATGATATGAATATTTAGGTTGGTAGGGTAATGAGAATGGCCAAAAGCATATTAGGATCATGAAAAGTTGTGTTGGAAACCAAAAAAAAAAAAGTGATTTGTGATTTTTAAAAAATGAAAAAATATTTTTGAAAAATGTAAACTTCAAATTCAATATTACCTTGTTGGAGCTATGAAAAAAGGTATAATTTTTTTCTTATTTTTATGGTATGTTTGAGAAATGATAAAATTTATGAATGAAAAGTTTTTGGTTAAAAGTTATCAAAATGAAAGAAAATAATGTGATATGATAAGAGTAATGATGATAAATAAAAAGAATAAATTTAAGGCAAAATGATTTCTTATAGTTGATCATAAGACATAGATCAGTGCGTTCAAAACATGAGCCATTCGATATTGCGGAAATAATAACAAGCCGTTTAAGTGAGGTGGTGTTAAACAGAATGAGGAGTAAAAAGTAAAAAAAAAAAACATGTCTGTTTGGGCTTATTTGAAAATTGTACATGAAAATAAGCTGATTTTGGAGATTGCGAACTCCATTTTCCCGCCTCTATGCCTAGAATGCAGGTCTCCTTCTTTGTTGTCTCCAGAATATGGTGCTACTGTTGTTGTCATTGCTGATTGCAACATTGATTTCTCATACAAACATTGTTGCCGACATCAAGGTAGGCTTCTCCAAACAGTGTTGTCATCAACCAAAAACCCATTTCATTAAATCCATGATAAGGGAGTTCTCCTATTGCTTTCGGGTCAGGCGTGTTTCTAACCAGCTCACTTGTATGGCCTCCTCACCCAGCTCTATGAATAAGCCTCTCCTTTTACTAGATGAGTGATTATTTATGGTAATGTCAAAAAATTTGCACTAATTTTCTGCTAATTCAAACCTCTGCCAATGCCAAAATCAGAGGATTCAACAAAAGAGAAAACAACAATCACATTAATTTACAAGATCGAGATACTAAGTCGATTACTGTAGAGGCTCCATTGACGGGTTTTGGTGGCGGGCATCCAGAAGTATTGTCCTCAGCTCGAGGTTCAGTTGCGATGGATGCCACAATGCTCCTCTACCTTCATCCTCTTTCTCTCATTCCAAGAATGAGCAGTGATGTTCTTTTGTTTACATCGAAGGCCTCATTAGCTACTAATATGTGAGGAAGGAGTTTTATCTCACAATAGAAAAGCTAAGTGGTGGTGTCCATTGCTAGAACACAATAGTTCCTCAACTCCTTTCGAAATCACTAGAATATGTACAAGGAAGGAGGTTAGAACCCATGGAAGTTGGCACTGGGGAGGGCGACGACATAGGGCAACAACGGAGGTACAAGTAGGAAGATGCAATGAGAAGGAGTGAGGGACGCGACGATGCAATGGTTGATAGAGATGGAGCAAGGGAAATGGAAGAAGAGGAGTCGTGTGAAGTAAGGTTTCAAAAATGGCAAATATGAGGGTGCAATGGCGAAAACCAAGCCATTGGAATTTTAAACAAAAAACCCAAATTGCATATTATTTTTTTCAAAAGCACCTAAATGATCGAATGGTCCTCATTAAACCAGCTCAAACGAACACTTTAGATTTTGACCGCACCAATGCTATTCTTACAGTCAAGCGCAATGAATCGGGGTCTAAATTTAAAATAAATAAGTTAGTTATATAAATGGTTGCTTGAAAATGATTGAAAAAAGATAATTTATATTGGAAGATGTGAAAAAATAATTAAAAAACTTAAATAGTTGTGGGTAGTGAAAAATTTTGAAATAAAAGTTTTACTAAAAGCTAAACATGGAGAATGTTTGAATGCACCTTGATACATTAAAATTTCAATGCATTAAGGTGCAAAACTTTATTTTTTAATATATTTTTTGAAATTTTTTATAAGATTGTTAATTTAGGTGTATTTAATTTATAAGTCAAAATTTACCATTTTTGAATATATAGAAATATTTTAAGTAACCTTGTTTTTAAAAAAATAAAAAATATATATTTATATATCTCAAAAATTAGTAAAACTTAATACATAAGCTAAATACACCTAAGTTATCAATCTTACAAATATATAAAAAAATAGAAATTTGCACGCTAAACACACCCTTAAATTCTCATCCTACTTCCTCACCCTAGCTGAGATTCTTGGATCCAAGGCCCTTGCTCAGGCCGCATGAAAATTTTGGTGCGCATTGAAAGCCTGAAAATACGTTGCAGAGCAGCGTGTTCTTAAAAGCGGAAGCCAAGAAATGGTGGGTTTCGGGCATCGCCGGGCCGAGTCAGAACTTCACTCCCGTCCCTTACTTTTGTCAGACTCGCACTCCACGTGTCACTCTAAGATCACTCCACGTCTATGTCTATGCATCCCGATCCCCTCCTTCCCGCTTTTTATCCCGAAACACCATCCGACACTGCCTTTCCCTTTCCCTTTCCCTTTCCCTTCTGCTTCCCTCCGCCTCTTAGGGTTTGGGTTTGGATTTCATCCTTTCTTCCTTCGCGGCTGAGAAGACAAGCAGACAGATCGCTGGAAGCAGCGACAGATCTGGCTGGAGAGACGATGATGGGGTCGTCAGTGACGGCCACGATCAACTCCACCTTCCAGGACCTGGAGAAGCAATCCACCCTCATCACCACCTGCACTCTCCTCTGGAAGGATCTCTCTGCCCATTTCTCCAACCTCGAACAATCCCTCCTCTCCAAATCTCAATCTCTCCATCACAAATTTCTCGCCCTCGACGACACCACCAAGCAATCCCTCCAAATCCTCTCCCAGCGCGAGCTGTCCATCGGCCCTGCGGTCGACGCCGCCCTCTCCAAAGTCGACGAGCGCAAAGAAGCCGCTCTCCAAGTCCTCGCGGCCTCCGGTTCCAATTCTAATTCCCCTAAGCACGATGCCTCTGCTGACACCGAGGCCAACTTGCTCAAGCTCCTCCAGTCCTTCTGCACCAAGATGGACTTCGAGGCCTTCTGGAAGTTCGTTACTGCGCGCAAGAAGGACGTGGACGCTATTCGCCCTTTGATCCCGCCTGCCCTCTCCGACTGCATCGATCCCGCCACGTTCACACTGGAAGCCATCTCCGGTGTCTTCCCTGTTGACAAGCGGGCCAACAAGAACGAGCGCACCAACGAAGTAGGGTGGGCTTGTGTGCTGGTGTTGGAGTCGCTGGTGCCGGTGCTGGCGGACCCTGTTCTTGGGTCGGTGAGGCCGCTTGTGACCCCGAGTGTGCAGGAGCGGGCCAAGGAGATTGCGGGGGTCTGGAAGGAGGGTTTCGATGATAGGGGTGGGGTGGAGAATGTGAAGGCGCCTGACGCGCACACGTTTCTGCAGCATGTTGTTACATTTGGGGTTGTCTGCAAGGAGGATGAGGAGCTTTATAGGAAGCTCGTTGTTGCGTTTGCATGGCGTAAGCAGATGCCAAAGCTTGCAATCTCACTAGGCCTCAAGGATAAGATGGCTGGTATGCTGCTTGATTTCTAATTACTCTCTCCCATTCTCACTGCATGTGCCTAAGCGTGTCACTGGCTGTGTCGCTTCGTCTTGCGTGCATGGGCACGATCTGGCAATCTCCTAGTGCATTAGTAGTATGCATAACATCCACGGATGGAGGCATTATGAGGTTTCATAAGACATGCTAGCTGCAGCTCTAGGAATATTGTCTTGTCTATTTCATTAGTGGCTCGCCTCTGTTATATCTTTTGCGCTACTGGCAGCTAATATGGTGCCTTTGACAAGTTCACAACTTGAAGTAACTTGATTTTGCCGGTACTCATCTATGATTTGTTCAACAGATTCATCAACATTTTTGCGAACTTCGAACTAAAGTTGTTGCAAGTTACGAATACATCCGTGCTTGGTTTTTTATGGAGCGCTAATTCCATATGATCTGGATGAAATTGATTATCCATGCATGAACGAAGTCTTGTTTCTAAGCTGCACTCCGAGCTTTCTGTTCTTTGTTGTTGTTCCCCTCTCCTGCTGCGCTTCTAGAAATTCTCAGGGGTTCTTAGTTTGGAAATTAATGGATAAGATTCATAATGTTGTGTTGCCTAATGTATAAATTCTATGATGTGGTACGGTTATTAATAGTTAGTAGGCTCTAATGTTGATAGTAGTGGAAATTGCCTCCATTAGATCCGTTGTTTGCTAAATCGCTTCATATTTTTAATCTGAATATTTGCATCAATATTTTCTCTTTTGAAGCAAAGGAATTTCTCTGATTATTTGATGGCCCTAGGCACGTTCTTATTGGCTGGCTTCTTTTTTAATCTATTACTATAGCATTATGTTTGCAACATATTGGGTTGTGTTTCTGCATAGGCTTAAACTTAAATGAATACATTTTTGCATACGTTCATCCATTGAGTAGTCCACATGTGAGCATCTTTTGAATTTAATAACCAATTTAATAACCATTTTTCAGGACACGTTTTAGTAAATCATAGGGTATGCCATATGCTGCTAACTGTTGGAATTGCAGATAGCTTGTAAGCACCTTTACTTTCAGATAATTTGTCTTTGGGTTTTATTTGAAATTTATAGCTCAGTGTTGGAGCAGAAAATAGCATAAAAAACACCCACCCTAATTTAGGTTGGATTGGTAAACCTGAATGCATGCTGAAGCCACCAGCCACACCATCCTTATTGGGACTTGAGGTGATTGGTGTCGAATTTTTCTTCCTTGTCGAAGGCTGTGATAGCTCTCTGATTATCAAGATGGGAGAAAGGTTGGTAAAGTTATTCTGTTAACAGTTCCCATTTCTTTATGTGATTTGCCCTTCAAATAATGTGCGGACCTTACTTTTTGCAATCTGGCCTTTCAGCTTGCTTGCGTACCATAGTGAAATATTGTTATATATTCCTGTTGTCACTAACCTTCTTTACCGGAAAATACCATCCATCATATTTCATTGATCTTTCCCTATTTACTGTGGACCAGTTATGTAGCTTCTACAATCTGCAAAAAGGATTGTATGCGATTTGGTGAGGATGGACTTATGGTCTTGTCCACCAAAAGATGGATGCCCCTTTGTGTAGTATCACATCCCGGAGTGTGGGTCACTGAAAGATAGATTTTTCTTTATACCTTGCGATTTCAAGAAATGCTTGTTTATTTGGCAGAGCATTGTTATGTGATGTATCTGGAAGTCTGATTCTGTTGATTCCAACTCCAAGAAATGCTTGTCTGACTGATTTTCTTGCAGATATAATTGAGGAATTAATAAGTAAGGGGCAGCAGGTGGAAGCTGTGCATTTCACCTATGAAGCAGGCCTTGTTGACAAGTTCCCCCCTGTTCCTCTGCTGAAAGCCTATTTGAATGATTTGAAGACAACATCTAATTCTCCAGAGGATCGTAATAATTCAGGTCGAGCTGCGGTGAGTCAAATTTCATCTCTGTTTTACATTTTTCATTTATCTAAATAAGTAAATTGATATGAATATATTGTACGAAGTTACTACTACTATTACTATTATTATTACTATTACTATTATGATGATGATGATGATAATGATGTTTCCCTCAAAGTGGAATGTCATAAAATTCAATAAGGTTAATGGCTGATGTAACAGCATCCCAAGGAGCTGTTCTGGTTCGGCCTTGTATGGTCATACCATCATTGGCAATTTTTTGGTTGTGTAAAAAATCGCTGGCTGGTTATTATTTGTCTACATCACTGGTTGAAAGCCAGCCTGATGGGTGCTACTATGAAAAGTCATGCACATTTATTAGAACTTGATGCGCATAATACAACAATGGGCAGAGACACAAAAATAAAGGTGATGGTGTACCTTTTCTGTATCTTCCAAAATTGGTGCACACTTTTCCTTCAATTGACTTACTGAGTTGTGTTTTGATAATCAAAGTGCCTTTACTGAAGCTTGGAAACAGTTTATAATGAACTTTTGTCATTAATAGATTGTGGGAGGCCATACACGTAAAAATTGAGGCTGAAAGTTAGGCTCCTGGGCCTGTGATAGCCAGCCCAAAAGTTCTGTTTTTCTTTTCATATGGGTATTATATTTAAAGGCTAGGAATGTGCCACAGCATTTAGCAATGATTGTGACTTTTCTATACAAGGGCAAAATAAACATAATCTCAGCACATGGCTGAATGCTGAAGTATTTCAATGTTCCTCCATTTGCATGTGAAAGCATTCTGCAGTTCATTGGTTGCTTTGTTTGTTAACTGTCTGCCATATCTTTCTTCCTTTTGTGTTTTTTCCCCCACCTCCTCATTTGTTTCTTTTTTTTTTTTAAAAAAAATGGGAAGTATATTGAGAGTCTTTTAACTCTTATTCCCTCAGTACTTAATCTAGAAGAAAACCCTAAAGAAATCTACTTTACTACAAAGCATTCAAACCATCCCAACCTTTTACCGAATCTGTTTCTTCGAAACTATTGTACCATTAAAAACAAGAATCAAGAGGTCGGTAAGATCTGGTGAGAAGGATCTTCGGCTAAATTTCACGAACATCCAGATCTGACCTTATGAAAAATCATAAATTTCTGTTTTCATGTTCAAATGACCATGAACTTTACATAGAAGTGGAGCCCTGTGTGTGTGTGTGTGTGTGTGTATTCTCGAATGATTTCACTATTCAAGACAAGTCTGAAGAATGCTGGTTGGGTTGGAGAAGCGTCTTTGTATAAAATTTCAGAAGCAGTGGAGCCAAGGCATTGGAGAAACCGTGGCTTCTTTCATAACCGAGTGGTTATGGAGTTCAGAACTTCACTGTCTTATTTGATGTGTGCTTTCTGGATATGCACTCATGTCCCTCTGTAGCATTGTTCCCTCGAATAATTTTTGCAGATGAACTGGGCAGTGGGAACCTATACCTGTCTCAGGGTTCTTTGCGTTAGAATCCTTTCAGATTTTAGTTGTCTGCATGGGGTGGTTCCATCCATCCAACAATTGTTTGATGGTAATTGTGTTCTTTAAACATAGTAAATAATTCTGTTGTCTTGGTTTCAAGTTTCAGCCTAGCACTAGTTTGTTTATAGATTCCAACCAATTGCAGCACAAGTGCGTACCCAAGTATTGTGTCTTCCATCCATTCCTCAACCTGTCTTTGAGATAATCTTCTGCCATACACTTGTGACTGTGGTCTGTGGAGCGAGACAGGTGCTAGGGCGCATGGTTGGTAGGGTCATTCTCTGGGCTAGTTTGGTCATTGGCTGCTTTGTGTGCAATATGCCAGGAGCACTATCTATTGATGCAAAATGTGTACGGTAGCATGATATATTCTATGGGGATAGTTCAAATTCTAATATTTAGATTCACTTGACCAAATTATATCCATTTACCTGCATTATGTAATGAATGTCAAGTCTTTTTCCAGTATTTGGTTTATAATATGATTAGATGACTCTGATAGAGGTTATAAATGCTTTCAACAAACAATTTTGTATGAGTTGGTAATTCTGGTTGTTAGTGGGCTACTTGATAGTCAATAGGTTTGAAGCCCTGGCTTTTCTTATTAAGGGTGTATTTGGCAATAAGAAAAAAATGTTAAGCTAAAACTTTTCACTCCATAACTACCCTATTTTTGATTATTTTTTCACATTTTCCTATACAACTACTCTATTGTCTAATCATTTCTACACAACCACACATACAACTAACCTATTTATTTTAACTTTATTTTCTTTACTTTTCATCATTACTTCTACCTCGTCACATTATTTTTTTCAAATTTAAAAACTTTTACACCATTAGCTTTTCATGTAAAAGTTTTATCATTTCCTAAACACATCTTAAAATTAGTTTTAGTCCTGCCTAGAAAAGACAGCTATTCCTTGATTGATAGGGATTCAAACTTTGTCTAGGGGGTTTGAGCAACATCTTGCATTTATTATCTTATGGTGGGTTTGTTTCAATATGTTTTTTGAAGAATGCAGTCTCATTTTGAATGATGTCCAAAAGTAGACGCGTCGAACTCTAAATATGTGCAATCACAATTTCATGATTGCTTCGAAATAAAATAATGCCTTCCCATTTGGTCTGATATCTCAGCTATATAGATTTATTCTCATTATTCTCATAGATGTGGAAAATGCTTAATGTCCTTATCTAAATCCAAACCTTTCTAGACTTTCAGGGCATCTGAATTTGTTTAGTTTTCATTATTAAAATTATTGTTCTTTATCTTTATGGACATAACTCTGGAACCAAACCCCTCAACTGCTATCTTCTTTTCGTCTTATTTGCTTGATAATGAATCTGCTTCTTGTGTTGCCTTTGGCGATAAATCACTACAAGGTCTTTATTCAATATCTCCAATCACACTACACGAGCGCTTTTTTTTTTTTTTTTTTGGACAGATACACAAGCGCATTTTGAATCTCTATGAAATTCGTGTTAATTATTGTGAATTTGTTATGCGAACCTGAAATTTCCGTGGTATTGCCTATAAATTTCTGATGAAGAATGAGAATGGGGGTGTTTGATCATGTTCGACTGATATTTAAGTCTAGGAAGTGACCCTTGATTCAGTGCATTAATGGATTAATCTAAATATGATACTTAAGTATAGGCAGCGATTGCAAGGTACAGGTTGAGGAACCCTTGGTATAGCGCATCAATGGATTAATATAAGAAATCCAATCTGTCCATTGTATTTGAAAATATTTGTTTATATAAATGTAATTATTGCATGGCTAAAAGTTTTGATGGTCCATGATTTAATCAGTTAAAAGTTACCATTGTAAGGCTTCAATTGGCTGGGCGGCAGTTGAGTAGAACTTTTATTGGAAAGGAGCTTCAATTTGCTTCCCCTACGCTCTTCTCAAGGCTATTACTTGTCTATTCAAACTGGTTTTCCTGAAGCAATTTTGAAACAGCGCTTCTAGGCCTAGACTGTGTGGTCAACGGGAGCCCATCTCTTTAAAATGTTTACTTTAAGGATGTGTTTGGCTAGCATTAAAACTTTTCAATGTAAACCTTTTCACTCTTCATAACTACCCCTTTTTCAAATCATTTTTTCTGCATCTTTTTATACGGTCATCCTATTTTTCAAACATTTCCACACAACTATTCATACTACTAATCTATCGATTTTTGTTTTTATTCTTTTACTCTTCATCATTACCCTCATCATATCACATCATTTTCTTATATTTCAATGACTTTTACGATAAAATTTTTCTTTAGAAGTTACTTTACTTCCCGAAAACACCCTAAATTGTTTAATTTTGTGACTGACCAAAGCTTTTATCAATGTAATCAACTATATTGCTAGCCAAACAAACATCTTCGAACACAACGAATATATTGACTTTCATAAAACTAATCCAGCTAGGCATTGAACAAAAGGGGTTCAATGAAATTTCCAATGAACTGATCCATTGGATTGGTGCTGTTTTAAGTATTGTTGTGAAATATTTTAGCTGGATCATCCCTTTAACAACAAAAATAGAAAGAAAACAGTTTTTTGACTGGAATGGAAATTTGATGCTGAAGTATTGAAATTACATTCATGCTTTGGTGGTGGTTGTGGCGGAAAGTTTTTGGTAGGTGGTGGATTTGTGCACCTCACCTGAATTGCCAGATCTACCTTCAGTCCTGTTTGCCTATGGACGAAGTTGTATGAATTGTGGAAGGTTTTTATTTATGTGATGAGTGGGTTTCCGTTATTGACGAGGGAGATTTAAATTCAGCTGTTCTATTGATGTTTTCTGCTTGTTCAGAACTTAACGGGACGAGCTCTGAGGTCTGTTATCAAGTGCATTGAGGAGCACAAACTGGAAGATGATTTCCCTCCAGAAGGCCTCAAGAAACGCCTTGAACAGCTGGAGAAGGCAAAAGTTGAGAAGAAAAAGCCAGCAGCAGCAGCAGCTGCTCCTGCAAACAAGCGTACACGTGCTAGCAGTGGTGGACCAATGCCTCCTGCAAAGGCTGGACGCCTGATGAATGCTTACGTATCATCTTTCCCAGCTGGTCCCACATTTGTCCGCTCACCATCAAGCCACTCCCAGTATCCAACTGGTGTGCCAGCTTATGCCTATGATAGGCCTGGGGTTCCTGCCCTGTATGGCAGCAGGAGTCCCCCTGCGGTGAGGGATCATTATTGCTACCCACCACAGGAAGTGCCTCCTCCCACTGTTGGTGGTTCATACCCTGCCCCAGCCATGAACTATCCAGCACCCTATGGAGGCTACGCCAATGGGATAGCTGCTGGGTACCAACAAACATACTACCGGTAGATGTGATGTCTGACGCGGCAAACTCATGAATGCTGATAACTCCACTGATAATGGTTTGACCCCGGGCTCTCATTTACTCCAAAATGGTTTGTTTATAATCAGTTAATCACACTAACTACTTATGGTAGTGATGTGGGCGTGTGTTTTTATTTTGGTTGTTTTTGTTCCTCATGTTGTATTTCTAATTCTAGCACTTGGATGATGTAGAGATGATTACTAAAATATATCCTCGAGACTGTTCTGTAACTTTTCGTAGGCTTAGGTGGTAGCGTAGTTGGAACTGTTTTGTGCAGCTAACTGTGCTTTCCTTCCCATAAACCTTACACTGGATTGACTAAGGCTAAAATTTGCTCCGTTTATTTGCATTTGATGATGTCGCAGATGAGCCGATTTAGGTGGTGGTCGTACCTTAAAACTTTTTGATCATTTTGGGCTGTTCTGTTGGATGAAGGTTTTTCTTCCTTGATCATTTTTTATCTTTTTAAAGCTAGAGTATTTCCAGTTAGCAAATGTATTTTTTATATTTCAAAGATTGTTGAATTAGCTTGTTGGGGAATAGTTTTATTATCATTTTTTTTTGTCAAGGAAATCGGCATGAAGCATCTTGGAGAAGTTGAAAATTCGTAAAGTTTAAGAAGTTAGAAGTTCAACAAGAATGTGATGAATTTACATGCGGGGAGAGTGGTCTCGATTGACGGGGGAAGTGTCAATGTACATAGAGCGTGTCCCCATTTTTTCATTCCATGACTGCCTTTTTACGTCTCTAGAAGTGAAGTTGGGAACGGATTGAAAGTTGTTTTTGATTAGTTCTATTTTTTATTGAAGTTTCTTGTTCGGCTTGTTGGGTGGCGTCCTCGGGGGATATTGGTACCGCTCTTGGTTATTTTTCTTTTCACCTTACGTCTCCAGCATCCTCGATTTCACTAGGCCACTTGACCTTCTTGATCGTTTGGTTGGGTTGGATTTCATCAGTTGCCTTTTGATTACCTGTTTTGGATAGACGTGAGATTCGTGTATTATAATATTATATACACCATATTTTATATTGATTTTGTAAGTAGGTCCGACTACTTAATATTATCAGCTGGGATTGTGCTTAGGCGGGCAATGTGGGCTCATAAAAATTTTTAACTTTAATTCTATTTGTAAAATTTAAACTTTCATTCTATTTATGTAAATAGAGTTTGGGTTGGAATCGAAGTTGAAAAGTTTTTATTTAATGTGTTTGGCATGAATTTAAAATTTTTCACTTGCTGTGACTATTTTATTTTTTAATTATTTTTTAACATTTTCTTATACAATTATATTATTTTTCAATTGTTACTAAACAATGAATCTTTTTTTAATATTTTTCTATACAATTACATTACTTTTCAATTATTACTCTCCAATGACTCATACAACTAGATCTATTTTAGTTTTATGTTCTTTACTCTTCATCACTCTAATCATATCACATCATTTCTTCCATTTTAAAAATTTTTACATAATTTTTTTCAAATGTTTTATCAAATATTAAATACTTCTCCCATTTGAAAAATTTTTACATAAATTTTTTTTCAGAAGTTTTATCAAATATTAAATACATTGTAAATTAAGAATTACAAGTTCAAATTTTTATGTAAATATAAATTGAAAATCATTTAAATGAAATACACAGATTAATTAAATTACAGATAAACATCAATTGAAACATAAATATAAATAATAGAAAGCATATAAATATACATGGACATGGGGTTTGGATTTATGTAACTTACATAAAAGTAGTTTTAGGTAAACTATTTCATTTTCAATGTCTTGTTGCTTGATGGGTAATTCATTCATTAACATCATTTGTTTATTTAGTATACTAAATTCCATTCAAAACAAATGTGCACATATGCAAATGGCCTACATTTGTTGTAAAATAAATATATTGAGTATAAATTATGAAAAATAATTAGATTTTTTACATAGTAACAGATGTGATAATACCTTTTAGAATAATTTATTCACATACTATTAACATTTTATGGTTTACGTGTTTAAAATATAATTTTAAAATTGATATTTAACATTAAACCATTTTATTATGTTGATTTTACATAGTTGTAGATGAGAGATGCACAACAACACTAGAAAAATGAAAGAGTCTGATAAAAATATAAATAGTGTTAAAATAATAGATAAAGTGGATTTTTTTTTATTAGAATTGGAGGGATTAAAATCGAGAAGGGTTACGCTAAAGAGGAGTTTCATAGAACCAATGCTTGATAAATATTATTTAAATTTAATTTATATAATATTATATTAGATATAAATAGGAAAATTGAGCTTTGGTATGTTTTACTCTTAACCCCATTTATAAATCGGGTGGGGTTCTTCGAAAGCATGTCTTTTTGAATAGGTAAAAACATGTTAAGATAAGGTTTATTTTCGAGTTGGGGCTCAAGCTGCAGCCTTGTGTGATGTCATTATTTTTCATAGAATGACATTTGATTAAATGCACATAGGTATGCTTCGCTTTGGTGCACCCATGCGCAAAAAATCTACTTTTAAATTTTTTTAAAAATTTTACTAAAACTGTTAATCTAAATGCATCTAATCTATAAATCAATTTAAAACATTTTTGAAGACTTGTAGATATTTTTTATTTTTTAAAAAAATAGGGATATTTTAGACATTTTCATAATACCCCTGTTTTTTGAAAGATCAAAAAAATATCTACAAGTTTCTAAAAATGGTAAAATTTAATACATATATTAAATATACTTAAATTAATAATTTTATAAAAATTTTTAAAAAATTCTCTGTATTTGGGTGAATGGAAGTTAAGTAAACATGGTGTACAGGGACCAAGCCCGGACGGAATACAGCAGCGCCTTTCTCCACATTCGCTTGGTTGCTGCCCATCTCCGTCGCATGAGTTTAGCTAGAAGGGAGGTTACAACTTGAGCATGCATGGGTTTAGCTAGAAGAAAGTGGGATTTGGGTGTGCAGTGTATCGTGGTGATTGCGTAAAACGAAAACAATTAAAAGTATGTTTGGCACAGACCAATAATAAAAAAAGTATGTTCGGCAATCATGAGAATAAGTCGATTTAAAATTTTTTAATCTGCCAAACGAGGCGTAACCTAGTTGGTAGCAAAACTTTTTAATCTGCCAATCAAGGCATAGTCCGGTTGGCAGCAGCATTGGCAAGGGCGTTGTTTGGACGTGAGTTCGAATTTGGTAATGGAAAGTTTGATCTTTCCTTTCATTCCTAAGATGTATTTGAGAAAAGAAATGATAAAACTTTTATATAAAAATTTATAATGTAAAAGTTTTTAAATTAGGAGAAAATAATGTGATATATAGGGGTCATGATAAGGAATAAAAAGAATAAAATTAAGAGGAGCACACTTCTATAAAAAATTTATGATGCAAAAATTTTTAAATTGGGAGAAAATAATGCGATATATATGGGCAATGATAAGGAAAAAAGAGAATAAAATTAAGAGGAGCATACTTCTATGTATCTGAGTTAGGGTTACCTAGAAATGATTTCATGTAACCCGTTTTATTTTTTTTATGTTGACGATTGATATAAAATCCAATTCATTTATTATGTTTAACATTATTTGTTTAGCCAAAAAATCAAGTTTCATCTAAATCTAATATTCGCATAGGCCACATTTACTCAAAATAAGTACATTCATGTGTAAATTAAGAAAAATGCTTAAATTCATTCTTATATATATTAGAATATAATAATACTTTATAAGATCATCTATCAACTTAGTAATGATATTTTAGACGGTTTAAATGTTAAAAATATAACTAAAAAATTAATATTTAGTATTAAATTAATTTATTATATTGATTTTGCACATTTATAAATGGGTCCATATATAGTGATATTAAACAAATAAAAGAGTTTCCTTATTAATAGAAATAATATTAAATATTTGAGATAAAGTGGATTTTTTTATTAACCATCAAAAAATTAAAAATCGAGGAGGTTATATAGAAGATATGTTTCAGAGAAACGGTTTCCAAGTTAAACCAAATAGGTTAATTGTATGAATAATTGTGTAAAAAAAATTGAAATGTAGGATAGTAGCATAAGAAGATATGAAAAAATAATTAAAGAATAAAGTACTTGTGGAGAGCAAAAAATTTTATATCGAAAAGTTTAAATTAATAAGTTTTAATGTGAAACAAACATGACCTTGTTAAGAGAATTATAAGGGCATTTATGATTGATTTGTAACACAATATGAGAGAAACGTTTATGGATTTTTTTGATAGGCAGTTACAATTATCTCAACGGATATTAGACTTTATGACATTCTAACAAACAACTAATAATATTTTTAATCAGTGGATACTCCCATAAAAATTAAAGGGACTACTGCCGCCAACTAACATTTCAAGTTTTGAACTTGTGTCGGATGGGATATATGCCTGATGAAGTACCATATGCCGCTGGCGTCGTGACAAAGATTTAAGGATCTTGATCATCATTGTAATATGAGCTGGCATGAAATATAATATTGCAATTAAGTATGCATAAAACCTAATCTAAAAATGGTGCAAAATTAATATACTTTAATATTTGATCTTTATATCAATTTTAAGGCTCTTTATACACCTAAACTGTCTACAATAACATTCTCACCGATAAATAATTTTCATAAATTATTATAGGGTTATGATTATTATAATATTATAGGGTTATAATATAAAAAAATTTATTACAGATTCGATACTTGCATAAGCATCAGTTCTTGTTCAAGCTTTACCTTTTCATATAAATTTTTTCCCGGATCAATATGTGTGTTCAAGTAAGATTTTTATATAAAAAATTATATTTTTATTTTTGATATTTTTTGAGTCTTAAATTGAAAAATAAGTATTTTATTGTGCAACATTTTGATACATATATAAATAAATCAAAGTATTTTCATAGTTTATAAGTAATTTTATATTTTAACCAAGTGTGACGTGTCTAAAAATTTGATCGTAACAAATTTAAATATGATTATAAAAATAAGTAATATTAAACAACATAAGTACATTTTTTATTGATATTAACAATATAATTAAATTGAAGGTTTATCGAATCATCGAAATTAGCCAAAATGCGGAGGCGGCCAAATATTCTTGTGGCGTTGCGGACACCATCGACGCTGCCGCAGCAAATATAACTATATAAGGTGTGGAAGCGAAAGATGGTCTCGTGGTTCGTCCTTCCAAGGCCCTAGCTTGCGACCCTCAGCTGCTGAATCGGAGTCGTCGAAGTCGTCGTGATGGTGAGGGCGGTGTCTTCGGCTGCGTTTTACCTAGCTTTTAAATTTTCGTTTTATTTTTTTTTAAAAAGTTATAGTATAAATGAAACTTTTATAAAAAAGCGTGACGACAAATAGTTGAGAATTATTTGGTTTGTATTTTAAAAATTATTTTTAGCAATATTTTAGTATTTGGCTTAGAAAATAAAAGTGTTTTTAGACAACTAAAATACCCAAGAAGGACAACGAAAATATTTTAAATTTGAATTATTTTACTAATAAAAATGTAATAAAGAGTAGGTAAATATATTTATAAAATGGAATTACAACGCTGAAATTAATATCTACTTACTCCGAAGTTTCATAGGATTTTATGATTCATTTTTAGATTCGAAAATTTTATAATAATTTTTAGTATTTAATTATTTGATTTTTTACGTGCTATCTTATATTATCTGCCAATGATGTACAAAATGGACAACTATATATAAAATGCATATATAATATGAACTTTATTGTTTATAATAATTTATTTATTATTTATTATTTTTATAGTTAAAATTTTATTATAATCATTACAATATATCATTTGTTATAATCATTATTATATCATTTCATCCAAACTAAGTTGAAAAATAGATTAATATTTTTTAAGATTTCCTAACAGAAATGTTTAGATCTTAATTGATTTGTTTCTATTTCAAGTATCTTAAATTTTTTTTATATCAAACCTATTGAATTATTGGGTAATAATTTAAATAGATTTGGTAAAAAGAATAGAATTAAACTTTATTGATACGAGATCAATTTTACATTTACAAATCATGTAAAATAAAATGGCTTTAAGAATAACTAAATTAATATATAAAATTTCAAAGCCTGTATATTCAAGTGTAAATAGTAATTAAAATAAATATTTAAAACCCTGTTAACGAAAAATGTTTTTAATGTTATTAATATTAAAAATGAAACAAAATCGATTTTACTAGTAAAATAAAATGGTTTTTTAAGGTAAATAAAAACAAATCAGTAGATAAAATTTCAAAGCTTTTATATTTTAAGTATAAAGTAGTGAACAAAATAAATATATAATATTTGATAAAAATAAGTGCATGATGTTCTAAATTTCTTGCCAAAAATAATTATACGTGTTTATACTTCACATGTTTTATCAATTTTTATGAAGGTATTTTTGTTCTCTAGTTAACCGCAAGTGTCAAAAAAAAAAAAAAAGGGTTAACCGCGAGTGTGAATGGCTTATGCGATGTTCGATGACTACCAAATTCGTTCTTCATATTATCGAAATTTTCTAGGATTACGACCCTAAAATCTGCAAAAGTTGATTGTGTTTGGTTAAAGATAAAATTTTTTAATAAAAAATTTTTAAGGTAAAAATCGTCAAATTAATAGAAAATGATATGATATAATAAAGGTAATGATGATGTGTAAAGAGAATAAAATTAAAATAAATAGATTAATTATACGTAGTTGTGCAGAAATAATTAAAAAGTGTAGTTATTTATATAGAAAAATATAAAAAAAATTAAAAATAGAATAATTATAAAGAATAAAAAATTTAAATTAAAAAAATTTGGCTGACATTTTTTACATCCCACAAAACACAGCCTGAGAAAAGCCCCGATGGAATTTTTTTTTTTTTTTTTTTAAAAAAGAATGCCCAGTTGAGATTTGAGAGCATCAAACGCTCGGCCGAACATAGTATTCGTCTGCCACTTTATCTCTAATACTACGAGATGGTGCGTGCTTGCCTGAGTTGATACGAGTTACAGCTGAGGTGCTGGTGATTGCAAGCCAAGACGCCGCACGGTTCTGAAAATGTTCAGCCTACGAATCCACTGCATTAAGAAGAGGGCTGGCGACGGCAATGGGCTTGGTCACCCGCTCCTTTCCTTTGTCCCCGAAATCCACGAGACGAGAGGCATCGTCCACCTCTACCGCGATATCCCCCTACATCCTCACCAACTCCGTCTAGTATCTAGTATCCTTCTCCATCCCATTTCTTCTTCATCTACCTACCTAAGCTGTCATCTTAATTCCTACAGCACACGACCCACTTGTATGTATATGTATTCAGGCTAACGGGAGCACTCTCCTCTTCGTGATTGCCATCCGAAGCGGGATGCCCACTGCAGATTTCCTCCACTTCTCTGGCTCTCATGTCAAAAACATCCTCAAAATTCATGTTATCAAGTATGCATCCTCTCTCTCTCTCTCATTTATTTGATTCGGGTTTGTTAAAAAAACAATCTAATATCTTGTCGAGTTCCGTCCTAGTTACTCATGACAACGCTTGGAGGGATTGCAGACATGATGGGAAAGAAGACCGCGACAGCATGTTGATTCAGCTTGCTGACTTAAAGAGTGCGGACAACTTCTACTGTAGTCTCAGCGGAGGGCGTTTTCCGTTCACTGAGGTTTGTCGATTTTTTGAGTTCTTCGCAAATGTTCCTGTGACGTTTGAGCAATATTGCATGCGTATCTTCAAGTTTACTGAAATTGCAACCATGCACCACTAGGACGACATTAGATTTTTTTTTAATAAAATAACAATAATGTCTTTTAAGCGGAGTGATACACTTGCAATTTTTTCGAGTGCTGTAGGCATATTTTTTATTTTATGTATTTTTACATATATTATTATTTTATATTTTTTGCAAATTTACTTATAATGCTTGCAAAAATTGCAAGTATATTATTTGACCGAAAGTGCATTATCGTTATTTTACAAAAAAATTTAATGGCATCAAAACAGAAAAGACATACTTACAATTTTATGCAAACTTTAATGATATATTTGCAATTTTAGCGAACTTAGAGATACAAGTATAACATTTGTCAAACTTAGTAAGAATATTTATAATTTTTTTTTTTTTAAGGTGAAACAACCTTTCCTGCTCTTCTTCCATCCATGCTGCTTGTTTCCCTGCATTTCTTTTTTCGAATTACAGGCAGAGGTTTGTCACATTCTGTTTACTGCTAGTGTGAAGTGCACAGATTCAGCTAAGATTGCAGCCACCCCTCCGAGTTGTTTCACAGAGTTACCCACTTGTCCTGTTTGCATTGGTCAGTTCCATTGCTTTAGTGCCGCTGACTCTGGACTTCCTTTACCTTAATGCCTGCAACTTTAATTTTGTCGTAAAACAAAATGAAGGCAATAATTACATGATAGGGGTCACTCGCTGAAACCTTAATGTTATCAAACTTTTTGATGTTCTTATCTTTCCGAATTAACCATCATAGCTGTCTGTCAATATCTACATTGTTTTTTGGATTAGCAATATCTAATTCATCACATTGATTTTGTTGGTTTTTCTTTGAATAAGTTTGGGCATCTTAAAAATTAGGGTGAAACTTCTGCGGATTACCTTTTCTTGATCAATTGCTTTGTTGTTCACAAGGGGACAAAACCATGCATATCTTCATTATTGTATAAGAAGATGCATATGTTGTCAGACAATTTTCAGTATGCGACTTCTTTCTTTGCCTTACAAATAAATTTTTGCTGGAATTGTTCACGGAAATATGGATTTTATTGAAACTTTTGTTTTCATTACAGCAATATGTTTGCTTGATATATGCTGGTTGTGTATGTTTGAATGACAAGTTCTAATATTCTTTTTGCCTGTTGAATTGTTCAGAGAGACTGGACCAGGGGATTCTGACAACGCTTTGTGACCATTCTTTTCAGTGTTCATGCATTTCAAAGTGGACTGATTCATCTTGCCCTGTATGTTCATCCAAATTGCTGACAAAAGTTTTTGTTATATTTTATGTTGGAATATTTGAGTTGTTCATAATCTGGTAAATTAGAATAATAAATAAGAACAAGAGGGCAAAACAATATTTAACACCAACTAGGCAGGGCGTGCTCACGGTTTCATCCATGCGTGTGGAAGTAAATCTCTAGTTTGAAACCCAAATAGCGTTCTTATGTAGTGGACCCGTCACCCTCCCCATCATGAACATTAAGAGGTTGACACAATATGAATGTTGAGAACTCTCTCAGGTTGACACAATAGGAATGTTGAGAACACTCTCTCTCCCTGCCCCCAAGTATGGGTGACCAAAACCTAAATAGCCTTCTTCGCAATCAAAGCTTTGGAGAGTAGTCAACTCGTTGCCCACCCATTTTGCTGTCGTTTTGCTGATGCTGTTTTAACTGGACGCATTGTGGCACTGCCTGGTGTACTCATTTCCGTTTCTATTCTATTTATAAAAAAATTCCAAAGGAAGATTGTTGCGCAATTGGAACGACATAGACACTGAATTGCACACCAAAGTTAGCTCAGGAACCAAGTGTTTAAGACCATTATCTGTCTATGACTTTTCAACAGCTAAAAGGGAACCAAAGCACATTTTTTTCTGATTGCTTTAGAGAATGGAAAATTCAATGCCGTGACAGTAGGGTTACGAATGGTCTATATGCGGGGAACTGCATGGAGAAGAGGATGAGAGAGGTCCATTTCTTAAGTTTAACTATTAATGATAACTTCAATATATTCTTTTTCTAGGTCTGCAGAATTTTTCAACAGCAACCTGAGAAACCAACGTGCTCTGTTTGCGAAACATCAGAGAATCTCTGGATCTGTGTGATCTGTGGCTTTGTTGGGTGTGGAAGGTAGGCTTTCAATGACGGACTGTAGCAGCTATTTGTATACCTCTTGATTTTTATCTGGTGATGTCATAAATATTTCCTTTGAATTGTATATTTGTTGGTTTCAGATATACAGGAGGTCATGCTCTTCAGCATTGGAGAGGTACTTGGCATAGTTATTCTCTTGATTTGGAAACACGAAGAGTATGGGATTACGCAGGTGACAGTTACGTCCACCGGTTAAATCAGTCAAAAGCTGATGGGAAATTGGTGGAGCTGAACTCTCGTTGCACATCAGCCATTGATGATTGTGGTGCTCGTGAATGTAGTGGGGATTCTGGAATTAGTGGATCTCTCCTTAGCAGTAAAGTGGATGCTATAATTGTTGGAAATATACTTGCATCGTCTATTTATCAACTAACAATTGACCTTTGCTTTATGTAGTTGAGAATTGACTTGCATGTCTATCCTTAAGTTAGTGGCATTGATGTCTTGGTTGCTGATAATCTTACTTGCATCAGATTGTAGATGAGTACGATCATCTTCTGGCAAGTCAGCTTGAGATTCAATGACAGCTAAGCAAAATTTTATATTGCTTTGCCTGTAGTTCATAAATTTTGACCGTCTTAGTATGCATCCATTGAGATATAGTCTACTTATTTCTGTAACATTTAGGAGAAGGATAAGAAAAAAGAGAACTATTGCCATCTCAAAAGCCTGATTGGCCAAGTTTTTTTTTTTTTTTTTTTTTCCATCTGCCATTTCTATAAATAGTTTTGTATTGCGAAAAGTTTAGTAGTTGGAGTGTTTTATGTACCTTTCTCCCCCCTTTTCATTTCAGTATTATGAATCTCTTCTTGCTGAAGCAAAAGGAAAAATAGAGAAATCCATTTCTGAAGCTGTGGAGAAGGTTGTGGATTCGATGCTACAATCTCTTCAATTGGAACTTGAGAAGTGCATTGAGGAAAAAGCCTTTGTTCCTAGTGTATTCTAGTGTAAGTTTTATTTGCTGAGAACTGATCTTCTGCAACCAGTCATCGGAGATAACACGTAAAACCTGTCTCCCATTGCTCACTAGTTTGGAAAATATCTATTTCTTTGATTCCAACTTTAGATTAAAAATGTTTGAACCCCTCCCACCAGCCCCTCCATCTTGTGGTCACAGGGATTCTCGGGCCCATAGTAGTACTCATCATCTGTAGTCGCTATGGTAGTTTTCATGCCCAGGATCCTTTCAAAAAGTGTTAATAGAATGCTTTTGATTCTAATGCAGTTAACCATGATTGCCCAGAGAACATGGCCGAAACCAACTCTTGCGGCTTATGAAGGTTGCACTAAAGGTTGCAATGGCATCCTTTGATAGAATCTGGTAACTGGAGTTTCTGCGATATCGAATGAATGAAAGCTAAGCAAATAGATGCTGTAGAATACAAAAATGTTCACACTACATGATGTTAAAATGACGGGAGACTGGATCTTTTTTCACGTGCAATGGTACCACATCCCTTCATGGAATCCGACTCAAATTGTGTTTTGATCTTTGAAGAAGGCCTTTGTACTGATTATGTTAGTTTCTGAACACCCTTCATAGCTTTTTTAAAAAGAAGGATTGGTGGAGCAAAGGGAAAATTAAAAAGAAAGAAAAGGGCATATTGATGCTGCTACAGTGAATTTTTCATTATGGGATGTTGACATATTCATGATGCGGGTTTTGTTCCTTATATTTTCTAAAAATAGAGCCAACTTATATCAAGGCTTGAATCTAAGATTACCTCTCCTACTACTTGGATCGCATGATTTGTGGTATCAGTTTAGACTGTTCGATGAAAAACATGAGTTGGTCAAGTGTTGCTATATCTGTGACCTTCTACTGTGTGTATAGCATCTTCTATCTGTGTGCTTTTATTGATAAACTTCAGGAAGCCAAGTTGCAGAAAATGTGCTTGGCCCTTCGCCAGTTAGGCCTATAGTGGACCTACTATGCTGGTCCATCTTCTTATTGGTCCAAATATTGGTGTCTTAATTTTTCCTGTCTGCAGATCAATCAAAATCTCATGAAGAACCAGGATTTGTGGCGAAAAAGGATAAAGGAAATTGAAGACAGGTTTGTCTTATTTCCATGTCAATCTATGTTATTTAGACATTAGACTACAGCAGTTTGTGGATATGATTCTGTGTAAGACCATAATACAGTTGTGAGGCAACAACAGAAGTCAGAACCTCGAAGAAGGAGTTGGATCTTGCACGACGAGAACTTGCAGTTGCCCAAATGGAAATTGACCTTCTTAAGCAACAGGCTGAATTCACTTCAATGGTATCCAATTTCAACAACTTACGAATGACCCGTTGATAGAGGGTTCTTTTTGGGAGTAGGGATTAGATAGTACTAGTATGTATGTTGAATGGAAATTTTGTTGTGTTTTGGTTCTGTGTAAGACAAAATGTCCCTAACGTGGATATGCAATGTAACTTACTTGTGTTACCCTTGTCATTAATGTGTGTTTGCTGTAAGTGTTGTCTACCTTCTGTTTTGAAACTACGGATTGTCATATGAAAGATTATGTGTTTCCCAAGTATTCTTGCTTTCATCATTTTTACTTCATATTTATGGACATTTGCTTAATCATCTCGGTGTCGTAAACTTTGTTCATTAAATGCCCCTTACTGTCTGCTCCCTGACAAATCATATGCCCAAATAATGCTATTTTGTAAGTTATCCTAATCTCTTACAGATTTCCCAAATTCTATTTTGTTTTCTAGTCAACAGGCTAATTTCATTACTGCTTACTGTCTCCATTAGAGAGGTAATGGAAAAATCGACTAAATTAGTGGATTGTTGCAATGGGAAAAAAGAAATAAACACACGAGTGATTCTAGGAAGGCTTCATGTTTATTATGTACTTTTCATTATTGTCTTGATGTTTGAAAACTGCTTCCCTCACGAGTCAATGTACTCAATCATGCCCATTGTTACAGCATTGTGTGTTCTACTTGTGGTGCGTTCCTCCTAAGCATGACAGTGCAGAGTTTTCCCAATGATGAAAATATTAGGTGCATGAAAATTTATACCAGAGCATGTAATAAAAAAATGTAACTATACAAGGTCACTGAAAAAAACACTGACTTGCACTAATAATGCCTTAATCTAGCCATAATATTCAAGAAATCTAGTAACTCTTATTAGGCAAAAGAGCCTCTGCCAGGGACAAGTGCTTCAAATCACTTCACTAATATATCAAGAGCATGAAATTGCTAGTTCCCAAACTTAGAATCAAATTGCAACTTCGATGACAATTAATTATGGAAATAGATCACTCACCAGCGAATATAAAGTAGGAGTTTTTACTCGACGACAATGAACTTCAACTTGTCAAATCTCTGTTACTAGGAAGCTTCATAGCATTGCTATATTCCATGAGGCAGGACATCCACTAATTAGACTTCAAGGAGAAAATACAGGTTATGCAATCTCAATGAACAGGGTGGCAGAGAAGATATCATCAAAATTTTCCCTCAATGTTGAAGGATATTGAAGCGGCCAATTCAATTTATCTTGTTGAACGAATATTACATTCTGGACGTGCAATCTCACGTCTTGAGAAGGTTTATGTTCTGATCGTTTATGGTTGACTTGATATTCACTACAATCTGTTCTTTGAAAAACCTCTGCTCAGACATGTACCAACAAACATACTACCAGTAGATGTGATGTCTTGACACGGCAAACTCATGAATGCTGATAATTCCACTGAAAATGGTTTGACCCCGGCCTCTCATTTACTCCAAAATGGTTTGTTTATAATCAGTTAAT
Source organism: Annona cherimola (assembly GCA_030490835.1). Taxonomy (NCBI): domain Eukaryota; kingdom Viridiplantae; phylum Streptophyta; class Magnoliopsida; order Magnoliales; family Annonaceae; genus Annona; species Annona cherimola. The sequence continues at coordinate 4,691,545 of CM059974.1, forward strand.
CACACTGACTACTTATGTTAGCGATGTGGGTGTGTGTTTTTATTTTGGTTGTGCTTGTTCCTTATGTTGTATTTCTAATTCCAGCACTTGTATGATGTAGAGATGATTGCTAAAAAATACCCTGTTCTGTAACTTTTTGTCGGCTCAGGTGGTAGAGAAGTTGATACTGCTCTGTGCAGCTAACTATGTTGTCCTTTCCATAAACCTTACATTAGACTGAGTACTCAGGCTAAAGTTTGCTCTGTTTATTTGCAATCGATGATGTCGCAGATGGCCCAATTTAGGAAGTGGTCATACCTTAGAACTTTTTGATCATTTTGGGCGGTTCTGGAGAATGAATGTTGATTGTTAGGAATTTCCTATTTTCTAGTTTTTTTTTTTCCTTGATCATCTTTTTATATTTTTAAAGCTTGAATATTTAAAATTAGTAGATGTACTTTTTAGATTTCGAATTTTTTTTATTAGTATTTATACACTGTAACATTTGATATTATAATTAAATATCTTCACAATTCTCACATCATGTAAGAACTTTTTTTGTACATATGCCTGCCTTAGGGGAAATCTGTAAAACTCCCACTTTCCTGAAGGACATTGCAAAACAACCCACTCCAGTGGGTTTTGAAACCAAGCCGTCATTTTATTTACCTTAGGCGTGTAGCACTAGGGCAATGCTTGGGTGGCTATTTCAAAGGTATTCAAATTTAGCTTGTTGGGTAAATATTTTTTGTCATGAAAATGGCATGAACCTTCTTGGAGAAGTGGTTGAAACTTCGTGAAGTTTATTGAAGAAGTTTAAAGAGAATGTGATGAATTATCATGCAGGAAGATTGACTTCGATTGACGGGTAAAAGTGCTGATGCACTTGGAAAGTGTCCCCATTTCTTCATTCCATGAGTGCTTTTTCACATTCCTACAAGTACAAATTGGGAACGCATTGAAAGTCAAGTTTTTGATTAGTTCTTTATTGAAGTTTCTCATTTGGCTTGTGGGATGGCATCCACATGGGATATTGGATTTTTGTTTGAGTAATACTCCCGTGCCATCAAGAAGGTACTGCCCTTAGTTATTTTTCTTTTCAGCTTACTTCCAGGCTTCCAACATCCTCGATTTCACTAGGCTCGATCTTCTTGATCGTCTGGTTGGGTTGGATTTCATGAATTGCTTTTTGATTACCCATTTTGATAACGTGAGATTCATATATTACGGGGACGCTTCTGGAAAACCCCGTAATGGAATTTTCATTATTTTTAATATTTACATGTTGGATGAAAAATTTACTTCATGTGCAAACATGTAAAATAAATTTAATAAAATGATTTAATGTCAAATATCAATTTTAAGTAATATTTTCAACATTTAAACGATCTATAATACCACTAATACGAGGATAAATAATTCTATAAAGTATTATTAATTCTATGACACATCTCAATGAATGTGAGGCTGTGTTTGACAACGAGTATAAAATATCAAATTAAAACTTTTCAATCCAAAATTTTTCACTCTCCACAACTACTATATTTTTTAATCATTTTTTTACACTTTCCTATACAACTACTCTACTTTTAAATTATTTCTATACAACTATCTATAAAACTAATTTATCTATTTTAACTTTATCATTTTTACTCCTCATCATTATCCCTATTATATCACATAATTTGAGAACTTCTACTATTCAAAATTTTTCATCAAAAGTTTTATCTATTCCCAAACACACCCTTATGACACATCCTAATTTATACATGAATGAACCTATTTTAAGCAAATATTGCCTATGCACGTATTGGATTTAGATAAAACTTGATAGTCTTACTAAACAAATAATGTTAAATATAATGAATGGATTAAAATTTATATCAATCATTAACATCTAAAAATTGAAGAAGATTTTGTAAAATCATTTCTATGAAACTCAATTTCATATAAATATTTTCCCATATATTATAGTTTTATATACATCATAGTTTATATTGATTTTGTGGGCCCAACTACAAATAAATAGTTATGCATCTTTCTTTTTCAGGTGTGAATTAAGGAGTACAACTTCTGCCCATAAAAAAATTCCACCTGTACTCTAATTCTGTTTATATCGATTGAGTTTGGGTTGGAATGTGGTTGACGAGTTTTTCATTTAAGTTAAGAATTACAAGTTCAAATTTTCATATAAATATAATCTAATAAATCATCTAAATGAAATACATAGCTTAATTAAATTAGGGATAAAAATCATTTCAACACAAATATAAATAATAAAAGCACATATATATAAATAAATATGTACTTTGCTTCTTTGTAATCTAATTATATAGAAGTGATTATGTGTGATCTTTTTTATTTTTAATAGCCTGATAGTTGATAAGAAATTTATTCATTTTATTACATTTAACTTTATTTTATTAATTAGAAGACTAAATTTCATCCAAACAAAATGTATGTATGACCCACATTATTGAAAATAGTGTAAATTATGAAAAATAATTAGATTCATATATATATATATTAGAATGTATTAATAGTTTACGACTTATCTAAAAATTTGATCATAATAAATTTACAAATCATGATAAAAGAGATAATATTAAACAATTTAAGTAAATTGAAGGTTTATCGAATCACCAAAATGGGCCAACACGCGGCGGCGGCCAAATATTTTTGTTGTGCGGTGGACAACATATAGACGCTGCCCAAGCGAAAGTGGTCCGTCTGTCCGTCCTAGCTTCTGATCATCAGCTGCTGAATCGTCGTCGGAGGCATGGTGATGGTAGCTTCTGCTCATCAGCTGCCAAGTCGGAGGAGGAGCCATGGTGATGGTGATGGTGAATGGCGGTGCCTTCGTCTCTCACTCTGTCTCTAATATAAAGGCGATGCGTGGCGTGCTCGCCTGAGTTGATGCGAACAGCTGGGCCGCTGGTGGTTGCAAACCAAGACACCGCACGGTTCTGAAAAATGTTCAGCCTACGAATCCACTCCATTGAGAAGAGGCCTGGCGATGAGCTTGGTAGCCCTAGCGTTGGTCGCCCACTCCATTCCTTTGGCCCCGAAGTCCACGAGACGAGAGGCATCATCCACCTCTACCGCGATGTCTCCCTACATCCCCACCAACCCCTTCCTGTATTCCTCTCTGTCCCATCTCTTATCTTCATCTACCTACCTAAGCTTTCATCTTAATTCCTATAGCACACAACCAACTTGTATGTATGTGTATTCAGGCTAGCCGGAGCACTCTCCTCTTCGTGATTGCCATCCCAAGCCGGATGCCCACTGAAGATTTCCTGCAATTCTGTGGCTTTCATATTGAAAACATCCTCAAAATTCATGTTATCAAGTATGCATCCTCTCTCTCTCTCTCTCTCTCGCTTATTTGATTTGTGTTTGTTAAAAAAAAAAGAAAGAAAGAAAGAAAGAAAAAACAATCTTTATCTCGTCGAATTCCATCCTAGTTACTTATGTCAACGCTTGGAGGGATTTCAGAAATGATGGGATGGATGACCGCTACAGCATGTTGATTCAACTTGCTGACCAAAAGAGTGCGGACAACTTCTACCGTACTCTCAGCGGAAGGCGTTTTCCATTCACTGAGGTTTGCTTCTTTCATTTTTTTTTAAAAAATAAATATTTCAGGTTAAACAGCCTTCCCTGCACTTCTTCATTTATGCTCATGTCTTGTTGTTTCCCTGCTCTTTTTCCCCCCGAATTGCAGGCAGAGGTTTGTCACATTCTGTTTACTGCTAGTGTGGACTACACAGATTCAGCTGAGATTGCAGCCACTCCTCCGAATGGATTCACAGAATTACCCACTTGTCCTGTTTGCATTGGTCAGTTCCTTTGCTTTAGCGCCAGTGACTCTGGACTTCCTTCACCTTAATGCCTGTAACTTTAATTTTGTCGTAAAACAAAATGAATGCAATAATTCCATGATAGGGGTCACTCACTGAAACCTTATCGTTATCAAATTTTTGATGTTCTTCTTTCTTTCCAAATTAACCATCATAGCTGTCTGTCAATATCTACATTGTGTTTCGGATTAGAAATATCTAATTCATCACATTGATTTTGTTGGTTTTTCTTCGGATAAGTTTAGGCATCTTAAAAATTAGGGTGAAACTTCTGCAGATTTCCTTTTCTTGATCAATTGCTTTGTTGTTCACAAGGGGACAAAACCATGCATATCTTCATTATTGTATAAGAAAATGCATATGTTGTCAGACACTTTTCAGTATGCAACTTCTTGCTTTGCCTTATAACTAAATTTTTGCGGGAATCGTTCATGGAAATATGGATTTTATTAAAATTTTTGTTTTTATTACAGCTATCTGTTTGTGTATGTTTGAATAACAAGTTCTAATAATCTTTTTGCCTGTTGAATTGTTCAGAGAGACTGGACCAGGACACAAGTGGGATTCTAACAACACTTTGTGACCATTCTTTTCAGTGTTCATGCATTTCAAAGTGGACAGATTCATCTTGCCCTGTATGTTCATCCAAATTGCTGATGAAAAATTTCTTATATTTTATGTTGGAATATTTGAGTTGTTCATTTTTATTTTGAATATTAATTCCATGATTGTTATCCATTTTTCCTAATCTGGTAAATTAGAATAATAAATAAGAACAAGAGGTCAAAGCAATATTTAACACCAACCAGGCAGATGCGATGCTCATGGTTTCATCCATGTGTGTGAAAGTAAATCTCTAGTCTGAAACCTAAATAGCATTCTTATGTAGTGGACCCTCCCTATCATGAACATTAAGAGGTTGACACAATATGAATGGTGAGAACTCTCTCTCTCTCTCTCTCTCTCTCAGAGCATGGGTCCAAAACCTTAATAGCCTTCTTTGCAATTTAGGCTTTGGAGAGTTGTCAACTTGTAGTTTCCCAGTTTGTCATTTTGTGAATGTTGTTTTGACCGCACACATCGTGGCACTGTCTGGTATAGTCATTTCTGTTTCTATTCTATTTATGAAAAATTACAAAGGAAAATTGTTGTAATTTTGACATTAGATCTTTGTTGAATGTGAGTGGGGAGGGCTTTCCACTAACAGAGGGGTTGGAAACATAGACTAATTTGATTAGGATTTCTGAGTCTAGGTGCTTTCTGTGCAATTGGAATGACATAGACACTGAATTGCACACCAAAGTTAGCTCAGAAACCAAGTGTTTGAGACCATTATTTGTCTGTGACTTTTCAACAACTAAAAAGGAACCAAAAGCACATTTTTTCTCATTGCTTTGGAGAATGTAAAATTCAATGCCACAACTGTTATGGTTGGGAATGAGCTATATATAGGGAACTGCATAAAGAAGAGGATGAGAGAGAGGTCCAGTTTGTAAGTTTAACTGTTAATGATAACTTAAATATATGCATTTTCTAGGTCTGCAGATTTTGTCAACAGCAACCTGAGAAACCAACATGCTCTGTTTGTGAAACATCAGAGAATCTCTGGATCTGTGTGATTTGTGGCTTTGTCGGGTGTGGAAGGTAGGCTATCAATGACATACTATGGTGGCTATTTGTACCCCTCTTGATTTTTTATCTGGTGATGTCATCAATAGTTCCTTTACATTGTATATTTATTGGTTTCAGATATAAAGAAGGTCATGCTGTTCGGCACTGGAGAGATACTCAGCATTGCTATTCTCTTGATTTGGAAACACAAAGAGTATGGGATTACGTAGGTGACAGTTATGTCCACCGGTTAAATCAGTCAAAAGCTGATGGAAAATTGGTGGAGCTGAACTCTCAGTGCCCTTCAGCGGTTGATGATTGTGGTGCTTGTGAATGTAGTGGGGATTCTGGAATTAGTGGAGCTCTCCTCAACAGTAAAGTGGATGCGGTAATTGTTGGCAATGTTCTTGCACAATCTATTTATCAACTAACCAATGACCTTTGTTTTATGTAGTGAATAATTGACTTATGTGTCTATCCTCAAGTTAATGGCGTTGATGTCTTGGTTGCTGATAATCTCACTTGCATCAGATTGTAGACGAGTACAACCATCTTCTGACAAGTCAACTTGAGAATCAAAGACAGGTAAGCAAAATTTTATATTGCTTTGCCTGTAATTCATAAATTTTTAGTGTCTTAATATATATCCATTGACATATAGGCTACTTTTTTCTGTAACATTTAGGAGGAGGATAAGAAAAAAGAGAACTGTTTCAATCTCAAACACCTGATTGGCCTTTTTCTTTTTTTTTTTTCATCTGCCATTTCTACAAATAGTTTTGTATTGCGAAAAGTTTAGTATCGGGAGTGTTTTATGTACCTTTCTACCCCCTCTTCATTTCAGTATTATGAATCTCTTCTTGCTGAAGCAAAAGGAAAAAGAGAGAATTCCATTTCTGAAACTGTGGAGAAGGCCGTGGATTTGAAGCTACAATCTATTCAATTGGAACTTGAGAAGTGCATTGAGGAAAAAGCCTTTGCTTCCAGCGTAAGTTTTATTTGCTGAGAACTGATCTTCTGCAACCAGTCATTGGAGATAACAACGTAAACCTGTCTCCCATTGCACATTAGTTTGGAAAATATCTATTTCTTTGATTCCAACTTTAGATTAAAAGTGGTTGAACCCCTCTCACCAGCCCCTCTACCATCTTGTGGTCACAGGGATTCTGGGGCCCGTGGTAGTACTCATCATCTGTAGTCACTTTGGTTGCCCAGTGAATATGGCCAAAAACAACTCTTGTGGCTTCTGGAGATTGCACTAAAGGATGCAATGCATCCTTTGGTAGAATCTGTGATGTAGGATGGGTAGAGGAGAAAATAGAAGAAAGAGGAAGGAACCTTTAGAGATGAAAAGTGAAGAAAAAGTTAGAAAGAACAGATGAATAAGGAGAGAAGAACAAGAACAAGTAGAAGAAGAACTAGAGAACACTTTTATAAATCTCAGAACTGATGTCCCTTTAGAGCTTGCAAGAGCTGTATTTATAGGTGAACATACCACATATTCTTAGCAAATAAAATCCTTCTAGAAAAAGAAATATATATTTTAAGTAAACTTCTTAAGGAAGTAAACTTAAAATAGATACTTGCTTATTTTAAATAGATTCTAAAATATCCTAGGAAAATCCTTCTAAAAAAGGAAGTTGTATATTTTAAGTAAACTTCTTAAGGAAGTAAACTTAAAATAGATACATGCTTATTTTAAACAGATTCTAAAATATCCTATGAATCTTTTAATGTCTTTCAAAATAGCAAAATAAAATATTTCTAAAATATCCTAGGATTATTTCCCTTTTGCAAAATTCTTGCGCCTAGAATAGACAGATTTGAAAATTTTCTTTTTATTTTCATCAATCTGGTAACTGGAGCTTCTGTTAAATCAAATGAATGAAAGCTAAGCAAATAGGTGCTGTAGAAAACAAAAATGTTCACACCAAAGGATGTTAAAACGACATTAGAATGATGGGACTGGATCTTTTTTCACACAGAATGGTTCCAATTCCCTTTGTGGAATCTGACTCAAATTGTCTTTTGGTCCTGAAAGAAGGCTTTTTTACTGTTTATGTGAGCTTCTAAACACCCTTTATAGTTAAAAAAGGGAACAAGGGGAAAATTAAAAAGAAAGAAGGAAAAGAAAGAAAAGGTCATATTGACGCTGCTACAGTTAAATTTTCATTATGGTCTGTTGACATATTCATGATGTGGTTTTTGTTCCATATATTTTCTAAAACTATTGCCAACTTATTTCAAAGCTTGGAAATTAGATTAAGTCTCTTGCTACTTGGATTGCATGATTTGTTGTATCAGATTAGATGATCCAGATGGAAAACATGAATTGGTTAAGTGTTGCTGTGTCCGTGATGTTCTATTACGTGTGTAGCATCTTCTATCTGTTTGTTTTTATTGATAAACTTCGGGAAGCTAAGATGCAGAAAATGTGCTTGGTCCTTTGCCCAGTTAGGCCTATAGTGGACCTACTATGCTGGTCCATCTTATTGGTCCAAATATTGATGTCGTAATTTTTCCCCGTGTGCAGATCAATGAAAATCTCATGAAGAACCAGGATTTGTGGCGAAAAAGAATAAAGGAAATTGAAGAGAGGTATGTCTTATTTCCATTTCAATCTCTGTTATTTGGATATTAGACTACACCAGTCTGTGAATATGATTCTGTATAAGACCATCCTTGCTATGAGCTGAAATGTTGAATCCTTAAGTGTTTAAGGAACAACATGCAAGTATGGGTGTGGTTGAAATGAGAATGTTAAGAATTTAAGATCTATATGGCTAACAATTAAAGGAACAAAACATACTAATAAAGGCATCCTACCAGAATGGCACTGGTGACAAATACTGATAAAGGCATCGACACTGGCGACAAATACTAATAAAGGCATCCATTGAATATAGGAGTAGCACTGGCGGTAAGATGGTAGAAAATACACTTGCATTTTATTTATGTATTTATTTTTTTTGGGGGTGTCTGGAAACCTGTTATCCCGGTTGAAAGGATTGAGTTAATTTGATTGGAATTTGGAGCCCTAAGAGGAGGAAAGGGAAAACCTAAATAGACATGGTAGCATGGTGAATACAGAACACGATCATAAAGAAAACGTAATATTAGAAAGAAATGCATCAATATTCGTAAGATGATGGAAAATGCACATGGTTTTATGCGTGCGGAGGCCTACTTTTGCCTTCATTGAAAGGATAAAGTTAAATTCAAGTGGAAAGCCCTAAAAGGGAAAGGGGAAGGGAGGGCCTAAATAGACGTGAGTGGCATGTTGCGTGCGGGCTTGAGGCGCCTTTGATTTAAAAGTGTTCTTGGCACAACAGGAATCATGCAGATGACGTTGATTAATTTTTTATGTGAATTTCATTAATGGCAAATTAGATGAATGAGAAAAAGGAAGAGATCGGTGGTTGGAATGATGAGGCTAAGGTAGAATAGGTTTGAAATGTAGAAGAGTACCGGCCATTGAGTGGTCATATCACTTATGGGCCACATCCTTTTCTAATATTAGCAAAGGTGTGCATGGGTCTTAAAATGGGAAGGGGCATTTAAGTTATGGGCATAATGCATATGGCATGTTAGAAGGTAAATCTACCAAGTAAAATTTTCTTTTTCTTTCTTTCTTCCTTTCTTTTGTTGTTGTTGTTGTTGTTGTTGTTGGGTCTAACCCTGACCCGACGTTTTAAAAAATTGTGTTTGACCCATACTTTGTTTCAGTAGATCTCGGGACAAACTTCGGGTCGGTATCGAAACAGCGGGTCAAGTAGGATGGTTTTAAGAATTTATGAACTTATTAAATATAATGTATAGATGTTAAATTTAAATATTGGATGCTTCGACCTATTAATAATTAGTTAAAGTAAAACATCATTATTTAAATAAAATACGAATATTAGAACAAGTTAATGAAACATAATTCATTCAAAATTTTATTCACAACTTGAAGAACCCAGTCAGGCAGGTCGGAAATGGTATAAGAAAGTCCGGGGTCCGGTCAGTCCGCCTCGACCCACGCTTTTTGAAAAATATTAAATTTCCGATCCACCTCGCCCAAGTATAAAAGAGGGTGGGGGCGCGCCGGTCACGGGTCGATCGGCCCTGATCCCCACCCCTACTTGATATTTAGAAGAGAACAAATCACTGCTGCCTATTTCATATCAAGCTTCATCCTCCTCCCATGTTAAGTACTGAACTGGTCTTGTGGATGTGCTTTAAGTGCATTTCTATTTTGCAAAAATGATCAATCAATCAGTCTATTGTCCTGATTGTTTCTTGCACATTTCTGTAATCCTTTTTGCAGGGAGAGGGCAGCATTAAGGTCGAGGGATGAAAAGATTGTTGATCTGGAGGAACAGGTATGAATCATGAAATGTTGCTGTAACAGTCCACTTGATGAAAGAAAAGTTTACTCCATATGAATGAAGAAGCGCATTGATTGGAAGTTCTGTTTCATCATTGTTGTGAAATATTATCAATACAAGATTGCTGGTCCTGTCAGTCATTTTCTGTCCCAGCTCAATCCACTTTTGGTTTTCTATCCAAATCATCCATTAGAAGCAATAAAAAATGTTTGTGCTTTTCAACACTTGGACTTTATGCCTCACATGTTTTGCTTTTTCTGTTGGTGGGGACAGATTAGAGATCTTATTGTGTTTGTTGAGGCCCAGAAAACACTTAACACCATGGCCAATGCTGATGACATTAGAGGTGGGACAATATTACCAGTACCGCTGCATCAATCTTCACCAGCCAATAGCAAGAAGTCTGCAAAAGCTAACCGACGGAGAAGTTAAGACTTTGCATCATTATTTCCATTCAATGCTGTATAGCAATAACTCGGAATCATGTATAGTTTCTGACTCCTGAGTCTTTTTGTTACTAGTTTTTCTCCTGACCTGTTCGCTCTGTCGATGGAACTGATGTTGCAGGAAGATGAACTGTGTGAACTTTTGTCTGATGGATAATTTTGAATTCCCATAATCGAACAGGTTGCAAAGGGATAATTACACTAGTAGACTAGCAGTTTGGTGCCTCGAACATGTATGTATCATATAGTTAATCATCTCTTCCATATCTTGGATGTTGTAATGCCTTGGAGGATTGGTGAATGGGTTACTTGCAATTGCATCTATTTTGAGTCATATTACCTACTAGCGACCGACAATTAATAACCAATTTACCTATCAATATGCTTTTGATATTATATTTATCAAGAATGCTTCTATAAAACTAGGTTTGATGGAATTGATTTTATAAAACTCCATCTATTTTTGAGATATTAATGATTGATGTAAAATCTTATTCATTATATTTAACATCATTTGTTTAGTTAAGAGATTAAGTTCCATCCAAATGCAATATGTGCACTGGCTGTATTTGCTCAAAAATATGTACATTTATGTATAAATTAGAATAAATGCTTAAATCCATTCATATCTATATTAGAATGTAGCAATACTTTATAAAATCATTTATCTGCGTAGTAGTAATGTTTTAGATGGTTTTGAGGTTAAAATATTAATTAAAAAATTGATATTTAGTATCAAATTATATTATTTTATTGATTTTACATGTTTGTAAATGGGATTCATATATAGTGTTATTGGACAAATAAAAGAGTTTCTATAATAATATAAATTAGGCTAAATATAATAGATTTGGATTTTTATCAATCATTTGAACATTAAAAACAGAAAAGGTTCTATGGAGGAGGGATTTTATAGAAATCTCTCCGTTAATTTATTAATCATTGAAAGAGCAAGGCAGTAAGGCAGACAACTATTCTATTGATGAATGATCCCGTAGATCTTGTGTAACTTTCGCCCTAGGCTTACTGGTTAGATGAAATGGACGGACGGACGAATGCATACGCTAGAGCATAATTGCTACTTATGCCCGTTAAAACTTAAAACCCAAAATGCTAAAATACAAATAGAAAAGGTATTGTTCTATGGACATGGCTTCTTTGCTTGGAGAATTTGCACGCATGCTTCATGAACTATATACAGGGTTATACCAATGTTATCTAAGTTGGATAAGAGTATATGAAGGATAAGATGTGAATAGGATGAAGAAATTGCAGGAAGAGAGAGGGATTATTATGTAGAAAGGTGACTCTATTAGCTTGAGTTAAGCAAATGACTCACTTAGTTCATATCAAGAAATTCATTTAAAATATTTATATTTTGCTTGTTTCTTCATACACTTGTTTATTTAAGTGCATTTAACATATAAATTAAGTTTTATCATTTTTGAATATGTGTATATATTTTTTTGAAAATTTTAAACATAGAGGTATTTTTAAACGTATAATACTTTTATGTTTAAAAATCTCAAAAAAATATATACACATATCAAAAAATGATAAAATTTAATTTATATATTAAATACACTTAGATAAACAAGTGTACGAAAGAAAAACAAAAAATGTGTTTTAAATGAGTTTTTTGAGGTGAACTAAGCGAGTTATTTGCTTAGTCTGGTCTAACAAGATCATTTTTTTATGTATTAGAAAATAAAAAATATATTAAGAATGAGAAATGTAATATTAAAAATTGGAAAAGTAACGTCACTGTACATTAAAAAGTGAGAGATTGAATTGGAACAAATTTTTGGGATGTGAAATCACATCCCATTCCATTATTTATACTCGCCAACACAAAGTATCGGTCTGTTTACTAGGATTAGATGAGAATGAAAGGAAGATACAAGACCAAACAAATTGTGTGCTAAAGTAAGAAAAATTGTATAAGAAATAAGAATAGTAAAAAGTAGGCAGCTATTTTTTTTTAAAAAATATATTTTTTGTGGAATGAAAAATTTTATCCATCCTCGTATCATCCTTGTCCCATCTAAGTTATTAATGGTCCGTTCGATAAAAAAAACTGACTGATTTTAGTAAAACTTTTCAACTGGAGCACCGTTTGAAACAAAAAAAAAAAAAAACCGTCATTTTAAAACACTGATGTAGGTCTCCCATACAATTAATGCGCCATTTTTTTTTATTGAAAAAACAGTTTTTGTCCCTGCTATGCAATTAATGTCCCATTTTTTGTGGTTGAAAATTTGTCATGGAATTTTTGTCTCAGTTATTTAATTAACATAACAACTTTTTTCGGCTATGAAAAACGTCATGAAGTTTATTTTTTAAAAAAAAATTCTGCAGTTTGCAGAGCGCATCTTGCCTTAAAAGTGTAACCAAAAGTATAATATCACCACTCACTAGCTAATGTGGCATAAAAAAAGCAAATAAGGATTTTTTTTTCCTCTTCTTCAAATCAAATCATGACCGATTACTTGAAGAGGGGTGATCCTGTGATATATTTGACCTATAAACTAAATTTTATCATTTTTAAATATTTTTAAATATTTTTTATTTTTAAACACATTAGTATTTTTCGAAATTATAAAAATGTCAGAAATTACAAATATGCCACTGTATTTAAAAATAAAAAAAATACTTAAAAGCATCTAACAGTAATAAAACTTGATTTATTGGTTAAATACATCTAATTGTACATGTTTATAAAAAAAAATTAAAAAAAAAAATCCCACGGCGGGACGCATGCGATCGGGCCTCTCACCGTTGCAGCGTCCCGGATAAAATGAAGGCGCCGCTATACTTAAGTATTTCTAATTTATCTTTTAATTAGTAGACATCTGTGTTTTATATACTTTTATTTATTTTGTAGAAAACGTCAACCAAACTAGTTAGATTTTCCAGTTCGGTGATGGTAACATTGGATTGTACTTCAACGGTATAGGTTCCCGTCTGCCCCACCTTGGTGATGGTGTTAAATCTACTCCATCCATCACGCATTTTTGCTTTTTTCAAGAAAAATACCTGTAAATTTTAATAATTTAAACTAACCGCATGATTATATTTTTGATAACGCCATAAATAGCGTGCTAAGATAACGTTTAAAAACACATCGTCATACTCATATAAAATGTGTGATCGTATTAAGAAATATGGTCATATTGGAAAGTGGCAAGAAAACAGAAGTCCAGCTAGAGGAGATTTGCTGGTGGGTTCAAAACAAAAGAAGAATCTTTTGTCTGGCCTATCTTCTTCCTTCAGTTTTCCCTTGTACTAATCATGCAATAACAATGAAATTCTTTCTGGGAACAAAATATTTATTATATTTTGTTCAATACTTTTAGTTAGATATGTATCTATCTCAATTCCACCCAATTTCAGAATTCGATTGAAATAATTTTTTCATATTATGTTAAAATAATATTTTTAAACAAAATAAATGAACCAGCAGCTTTGGTTTAGATTTAATCATCCAGGTGGACCAAAATTCAAAAACTTTTAAAAATAAAAGTATAAATTTGGGTAATAAAAATATCTTACTTAGGTTTATATATCCATGCAAAAAAAAGAAAAAAAATAAAAATGATCTGTGCCGCATAAGTCGCACCTAGTCACTATAGCCATTAATTTTTTTTTTATTTTTTCCAGGATGATTGGATATGGGAACCCTCGGTAGATTGGTTTTAAATTTTTAAATTTTTTTTTTAAAATTTTTGAATTTCGAAACTAAAAGGGGCATTTTCATACATCGGTCATGAAAAATGCCATTTTTATTTTCAAAAATTTTAAAAATAAAAAACAAAAAATTATAAAATTTGGATACTGAACCAATCTAGCTTGGGGCTTGTAGTCATAAAAAAATTTAAAAACTGGGTGCACATGATCATCACCCATATATATTATGATAATGTTAGACCGGACTAACATGCTAGTGTTAGCCTTGCATATAAGTTTTTAATTTTTTTTTTAAATTTTCATAAAAATGTAGAACTAGTATATTTAATTCATTTACCAAAATTTACAAAATTTGTATACATACATTTTTTTGAATTTCAAAAATTAACAATTTGGGGTATTTAAATAATTTAACTTAAAATTATTGATTTTTAAAATTCAGACAAAATGTATATGCATGTTCAAATGGTAAAATTTAATATATGAATTAATATACTCAGCCTACATTTTTGTAACAAATAAAAAAGTATACGCATGCGTGTCTTCTGTTAGCCCAAACTAATAAGATTATTACTTGTATATTTCTATACAGTGTATGTTTGATAATTTAACAAAAATGTAGAAAGTTGTTGCAAGAAAATTTAAAAAAGGCCAAAGGGTGATGAATAAGATATAAGCAATAATTTGAGTAGTGGTATAGAATAATGCATAAAAATGATTGAAAAATAAGATAATTTTATAAAAAGATGTGTACAAATAATTAAAAGTAAAATAATTTATGTAAAAAATATAATAGATTTTTTTAGCTTACCGAACACACCTATAATCATATATAGTTGCTCCATTTAATGCGTTTAAACATAAGTTACATTTAGCCACTAAACACTTCTTTAAATTTTTTTGAAAGGTAGGTCATAGTGAGATGGGTTAGTATATCAAATTTTATATTTTTTAACTTTTAACATATTATGAATTTCAAAATAAAATATACACCTTGATGTGCTCAAAATATTTAATGGAAATATTTTTTAGCAGGCTTTTCCAAAAATACCCACTAAAAAGATTAAATAAAATAGGAAAGGATAAAATTAGGGCATTCTAAATTTAAAAGTCTTGTGCAATTAAGTTAATTGTGAATTATATGTGACATTAAATTAGGGGGTTGCAAACTTAAAGCTCTTATGAGATTAAGTTAATTGTGAATTATACGTAACATTACAAATCAAGTTCATTAGGTTAATTGTAAATTATATCTGATAATTACAAATCAAGTCCATTCAGGTGAGAAAACAAAATTTCGCATGTTTATTGTGGCTGCATCCGGAATATTCGATCGGCCGTCGGGCCTATCAATGGCTATATCCCTGGCCAACCGAGCCATCGGTTGGTTGAAATTAGGGTATATATTTCTATAAAAAACGATATTCGTGAAACATTAAGGTCCGGTGCGGTGCCTAGTTGCGTGACTTGCGTCTGGAGTGACTGGGCATTGGCGCCTTATGCGCAGTGACGCACACAAGCGGCGGTTCCTTGGAGCTTCCAAAATCGGGGCCGAAGAGGCCCAGATCTGTATATATACACTAATTCGCAAGGTTTTGCTTTTGGTAGCAGTGCGCCGCGGACTCTTCTTCTTCTCTCGCTGTCCATGCCGGTGTCGCCTTCCCCGATCTTATCTGGATTTCAATCAATCGCTTCGTCGACAACTAGGTATTCCAATTCCAGCAATCAATCGGTCGTCTCCATTTAGGTATTTTAATTTCAGCTGACGCCGTTCCTACTCATCTTCTTTGTGTGGTGAGAGGGACTGGCCGCCGTGATCTTTCCGTCGTTTCCTGCTAACCCCTTTCCGATGCACACTGGAATTTAGGCAGCAAAAGAAGTGCACTCTAGGAAGAAGAAAAGATTTTTAAATTTTCATCTCGTCTCATGCCTCTTTGCAAGTGTTTCCCTTCCCCTTCCCCCCCCCCCCACAAAAAAAAAATATGTTCCTTATCAGTTGTTCTCTTGCAAAAGTCTATTTAATTTTATTTCTATTCGATTGATGAAGAACGTCATCTCTACAGCCTTAGGGTTCCATGTTTTCCATATCAAGTTTTGAAATTTATTTGGCGTTTGTTGTCGCATCGGAACATGCAAATATTGACAAAGCTCAGTTGCTACTTTGAATTGAATGGGTAACTGGATATAGCTTTTAGATGTGGATATGTAGGCAACCCCAACACTGCGAATAGAGGTTTTAGAAATAGTGTTTGGGGTAAGTTTATGGATGAGGTTTTAGCAAATGTAACCCGATTCGAATCTCACAAAAGCAACCAAGGAAGCTTTCAAAGTTTTATGTTTTGTTATATACTTGTGCACAAACATGAGGATATCCTTTTTAGTGAGTTTTCACCTTCTTTCCATGTTTGAGTTTCTCATTTTATGATGATTATTGAGCAAAATCAAATAAACGCTACAGTTAATGACAATGTTTTCTTTTGCAGTGCAAAGGACCTTGGTACTGTGTCTTCTCTCTAGGCTGACTTAGCCATGGCGACTTTTGCAAAGCCTGAGAATGCTCTAAAGCGTGCTGAAGGTTAACAAGTTTCTATTATTTTTAATTTCAGCTTAGATGGAATTCTGCTTAATTGACTGCATTGAGCTTCTATTTGAATTCTCATATTCCTTTCTTTTCCACTGTGTACACTGTTGTTAGTTTTCTTGGATTACTTCATGGTTATTTGGGTTATTATATTTGACTGCTCACTCCTTTTTATTTATATGATTTATTTATTTATTTATTGAACTTTAAAAAAAAAAAGAAACCATTTTTAATGTCTTTGGTGGGGTATGTTAAGTTTCGTAGATCAAGAAAATTAAGCACTTTTATGGAAGATTTTAGGGTTTGGTGCAGCAAGGGTGGTAGCGGCTAGTAATTGGTGGGTCATTGGGATTCTTACAGTAATCTTTATATCCTTTCCTTTTTAGTGGACAATATGACCCAATTGATTCCAGGTAGGGAATACTTTGATGATGACAACTATTATGTTTATTTACTTTCACTTATCTGTTTTAGAAATGAATGCTTCAACTCCTTTAGAGAGATCGATGAGTGATTTGATAACTTTATATATATATATCTATCTTTTGATGAGTTGCTTTTGGAATCAGATAAACAGATTATTACTGCTTTTGTTTGTCTGTGCTTTCTTGTGAATGGTATTTTTACTGAAATAATTTTTCAGATAAAATCTATGCTGTATGTTTTTTTTTTATTGTGGAGCTTTTGCTAATCTATTTTGAAATGATTGCAGAATTAATAAATGTTGGCCAGAAGCAAGCAGCATTGCAAGCACTTCATGATCTCATTACTTCAAAAAGATACAGGGCATGGCAGAAGACCTTAGAAAAAATTATGTTCAAGTATGTCGAACTGTGTGTTGATATGAGAAAGGGAAGATTTGCGAAGGATGGACTTATACAATATCGCATTGTATGTCAACAAGTAAATGTGAACTCCTTGGAGGAAGTGATAAAGCATTTTATGCATCTGTCAACTGAAAGAGCGGAGCAGGCTCGAAGCCAGGCACAGGCCTTAGAAGATGCTCTAGATGTTGATGACTTGGAAGCAGACAAAAGGCCAGAAGACTTAATGCTGAGCTATGTCAGTGGTGAGAAAGGTAGAGATAGGTCTGACCGTGAGCTGGTTACACCATGGTTCAAATTTTTATGGGAGACATACCGAACTGTTCTTGAAATTTTAAGAAACAACTCAAAATTAGAGGCTTTGTATGCGGTGAGTCTTTCAACTGTGCACGACTGAAATGCATATATTATATTCTCTTGATTTTGTTCCTTGAAATCGAATTTCATATCAGTTCCTTTCAATTGATGCAACCTATCCTAGCAGTTTATTCCATGTTTTCATTTTGGTAAGGTTATTTCTTCATTGCTTTTCATCTGTCTTTGCTTGTAAATAAAATCTCATTCTTGACTAAGACATAATTTGCAATATTTGCCCATTTGTACTTTTTTCTTTGGATCAAATTTACCCTTTTGTGCTTGAGTTCATCTTTGTTAAATAAAAAGCACTCTACATGGTCTCTCTGCATGTCTATGCAAGTGCTCTCTTGTTTTCCTAGTTTAAGGTACAACTTCGCTGACTGGCAAAAGTTACCTATTTTCTCCAATAGTGGTGATCGTAGTGTTTTTTCAGCCTTCTCTCATCTGATTTTTGAGACCTCTCTGGCCATTTTTCTTTCTTTCTTCTTCTTATAGGCCTGGTCATTGCAGATTTTGGTTTGCTTTTCACTAGTTGCAGGGAACGACTTAAATTTTTTGTAGCCTGAGATTTTGTTTTATTCACACGATTAATTTGCTAAGCATGTCAAAACATAGCTATTCTTCATGTGTATTGTTTTATTTATGATTGTGAATCATTACATATTTTGAAACCATTTTAATTGAATTATTTATTATTCTGAGTTGTTAAAATGTCATATAGTAGGTTTAGTCTGGCTTCTATTTTTCTATTTCAAAGATTGTGGACGTTGTTGCTGTTCTAAGTGTGTGCTTTTATGTGTTAGATGACAGCGCATCGGGCCTTCCAGTTCTGCAAGCAATATAAGCGGACAACAGAATTCCGTAGGCTGTGCGAGATCATTCGGAACCATTTGGCTAATCTTAATAAGTATAGGGACCAAAGAGACAGACCTGATTTGTCATCTCCAGAAAGTCTTCAGCTTTACGTAGATACCAGATTTGAGCAGCTTAAAAATGCAACAGAGCTCGGGCTTTGGCAGGTTTGTTAGAGTAAAGATGCTTACTTGTCACTGTGAAAGGCTTTCTGTTTCTTAGCAAATATCTTGTATTGTGTACAGGAAGCTTTTCGTTCTGTGGAGGATATTCATGGGCTGATGTGCATGGTTAAGAAAACCCCAAAACCTTCCTTGATGGTTATCTATTATGCTAAGTTAACTGAGATATTCTGGGTTTCAGACAGTCACCTATATCATGCCTATGCTTGGTTTAAACTCTTCACACTTCAGAAAAGTTACAACAAGAATTTAAACCAGAAAGATTTGCAATTGGTTGCTTCCTCTGTTCTGTTGGCTGCACTTTCCGTGGTGCCATATGACCACAAGCATGGGGCATCCCATTTGGAGCTCGAAAATGAGAAGGAGAGGAATTTACGGATGGCTAGCCTTATAGGTTTTAGTCTTGACCCCAAAAGAGACAGCAGAGAAGTGGTAAGTGAATTTATAATTTTGATTTGCATTTTGTGAGAAGCCTTAGTTGCTACAACTGATATCTGGTTTTCTTTTCTCAGCTTTCTCGATCTTCACTCCTCTCAGAATTGGTAAGATTTGAAAATTTCACCTTTTTTATCGAATGGTGGTGTTTTTCAGGTTCTTTTCTTCTTATACTAATTCACTTCTAAAAGTAACTACAAAATTTTTAATTTGTGAGTGATTCAGCAATAGGTATGCATGGATTTAGCATTTATGAATTTTATACAGTGATTTGTTATCCCCATTTTCTTTCGTCCATCAGCGCTTGGCATTTTTTATCTGTTATAGGCATCCAAGGGTGTAGTGAGCTGTGTCTCTCAAGAAGTTAAGGATCTATTCCATCTCTTGGAACATGAATTTCTTCCTTTGGATCTTGCCTCAAAAGTTCAGCCACTGCTGGCTAAGATCTCTAAGATTGGTGGCAAGCTTTCCTCAGCTTCTTCTGTTCCTGAAGTGCAATTGTCACAGTATGTTCCTGCTTTAGAGAAACTGACTACCTTGAGGGTATTACAACAGGTTTGTGGAAATTGGATTCAGCATTTTTTTTGTTCTGCTGCATTTACTTGATTATTGACAAATGCCTTCTATTCTTTTATATCAGGTTTCACAGGTTTATCAAACAATGAAAATCCAGGTGCTGTCAGGGATGATACCATTTTTTGATTTTTCAGTGGTGGAGAAAATCTCCATGGATGCTGTTAAATATAATTTTGTTGCTATGAAAGTCAATCACTTGAAGGGTGGTGTCCTATTTGGTAATATGGTAAGCTCAGTGTGAACATATTGGTGCATATGCCGGCTGGTTTTTCCTTAAGGGGTGAAAAACTTACTTTCCTGTCAGAACTGTTATTTTTGCTAATTTGGCAATTTCCTTTTTTTCAGGATCTTGAATCAGATAGACTCCAGAATCATCTAGCCAATTTTGCGGAATCTTTGAATAAGGCCAGAAGTATGATTTACCCATCAGAATTGCCTCAGATAGATAAGGATAGCCTCAGTATGTTAGCGGATACTGTGGATAGGGAGCACAAGAGACTTCTTGCCCGCAAATCCATCATTGAAAGGCGTAAAGAAGAACAAGAACGGCAGATGCTGGAAATGGTAGTCATCCCTGTTGTTCACTGTGCTAATTGGATGGTCTTCATTAATCGACTAGTTTTGTTGGCTCGCATGTTTCATGCGGACTTGGAAAAACTGTACTGAGTTGGTTCAAAAATTCCACATGCCTGATTAATGTGTTACTATCTGATTCAGATGATCCATTCTGTATGAAGCATGATATTGGCGTGTTCTATTTTCCAGGAGTGTGCATCAATAGGCCATTTTTTTTTGTTTTTAGGGGGGGGACCAGTGCTATGAACTTATTTGAGGGCAATCTGAATAATCCACTGCAGCATACTATATTTCCACATCTGCTTTTTAAGATGCGAAGTCACCAAGGTTTCAATCTTGCAGGAGCGTGAAGAAGAATCAAAGAGGCTGAAACTACAAAAAATTACTGAAGAGGCCGAACAAAAGAGACTGCAATCTGAGTATAGCAGAAGGGAAGAGCAGAGAATACGCAGGGAAATTGAAGAGAGAGAACTGGAGGAAGCCCAAGCCTTACTTCAGGAAGCTGAGAAGCGCAGTAAGAAGAAAGGAAAGAAGCCAGTTATTGAAGGAGTGAGTTTTATATTTGTTTTCTTGAATATTTTGCTTACCAGTTGTGGTGTGTTTCCATTCAAGGATATATTGGTGCCTCCAAAATAAGTTTTCAGATATATCAAGTGCACATATCCTTGAGATTCCTGAAGTCATTGCTGCAAGGGATAAATTTTAGGAGACATTTGCATTATGATTATGGTGCACCACATTAGGTAGTTTCTTTCGTGTAGCTAGTGCAATGTAAGCATAGTAAACTAATTTTTTTATGATGATGCGAGAAAGAAACAGAGCATAGCTGCTGATGTGAGAAACCTCCTTGGGTATATAGAAGTGAAAATCATTTGAATGAGAATGTTGCTGATTTCTGAATTATTTAGGAAAAAATAAAAATTCAAAAATACAATGTGCTAGGTCGACTTATAACTGAATCCAACTTTAGGTGAAGTAGTGCAATTTGTTGATGTATGATTAAGACATTGAAAATATTTTTGTTGCCAATATATTATTGTAAACTCTTTTGACAGATGTAACAGATACATTAGTGAAAATTGTTGGTTGAAAGCCAAATGAAGTTCTATTTATCCAGGATTCTGCTCAATTGAATAAACTAGCGACGCTTCAGATTAGGCTTTAGAACGATTTTATTTTTTTCTTTGTTTATTGACGAAGATAGCCATCTAATGGTTTTGCTAGGACTTGTTTCTATGCATAACAAATTTTCACGTGTTTAATTTATGTTTTTCAGGAAAAGGTGACTAAACAGACTTTGATGGAGTTAGCCTTGAGCGAACAGCTCAGGGAGCGCCAGGAAATGGAAAAGAAACTGCAGAAGCTTGCCAAAACAATGGATTATCTGGAAAGGGCTAAAAGAGAAGAGGAGGCGCCTTTGATTGAAGAAGCATATAAGCAACATTTGGTGGAAGAAAAGATAGTCCATGAACGTGAACAGCTGGTATGCTTCTGTCTTCTGTTTTCATTGAATTCTTGGAGTGCCTTTTTGGAGTTGATGTCTTAACACTAAATTGCCTGCAGCCTGATAGATGGACCAGAGTGGAACTCTTTTCATATCGCAATTTTGAGAACAGGCAATTAGGAGTATTCTGAGCTTTTTCCTGTGGAATTTAGCACTTGCTGCTGCCTGTTTTTTCAAAAAAGAAAAAGAAAAAAAAATTCAAACATGGAATAATGTGTAGCACTCGTTTCTGCAACCATTTTTAGCTGATGAGAAAAGTGATCCAGTTTCCATCTTTTGTAGCGGGAGGTTGAGCTCAGCAGGCAGCATCATGCAGGTGACCTTCAAGAGAAAAACAGGCTGGTCCGGATGGTGGACAACAAGGTAACAGTATTACGCCATGTAGAACCTTCACACAGACTTTTTTTCTTTACAGAATGAGATCTGTTTCTGATATTAATAGCACCTGTCCAAATATGGTGCCAATTTCCTTTTTGCAGAATTTGTTACAGAATAGAATCACCAGTAGAAGAGAAGCTGAATATAACAGACTGAAGAAAGATAGAGAGGACAGGATAAGACAGCTTATTGCTATGAGGAAGCAGGAAAGGGATAAGAAACGGAAGCTGCTTTTCTATATAAAATCAGAAGAGGAAAGGTTGACCAAGCTGCGTGAAGAGGAGGAAGCTCGAAAGCATGAAGGTATGCTATCTTGTTGAAGTCATCCCCTCTTTTTCCTTGTGTTCAGTTCTGTGACAGATATTTTTGTGTAATTGTTTTAGAAGACATGAATTTCTGACTTGAGACTAGCAACAGCCTTGACTGTGCAAGTGACATTGTAATCTCCCCTTCGATTGACCAGTTTGAAGTCAACCAAACATGGTATTAGGCTAGGTTGTAGGCTGGATGAGGGTAACATAGTCTTGGCAGCTGTGGCCAATGGCCATTAGGGTCTGTTTGGGGATTCATAATCGATGGGAAAATTTTTTTCTCACTTCTTCCTACCCATTTTTGCTATGATTCGGCATATTAACTACCTATCATGCTTCTTCTTTTTTTAGAAAAAAATTATTACCCTCATATTCTAATCATTTTTTCATATATTTCCATGCAAGTACTCTTATCTATTCCCACTTTATTTCTACCTTCTCTCTATCAGATCCCATCACTTTCATACTTTTTCAAAACTTATCTTGCTCTTACTTTCTCATTCCCTCCAATCTCCAATTCCCAGATGGTTCTGTTGAGGGGTCTCTCAAAATGGTTTGGTGGTGGGCTTGCACATCAGCCTGACTTATATTCTTTTCGTTTGTGTTGCAGAGGCTGAAAGGCGGAAGAAAGAAGAGGCAGAGCGCAGGGCAAAATTGGATGAAATTGCTGAAAGACAGAAGCAGAGGGAGAAGGAACTGGAAGAGAAGGAGAGATTGAGGAGGGAAGCTCTCCTTGGGAGGCCCTCAGAGCCCTTTGCACGACCAGCTGAGCAAGCCAATGGAGCCGGGCCGGTCGAGCAGCCTGCTGCTGCTGCTGCTGCATTGCCATCAGGACCTGCACCTGGAAAGTACGTTCCCAAGTTCAGGAGGGGAAGCGACAGCTCCACCACTTCAGCAGCAGCACCTCCAGAAGCGGATCATCGTTGGTCAAGGCATGATGATCGCCCACCTGTGACTACTGACAGGTGGCGCACTGATGACCGAAGTAGGCCGGCTGCATTTTCTGGATCAAGATCCTCATCATCCTCATGGGGTTCCTCCCGTCCCCGTGGATCCGAACGCTGACGATTGCAAACCATGTTGCCTAGATTTACGGTTGATACTTCCATTGATAACTTGAGCTGCTGCCGCTTAACTTTTGACTGAGTAACATTTGTTTAAATTATTGTAACTTGTGACTGTGATGCTCCTACTGTTTGCCGTTTTCCCGTTCAAGGGCAGCAAGACATTGAGAATGGCGACGGGGGCGAGTTTTTGTTGCTACTATTTTGGCCTCGTAAGTGTGCGACTATGCAACAAGTTTTTATTTGCTACTATTTTGTTCTGATAATTGCGCGTTGTTAGATGTTACTAAGATGGGGCTAACGCGGAGAATGTGTGGTGGTGGTTCGCTTGTCAGCCATTCATGCCGAAAGAGCTGATGCGGAATTCATCCTCGAGCTACACCAACGGCATGAATTTTGACTCGTAGAAGCGGTCTATTGAGCCTTTGATTGGACATTTTGGTTGAAATATGAAACCCATTATTATTATCATCATCTTTATTACTATTATTGTTATTATTATCATTATTATTATCAACAGAGAACAAACGCGTGGGGATCATTTTCTCCAACCAAATGGTCTTACACGGAACGTTACGCTCAGCTCTTTGGCGGACCTATCAATGTTCCCAAACTCATAAAATGTGGGGTCCCTTAGCTTTATCTTCGGCAGCCGAGTTGGCCACCCAATGAAATAGATTATGTGCAAAAATAAGAGCTTGCAGATCACACGTTCTCAAACTCCTATTTCAGCTAGCTAGCTAGCTACATCATGCAAGAAAAACATATAAATAAGAGATTGAAATTTGGCGCATATTATGAGTTCATTAATTGTTAAAATAATAACACGCATACAACTCCAGGATGAAGAGTTTTGTGAAGAATGTTTTAGAATCTCTATTTGTTTCTTATTCTTGTTCTTATTTATTTGCTTTTTTTTTTTTTTTTTGGAAGAAGTCGCCTTGCATTTGAGCCATCGACTTTCTGACTCCATCGTATATTCATATACACGCGAGTCCTACCTGTGAAATTATTTTTTTTTTGTTTTTTTGGATCAATTCATTTTCACAGAAAAACTTATGCAAGCCATATATATCATTCTGCGATATATTTTACTGCCTGATAAGTTGATTGAGTTGTAGAGGAGGAATGGCGAATGATGGGTGCTAGCTAGTTAGCGTGCGGGGGAGTAGGGAGGGAGAGAAGAAGGTGGTCGAAGGCTTCTAAGATGAATTTATGGGTGTTCCTACGGTTAAGCGCGAGATAGCAGGGAAGGAGAGCGTGGATATAATCCAAGAGAGAGAGAGAAACAGCCTCACCGGCTGCATCATCATCCATCATTCCTCTTGCTTCCGCTACCATTTCCTCCATTGATCTCCTGAAATCTGCACATGGGTCTTTGGAGTAAGTGGGGATGGCAGCAAAGATGAGGGTGCCACCACTATACTTCCCACCTGATCCATCGTCGCTGAACTCCACAGACATGGCCTCATCATCTACTAATGATTTTGATTTGCCTGGAGAAGAGAAAAAGAAGCGGCCATCGGAACCGGCGGCGGCGGCAGCAGCAGCAGCAACGGGATCTTCTTGTTGTTTCGAGGGGGCAGAGAAGGAAGACGATGATGGGGGTGAGACCACTACAACTGAGTAGGAAGAAGACGAAATATAATTAGTTGAATGCTGAATATCGAGGTGTGGAGGTGGAGGCGGAGAGGCCGCCACCACTGGGGCTGGGGAGGAGGGATCGTGATCATGATCGTCCTCATCATCTGATGGGTGGTGGTTTAAGTTGTAGAGCGAATTGAAATACTTGTTGACGAAGAAGCCGTCAGCTGTTTCGGTTTTATGATCATGAGAAAAGGGAGGTTTTGTTAGTTGGGTGGTGATGGAACAAGCAATAGAAGAAGAGGAAGAGGAAGAAGAAGAAGAGATTTTCTTGATATTTCCACCAGTGCGGCGTTTGAGCTTTGAGAAACAGAGATGGAGATTGTCTCGAAGGTGGTTGTACATCTCTCTCTCTCTCTCTCTCTCTCTCTCTCAAATCGCTTCTCTCTGTAAAGTTGGAAGATACTAGGCATTTTCATTCGGCTTTTTATTTAGCTTGGCTGGCTGCCTTTGTCTGTTCCACACGCACTTCTACACGCCGAGCACATGGCTATATAAATTCGAGTACACAGGTAAATCCGGTGGGAAAATTCGAGAGCAGCAGGTAGGCCTAATGAAAAAGAAATTTTCACGCTTAAAAAAATAATAACCATTATTAGAAACGAAAAAATTCACTTTTTGCCACAAATTATTATATTCAAGTTTTCAGGTTTTACTGGTCCAAGAAAAAAAAAAAAAGATTTCAGGTTTTAAATAAAAAGCTCTCAGGTTTTACAGTAACAACGGTTAGTAAATTGTGTCTGCTTCACATCCATTAAATGACAAGGCGATATAGAAATATGATACAGAGCAGTGCGTTGCTCTCACAAATTTCCCATGGACATTCTACACAATTTGAAAGGGAGCCACTCATCATCTGAATAAAAATTATAAAAATACATAAATCTTGAGAAAAAAATAAAACGGATTCAAACGCGAAGCGGCAAAGGTCTGCATTGCTCGTGTTGGACAGCTAATATCTAACAACCCCACTCCAATGCCGCAGTAAGCCAAACAAAGAAAACGAATGACCTCTCTGCCTTTGCTGGTAGGCCGTTGATGATACAATACTATGACATGGTCGTGAAAAGAGTTCAGACAATCCTCCATGGTACGAATTAAAAGGGCTCGAATAACACAATACTTTGAATATTTATCTGTGACCATCAGAAGATTCTTGGGGATGTTCTATTGCCAAATCACCATTAGACAACGACACAACCAAAATCCACTGGAGAGTGGAGATGTTTACAAGGAACAAGGCTCAAGGCTTCCTTGCACATTGCAACGACTTTGACTCTAGCCAATCTTTCTTTGGAATGCAATCAACAAAGTACAAATGATCTGAGTACTTAGTTTTTCTTTTCTGATTTCAAAGTACTTAGTTAACTCTATGAAAATAGAATTATTATGCTTATTTAGGGAATGTAATACTAGTTTAAAATGTATTATGATTGTTATTTTGCATGTTAACTTTAGATTTAGTTGCATTATATAGTTTCAAGAGTCGAGTGCATGATAAAACTTGAATTTTTATTAAAGAACTTTGATCTTGGTTATTTTGGTTCATGATTTTCACATGAAAAAGAGCAAGATATGTGGATGACTAGCTTCCTCTGGAGGCCGTTGCTCCGAGAGGTTGATTGAAAATTAGATTTTTTTTGTTGAGAGGAAAAAGTGTTGGGCATTGCAGCGTCAAGAAGTTGCAGAAACCATGATATTTAAGAGGTGCAATCGTATGTATTCGGGTGCATTGAGCCTCGATGCACCTGAGTGTACTACGTCTATTTTTAAATTTTTTTCTTGAAGTTGTTAATTTAAGTGTATTTAATACATGTATCAATTTTTACCATTTTTGGAGACTTTTAGATTTTTTTTTATATTTTTAAGAATCAATGACATTTTCAGTAATTTAAAATTACTAAAATACCACTGATTTTTAAAATTCAAAAAAAAAAATCTAAAAATCTCCAAAAATGATAAAAATTAATACACATGTTAAATACACATAAATTAACAATTGCATAAAAAAATTTCAAAAAAAATAAAAAATAATTATACGCACTCGAGTGCATACAACTGCATCCCAATATTTAAGGGGTTTGTTTAGCACATTTTAGGAGACTTTTGGAGGCTAAGAAAGAGATTTTGGAGCACGAAAATGTGGAGAAGAAATTTTCCATAAATTAATTTTTTTCTGTCTTCTTATTTGATGTTTTGATTAAACACACATGGATGGTTATTGTTTGTCTTAGATTTTTCTTTTTTAGCATGAACTAATTTTCTTTGCTAGAATCAAGATGGTTCCTAACATGGAGGCTTAATTTTATTATTTATATTTTCTTTACTTAATGCTTAATTTGGATCATCTATTTAATTGATTATTAATGTTTCTAATAACTTAATCACATATTAGATTACTGTGAGAATTATGTGTGATATCTTGCTCGAGTTCAAGATACTATGTTGGGGAATGTAGATTCATCTCGGCTATAAGGGTTGATTGAGTGGTTAGAGTAGTTAGAGAGAATAGAAATATACCTACTCGTGTAATCATTGCTTAGGGTTTGATATTAATTATGCAATTTAATTTAATTCTCATACAAATACAGAGGATTGAATCAAATTATTAAGCTTATGACATCATGAGGTGCACACAAATAATAAAATGCCCTACAATAATAATCCAACTATGAAGAGTTGATTAGGAGAATTACTTAAATTTTTACCATTGAAGAGAAATCATAACTCTAGGTCTTGAGATTCTAATTTCTTAGCCACCATTAGTTTTAATTTTCACCTTATTAGGATTAAATTTCGGTTTGATATTTCCATCAAATTAAACCTTGTTAAATAGAATTCAAAATACTCAAATTGATGTGGATAATTGATTTAAAACCTTTTATTTTTATTTTTATAGGAAACGATACTTTACTCGCTTTATATTACTTGTGGATCATGTGCGTTTGCATAAGAAATTGTCCTGCCATTGTTTATGTATCAAATTTCCATCAATAGGAAACAATACTCTACTTGCTCTATATTACTTGTGGATCATGTGTGTTTGCATAAGAAATTGTCCTGCCATTGTTTATGTATCAAATTTCCATCTGACACATTTAAATGAATTCCTGACATTAATGGTAATAAGATGGGACAATTGTCGGTTCACCAGAAATCTCGACATGAGCATTCGCCATCTCTGTAATGGTGGAAGCGAGTTCTGTCCCTCACAACTATTTCTCTGCTAAACACCTTAGATACTAACTTCATAAAACAGTGGCAATCTTCGCAGATTCTAAGATTTTTCACAATCCGTATGCATGACCCCTTCTGCATATTCAAAAGCCCAAAAGCAACTGCTAACTTCTCGCTATGCCATAGAATAGCCTCCTTTTTTTCTTCCTCTTCTAAATCAACCAACACGCTACCAGCATTTGGAGCATAACCTACCGACTTCAGCTCCCTGACAATTTCATTCAACTTATTGTTGATCTCATTGATTTTATAATGTTTCTGGTCACCTACACAAAATTCATGTATCTCATTATTCAACTCAATCCAACTGTGGCCTGTCTCCTTCGTAAGTCCTTTATTCTTCATCAGTCTCCTCACATCTCTAACATCTCCCCATCTGTTTGCCTTGGCATAGATGTTTGACAAAAGCACATGAGCCCCATCATGACCAGGGTCTAATTCTAATAACCTCCTTGCTGAGAATTCGCCCATCTCAACATTGCGATGGATTCTACATGCGCTGAGTAGTGATCCCCACACAATAACATTTGGTTCAAATGGCATTTCCTCTACAAGCTTTGCTGCTTCATCTAGGAGATTAGCACGGCCAAGAAGATCCACCATGCAGCCATAATGCTCTTGCTTGGGTGTGATATTATACTCTTTAATCATGGACATAAAAATTTGGCGGCCTTCATCAACCAATTTTGCATGACTGCATGCATAGAGTAGACTCACAAATGTAACCCAGTTTGGTTCAACTCCACTAGTCATTTTCATCTGCTCAAACAACAACAATGCTTGTGCTCCATTACCATGCATGGCAAGAGAGTTTATCATGCTCGTCCAAGAGATCACATTCCTCTGAGGCATGTTGTCAAAGACTTGGCATGCCCTATCTAAGCTCCCACATTTGGCGTACATGCCAATAAGAGCATTGTTTACAGAAAGAATGTCTCCAAAGCCATTCCTGTCAACAAATATATGTATCCATTTGGCCTGCTCCAGAGCGCCCAAATGAGCACAAGCAGAAATAACACTCAACATGGTGATTTCATCAGGTCTTATCCCATAGATTTGCATTTCCTTAAACAGCTTAAGAGCCTCATTGGGATGGTTGCTCTCGGCATAGCCTGCAATCATCGCACTCCAGGAAACCAGATCCTTCTCATGCATCTGGTCAAAAATCAAGCGCGCATCTTCAAGTTTTCCAATCTTAGAGTATCCTGAAACCATAAGAGTAGATACAAACAGGCTCTTCGGTTCTATTTTATCAAACAACTTGTTTGCGTGATCCATGGAACCACAATTTGCATACATAGAAATAAGAGCACTCTGCAGATAAGCGTCTAGTGCAAGATTCATCTCAGATATGTATGAATGAATCGCTTTTCCAGAATCCAAGTTCCCAGAACGGCCACAGGCTGCAAGAACGGTGGTAAGAATGACCTCATCAGGTTCAAACTCCTCGCTCTTTATTTCTTCAAATAACTGCAAGACCTCATCGTGGAGACCGCTACCGTAGTAACTGTCAGAGGAAGCCATCAGTAAAAGGGAAAAAGGGCAGAATGAAAAATGCGTCACACAAGTAAATAAGCGCCCATGCGGTTGTGCGAGAAGCGAGCACACGGGCAGAAGACGAACTAACAGCCAGTTGTTGCAAGCGGGTAGTTGGAGATTGAATATCTAAAACATCAACAATGCGCAACTCCATCATGTTGACGTGACTTACCCATCCATCATTACGCTCCATGCAACAACATCTCGGTGAAGCATTCTATTGAACATCTTTCGGGCGTCTGAGAGCAGCCCGCAGGCAGCATAGAACCCGACCAAACCTGTCTGAATAAAGGGATCCGAGTCGAGGCCCATCCTCACGGCAAGCCCGTGTAGCTCCGTCCCTTCCTGCAATGCGTGGATTCGAGATAAGGCCTTGAGAAGAGGCGGGAAGCTGAACCTGTTAGGAGACACGCCATCATTTCTGGAGCGGGCATAGACGAGGAGGGCGACATCATGTCGGGAAGACCTGGAGAGGTGTTTGAGGAGAAGGTTGCAGAGAAGGGTGTCGGCATGAGAGGGGAACGCTGAGAAAGAAGAAGAGAAAAAGATATTGATAGCGTAATCGAGGCTGGAGGAAAGGGCGAGCTTGAGAAGGAGAGAGCGCTCGCGGAGACGAGTGCGGAGAACATGGGCGTGTATTTGCTTAAGTTGGGGGATGGTAGGTGGGTTGGCAGTGGTGAAAGTAGCGAGGAGAGCTTTGAGGTCTGGTTTGGGAGCAGGTAGGGAGTGGGAGAGAAGAAGAGGAGGGCGGCTAGAAGAAGGGGCATGCAAACCAGCCATTGTCATTCTTTCCTATGAGAAAATGCCTCCCCGCTAGCGACTCCCCTCCGACTATTCTTTTTTTAAAAAAAAAAAAAAAAAATATTATTATTAATTTTAAATCAATCGCCATTGTCTGCAAGATTGATCGCCGGTTTCGAGCGGTCGAACTCGAATATTCTTGACTGAATTGAGAAGGGGACAATTGGGCCGAAGCGGATCCTAGCAACGGAGCATAATCCTATGCGCCCGTGATCACTGAGCCTCATTGCTCTCGGGAGCATATATCTTTTTTTTTAAATTTTTTTTTATAAGATTGTTAATCTAGGTGTATTTAACATATGTATTAATTTTTATCATTTTTGAAGTATTTTAGATATTTATTTTTGATTTTTGAAAATCAGTAGCATTTTAGATATTTTTGATTTTTGATTTACCTAAAATGCCACTGTTTTTCAAAAATAAAAAATAAATATTTAAAATACTCCAAAAATGATAAAAATTTATACACATCTTAAATACACATATATTAACAATATTTTAAAAAAAGTGTATGCGCCCAGGAACATACAATAGAAGTCCCCAAGTAACTGGGTGTAATATGGTATCGACCTATCGTTTTGCTCAATGGATTTCGTTTTTTTTTTTTTTTTTTCTAATCGATCTGTTCCCTTTGGATTATTTTCCCTTAAGACAAGCACGGAATAATGTTGATGTAAGCATTTGATATAATCACTCCAAGCAACCTGAGGTTTAAAGGTCAAGGTGCCAAAATCAAGGAAGCCTTCATGAGCAGAAGTATCCAGCTCTAAATCCATTTGCAAGATTCAAGTTATTTTGGTTGGTAAGGGATGATATGAGTCTGTTGTTAGGCTTGATTTTCTAAAAACTGAATGAAGTATACTCTTGACATGGAATCGTTGATGAATGATTTTCCCCGCAACAAAATGGTCATCTAATCACTGGAGAATCACCTCTATTTAGGGGTGCAACTCGGGTCGGGTTATACCGGGTTGGAGTGAACCCAAACCCTAAGAATTTAATCCGGGTTCGGACCGGGTTTAAACCGGGTTCGCATTGGTTTTGGTTTGGTTTCGGGTTAGAATTCGGGTTACCAATAAATTGTTTTTTTTTCTAATTTAATTGTAATCTAAAAGAAAATTATTGGAATATACATACCTGTGTTTATGAAGTCAAGTGTAGCGAATAGCTAATGGAAATGACTCAAGTGTAGCAAATAAAAAATAAACATATCATACCAACTATTGTAGTTGAAACTAAACATTATCATACAAATTGTTGAAATTGAATTCAAACTGAATATTTATCATACAAATTGCTAAAATAGAAATTGACCACTTGTCATACCAATAAACTTAAAATATGAATCAAATTTATACTACAATTTAAAATTCAAACTAACAGATTTCTCATACTAACAGAAAGTATAATATGAAATCGATTTATCATGCCAACTCAAATTCAAACATAATCCACATAACAGTTATTCAAAGCAACTAAATCTAAATACACTAAGCATAATGGTTCAACATTCCAATCTAATTTAAGTGCAATCCAAATTTAAAATGACGAATAAACAAATCTCAAATTTAAATAAGTTTACATCCACTTTTAAATAAATTCAAAATTCAAATGAGTTCATATCTACAAAGTTTCCAAAAAAACTAAAAAACTATTCGAAGACTTCCAAGTAATTTCTCCCTTGATTTCCATTTGTATTTCGAATGTCAAGTTCTTACACGTGCGGCTACCTCTCATATATTTGTAAATTTTTTTTTAAATATCCATATTAACTATATGTTATAAATCATTAAATCATAGTTATTCATTAAACCATTTGACTGATATATATTAAATCAATTAACCACCTATATATTAATATTACAAAAAAATGTATAATTTATAAAAAAAGTATATAAATTACACCGGGTTCGGACCGGGTTGGTGAGAACCCGGTTTTAGTTTCGGGTTTCTACGGGTCGGGTTGAAACCGGGTCTATTTTTTAAAAAATCTTAAAAATAAAACCCTTTTTTGGTTTTGGTACCGGGTCGGGCCGGGCGGGTTCGGACCGACCCGGGTACCAAGTTTTACCCCTACCTCCATTTCATTCCATACAAAACAAATTATATATACATATATAGAGGGTTGTCCTGTGCAGCGCAACTGCACAAGAACAGCAGTACATTTGCCCAAAAATGAGCCACGCACATTAAAATACAATAAAATTTTATACAATCATTTATCTATATACAAATTTTATAGTAAATGATTTATATGTTAAAAAAATCACTTTAAAGTTGTTATTTACATCAAACTATTATGTTTTGTTGAATTTATACCGTTTTCATATGGGGTCCATACACATATCCGATTGGGATGATAATTGATATGGTAATAAAATACATTATTCTAAATACAATGGGTGGAATATATTGCAATTTGATCATCATGTGGGGCCTATTTTAGCGCCACGGCACTTGAATATAACTCATACACGCATATATATATAACCTAGACTCACGGTGCAGTCCGAATGCACTTGATTACTCTCTCTCTCTCTCTATATATATATATATAAGTGATCTGAGCAATGTTGTTAGAACACAACATACATAAATATGAATACATGATGACATTGCTTTCAACTAAATTTTTAGTTCTGAGGCTCTACAAATGGGAAGCTGAAACGGGAGAAGAAGAGGTATAAAATTCTCTCATCTATGCTGTGGCAGACTCATTCAAGGATTCCCAGAATATGAAAGGAGGGTAGAAAACAACCCTCGCGCAAGCAAATTAACTCAGACCTGTTTTCCTGCGTGAAAAGAGCCAGACGAGGTTAAAATGAACAGTTTTCCCAAGACAATTTTAGGAAAAAAGGCTCATAAATTCTTGAATCTTAGAAAGAGAGAGGGCTGATTTGGTTTAATTCCACTTTAACAACTAACAACAACAACTGGATAGTCCAGATTGATTTTATTCAACTCATCTGTCCTGAGTAGTAGCAATACATAACATGGCTGGCCTGCAACTAGCAAAATACAATACCCACACTGATGCAACTCCTTTTCTACATAGAAACAAAAAAATGTCCATCAGAATTGTTGATAGTGGTGACCATTTAGAGTTGAATTTCTTATGGCTGTCGGGCTTCATGATCTGGCACTTCATGCACATTTCAGAAAATAAAATTATTTGACTGGAAACACTAGCAATAGAAACGAAAGGGGGAAAAGCAACAGTAAAGCCAGGGACCTGGTAATAATTTCCTTAACATAAAATGTCAAGAAACATGTCCTCTGAATGAATAACCGGGATCAGCAAAGGTATCGACATGAACGCGGTTTTGGTTCCCAGCCAAACAGGCGAGAAAGGAACTGAATGCTAGAATCCAATTGACAGTTTATAAGACCACCACAGACATATTTCCATATTTACCATGCATTTCTTTTTTGTATCCAACCAAATTTCTATGGCTATATATGCATATGACACCAGATACGATCAACTGAATGTCCGCACTCCATTTAGATCAATAATCAAAACAGAACCGCCACTGGGCTCTTGCCCCGGTGGTCAAGTTCGTTGGCATTGTTGCCAAACGACTTAGAGTTCAAATCCTGCCAACTGCAGGTGTATAACCATTTGTCCCTCTGGTAATGGGAGTGTTTATAGTTGTCTCCCCTGAATATGAGGGTATTTATAAAATGTCCCTCCACTTTGAGGGGTTGTGAAAGTTCTTAATTTGTAATGTCAAATGTCACAGTTTGTGTCTACTACTAATTAAAAAAAAAGAAAGAAAGATGAAAACAGAACCACTTGCTCGGGTAGCATGCATAGGAGGAGAAGGGGGAGAAGGTGGTTGAAGACCTCTAAGATGAATTTATGGGTGTTCTTATGGTTGAGCTCAAGATAGCGGAAAAGTAGACTGTGGACGCAATCCCAGAGATACAGAGAGACGGCCTCACCAGCTGCATCACCATCCATCAATCCTCTTCCCGCCACCACTATTTCCTTCATTGCTATCTTACTCTGCACGTGGTTCTGTGGAGTAAGTCGGGACTGGTGCAAAGATCGATAAAGACGCCACTACTAGTGTTCTTCCTGTCTTACCTATCGTCGCTGAACACCGGAGACATGGCCTCATCATCCACTAATGATTTTGATTTGCCAGGAGAGGAGAAAAAGTAGCGGCCATCCGAACTGCCCGGCGGTGGCATGATCATGTTGTCATTCCAATGATGTTGAGACTTGAGACCACTACAACTGAGTTGGAAGAAGAGGAAAAATAATTAGTTAAATAATTAATGTTGAGGTGTAGAGGTGGAGGTGGAGGAGCAGCGACCTCGGGGCCTGGGAGGAGGGATCATGATCATGATCATCCTCATCATCTGATGGGGTTTGTTTAAGTTGCAGAGGGAATTGAAATACTTGTTTATAAAGAAGTAATCAGCTGCTGCAGTTTTATGAACATAAAAGGACGAGGTTGTTCTGTTAGTTGGATGGTGATGGTCTCTAAGGAGGAGGAGGTTTTGTCAGTTTTATGATCAGCAGCAGCAGAAGTTTTCGCACGCACTAGCACACGCCGAGCACATGGCTATATATATTCGAGTACACAGGTAAATCCGGTGGGAAAATTCGAAATCAGCAGGTAGGCCTGATGAAAAAGAAATTTGCGCCCTCAATAAAATAACAACCATTATTGGAAACAAATTAGACTTTTGGCCAATGTTTTGAGAACCGAACCGGTAAAGGAACTGGTCTGGTTCGAACCGGTTCGACCGGTTAAGCAAACCGGTTTGAACCGGTGACGTCAGCATGACATATTTTATATTTATGATATTATAAATTTTAAATAAATATATTAATAAAATTATATTTTCATTTTTTATAAACCCTAAATATAACCACAATATAAGTATAAAATATGCAGGAGGAACAGGAGCAAGCTGTAGTAGAGACGGGGGTAGGCCACAACAATCACACATACATATATATTATTCGTGCTTTCTGATTATTCTAAAAATTGTCATATAATTTCATATTAAATTCACACTTTTTGAGTATAAAAATGTTAATTAAATACAGATTTTATGTGAGATTTCGTGAAAATTACATTTTTCATAAAATCTTTAATTTTGCTATAAAAGTAAAACAGGTCATTTTGCAATATTTTTTTTGAAAATATAAAAGTATGAATCAATAGGCTAGAAAATTTCAACGTTGAATTGCGTATTAGCTTATTAATATAATTTGGGCAAATTTATAAAATTATTTAATTGGAAAAATCATACATATATGATTACAATTATATTTTAAAATATGAGGAACAAAATAGATTATTATATTTAGATAAATTAAATTAAAGGATAAAGTGAATTAAACTAAGATGATATATGATATTATTGAAATTATTTATCAAAGAATTAATATTTAAATTCGTATTTAAATTCACTGTAGGAACACCGAACAACCATGCACCACCGGAGCACCATTTCCGGTACTCCATCACCCCCAAATCGGCAAATCCATCTCCGTCCACTGCATCAGGCTCAAATGGAAGCAGCGACCAGCGTCCATTTTTCAGACGATCCAACCAGTTTCGTCCAAGTTTGTAATGACGGGACAACAGCAGACAGTCACGACCCTGCTCGTCGCCGGAAATGGAAAGCAGGCCGCTGCTCTGCTCGTCGCCGGAAGCGGTCGCTGGCTTGCTGCTCTGCTCGTCACCGGAAGCTATCGCTGCACAATGTCGTCGTCGCCGAACGCCGATCGGACGAGGGGAAGATGACTAGACGCAACAGCAGGGCGTCGTCGCCGGAAGCTAATGCTGATCGCAGCAGGACTTCTCCGATTTGGGGTCGACCTCGCTGGAAGCCTGGAATTGGATGAAGACGTCGTTGCCTGGAAGACGAGACCTCGCCAGGCTTGAGGAAGAAGAGACCGCGCCAAACCTGAGGAAGACGAGATCGTGCCATTACGCCAGGCGTGAGGAAGATCTGACGGGGGCCTGAGGAAGACGATCTGACGGGGGAAGGGACAGCGGAGCGGAGCACGGCATTGAATTTTTTTTTTATTCATCGAACCAACGAACCGGTTGCTTACGGTCCAACCGGGATGTCCGGTTCGACCGCCGGTTCGACGGTTCGGACGGTTTATTACAATCAAACCGAACCGCTTATATACGAACCGGCGGCCGGTCCGGTCCGGTTCTGACAACACTGCTTTTGGCAACAAAAATTATCATTATTACCAAAGTATTAAAAAAAAATTCATTAATTTGTCTAACCAGATAAATAAATAAATATAGATGATGTTAATATTCAAGTAGAAACTGGAGAGCTTTAAACGAACAATGGTAAGTAAATTATCTAAATGACAAGATAAGATAGAAATATGATACAAAAAGTGCACTTGCTCTCACGAATTTCCCATGGACATACTATACAATTTGAAAGTGAGCCACTCATCACTTGAATAAAAATTTTAAAACTATATAAATCCTGAGGGGAAAAAAAATGGACAACAGATTAAACCCAAAAGGTCTGCATAGCGACCTCAAATATATATAAAACGCTACTCCAATGCTGCATTAAGCCAAGCAAGACACAACATGGTCGTGAAAGAGTTCAGACAATCCTCCATGGCAAGAATTGAAGGAGCCCAAATAACACAATACTTTGAATGTTTATCGGTGGCCATCAGAAGATTCTGGGAACGTTCTAGTGCCAAATCACTATTAGACAGCAACACAACCAAAATCCAAGACACAACATGGTCGTGAAAGAGTTCAGGCAATCCTCCATGGCAAGAATTAAAGGAGCCCAAATAACACAATACTTTGAAAATTTATCTGTGGCCATCAGAAGATTCTGGGAACGTTCTAGTGCCAAATCACTATTAGACAACAACACAACCAAAATACACTGCAGATGTTAGCAAGGAATAGGGCTCAAGGCTTCCTTACACATTGCAATGACACTTGACTCCAGTCAATCTGATTGGAATGATAAATACGGTCAACAAAGTCCAGACCGTACGAACTTGTTTATGTGTCCTATTTCCATTTGACCAAGTAATGATAATAAGATGGGACAATTGTCTGTTCACCAAGAACCTCTACATATGAGCATTCATATCTCTGTAATGGTGGAAGCGAGTCATGTCCTATCAACCATTTCTCTGCCAAACACCTTAGACACTAACTTCATAAAATAGTGGCAATCCTCGCAAATTCTTGAGATTTTTCACAATTTGTATGCATGACACCTTCCGCAAATTCAAAAGCCAAAAGCAGCAGCTAACTTCTCGCTATGCCATTGATTTCTAAATCATCCAACAAACTACAAGCATTTGGAGCATAACTGATTGACTTCAGCTTCCAAACAATTTCATTCAACTCATTGTTGATCTCATTAATTCTAGAATGTTTCTGATCACCCTGGCAAAATTCATGTATATCATTATTCAACTCAACCCAACTGCAACCTGTCTCCCAAGTAATTCCTTTGTCCATCATCAGTCTCCTCACCTCTCTTACATCTCCCCATCTGTTTGACTTGGCATATATGTTTGACAGAAGCACATAAGCCCTGCCATGACTTGGGTCTAATTCTAATAACCTCCTTGCTGAGAATTCGCCCAACTCAACATTGTCATGGATACTACAAGCAGTAAGTAGCGACTCCCACACAACAATATTTGGTTCAAATGGCATTTCCTCTACAAGCTTTGCTGCTTCATCTAGGAGACTAGCACGGCCAAGAAGATCCACCATGAAGCCACAGTGCTCTTGGTTGGGTGTGATATTGTACTCTTTAATCATAGACATAAAAATTTGGCAGCCTTCATAAACCAATCCTGCCTGACTGCATGCATCGAGTAAACACACAAATGTCACCCAATCTGGTTCAACTCCACTAGTCATTTTCATCTGTTCAAACAACAATAATGCTTGTGCTCCATTACCATGCATAGCAAGGGCATTTATCATGCTTGTCCAAGAGATCACGTCCCTCTGATGCATGTTGTCAAAGACTTGGTATGCCCTATCTAAGCTCCCGCATTTGCCATACATGTCAATGAGGGCAGTATTTACAGAAAGATTATCTCCAAAGCCATTACTGTCAACAAACTTGTGTATCCATTTGGCCTGTTCCAGAACACCCAAATGAGCACAAGCAGAAATAACACGCAACATGGTGATTTCATCAGGTCTGATCCCATAAATTTGCATGTCCTTAAACAGCTTAAGACCTTCGTTGGGATGGTTGCCCTTCGCATAGCCTGCAATCATTGCACCCCAGGAAACCAGATCCTTCTCATGCATCTGGTCAAAAATCAAGCGCGCATCTTCAACTTTTCCGATCTTAGAGTATCCTGAAACCATTGCAGTAGATGCAAACAAGCTCTTTGGTTCCATTTTTTCAAACAGCTGGTTCGCTTGATCCATGGAACCACAATTTGCATACATAAAAATAAGAGCACTCTGCAGACGAGAATCTAGTGCAAGATTCATCTCAGATATGTATGAATGGATTGCTTCTCCACAATCCAAGTTCCCAGAACGGCCACAGGATAAAAGAACGGTGGTAAGAATGACCTCATCGGGTTCCAACTCCCAGCTCTTCATTTCTTCAAACAACTGCAGGACGTCATTGTAGAGACCGCTACCATAATAACTGCCAGAGAAGCCACCAGTAAAAGTGAGAAAGAAAAGAAGAAAAAAAATGTGTCACATAAGTAAATAAGCAACCATGCGCTTGTGCGAGATGTGCACGCATGGGAAGGAGACGGGCTAGCAGCCAGTTGTTGCGAGCGGGCCGTTGGAGATTGAATATCTAAAGCATCAAAATGCCAACTCAATCATGCGATTGACTTACGCAGCCATCATCACGCTCCACGCAATAACATTTCGTTGAAGCATTCTATCGAAGACCTTTCGGGCGTCTTGCAGCAACCCACGAGCCCTATAGAACCCTATCAAACTTGTCTGGATGAAGGGGTTGGAGCCGAGGCCCATCCTCACGGCAAGCCCGTGCAGTTCTGTCCCTTCCTGCAATGCGGGGATTTGAGATGAGGCCTTGATAAGCGGCGGGAAGCTCAACCTGTCAGGAAACAAGCCATAGTTTCTGGAGCGGGCATAGACGAGGAGGGCGACGTCATGTCGGTAAGCCCTGCAGAGGTGTTTGACGAGAAGGTTGCAGAGAAGGGTGTCGGCATGAGAGGGAAAGCCTGAGAAAGAAGAAGAAAAAGAGAAAAAGACAGAGATGGCGTAGTCAAGGCTGGAGAAAAGGGCCAACTTGAGGAGGAGAGAGCGGTCGGGGAAGCCAGTGCGAAGAACATGGGCGTGTATCTGCTTGAGTTGCGGGATGGTAGGGGGGTTGTAGGTGGTAAAAGTAGCGAGGAAAGCTTTGAGGTCTGGTTTGGGAGGAGGATGGGAGTGGGAGAGAAGAGGAGGGCGTTTGGAAGAAGGGGCATTCAAAGCAGCAATCGCCATGCTTATCTATGAGAAAGCGCCTCTGCCAGCGATTCCCATTACCCACTCACTCTTGACTCTTGACTTGAGGGGGTAAACTGTTTTTCTCTTTTTAAGAAAAAGAAAAAATTTGGAAGGGTAATTTGCATATATACCCACATAGCTTGATCCTAATTGCAAATATATTTATATAGTTTCATGAATTGCATATTACCTCTACATAGTTTTACCAAAATTACGTATTACCCCCACACCGTTACTTACCGTTAATATTTAATGTTATATTTTAAAAAATAACAATCATATGTAGTTTCACGAATTGCATATCACCCCACGTAGTTTCACCAAAATTGCATATTATCCCCTCGAAACTATGCATACCAACGAGGTCATTTTCGTCATTTTCTAAAATATAACGTCAGATATTAACGGCAGGTAACGGCGTAGGGTAATACACAATTTTGGTAAAATTATGTGGGAGTAAAATACAATTCATGAAACTACATGGATATATCTATAATTAGCATCAAACTAGGCGAGTATATATGCAAATTAATTATATAACGTCCTTAGAACAATTCCCGGATGTGATGGCCTTCAGATCCGCTTTAACAATTTTGAAATTTTGAAAAATATCATAATAAAACAGACGTAATTTTTTTAAAAAAAAATGGGAGTGCAAGTAGTTCCCTGTGGAATGTATTTTGCAGAAAGAAACAAGGCCATAAAATCTGCTGACCATGAAATTT
The DNA here is from genome assembly GCA_030490835.1 of Annona cherimola. NCBI lineage: Eukaryota > Viridiplantae > Streptophyta > Magnoliopsida > Magnoliales > Annonaceae > Annona > Annona cherimola. The sequence goes on from CM059974.1 coordinate 4,732,566, forward strand.
AAGGTGTTCTGTTTTGAGTAGAATGAAAAATGGAGAACGGAAATGCTAAAGTTAAAAACCAACTATTCTACCTTTTTCTATTTTTACTTATATATTTCAATTATTTTATCTCATTTTTTAATTTTTTTTATATTTTTCCATACAACTGTCATCTTTTTTTATTATCACTTTATCCCTATTATTGACATTCTATTCCTATTCCCTATTTTATATTTTCTCCAAATAAATAATGCTGCCAAAACTGTTATTTTAAAAGCTCTTTTACTAGAAAATAAGTAGAAATGCTTGATTTGAGGCTCAAAAGTTTTTCACCTCCTTATCAAGCTAAGAAATCTAAGGACTCTCTGTTTAGTAACATGGAGAAATAAAAGTCAAAACTTTTAAATATCGTCATTTACTAAAGCTATGGCAAACGAACTGTAAATAACACGTAAACGCTTGGCCGGGCCAAAGCTGAAAGCTAAGTTCTGGAAAACAACAAAATTAAAGATTGCTTGGCCCCTTTTATTATGCGCACTAAGCACTTTGCGAGCTTAAAAATGCGCATGAACTTTAATTAGAAGTGTTAGGTAATTGTATAAAAAAGTGATTTTCTGCTGTTTATTAGCCGAAAATTACTATCTTCCTGCAAAACACACTGCATTTTTTTTGGTTTTTTGTTTTTTTTCCATTAAGAGTAGGTAAATAGGTCCTAAGGCTTCTCTTTGGCATTCTTGTCGTCGGTGGTTTTGTGTGTGTGTGTGTGGGTGGGGGTGGGTAAAAATGAGATTTTAAAACTCGACTATTCAACGTTTTAAACATATAAGGGTTCCGCTCCAGAGCTAGGTAACCTTTTCAAAATTTAAGATTTATTCCTTGATGAAAAATTCAATCTATTTGTTATGTTTAATATCATTTATTTAGTTAAAAATCAGATTTTATTCAAATCAAGTATGCACATGGATCACATTTGTTCATATATATATATATATATTCATGTATAAATTATAAAAATCATTTAGATATATTTATATATATATTAGAATATAATAATACATTATAAAATCATTTGTTCACATATGATTGATATTTTAAACAATTTAGATATTAAAATTACTACTTTAAAATTAATATTTTAGTGTTAAACCATTTTATTATGTTCATTTTATACAATTAGAAATGGAACTCATATACAATGATATTAAACATATGAAAGGGTTTCAATAATAATATAAATAATGCTAAATACAATGAATACAAAGGATTATCCATTAAAATCTTAATAATAAATGAAGTTACATTAAAAACAAAAGTTTCAAAGAAGTGGAGCTCCTTAGAGAATGCCATAAAGTGTATGAGTAGAGTTTTTTTTTGAACCAGCTAGCATTCTACAAAAAAAAAAAGCCATCTCTCCGGCTTGTGAGGAGAGAAAAATAATCGAATGACGCTTTTACTCGACTTTGCCAAACACTTCTCATAGCCTGATTTAAGGGTACATTTCGCTCAACTTTTTAAACGTATGATATTGATATTATATAGGTTTGATTGGGTGGGGCGTCATTTACTGTCTTTTTCTATATTTTTTAAGTTTCAAAACCAAAACTAGCGCATATTTGGCCCATCTACCTATTTATGGCCCATCTAAGTTTCCAATTGGTTTTTAAAATGCCTTCTGTTAATCTGGCCCAATGGGTCCATTCTCTCATCTATGCGTTGACAGACTAGACTCATTCACGGGTTCTCAGAATATGAAAAGTCGGTTGGAAAACAAACCTTGCACAAGCAAATCAATTCATACCTGTGTACTTGAGTGGAAAGAGCAACTTAATAAATGGAGAGGGTTAGAATGAATACAGTTTGCCCAAGACAATTTAAGAAAAAAATGCATATAAATTCTTGAATTTTAGAAGAGAGAGGTGTGGGTTGGTTAAGTTCCACTTTTAACAATTAACTACAACAACTGGATAGTCCAGATTGATTTTTATTGATGATAATTCACCCAATCTGTCCTGAGTAGTACGAATACATAACATGGCTGGCCCATCAACTAGCAAAATACAGTGTAGGTGTAGTAACAAAAAGAAATCCATCGGAATTGTGGACAGTGGTGACCGTTTAGAGTTGAATTTTATGGCTGTGGGGCTGCCCGATCTGCTACTTCAATACCATTGCCTGCACATTTCAGCAAATGAAATTACTTGAGTGCAAATGCTAGCAATAGATACCAAACGGGGGGAAAGCAACTGTTAAACCAGGGACCTGGTAATAATTACCTAAACCTAAAATGTCAGGAAATATGTCCTCTGAATGACTGACTGGGATCATCAAAGGTATTGGCAAGAACCTGGTTTTGGGTCTCTGCCAAACAGGCGAGAAAGGGAAAGAAAACTAGAATGCAACTGACAGATCATAAGACCAGCACAGCCAAATTTCTATATTTACCACGCATTTCTATTTGTCTCCAACTAAATAACTACGCCTATATATATACATATGAAACCAGATAGGATCAACTGAATAGCCACACTCCATTAGACCAATAAGAAAAATTAGGCCACACCTAAAAATGTCAGGAAACATGTCCTTTCAATGAATGGCTGAGATCAGCAAAGGTATTGGCGCGAACCTTGTTTCTGGTCTTCCAAACAGGCAAGAAAGGGACCGAAAACTGGAATGCAACTGACAGTTCATAAGACCATCACAGACATATTTTTATATTTTCCATGCATTTCTATTTTTATGTATCTAAATTTCTGTGCCTATATGTACATATGAAACTAGATAGGATCAACTAAATATTCACACTCCTTTCAGACCAATAATCAAAATAGACCCACGTTGGCTTTTTTTGATCAAAGGATGCTAGTGGTTTGACAGGACACTTATCACCAAGTTCTCTTTCTGTGAGCATCAGAAGGAGAAGAAAAGTAAAAGCAAGATGCAAGAGACCCAAAATGAAGCTTTACATATACACAAGAACATTAGAACCCGAAGCTCAAAGAAGCTTTAAAGATAAAACATGCACATACAAATCCTCCCAAATTAACAAAGGATGAGGTAAGAACCACAGGAAACCAACCAGAACCGACAATAATTAGATCTCAATAATTCAACCAGTTCTCACAGGGTGTATACATATTGTTGATGGATTTTTTTTTTTAAAAAAATAAATTTAAGCATAGATTTTAGCGAACCTTTCTAGTGAAACACAAAACATAAAAAGCACATTCATTAATTAAACCAAAGCACAGACAAATTGTACAGGAGCCCCTTGATCTGAGGACTTGCACCAACTTACACCATCAGATTCAAACCCATGTACAATCTATGAACTCGGCAAAGTTAAAATGCTAAGAGTGAAAGGAAGGGACTCCGGGGATAGCCACTCGGAAAATTTTCGAGTATCAACTGAATATCCCCACTCCGTCTATATAAATGGCATGCTCCAACATCCGATGTTGGATAATACATCGAGCGTTGGAATATTGCAAATCTTTCTCTGAACTTTTGGTCCATTTCCCTTTTTAGGGCCTCCTATTTTATTCCATCCGGATCAATTTTACCCATTCACCGTGCATTCACCTTGCGTTGTAATAGAGGGTTTCATCTGTAGATTGCATATCTGTATCCTCTGATTCGCAAATAGGCTTCTCTTTGTAAGCTATATTGTATGCATTCTGAAATTCTTGTGACTATGATGGATTTCTAATTTTCTATGTTCATGTTTTTCTTTTTGCCATTAATAAGACGGAGGCAGCAGTCTAAATTTCAGTGCTGATGGAGTTGTACACTAGCCACAACTACATTCGTAATCCCAAAAAAAGGTACCATCTGGATCGAAGAAGAATGCTTGTCTGGTCTGGCCATCTGCTTGTTTTGTCTCAAACACCTTTACTCCATTTTCCTGCAGAATCAGAGCTCGGTCAACCTCATATAAAGTCATCAAGACTCAAATGTCTTATTTTTCTTAGAAGAACACGGACTAGTAGCGGAAGAGAGGAAAGGATGTCGTTGTTGCCTTGAGAGCCTTAACAAAGGAATCGTAGTTGGAAATGTCAAAGCAGAGATGGTGGCCCCTGGGGAGATGAACAGCATCAGCGGCGTCGATCTCAGCGTGGGAGCCGGAGGGGCCTTCGGGAAGCTTCCAGAGGGGATTCTTCTCAATGATATGGAGGGCAAAAGGCGCGTTGGGCAACTTGAGCCATACCACTTGGAAGCCCAATTCCGGGGATTCTATCCTCTCAAATCCTAAAACCTGCAAATTCACAAAAAAAAAAAGGAAGAAAAGAAGAAGAAGAAGAAGAAGATGATGATGATGATGGGTGGGGGTGAAAAACCGTGAACTGAAGGCAAGCGAAGAAGAAGACATGAAGAAGTAGGAACCTGTTGGTAGAAGTTGGCAAGGCGTTTTGGGTCTGATGTTGCTCGGGAGATGTGGTTGAGCCGTGCTCCTTCCACTCGCGCAGCAGCCGCCGCAGCCATTGTCCGCTCTTTTTCCAGTTTCCAGAGAGAGAGAGAGTGAGAGAGAGTTGAAGCGGCGGTTGGACTTGGAAAGAGAGAAGCAAGGCTTACACGTGCTATTCGTAAAACACAAACATCAGTCAGGTTATCAGCATCCGCCGCATTGAATCCGGGACAGACTGACACGAAAGAAGACCATGGGAAAATCAAACAATTTTATGGAATAGGATGTTTCCCTCTTTTTTCAATCAGATTATTATTTTTCATCATTGCAGCCTCGTGTGCCTCCAGGCCCTCCTTAAACCAGTCAGAATCTGGTCTTTTGCCTATTATTTAACCATTTCGGTTCGATCTATTTGATTTTTTTCAAAAAAAATAAAATTCAAATTTATTGTCATGTAATTTATCAATCATGCAGCAGAATTCATGCAGTTGATCCACTTAAGTGAAAATAGCTTATGACGATGAAGATAATGAATCAATCATGAACCATAAAAAATGAATCAATTATGTAATTGCCAATTTATCGGGACAATTTCTCAAGTTACTCGTTAAGAAATCAATCAAATGTAGGGGGTGAAACTTAACTTTATTTGCAAAATTTAAACTTTAAGTATAAATCTATTTATAAAACCTAATTTTAGTCCTGTTTCTGTAAAACGGGTTTGCATTAAATCCGTTACCTAAGTTTTCATTTAAATTTAAGACTGGAAAGTCGAAATTTTCATATGAAAATTTAATAATAACTAATTATGTAAATAAAAATAATAACACAAAGGCTGATTAGATTTTAAAGAGATATAATAATGTATAGTATATTTCTAGAAGAAAATTTATCATTTCAAACAAAATAAATGACTAAAACTAATAAATGGGAAAACAAATAATATAAAATACAAATATAGATAACTATTGAAAATAATATGATTCATTTAGGGTGTGTTTGGGAATGGAGAAAATTTTTGATGAATAGTTTGAGAAAGTAAAAGTTGTCAAATGATATGATATGATAGGGGTAATGATGAGGAGTAAAGAAGATAAAGTTAAAATAGATAAGTTAGTTGTGTGGGTAGTTGTGTAGAAATGATTGAAAAGTAGGGTAGTTGTATAAAAAAATGCGAAAAAATAATTAAAAAATATAGTAGTTGTGGAGAGTGAAAAATTTTAGATTGAAAAGTTTTAATTTAACATTTTCTGCACATTGTCAAACACAACCTTAATATAAATCGAGGAATGTTTCAATGCTTATGTAAGTATGGAAGTCTTTATACTTACTTTTTATTTTTAAATTTAAAATATTTTCAAAAAAATCTAAACCATTTATCATGTTTATCCATGTGCATTTATTTAAAAAATTCCAAGAATTAAATCTAAATTTGGTTTTGAAACAGGACTTAATTTTTAAAAAAATTCCAAAATTAGCTGTCAGAAGTTTCCACAAACCCTTCAAGATAATTTGTCATCCATCTTTCATGAGTTCTAGAAATCTGAATGTAACAAAAAATACTAAAAGCGAATTGTCCGGTTCTGCATTCATCACGCGTCATGCGGGTAAAAAAATATATATATATATATATAGAAAAAAAAGATGCCACTTGCAGAAAGGAAACGCGTTTTGATTATTAAGATGAGAAAATGTAAATATACAGTTTGAGCAGGGAGAGAAAAGAGAACGGGGGGAAAAAAAGAAAAAAGCCATCCTCTCCACGCCAGTTCCGACTTCGTATATAGACATTTCTGATTTTTGTGATTTAGCAGCAGTTCAAATCCACAGAAAGGCACCCTCTCAAAGATGCTTGCTCAATCCAACTGATGAACGGTGCAAGCAATCTTCAGTCACCGGTGGTGCTTTTTGGACCTTTCACGTTCATGTTCCCATTCATGAATATCGTGTTCCCTTATCCTCTCCTTCTCTCTTGAGCCTCTTGAAGGGCGGGCATCATCCTCGCGCTCCACGGTTTCATGTCGAGATGCTGATGAGGGCCTCTTCCTTTTGAAATGGTAGTCCTCATCACTAGATTCATGATCATGTAAGCTACGCCTTCCTCCACTGGAACCTCCCTTAGCAGGCTTCCAGTCATCACGGTAGCCATTTGACGAAGAATGATGGGAAGCCTCATGGTGGCCCTTGTAGCTGCTGGGGGCCTCCGATGACTTCCTCTTCTTGCTGCTGTCACTGGTCCCAGAATCTGGGAAGCTGATCCGAGAGAAGACACTCCCCTTTTGTTTGCGGTCAGCAGGCTTAGCATCAGGTGCCGCAACATCTTCATAGTCAGGTTTCTGTTTGCCAGTATCCCGAGGTGGTCGATCCAAGCTTGTTGACCTCTTCGGCTTGTCCATACTACCTGCTTGGGACATCAGCCTCTGCAACACACAAAAAAAACCACCTCGTGAACATCGGAGAACCAGCCATCCGCATAATTTAAACAGTTGAATATATTCAAATATCAAATTCTCTCTCCAAATAATTACTACTAGCAAACGAACAATTTTTATGAGAAAAACCACACAAACTTAACATGACTTATCTCAGTGCTTGCACCCTTCTCTATCAGCAGGCTTATTTTATAGGCTATATTTACATTACTGAAGAAGAAAATGGTTTGGAAACAAATAAATAGAAAGCATACAGTTTTTGATTTCATTGAAGAAACATCAGTGCTGCTCAATTCCCTGTCTTTTGAGCATTCCCTGAGAAAGAAGAAAATACAGCTTCAAGTTAGAAAGAAAAAAATCATTAAAAAAAAAAAAAGATCGATAAGCAGGAAAGAGAGGGACAAGCCAAGCAGATGAAAAGACATGATGTGAGTGTATCATCCTTTTAAAAAAAGGAGTGATCCCATGTGTCCTGCCATGGGACCCCCCACAAATATTTTTTTTGATTTTTTTATAAACATCTAAAACTATGTACAGTGGCAGTATTTCGTAGTTTTCTGACTCAGAAAATACGAAAAATGTCACTGTATTTAAAAATTTTAAAAATATTTAAAAGCATTCAGAAATGGTAAAATTTGGTTTATAGGTTAAATACACCCAGATCTACATGTTTATATAAAAAATAATAATAATAAATAAATAAAAGGTCCCATGGCCAAACGCATGGGGGGTAATCAGCTCTCTTTAAGAAACACATGAACTATTTGTCACAAGCAATTATGAAAGATGAACATTACAACTATAAAACATATTGGATTATAGATCTCAAAAGCCTAAGCACCTGTCACTACGACGCTCTATTTCACTGCGTCGTTCCATTTCACGCTTTCTCCTCAAGTCAGCCTTACGGGCCTCGAACTCTTCTCTTGTCATGACAGGAGGCAATGGGATTGAACCAATGGTGCTCAACTCTGACAAATCCCTGAAAAATGTCAACTCTATAATCAGGATAAGACAATTAGAGTCCGTCTGTAAGAATGAAAAAAGAAACACTTTCCAACTCTTTCCTAGACATTTTCTATACAATTTGACATCTTTACTTCTACATTTCAATCATTTTTCTCATATTTTAATACAACTACCCTCTCTATTCTTATCTTTATTCTCTTTACTCTTAATCATTACTTTATCATATCAAATCATTTTCTCAATCTTTCAAAAAAATGTCCCATAAATTTTTTCCCTGCTTTCTTTTTTTTTTTGTTTTTTAACATCATACCAAACCAACCCTTAATCTATAAAAACATGTGTTTACATGTGTGTGATTTAAATGACTATCACCAGGCACTACATGATGGCTACCAAAAGCACAATTTAGTTGCATTCTTCCAGAGAACGAAAATTATGAAACTTAGATAAAAGTTTCTTCTAAATATTATTGCACCTATGCCATCATTCTAAAAGCTGATGTAGAATTATAAGCCCTTTCCAAGTTCAATTTTTCTTCCTACTTTCTGTCCTTATACAAACTGATACAGTACTTTCTCATTAAAGAAAAAGACAAACCAGGGGGCTCCAGCTTACCTTTGAGGAGGAACAAACGGCATCATAAAACCTTGCCCTCCTCCAAAGGGATCTTGAGGAACAACCCCGCCAAAGGGAACATCAAATGGTCCAGGTGTATAACCCATATAAGGTACAGGACCAGTAATTGGCGCCATGTATCCATCCATTCCCCATTGCATGCCAGTCCAATACGGGTTGTAGGCTGAAGGACCAAATGGCATTGGATAGTTTTCGCCAGCAAGATCTTGAGGGGTTCTCCACTGCCAGTCAGAAGCTGCAACACAGAATAATGTGCATAAGAACAAAAGTATCAACTAATATAGGAATCAGTCGTGCCTCTCCCACCCAGAGAAAATTGAAATGCAGATGCTGGTCGACGAGAGGGAGAGAAAATTTCCAAGAGTAATCAATTCCAATTTTCAAGTCATCTTTGGTATGTGGATGCTACACGAATCACTTGCACTTGTTTCCTTACAAATTTCAAATGATGATAAAATGATATTCAATTCTTCAAGCCAAAAAATAAGAAATTGGGATAATCATGATTTCATTCTAGTAAAGGATATAATAAAATAAATCCAACGTGACTCACTCAATATAATTGCAAAACTAGAATGGTTAATTAGACTAGCAAATCTTAGCATTATGCTTCAGTGTCTTCATTTTGGTTAACCTAATACACATCATGCTCAAACAAGCTAGAGCTAAATTATTCAGGCAGTTAAAATATTTATAATCAGGCATTAGAACAAATGGGGCAGGTCTCATTAATGCCCTGAGCAGGGCAACATAGAGACAACACTAAACTTTTATTTTGTTCACAAGGTGGCTGATAACAGACTTGGACCTCTGAGAGATACAATATGAAATGCCACTTGCAATTTTGTGAGAAAGAAACCAGGCATGATAGAGAAAGGAGTTGCTTATGTGAACTTAAATATGCTAACACATAAGCGAAGAAATAAGACAAGCAAAAAGCTCACCATTAGCAGGTAATCGTACTTTCTTCTTCTTCTTCTTCTTTCCTGTGTTGATGTTAATCAAAACATAACTGTAAGACCTTTGTGCACTTCGTATAATCTCATCAAGCCAACCAATGCAGCACATAAATTCAGATGAATATTTTACCTGGATCAATACCAGGAACGTTCTGCTGAACTTCTTCTTCAGCCAATGGAGCACTCCCCTGTGATAATGGTTCCTTTATACTCATTGACTCTAGTGTTGCTTCAGAGAGATCAACATTTTTTATGGCCTTGTTTTTCTCCAAAGCTGCCTGTGGGGCATCAAGAATGGCCTTCTCATCATGTACAGTTGGAGCATGATCTTCTTGAAGAGGTACCACCGTTTCCTCCTTGACAGTAGCAGAAAGAGTTGGGGATCGAGCTTGGGGTTGTGGACACCGGGCAGATTCCATATCTGAAGCAACTATGCGGATTATTCTCAAGCCTCATGAAAAGTCAACAAATCGAGGAGAGGGTTGTCATGAGTACCTTGCACATGCATTGCACTTCCAGCATTTTCTGCACTACTGGTTGTTGACTCCAAGATGCGACTGATGGTCTCTCTAACTGTCTTGTTAGGTAACAAGTCATCAGCAAGTACGTTTGTGGCACCACATACACACATGGACTTTGAAATAATATAGTCTCGGATGCCTGGCAAATTGCACAAGAATATGAAATTAAAAGCTCTAAAATGTGACATAACAACATCCAAAAATTCAATTGCACATTCAAACAACAAGGATTAAGATCAATAGAAACACCAAGTAATGATCTATGTTCAAGGCAAATCCAAACTACAAATACAAGTTCAGCCAAAAATAGGGTGTGGATCAAACTAAATATACCAGTTCAGCGAAAACTAAGGGGTGTTGTTTTTTTTTTTTTTTATTGTGTTGGTAGAGGTTGGGGGTTTAGGGGAGAAGCACAACAAGAATGTGGTTCATACTCAAAAGACCTTTTAGCTCCCTAAGACATGAAAGCTTGTTCTCCTCTTTCACATTCTAAAAACAAAAGGGTATTTATTTACCTATTTAGTGACATATTTTCCTACATCATTACTAACCTTTCTTGTCAAAAAGTCTATCGATTTTATCCAAACAAACACTGGTAATCAACCTGTTAATTGTCGTACTTTATTTGACTGGAGACGGTAGTTGGAGTTTTTTTTTTATATATTAAAAAAAAAATCCATTGGCACCATATGGCATCTTATCAAACAATCAGCATCATCGTCCAAGCACTTGCAAGTTTTCACTAAAAAACCAAAAGAAGAAAAACTCCGAAGTCACTGAAACAAGAAAACACATACATTTGTCACAGTAACTGTTGAAACAGCATTTGCTCGTAAGGACAGCGTCTTTCATCACTTCCTTGCACAGTGGACATCGCAATTCAGGAGGGAGATCCCCAACATTTCGGGTACCTGGTAAACCCTCAATCTCCTTCTCAAAAGCCGCCCTATTTTCAGAAAGCGAAGCAACTAAATCAAGCTCCAATGAGAACATGGAAAAACCAAGTCCAAAGGACGAAGATGTATCATCTTACTCATTGGGTTTAAGAACAGCAACAGCACCACTTGGCAATGCATAAGAGCCGTCTGGAGTTGCCATCAACATCGATTTTGGGATACCAGTGGGAGGCTTTACTCTTTTAATGTCATAATTAGGATCACCATTTGTTGGGCAATGCTGGATAAAATGCCCTGAAAGTAAATATTTGAATCATCAGAAAGTTCAGAACTGAGTTTGCAGAAACGAGTTACAAAAGCCACTAAAGCCAGCAGGGCCATTAGCATACCGGGGACTTTGCATCTGTGACATATATAGCCTGGAGGGGGTGTCTTTCGTTCCAAACCACCGGCACGACCTTCAAAAAACATTGAACGTACATTTCAGAGTGCAACCACCAATGCAGCAACAGAAGCTACCTTGAAATAAACAAAATAAAGACAATAGCATAACGACAAAAGAAGCCGAGCAAAAATGTATCACACAGGTCACTGGAATGAAAAACGCAGACCAGGGTTTGAAACCTGGATCATTCGCATTCAAATACAAATGCATTAGCCTGTCCATCTCACTAGCAAGATTTTACAAACACATCAACAGATCTTTCATCAATACTATTTAAGATTAGGAGCATTACCAAAGCCACGCCCTGCCATCATCCTACCGCCCATAATTCCTCGTCCAAAACCCCTTCCAGGACCAAATGCTTCTTGTGTTTGACTGAGATAGCAAAACCACCCCCCAAAAGACACATTAAGAAAACAATAACGAAAGCACAAGTGGATTTCGCATTGAAGAAAAAATGCTGGGTACTATCCTACCGCTGCCAGTCCAAAGCAGTGGTATCAATTAAAGCCTTGATCTTGCTATCTTCATCAATCTTATTAGGAAGGGTAGCATCTTGTTGTATTGGGATCCCTGGCTGAGCTAGTGGAACTTCAGGGATAGCATACAAATCATTTCCAAATTCATCCCATTCTGACTCCTCAGGCTGTAACATACAAAGAAACTTGTCATTGTTTTCAATGTTCTATGATTTGTTAACTGCAATCTTATGACTTATAATTGTGTAATGGAAAGGAGGAGAGAAGCACATATTATCCCCCAGTGAAAATAAGGAAATCATGAAAATAAAGTTTACATAATATTAGGAATTTAAGGCTTACGATTCTCAATGCAGATGAATCAGCAAGAGAAAAATTACTCTTCGGTTGTGATTCTTCTTCAGCCTTATTTTCTACAAGTTTTGGCCTGCATCAAAAGCAGCCATTGGTATTTTTAATACCTAAAAGTCAAGATCAGATCAGGCATACAACCAGATGTTTTTCTAATGAATTTATGGCAGTCCAGAAGCCAATGTGTATGGAGCATATCAAGCATAAAATTGCATCATAGGAAAGAAGATATGAGATGCTTCATCTGATGATAATGAGGATGGGAAAGAAAATAAAAAGAGAAATAATCAAATCATTTGACAACTGATCAAGATAAGTATGAAATAGTACTCGTCTCGTTCGGTAACAATGGGCATGCGAGGCCGTCCTGGAACCCGGCGAACTAATACCGATGTGTTTTTTGGAATCAGCATAGCCTCATCAGGATACTCTGAAAGTGAAAATAGTACAACACAATGTCTATAAAATACTGCAGATTAGTCCATCTCACATAAAGAAATATGACAGAAAGCAAAGAAAACCCCTACGGCGGGTAGGATTTACACATGCCACTGAGGAAAACCTATTGCTAACCCGGACTTTCAATCCATCACTCTGCCAATGCTGCTACAAAAGCAGCAAATTGATGACAGAGTCCAAAGAGAACAAGGAGAGAACAAACAACCCAGGTTCTTCTATATCCAGCGAAGTGCTTTGAGAAGTCTTGGACTAACATATTATCATGCCAGTGGCAGCTGATGCTAAGTAACTTTCAGCTCACAAAACCCATGATGCCCACACCAAGATGCTGCTTGCATTAGATGGTGATAGGACCATTGCTCACATAAGGAACTGCAAGGCCTCCAAAGTTGTGATTCAACAAACAGGCCTCCAAATAGTGATCAGGTTGAATGCAGAATGATTAACACATAGGCCTGCAAATTTGCATTTACCAACGTAAAAGATATGAGCAACGGTCCCAACCCACTGAGCAAATCCAACACGGCCAACGATGAAGATGGTAAATCTCTATAGCCAAGGGCAATCAAGGTTGCTCCCCAGAAGATCACACAGAACAACAGTGGAATATGCTTTCGACATGCGTTGAAACAAATGTGACTTCCAGGAATTTTCTCATAGAGTATGAGTTGTGAAAGCAATTAACCTATACAGAAATTAACCAAGATGGGAAGGGAATCAGACAAATCATTCATTTGAATTTGATAAAAATAGGAACCAAACGGACCTTCGTTAGTCTGGGCGTTGGAGACCATGAGGTCAAAATCAGTGCCCCTTCCCAAATGCTTGGATTCGAATATTTTTTCTTTCAAATTCCCAACTGATATGAAATGACCATCAATAGGAATGGAGTCGTAATCCTTTGCACTTTTAAACTTATAATATACAGCCATTGCTTCTTTCTCTCTCTCTCTCCTCTTTTGCTCTCTCAATAACAGAAAAACTAAGGAAAACAAAACAAAATCGCCCTAACTCGAGCAGGAATATGGAAATTCAAAAGGCCATAAAATTAAAAAAGGCCTGATATCTTGCAAACAAAAATATAGATATGTATACAAGCATTTGTCTCCTCCTTTTCTGTTCACGTCTTTGAAAATTCTTTTCTTTCTTGAACCAAGTGATCAAGAAAGAGAGGACAGATGTCGCTCCATACTGATCGGAGATCCCAAAGGATCAATGGCGCTTCCAACGTTCTGCTTCTGAACCGAATCGAGAGAAAAGATCTCCACAAGGAGGAGATGGTACGCCTCTCTGTAAGAAAACCGGAGACTTTCCGGAACCAACTTCTATAACCCGCTGACGATGGCAAAAATCAGAAGAGCAATCAGACCAAACACGCCGCACGCCGCACGCCGCACGCACAGCATCAAGAATCCAATCCCGATCGAGTCTGCGGATCGAATTTCGCCGAGGATAATAAGAATGCCCTTAGGGGATGGTCAGGCGGATCGTCTCGTCGTCGATCCAGGCGCGTAGCCGGATGATGCAGCAAGCAAGCGAATCGCCAACGAAGATAGCTTCCGCTGCCGTGGGCGATAGAGCGATCCAGCCAGAGAAAGAGCCGGCGGTTGGAGAAGTGAAACCCTAGGGTTAGGGTTCGTAGAGAGAGAAATTTGAGATAGCGTGACTCTGAATTTCTTCGGGCTTTCCCTTTCTTGTATTTCAGAGGGAGTGACTTGAATCCTAGCAATGAAACAGAAGTGCGGAGGAGATGAGGCCCTTGAAAAGGCAGAGAAACAGCGAATTTCTCTCGACCGTGCGTAGGCACGGAACGAAGATATACATGGGAGAGAGGAATGGCGAGCGGTAGGCAGGTAAAAAGCGAGATGGTGGGAAGGTGGTCAGCGGTGGAAAAGCGGTCGTTAGAATGCGGAATTCATGCGTTGGCCTACGCATGCCGCATGGCGAGCCCGCAGAACCCACAGCGCTGGATTTCAAACCGATGGGGCCTACATTAGCTGATTATTGGTCCCTCCTGACTCTCATTAGAAATTCCACTTATCTTATGGAAAATGTGTAAATAATTCTGGATGTCGAAAATTTTTTCATAATTTAATTCCTAAAACTAAATAATAAATCATGTAAATTTTTTATTGAGAAAAAATTTTGCGGTTAATATCAGAAAAAGCAAAATTTCAACGGATCAGATCATGCGCACATATTTTCTGATTACAAGTTTTATAAAATAATTAACGTGCACGTCTTTCCGCCGTTCGGTTCTGCAAGTTATCCGCGTCCCAGCAATAGGAACGGCGACGGGGCGGTGGGGGATAATATGTGGAAATGAATCCGCCGATATTGTTTTCGGCCCTGTAAAATCTTGGAATAACCGGATAGTAAAATAAACATTAAAAACAAAAGAATGGTATAACATTTGTATGATAACTTATGACCATTAAAATTGGAGTCATTGACAAAGAAAATAACTTCTTAAAGAACTGATGATGACGACCTAAAATTGAAATGCAGATAGGATTTTTTTTCCCCTAATGTAAGGGTAAACAAACGTGAAAAAGACATTTATTTATTCTTGCACACGGTACTGATGTAGGTTTCCTATCGTGTAATTATGCCTAGGTACGTATATCCTTTTAAAAGATACTTGCCTTTACCTAAATAACAAAGGGGCGATCATTTACAGTCCGGCCCAAAAATATATTTTTTTCATAAAAATATTTAAAAATTCAAAATAAATATTTAAAAATATCCGAAAATGATAAAAATTGATTTATCGAATTAATAAACCTAGATTTATTTGTCCATGCAAAAAAAAAAAAGCAAAAAATTAAAAAAAATATGTTCTTAGGCCGCACGCATGGAGCCGTAAATGATCTCAGCTCAATAACAAAAGCATATAAATCAGGAAAACAAAAAACAAAAGCTTTCATCATGAGTAGCCTGCATGCTTTCGGAGCAACAGGAAATCGATATCGCTCCGGGACGATTCCTAATAAGCCCAGAACCAGGGTTTGCTCAAACCATTTAATCTAAAGTTTTGGTGCTTCCGCACAACGTGAGAGAGAGAGGAAATTTGGTTCTTCAGTTGTGTCTTGGATTTCTCCTCTTTTTAAATGCAAAAACAACAATCTATTGCTAAATATCCAAAACACCTGATCAGTGTATTTCATAAAAAGAAACCAGATTTTGGTGTCACCACGTCGGATTGCATAAATTATGGATTACACCGGTCATTCTTTTTCTAACTGCCACCGTATTTCATCGCATTTATCATGCAGCATATTGTTTGTGGGTTTCTTGAGATAAAGAGTTCTCCAGGTGGTGGCTCGGGTGCCGACGATGTGCTCTTTTGTGACCGCGCGCATGTCTTCTTCTTAGTGAAGCGCCTGTGGTCTCAGCACAATGAAGCTCATCGCTAGGTTTTGCATACCCAAGGATGCAATCTAGGGGATCCGTAATGACATCTTCAGCTAGAGAAATCTGAAACAATTAGGAACAAAATTAGCAACCAACTAAAGCAGTGAGCTAGGGAATAAGGCAAACAACAGTATATCAACATATTGTAAGATTAAATAACATGGCAGACAAGGCCGCTCAAACACTACAAAAGCAGCAGCAAGAGCAGACTGTTACTATCATAAATTGAGCGGTTAATATGAGCGGTTAATGACTCATATCTTGCTGGGGCTTAGTGTAGTAGAGACTGTTACTATCATAAATTGATGTAATCACCTCAAACATTAACAAGAAAATTTACACACTAAACTACAGTAATGTCATTTTTCCAAGGATCAACGTTGATATATGCAATAATATTTCAAAAAAAAAAAAAAACAGGTATAATAATGGTCGCCAATATTTGGAAGACTGCGATGACGAAAACAATGGTTAAAAAGATCAGAATTTGGTTAGAATTTGCTTGTGATTTTCTACAAATAGTGACTACTATCTTGTAAAATGTTTTCTCAAGGTGAATTTCTTATGCCGCTTCTTGGTGTTTACATACATATTCACTGAATCATAATTGGATCTCTATCCTAATTAATAAGTAGGGGTGAAAATCAGGACAAGTTTGGGTGCCTAACCTTAACTTTAAATTTTAAAATTATATTTAACCGTACTTTTATGCTAGGTCGGGACAACTCTTATCTTTTTTTAATAAACTTCGAGACAAGCTTCACTTTTGTTTCGGGTCAATATCGGGACCACGGGTCGGGTTGAAAAATGAGTCAAATTTTAAAAATTTATATACATATCAATATAAACTCATATCTATAATAAATTTAAAGATTAAATGATTCAATATTTTACTATATTTAGTGAATAAAACACAATATCATAACAAAACATTAGTAATTTTTTTAAAATAATTTCATCCACAAATATTTGTATTAACATTAAAAAAACATTTATGTAAATTTTGAATTACAATTAAAACTGCTAAATTACAAAATAATAATATTCATTATTGTAAGCTATAAACAATATAGATATTAAATTACAACAAAATAATATTCATTATTGTAAGATATAAACAACACAGATAATATATTTTATTTCATCGATAAATATGTGAATAAAATAACTTAAACTGCATATATGCAATGAAGAAATAAAATTTTTATCAATATAAACAACTTATAAAGTTAAACGTACATCAACATAAATCATATTCACATTAATAAGTCATAAAGTTAAACATATTTATCCAACAAAACAACATCCATATAAGTAGATTATACAATTTATAAAAATAATTTCCACATTGCGGGTCACGACATGGTTAACTTGCATTGCCTCTTAGAATTAAAATACGAGTCTAAAATCTTAACCTGCTCCATCCCACTAGGTCAAAATCTTTGCCTCAACCCTCTATAAAATCGGAGCGGGGCACAGGTCGACCCAACCCTATTTTCACCCCTACTAATCAGTATCATTCGCCCATTGTGTAAGACCTGCCTTCATTAATATTCATGCCAAGAATAGCACATAAGTGAGTTATTCATCAAGTGCGCTATTGTATATTCATCAACCATCATTTGATCATAACATCTTGCCTTTGTCTGCAATAAAGAAGATAAAAAAGACACTGGGTTTTCATGTACTCCAAGCTTCTATGGTTTTCAGAAATTAATTTCTTTTCTGTCGGTTCTGTCGCGTTGAAGTTTTGCAAATCTTTTATTACATTTTCGAACACCAATTAGTTAGAAAAACCAGTGACACCCTTACGGATGGAAATTTTTTTTTCTCACAATTGCTTGAACTACTAAAGTAGAGCACTTACGGTAAATGGTACGGGTTCCTGGTTAGGCTTTGGCTTTGGCTTTGCCGTGTGAATGTCTTCTTCATGAGTCCTCTGAGCAATAGTGTCTGCAGAGAAATTCCGGTTGCGCCATCTTGAAAATGGTTGATCCACACTCGAATCATCAAAAACTTTCTCAACATAATAATGCTTCTTGACAAGCTGTAGTCTCTTAGAATTATCTTGATGCCTAGTTAGTATTCTGTCACAAAAAATTATCATCAATCTGATAAAGATCTTAAACATTAACAATAATAATACTAACAACAACAATAATAATAAGAGAGATTTATGCTTATAACTATGATTTTTTGCACAAACTGCGTTTCATGCCAATGATTTGAAATATATTGCAAATATACATATGGATTTTTAAAAGATTTGTAGCTACACCCATAGCAAGTGCATATCTTTTGATTTTTGATAAATCCAATCCACTCGTGTTTACTAATGTGAATTTAACTGATATACCAAAAATCACCTTGATCACCTTGATTGGGTACAATCAAGGTGATTTTTAGTATATCAACTAAATTCACATTAATAAACACAATTAGTGGTTTGGATTTATCCAAAAAAAAAAACATTCAGATTTTTTAAAAACCAAGATATTGACACTTGTCATAGGCATAAGTGCAAATATTTTAAAAATTTATAAGCATGCAAAAAGTTTCAAACCGTAGGCATAAACACAATTTGTGTGAAAAACCATAGGTGCAAATGCCTCTAGTAGTAGTAGTAGCAGTAGTAGTAATGGCCCTAATTCACAGTAAATTAACCATTTCTTAGAATTAAATCAATCTACAAGTCTATTACTGCATCTTCACTCTTCAGCATTGCCAAGGCGAAAATGAATCCATCAACGTAGTTGTTATATAGCAAATTTAAGTGAATGGAATTGACGCCACAATATTGTAACAATTCAAAGTACATTGATCCTAAGTTTCAATGAATATACCAACAAGTGTGCTTCTGCCAAACAGCACTACAAGCAGATTAGTTGCTAACAGACCAAAAAATTCTAGAAATGAACCCAAACTGACATGGATATCTCTGAGAACCTTTCTTCTGAGGTACAACTTAAAGCATTCTTATCACCTGATTTTTGTGCACAAACAGCATGAAAGTATTTCAAAAGGCAATCAATGGCCGTCATTATAACTGCGCCATTAGACGCCAATCAAACAGCTCAGAAGCATACTTTCATGGAGGAACTGCACCAAACCAATTGCATTTAGGGGAGTGTTTGGCAACAAGTAAAATTTTTCACCTAAAACTTTTCAATCTAAAACTTTCCACTTTCTATAACTACCACATTTTTTAATTATTTTTTCACATCTTCCAGTATAAACTACCCTACTTTTCAATCACTTCTACACAATTACCTATAAAACTAACCTATCTATTTTAACTTTATTATATTTACTCTCCGTCATTACCCCTATCGTATCACATTATTTTCTATTAATTTAACAACTTTTATACTAAAAAACTTTTCATTGAAAAGTTTTATCACTTCCCATACACACTCTTAATCAAAAACTTTGTGTTAATGTGTTTCATATGCATACATGCATGCACAATGCGGATAACCCATAGACTACATGAGATATCTGTAGTACTCCAGGACCCCACACTCAGGTACGAGCATGGCCACATGCACAAATGTACACTCTACGAGTGTGTTTGGAAATGGATAAAACTTTTGATAAAAAGTTTTATAAAGTAAAAGTTGTAAAGTGATGTGATATGATAGGAGTAATGATGAGGAGTAAAGAGGATAAAGTTAAAATAGAAAGGTTAGTTATATGGGTAGTTGTGTATAAATGATTGAAAAGTAGGGAAGTTGCATAGGAAAATGTGAAGAAATGAATAAAAAAAATAAAGTAATTATAGAGAGTGAAAAGTTTTAACTTGACTTGTTTTATATATTACCACATGCAAAGCAAACAAGAGCATCATTAAGGGACACAGACTCTGCCCTAATGGATAAATCTTCATATGAGATACCTCATACAGCTTGAGAATCTAGCCAAAATGGAAAACCAAAAACATGACCATTAAGATACACAGATCACACACCAATAAACAAATCCTCGTTGAGCTAATCCTTTCCAGCCCTACTAAATACATACTTTATGCGTTGATATTCTTCCACTATTTTTCTTTCAAAAGCCCCAATTTGTATCCAGTGGAACCAACTTCCACAAAGATTTCTTGAACAAACTAACAATTGATGTGTTCAAACTCAAACATGTGTAGAAGTACTCTTGTTTAAGTCTTGAAGTGATTTTATGCAAGGGAAATCATCAAGACTAACTCATGTAACTATCTAAAACCTAAGAAGATAACCATTCAAGGTCAATTACCAATACAACATTTTCACTAACAACTGAAGATTACCAATACAACATTTTCACTAACAACCTGAAGATTACCAATACAACATTTTCACTAACAACCTGAAGTCTAGGAACCTACATGCCTGCTAATATGCTCTGCAATTGGCTCCCATTCATTGCAAGAATATGCTCTAGGCATGAATTCAGGTTTCTGTCACAGTTCCACATTCCACATACGGCAGCAGCTCCTGGAAATTGACTGAACTATTCAATGTTCTTAATATAAGTCAAAAAACAAGTAACATGAGGAATTATTATGAAGGGGGTGTTTGCAAAGTAGACCATGTATGTATGCATAGTTACATTTTAGGAAGCGCTTTGGCACACAATATGTTTCGAACCTTTGCAACACAAACTATAAGTTCTTATGATTTTCAACTACATGGGAAGAAGAATGCCCTTATAAGCTATCTTGGGTGGTATTCTTTGACATTAGAAACAATTATAACATTTTCTGCTCATATGCTATTTCACAGACATCAATTGCAGGGTTCGTTTCACAAAGGTTTGAAATTTGCAAGGTCAATCTCACAAAATGCCAAAAAACACGTGCTAAAATGACAGTATGCATACTCACAATGACTATGAAAGCCTCTCTCAAAAACATACAGAATTCATGGTCCAAGCAGAAGAGATCTCTGCATGGGTATCACTGAGCATGTCAAATAGGTAGAAAAGTGATAACCTTAATCATTTTGTTCCATTTTCTTTTTGTTTTTTCACAAATGTAGGAAATACAAACAGGACTTAAACCACAGAATAACCATACGAATTCTAACATTTCTCCTCAATAATAGAATGTAAAATCAGACTCTTTAGAAATTCTTATACCTTGAAAGTTTCAGACTGCACATTCAAAAAAGTTTTTCATTTCAGTGGCTCAATCTAAATAGATCTTAAGTTAGTTTGCAGTGCACAGGACCATTATGGGCAAGTGGTTAGAGATGCCCAATCTTTAAATTTTCAACTGTAGACAATCCGCATGGTACCTGTCCAAAGGGTCAACTGTCCAAAATCTAAATCTAAAGAGATCACTTTTGTACATTTCCATTGAAGGTACCATGATGGCAATTCCCACTATTTTAACATAATAAATGCTGTTGTTTTACATCTTTGAACAATCAAGTAACGTATTTTCCAATTTGCATATTTTGAAACACCATTTTATTCAATCATCAAGGGTTCATAGGGCTCTACTCAAACTTACTGACCTGCAATAAGAAACTACTGTTTGCATACATACCTGCAGAACACACAAATCTGTTTGCGTAACTTAACCTTCGTGTTGCTGCCAGATAAAAGTGATTGATTTGTTACAAAGCTAATGCAGTCAGTTGAAACAGGAGCCTTGATTGGAGGACTGAGGAATTTACTTGCAGGTAAAACTAATAAATTATAAATTTGTGCACATATGAATTAAGAAAGAAAGTGGGACCATTGATAATTGATGAGATAACACCTGATTAGCTGTTGCATTATAACAGCAACATTCCTTGTGCCTCTTCTGGTATGAACCAGCATTTCCATCAGTGAATTTGAAAGGCTTAAGCACATTGAACATAGATTTATCATAATATATTGCGGATTCATAATAGTGTGTTCATGTACTTTTGCATGCTTATATACCTGTATACAGTAGTTAATAGATAATGAAGTCTTTCACTAACATATTGGAATGAAACAGAATCTATCCCCACATACATATCTTCTTTCAATAAATTGGGTGAGCCTGACTCAAATTCCATTTAAAATGAAACAAGTGTGCTCATCCAAAGATTATAGGAGAAGTTCAAGCAGGTTCAACATTGTCTAGACATATGAAAAATACCATCCAACATGGTGGGGTGGGGGGGAAGAAATGGAGGAGGCATAGAGTTATTTGAGGGGTAGAAATCAGGTCAAAATATAGCATATGTTAAGATACCCCCTTCATGCTATCCAAGGCATGAGATGAAAAATATGCCAAATTTTTTTTTAAAGAAATACTGTAAGAAACTTTTCTAAACTTAACATTTGCAACATCAGTAGGAGATAACATGCCCTTGGTTAAGATACGTAAAGCACATTCGTAACTATTGGGAAAACAGTAATATTTTTTAATAACGCATAAGGAATTATTGAAGAGAGTTTCTAAACCAGAGGTATTTCGATATCTTTGAGGTCATATGTAGTCCAAAAGTAAAAATGAAAACCCACAGTAAGCCAACTGGAAGGTCTTCCTTAAACATCTTACCCTTTTCACATGTTAATATCCATACGAAGGAGAACAAATTACATTGGAATGAAATTGATGAGACAACATTCTTCTTAAAGAGAGAATATTTTATTTATACCTGTCCACATGAGACCACATGCAACAAATGCACCAACTGTGAAACCTCTAACTCCATTTGCCTTGCACGTTTGAAGCATTCTCTCTTCTTCTCGTGTTAATTTCACCTAGATGTAAATACAAAAGTTTATAGTAATAAGCTATAGGCAATAACATCTCTAATAGATGCAATTCTGCTAACAATGGGAATATCTTCCTCCAAACATGTGAAAGACATGAAACTTATCCTTCATTTCTTAAACTGATTTCTGGGCAATTGGAGAGAGTCGTAATAGATTTGCGACGACAAGAAAATCTCATAGATTTTAAAATATTAAAATACCCTGAATCCTTTGGTATCCTATATGCCATGAAACCATAGGCTACAAGTCAAATGCTAAAGAAATTGCATAACCTTGGGCTTGTTCAAGAGGTAATCTAATTCGTCATCAGAGGACCAAATTCATGAGATACAGATGATGGTTGAACCATTTGCATTTTGTGTTTCAATCCTTCCAATCGCATCAATGTGTGGTTGAATGCGTTCGACACGAGGTCTCTTCTACATTTTGTTGGCTTAAGACTCAATGACAAAGGTATGGACCACAGAACACATTGACCAGTTGTGTTCTTTTCTGAAGCTGGCTTCCATCATGACAGCATCTACAGCTAAGGGAAAGACCCTATCCTCCTTATCAAAGCTCAGAATGCATATTTTAATCACGGAAGATCGCAAGCTTCCTTGCACCCAACATCATCGACCAAAAGCTCCTCTTGACAACCAATTTACCAAGAAATTCGGTATCTTAATCCACAGAGGCACCTTCGTTAACCACACTAAAAGTACAAACTATGTTTTCCCTAAAAAACAATATTCACCAACTAAAAGAAATTTTTTGAAAAATAGAGCGTAGGACTTCCCCCATTTGCATATGGAGCGACACGTCACTCGTGGCTGCAGGGGGCGTTTAGTTGCACCAAATTTATTCCACAATGGTCATTTCTCCGCTTTCTAGAGTAATTCTGGAAATTTCCAAAACGAGAGGGAGAACAAACGAGAACTGAAGAATAAGATAACTATGATCTTGGTGGTTAAATTGGGAGACCAGAAAATTTTCTAGAGGATTGTCGGTTGCCGACCTAGCAAGAGAAATCAAGATATTGAAAAGAAGAAAAAAGGACAAAATCCATATGAGAAACAAAATGCCGATGAGAAAGACGGAAGAGCTGTAGGAGGGTTTGGAGACGGACCTCGGCAGCTCTCAGAGACAACTCCAATTCTACTAACGCATCCCCCATGATCGATCCCTCTCTCTCTCTCTCTCTCTCTCTCTGCAGTCTGCACAGAGAGCTGGGTACGAGGACAGGCCTTGCGGGCACGGTCCGTGCGAGTGAGGAACAAACACAAGTCCACCTCTCCATTGGATTTGGGCCTATGTAACTGCCGAAGAACTGTTTTTCCACAAAATGCAGCAATCCATTATCCACCTGCATCTGTTATCAATCTTATAATCGATCTTGGTCCAGAACAAGAGATCCAATGGGTCAAAATAATCAAAAGACGGCACGAATTTACGAGTTTAACGGGCATGGCTCTTTAGAAAACTTGCTAACGCTCCACATGTTGTTGGACATTTGCACGATATGGCTTACTTTTGCCGTGATGGTATAGCCCTTCATTGTAGGTAGGATCCAAATTCACGAGATGCGGATTAGAATAGTGTGTAATATTTTCTGCACGGGATAATATGTAGCGTTGGTTTAAGCGGTAGAGCAGTGCAGTCGGGAGTTGCGTCGGTTCTGTTAGTGGAATTTGTAATTGTAGATGTAGAATTTGGAATATTATAGTGAGCAATGTGAGTAGTCATATACCAGAATAAAAACAATGGCAATTATAAAGGCAAATAAAAGCTTATATACATGGAAGACGAGATCTGATACGAGAAATAAAAGAAAATTCAATAATTTCCGTACATGAAATCCAAATAAAAAAACCCTGCTATTATAATTAATCATTTGCTTATTCTAAGAAAACGTGTATTTTTGCAAAAAAACATTTCAGTGATTTAATAATATTGTTTTTTTATCGTAAAAATTGACTGTCGACAGCAATGACTATTTTCACAATAATATTAGTAAGCAAAGCTAAATTGATCATCGGTGAAAAAATAATAATATCGAACATGCACTGTTAAATGGACACATTATGCATTAATCAAATCATCAGCAATTTGCTGACACGCAGCTTCAACCAATAATGCATGTAATTGGATACTGCTATAATCACATGCTATGTTTCTTGAGTGATTTGTCAGTAATGATATTTTGAAATATAACTAATTTCAAAATATTACAATCGTTTTCAAATAAATTGTTCAAAACGAATTAACAATCATACAAAGAAAGTGAGCTGCACTTTAGAAGAACCAAACCTTTGGATGAGGCATGATGATCGATGAAGTTAAAATTCAACTATCCGCACCGTTTAAAATCATTTATTTTTATTTTAGTAAACAAAATCTCTTCAATCCAAGTTTTAGATAGTCATACCTGAAATATCTTTAATCATATGCAAATTAAAAATTACTTATTCATTTACATGTCTGTTAAAAATGTTATAATAATATGTATAATCGATTAATCCGTAAAAATAAGAATATTTTAAATAAATCGAGGTCGTCCACATCTTTGAGTTGGTTAAAACTCGAGTTTTTAACAAAATAGATTTTTTTTTTTATGTCAATTGAATGGAGAGTATGATTTCAACCCAGATTTGAAACCGGGGCTTGTGCACATAGATGTCCAACCTGTTGACTATGCCTTGGTTAACTAACTACACAAATTATTATAAATACATAGAGATGAAGTAGATTTTACCTAAAACCGTGAATTACTTTTCCAATGGTATCTAAAGAAAATAACAAATATTTGAATCTTGCACCAGTACTCAGGCCATTAATTTGTTTTTGTCAAGTATTACATAATCTAGGATCATGATTAAGTTTATTAGTTAAATATAAATTTAACTATGCAAAGTCAGATAATTTAGAGATCGATTTAGTACAAGGTTAAAAAAAATTTATACCTACTTTTTATATAATTTAAAATTTTAATTATACAACTTCTTATTTTTATATTATTATTTTTAAGCTTCAATTAGTTTTTTCACATTTTTCATATATTTTTCTACCATGAAACTAGGTGCAACATATACCCCCTCTCGGATTTTTTTTTAAAAATATTAGTGATCCATGATATTTTCGTGTGTATGATATCAAAAATTATTTTAGTTAGAGTTGTATTATAATAAATGCAAATGCATGCATTTTTTTATAATTTACATCTTTTAACATTATAAATTACAAAAAATTTCAAACATGTTAATTTTAATATTTAGACTAAAACAAAAATTTTAAACACAATATATGACTTGTATGTAGATAAGTTTTTAAAATATAAAATTTAAGGGGTGCACATTGCATCTGATTTCATAGTAGAAAAGCTCTCTTTTCACACTACTATTATATCTATTTTATTTTATTCTATTTATTCATAATCATTACTCTTATTATATTACATTATTTCTCATTTTTTCAAATTTTTTATATAAAATTTTCTTTTTTACACCCTTTGCTAGTGAGAAAATTTTTTCACCCTTTATTCACTTATGTTTATATTTTTTTTATGGAACACTCATTTTGTAATTTATATTTTTAATTATTATGTTTTATAAAACTACCATATTATTTTAGCATTATTTTTTTACTCGAGTAATTATCCTATCACATTCATTGAAAAATAAAAAATAATTATCCTATCATGCTACTTTTTTATTTTTTTCAAAATTTTTCCATAAAATCTTTTCTCACGTTACTAACGGACCCTTAGATAATTTATATTTTGAAAAGACTAAGCATGAGAAATATTGAATTAAATTCACTTTTAGGTAAGTTATGCTTATAAAGTCTCTCCTGCCCTTACCCCCATTGAAAGCTAGAAGTGTAAGATTAAGGCAGTGCTTTAACCACCCAACGTGACTGTGTATGGCCCTGTTGCTTACACTCTGACCGTAGATACGACCTGAAGCCAGGAGATGGGCCTATGTGGGATACAAGTTAGTACAGTGGTACGACCTGAAGCCAGGAGATGGGCCTATGTGGGATACAAGTTAGTACAGTGGCACCCTGATTGGGTGGGCGGGGGGTCGTGGAATAACAGGAGGGCTTGTGCGAGATTAGGGGGACGTTTGGATAGGTGTAACCATGGGAACCATGATTTTTCCATGGTATTTCGTTTCCCAATGCTAATTATTATTCTATCAATCATATTATTTTTTCCACTTTTACCCCTACATTCCAATCATTTTTCCTACCAACTACATACAACAACCCTATTTATTTCAACTATACATCTATCATTTCCTATCAATCACACGTTTTTCAAAAAATTCTCTTTTTCATTTCCCACCATTTCCCACAATCCCATCCTTTTACACCTATCCAAACGTCCCCTAGGACAAGGACGCCACTGCAGGTAGGTGGGTGAGACTCCAAAGAACATGTGTCGGGACAGTGGGCGGCTGGTGTCCTTGTTGTGCCAATCGGCATTTGGGTCCTATACTGACGTGTAAGCAGCAGCGCCATATTTTGACCGGTGGGGCAGTTAAACGCACCGCCCTACCCTGCTTCCGAAAAACACCTCCCCATTAACGGAATTCACTTTTGGGAACGCGATAAAGGCGCGAAGATAAAAGCATATTCGACGCATGACGTGACGTCGGTCCTAATGCCCAATGACTGTTGTGCACTAGCATAAAACTGGTGCATCGCATCACAATTAGACTCAGCTCAACTAATTCATGACAGATATGAAACCGATTTTACAAGAAGAACATTATCAACAAGTGGGAATTTTTTTTTTCCTGCAGAATATCTCAATTACCGTAAGGATGGCCCCTCTCTCGAAATGGACGGCTAACTGTGGCTTTTCAAGTCATCGAAGCAGAATTATTACATTTTTCCAAATAAAAAATCCGATATCGTACATGTATCCGGATTTTTCCTCACTAAAGTAGATGATCCGACCATCAGCCAGCCAAGCTTAGAATCTCGCGTTTTCCCTTCGCGTTTTATATTAGTGCGTGTCTACTCGCTATTCCTACAAAGGAAGCAAACGGACGGCAACCACAAGATTTCAGATACATTGAACCTGGACATGTTTTCGTCCGTTTTAAATCTCCCGTGGTTCCGCTCTTCCCTCTCCACTCCGGGCCCAAAAGCCGTCGTCCGCGTTCGCTCGCGCCACAAAGCATCTCCGAGAATTCCGGCAATGGCTCCCAGCATAGCGGTAGCCCTCTCTGGCACGGTCTTCGTCGGGAATCCTGACCCAAGAACAAAGATGCCTTCTCCCATGCAGAGCGATTTGGGAATCGAGGAACCGCTGCTGCTGCGAAGAAGAAACGTGGAGCTGGAAGAGGAGCTGAGGCAGAGCGTGGAGAGAGAGGAGAGGATGAAGGACGAATTGCGGAAGATGAAGGAGAGGTTGAGAGTGGTGGAAGAGGCAGAAGAGCGGCTATGCTCTGAGCTCGGCGACCTGGAAGCGGAAGCCTTGGAGCAGGCACGTGCCTATCATGCGCAAATTCGCGCGCTGCAAGAGCAGCTCGCGCAGGCTCGGATCTTGCTGCAATTGCAAGCACGATAGAAGAAATTACAGAAATTATTTGTTTTGTTTGTAATTTCTCTGCCGAGTTATATTTTTCTTGCAGTCATCGTTCTGATTTGGGAGGCTTGTATTGTAATCGTGATTTGTTTTGGACATAAATGATTGGTTTGGCAAGGTCTGTTGAGTGAGATTTGATCTATCTTCCAATTCCATGCTCAGCGTTCCGTTCCTGAACTCTTGGAAAACAGCGGCGTGGGATCACACGCGTGATCAGTTGCAGTGAGGTTACCCGTACGCGCGGCGTGCCAGCACAGGTTCTCCGTATACGTGGGTACGCGCGGCGTGCCAGCACAGGTTCTCCGTATACGTGGGTCAGTTGCCAAAGAGTCATTCAACCCTTGGGCCATAGCCTGCCCGGGCCCATAGCGCACTCGGTTCGATACGACAGCCCGGGAGTTTTTGCAATTTCCTTATGGCTGTTTTGTAAGTTGAGAATGGAGGAATGGATATAATATGGTTAAACTGAAAATAAGAAAATAGATAAAGTATATAATAAGATGATTTAAATATAAAAGTAAAAAACCGAAAAATATAATAATCGGATAATTAACCGGTTCTGCTTGTGTAACCCTTGCTAGGCGAAAATTTTGGCGCACTAAAGACAATAGCGGAAAGAAGGAAAAGGGCCTTTTTGAAATGTGAGAGTCGATAGGTAAGAAAAAAAATGGGAAATGGGCCAGAAAGCACTGTATAAGAGCCGATGGATGTCCATTAATGAGCTATTGGGATAAGCTCCAAACCCCAGTGCTTGAGGGTTCCTTCAAGAAAATTGACCCGAAAGAGAGACCGTCGGTTCTTGTTGTTCAATTTGGGGAAATAAATAAAGAGCTCTTCGAGAAATTAAAATGATGATGAGGTTGTGGAATACTGAAGACACATTCTATTTCGTACATATTGTCGAGAATCTTTACATGGTATTTTTTTATAATAAGAAAGAAAAGGGATTTATTCTAATGGAGCATCAGTGGCTATTTGATTGGCCCATGATCCTTTTATTGACATCGTCACCCCTCTTGACCCGATAGAAGTGGCTCTCTTCAAATCTCCATTGAGACAATAAATAGGATGTTTCAATCATTGTGGGTAAGGCAAAGGTAGGCTTAATGGTGAGATAGTTTTAAATTAATAATGTATGGTGATATAGTCTTTAATTAATAATGACAATTTTTTGTATTTCTATTTCCTATTTCCATTGTACAGATCCTGTTATGCATTTTGGGCAAGTCGAGTCTGAACTTTTTCAGGGAATTCTAAGAAAATTTTGTTTAGGCTTACTTTGCAAAATTGAAATATGCGAAACTTGATTTTTTAATAAAATATAAGCAAATATGAAGCCGAATTTTAATTTATATTTAATATTCATTTATTTATATTATTTACCTTTTCATTTATTCTTCTTCTTTATCCTTTTTTGAAAAGATATTTTTTAGAAATATATAATTATTATATATTATTATTTTTATTTAAATAATTTGTTAGTTTATATTCATGTAAAATTTTGAATTTTTAACTCAAATAAAAACTTAGTCATCATTAACCAAGTGATGAAGATGACGTGTGTAAAGGTGTGTAAAGTAAGAGGTTTAGAATTTGTAATTAGGTAGATACGCTTGTCTCATTTATCCTTTCTTGAAGTTGTCATCTATTTCTTAGTTTATATTCATATAAAAATCTGAACTTTTTAACTCAAATAAAAACTTAGTCATCATTACTTAGATGACTAAGTGATTAAGATGAGCATGTATAAAGGTGCATAGAGTAGGAGATTTAGGCTTAGAAATTAGGTAAATACACTTGACTCATTTATCCTCTCTTAAATTTGTCCTCTTTTTTTTACAAGAAAAGTTGTCTTCTATTAGTTGTCTGCTCATTCAAGTGTTAACATGATAAAAAAAATGTTGTTAACCTAAATTTAATCTCAAATTTCAAGTCAAGGGTTTGAGTTAGAGATGAGGAAGTCTTTCAAATGATCTAAGATACTTAAGTAAGATATACATGAAATGAGATTTTTCATTATAAATGCAGTTTTTTTTTTCAATTTTGAATGCAGCATTTTATATTTTCAATATAATTTTTAAATTTTGATATAATTTTTTACATTTTTAATACTTTTTCCAATTTCAATTGATATTATTGTGCTCTTATCTCATTTTTTCATGGCATTCAAGTCCCAAATCCTTCCATATAGGCCTACAAATCAAAACTGCAAATTTTTTTTATAAATATCCATATATTATATCATCTCGACTTATACTATCATAGTCATTCTTACAATATCCAAACAACAATCTACAAATATTTTATTAATATCTTAAAACTTTCGTAATAAGATTTCCAATATCCTAACTGGTGAAGGCTCCTGCAGAAATTTTGGGAGAAAATATCAAAATAACGATACCGCTCATCACCAAAATTTTTGCTGTTGTAGAGCCTCAAACAGACGTCACCAGCGTAATGGCTGAAATGTCATACCACCGAGACAAAGCCTCGTCAAAGTTAAAATCCTATTGAACATCTTTTAGAAGAAGATATTAATTTGGGTTTGACGTCTCCAGGCGGACAACACTGAGTCACTGAATCACTGGTATGCCGATTTACGCCAGCAGAAATGCCAAACGCGTCGTTGAAATTAATACAATATTTCGGCAAGCCGTAGCAGTATTCAATTATTCATGCAGGGCTCCATTTCCATGCGATATGAGTCATATGACGCATGGAGTGAGACATGGACCACATGGTCCCGTTTTCAAATCCACAAATTAAAAATAATGCTGCTGACGACCGTGGGAATAAATAATGTCGTGTAGCACTTAAATATCTACTGGCCATTTCCGTTTACCTCCCCATCCTTTTTCAAGAGTTGCAAAATTAACAGGCAGTTAATTATTAGTATGAATTAATTTAATATGTACTGAGCTTCTATATGTACTGGTGTTTTGAGCTTATTTCTCATTGTTTGTTTTTTCTTTTTCATTTTTACGTGAGTCCTCCAATAATCTTTATACATATAGATCAAAATTTATCATTTTTAGATTTATATATTTTTATAATTTTAAAAATAATGATTTTCACCCCATTTAATGTTAAATGAGGGTGATAATTATTGATTCTTAAAATTATAAAAAATAAAAGATAAAATTTGATATATGAACTGAATACATAAGGCCGTATAAAAATGAAAAGAAAAAATTAAATCACCTGTATTTATATTGGCTCAGTACATATCAATGTATTAAATCATTACCGTTATTATTGAGGAGGGTTGTCATGTTAGAATCAATTACACTATGAAGTATTTCTTAAATGCTCGAAAGAGAATATATATATATATATATATATATATATATATATATATATATATATATATATATATATAATTTTCTAATTTCCACGTGGATTCGCCTATATATGCTTCTTCCAGTACATAACAAAGCAATTAAATTATAAATTAGTCATTTGTGTATGTCATCACACATATTTGTAATTAAGAATTAAATTTCAATTACTTTCATTTGTGCTTCAGCATGCATGATGGCCGGGTGACAGAGAGAGGGTGAGCACCCATAGCTTCAAGCATGACCCCATCCCATGCATGAAAACGCCACGCGTGCTCACTCTCTTCTGTCACCAAAGCAAGCAAATATGCTAGCATGCGTACCATGCACAAACTCTATTGTGTAGAAAAATGCATAAATCTTGCACCCTTCCCCATTTCTGTTGTGCCGTGTGTATATATACACACATGTCCTTCATGCTTAAATGAACTGTAATATAATTATGGCACGGTTCATTGCAAAATGAACTCTATATATACTAAAATATAATAATAGAACTCTATATATACTAAAATATAATAATATATTATAAAATTATTTATCAATATAAGAATCATATTTTAGATGGTAGAGATGTTGAAAATACAACTTTAAAATTAATATTTATATTAAATTATTTTATTATGTTAATTTTTTAGAAATCTATACATATGTTTGATTCGTATGAAAATTGACATAAGATTAAAATAAATAATTTTAAATATAGTAAATGAAGTCGATGTTAGTTTCATGATCAAATAGGTTTTATCTTGCAACAGACTATATCATAATTATGGTAGAATTCAAATGCAAATGATGGTGGCTGACACATATATAAAGAGAAGGCACACAGGACTTATCTTATATACGCAAGCAAAACCATGCGTGCTAGCTCTCTTCTGTCAACTACCGATGGCGAGCGCGAGCACAAGCACATGCAAAAGTACTCACCTGGGCTTTTCATTTTTGCAGGGAATTCACCTGCTATCTCTGCAAATTAAAGATCCCAAAAACAACCACATGTATGCATAAAATGGTTGAGGAGAAGACAGATGTTTGATGGCATTCTTGGAAGCAGAGAAGTCTTATATAGAAAAGAGGCAGTTCCATCCATGTCCATTGGAATAAATGTTCTTGCTTTTCTTATTGGAGAGCTTCAATTTAAAAACTGGTTATGGCGCCATTCCTGCAACCACCCATTTATTCCTCCTTGAAGCCGGTCATTGATGCTTGATGCACCGGCATTTAGAATAAGTAGACGTATCAAAGCCTTCCACGAAAGCAACAGAGGAGCACCTTTTAATTCTCGTTTCATGTATGCAATGACACTTTTGTCACTGTATAATATAATCGATTAGTCTCCAGAAAATACCGATGCGAGAAGCTAACAGATGCGTACATTGAGGTCATCTATTCTTTCCATACATAACATTTAGCTCCTGCAGTTCTACTTTCTTTATCATCATTATTATAATCTTTTTTTTATTTGGTCCGTTATTATAATCTTAATTATTACTCTCTCATCGAAAAGATTTTTGAAATTCTCTTTATTTAGTTCTGATTAGGGGTAAAAATCAAGATAGCCAAGGTTGATCTAAGCGTAATTCTATTTTAAAAATCTCCGGTCTAACAGTATATTTTATACAAGTTTGGGATAAAATTGACCCAACCCTGAACAGCTTAATTTAACAAGTCTTTAGTGAAACGTCGGGTTAGTTAGGGTTGATCGTTCAAGTTAGAAATGTAGACGAAGTAAAATAATTTTAAGAATTTATATAGATATCAAATATAAAATCACATTTATATTAAATTTATCTATTGCTTTAACATATTGCAAATTAGTGAAAATGAAGAGTAGTTGATCATTGCAAAGTATTATTGTACATAAATAGTATAACAAATTTATTAGAACAGCTTAATAAAGTATACCTCTTTGGAAATTCCTTTTGCAACTTGAACCAATAATTTAGTTTGAAAATTTATTCAATTTTAAAGTTTAAGATACTTTAATTATTTATTTAATAGAAGATCTCATTTATATTAAACTTACATATTAATTATTATAAAAAATAATTTTAAAAATTAAATAAAATTATAATTAATCATAAATAATATGAAATTTTTGAAAAAATGAGAATAAGATAAAAGGAATGTGCATTTTTTTAATTAATGAATATGTATGGTGAGTTGAGTTTATTTGGGTTAAGACATGCTTGACTCACGGCCTTTATTTTTGAATCTAGATAAAATATTCAACCTACTTCTAATTGACGTTATGAATATAGATTGATGATCCGGTGTGGCCAGCTACATGGGACTCCCGTGCATCCGGCCATGGAACTATTTTTTATTTTTTATAAACAAGTAAAGTCAATTGTACTTAATCTATAAACTAAAATTTACAATTTTTAAATTTTTAAATACAAAATATTCAAAAATAGTAAAACTGAGTTTACAGATTAAACACAACCAACTTTACCTATATATAAAAATAAAAAACAATTATGAGGGTCCCATGGGTGGTAGCATGGGATCATCCCCCCCCCCCCCCCTCTCCCGAATATATTGGTTTAACTCAATTGAAAATGGGTGAAGTTAGAGGTGAGTCATGGTCAATCAATCCAATTTTGACCTATGATTTTAATAGTATGCATTACTTTTAAGTACATTTTCTTAACATTTTTTATATTCTTAAACTACTATCCCCATCTTTAGAAATCTCATTAATCACAACTGAAGATTTTTCGTAATTGAAAAATATTTTTTGCCAAAAATGATTATTATAAAAAATTTTGAATTTTCTTCTTTGGTTGAGCGAACAAAACTTATAGTAATCTGAGCTAAAAGGTGTATTTTTATTTTATTTTTATGAAAATATTCTCTAGTGGATTTGATTTATATTTTAAATTTTCCGGTGTTTAGATTTATATATATTGCTTTCAAAAATCAATAATTTTGGAGGCTATTTAAGTCATTTTCACGTAAAAATAGTTAAATTTAAAAAATATATGTATTCAAAAATTGTAAAATTACATAGATAAACTAAATACACTTGACGTAAAATTTTCATAATAATAATAAATAAATACATAAAAATATACATTTTAGCCATTCTAGTATAAGCTTTGTTAGCCTATGCTAACAAGAAAAAAAAATTTGAGTAATTGGATAACTATGAACCATCTCTACAATAAATTATATACGCGACTAATTTTTTAAAGTTAAATTTGGATTGAAAATGCGATTATTATTTGTAGTTAAATTTAAATGATTACATTAAACATTAACTTTGGCTGCATATAAGGCAAAAGTTAGTACATTTAAGCAAATGTTGCCACCCTTAAACAGTTGAGTATGTACAGAAAAATTAAATAAGGATATATCAAGTAGTGTTGCATAATAAACAAGTCAACCTGCTAAACAGTTTGTCTAAGCTATTTATAAACAGGTAAGAGTTACTTTTTTACCCAAATGAGTTCAACCTATTAACTTGACAATTCATCCAAGTTAAATAAATGTTTTTAAAAAAATGAATTCATGTTGACTTTTGGTAACTTTTGAACATATTTAGTGATCAATATAACCCACCCTACTCGTGAACCCGTTAACAACCTATCTAAAGTATGTAACTCAAATCCGGAATGCTTTAACCTTTTTTATGTAAACCAATTATATCTACCACTTGGTAGTTTGAAGTAAGTTTGAAAGATATTAGCCATTTTTTTCCTTCAAGAGTTTAATTTGATTATTTCATATAATTTTAACAAATTGGTTTGTTTAACAATACGTTAAGACAATCTTGAGGTTTTATAAATAAGTTAATAAATAGATTATGATTTAATTTTTAAAATAAGTTAGGATTAAGTTTAGTTTCCTAGCCCGCAGAACCCAAACCTTTTACACCCATGCATATGTATTTTTGCGATTCGTCCATGAGTGAAATAGCTATACACCAACCACCTCAAGAGTACTATTGGCAGAATGGCATTTAACTTTAGGAGTTGCAGCATTTTGCAAGCAGTTGGAGATTAGTAATTAAGACCATTGGTCAGCATTTAATTAAGTTATTGGAGGTGACTTATTTTTCAAAAATGACAACAGGTGTGAGGTTGTAAAAATGTTGTAGTCGTTCACCCCCCATCTTTTGTTTGCTGTCGAAATGTACGTCGCATAAGCGAAAACTACAACGGATGCTGGAAAAATTGTTGCCGTTCATTTCCAGGGAAAGAAGGAAAATCTATTGTAAATCTGTCAAGATTTATTTTTATTCTCATCCTTCCAAACAAAGCCTTGGAATAATTTTATCAAGAAGTGACAAGCGAGAACGACATTAGTTAGGATTATATTTCGATATTGGCAAGGCAACCAAGATATCTCAAATTGTAAATTACAAGGAGCTATCTGCCCATGGAGGCAATCTATACGGGATTGCGATCGAGTGCACCCGAAGCAATGCCTTACTCTCTCTTTTTAAATTTTTTTTTTCTATTATCATGTAAGCTTAAGCATAAAAATTCTATATATGCAATTTTAAAATTTATAAATTTTATTTTAATATTTTTTGAATAAAAATAAAAATCCCCTTTTCGCGTGGACTTATTCTTTCATTTTTAAAATTCAAAAATTATGAAATAAGCTTAATAAATTGTAAAATTATATATAAAAAGCATATGTTCGAACCCACGTGATGGTGCAAAAAAATCAAATAAATAAGATTAGCAGGCATTGGATCACTGCCCATCTATCCATGTATCAGGATGTTTGAGTCCGGATAGTGCCAAAAAAGTAAACAATAAACCAAATCGAATTGCTTTTTAGTACGATCTCTGTAGCCTGAAATTACATTACAAAGGCCAACTGATCCCCTGTAGATCAGTTGTAACGCCGATGACCTGTTATTAGAGGTCGGGAGTTCCAGGTCTTTCCTTTGTAGGAATATAGAAAATATTTCTTCTCTTTGTTGGAATATAGGAAAAAAAAATATCCCTTTTGTAATAGAGACATTTATAAGATATTCCCTCATAATAAGAATTGTGAACGGGTCTTATTTGTAATATCAAAATGTTATAACGTGTATAATTTCAATAATAAAAAAAAGAAATTACATTACAATGAGATTTTGAACTCGCTCTCTTCCAAAGGAGCAACCAAAATCCAAGACTCCCGTAATCTTAGATGAACGAATTAATTTAGATGGCGCGCATTGCTTGAACTCTCTACTCAGTTCTACGTAGCCCATATAACTGTCTTTGGCATCCTAAATGGATACGTCGTCTGATATACTATTTAAAAAAGAAGAAGAATATTTCAACAAAATTAAATGTTTGAAACTGGGATGCAACATTTGGCCGGTCTATTAGTTTGGAGGAAAATCATCATACATTGAGTTTGGTATATGCGATGACCCACGTTAGACTAGAGCTGTCCGGTTTAAAATCTACGTAAGTCTATCCGACAAAGTTGACTCATTAAATATTGAAGATTTGATTATTCTAAGCGCAGCATAGAAATCAAACGAACATTTAGGATGTTGAGTTGACCAAATAAATAAATAAATAAATATATACACACTAAGAATTTATTTTACTAAATTGTGTAATTGATATGATTAAAAATGTTGATTTTTTTTTATGAGTATTCATATATTACAATCTCAACTGGTATTAAAATTAAATTCTGAGACATTCTTACAATTTACTAACAATTATCTACTATTTCTAATATTTCCCACCGGTGACTCCCACAAACTTGGGGAGACTTGCAACGCCACCACTTCAGAATTAAAAATGTTGATTTGTCTGTGTAAGGGTTAAAGGTTTAAGTATTGATAACGTTTCCATTAAAAAAATATTGATATCGTTAAAAATTTATTTTAATATGTTTTTTGGTAGTTTTTAAATTAAATTCTTTCCTCTAGGCTATTTTTAGGTAAAAGGAAATTCTTACCTTTTTGAGAAAAATCTCTTTTTCTCAATTTAATTTAAATTCCTCTTACTATCTATTTTTAGGTAAAAAAAGATTCTCCCCTTTTTTGGAAAAACCATGGGAAGTTTCGGATCCGCTGAGGCCACCATTATTAGCGGTAGTTGTCTGTAAATTTCTGAATTAACGTTCTTTTATGTAATAAATGGAGAAATTTCTTATGATTGATTTTGGATGAATCACAATTTAACTATATCATCAGGATTTTTGTTAAAAAAAAAAAAAACTATATTATCAGGGTTTGTATGAATACATCAATTAGAGGTGACTGCATCATACAGTTCGAAGTTGAGGAGTCAGATTACATATCCTTAGACATTCTTGAAATGAAATCTTCCGTGTCCGATCTTCCCTTTGTGCGTTATGGTTGAAATTAACAACTGAACAGGGAAGCAGCAGCAGCAGCAGCTCCTCCTATGCATCCGCATATTGTTATCAATAAGCGTCATATACCCGCCGTGCTCTGATATAATAGTCAACAATCGAATGTACTTGAATGTAAATCGTCTGAAGCATCAAAGTATGTATCTCGCTCATGAGTTCCGCCACAAATAAGGAAACAGGAGAAGACACGCTCGACAGTCGCACATGGAAATGATCGAACACTGTTTTCATGATTTGTGGCCCACAGAATCCTAGTAAGCAGTAAGATTTATTAGGTGCCATTAATATTTAATATCAATCGACTGAGGGTTAAGTTTCAGAACAGCCACATATCCCTATATCAACTGATTGCCGTCTCCAGGATGCCATGTTGTATATTTCGTGTCATGCTCTACTCAAGGCTTAGTTGAGGAAATCCCAATTGTCGATATCTGGAAAGGCATACATATATGTGTGTGCGAGGGCAGGCCCCAAAAATCATAAATAGCGACACCATTTATAATCACCTAATCAAACAAAGCTGCCAACATGTTCCGAAACTAGACATAGGATTTCCATCATAATCTCTATACAAGGAAAAAAAATCCGTATGTACCTTGGTCCCCCTCATGTTACCCACCTCACATGTGTGCATACACAAAAAACTATTTGAATTATAAAAAATTTCCATATATATGTTTTAAAAAATGCGAGCCAGCATGATGGTGAGGAGACAGACAGAGGGTGAGCACCCATAGCTTCAAGCATGAACCATGCAAGGAAACACCATGTGTGCTCACTCTCTTCTGTCACCAAAAACGTGCATGCTGATTGTTAAGCACAAATGCAAACAAATGCCTAGGTCTTGCATTGGTTTCAGTTTCAAGCATGTGTGCCAACCTGCATGATGATGGGGCGACAGAAAGAGGGTGAGCACCCATAGTTTCAAGCATGACCCATGCAAGGAAACACCATGTGTGCTCACTCTCTTCTGTCACCAAAAACATGCATGCTGATTGATATGCACAAATGCAGACATCTGTATAGGTCTTGCACAGGTTGCAGTTTCAAGCATCTATGTCAACATGCATGATGATGGGGCGATAGAAAGAGGGGGAGCACCCATACTTTCAAGCATGACCCATGCAAGGAACCACCATGCGTGCTCACTCTCTTCTGTCACCAAAAACTTGCATGCTGATTGATATGCACAAATGCCAATACATGCACATATAGGTCTTGCACAGGTTGCAGTTTCAAGCATGTGCTAGCATGCATGATGATGGGGCGACAGAGAGAGGGTGAGCACCCATAGTTTCAAGCATGACCCTGTCCCATGCAAGAAAACACCATGTGTGCTCACTCTCTTCTGTCACCAAAAACATGCATGCTGACATGATCAGTGCAAACACATGAACATGTTGTAAGGAATGGGAAAAGGCGCAAGGTGCTGCACCCCTTTTCCGCACTTCTGTTGTGCGACCATGTATGATGGTGGCTGACAGATAGAGAGCAAACACACACAGCTTCAAGCATGACCTCATGCAACAAAAAACCACATGTGCTCACTCTCTTCTGTCAGCCACTAATGGCGAGCACACACATGCCTATGCCTGCCAAGTACTCACCTTGGGCTTTCCATTCTTGCAAATCTCCCCAAAAGAGCCCCTAGGATAACTACTTCATGGATGCCTAAAATGGTTAGAGAGAAGACGGAGCCCCTAGGATAACTACTTCATGGATGCCTAAAATGGTTAGAGAGAAGACGGAGGAGGATGCTTGATGATGGGATTGTTGGAGAATGATGAGTCTTATATAGAATAAAGGCCGTTGTATCCATATCCTCGTGGAATAAATGTTGCGTTCTTTCCCATTGGCGAGTTTCAATTAAAAAACTGATTATGGCACCATTCCAGCAACCACCTATTTATTCCTACGTCAGCAACGTCTCCCATACCAATGCATCTTGTAATTCTAAAAGGAGGAGTCATTTTATACTCTGCCACACCTCATGCTTGATGCACGGGCATCAAGAATATTATGTACGCATATCGAAGTATTTCAAGTAAGTCTTCCAATCACGAAAAACACCTGCCACAGGCCAATGTTTAAGCTTAATGATCTCGACTCTTATTGCTACACGTCACATTTCAGAAAATTGTAACCCAGATTGTTACTTTCTGTTTTGATCGTCCCAAAGGTGAAATATTTTGATCTTTCGTCCACTTACCTATTTTCTTACAAATTTCCACGGATATGATTTCGACTTAGTTATGTTTCATGGAAAGAGTGCAATTTTCTACCGCCAAGCATCAACTCTGTGCAGGAGTACCATACTTGTTATCTCATCCTTGTGGACCGTTTTTTATTAGCAGTTATGGAAGATCTTTTATGTTTGTTTGATTTTTCATTTTAAAAATGTTTTGTATTTTTTATTGATTGCAAAATAATTTAATAGTTGTCATGTGAAAACGATATTTCCCTTTAAAAAATAAGACAAAAGGCATTTAATTTTATCTTTTGCATATAAAATATTCGATATGTTTATTTAAATTCAAATATGAAATATTATTATATATATTAGAAATAGTTTATTGGGCCAACCTACGCTACATGAAAATCGATATTCTATAACATATTTTTTTGACACTTGGCATTTTTTGTTGCAAAAGACAGTTATTGTTGTTAAAAATTAACTTTTCCCAATAATATTTAATTGATGTTGCACAAGTAATCTTTTTATTGTAGTTAGAACATATAGTGTCAACAACAACAACCATTGAAAATTATAGCTAAAGCTTTTCTCACTGCCTTGTCACAGCATATGATTTGCAAAACGATACGTGATAAATTTGCTGTCACTAGAAGTAAATTTCCTTGTACCGTTAGCTTTAGCTAAAATAAGTCCGAGTTTGAAATGCCCGAAATGATATTTAATTAGTTTATTTCAATGATACGTACATCTAATTCATTAGATATATTTTCATAAAAAAAATCATTAGATATATTTTGATAAAAAATCCATTAGATATATTTAAAAATAAGGGTAATAAATTAACAAATATTATTGTTATTTCTTGAATGTATGCATTATGGTATCTTTCTTTAAATTACTCATCTTATATAATAAATATTTAAATTTAAGACGTGAAGATTGGTTTTTGGCAATTAGGATTTTCTTGCCAAAAGTAAAAAATTTAATTTGTAAAGAAAATTTTGATTGCCAATATTCATTGGTATATGTCATATAATAACCACCAAGAAGGAATTTGGTTGCTAAATAATATTTTATGGTTTTTATACTTAATTAGACGACCATATTTTATCCTGATTGTAAAGTAAAATGAAAATTTTTTAACCTACGAAAGTATCATCATTAAGTATAATTTTTTTTTTTTTTACTAGTAAAGGTTGATAAAATTTAACTTCTTTGTGTTGTCAACGTACTTCAAGAAAGCTATATAATTTCTTCTCTATCAAAAAAAAAAAAAAGTACCTCAAGAAAGCTGACACTATAAGGAGAACTTTCGACTCTGGTACAATGCATTGTACATTGGTACAATGCATTATAATGTCGTTGTTGTGAGTTCTTAACTTTGTTGTTGTAACCCAGTGTAGAATGATCCAATTAAATAAGATGTGATGGGAGTGGGGTGCGGAGATTGCAAAAGGAGGCATTATTATTATTTAAAATAAAAAGAAATGAATAAGTAGAGCTAAAAATCTAGAAAGTAAGACTATTCTGTATAGAAAAGTAAGAGATTATATTGGAAATTAGTAAACGGGCCTTAAATCGCATAGGACTTTTCGCAAAGATTTTTTTAGTGACAATAATTTGGCCTTTTTGTCATTAAAAAGCGAATTATTGTTATATGGAATGTATTATATATTATCGTAAAAAGTAATTAAATTTTAGTGAAAACAATTTTTATTTTACTAATTAATGTCATAATAAAAACAATTCACTAATATTAAAATTGCATTACAAAATATTGATTTTCTTGAGATGACATGACACTTCACTGGTCATATGCCCGCAAGTTTAAGTTGCTCAATTAATATACTTTGAGATCCTTAATGATGTTCCATTATGCTTAATGGCCAACATGATCATTTAAAATTTTAGGCTATCTCAAAATTTGAAGCAGTGTGATGTAGTTAAATGAAATTAGTACTTTTTATTGAAATTTTTTATACAACATAATATCTAACATTATAATTAAGTACATTTATAATAGTTACAACATAGAGAAAAATTTTCTATAACCCTCACGTTGAGGGAAAATTATAAAGCTCCCACCTACGCAAGAAAGACTATTAAAATAACCTACCATTGACCCATCGTAGGCAATGGCGTTGCCAGAACGGCATAGCCATTGTGGCAAAATTAGTACTTTTTGGCTGC
The DNA here is from genome assembly GCA_030490835.1 of Annona cherimola. NCBI lineage: Eukaryota > Viridiplantae > Streptophyta > Magnoliopsida > Magnoliales > Annonaceae > Annona > Annona cherimola. Next base: position 4,774,894 of record CM059974.1, read on the forward strand.
ATATACTTGAATTTTATCGTAAATATTTATTTGGCATAAATTAATTAATCTCTTAAGAGTGGTTTAATATTATATACAACTAAAAAATAATCTTTAATGAAGTTATCTACATTTAACTGTAAGATGATAATAGAATTTGACTTGACTATGTTGGTATTGGTTAAATGCATACTTTCTATGCAATAGACAAGACTATTTAACGTGATTATTTTACATTTAGCAATAAATAATAATAGAAATTTGACTACATGTATAATTGCATTTTGCTTGCATTTGCTATTATATTGAGCCAAGTTTATATTTACTGAAAGAATAGGGCGGCATTAAATAATTTTTGTTGTAATGTTGCTGAGTGCACCAAAGTATCCTATGATTTTGATATTTCGACTGAAATAAATATAATGGATGACTGGAGTTAATCAAAACTATCATGATTTGCAAAAAGCAGGAAATTTACCATTAAAACTGGTTTTATTTAAGGACACCATCTTCATGTTGATTAGTTTATATTAATTATGAAACCAAGTTAAAAGAAAATAATTTTATATAATATAATTCATCCGAGTATATTCTATTATTATAAGTCCCTCAAATGAACGGTTAAGATTTAATTAGTAATAGCGGGTAGAGTTGGAGTCTTCTTTATCCTTCAACATCTCTGATTTTGGTAGCCTGAGTTTACAAAGCAATGCTGCTGAATCTCCCACGTGGTATATCAAACATTAGAGATATCTGTACGTGGAAGCTGCATTCCATGCAATGGTTGCAGGCAACCATTATTATTATCATTATTTTTTCTCCACCATTGATTGATGAGAACATGGTCCTTCGGCCAGCGAGGAGGAATATTCGTCACGAGAATGTGGGAAGGACCACCGTATCATTTAACGGCCCAAATAGCTAAAGACAGATATATTATGCCAAATCGAAGATTTATCGACTAAAAGTGGCTACAATATCTCCTCTTTTCCATTGTTTAATACCATACTTCATACCATTAGTAGTAGAACAAAATATTCGTTAAATAATAACAATAATAATCAGATAACCTATTAAATAGAGAATATTCCGTTCGTTTTGTCTATGTCGTGACTGTGTCCATCACACACGTCAGATGGCCCCCTTCTCTCACGTGCTGATTCTGCTATGATTTCTCAAATGGGTGATCCCAGCCTTTGATTTTGTAGACTGAAAAGCATCCATTACAGTTTATTATTTCGAATTCATTATTCCACATCTGTTCTTCTAATTCTCAATATGTATCCTTGATTCCGTTGAAAATTTATTTTCTTATCAAATAAAAGGAAACCCACGAAACGAATGGGTCAGATGGTCTTAGTATCCAGCACACAAGCCCAGAGGTAGCACATGTATTATCTCTTACTTCCGTCGCGTTGTACTAGAGTCCATGAAACAGAATATTTGAGTGCGCGTTAATCACTGCGAAACGAGTTTTGTAATCTTTTGGATATACATTTATGTCCTAGTTTTGTGACCTGATAACCATGCTATACACATTCGTGTATTTGCGATTGTGTATATGTTAATGAAGGCGTGGATATATTGTGAATTACGCTTTTCATTGTCAGGCATAGCGAATCCTATGTATCAGTTAACCGGTGGCAACTCCACACATTCTCTTAAGTTCTGACGTTATTCGCGACGAAGAGAATCGCGAGTCGCGATTGCGTGCTTCATCTCAAAAAAAAAGAATCGCGACTGCGCGGCGGATATTCGCGGTAAAAACAAAGTTGCTGACGTGCTAGATGTTTCCGTTCATTTTCTGGAAAAATAATAATAATAATAACGCCGAATGAAAAATCCTTGGCTTTTTATTTTGTAAATTTTACAAAATCGAAAATATAAAATTTCATATGTAAAAGATATAGTACATATCTATATAAACAAATAAAAATTTAAAATGGGTAATGCAAGAGTGAGTACTGAATTCAACCATTGCCCATGTTTTAAATCTATTAAAATTTGAAAGTGTTCCACTTCCATCCATCAAACCGTATTCGTGAACCGGTTCAAACATGATTTAACCTCATTATAATATGAATTCTATTTTATCCATTTCTTTTAAAATTATTTGGTTAGTTAGTAGACTGAATTTCATCTACCATGTGTATATGTTATAAGAAATTTCACTTAGGTGTTTTTGTTACCATCAGAAATTTTTAACCTAAAACTTTTTACTATCCATAACTATTTTATTTTAATTATTTTTTCATATCTTCCTATACAACTATTCTATTTTTCAGTCATTTTTACACAACTACTCATACAACTAACTTATTTATTTTATTTTTATTATTTTTACTCATCATCATTATCCCTATTATATAGCATTATTTTTTTCTATTTCAAATACTTTTATGCCAAAAAATTTTTATCCAATACTTCCCAAACATATCCTTAATGTAGTGGAGCCTTGTGATGATATGACATCTATTTTATCTATTTCTTTTACAATTATTTATTTAGTTAGTAAACTAAATCTCATCAACAATGTGCATACATTATAAAAATTTTCACTTAATGTAGTTAATTTTTTTGCTACATATAATATTGCATTAGACATATTATGACTACAATTAAATCTTTAGTTATAAATAAGTAGTTATTTTTTTAGTAGTGACATTGGGCTAAATATAGTCATGTTTTATATCAAATGCAAAAAGTAATATTTAATGTAATTATCAAAATTTGGTTGCAAATATTAATAAAACTTTATTTGCAATCGATATAGGATTTCGTTGTATTTAATCAAATATAGGTGAATTTTTTGCTGCTTTTTATCAAACATGACCAAATTAAAAACTTTACTGCAAAAAGATAGCTATACATACTACTTTTTGTTACAGTGATAAACCTTATTTGATAAATATGTAAAATCAACTTAATAAAATTATATGATTTATATATCAATTTAGATATATTAATTTACTGTCTAAACTTCTAAAACATTCTTCTTTTATACATCGATGATTCTATAAATTATAATAAGATATTGATACTTTCTTAGTTAAATATAAGTGTTTTTTCATAATTTCCATATAATTATATATTTTTAAGCAAGTAGCTTACCCAATACTCGGTTTATGATGTTTTTTGATATTATAATAAAAGGAGTTATTTTAAATGACGTGAATAGTCGAATTTTGAATTTATCATCATAGTGCTTCTCATCTAATAGTGCGGCTCATGTAAGAGGTCTTTGTTCCTTGAAGTACAACTCATTTAAGAAAATTTTTTGAAACATGTATAGTTGACCTTTTAAATGTTAAAAATGAAAAAGCACCCACTTCAAGTCTTTGATTCGGCATCGCCACTGCCTAGCTAAAATAATTAGCTAGTGTATAAAGTATAAATTCGTTGGTCTTGTTTTATTCTTGTATTTACAACTCAATCTAAATACATTTTCTAATTCTTGCTCCGCAGGTGTAAATTTAACAACATTGCTAAGAAAGTAGTTAAGAAGATATTGCTTCCCAAAATGAAAAATAAATTCCCACTTCTAATACTCTAACCCTAAACCTCTGGCACAGAGGACAGGATGCTTTGCCAGCTATGCTAATTGCTTGCTAACTATTTGATGTTACATTTGGTTTAGCAAGAAAAAGGAAAACGATCCGATGACATTTTTTCAGCACATAGTGCATATCTATTTTAATAATTCTACATTTATTACATTTCATCCACTGACCACTAATGAAAGTCCACGTGGTATATAGCTAATATTTAACAATTAGAATGAAGAATAATTACAAGGGTAAATTTTATATATACCCACATAGTTTCATCGATATTGCAGATATACCCACGTAGTTTCATAAATTGCATATTACCCCCACATAGTTTCACCGAAATTGCATATTACCCCCCACGCCGTTAATATCCGTCGTTATATTTTTGAAAAATGACGAAAATGCCCTCATCCATAGTTTCACGAAATTGCATATCACCCCCATGAAGATGAGGGCATTTTCGTCATTTTTGAAAATATAACGGCAGATATTAACGGCGTGGGGTAATACGCAATTTCGGTGAAACTATGTGGGGGTAATATGCAATTTGTGAAACTACGTGGGTATATATGAAATTTACCCTAATTACAATGATATATGAGGACTAAAGATTTTCATTAAAACTCTATCAAGAATGAATTAATTACCTCCATATATTACAATGCTTAAATTCATTTTTATATATTAGAATGTAATAATATTTTATAAAATCATTTATTCACATAGTAATGATATTTTATATAGTTTAAATATTGAAATACTACTTAAAAATTATTTTTATTATGTTGATTTCACATATTTATAGACGAAGTTCATATAAGTATACTAAACAAATGAAAGTATTTCTATGGTAATATAAATTATGTCAAATACTATAGACGAAGTTAATTTTTCATTAACTATCAAAATACTAAAAATGTAGAGGATTAGATGAAAGAAAGGTTTCATCAAAACGAAGCCATATATAATGGATGATCACCTACGATGGTCATAATACCCATTTTTATAATAAAATTATTAATCTAAATGTTATATTATTTATAATCTAAGTTTTACCAATTTTGAAGATATGTATATATTATTTTATATTTTTCAACATAGGAATATTACAATTATTTTTTCCTTATGAAATTATCATAATACGTTTATATTTAAAAATATAAAATAAAATATATACACATCTCTAAGTTGGTAAAACTTGAATCGTAGATAATATATAACTAGATTAACAATTTTATTAAAAAATTTTAAAATATGAAAATGAGTATTATGATTAGTCGTAGATGTCAACCATCATGTATAGACAAAGTGCATCATAATCACAGTGCAGTTCACTGCAAAATGAGCCCACATGTATTAAAATGCATACTATATTATATAACAATTTAACTATATAAAAATCATATTTTAAAGGGTTTAGTTGTTAAAAATATAATTTTAAAATTGATATTTATATTAAACTATTTTATTATGTTGATTTTCTACTATTTTAATATGGGGCTTGTACACATGTTTGATTTGGATGAAAATTAATATGTTATTAAAATAAATAATTCGAAATATATCAGATAAGATAGATGTTAATTTCATAATCAAGTAAGTCTTATTTTGCAACAAACTAAGTGCACTTGGATATTTTCCATAGAAATATAATCCAAGCTATGAATTTTATGCGCAAGGTAGGTAGGCATGCAGTAGGCTAGCAGCTATTACAAAATATCCCAAGGAGAATATGTTCTCTAGCTAGCTAGCGATCGAGGCCGGCAATGCATTGTCCGCAGGTTAGGTCATCCACTTACATATTCAATGGAATGCTAGTCGAATTAGCCGGCCATTGCAGTATTGATTTTGGGTCTTTTCAAGCAGAACAAGATATGCTTAATTCCTTCTCGATCCTCAGGTTAGTTCAGCCATACACGTATACGGTATATAATATTCAATGGAATGGAATGCCAGTTGAGGCGGGTAAAGTTCTTATATACACTTATCAAAGAACTCCTTCCGAGCCTTGAATATTGGGTACGCACGTATATATAGAATACAAGCCACTCATCAATGCATGCATCTCCCCAGCATCTTCGTCAGCCACATCGCCGCATGCATCTTCAATTCTTAATTTTCTACTGGGCAACGTGGGTTTCATTTCTATATCATGGGTTTTGATGCTTTGCAGCTGTCCGCATTGCACTGCTGACACAACGCGTCCAGCTAAAAAGGTTGCTTTTTAATAAATACATATGCCCTGCATATATCTTTGTTACTCTAAAATTTTATAGTTTTTTTGAATTTGTTTGGTATCTTATCTTTATTTTTGGAAATGAACATGCATGCATATATTTTTGGATTGTTTGAAAAAAAAAATATTATATATAAGTTTATCTATTTATGATTTTAATTTCGTAGTTTTGATATTTGTAGGTAAGAGTTATTCAAAAATAGTCCTGTGTTCTTAATTAAATTTCAAGAATGACAATCAAATGGACAATAAATACATAACATTTTTTACATATATAAAAAATGGTTGGTTTGATATAAATGTGTTTAATATGAAAAAATATATATTCACAGGATTTATTTTTACACAACATAAAAAGTTAAAAAGTTATATATACAAAGATTAAAACTATGAGGTTAAAATTATAGATAGGCAAATAATCAACTTTTTTTTGTTCGTTTTCAAAAATTAAAATAAAATATAATAAATTCAAAAATTACCAAAACTTAACAATAAAAAGGATATAGATATAAAAATAAAGTTTCTTAACAATCATGCATATTGTTGATGAAATGGGGCCGGCTGCAGGGTACATATCAAAACCCTTATATCATAATTCTTCAGGTTTTGGGTTAGAGAGGCAGATGCATAACATGGATTATAGGAAAACAGATTCTACAAAATACAAATTAGCTTAATTAAAGACTAGAAATGTTGGGTGCATGTTGAATTGTACGTTGTTGGGCGGCCTGTTTGAGTATCATCATGCTTTCTTGATTACTGGATCTCTCTAAAAACCGCTTCCCTAATTAGCACAGCTAAACTACGGGACAAGTCTATCCCAAAATGCTGAGAGAGAATTTTAAACATCTTTATTATCACCACACAGTATAATGGGACGATTCCCCCATAGATATCACCCAAGAAACTCTATTATCTGAAACGAAAGTGGCAACAAGTTGTTGCCCAAATCATCAGCAATCATGCATTCAAAGCACACGTATATATTCTCCCGGAATTAATTCTTCCTTAGAATTATATAAAATTAAGGTGATCGTGACAATGATGCGTCTTAATTAATTAATTAATTCGCACATGCATGCATGCAGCCACGTAGCATGCTTGCTGTTGGAAGATTATTCTCATGACTCTGCCTGCTGCATGCATGCATGTATGGGTTTAATCATATACGCTAAAATTAAATAGATACAAATTAAACAGCACTGTTTGAGTGTGAGAGGCAGGAAAAAGCTAGAACCAGCACAAATTAAAAGTAGTATACATGTACAGCTCGCGGTACTGATGTTGCTACAGATTTCAAGTAAAAATATCTCCATCCAAATTTAATTTGCCAACTGGAGATTAGAAGAGTCCATTTTTACTAATTCCAGTACAAACACAGTCTAAAATCTCCAAGCTGTGCATATGATTTGTCTGCTGCGCACTGCAATGCAATGAGGGCTATATATATATATATTATGCATGTACCGACGTGGCTTGTCCGAATTTGTCTGCCTTTTATTAAATGCAGTTAATGTTAATTGTAGCAAAAACTTTACCATAAAAAAAAAATTTGTAGCAAAAACTTTTATTACTATTCGCAGTCTTTTTTACGTGAACGTAGACTATTGCTCCAACCTCGAGTTGAACCCAGGACCTAATTTATGCATTGATAGATGTCAAACCACTTGGCTATTAACGGCAGCAACTGGGGTGAGTTGACCCATAATCCACCCATAATCTAACCCATTTTTTGACCAAGTAAAATCAATAGTTTTTGGACTCAGTATATGGATGAATTAAAAAATGGCTATTAATGGCAAGAACTGGGGTGAGTTGACCCGTAATTCACCCATAATCTAACCCATTTTTTGACCAAGTAAAATCAATAGTTTTTGGACTTAGTATATGGATGAATTAAAAAATTTAATCTGAATTCAAAAATAGAATTAGAATTGGTCAACCATATCCTAACCTAAAAAATCTTGACTTGCCTAGCAAATATTAATTTATTAAAATTATAATCATTTTCTTTTAAAATCATCATATTACTCATGATTAACTATATGAATTATATAAGATTCAATAAAAGACGTTTGCACATATAAATATATTTCTTACACAAAATTATAATTTCTTAGCATTTTGGAAAAACTCACAAAAAATGCTATTATTTTAAGAAAATATTTTTAGAAAGCCAAAATCCATTCTTGATGAGGTATATTTTATTAATTTATTTTAATAAAATTACACTATGTTTACTCATTTTCATTTTAATAATGATATTGTTATTAATTAATAAAATATAAAAAATTACAAATTTTAAATTTAACATAGACATATCTTTTATGTTTGATAGGTAAATAAATTCTTAAAATTATCTCACTTGACTTGCATATCCACCATCCTGATACTAACCTAAGACTAATTTAAAGTTTATTTCGAGATTTGTTAAAAAATACGAAGATCAAATCAACTTTGTCCTAACCTTGGTATAAAAAAGAAAGTGCAACAGAATTTTTAAAAATCAGAGTCAAAGTTAAGTACAACTTGCAGCCAAATTTTAACGACGGCTTTAAATGTACTTCTGGTTGCATTTAACTTTAAAATAACTACATTGAACCAAATGCCACCGTTTAAAAGCAATTAATTATTTAGAACTATATAATTAATTTTAGTCAAAATATATCTACGCAGTATATATGTCTGAACAAGATCAAAACTAGATGAGTAATTATTCCCAACCAAACTCATGCAAATCCCACCTCTCTCTCTCTCTCTCGCAGTGGTTCCAATATCATGTACGCTTGGATTTCAGCAAGCTAGCATCAATTGTTAATTATCTTTCCTAATGAGATGTATTAATTAATTTCGACATTCCCTTCTCTACTTTCCGCTAATAAAAAGCGATCACCCTTTATGAAGTGGGCTTTTGCTTTTTCATCAAAGTGAAAGTGGTCATTCCAATGAAAATTAAAGCAGCCGCCTTAGATTCCTCCCATAATTCAAAAGACGGCGAATGCCATCTTTGTACGTAGGCTTTCTTCCCAAACAAAAAAAAAAAAACGAAAAAAAAATTCTGTAACCAGATCTGCTCAAGCCAGCATCAGCCAGTGATGGTCATGAACCAATTAAAATGCACGCCTCCTCCGTTCCTTAATTAATTCTTCCACGTAGACACGCATGCATGATGGCTACTGTTGTATTGCGTGCGTGGGGCTAGATATTTATTCTGTTTCTACCTCCTTCAAGTTTACACTTCGCACTTGTGACAAGAGAAGATCATATATCTTGACCAAATTAAAGCATCTTCATATATCCTTTCCCTTTTACTAGACTAATAATAAGTTCCAGAGTTATCCGAGCATCCATCACCAGCGCATATTAATTAGTGATTAAAGTAACAGATATCTCATTTACTAGTTAACTGCAATATATGCACATAATCAATAACATATGTACTTAGCCGAAATTAAATCTTCTGAAAAAATTCTGCATAGGAGGGCGCCATATGTTTTATTTCACAAACCAATTTCACTTTAACTGTCAAACACAAATAACACAGAACTATGTAAACGACAATAGCAAAACAAAAAATCGGGTTATTGATCCTACAATATCATATCTTATTGCATATTCTAATGAAGCTCAAGAATTCACAGGAGACAAAAATAAACTCCCACCGCACATTAGTTGTACAATATTGCATCTTATCTCATGTTCTAGTGAAGGTCGGGAATCCATATGGTGCCTCCGCCTATCCATATAGGAGACAACAATAAACTCTAATCTATCCATGTAGCACCTGCCACAAGTGCTAAGATGGGCTCGGAATGGTTTTTCCTCGCCTTGAAAATCTGGGCCGTGCCGGATGGGTTTTCAACGCCTCCAAGACAGCAGTGTAGGCTTAGTTTTCCTGCATCCACATGGGGTAAAACGTGTTAGGATTCATGGTTTTTAGATAAATCTGGCATATGGGCGTTTTCTCGCGGATTCGGCAGCATAATGGCTAAGACGAGGCTTTCCGTACACGGATCAAGTCACAGATCCGACAGCATAACGGCAGCGTATTATGCTGGAATCCATGGACCCGCGTGCACCCGCCTTGCCGGGGCGTTAACTCAAATACGTGAGCAAAAGTAAAGAAAATAGAGTGGTCATTGATCTTTAAAGGGAGATCAGCCCCTGCTTTTAATGAAATAAGACACTAATCGTACAGAGTCCCGGTTCCGGCCTTCGGATTGAAGCAAATATGGCAAAATTTGCCAACCTGAGGCGGTTTACACTGCGTGAAAAGGAAGAAAATGAAATATTTGAGAGAATGAGAGAGATGAAAAGGGGGGACGTTAAAGAGAAGCTCGTAGCTTGGAGAGCGTGAAAAGCAGGACGTCGGGGCTTTGCTGCAGACTCCCGTCCTCCCCTCTGCGATGCCTCTCCAAGTGTGTCCCAAGTGAGGAGGGTGCTCCTCCTTTTATAGGTGTTGGAGCGGGCTTTGGGCCACTTGAGGTATTGGACTTGGTCCATGGGCTTGAGCTTGATGTGAGAGCATGGGTCTTGGGCCACTTGAGATGTTGGATTTGGTCCATGGGCTTGAGCTTGGTGGACTTCTTCTATAGTGGGCTGGAACTTGGTGGGCTAGAGCTTGACTAAGTCCGTTGTTTTGGGTGGGCCGTTGTAGAGGCCTGATGGGCTGTTTGTAGAGAAGCCTGCTTTCGAGGCTTGATGGGCTGCATTGTAGAGCCCATTTGTTGTGTCTGGTGAGTTGAATCTGGTGGGCTGCATTGTGGAGCCCATTGAGGTAGCCTGTAGGAGCTTTGCTCTTGTGGGCCGGATCTGGGTTGTTGAAAAGCCTGCTTTGAGGCTTGGTGGAGCTTTGCTCCCGTGGGTTGAGTGCGGAAGGGCCTGCTTAGCTTGCTTGAACTTCCTTTTTTCTCGAATTTGCTTGGGCTTAGATCTTGTTTTATTTTATCCATCTTTGGGCCCAATTGTGGGGTGTCAACAATCCATATGGGAGACAACAAGCTCCTACTACACAAAGTTCACTAACATAGTTTGAACTTGCGTCCGCTTGGGCAGCTACCCTCAGATGTGACCACACGAGTTGTGACCCGATTTGGTGACCATGATGAACTTATTAAGGCCTATTTAGCCTAACATCAATGTGTAGAAAAATACATCTCCCAACACTTACGCAAGAAGCATGAACAAGGCAAAGTGAAAATTTTTACTAATTATAAGTATGTTTGGAAAGTAATAAAACTTTTTGGTATAAAAGTTTTTGAATTAGGAGAAAATGATGTGATATTATAGGGTTAATGACGATAAGTAAAGAGAATAAAGTTAAAATAGATAGATTAATTGTATGAATAATTGTACAAAAATTATTGAAAGATAGGATAGTTATATAAAATGATTAAAAAATAAGATATTTGTAAATGTTTAAAAATTTTAAATTGAAAATTTCTAATTATTAACAAACATGCCCTACAGTGATTTTCTTAGGAAGCATGGTACTTCTTGAATGCTGGAAGTTGAAGATAAGCACGACCAAGTACGCGTTTAATAACCCAATATAAAGATGTGTTAAGTCGAATAGAAACTTAGGCTGGCAAAAGGAATCCTTAGTCATCCAACTTGTGATATGACATATGAGTATATGAAGTAAACGCGATTGAAATTTAGGTTTTAACTCCATCCTAAGTGCAGTTTATACCTAACCTTGATTTCCTCTCTCGGAATGAACATGTAAAGCACGAAAAATGGATAAATAACTCATCCATCTCAATAACTAGTTTGATCAAAGGATTTAAATGGTCTTCCTCAGAACCACTCCTTACCATGCCAGTACCGTCGAAAAAAACATAAAACAGTTGCTTCATGGCATGATTTTTTCAGAGAGGAAGAATAAAAAGCAAGAAAAAAAAGAAGATAAATTCCACCTACAGAACCGCTTAAATCCAAAAGTCCATCCATGACAAATAAACTACTAATGAGAGTGTAACTTAGGTTGGGTTGGGCCCAAACTTGGCCGATTGAACTCAATTTTCAATAATATTAAAACTTCTTTTTCACAATTCAAGCTCAAATAATCTGAAACCTATACCTGAACTCAACGAACTCGAGCTTGATTATTTATTATAAAATATATTATATATAATGTTTAAACAATATTTCTTTATATTTTGCTCATTTGTGTTATTTATATTTATATTTAAATACATGTTTGACATATTATAATTATATTATAAATAAAATCTCTTATTTTCATTTATATTTATCTTTTGTTTCTATCATTTACTTTTATATCTATTAATTTTATTCCTTTATTTTGTTTTTGATATTAAATTTATCTAGAAATATTCTTTATATTGTAATTTTTTTAAATATAGTTTGACCATATATCATTAAGTTTCCTTACATGCTTTGTTATTATTATACATTTATATGAATTTTAAACTTATCACTCTTAAATAAATTACAAATTAATCAACATAAATTACAACCCAAAACTCAACCTGAACCCAATTTTCAAAAATAGTATTAGGATTTAAATTTTACAAATAGAATTAATGTTTTATCAACAAAGTATCATTATGATTAAGGCAAAGGCAAACTCGAATTTCATGTGCTCAAATTGCACCTCTACTACCAAGACTATTAAATCAAGACTCTGAAGTCAATATACATAGTATCCCCAAGTGCAAAACCCACTTTCATTTTTTTTTTTTTTTAAATATTAAACTAAGTATAGTTAATCTATGAATTAAGCTTTACCATTTTTGAAGATGTGCATATATCTATTTTTAATTTTTTTTAAAAGGAGATTTTAGTCAATTTTAAATATACCCTTTTTAAAAATAAATATATATATACACACACATCTTGAAAAAATAAAATTTAATGCATATATTAAATACACTTAGATTAAATATTTTATTTTAAAAAATTATAAAAAAAAATATATAAACAATGAGTTTCGCACCCTAGTATATCAAATCACTTCCTCGTAAAATTCTTCGAAAACAAAATTTTCGACAGCGGTGTAGAGCTAATACGCGTTTTAAGTGTTAAAAGTCCGGCCAAAAATAAATAAAAATAATTATAACAATATTACAATGTATGCAATGCTCTAATGTGTCATTGTCACTAATGATAAAAATCACAAAAATATCCGTTCTCCCATGCATTGATAAACAACTGCCAACACGCCCAAAACTGGAAGTCAGCAGCGAGAGCATTATACATGTTGTACCTGTGGCTTCTTGGCAACATGTTGTAGACCTAAAATTCGGCCAATATAGTGCATATAATGGGTAAAATTTTACTAACTTATAATCTACACACTGCCACTTGCTAAGGCGATTCTTCTAATCCACCGTCTAGTCAAGCTCGAGCAGATGGGCTAAAAAGCAATTGAATAGCAGGGAACACACTTCACTGCGAAATCACCTTTTCAAGCACGGTCACCAACAGTCTTAATGGCACGCATTCAACTATCCCTCACCTCAAAGTACATGATGTTCAGAGCTGTACTTTGTTGAGAATATCTCTCCTTGAAGTCAAAAGCAAACCAAGAGCTAATGATACCATCATTAACCTCCAATCCTGGATCAGTAGCAAGTGAATCTGCCGTTGCTCCCATGACCCATTTGTCAACAAGCTTGAACCCATATGTAGATGAAGCTAAGAGTATGGAAGCCTCATCAACATGACGAACAACATGGCACAGAATGAGAGCTGATCTTGATTTCACTGAGCCATCCACAGAGATCAATTTTCTTGCAGTTTCAAATAAGGGCATGACAGCTTCAGGAACGTAAGTGACATCAGTGCCAATAATGACTTGAAATCCTTCTGGATTGAACTCGTTGATGGCCTTAATATGATCTTCATTTCCCCATTCAAGTTTTGTGGTGACCAGTTTGTTGATTGAAACAGGCTCAAGGTTTGCAGCAATGTTCTGCCTCAGAAGGTCAAGTGCTTTAACATCTCCATCAGTCGCAACCACAAGATCAGCAGATCCAAAGGCAACCATTGAGCAGATTCCTGCACAGCCACAGCCCAGTTCCAGCACCTTTTTTCCTGCCACCAAGGACGGGTTTTCCACTAGTATGGCAGACATCAACCGAGCAGACTCCCACAGCATCAAGCCTGTGGAGTTGCAGGTGTGTTGGTATTCTCTGGACAGCCCTTTAATTCTGAATCTGTAATCTCTCAGGTTGACCTCAATGATCTGAAATGGATTTTAAAGAAACTCATAAATATTTGCCATCATATCCTATGTTAAATTGCATTGCATGTTGAAGAAAAACAATAGAAATAATATGAGGAATAAGCGAAAGGACCGCCACAAGATGATGCAAGTTTGGAAAAAACTAAGAAACAAAACTTCATGTTTTGCGCTAGTTAGTCCCATCCACTGATTACAGTACTGAGCATATGCAGTCACATGGCCATATGTGAATAACAAGGGATTGTACATGGCTCATACTTTGTAAATAGCTTTGGAAGCAGATATTACAAGTCTCAAAAGTGAAACTTGTAGATGTGCTGCCAGAGACAGAAGTATAGAACCATTATCACAGGTATGTTAATCTTCTTTCAAATGTGTTTATGATATGACACAAGCACTTTAAAAACGATAAAACAAGCAGATGCCATGTGCCTATACCTCATGAATGGATTGTGAAAGACCAAACATGTCAAATGCAATACTCTCAGACATGTCAATTTCAATACCATTTGCAGCTTCACCCACAATGTTTCCATTGTTCGGTACAGTGCCATTAATTTCCTGGAGCATTTGGTTATCATTTGCTGGAGTAACACAAGAATACAGACCACCTGAGCACAGTACTGCTTGGATCCAGCGCCTGAAAACAGTATGATGGTTAAAGCATCAAGGTACCATTTAAAGTCAAAAATCACTCTTATTTTCATAATTCCATTTTCCAGTGGGAACAATCAGCACAAGTAACAATTCCAAAATGGGTATGGTGTCAAAGTTATTAGCAATCAATAAAATTGTAGATATGATACACCAAAATAATAACAATAATGACAAGGGTTATCCACTTAGAACACATCCAAAGCGTAGCTCACATGCATTAATCAAAACAACAAAAATGCACAAGAACTATGCTTCAAGTTAAATTTGCAAGAACAAGGAAGCAAAAGCAACAATGCTTCAAGTTAAATTTCTGGAGTCTATAGGCTACAAAGATGAGATGGTAATCCACCTCAAATATGATCTAAAAAAGGAGTTTCAAGAATGGCACTCTAAGCCGATGACGAAACGTGGTCATACCGATTCATCAATAGTTCACGTGAGCGGTTCTCCACTTGTTTACAGCACACGTCAATTTCCTCAATATCAAATCCATTACTTCTGAATAAACTTGTCAAGAAATCCTCAGAGAAATAAAAAGCACGCTGGAAACATAGAAGAGGTTAATCAACATTGGGCCAGCCCAAGCTTTTCAAGTCCAAAAGTCCAATGCATAACCAACAAGATCTGAGAACTCACAGTACCGTCACCTCTGACATAGAAATTGTCGCTAATCTTTTGGTCCTTGCAGTTGAGTCTTTCCTACAATTTCATATCACGAATAACATGATTAACCAATAACATGAAGGGTACCAGGATAAAATCCTTTTTTGTGTTGTAAAGGATGTGAAAAAGCAAAAACCCAAGCCAAGTAAAAATTAAAAAAATATAAAAAAGGAAAGACATAGTAACCATTGTATTAGTCATTGGTGGTTTAACATGTGGTTTATTGGTGTGAACCGTAGACAAATGGCATTGATAAGAAAATAAAACCATTAAAGTGGTGGTACAAAATTGCCAACCATTTGAGGCCCAACTCTTAATATCGTCTCCAATAGCATTCAACTGGATTATAATTAGAATGGTTATAGTAAAACCATTGTTAAAAAAGATTTACACCATCTACATTAGTACCAGTATTGCTAAAAAAATTTCACGCAATGTACCCATTCCTCAAGATAATTTGATTTTTAAAAAAAACCATTAGGAAAACATAGTAAATAGGCCTCAAAGGAAATTTAGGCCATTTCAAACATGAGGCTCACCTTTCATTTATCATTCACATAGTTTTTGAATGGACAATTATCAAACAAGCTTGACTAACACCTTCATTGTTGTTTGGAATGATGTTTTGTGAATCTCGACATGCAGGCCCACTTTAGATTTTCAAAGAAACATATGAAAGTCCAAATATTGAGACATCAATATTACTGTCATTGATCAGTCATCAATGGTATAGTGGTATGAAAGCCAGATATCAACATCATTATCATCGATCAGCTACAAGGCAACAGGCATGATTATCACTATCATTAACCAATGCATACAAACAAATCACCAACTTTCAGAAACCTTGTTAGATGTCATGGATTTTTTAAATGAAAATTTATAGCATTCTGAAAGACAGCATTACATATTTAGCAACGAGAACATAAAAAAATGGAAACTATGCATCCAAGTTCCCACTGCAACTTATCAAGTAGTGATGGAAATATGCAATGCAAAGTACAGGACAATGTTGAAAAACAACTGTACACATCATTGCAGACGCCAATCAATGACCAATATCAAGTGTTGCATCAAAGGCAGGCCACAAACAGCAAAATTTTTTTTAAAAAAATGCAAGAACCCAAACCACAGGTCTGAGCCTGGCCCCAAATTGCAGGTCCAGGGCTGGGCCCAAACAGTAAATCCAGACCTGTGGTTTGCATACATGGCAACCCTGTAATTGGTTCTTTTTGGACTCGTGGATTGGACACTTCAGGGGTCTATAAATAAGATCGGTCAGGCTCATTCCTACACAGAGAGAGCCAATCAACAAGAAATAAACATATGACATAATGACAAAGATTGACCTGAGCAAGGTCACCAACTGCATAATCTCGGAGCAACACACGACCATTTGGCTACAAGCAGTAGAATAAATACATCAGAAATAATTAAAAGGCAAGCAAGCTCCAACATTCCAGAAAAAAAAGATGCACATTTACCTTAAGAACCTTTTTTATATTCTGCAGCACCAAAGGCATCTTCTCTGGGGCTATTGCTGACAGTACGAAAATCTGCATGAATCAGCTGATTAAGAAGCTGGCATTATCCTAAACAGAAGGATTTCAAATCTCACACACAAAGCAATTTAATGGTAATAAGCAATAGCATTAGTAGTTTCCAGCTAAAGTGATATGTTTCACTGCTACCATAGTATCATATTTACAACGATCTTGCCACTTGCCAGCCTTACTACCAGTAAATAACATCATCACTTTACAAATAGAATTCAGTTATACACAAACAAGGGCCAATTTTTCAAAGACAGACAACATTCAGACAAATGAAGATACTGAAAATGGTACATTTACAATAAAACAGAAGGCTTGCAGCATAAATGTAGTGAATCACCATTTTGAAACAAGAATCCGTACTGCATAATGAAATCTACCATGGTTACGATGTCAACTGTGGAAGGTAAAATCTTTTCACTGAGGTCATCCACTGTGAGATCGCAAACAAATGCATTGATGAGATCCTCCCTGAAGTCTTTGTGAGCCTGTCAAAGGAAATAGATGCAAAAATTTAGTGGTATCTTTATAGGAGTGCAACTCGTGGTGAACTATAAAGGCATCATCAGGTGTAATAGTCCTAGTTTCAAAATCTGAATTGTTACAAAACTTTCTGAAGAAATGGGAAACATGGAGATTGTTTTACATCCTCTTCTTATCTCAAGACGATAGGATATGCACAAGTTCCATGCCTTTTCTTATCATCCCCAGCAAAATCTTTATTGACCCACTCAACCTAACAGAGATACATTTCACTATTTCAGATAGTGCACATACTACCACTAGAGATAAGAGAACATAATGGTTTTCTACTTATGCAGTGTATCCGAAGAGAGAAAGCACCTTCACCAAGTCAATTGCACGCGGTGAGAAATCACAGGCATAGACAAAAATGTCTGGATATGATGCAACTAAAGGAAAGATGGTATTTCCAGCCCCACAGCCAATCTGCCTAGGAAAAATTAAATAAGACACATTGATAGAGAGCATCCGACACCAAGAAAAGAAAACAGTTGATGTATATACCTTACAAGAAAGAAGCATTCATATGAAAAAGATAACAAAAGATTTATTTTTTTTTTTCCTTTGGGTGGTTTTTCATTATTAAACAGCGTCATTTCAACATCAAATAAACATATTTGATGTCCCATTTGTTGACTTCAAAAGAAGCCCAAGATTGCACAGATTTGATGCTATTTAAGAAAGTTACAGCCCACCCACATAAGGCATGCGAGGTGACTGCAGATTTTGACGTTTAACACGAAATTGTAAGGTTTATCATATGAAGCCTTGTTAGAATTCTTAAGGTTCAAAAATTTGAAATTGCAGAAATTCTCCATCAAGGCTGATTGTGGATCTCATCATGAAAACACAACATCAATATCAGACTACCACGAATATTGCCAACAAGACATCTACACTACACTCCTAGACCTAATGCCATAAACATCCTGTAAATATTACCATGTTATTCATAAAGAGGCAAAATCTGATGATATATACATTTGGAACTACACCCATAGCTTATATTGACAAATATCAAAAATTAATTACCATTAAATTACGGCTGAAAGCAACACTCAGACTCAAAAAGAAAAGTGAAAGATGAAAAGTTCCAAAAGACCAAAAAAACAATATCATGTGTGCATAGAAAACTGAAGGCTACTACTTTTTCCCAATTTTTTTGAAATGGTTGATTGCAAAGTGCTAAATTGAGTAACAACCACACAATCTAAAAAGCAATAGATGGTTTGACAAAATTTTCATGTAAGCACAACCAAAGAACAAAATGGAAAAATGCTTACCTCTAAAATAACTTTTTTTCTGTTTCCCTGAAAGGTGAACAAGAGAAGCTGGATGAAGCAATTCATAACAGTGAAGCGAGAAAATGATGAAGAGAAGTAGATAGGTCACAAGATTTAAATATGTTTCACATCCTCAGGCATTGAACTCGTAAAAGAGCAATAGATCACAGAATCTAGATCATAAACAAGCACGCATTCTGTTGACAAGGTTTTAAAATCTAGGTCATGAATGAACACATATTCAGTTGACACTTTGGGTTTCAACTGCAAGGATACAACCTTATGAATACGAGATTCATAGCAGTGTATCCGAAGAGAGAAAGCACCTTCACCAAGTCAATTGCACGCGGTGAGAAATCACAGGCATAGACAAAAATGTCTGGATATGATGCAACTAAAGGAAAGATGGTATTTCCAGCCCCACAGCCAATCTGCCTAGGAAAAATTAAATAAGACACATTGATAGAGAGCATCCGACACCAAGAAAAGAAAACAGTTGATGTATATACCTTACAAGAAAGAAGCATTCATATGAAAAAGATAACAAAAGATTTATTTTTTTTTTTCCTTTGGGTGGTTTTTCATTATTAAACAGCGTCATTTCAACATCAAATAAACATATTTGATGTCCCATTTGTTGACTTCAAAAGAAGCCCAAGATTGCACAGATTTGATGCTATTTAAGAAAGTTACAGCCCACCCACATAAGGCATGCGAGGTGACTGCAGATTTTGACGTTTAACACGAAATTGTAAGGTTTATCATATGAAGCCTTGTTAGAATTCTTAAGGTTCAAAAATTTGAAATTGCAGAAATTCTCCATCAAGGCTGATTGTGGATCTCATCATGAAAACACAACATCAATATCAGACTACCACGAATATTGCCAACAAGACATCTACACTACACTCCTAGACCTAATGCCATAAACATCCTGTAAATATTACCATGTTATTCATAAAGAGGCAAAATCTGATGATATATACATTTGGAACTACACCCATAGCTTATATTGACAAATATCAAAAATTAATTACCATTAAATTACGGCTGAAAGCAACACTCAGACTCAAAAAGAAAAGTGAAAGATGAAAAGTTCCAAAAGACCAAAAAAACAATATCATGTGTGCATAGAAAACTGAAGGCTACTACTTTTTCCCAATTTTTTTGAAATGGTTGATTGCAAAGTGCTAAATTGAGTAACAACCACACAATCTAAAAAGCAATAGATGGTTTGACAAAATTTTCATGTAAGCACAACCAAAGAACAAAATGGAAAAATGCTTACCTCTAAAATAACTTTTTTTCTGTTTCCCTGAAAGGTGAACAAGAGAAGCTGGATGAAGCAATTCATAACAGTGAAGCGAGAAAATGATGAAGAGAAGTAGATAGGTCACAAGATTTAAATATGTTTCACATCCTCAGGCATTGAACTCGTAAAAGAGCAATAGATCACAGAATCTAGATCATAAACAAGCACGCATTCTGTTGACAAGGTTTTAAAATCTAGGTCATGAATGAACACATATTCAGTTGACACTTTGGGTTTCAACTGCAAGGATACAACCTTATGAATACGAGATTCATAGCAGTAAACAACAACATGATGGTATAATTACCATCCAACAAGATAAAGCCCACTTCTGGAAACAAAACTCATGAGGATGCAATACGAAAGACGTCCATCACCGAAGGAGCTTCCCGTCTAGTAAAATAATAGTTGTGGCTTACTTACATCAAAAAAATGACCCCATTCCTTGTCCAAGTAGTGTCTATCCTTAAAGAACTGCCAAACAGAACAAGCAAATTCTCAGTAAAGATAATACATGACCAAAAAAAAAAAAAAAAAATAGAGAAGAGGATTGCCTAATTAGATACTGCTTTTCTCCCCATTTCATTTAGGAACCAATTCGACGTACATAAATGTGAAGTCGTCCAGATCCAGGATGAAAACTCGGTGTATGAAAATCGCTGTCAGATGGATACATTTACCATCTATCTACATCTCTTACAATGTCCTTGTACATTCTCCATCTTTCACCGCTATCCAATATTTGCAAATTCTAGTGTTGCATATAAAAGCTAAGAAAACAGGCCCATCCAATTTCCAAGCACGCGAGAACCTTAGACAGGCATGGCATTGAAAATTTGTGGATGCAGGACTACAAATTGAAATTTGCTATCGAAACTAAACTTGAATTTCTTTTTCATCAATCCCAGGATCAGAAAACTTCCTACGTGCATGGCAGTGAAGGCACTGAAAATTGACGAGCACAAAATCACCGACTCTAGTTTCTACTTTCCACCTACTAGGAAGGACCAAAAATAAAAATAAAAATAAAAAATGAAAATTACAGACCTTATCCTGATGTCGTTTGTAGAAGATATCCCAATACTTTCTGGCATCCCTCTCGTACTTGTCTGCAGAAGAAACAGCAAAAATGTGAATAGAGAGAGAAAAAAAGAAAGAGGAGATGGGATTGAAACCCTTGAGTAGAAGAATATAGACGATTACTCTGGTAAATGCACAAACCTCTCCAGAAAGGGGAAACGCCAGAGTTGGGCGGCGAATATATTCGGAGTTTGGGTGTCCGATAGTCTTCTCCATCTACGTTGTTGGACTGAGATGCCATCTGCCGTTCTGTCCTGCGGACCCGAAACGCGAGAGTGCGAGACGGCGGGAGGAGCTCGCGCGAATAATAGAGTACGCAAACAGGCAAGCGGTCGCCGTCAAATAATTTTTTTAAAAATAATAATAATAATAATTACAAATATACCTATAATATACTATCAAATATACCCAAAATCAGATGGTACATGCGATGACCATTAATTATGATTTGAAATTATGAAAACAATTCTGTGAAAATCGAACCTACGAGTAAAACCCTTCACATAATCTCGAGCAAAATTTCTTCCAAAGAAATGTATGAAGTTCCCATTTGATTTGCATCAAATGATAGTGAAAACTACAAAATAAAATAAATGATATATATTATTTTCATTCAGGATCATTTGATCATTAACAAATACAAAACCAACCAAAGGACTCCGTTTGCTATTTAACTAAAGCATCATCTAATTCCGTGTATGTTTGAAATTAATGATATACTTAATATATATATATATATAGAAGAGTGATCCAGTTAGCCTAAACTAAACAAGTGTCCTGCTTAGCCAACTTCAAAAAACTTATTTATAACAATTTTTTTTTTACTTTTTTCTCCATATGCTTGTTTATCTAAATGTATTTAATGTATAAACTAAGTTTTTATCCTTTTGATATGTGTATATTTTTTTTAGATTTTTAAAGATAGAGAGATTTTAAATATATATATACACAGATTTTTAAAAATCTAAAAAAAAATAATACATATATCCAAAAATGTTAAAACTTAATTTATACGTTAAATACACGTAGATAAATAAGTAGATGAAGAAAAATAAAAAATTATTGTAAAATAAATAAGTATATGAAGAAAAACAAAAAATTATTGTAAATGATTTCTTGATGTAGACTAAGTAGAGCATTTGCTTAACCTAAGCTAACAGAATCATTCCTCATATATATAGGGTTTTGAATAGTCTTATGTAACCCTTTCAATTTTTAAGATGTTAATAATAGATTTAAAATTCAATCCATTCATTGTATTTAACATCGCTTATTTAGATAGGAGACCAAGTTTCATTCAAACCAAGTATGTGCATACGACACATTTGCTGGAAATATGTATATACATTTGTAAATTATAAAAAATACTTAAATTTATTCACACATATATTAGAACGGAATAATATTTTATAGAATCATTTATCTACATAAAAGTGATATTTTAGATGGTTTAGATGTTGAAAAAACTACTTTAAAATTAATATTTCAACATTAAATCATTTTATTATGTTAATTTTATACATTTATAGATAGAACTCATGCACAGTGATACAAAACAAATAAGAGAATTTTCATAATAATATAAATGATACTAAATACAATGGATGGATTGAATTTTTCAGAAACTATCAATATTTTAAATATGGATGGGGTTACATAGAAAAATAGTTTCACAAAAAGAGAACCAATATGTATACATCTGTGATGCTTCGATGAAACTTCATTTCTATGTAACTCCCTCCATTCTCATTATTTAAATAGTTAATAAAAAATTCATTCCATCTATTATGTTTAATATCACTTATATTATCACGGAAACTCTTTCATTTGCCTAATATCACTATATATGGACTCCATCTACAAACATATATAATCAACATAATAAAATGATTTGATAATAAATATTAATTTTTAAATAATATTTTTAACATATAAACCATCTAAAATATCATTACCATATGGATAAATGATTTTATAAAGTATTACTACATTCCAATATATATGTGAATAGACCTAAGCATTTTCATAATTTACATATGAATATAACTATTTTTAAACAAATGTGTCCTATGCACATATTATATTTGAATAAAACTTAATCTCGTAACTAAACAAATTATGTTAAGTACAATGAATAGATTGAATTTTTCACGCATCAAAATTTTAAAACTTGAGGGAACTTTATGGAACCGCTTCTACATAGAAGCAAGCCCGTATATATATAGGTTACATAAAAGCGATCCTATATAATTCTCTCAAATTTTAAGATATTAATTCTTGATGAAAAATCTAATCCATTCATTGTATTTAACATCATTTGTTTAGCTAGGAGACTAAGTTTCATCAAAATCAAGTACGTGCATGGGCCACATTTGCTCAAAAATATGCATATTCATGTGTAAATTATGAAAAACGCTTAGATTCATTCACACATGTATTAAAATATAACAATACTTTATAGGATCATTTATCTACATATTATTAATACTTTAGATAATTTAGATGTTGAAAAAACTACTTTAAAGTTGATATTTTAATATTAAATCATTTTATTACGTTGATTTTACACATTTATAAATGAAACTCATATGCAGTGAAATTAAAAAAATAAAAGGATTTTCGGAATACTAAAAAAGATGTTAAACACAATAGATGGAGTAGATTTTTCATCAACTATCAAGATTTTACAATTACATAGAAAGGGGGTTTCATAGAAGCGAGACCGATATATATAGGGCTCCGCTTCTATGTAACTCGGTTACATAGAAGTGAACCCATGTAACCCCTTCAAAATCTAAAATTTTGATCTTTAATGGAAAATTCAATCCATTTATGTATTTAGCATTATTTGTTTATTTAAGAGACCAAGTTTCATCCCAATCAAATATGTTTTGGGTTACATTTGTTCAAATATATATATATATATATTCATATATAAATTATGAAAAATACTTAGATCTATTTACACATGTATCAAAATGTAATAATATTTTATAGAATCATTTATTCACGCAGAAATGACATTTTGGACGGTTTAGATGTCGAAAACACTACTTCAAAATTGATATTTTAGCATTTTTCATAATTTATACATGAATATATATATATATATTTTAACAAATGTGACTTGTAAACATACTTGATTGGGATAAAACTTGATCCCCTAAATAAACAAATGATGTTAAATACAATGAATGGATTGGATTTTTCATCAAAGATCAAAATCTTAAATTTTAAAGATGTTACATGGGTCTACTTCTATGTAACCCGGTCACGTAGAAGCGGGACCAATATATGTATATATAGCAATATTCATGTGCAATGGCGTCAAAATAAGCCTCACGTGATGATAAAATTATAATCTACTCCGCCCATTGTATTTAGAATAATCTATTATATTATCATATCAATTTTCATTTCAATCATATATGTGTATGAACTTCATCTGAAAATGATACAAATATAACGTAATAAAATAGTTTGATGTAAATAGCAACTTTAAAATAGTTTTTTAACATATAAATCATTTGCAATAAAATTTACATATGGATAAATGATTGTGTAAAGTTTTATTGCATTCTAACATGTGTGAAGCCCATTTTTGGGCATGTACAACTATTTCGGAACAGTAGCGTTGCACCAAAACAGGTCTCGTGTGTGTGTGTGTATATATATAGTTACATTTAAGTACAACATTAGTGGCATTAAAATGGGCCCTGCATAGTCATAAAATTATAATCTACTTCACTCATTGTATTTGTAATGATATATTCTATTACTATACCAATTTTCATTCCAATTGGATATGTATATGGACCCCATCTGAAAATGATATAAATTCAACGTAATAAAATAGTTTGATATAAATAACAACTTTAAAGTAGTTTTTTCAACATGTAAATCATTTGCTATCAAATTTATATATAGATAAATAATTGTTTAAAGTTTCGTTGCATTCTAATATGTGTGGGGCCCATTTTTTGGTAAATATACCGTTATTCCGATGCAATAGCGCTACATCGGAACAGCTGTCATAGAAAGAGAACCTATTATGTGCAAATAGACTGCGCCATAATTATCATGCAGTCTGCTGTAAAATGGGCCCTATATATATTAAAATGTAATAATATTTTATACAATCATTTATCTATATAAAAATTATACTTTATACGATTTAAAAGTTGAAATATTACTTTCAACTTGATATTTATATTAAACTATTTTATTATGTTAATTTTACACCATTTTAAGATGGGGCACACACATATGTTGGATTTGGATAAAAGTCAGTATGCTAATAAAGTAAATCTAAATATAATAGGTAAAATAGATTTCTTATTCATGATCAAATAAGCCCCACAATATGGACTATACTATAATTACGGTGCAATCCAGATGCAATTGATTATTTTTCATATATATATATATATAACATTTCAAACTTCATGAATATATTTATAATTAAGCACAGATATTATCAGTATATTTTTAATGGCAGCCCCCGCCGTCCTAACCTAATTGCAAAATGTATTGGAAACGGAATCAAGTGTTTGCATATTTCATCATTTTGACCATTTATTTTTGAAATTTCAATAAATTCCTACTTTTGATCTAGAATCAACTAGTGGCGGTTCTGCCGCACGACAACCTAAGTACTTGAAGTCATTATTTAAAAGTAGAACAGATCTTCATTTGTCCTCGATCCGATATTTATAATTTATAATTATTTGAAGTCATTGTTGAGAAGTAGAACACTTCTTCGTTTTTCCTCAATCCGATATTTACAATTTATTACAAGTGTGTTTGAAAAATAATAAAACTTTTGGATAAAAAAATTTTTGGTATAAAAGTTGTTGAATTGATAGAAAATAACATGATATGATAGGAATAATAATAGAAAATAAATAGAATAAAGTTAAAATAGATAGATTAATTATATACGTAGTTGTATACAAATGATTAAAAAGTAAAGTAGTTATACATGAAAATGTGAAACTAATTAAAAAATATGATAGTTATAAAAATTGAAGAGTGAAAAGTTTTACTTAAAAACAAACATGTGTCATAATTGATAATCTTTCTTGTCACTATGATAGATTTTTACATTTTATTTTAGTCATTGGTTGGAATTTGACGCAAAACATGTCTAAAAAAATGATAAACTAGCTAGTTGGTGGGTTCTAAAACATTGCATCTGAGTGTAAAAATCCATTTTTTTAATTTTTAAAAATAATTTTTATAAAACTGTTAATCTAAATATATTTAACATGTGTATCAATTTTTACCATTTTTGAAAATTTGTACATATTTTTTAAATTTTTTTAACATCACAAATTACGAAAATGCCACTAATTTTAAAATTTTCAAAAAATATGTACAAATTTTTAAAAATAGTAAAAATGAATACATATGTTAAATACACTTATATTAACAGTTTTATAAAAAACATATTAAAAAATATTAAAATAAGTTAAGTACACAAGAGTGCACCTAAGTTAAGTACAACCAAGTGCAATTAAATCATGCCCAGATGTTGGGAAGCCGAATCAATTTAAAAAAAATTAGAAATCGACCAATTGGGCCCGCCCATAGGATCAATCTACCATCCAATATTTAGTCACTGAGGGTGTGTTTAGCAATTGATAGAAAATTTCAACTTAAAACTTTTCAATCTAAAATTTTTCACTCTATACAACTATCATATTTTTTAATCATTTTTTCACATTTTCTTATACAACTACCCTACTTTTCAATCATTTATACACAACTATCTACACAACTAACCTATCTATTTTAACTTTATCCTCTTTACTACTCATCATTACCTCTATCATATCACATCATTTGACAACTTTTACTCTCTAAAACTTTTCATCAAAAATTTTATTAATTACCAAACACATCCTGAATATCAAAAAACATAATGACTTGATTTCGGATGGGCCATATCAAATGAAAATTCTGAAAAATCAACATTCGCTAGTAAATTTTTAGGATGACCCACATAAATTAAAGCAGATTAACAGTTAATCTCAGCGATTACTAAAACTTGTTTTTTTAGGAAAATTACTAAAACTTGTTTAACTTCGTTAAATGGTGTTTCTGAATTTCTCGAATTGGGGAATTTGGTAACGGATTGCTTTCACAACAAGAGGGGTCGTGCGCTGTCTCCTTTCTTCGTTAACATTTTTGCTATGAAAATAAGACCCTCCAATTGGGATGGGTCCCGGGTTTCATAGATACATACGACTGACTCATTCACATTTAAACATGGTAATGTCAAGTTGATAATTGCAATACATCGTCTCCCAAAATTTTACTTGTATGCATATATACAGCTGAACGGGTGCAAATAAAACACTACAAATATAATTCAGAAAGTAAGTCCAACAAATGTAACGCTATATTAGAATGGGATTGCTCATGTTCTTGCATTATGAAGGAGTATACCACCCATGCAAGCTTCACACGGGCCACGCTATCCTCTTTGTGCTAAAACCCAAACTTCAATAACTAGGAAAAATGGAGGGGAAAAGAGGAAAGCTGTAAGATGATGCAGCAGCATGCAGTCCATGAATGCATTGGAAAGGAAGCTGAGGAAAGCAATTACAATCCTGCAACATTACCCCTTGAAAATTGTGGCTGACCGGGGACAAGGAAAGCCCCCAATTGAGAAACATTATAAGGCAAGTGTCATCATTTTCATAATAACTGAAGTTTGACATTCCTACTGCCTTGGTCTAGCTATAAGCTATTTCCACGTTTTTTCCCTCTACCAACATGGGCCCCATCCTCCCGGGGTGATTACCGTAGATTATATCGGATCCTTCAATTTTTAACTTCAATTTGTTGATAACTGATAATTGAGAATGATATTTTCAATAAGTTGTCCAATATTATGGGATCTGTTTAATTTTATATGCATCTTCAATATTCATTATTGCATGCTTCATGTAAATGTCCTTAATTTATTTGTTACAGCTTGCACGTTGTAATTTACAGAGGTATTCTTAGTTCTTACATTTATCAAAAATTAATTTGAAATCATCTATTGTAATTTTCTTCTTGGTTCTTTATCTACAGTTTTCTCTATTTGTTTAATGTTTTAAAGTTCCATAATAAGATAAACAGGCCCGCTTTCATGTGACCACTGCAGAAGTGATTATATCTTTTCCTGAGCTGCAAATATTTCCCTTTTATTGAATTGTGAAAAGTGGTTATAAAGATTTGTATCGAAAAAAAGCCCCCTTATTTCTTGTTTTTTTTAAAAAAAAAAAAAGCCTTTATTCCATCAAATAATGCAGAGACTCAGTAGTTGTAAGACTCAGTTGCCTGCAAATCCTAATCGTTCAACAAAGGCTAATATAATTTATGTATAGAAATATAAGAAATTAATACAGCATGATGACATCCAATGGCATCGCGTGTGAGCTTACATGTGATGCTTTTTTATTTTTTATTTTTTTTCCGCAAACATGTTTTCCTAGGTGTATTTAACACATATTCCAAGTTTTACTATTTTACAATATTTTTATATATTTATTTTTTATTTCTAAGAAATAAGAATAAGATTTTTAAGGGGTGGAACCTGGAAAATGACTTGAATGCCCCTCAAATTCATCGCCATAAGCCATTTCCTACCTAGGTGGGGTCGGCTGCATGGATTTTGTTGCGTCATTTTTGGCGATTTAAGACTAAATTTTCTCTAATTTATAATATTGTTAAATCTTGTTTAATTACTTTCATCCATGTTTTTTTGGGTCTTTCTCTTATTCTCCTACCATCTTCTACTTGGAAATTGAATGCCCCTCAAATTGATGATTTTTAAAAATATAAGTTTTGTGAAATGGTAAAACGTGGTATATAGGTTAAATGTACCTTGGAAAACATCTTTAGTGATACGAAAGAAGCACCCGTATTTTTTTTTTCCTCCACGTTCGGTGGCTCTTATTTTGAAGGGAGAACATTGACTGCCATGTATGGTGACACACAGCCATGCACCTACAGAAGTTTTGGCAAGGAGCTGGCATAAGGCGGTGAAAATGATGAGGAAAAAAAAAATTTAAGAGAGAGAGAGAGAGAGAGAGAGAGAGAGAGAGAGAAGCACACTGATGACTTGGGATAATTTAATTTCTAATTGAATATGCAAAAAATACAGATAGCACAGTCAATCTCTATAGACGATTCAAGGAGGATTGCTGTCTGAATAATATTCTATAGTATTGGCACACAAACAATTACAGGGTAGAGATGCTTGTCAAATCCAACCAGAAACACATGATCCAGATAGGCAGACATCCTCATCTGGTACACATGCATTTTCATATGGCCCATATTGTTCAATATCCAGAAGACTGGAAGTTGGATTAGTTGATCAGAGGATGGAAATACATCAATGGACAACAGAATATAAAAAGTTAGACAAGTTGACTTTTGGTTGCCATAAATTAATTTAATTGATTTTGGATATCAGCATGGTCAACACCAATATAATTTTCAGATAAAAGTTCAGATTAGCATGGTCAAACGTGAATAAAATGCACGAATCTGCTACATACGTTTTGTGCCTACCACCACTCATTACAATAAGAGTGGACTCCATTATGCATATTCCCTGGCTGGAGTCACACAATGAGGGTGGATCCAAACGTGCATATTTTTTGGATGGATTATGGTATATGCCTCAGCAGTTGCATGCACTTGTTGGTTACCAAAAATGGGGAAATTTCTATAGAATGGGTATAAAACATGACAAGAGTGGCAGTGAAAATGTTGGAAAACTAAGTGGTCAATACGATCATGTTCGACATCTCTTGGGAGGATTTTTCGGCCTCTGCCATCCACAATGATCTAAACATAAATTGCACCATGCTTCCACTCGCATTAAAGTTGCTTCAAACTTGGCCCCTCCAGTCAGCTCATTTTCATAATCTTTGCCCAAGATCTCATCATTAAGACTCTAACAACCTAAGTAAAAACTTCAAATTTAAAAGACCTCTACCCTATTGACAGAAGAATTGCTAAAAGATCTCCTCATCTAGATTCTACACCCAAGTAAGAGTCTCAAGAAGGCTTCATTTAAATCTTAGCAACCTAGCTAAGGCCTCAAATTTAAAGAGCACCCTATTTAGATTCTAGCACCCTAGATAAGGGCCTCAAATTTTGGAAGGTTTAAATGCATGCAGATTTAAAAGGAAAAAGAAAAGAAAAACTAATCCCCTCTCATGCTATTATCATTGCTGATCTCAGTATGACCAGCAAGATTCCAAAGAGGAGATGAAAGAAGAGGGTAAGCATCATTAATGGATGGTTAAGCCCAGCTCAACTCTGGCTAACACACTTTCGGCCTGAACTAGCTTCTTATGGTGTAGCTTGGGTACTCATGTGGCATCTTCAACAGATTGAGAAGGTTTCTGATTGACTAAAAATCTGACCTGACAGTCCAAGTTTCATCCCTATCCAAATGTAACCATGATGGTTTATTTTACTTGATATTTGATACAAAGAAGAACAAATAGAAACAGAAATTTTCCCCAGTAAATAAACCATCCTCCTACAACACTTCAGAACAAGAAACTACCATAATCAAGTAATTGACTGATGAGCACGAAAGCAAAGTGCGACAGCAAACTCAGAATTCAGTAGTTTCCAACTAGAAGGGACAGAATCTGAACAAGCCTTCAGGATAAAATTTAATTCTTGACCCTAACCAAATGGGTCAGCAACGAATGTTGTTGAATCATTCTGCTCTATTGTGCACCATTTTAGTGTTAGAACTTATTCGTCGCTGAATCATTCTGCTCTATTGTACACCATTTCAGTGTTAGAACTAAGGTCTGATTTTAAAATCTTAGACATAATCAAGATCCACAACGGTAAACGAAACAACGAAGGCTGAAATGAACCAGATCTCAATAAATTAAGTACAGATAATGTAGATCCGCCAAAAGCCCTGTGTCATCAGCAAATAATACTAGCCACATAATGAAAACACAACATACATTAAAAACATAAAATTTTCAGAAGGGCGAATTACCTGCACAAGACAGCTTGGTACATCAATGAACCCCTGTAGAAGCATATCTACACTTGCTAGATTCCTGTGTGGAACAGGTGTGATAACATAGAGTAGATCCTTTGAGATGTCAATTCCCCTGATCAGACCTGATTGAAGTAAAAGCAGTGGATGACAAACAGATGAAATGTCACAATTCTTGACAATTAATGAGAAATGAAAACAAAATGAAAGAAAGAAAATTTTACAAAGTGGACTACACAATATCCTCAACGTTCATCAACCGTAGCAATAATTTATACAAACTCAACATAAAGCAAGTTTTGGGCTCCCATTGCTCACTTAGCAAGATCGCCCATGATATAAAACCAATGTCTTCACCATACTATTCCCTGAAACAGCCTACAGGGCCATGATGGGTGCAAAATAAACTGGAGACATTCCAGGAATGAACAATAGATTAAGTATTATTCCCTTCAATGAGACACTACACAAAATTGTCAATAAAGTGTAAAGTGAGAAATGTAAACATCAAAGCCTCTTGTCCAAACTATTCAATGCAAGTTCATTCTTCCGGAAGATAGTTGAAGAGTGTGCACAACTGCCATAAATTTAGAATTAAAAGAATATATAAGAGAACCTAACCCAAGCATAGCATGTTAATATGTGCCAAAGCAACAAATTCAACATCCTGGGAATAACATAAACATACCAACTAACAGCACAATTAATTCCCACAACCGCCATCATCTCGGAACTTCATAACCAACACAATTTTCAGTTATAACATTGGATCATCTTGAGAAATTAAGCAATAAAATATGCAAACATGGAACTGTCAAACCTACCAAGTCCAACACACCAAGGTGTACAAGATTCAGAATATGTGGGCTTTCTAGAGCTGATCGCCAAACCAACTATTGTTGCATTCAAACTGTGAAGGACTTCACCACTCGGAACCTAATGAGCCAATTAGAGCACATAAGAGGGTGCCTGGAGTAAGTGCCGAACTCATCCACAATTTTACAACAGAAATATTCATATAGAAACATCTGCACCACACTTGTAGTGAAAATTCATTGTTTGGGTCCACAGGGATGTATTTTACAAAATGCAATCCATTCACTATACTAGACACCAAAACTCAAAACTTCATCTGAATTGGAGACTCAATAACTAGAAAATTTGTCTCATTTGAGAGTAAATATACATTTGCTAAATCCCTCTTATTTGTGGTTTACGTAAGCCTTCAAATGAGAGAAGTTTTTCAAATCATGGTAAACAAACTAAGGTTGTGTATATTGAGCAAAAATAGATCAAGTCATGGATCATTTTCACCACAATTAATGTGAAACCATTTATGAGAATATATTTCTCATTTGACAAAGTTAAGTGATTAAACCTCCAAATGATGATTTTCAATTAACAATTCACCAAGTACTGACTGGCAAACCAATGCACAGACACTGTGGCTAGGAAGGTCCATCATATCTGCTCTGACTCCTCAGAGCATAACCAACCTTGGAGGTTTTGTACCCATATGGGAAGATCCATCTAGTAGGTAGATGACATTAACGCATGCTCATAGTGATTGCCCCAGCTGCAGGAGAATAGATTCGTGAATTTTCCTTGAGATTTGGTCAACCAATGACTACTATTCTGGCCTGGTGCCTGAACTGTTGTTTGCTGCATCTTGGAGAGAGAATAAAACACAAAGCACTGGAACTATACTGCAGTTGTAACTGTGTAACATTGCAACCCAGACCTTACAATGAAGATGCACAATTTTGGTCCTTGAGATTGGAATTTCATATGGAGGATGAGAGGCCAAGGCATCAGCCAGCTCCTTGTTTGTTGTAATATCCATGTCACTAGGCAAACATTGCCTGAAGTAAGCAATAATTCTAACATCCCGTAAAAGCCGACCATCCTTCCTTATCAAAACCCTAAAAATAAAAAGCATCAATAGCACAATAAGAAGAAGACAAAATTACTCCTGTCAACAATCCATATGACATAATACAATGCAATAATGAAACTAGACCATGGAAACAAGTACAGACTGATTTCTTGAACATACTCTTTGTTGTACATAATGAAATCCACAACAATAATTTCTTGAAAATACTCTTCGTTGTAGTCCAATTGCAGTTTAAAAGCTTGCAATAAGTACTTTTCTCCATATCACAAGCACGTAAGGAAAGACCAGCAAGCATTTTTGCGGGATGCTACTTATAGTTTCTTCACCCCACAAGTATCCAAACTAAAACTTTCATGAGAGAGAAGGGAAACTGAAAAAGATGTTTTCTTGAAGGAACATAAAAGGCTTATGCATAAGTACTCTCCACATGATGAAAGCAGATTCCACATGGCAGGCAACATGCATTCGAGGGATGTTTCAATTGAAGGAGAATAAAGGTAGGATCCATGCGTGGCACAGAGCATACTTGGTCATTTCAGTAGAAGGTAGAACACTTACAAAGACATGTATTCAAGTTGAATCCCCACACACAACATAGTCTAGATCAAAGAAAAGCAACCATGCTGCTTTCCGTTATAAAGGCTTCCACGTTGCAAAGTTGACGAGCATAGAAGATAATTTAAATTGCAAAAAAAAAAAAAAAAAAGCTCAACACTCAACTGGAGATCATATAAGAAAGAGATTCATTTATTTTTATTTTTTTTAAAAAAAAAAAAAAGCTAAAAGGATAAGCACAAAGAAAGAATGAGACATATTAACAGGAAGATAAGAAGAAGAAACCATCAACTGAGTATCTTTATGTTTCATAATTTCAATGAATACTTCAACGTAATAAAAATGACTTTATGCTTATTTGATAATAGAAATCAAAAACCATTAGCAAATATTGCAGGTTCAAGAAGTTCATATGTTAGATTTAATTTCGGCGACAAAGATATGCAAGCTCCAAAGCATGAGAAACTTAGTCTTGGATGTTTTATAAGACTCAACGACTTCTCAATATTCAAATGAAAAATGATGAAGCTCATATGATGCCTCCAATATTGAGCATGTTTGTTTAGAATAACTGATCTAATGGAGTCAATTGAAGAAAGCATATCCTGCCCATGCCTTAACTATCATGAAACTTCAAGCAAGACTTGCATCATAAAAAATAAAACAACATAAAATTTGATGAAGAACTTACGAACTGTTTGAAGCATCTTGGAGTGCTGCATTGACTTCAATCAGATTAACTTGTCCATTGTGATTCCCATTTGACCAGAATGCTCCAGTTGGTAGATTCTTACTGTTAGTTGAGATGCGTAGCTGGACAACATGAGCAGGTTCCATATGTCTCAACATCTCCACTAAAACATCGTATCCAATGCCTTCACAACACAAACGTTACAGGGAAATATTCATAGTAACATTTCTTACTAATAAAGACCTTTATGAGCACTCAACATGTTCCACGATTAGTTTCTTATTGTAACTTCCTTTTTCTCACATGAAAAATAACTGCCAAAAAATATATATATATATCAAGGTAACTATGCCAGTCAACAGACCTTTCACCCATCCAGCAGTATTGACAATCAGAGGTATCTGAACGTTCCCAGGATTTCCATCCCCATGAGTTTGACAGTAATTTTCATAATAGTAATCATAAAGGTAGAAGACACTCTTCAAGTAGGTCTCTGGATCCCTTTTTGAGGAGGTATCCCCAAAGAACAGACACCTATAAAAACGGTAGCGAAAAAAAAAAAAAGGCAAAAATCCAGCAGTAAGATGAAGAGACTTCAAACAGTGTAATTGAATAAAGTCACATCGATACTTTCACATCAGGACAATTATCAATGTCTATATTATCATTCCAAAACATGGAAATGTAATGGCAATTAGTTCCTCAGTGAGACAGACGTACTTGTTGGGCGTTTTCAGGGTTAAAATCGACAAATCTGAGGGGGCAAAAAAAAGAAGAAGAAAATTCTGATCATGAAAAGAAGCAAAAATTCTTCAACTTCAGTTCACAGCCAAGCAGCAAGGAGAGGAGTGATGCCTGGACTAGGTTCGTTGATGAGATGGAGCGAGAGACAGCCAGGGGTGGTGAACTCGGTCTGCCCAACATCCGTATCCAAATAAGCCACAGTCTTATACCTGATGATGGATAAGAAAGAGAGTTGAGTAGGAAAGACGGTAAAAGGTGATGGAATCGAAAGAGGGCAGGATGGGCGCGAGAGACCTGGTGAGGAGAGTGTTGAGGAGGTGGCGTGAGAAAGTGGTTTTTCCGCTGTTCTTAGGACCGCAGATGAAGGAGATGGGAACGGAAGAAGAGTCGTAGGCGATGGAGTCTGCAGCTTCAGACCATGAATCAGGAATCATGATGGGGCGATGAGCTGACGACGGGATTTCCTCTTCCCCTTCTCCTTCCTCCTCCTCCTCATTCCGACGCCGCCGCTTCTCCATCTCTCTCTCTCTCTCTCTCTCTCTCTCGCTCTCGTCTTCTGCTCTCTGCTTCTGCTTTCTGCAGTTGACGGTGAATCATGCGCAGTGCGTTCTGCTGCTCTGCGACGCCACTCCCTCTCTTCGTGCGTAACCGAAATTGAAACGGATCTCTGATCTCAACGAAATTAGGGTTTGTTAGGCAATTCATACAAAATGTAAGTTAAAATTTTTCAATCTAAAATTTATAAATCTCCACAACTATCATATTTTTTTAATCATTTTTTATATTTTTCTATACAAAACTTTTCATCAAAAGTTTTATTCATTACCAAACACACCTTTAATAAATAACTTTGAAACCAATCATAATAAGTATTATGATCCAATACGGCCCAAATAAAAAATAATAATAAGAGATATTAGTAAAGGCACCTTGCACTTAGCTTTATTACACTTATGTGTCTTTAACCTATTTTTTTCAAAATTTTTAAATTTTTTTATAAAATTGTTAATGGAAGTGTATTTAATAAGTGTATTAATTTTTACTATTTTTAGATATTTTTATATATGTTTTTAAATTTTTAAAAATTCAAAAAATATCTAAAATTTTCAAAAATTGTAAAAATTAATACATGTATTAAATACAATTAGATTAATAGTTGTGTAAAAAAATTCAAAAAATTTTCAAAAATGGGTATTTGTACCCAAATGCACTTTACCGCGCTAAAAATAATAATAACATTTAATTTGATGCACCCGAATGTACTAAGCTTTGGCGGACTCGTATGCAAAAACTCATCTTTTAATTTTTTTAAAAAAAAAATTATACAATTGGTGATCTAAGTGTATTTAACATTTGTATTAATTTTTACTATTTTTAAAGATTTGTAGTTTTTTTGAATTTTTTAAAATTTAAAAATAAATTTTTACCCAAACTTACTGCACCAAATAGGCAAATAACGTTCCAAAAATAACAATAAAAAAACAACTTCAATTTTTGTTTTCATGCTACGCGGGGGTCAGCCCACTAAAATTGGTAGCCATGCAACTTTTACCCTTCTTTATTTTTCAACTTTTTAGTTTAAAAGAATAAAAATAAACATGCATGCATACCCTTTTTTTGACCGTCAATACATTGGGCCAAAATGTAGATTATAGACCACCGCATCTAGAAATACAGAAAGAGTCGGGGATCTTCTTCCGAAATAACTCATCTACTTTTCTAAATTTTTTATAGATATTTGAATCCAAGCAAATTTTTTTAATGCTCCATTTTTTAATTTTAAATTTTAAAATTTTTTAATAAATATTGGAAAATATAAATTTTGAACAATGAAAAGTTCTTACTTGAATCTAGCATATCCTTGTAAAAAAAATAAAGAGTTTCCATGATAATAATAATGATACTAAGGAGGTGTTTGGCAATGACAAAAACTTTTCACCTAAAACTTTTCAATTTAAAACTTTTCATTCTCTACAACTCTTCTATTTTTTAATTATTTTTTTACATCTCCCAACACAAACCACCCTACTTTTCAATCATTTCTACACAATTACCTATACAACTAACCTATCTATTTTAACTTTATCCTCTTTACTCCTCATCATTACCCCTATCATATCACATCATTTGACAACTTTTATTCTTCAAAACTTTTCACCAAAAGTTTTATTCATTCCCAAACACACCCTAAATACAATAGATGAAGTGAATTTTTCAAAATTTTCATTACTCATAGAAAAATTTAAAATAGATGGATAATATAGAAGAGGGTTTTCATAAAAGCAGCCCTGTTTCGTATATATCCACGAATTTTGCTCTTATTTCTACTTAGACTTGCGAATTTTTAAAAATTCTAAATATATTTATGTATTTTGTATAAAATTACACATACACTCGTGTCATTATGGATCTGTTAAAGAGGTAGCTAGCCTCTTGTAAATGACGAATATGTTCATCTTAATTATGATTTTATAACTAAAAAATTGTATTCTAATAAATTGCTAGTAATTCTACAATTATAAAATCTTATATTATTTAAAATAAATCTTTAACTTTAAGCAAACCAACTTCAAATCATATTAGGGCTTAGCATATTTATCATTTCACAAGAAGCTCATGACCTATTTAATGTATCCCTAACAGCATGAGTAAAAGTACAAATTTAAGCGAAACACGTGAATATATTGGTATATGATTGAATGCACCCAAGTGCACTCAGCTTTAGTGTGCTCATATGCAAAAATTCTATTTTTAATATTTTTTATAAAACTGTTAATCTAAGTGTATTTAATTTATAAACTAATTTTTACAATTTTGAAGACTTGTAGATATTTTTATTTTTCAAAAATAGAGTTATTTTAGTCAATTGAAAATGACTAAAACAACCCTATTTTTGAAAAACCAAAAAAATATCTACAAGTCTCAAAAAAATTGGTAAAACTTAATATGCATATATATATATATATATATATATATATATTAAATCTATTTAGATTAACAGTTTTGTAAAAAAAATTAAAATATTGAAAAATAGATTTTTGCACTCAGATGCACCAAATCCAAGTGCACCCAGATGTGTAGGGTCCTAGCCCAAATATATTTGGAATATGTTTAATTTTCCTATTATCTTTGTTAAAAAAAAAATAGATACAATACCCAAGCATTAAGCGGGACTCAAATATATTTGGTATATGTGTAATTTTCCCATTATCTTTGTTTTAAAAAAAATAGATACAGTACCCAAGCATTAAGCGGGACTCAAATATAAACACATAGAAAGACGTAACCCTTCAAAAAAATTTTACTAATTAATAACATTAAATAAGACAAAAGGGTATAAGAAAATGTAAAAAGGGAGATTTTAGATTTAAAAAGTACTCTAATTTAAGGGCATCGCCGCATCGGGAACAAGATACGACGTATTCAAGAAAATGAATATAGAAGTGGCACTTCCAGTCTTCCAGATGTATTTAACACTTCCCGTCGATTATTTGGATTATCACAATCCAATAAAACAACGTGCGAAGTCGTAGATTTGATTACGCCCACTTAGACCTGTTTATCATCGACGTCCAGTTGTACATGAGAATTATTGGTGATTACAATGGTAACTCAAATATTTAAGGGAATTTCTTCTTTTGTTACACCTACTTTTTACTTCGTATTTCACTATTTCGTTCCCTCATCTTGTTATGACGCTTTAGATTCGGAGCCCAATCCTATGCACCCGGGTGCATTCAGCCTCAATGCACCCGGGTGTACTACACCATTTTTTTTTTTTTTTTTTTTGAAATTTTTTTCATGAAGCTGTTAATATAGGTTTATTTAACATATGTATCAATTTTTACTATTTTTGGAGATTTTTAGATATTTTTTTTAGATTTTTAAAAATCAGTGGCATTTTCAATAATTTAAAATTACCGAAAATGCCACTGATTTTTAAAAATCTAAATTTTTTTTTTAAAAGTCTCCAAAAATAGTAAAAATTGATACATATGTTAAATAAACCTAGATTAACCATTGTGTAAAAAAAGTTTCAAAAAAAAATAAAAAAATAAGTGTAGTACACCCGGGTGCATTGAGGCTGAATGCACCCGGGTGCATAGGATTGCGTTCCTTTAAATTCCACGTCCATCTATAAGGTAATCAATCCTGATCTTGGGATGCAAAGTAACCATCGACCTACCAATCAAGATGACTTCCGGGAGTATAATAAAAGCGAGGGCTGATCCCATGCCGGGTGATGCGGGACCCTCCATGTGTCCAGCTGTGGGGAACCCACAAATATTTTTTTAAATTTTTTTTCATAAATATGCAGAGCTAAATGTACTTAACTTATAAACAAAGTATTACCATTTTTAAATGATTTTAAGTATTTTTAATTTTAAACACAATGGTATTTTTTGTAATTTCTTACTAAAAAATTACGAGATGCTACTGTGTTTTAAAAAAATACTTAAAAATATCCAAAAACGATCAAACTTAACTTATAAGTTAAATACACCTAGTTTTATATGATTATAAAAAATTCAAAAAGAATTAAAAAAAAAAGTCCCACCCCATGCATCCTGCCGCATGGGATCGTACCTCTAATAAAATAGGTAATCATTATAATTATTTTAAATCCAACTAGAATAATGCGGTGGTTCTAAATTCTCATTGATCATGGTCCAAGCTACCATAAAAGATTTTGGGCGTGGAAGTTGTAAGGGCAGAACTTTTCACTCCTTAATTCACCTTACTTTCTAATCATTTTTTAGCTTTGACAATCACAATAAATCGTTACTTTAGAAGTTCTAAAACTCCACAATTATCATAATTTTTAATATTTTTTCACATTTTCTTATACAACTACATTATTTTTTCAAACATTTCTCCAGAGCTACCCATATAATATCATATCAGATATCAATTCCTTCCATTTTAAAAATTTCAACACCAAAAAATTTTAAAAAAAAAAACTTTATCCAATGCCAAACACACCCTTACGTTAAAAAATCAACATATCGCTTATTCTAAATTTTTATTCAAAAATCCACCAGTCGTCCAAGGAGGAGCAGAGCAAAAACACCTAGCCGTTAAAAAGCATTTAAGCGAGGTTCGAACTGCAACAAAATTCAATCATTTTCAATCATAGAAGCGCTGAGAAACGCCAGAGAGAGAGAGTGAGAGAGGAGAGGAGAACTACTCATGTTTACTTTTCAGGCGCCCCACCGTTTGTAAATATAATATCCAACTAGCAAAATAATCGTAGGAAGGAGGACACAAGTTTGCCTGTGTGAAGAATGACGTTTTCAGAGATACGACCATCGCTTCTCAAGAAATCATTATTAAGAGAACATTTGACATTACGAGAACACTCGTACAAGAATACACCCATTTATTTTTGCATCCATGGTCACTTATCAACAAGTTACAAATGTCAAAGACCTCCCCGCACGTACATGAAAACACAGGCATGACAGACACCAACCAGCCAACCCACACTAATGTCCATGCTCATCTCCCACATTATGCTTGGTCAACAACATTTACCACTGCTGGGTCACTCATCCGCTGCATTGCTGTTTTGCCTTGAACATTACATGCTCACGAGTCCACTGAAAAAGCCTCAAGAAACTTTAAAAACAGAATCCTCATTCAACAAATGGTTATAGGCAGTCCCGTATTACGCCGTCAGTGTGCCCAACAGGGGGAAAAGTACATGAAATATACGTAGTTGTTCAAAACCATCAACCCATGCATGTTGAAACATCTGAGTTGCCAGCTAGTTGGCCAAGTTGGATTTCTGCAACAGAATGCAAGTTTTACAGCTGCTGAATCATCAACAGAACAGAACTGTGGACAACTAACCTTCCCCCACAACTCAACTCAGAGATCCTCATGTTGGAAGCAGAAAGAAATTTAAAAAAGTGGGCCTCCTGCGCTAGCTGGCAGGTAAACGCAGAATTCCTACTGCTTCCATACAAGGCATAAGAGATAAAGACTGTAAGCGAGCACATGAAGATTAAAGACAGAGGAAAATGCCTCCAAGATCCTTTTGAGTTGGACGTGGAAACAAATAGAATCATCATCAGGTGGATGGTTCTGTGCAGCCGGGGAGAGGTGGAATTCCCAACCTTCATCGCTACTAGAGGCAATAATTTTTCATTCCTGTACTATGAACATCGTGAAGCAAAGACTTACATAGTTATAAGGACGTAGCACATCATTAAACAACACACCTTCATGTGAGGTGCAATATCCTATAGTACATAGAGAATATCATTTCTCATACAGACATTAGGCCCAAATGAGAAAAAACAGATGGGCTAACCTATGTATTAATGGAGTAAAAATATGGAACAAATGCATTTTTTGATATTGCACAGTTTCCAATCAATAGCTAAAACAAAGGGAGAGACTTACCATCACGTTTTGTTCTTGAACTTCCTCTGTGCTTTCAAATCCACTACAACAACTGTGATGTTGTCTTTGCTTCCCTTTTGTATTGCCATCTTTGAAAGATACTCTGCAGCAGCTTGAGCTGCCAGATCAACTCCATGGCCTCTTTCTGAAGGAGATACAATAACATTTTTCTTGTGCCAGAGCAGGATCTTCTTGCGGGCCACAGCACAAACTTCCTCATTTGTCATCACATCCCACAATCCATCGCTTGCTAAAATGAGGCACTCGTCTTCTTTCATTCGAGGAACAAACTTAACTTCTGGATCTGGAATAATCC
Source organism: Annona cherimola (assembly GCA_030490835.1). NCBI lineage: Eukaryota > Viridiplantae > Streptophyta > Magnoliopsida > Magnoliales > Annonaceae > Annona > Annona cherimola. Next base: position 4,816,592 of record CM059974.1, read on the forward strand.
ATGGTTTCAAATATCTATCACCTGTGCCAATCAAAAGCAACAGTCAACTCACTCATAAAGTTAAATATAGCCAACTTCAATATCCAAGGTTTTTTGTCAAAAATCAATATATATATCCAAGGTTTCAAGAATTTACAAATTTAGCACTAGATAAATTAAAATATTTAAAAATATAGGATGTTCAAAGACAGACAAACAGAGAGAGAGAGAGAGAGAGAGAGAGAGAGAGAGAGAGAGAGAGAGAGCGCCCTTCTTAACTAACTGCACTACCATGGCAAGCAGCCAACAGCAGTCCAACTGGCTACTGATCAAAGGCAAGTGAATATTGTCCTTCCCATAATGCAATTGTTGAGAAAACATTCACAAGTATACGTGCTTTGGTTTAACCTATGCCGCAGAGGTAAACCCTATTCAATTATGCTTTTAGGGTTACTGGATTCCATTATTTGTAACTATTTACACAACTTTACATAATTACACAATACACCGACCCATTAAATTTTGCAAGACATGCCTATTTTGTCAACAACAATATTATTTTTATTATTTCACATTCCCTTGAAATGATATTTCTATTGTTCTGATAAGAAGTATGTGCACGATATTGCATGAGTTACAAGCAAAAGGATCAACAATGTGCATAAAATCACCCATAACATAAAAGGTCAGTTAGGATCAGACAAGAATCAACTAAAGATCAGTTCTTATGGCATGAGAAGTGCATTGCATCAATGTTACATTAATCAACTCGAATGCCATAAACTAGTGAAGAATATATTGCAGTATGTAGGAAGTATGTTGTGCAATTATCTATCTGACGGAGGGGAAGTACAATATATATTTATGGTCCATTTGACATTTAGTAAAAAAAATTAAAATAAAATAAAAATCATTCCACCCTTCTTGTAAGCCTCTTAATAGATTTTTGTCACATTGCCTACCTACTTTTTTAATATTATTTTTATATTCCAATATTTTTCACATTTTTCAATACAATTACCCAATCTATTTTACCTTTATTTTACTTACTCTTAATCATTACTCTTCTTACGTCACATCAATCTCTCTTCTCCTCATAATTTTTTCCCACTTTTATTACGATTATCAAACACATACTTAATGATAACATTGGTTTTGTGGACTGCCTTCCGGGCTTTCAAATGCATCTCACATTTTTTTTCCCATTTTATGCAAGTTTTTCGGATAAGGATATAGGGCATTAGCAAATCGATGGGGCAATCAAGCAGAAGAGTATACCTAGTAGAGTAAATTGCCAAGCTTCTTTGCATTTAAACCCTATAAATATACATGAGTGATTTGCATATTTGCTTTTTAAACCCTACATATTTCTCTGTTGTTCCCTTCTTGTATTTCTTAAAGGCATGGTCTATTTTGCAAAACACACAAACTTCCAAGATTTAATCTGCAAATATAAAAACCCATCATTATATATAACTAATCATATATAGGCTCCAATACATATTTATTTTTTTATTTATTATCTTTTGATTTTTTTCATAAACATGTTTTAAAAAATGTATTTAACCCATGTACCAAGTTTTACCATTTTGCAATAATTTTATATTTTTATTTTTAATTTTCAAAAATCATCAATTTCAGAAGTATTTCAGTCACTTCACCCTAATATTATAAAATAGTAAAACTTGATATATTAATTATATAAACTTACAAAAATTATTATAAATAAAAAATAAAAAATAAAAATTTTTAAAAACTCTTGTATGGAAAGCCTACATAAGACCGATCATATATAATCATGACTTACTATATAAACCTTGAGGTTTAATTAGCGATTAGTGAACTTACTAATTTCGTGCAAAATAAATTTTAATACATAATAAAAATAGAAGAATACCTTCAAAAATTGAAAAATATAATTAAAAATACTCATCACAATAAATACATCTAAAACAATGTAGGAAGTCATTAAAATTTATTTTGCTTTTATTATAAAAGAATTATAAGAAAATCTCTTTACAAATTTTAATTATTTTTATATTGCTTCATATTTTTGTAGATTATCATAATAAATAATATTAAAAATTAATTTTCTTATCTTATGGAAGAAACTGTCTTTAAAATGTAAAAAATTCCATTTAGAAATATTTCTCACATCAAATAACCAATTTTCGGTCATCTAATTAATCAGATTTTGCAAATTTTTACAATAAATAATATTAAAAATGTTCCTATATTATAAAATAATAAAAAAATATATTAAAATTATATACGTAAAATTCTTATTTTACAATTTAAGAAGTATTTTTCATTTTTCCTTTACAATAAAAAAGAATTTTTAGTATCATTTATTATGAGGATTTGTAAAATTCGATAGACACCAAACTGATTTATTTAGCGTAACAAATATTTTTAAAAAGTAAAGAATTTTGAAATTTAAGAGAATTTCTAGTATTTTCCTTTTTTAATAAAAAACTTAATTTTTAAATATAATTATTGCGTGAATTTGAAATTTTCAAAGACCTCAAATCCTTTTATTTAATATGAGGAATATTTTAAAAATACATTCTTATATTTTAAGTTATTTTGTACTTCTATTATATACAAATTGTATTTTGGCATTCTTGGACCTTGTAAGATTAGTAATCGCAAATTAAATCCCAAGATTCTGCATATTAAACCCTTTAAATTTGCATTTGTAGAAAATAGACCGTGTCATTAGCAACTATTAACAAGCAATTGATGGCAAAGTTTAACATGCAGTAGAAAAAATAATAAGGTCTAAAATACAAATACTCATACCCCTGGTGAAATGCACACATGCATATTTACAAGGTCTAAAATGGAAAAAACCTAGGTCTAAAAGGGGGAAAAAAACTGTAAAGTAGTCATTTCAACTTGGACTTTTTATCCAACTGTATTAGACAGCTTTATTAAAGATACAAATAAACTTGTTTCACTTTTGAAAATTTGAATTTATTTGTCATGTTAAAACATAAGTATCGGTGTGGATGATGACTTTAGCCCAATCCACTAAGGTCCAGGTCGAGGCATCATAATATATATGGGAGATAATTCAATGCAATTGATTGCATGGAGTCGATTCATGCAACCAATTCATTTTGAGCATGTTATTCAATCCACTAATTGTATTTCGCACTACCATTTTATATAAGAGTAATAATCCTGTTAGCCCAGGAAAAGAAAACCCATCTCTAATATTTTTTGAATTTTTTTTTATAGAACTGCTAATCAATAAACCAAGTTTTACTATTTTTGAAAATGTGTATATATTTTTTTGGATTTTTAAATCTACGCATATTTTTTTGAGATTCAATCATCAGGGGTGTTTTAGTTATTTTCACCATTAAAAACGACTAAAACACCCGTGTTTAAAAATATAAAAACATACATATGCATATCTCCAAAAATGGTAAAACTTAGTTCAGAAATTAAGGTATATTTGGGAGGTGATAAAACTTTTGAATGAAAAGTTTTTTCTATAGAAGCTTTTGAAATGAGAGAATGATGTGATATAATAGATGTAATGATTATGAATAAAGAGAATAGAGTTAAAATAAATAAATTAGTTATATGAATAGTTGTGTAGAAATCATTAAAAAATAGATAATTTTATAGGAAGATGTGAAAAAATAGAATAGTTATAGAGAGCAAAAGTTTTAGATTGAAAATTTTTATTTAGAAACTTTAGGATGTAAATAAACACACCCTAAATACACTTAGATTATCAGTTTTATAGAAAAACTTCAAAAAATATTTAAAAATAGAGTTTTTTGCGCAAGCTAAATAGTGGTTTGCTTAACCCGAGCAAATGGAATCACTACGCTTTATGTAAATCACCTAAGATAATTCACATTAAGAGTTTCTATGGTTGATGCCATTTGAAAAAGACTTTTAGTGGCCGTATGCACTCCCAATATTTTATTTTATTTTTTCACAAGTTTCCAAACAACATAGCTCCCAAATATTTTTCACAAGTTTTCAAACAACATATTCTTTATGCATTTATATTTGGCATGATTTATTTTATTTAGTAGGAGGAAAAAAATTATAATTGGATACTTATGCGGACATAGCCATTCAAAATAATGCTACATATTATCATGATCGAAAACTTAAAAATATTCTAATTAATCACTAAAGGTATGTAAATCATTAAAAATTTAGAATAATAAGTCTATGCAATAGAAAAACTTTGGATGGAATAGATGCCTAGTTACTCTTTTGTAAACTGCACTGCTGGTATAAAATTTCCAGAAAACCATCATGATGGGCAAAATGGCAGCAGCAAGACGAGCTGCCCTCAACAATGGATTATTATCCCCACCAAGAATAATAAATAAGGATGCTATCAGCCCTGAATTGTAACATGAAAACAACAGACACCATTATTTTCTTCTCTCTTTTATTAAAGTTTCCTCACCAATCAAACAAGGGGATAAAGAGAATATATATATTTATACACACACGCATATAAAGATAAGAAAGTGCTCAAGGATTCATCAGCTGAGGTTGAATGATGATAATGTGAACAACTGAACATTCAAATAAAAAAAATGAAAATTTGAGGAAAAAGTGAATGTTTGCATTTTCACTGTTCAAATTATAATTGTTGAAACATTTATGACCAAATCTTTATGGCATAACAGGACAAGCCCAAACATCTTCAACCAAAAATCCCACTTCCTATTCCCATGCCATCATAGAATGCACCATTAAATATGTCAACTACTGAAAATTAGGTTATCTTATATTACAGGTAAGCAATGGAATCATTGGGATGGATATTCTACACAATCAGTTTCCTGATATGTCCAGACCATTCCTGGAGCAGCATGATGATTGAAGTGTCTAATGTCAATTGTGGGTCTCATACTCCACCATAGATAAAAATTTGGGTCATGTAGTTGTGACTTTTCAGTTTACATACTCCCTTTCTTCATCTTGTAGGCCCTCAGCATAGCAGCTAGGCTATATTACTGTTTTCATTTATCGCTTAAGTGGATAACAAAAGCAACGCCATCCAACACCAAAAAAATCACATATTTTTATATCATCTAAGGATATCCAACCCCGACAAAATCGCATATTTTTATATCATCCATGTCAACTCTATAATTTGCTTTCTCCTCACTTTATATAACCGTAACTTTATCCAACATCCACCTTTGAGTTCATATTCCTTAAGACATATGTAACTGGCTTTAAGAGTTGTCACCCATGAAGTTATGAACGTCACCATAGATGGAGGCAACTATTACACTGGCGATAGTTGATAGATTCTTAAACATTCCCCAGTCAATATCTAAACCATGCAATATTTCTGAATAGCTCCCCACAGCGGCAGGAAAGATCTCATACGTGTGACCCATGCTCGCACATCAGACATGTGAGGACCACCATAGATATCTTATTTAGCATCAGTTTTTCAGTCTCATTACCAGGTGAAGGGTTTTAAACATCTTAAGTAATGAATATGTTGAAGTGAATAATGATCTCAGCAATGATTGAGGTTGCTAATTACTATTGAGTGAAGTGCCATTTGATATCAAACAAGAACTCACAACAAACACTGATGGAATAGCAGGAAACATAAGTGTAGTGATCAATCAAATAGCCGGAAACATGATTGTAGTAATCAATAATTCACATACCTATCGACCTGGACATTGCGAGCACACCAAAAACTCTGTGCCCATTCCATTGAATAACCTTACCCCCTGCGGCTTCAATCCTTTCATATTCATCTTCTCTGTTTGGCTGAAGCAACCAAAAGGATATTGATTCACGCATGAGAAAGTCAGTATCGCCAGAAGATTACTCAAGATGCAGTGACAATTAATAACAAATGCTTACCTTATGGTCCACAGACAAAGGCAAAGGTTCTTTGCCCCGGCAAAGGACAGCTCTCGAATCCCCGCAGTTGGCAACAATAATATGTGAAGCACAAACGACTGCAACAACAGCAGTTGATCCAACAGTTTCAGGGGCAATAGGTTCCAAGTGTTCTTCAGAGGTATCACCTTTGCTTCCAACACCACTTCTACCTACTTTTCCTCCAACTTCTGCATCAACTTTTAGAAAGCAATTGGTGAAGGCCCTTTCCCATCGTGAGTGCCAATCACTAGAAGCATACCCTTTGCTATCTTGCAAGTTTTCTACCTCCTCAACCAATGCAGAATGGACACGTTGCCTGCAGTAGTTAGCAACCTGCAGGATACACATCTTCTTGTGAGTGACCATCAATGGATGTTTCAAACTCAATGAGCGTACACTAGATAGCACATATTGAAGATATATGGGTTCAACGGAATAAAAGCAAAGAATTTCAGGACAGCCAAGCCTCACCTAGCCTAGCCTTGAATTAACGTGAACAATTCTTGAACCTAGAATGGCTTGTTCCCACGAAATCATGTAATATACAACTTCCCCCACAATCATGTTACTTGGGCAAGTTCTGCTTTGCAAGGCTACAGAACTCAATCCATAATTTGCAAGTTGATTATCTTACTAGCTTATAAATGCACAAACATTAACAACCAAAAATCTATTTAGGCGAAAGATATTCATTGAAGTGAATTTGATCAACAGGTCATTAGTTATAATCCACAGCATGACCTTCGCTAACATCTATGTTAACAGCTAAGGATAATCATATAGCCACATCTCTTCGCTTTCTGATGGTAGATTTGGCACAAATTGGTAATTTTAGCGCATCATCTTATTTGGGATCTGCTAAATTTGACTTCAACTCGTTGATTTTATTTCTCTTTGCTTTCCCACAACGATTTGAAATTAATTGATCAAACAACAAAAACTAGGATATAAATACACAACAATAGAACATCAAAAGCACCAGCCCAGAAAAGTACAAGTAGATAGAGCTAACAGTACCTGGGCGCCACCATGGCCGTCATAGACTCCAAAGAAATGAGCTGTGGAGAGGCTCAGGTGTTGATCCACGCCATCCACCTTACCATCACCAACTAGCAACCGCAAAGGAATCTTTAGAAAACGGGGTTCCACTGCAACTGCATCTTCCATCTCTGGTCTCCTTCCACACATAGATACACTGCCCCAAAGGGGCAAACAATCTAACTCCAAGACCCTCCGGGAACCCAGCATTCCATCAGTCCTTTTCTCCCTAGCCATCTGCAGAATTAGTGACGAAGCTTTTGAATCACAACCAGAACCTTCAACAGTGGCCTCCACAGGAGCACGACTGATTGGCACAGACCCAGTTATGAGATCATATATGGGATCCAGCTGTGCATCACCACCTGTTTCTCCAGAATTCCCAGGAGGAAGAATCTGAACACCTACAAGTGTCTTCTCAATGTCTGTGCCTAATTCAAAAGCACCCTCCAGACCAAACAATTCCTCAGCTGCAGCGATGCTGCTGGTATCACTAGCCACAGAAAGAGAACAAGAGCTCTCGAGTATCTGCTCATTCTCTAGGGACAACGAGTCATCATCTTCACCTTCAGGCAAAACAACAACATTACTGCTATTACTAGTAGAACCAACCCAACTGACAGCAGGCACCATCGGAAAGATATCATCCTCTCCTGCAGTATCCGGCAGCCTGACAGCATCGTTGCACTCACAGTCTTCGACTCCATCATCAGCAGGCTTTGAGACCTCACTAGCAGGATCAGACAGCAACCCTGCCGTGTCAGTTATCAGCTTGAGCCGCGTGATCTCCATGTGGCTGGAATTGTCCCGGATCGAATTACCAATCGAAAGCGGCACCGCCACTGCAGGAGCCATCTCCTCCATCAATTCCCCACCACACAACCTCCTCCACAATCACATACCCAATCATTATTCAAACATTTCAACTAAACCTCCTTAGTCCTTCTCCACCCCTCCACAACAATCTCAGCTCCCAGCGCCCATTTCCACACCCACGCCGCCATCATCATCCCCCGGCTGTCAGCTCCAGTCAACACAGTCCGTCGCCAGAAATCAAAATAACCCAAACGGCGAGAAGAGTGTCCAGATCTGGTAAAGATAGAGCGGATCCCAACTTCCCACTAAAAAGAAACTCCACACAGGATCCTTATGGAACGGCTAACTAGCACATCTCACCCCCTACTGGACTCTTGCACTTTCTTTTTCTTATTGCTCTCTCTCTCTCTCTCTCTCTACCTCCGACAATGATGAATCAACCAGAAAAGCAAAGAAAACAAGGAGAAAATAAAATAAACCGCCTTGTGAGAACCAAGCACTTCCAACTACGGAAAGAAGAAAAAAAAAACGAAAAAATGAAAAGATAAACCTACAAAAGTAAGGTTGAAAATCAGCGGCTACCTTTTTATTATCTAGAAAGCACAAGAAAGGAGATGGAAGGGGGAGGAGGCAAGAATCACATGAGAGGGAAGGAAAAAGGAATGGAGGAGAGGTGCTTTTTTTGCCCTGGATCTGAGGGAATCCATCCCAGCCATTCACTCTCACTTCTCCCTCTGAAGCAAGGAAAAGGAACGCAGACGGGGGTGAGAATGGCTAGCAGACTTACCAGTAGAAAATGGGAGAGGAAGTGTGGCTGTAACTGTGGCAAAGGAAGGCAGGCAGCAGAGACGAACGATGATGCCTCCAGTCCTACTCGCGTATGGATTGCTTTTTGGACTCAGGCATTGGATGGAGAGGAGTTGAATGAATGAATGAAAGCAGGAGAGGAGTGGGAGAGCCAGACAGGTGTCCGTCGAGAAAGACGGTAATAAAACCCATCCAAATACTACCCTTTAACTTACTACCATGTTCATCCCACTTAATACTTCCTCACCCCACCCCAATTTTCCTGCAGTCCAATTCCACCAAATTGTATTATGTTGATTCATAGTCCCTATAAATATAATCAGTATAATAGAGTTCCATTTGAAAATTGGCTTGGTTTTGAGAGATTAAGATTCCTGGATTACTTCGGTGCATTAAAAATTAATTCGCCCAATTTAGTCAATCAATTTATAAATTTATCGTGACTGGGCGGGACACGTATTAGCATGCTCTGGCTCTGTCGACGCATTTCACTGTTTTGACAAAACATGGGATTGAATGACACGTGCACGTGCGCATAGAGAGTCGGTTCTTCCAGAGTATCGAAACGCTCCCTGTAATAAAAGCTTGAAATAATGCGGTCCTGAGGCGCCGGAGGATCCTGAGGTGTCCTATTTGACCTGTAAGGTCCACTTCTCGGTTGATCCGGACCGCTCGGATTATGCAGGTGATGACTTCAGTGAGGATTGGATTTTATTTTTTTATTTTTTCGTGAAGGGAAATCCCGAGAGTTGTATTTTCTAATGCTCCAAGGCCTGCGGATTGGGTGTCGGATGGAGGTCTCCTCGGAATCAACGGTGAAGATGTGTCGACCGTGGGGGCACCGTGTGCTCTGCTGCCGATGGGGAGCGCATGCCCTTGGCAGGCTTCCACGTGATGTATTTCTGGAAGAGGAATCCTTGGAAGTCGATGCGGCTGCAGCCGGCTGACAGTCTCCGACTCCGTCGCGTCGTGACACTGGTCCCGCCACCTGTCCGGGATGATAAAATTAGACGGATGGCGACGGCCCTGACGACGAAGAAGCGTAATTTTGCAAAATAATAATAACAATAATAATAACAATCAAGAAAGTGCATAAAAACGGATAAGATGAGACGTGATTTTCTTATTTAAAACAATTTTTTCACCCCGACGAAATTTTTACATTTTCAGCCTCAACAACTCTACTTTTTTGAATTTGAAATATTAATTTGTATATTTTCAATTTAAAAGTGTATTTAGGGAACTATAAAAATGTTTTTTTTAAAGTTTTTTAATCTATGGAGAAGTTATAAAACTTTGGATATAAAGTTTTTGCGCAAAAATTTTTAAATGGAAAAAAAATAATATGACATTGAGGGATATGAAATGCTTAATTGTATGGATAGTTGTATATAAATGATTGAAAAATATAATTTTTATATAAGATAATGTGAATAAATAATTAAAAAATATGGCAATTGTAAAAAATAAAAAGTTTTATTTATAAACAAATATTCATATGTAAAATAATGTGATATGATATAGGAAATAATAAAATGTAAATAGAATAAAATTGAAATAGATATATTAGTTTTATGGATAATTGTGTAAAAATAATTAAAAAGTATATTAATTGTATATAAAAATATGAAGAAATGATTAAAAAATATGATAGTGTGAAAAATGAATAATTTTAAATTAAAAAATTTTTGACATGAAAAGTTTTAATTTTTAGTCAAACACACTTTGTGTTCTCGCGTCAAAATGAACAACAACATTTTTTCTTTCCATCTCCTCCCTCAGCACTTTTTGATTTCTATTTCATTCTCATTTTGTTCAACTGATTCAGCACTCATTTCACAATTCATACTTTGTCCAATTTCACTGTTTCCACCATCCTTATTTCATACTCGTTCCGTTCCACCCTGCTGAATAGCACCGATGTGAATGGATGAGATTTTTTATTTTTAAATATTATTTGTCACTCTCAGAGTTTGTCGGATAAATAGACAAAAAACAAAGGGAAATTTTTTGGGGAAAAAATTCGAAACAGGTAAAAATTTGTATAATATAATAGAGGTGGTAATTAAAAGTAAATTGAATAAAGTACCAGTAGAAAGCTAATTGTGTGCATAGACGTGAAGAGATAATTAAAAAAGAGTGTGAAAAAGTGGAGACATTTTTTTCTTTTTCAATTGCCGAATAAAACTTTAATGTAATTTTTTATTTTCTAGATTAAATAATGAAAAATACAGACATAATTCATAATTTTTAAATGAGCAACGGGATAACTAAATATAAAACATATAATTTAGAATTTCCGAAATGAAAGAATATATGTGAGGAAAAACCCATGATAAATCAAAATAAGGCATAAAACAGGGAAAAAAAGTATCTAACAGTTAAAAAGATTAATTTAGCTATTGTTGTTATCTTAAATCAAACAAAAAAATTTCATCAAAAAAAAAATTAAACAAAAATTAATAAAAATAAAAAATACAAAAGCAACCCCTAAATGTTATTCTACTTCATCCTTCCTGATATTACGAGACTTGTAAGTGTATTGTTTCTGGTATTAGTAATGATGAGATTTTTAAAAATGATCAAAGGAGAACTATAATAGTTAAGCCATGTTTAGTTAAAACCAACTTGGAATAACCAAGCCAGAATAACCAGCACGTGGCCGGATGGTAATATCTATAGTTGCTTTTGTAGCACCAGGTGTTCGCAACCGTCCCCACGCAAGTATGGGGTGTTTTTCAAGCCTCCAGTGTGTGGATGTTTTGCATAGGGTGTGTTTCGTAATGATAAAACTTTGATGAAAAATTTTAAAGAGTAAAAGTTATTAAATGATGTGATATGATGGGGTAAAGATGATGAGTAAAGAAGATAAAGTTAAAATAGATAGGTTAGTGTGGATAATTGTGCAGAAATAATTGAAAAGTATGATAGTTGCATATGAAAATGTAAAAAATAATTTAAAAATATAGTACTTATGAAAAGTAAAAAGTTTTAGATTAAAAAATTTTAATATGACATTTTTTGCATATTGCCAAACACACCCATAATCTCCTTTAACACGGAATAGGATAAAATTCCATCAACAATGTAAGGGTTAATATGTGCTTGATTGTAATATTAAGAATTACGTTGTTATATAAATACCAATAAAAAACCAACTTGGAATAGCAAGCGGGGAGTGGCCGCGTCGGGCATCCAATACCTGTTGAATGACTTGAGCCGCACCAGTCCATCGGTAGTGTACTCGGAAAACTTCATTTGGAACAGAAATATCCTCGGATACCCATGTCTAATGAAAGAGTTTTAATGAACCAACTGAACATGGTTTTGGTCCTACCCATGTCTCAAGCTTCATCCTAGCCTGAAAGAAAACATATTTATATATGAAGAATGATTCCATACTTATATAAGCGCGGAATCCATGCGCACTCTATTTTTTAATTTTAAAATATATTTTAAAATTTTAAATCACTTATCATATTTATCTAAGTGCATTATTTATGATTTAACAAACAATATATATTTTCAAACTTTTATATACTACAGTACATTTTTCAAAATTTTCTGTGGTTTTATAGTCATTCTCAAAATACAAGATTTAAATTTCTAATAAAAATTATTTTTATAGCATGATAAAACAAGATGTATATTAAACACGATAAGTAGTTTAGGGTGCGTATTTGCATTTGGAATGACCTTTGAAAAAATTTATTGAAATGGGAGAAGTGTTGTAATATGATAGGAATAATTATAAGGAATATGAAAAATAAAGTTACAATATTTAGGGGAATCGTATAGATTAGATGGTCGTAGAAAAATAATTAAAAATAAAATAATTATACAGAAAAAATATAAAAAAATAATTAAAAATAAGCTCATTATGAAGGGTTAAAAGCTTTAAATTAACGTGTTTTCCTGATTGGCAAACACACCCTCAGTTTTAAAAAATATATTTTAAAATTTTAAAAATCAAAAGTAAAGCTTGAAGGCTTTGAAAGTTTGAATCATTCCGATGTGTGCATACAGAAAGTGAGCTGTTCACGTCATGACAAGCTGCGTTGGGCGGAGTGTGTGCATACAGAAAAAGGAAGGAAACTAAGAAAGTGAGCTGTCCATGTGATGACAAGCTGCGTAGGGCGTGAATATCAAGGAGAGAGGGAGCATGGGTACGTGTCGTGACAAGGGGGCGCAAGCCGTTCCCTTGGAAGTTGGAACAGTTCACACCCACTTCCCATCTGCTCCCAATAATCAGAACCATCTCGGATCTCACAGGCTAAAGAGCAAAGAGCGTTTTCCCGAATTTCATGACAACAGCATGTAAAAACCAGTTCCATATCCATTTTGGTATGAGATACAAAACAAACAGTGCAAGGCAGAATCCGAAGCGATTCTTCACACACCCTCCCATCCCAGCGGCCACAAAATTCGACGTTAGAAAGAAGTCACAAAACTTGATAAAATCATTACTGAAATGAAGCTAACAAGCACAAAGCATGGGATATTGATAAAAGTTCAGTTTCCCCATTTGAACCCTGTAGACGCTGCAACCAGGTCGATTAATTCCCCTCATAGTCCAATGCCAAAAAGATCTCACATGACAATGTTTAAAGAACCAAACTAGCTTCACGAGGAGATAGATGCATGGGTCAGATAACCCAACTAGGTGGAGACCATCTGTGCAGTCTTGTCGTCAAAAGATATGATCATTCACATCCCATAGAAACTGCTATTCATTTCAGGAAACAAGAGAAAGTGGAGAAGCCCCAAATAAATACCATTCACTGCCCACTGCTAGCAGGCCCCACAAGAACACCCTGGGCAGACCCACCCTTTGGGGCACTCTCCTCTCTGTCCTCGCTATCAGTTCTCCTGATCCTGATTTTGTATTTAGATTCAAATTCTGAAACTTCTTTCTTCTTCTTTTCCAGGGCCTCATTCAGACGTGAGATCACCTCTTGCAGGCCCTCCTTGTTCCGTTGCACTGCAGGCAACACCTCCTTGATTGTTCTCTCCACTAGCACTCCCCCAATCATTCGGTAGCAACGTCTGGAAGGATCAAGTGGTTCAATGGCTCCAATCACCAACGAGTGCTCGCTGACTTCCATCTCAAGTTCTGTGATTTTGGAATATAACTGGTTGATCTCAGACCTCATTGCACCATACATGGTTGCAACTGCCTGCTCATTGACAGGCTCCTCTACATTGTCCCCACCAGTAGCCATGTCCCTGAAAATATAAATAAAAGTATGCTCAGAACAAGTAAATGCAATTTTTGGAAGCTGAATAGACAAAGTAATAATCAAACATACAACAGGAAAAGAAAGCCAGAGACTCCTCGGGGCTCTCCGAAAAAAGGAAATTTAGAACATTAGCTTTCAAAGTGAATCCCAAAAATCCAACAAAATGGGTTGCTGCATCAAACTTTCTACAATATAATTAGGGCCCTGGGGCCATGGAAATCATACGAATCCTTTAGCTATTCATTAAATTCCTCCAAACCAACATTCACAGATGTCAAAAATCAATGCAGTACATTTTCCTAAATGACAATTATTTTTGAAGAACTGTCCAGTCACTCAAGGATAGAAGAAATTCTGTCCAATGCAACAAACCAGGAATGTCCTTACAATTGATTAACCTAAATGCCCAATTGAATCTGTAATGCATGAAGCCATATATAAAGAGGCATAATCGTCTCCAACTGGTCGGAAATGGTCTGCAGACCTTTTGCTTAAAAGTTTTTTTCTTTTTTTTAAACTGAAAAGCTAAGTTTTAATAATCCATAAATCAAGTTCCAACATTTTTTGATAGATGTATATTTAAGAATTTTAAACATAAGAGTATTCTGGTCATTTTCAAAGGATAAAAATAAAATGACCACAGTAACCCTGTGTTTAAAATTCAAAAAAGTATATATACACCTATCCAAAAAACTTAACACTTATTGATTATATAAACCTAGATTTACAGTTTCAAAAAATAAAATAAAAAAAGGATATTTGGACAGGTCGGAAATGCATAAATGACCAACACACCTATATAAATAAACATCCACAGCACCTGGCAAATAGATCATGTTATCAATCCTTCTACACTTGTTCCTCTTTTCAATTCTGTGTTTTAAACAATGGTACACAGCATCTTTTTTACTACCTCAACAAATGCCCTTAGGGCCATCTACTTTCTCGTAAAGACTCAAACTTAAAGCTGCTGTTTCAATATTGAGAGTAGTAAGAGGATTCAAAATAACACTCCCATTGGACTTATGCTTGAATCATTAGAAACATACACTAATAAAATTCTAAAAACTTACTTCGTAGAATTAAATAGATGAAGCCAAAACACATGGGGTGTTGGTTTTCAGAGATAAGTATACAAAGATTCATTGATTGCATAATCATCACTTTCTATTTCTTGAAATATTTTGCAGCTAACTTTCAGCTTTGGTTATAAAAAAATACACAGACAACTAAATTATGCAACTCAGCTTCAGCCTAATGTTAGATTATGTTGAATCAACAGAACAAATGATCCAGTTCAACAAGGGGAGAGAAAGTGTGGGGCTAAGAATTATAAAATCACCACTTGCGGCCAGCACCCCATCAGATGCAGGTGCCGGGTTCAAATGCTGAGGACTGTGTCCCCCTTGGGAGCTGTCTCCGGGTTTTAGGTTGGAGCTTGTGTGTGTCTCCTGAATTAATAGGTGAAGCATGTTGCCTCCATATTAAAATTATAAATATCTCAAGGCTTGATTTTAATATAAATTGAGATATGTAAATATATACCAATAAAAAAAGAAATTATAGAATCAATGCCTGATGTTCCTTAGTGCTCAAAGCTGAGAAGCTGAGTCGGATGCTTTCGTAATTGGGCTGATTCTTTAGTTGCCTAAACTATCATATGTCGAGTTAGATAGCAATGGCAGATAACTAAAGGAATAAAATTAGAACCATATTCCATTGAAAAGAACAACTGGTTGTAACATCTCAATCCGGCATAATTCTCTTGTGAATAGACATCAATACCAGCACAATTTTTTTTTGTTACGCTGAAGCATGAGGGTCTACAAAATATCCCACCATAAAATTTCTGAAAGAGCATTTAATGGTACTGTGACTTTGTTTATATGCAGGCATACAATAATATGTAAACTTTTGGAAACGTAATTGGTCAAATTATATCTGGCTATGCATGCATTTGCATCGACACAAATGGGCTGGTTAGGAATTTTGGGAATGATACCGATATGTAAGTAGAAATTTCGCCATCAAAGGAAATTCATTTGAATAAGGGGAAGAGGAGGCTGGGGGAAAGCAGAACCACAACAAGTATATAAAACTGCTCACATTCTGAAGCAGCAACAACCAAACTTTCGTGATGTGTTTCCGTTTCTTATCAAGTGAAAGGAAACCAAACATCAGCAAATAACTGAGGTGATACCAAGAAATTGGGGGCAGGCCATTTCCCAATATCAGAAGAGTTCGACGGTAACGCAATTTGTAACAGCAGCATCGATCTAGTCCGTGCAACAGAATCACAAAGCCCTAATATTCTTAAAAGAATCTTTCACTTTAAGCCAATTCTGTGAAGCAAAGATGAGGGAAGAAAAACTGATTGCATGCAATTGATAACTCGAGCCGTATGATGGAGACTTATTCCACATGGCAACCTTCAGGACTTGGAAACTATACGAGCTATGCAACAAGGAAATCTAGAGGCAAAAAGCAAAAGACCCGACTCGGATTTAACTGAAAAATAAAGATCTTAACTTGGGAATTTCGTATTCCATTGTCATTAACGAAAAACAGCAACGGCAGCAGCAACAACAACAATAACAAAGATCAAACGAGAGACACGAGCACATTAGAGAGAACCTAGTCCCGAAGGAAGGCTTGCAAGCCAATTCACGATGCAGACGTTCGCGCAATAGCGTTGGGCAGCTGCTGTGTCTGAACGACAGCTGCACTCCCTCTCCCTCTCCCTCTCCCTCTTCGGCGTGTTCGGTCGAGCAGCAGATTCTAGGGTTTTAAAACTGTGCATTTTCAGAGCATCCCCGTTCAGATGTGATCATGCTTGCCCGGGCTTGCTCCGAGAACACTGGAGTCCTTTTTTATTTTTTAAAATTTTTTTAGCGAAATTATTAGCCTAAGTGTGTTTAATTGTATGTCAAATTATAATTTTTAGGTATTTTTAAATTTAAAAATAAAAAAATTTACGATGATGAAAATTACTTAAATATTCCAAATATATTATTTTAAAGTTCAAAAAGGTAAATTTATAAAATTTGGTAAATTAACTATACTTAATTTGTAAGCCGAGAAACTACTTAAGAGTCATGATGTTGTTAACCTGGGACGAGCAATAAATATTTTTTATTTTTTATAAAGCTGATAACTTTAGTGTATTTAATTTGTAAACCAAAATTTACCCTTTTAAAGATATATATGTAGATTTTTCTAAGTTTCAAATATAAGAATACTCTTCTTATTTATCATTAACGTCACACATATACAAATCTTTAAGAATAGTACAACCTGAATTTTTTTTGGCAAAAGAACTTGATTTTAAAATTAAATACAATGGCTCATTAAATACATCTGTATTAAGAATTTTATATAAGGATATGTTTTATGGCTTAAGTTGGGGCCTGTTAAAAACTGTATAAGATTTTTGAATAATGTAATTTGTCAATTTTCAATGTAATTTTATACATTTTCAATACAATTTTAATTGTTCCCAATACATATGATTACATTCTCATCTCAGATACAGGTTCGATCTAAGAATACTATATGATTTGAAACAAGCTCTTAGCAATTGCATTTGTTAGTCTAGGTTAGCAATGTCGTGATTTATAAATTAAAAATGGTTTTTTCCAAATATATACATCATATTTGACCTTAATTTTAAATATACTTACTACGTTTCCAAAATTCCAGATATCACTACTGTGTTTGTAGCTAATTCAAAAAATACTAAATTCGTGAGTTAACAACGTTAGTTAATATGTGAAATTACTAATATGCTTATCAAATTTCTAGTATAATTAAAATTTTAAATATCATAACTCATCAATGTCCTAATTGCAGATCTTTAAATTTAGAGAGCCATAATTTCATTTTTTTTCTATTTTATTTCATTTATTATTATTTTGTAACAAAAGTAGTCTAGGCATTTACGAAAATTTAACAAATGGTTTTTAATAGAATGAACACTTTTTGAATTAACTATAAACATAGTGGGTATGTCTGAGATTTCAAAAATGTATTTGAAATATTCGGAGTTAAGGTCTAATGGGTATATTTGACAAAGCTCATTAAGTACGTTTAACCCTACATTTTATGAAAAATAAAAACATTCATATACACACATGTTTGTGCTCAAACCAACGAGACTCAAAGGACCGAAACTCTTCAAAATTCTTCAAATTTTACTTGTAAATTTATCCTCGATTCCCTCCACTTTCAAGCATCCCACTCTACTAATGCTCAAATGTAATATAAAAACATATCTAATTGGAAATAAAATAGTCCACGTCAAATAGAAATTATGAAAAGTAATTAGCGCTATTGATCATGTGTTTGATAGCAAATAAAAAGAATTTTTGCATGATAAGATTTGAACAAGTGAGAAAGTAATGTAATGTAGTGAAGATAATACTAAGTGAAAAATCACAATAATAAACTAGAGAAGATGGTTTAACGGAAGACTGTGAAATAGTAATTTGAAATATAAATTGCGGTAGAATTTTTTTTTATATTTCTTACCACTTTTAGAAGGGCCACAACAATTATACAATAGATCTATCTACATCAAAAAAGGGAACAATAAAATCTGAGGAGTTGGCCCACTAGCTAACAATGCTGCTAGTTCCACTGCAAGCATGCCTTGCAAGAGAGTATGCTACAACATTTCCACTTCTCAGGACATGTATAAAAGATAAAGAATAAAAAATATATAATTTTTTTTTATCTCATCAATCAGGAATTTCAAGTTAGAGAACACCTTCCATTGTGATCAAAATCTCAATTAGAACAGGCAGGTCACTTTTCACATCAACTCTCTTAAGGCTAATCTCTTTTAGCCATTGTAGGCCAAGAAAAATGACCTTAACCTCCCCCGCATGGGGTTAAAAGCTCCTCTCATTGCTAAGCATTTCGCTCCATTAAATTCAGCATTCCATTTTTTGAGCACAATCCCAAAGCCAGTAACTTATTATGATTCATTCCACTCAATAACTACATTAAGCTCAAAACATCATAGATCTAGTTGTTGCCATTTTGCTAGGCTCTCTTTCAAGTTCAGTCAGAATCTCCTTCATTTTGGTGAAGTTTATTGTCCTTAATAGTATCATCTGATGCTAGTTGCTAACCTTTTGAAGCTCGTTGCATGTCCAAAATATGTGCAAAATGTCCTCCCTTGAACCCTTGTTGTTCACACATGCCTCTTTTTAGCAAGCTAATTATGGTTGGCAAAGAATCTGTAATAAGACGCCAACCAAAAATCCAGATCTTCCTTAGTGTCTTCATTCTCCAAATTGTTTTTATAGCCCCCATCCAACTATATTCTTTACCCGTGTCCTCCTGCTCATTCTCCATGTAGTTTTAATAGAGACCTCCCCCATTTGTGGTCTCCCCCCAACATATTAGTCCTCCTGTGTCTCTATACGAATTGAGATGTCTTTTACTTTTAGCCATCCATTCTTCCCACAACTATCTTTATGAGTCCTTCGTTCCAACATATTGTCTCACTATCATTCTATCGATGAATTGTTCCATGCTTGACTCCCGACTAAAGCATCTAGGCTAGAGGCCAGCAACCTAGAGATCTCTCATCGCTCATTTGTCTTAAAAGAACTTAATCTTGTTGCCATTTCTCACGTATTACTTTGTGTCAGCTTTAATCAAAGATGGAGCCTACGCGAGACTCTTCAAAGTGTATGAGCTTCCTTATTCAACGCGGCTCTCCCTAAGTTTCTGTCTTTGAAATATATGAGAGTGTTTGTTTACTCCAAAAAAATTCAAATTAAAATTTTTTTATTTTTCGTAATTATCGTATTTTTAATAATTTTTTTTACTTTTCCTTATATAGCTACGTTACTTTTCAATTATTTATACACAACTACTTATACATTTAATCCATATATTTTAACTTTATCTTTTTGTTCTCCATTATTATTTCTAACATGTATTATATATATATATATTTTTTCCATTTCAAGCATTTGTATATAAAAAAATTTGTATACAAAATTTTATCAGAGACACCCAATATACGACTAAGACGTGGCGATATGGACAGATGGGCTTGATACCGCATAGGACACATACAACTGCGCAAGGCAGTTGGGCCAGAGGTGCGCACAGGGCTGTTCCGCTGCGGCCCGAATCGTCCGGTAGATGATTTCTCTCGACGAAAATCACTGATTACCGATTAATACTTCGTCGCAATTTTAAAGAAAGTTTGTCAGTAAATTTATCGAAAAAAGAAAAATAAAACAAAAACCCAACCCGAAAATGCAAGTAGAAATAAGTAGTAATTAAGATTTAAGACATACAAAACCAAAATAAGAGCCTGTCGTACGTTTTTATGCGTTGCCAACAATTTTTCAAGTTTTGAAGGTATTTGATCCTCTCTAAAATTGGTTTTAATCCTCCGAAAATAACCTAATTTTAGTAAAAGTTGGTATGGTTGAAAAAAATTAATAATTGACCCTTCCGCCGGCAATAGAATTTTGCAGTAAACGAGCACTGGGCTAAACAGGCCATAAATTCCAGAATTGTTATATTCGCTCACCAGCTTTTAACCAATCATTCCATATAAAACCGAGTAACAGAGTTTAAACGGTCCATTCAATTTTCAGCCTAAAATGAAACATTTCCGTACTGACAAATTACATCAGCCATGTTCCAATTCAATTCCAAAACCAGAAACATGGGAGCTAAACCTTCTCTAGGAGACTTAAGCAGACGTGGCAGCCTTTGTAATGAAGTTCGCTCTTTAGGGTGTGTTTGCTTCGTAATATAATTTTTTAAACAAAAATTTTCATTCTACATAGCTACTTTATTGTTTCACATTTTTATATACGAATCATTCTACTTTTTTAGTTATTTATACACAATTAATCATAAAATTAACCTATTTATTTTATTTTTATTTTTATTTTTTTATCTTTTATCATGGCCTCTACAATGTCACATCATTTTCTTTTATTTTAAAAATGTTAACGATCAAATTTTTTTTCAAAAGTCTTATTGCTATGCAAAGGCATCCTTAGTTATTAAAATTGATCAATTAAAACATGAATTTAGAATATTATCATGAGCTTCTAAGTCAAAAACTCATGTAACAAAGATGATAAAGTTGGTAATAGGAAAAAAATACATTGAAAATAGTAATTTGATATTCTAAAAATCATGAAAAGTCACCTGGGTTATTCTCCAAGAATTATAAGATGTTAATAACTTAATATATCTGATCAAAGCTTTTAAAATCTAAAACTTTATGAAAAAAGTATTTTATTTGATATGAAATTAAAGATATATAATTATTTGACCTAAAAATATATGAAATTTTCTTTGGTAATTTACATATACATTCATATAATTTGACATAGTTGTAAATATACTTACATAATTTCAGAAATTATAAATAACTCTCACATAGATTTCAAATATTAGGGTTGCTTCTCGGGTTGGGTCGTACTTGGGGTGAACCGTAATATTAGAATCCGAGTTTGCGTTAAGTTCGGACCGGATTGACGTTAGTTTCAGGTTGAAATTCGGGTTATTATCAAACCAATAAAAGTTAAAATTACCGATAGAGATAACAAATTTTTAAACATTATTGCATTAGCACATAAATAATGTAAATACGAATATGTTTATAAGACATATAATATATTTGGTTTTGATCAAAGTTAATCTTTTAATTAAAATATAATTTTAAATACAATGAACGTAATAAATTTACACGTAACAATCAAGATAATGTTATAAAAAATCAAGATAAGAAAAATAAGTGAGATTACATGAAATTGCTATCCAAAGTTTAATAAAAAGCGAGACTATATAATTGTAGTTAATTAGTATATATGTAATAAATTTAATAATTGATATATTTATAATTATTTGCAAATAAAGTTAATGTAGATGACAGATGTAATATATTCAACTTTTATGAACAAATGTATATAAAACTTAGGTTTTAGAATAAATATTTTATAGTTTAAATAGGTTATAATTGTATGGAATAACTTTTATCATAATTATAGTTGGAATACTTAATGCATAAATAAATATAATTATTTTAATAAATTAGCAAAATATTGGGTTTGGACCAGGTTGATGCAAACAAGGTATTGGTTTTGAGCTTTCTGGGGTTGGGTTGAAACCGGGTTTAATTTAGAAAAATTTCAAAAATAAAATCAAAACTTGGTTTCTCAATTGGGTTGGGTCGGGCGAGTTTGGACCGACCCGGTACCAAGTTACACCCATAGAAAATATATTCGCATCATCGTTATGCCTCTATTTTGATGTGATTACCCATGTATACTTGTAAATATATGTACACTGTATAAATATATTTGCAAAAACTAATTATATTCAATGAATTTTCAAAGTTGTAGATATATTCACTTAGTTTATATATAATTATTATGTGAATAAATAATTTATATAAAGTATTATTACATTCTAATACATGTATAAATGTATTTAAATATTTTTCATAATTTACATGTAAATATATATGAGTAAATGTAACCCATACACATACTTGATTTGGATGAAATTTAATTTTTTAGCTAAATAAATGATGTTAATAATGAATAGATTAAATTTTGCATAAGTTATCATCGTCTTAGAATTTAAGGAAGTTACGTAGAAGCACTTCTATGTGCAAAACATTGAAACAGAGCCTCAAATTAATTATACTATAATTTTTCCCTTACCTTTGGACTGACACTTTTGCAGTGGTCTTAAATATGTTCTAGTGTTCAAACCACTAATCATATTAGAAGTATGTTTGAGAAGTGATGAAATTTTTGATGAAATTTTTTTAATTTACTAATTTTTAAAATGTAAAAAAATTATGTGATATGATAGAGATAACGATGAAGAGTAAAACAAATAAAATTAAAGTATAAATTTTGAATATGTGGATAATTATGTGGAAATGATTGAAAACAAAATAGTTGTATTGAAAGAAGTAAAAAAAAATTAAAAAATAAGATAATTATAAAGATTAAAAAATTGCAATTTGAAGAGTTTTAGCGATGAACAGGCAATCCTGAAGTTAGTGATTCTTCAGCGGTGAGATAAGAATCAACTCGAGAAAAGTCCCATGTTACCCGCATAACTTAAAACTGCATAACCATGCTTAAAATACGATCAATTAATTAATTACATCTATCAATGCAAATAGTAAAAAGAAATACTTAAAAAAAAGTAGGAAGTTAAGTTTGAGTCCCACGTACGTTTTGAGGTGGAGATTATCATCAATCCCGTTTGTTTCGAAGGGTGTGTTTGGGAAGTTGTAAAACTTTTGATGAAAAGTTTTTTTTATGTAAAAGTTGTCAAATTTGTAGAAAATGATGTGATATTGTAGGGGTAATGATGAAAAGTAAGGAAAATAAATTTAAAATAAATAGGTTTGTAGTATTGGTAGTTGTGTAGAAATGATTGAAAAGTAGAGTTGTTGTATAAAAAAATGTGTAAAAAATAATTAAAAAAAGAGTAGTTATGCAGAGTGAAAAGTTTTAGATTGAAAAGTTTTAACTTGACAAATTTTTTAAATTGCCAAACACACCCGAAAAGTCCATTTGTAAATTCAAACTACTGAACAAATTAAAATTTTGTTTTTTGCAAAAATAGAAAAAGCACCAAATGATTTGGTAGGCTTCCATTATATAGAAGCAATTTCATATAATTTTATTTTATTTTTAAGACATCAATAATTCATGTAAAATATTATTTACTTATTATATTTAATATCGGTTGTTTAGTTAGGAGATCTTACATTTACAAAAAATAAATCCGTATAAATTAGGAAAAATATTTAAATTTATTCACATATGAATTATAATATAATAATATTTTATAGAATTATTTATTCATATAGCAATGATATTTTAGATGATTTAAATGTTAAAAATAATATTGAAACATTTATATTTAATATTAAATTATTATACAACATTAATTTTACCTATGAGCCCATATATTGATATTAAACACATGAAATTTTCACGATAATATAATAATGCTAAATATAGTAGATAAAATGAATTTTTTATCATCTATAAATGAGTATTAAAATGCTAAAAAAATAAGAAAATTTATATAAAAAAATAGTTTCATTGAAGCGGAGCTCAAGAAAAAAAAAAAAAAGAGAGTAAATTTTGTCACGAAAGAAAAATAGAATAACGCGGAAAAGCGCGGGTTCATTGGCCGATAACGAGGAGATGGAAAAGGGTGGCCCACGCGGGCAAGGCGGGCTGCGCGGCGTCTCCAGTCATCCTCCCTCCGCGAGTCAATGCCTCATCGTCTGCCTCCTCTTCTGAGTTCTGATCGATTTTGATAGCTCTATCGCGCCCGCGCGCCACACGAAAAACCAATGAATAGCGGCAACGGCAACAGCAGCAACATCGGCGACGATCTTAGGGTCGCCGTGGCCGTTGGCCGCAGCGACGGCGGCTGCTACAGCAGCAAAAGTCGAAGAGCGGTGCTCTGGGCAGCGGAGAATCTCATTCCCTACGCTCGTCGCTTCCTCCTCGTCCATGTCACTCCATTCGCCGCTTCCATCCCAACTCCCTGTACTCTCTCTCTTCCCTCTCTATTCCTCAATTCAATCAATCGAGATTTTTCTGATTTTGATTACCTCGTGGTCATAAACTTTCTACAGCGGGCGATCATATTCCTGTCACTCAAATGCGTGGTGATTTGGTGGACATGTACATGCAGGATGCTAAGCTAAAATTCGAAGAAAATTTCCTTCCACTCAGGAGACTTTGCAGAAACATACAGGTGCATCCCCCTTTTAATACTCTCGACTTTTCATGTATCTTACGACGAATTTATTCGAAAACTACGAATCCAAAAATCTCAGATGGAGACGTTGCTCTTGGATGATGACGATCCTGCTGCTGCACTTGTGAGACATCTATATGAATCACGTTCCACAATTCTAGTACTGGGTTCCTCTTCTTCAAATTGGTTTTTGAGGTATGCAATTTAAGTTTATAATCTAAATTTGTGCATCGTTATCTTTAATTTTACGAATTTGCTTCTGCCTGGGTGGATTGCCGTTGGATGTTGATCTCGGGCAGCCGGCGACACAAGCTGTAGGCAGTCTTCCATGGCTGGGGAAGTAGGTGTTAGAATTTTATTGGGCGAATCACTAACCTAAGAACAATGTCCATATCGAGACGGATAGTCCGATGATGATGCCCTAGACTACGGTGATCCGGTACTACCTAAGTATACGAAAAACGGTTGCGTTTCGTATAGCTCTTTTCATTTTTAATATGAAAAATAATTCAATGCACCTAGATACATTAAAACTTAATGCACCTAGGTGCAAAATTTATTTTTAATTTTTTTAAAAATAAAATTGTTAATCTACGTGTATTTATAGTATATGTGTTAAATTTTAAAATTTTTGATGATGTGTATATGTTTTTCTTTGATTTTTAAAAGTAAGGGAGTTTTAAAATACTCTTGTTTTTAAAAAATCAGAAATATAGTATATATAGAAAAATGTTAAAACTTCACTCCTAGATTAAATATACTTAAATTAACAGTTTTATAAAAAAAATTTCACAAAAAAATTTAAAAAAATGAATTTTGCACCGCGATGCACTTAAGTTTCAATGCACCTGAGTGCATTGAATCACATACCTTTTAATATCTAGATTCTTCATGAGAAATCCATTTCATTTATTATATGTAACGTCATTCGTTTAATTAGGAGGCCAAATTTCATCCAAATCAAATATGTACATTAGGCTGAAAAATATGTGTAAATTATGAAAAATACTTAGATCCATTCGCATATGTATTAAAATGCAACAATACTTTATAGAATCATTTATTTAATACTATTGATATTCTAGATGGTCTAAACATTGATAGTAAAACTTTAAAATTGATATTTAATATTAAATTATTTTATTATATTGATTTTACACATTTATAGATGGGGGCTATGCATAGTAATACCAGACAAATGAAAGGGTTTCCAAGACAATATAAATGATGCTAAATATAATACATGGAGTAGATTTTCTATCAAGCATCAAGATATTAAAAATGAATGAGATTTCATAGAAGCGTTCCTTACAGAACAATTATATATATATCATTAGGATAATCACATTTTGCTGCTTTCAAAGAAATTTCATATGAATGCAGCCCTTTCGGTATTTATTATAATTAATATCCTCTTGTTATAATCCAGCATCTGTTAGGGCTTGAGAAGTAATACTGTCAAAGCTTTGATACTTAAAGACAATTAGTCTGATGATGATTATAAAAGCAATAATTTAACAATCATTTGGTGCTATGCACTTGGTCTGATAATTTGAGATAACTGAGAGCAGAGGATTTTGGTGATCTTTGCTTCAGCCTGGGGTATAGTGGTTGCTTTGTTGAAAGTACCTGCTTGTGTGTATTTCAGGTAATATGAGAAGAAGTGCATTTGGGCTTTCATAATATTATGATATTGTTGGTTTTCTTAATTTTTGATTTTAATGATGTGCTCATGGAGAGCCTTAAAAGGACTAATGATTGCAAATCATGACTTCTTTCATTTTGTGAACTTGTCCTGCCAATGGAAACATGGAAGGAACTAATGATTGTAAATCCTTGACTCTTTCATTTTGCAAGCTCATGCGTGAAGTTTTTATGATATTTATAAAATGGCTATTATCATCAAGATTAATGTAGATGGGTGGAAAAAAAATCTTCATAAATTTGGCCACTTTGCAGCAAATAAAAACTATTAGGGCAATGTTGTAAAGGTATTCTCATTTGGGAATTGACAGTAAAATATAATGCGCCCATTGAGAATACCCACTCTTTAGACTCTTTTTGAAATTTCTCAATTCTTGTTTTCATGAGTTATGATGATAAATGAGCTTGCTAGGTGCGTACTTCTACCATCTCCTTGATAAAAACTTGGGTTATGTTCATCATTCTTCTGTCTTTCATGCTTTACTGTTTTGTAGGAAACTGAAGTGCCGTGACGTTTCCTCGACTGTCCTGAAACTATCTCCTAATACTTGCAACCTTTTTGTAGTTTCACGAAACACAATAACCATAAAATTGGCCCATCAGCCAGTTTCGCAACATAAGATAACTACAAAATTGGTTGATCTTCCTATCGTGCATGGTACAGTGGTGATTTCTCCTTTGCATACTTTAAATTGATTGTTCTTGGTATTTTCCTTATATTGTGATCATTCATATGATCAATCTTTGCAGAATTGAGTGCTAATTCCGTATCGCACGGTTCGAATCAGCTTAATAAAATGCTTCTACAAAGAGACCTTGATAATCAGCAGTGCGGATCTTTTGCAAAGTTGAAAAGTATTGATACCTTGAAAACATCAAAACAAGGTGTTAACCACAGATTTTCTCAATCCTTCAATAGTTTGGATTCTTCTACTTGTGTTGATGGGAGCGCACACATATCTTCTCTATCTTCTAGCAACAAGGAGAACCAAGTGGAAAACCATCATGACATAGAAATTGAAGCAAGTGTAGAATGTGAAGTTGGGGCTACTTGTCAGGATTCCACATCAGATCTACAATGCACAAAGCAGGTTAGATATGTACAATTTGTATTCTTATGCCAAATGTTTCTTCCAGTGAATTGACAAAAGATCTCTTCTAAGTTCCAATGAATCATTCTGTTGCTTAAAACCTTGCTTTGTGAACTTCATTGATTCGACTATGATTTTTGGCAGGCTGATGCTAAGATTGAAATGGAAAGATTGCGTGTACAACTACAAAGTACTCTTGCCATGTACAATAAAGCCTGTGAAGACCTTGCGTATGCCAGGAACAAGGTAACAGTTATGCCAGCAATGTAAAACTTTCCAGGAGTCATCTATGTGTGGATGTGCTGAGTAGAGCGTTAAAGGCAGACGGATGTGCCTTAAAGTCTTAATTCAATATTCTTTGTGCTCATCCTTTTTGTTCATCCTCTTACCTTCTCAAGACCATTAACCTTAATTGACCCAATCCTTCTCGTTGACCTCCATTGCCCATGGAGAAACAATCTTATTCATTTATCTTCCACCCTCAAATTGCCTTAGGTTGCATATCTCCTTTCGTCTTCATTGCCTTGCCTTTCATTTGTACCAGCATTCTTATACTTGCTATCATGCTTATATACATGTGTTGCAAAACAATAGAGATTGAGAAGATCCTCAAGCCATCCTAAAACAGAGATGCTAATGGTTTTGAACTGTCCTTGAATCTTAAATTGGATTCTGTGTGTGTGTGTACAGGACTTTACATAGAAGTGGTCCCATATAACCCTCTCAATTTTTAAGATGTTGATGATTAATGCAAAATCCAATCCATTTATTGTATTTAACATTACTTGTTTAGCTAGGACACCAAGTTTCATCCAAATCAAGTATGTGCACGAACCACATTTGTTTTAAAAAATATATATTCATGTATAAATTATGATAAACTCTTAAATCTATTCACGTATTAGAATGTAATAATACTTTATAGAATTATTTATCCACATAGTAATAATATTTTAGGTAATTTAGATGTTGAAAGCTCTACTTTAAAATTAATATTTTAGCATTAAATGATTTTATTATGTTAATTTTACACATTTATAGATGAGACTCATATACAGTGATATTAGACAAACGAAAGAAAGAGTTTTCATGATAATATAAATGATGCGAAATACAATAGATGAAGTGGATTTTTTTTTTAATCATCAAAATCTTGAAAATGAAGGAGGTTACATAGAAAAAGGGTTTCATAGAAGCGAACCCGATGTATATATGAGTAATATTTAGGTGCAGCGTACTTTCACCATAATTATGGTGCAGTTGTCTCAAAATGGGCCGCCGATGATCATAAAATTATAATCTAGTCTACCCATTGTATTTAGAATGATGTATTCTATTATCATACCAATTTTCATTCTAATTGGATATATATATGGACCCTATCTGAAAATGGTACAAATTCAACGTAATAAAATAGTTTGATGTAAATAACAATTTTAAAGTGATTTTTTCAACATGTAAACCATTTGCTATAAAATTTATATATGGATAAACGATTATATAAAGTTTCATTACATTCTAATGTACGGGGCCCATTTTCGGCCAAATGTACTGTCATTACAGTGCAGATGTGCTGCACCAAATAGGTTCTCTCTCTCTCTCTCTATATATATATATATATATATATATGTCAGCTAAGGGTACAACTCGGTTTGGTTCGGGTAGTAATATACCCTACCTATACCCTATTTATGAAAAGCTTACTCTACCCTACCCAGTTATAGGGTTGGTTCCTACTATACCCTACCATACCCATTACTCATGGGGTCGGTTTCGGTTCCGGTTTCGGTTTCAAATCAGTTTCTACAATAACCATTTGCAACATGTGAAAAAATATTTTTTGTGTTGTTTAAATAAAACAAAACAATACTCATTTACATTTTATAGTTAACAATTAGTTTCATTTACTTGCCGTTTACATTTTATACATTAAATTGATAAAATGAAGCCAATAGAGCAAATTGTATTAACAGATCAATAACACAAATAGCAAAGGCATCCAACTATAATTTCAACATATTGGCTAAATTATCATAATGTCAACAGATTAAGAAAGAGAGGAATATACCTCCCTGAGATTGAGTTGCAACTGAGAAGAGAGTATTACAATCGAGTTCTAGATGAGGATTAGGAGCTCGAGAAGGTTGTGCTGAAGCGGTTCAACAAGAAGGTCAGAGATAGCTTTAATCGGAGGAAGGGGTTTGGACAGTACAAGCAAATGCCGCTGGTTTCTTCTCCGTGAGGTGCCCACTGCGGCTCCAAGAAGGTATAAAGATTTGACAATTTTTTGAGGAGGGAGTTTCCAAAAGGGTTTAGTTCGCGGACAAATCCTCTGCGGCGAAAGGAAATTTTTTGTCTTCGTGGCGAAAGTTGGTAGGAAGGGTTGGAAAAGATGAGAATGAGGAGGCGAAGAAAGAGAGTTTGAGGACAGAGAGAGCTCCAAATCTTCCTAGGTTGAGGGATGTTGGGAAATCGCCTCCTTGGTCATGCTGCCTGAGATCGGATCGTGGCTCTTTTGGTTTCCCTTTTTAGGTTTTCCCTTTCGGCATTGGAGTTGAAGCTGTGGAGGCGGGAGGGTGGAGATGGCTAGTGAGGTTTGGGAAGTTTCTAGGTTTTCTTTTAGATGGGGAGAAAGCGGGAAATTATTTAACGCCTGCGCCAAGCACGTATCGTGCTGCTTGACCACGCACATGAATGACGCTAAACAGGGGAGAATTGGTGAATTGGGCGAAACTCTTATACACATTTATTTATATGCACATATATGTAATTATATATATCAGGGTATCCATCCGGGTTGGTTCCGGGTACTCAACCCGTACCCATGGGTAAAATTTTCTACCCTACCCTACTCAATTTAGGGTCAGGCTGGTGAGTACCTTACCCAAGTTGCACCCCTAATGTCAGCTATCTACTTGTGATGAAAAATATACTTCGTATATTCAATAAGAGATGCATGCTATGTGCATGCATGAAACATTCGTTTCTGTTGTTTGCGCGTATGTTTGGTTCTCTAAACTATCGTGCTCATTTGCAGGTGCAGTTGCTTGTCACTGAATGCTCTAATGATGAAATGAGAGTGAAAGATGCCATGGAACGGGAAGAAATTCTGAATAAAGTTGTGGCAGAAGAGAAAGCAAAGCACTTAGAAACCATTAGAGAAATTGAAGAAGCTAGGCAGTTGCTTGTCAAAGAGACTCATGAAAGAGAGTTAGCAGAAATGTCTGCTCTCCTAGAGTCATCTGGGAGAAAGAAAGCTGTGGATTCTCTTTTATCTGCTGACAGAAGGTACAGACAGTATACCATGGCTGAGATAGAGGCTGCAACTAATTGCTTCTCTGATGTCAAAAAGATAGGGGAAGGAGGGTTTGGGAAAGTGTACAAATGCAACCTTGATCACACCCCAGTTGCTGTTAAGGTTCTTCATCAAGATGCATATCACAAAAAAGAGGAATTTCTGAACGAGGTATGATTTCTTGTCTTTGCATTGACTGCAGTTACATGAGTTTATACCACATTTAATAACCATTTTGATTTTGACTTATCTGTACGGACTTGTTTTGTCCCTGCTGGTTAAGAAAATTAAATAAGAAAAACTCATGGAGTGAATGGATTAACTGGCTGATGAAGATGAACCTGGTTAAATGGATTACCAATCTCTAAATATCTGTTCATTCACTGAAATGTCAGGCTCGTTTGACTATTCTGTTATTTAATCTGCATGAACTGGAACATCACTATTTGATTGCAGTAACTCCTCTTTTAAGCTGAATCAACCGCATGATCCTGTACTGCTTTTATTTACTGAAGCAATTAGCCATTATTAACTGACTACATTGGGAAAGAGAGAGAATGTTACAGTTGATGGAAAGACATCTCCATTCCTTGTGGTGGTGTCCAATATAGTGGTTATCTGTCTAGGTTTGGTGATGAGTACGTCTTGACAGCTCAGCATGAGCTTGCAGTTTTGCAGGTTTCTTAGTCTGAAGTCTGAACTGAATGAATAGATTCCAGAATTTTAGATGTCTTTGCTTTTCCTCGAGAAATGAATTGACAATATTCATGAAACATTGACATTTTGCAGCTTGAAATTCTTAGCAAGCTGCGGCATCCTCACATTGTCTTGCTTCTTGGTGCCTGTCCTGAAAGAGGGTGCTTGGTGTATGAATACATGGAAAATGGTAGTCTTGAGGAGAGGCTTTTTTGCCGCAACAATACAGCACCTCTTCCATGGTTTATCCGGTTCAGAGTTGTTTATGGAGTAGCCCTTGGGCTTATGTTCTTACATAGTTTGAAGCCTGAGCCAGTTGTTCATCGAGATTTGAAACCAGGGAATATCTTATTAGATGGTAACTATGTGAGCAAGATTGGAGATGTTGGAATGGCAAGGCTCATATCAAATGTCGTGCCTGACAATGTTACAGAATACAAAGATACAATCCTTGCAGGAACCTTCTTCTACATGGATCCTGAATATCAGAGAACTGGCACACTCCGGCCCAAATCAGATTTATATGCTTTTGGAGTCATCATCCTCCAGTTGCTGACTGGAAAAGGTCCACGGGGGCTGCTTGGAAATGTTGAAAATGCTATTAAAGGTGGTAATATTGTAGATATACTGGATCCACAAGTAGCAAATTGGCCACTTCCAGACTCTGAGAAGTTAGCCATAATTGCACTGAAATGCTGCAGGCAGAGATGTAGGGATAGGCCAGATCTTCAATCTGAAGTTTTGCCAGAACTCGAAGAACTCATGAATATGACAGATATTCATTTTAGATTATGGCAGCGTAATATCAATGCTCCAACCCATTATTTCTGTCCTATTCTCCAGGTCCGTAATTTCAGTTCCATTAGAATATTCTCTGAAGTGTCATTCATGTACTGATTTTTATGTTTTGCTTGGTTTATGAATTTGTATAGTGGCATTCATCTGGTCACCTTTATGACCTTTACGATATGCTTCCTTTAGTACATAATCATTTGGCAAGCATGATGGTTTTCTGCATAATGTGACTGCATATCTTTCTTCACTTGGGCATGCAGGAAGTGATGGTTGATCCCCACATAGCAGCTGATGGATACACATATGAATACAGAGCAATTAAAGCATGGATGGCAAGGCACGATGTCTCTCCTATAACCAAACTTAAACTTCCACATAATTTTCTAACTCCAAATCATTCGCTGAGGTCTGCCATTCATGACTGGAAATCACGGGCAAAATTCTCTGGTTCTTAAAAAGAAAGAAGAGGTCTACAAATCTCAAGTTCAACTCAAGCACTGAAGGTTGGATTTTTCAAAGTGCTAGCTGTTGGACTTATCACCCTCCTGAGTTTCAAAAACTGATAGTCAATTTCGAGCCATGTCTGCAGTGTTTGCAAACTGAAGTCGCTGTTAACTAAGCAGCGGGGATTGACAGTTGTTGTGTGAGATTGGTTCCTGTAATCGAGTTGTAGATAATTCATCTGCTTGATGACTGGCGGTTCCATGCCCGGAGATGGACATGCTTTGGAATGGGAAGCAGCGAATAGGGTGTAGTAAGCTTGAGATGCTTGAAATTCAGTGGAGCAGCCAAAATGAGATGCAGAATGATGAGGTTGGTGGGCCACGGTTTGCCGTTTGCCAGGAACGTCATCATGCAAAATCTGAATCTAGAATTTAGATCACTCAATAACAAGATGTGCAGTTGAACACCTAAAGATATTTTATTTCTGATAATTGTATATTTTATATGATTTGAGGATTAAGTGAGACGTAATAATCAATCTTCTGTAGGATGGGCTGATGTAGCTTTGGAGTGTGGAAGTTTATGCCGAAATTCAGTAATATTAGCATCTTCTTTCACTTCTAAATATACCTTTCCAATTCTAATCCACTTTAAAGAATTGAGGATGGTGGAGTGGGATGTAAATGTGACGAGGAAAAATTGTTGTATATTGAAATGTAAGAAATTATATTTGGAATGGTAAGAGGAAAATAGAAAGAGTAGGGAATGAGAATATATATATATATATATATATAGATATATATATATATATATATTTCCTAAAGGGAATGTGGTATTGAATCCCGTATCATTTCACGTCACGTTCTATATCTTGAGCACGCCAGGGGGGAATGAGATTTGGCTCTTTCAATGGTTGGTTGGTGTGATTTGCGGTGGTGACGTGGATGATCTTGTGAAGGCTATCGAAAGATTTGTTTTTCCCCGAGGTTTTTAGCTTTTCAACGGGGTGAGAAAAATGCTCCCTACCTTGTTACTGTAAGAGAGGAGAGAGAGAGAGATGCTGCTTTTCGGTGGGTGGGGGCTACTGGTGAGTGGGTGGACCCATCAACCCACTTGCTTGGCAGGGGATCATGAAAAGACTGCTCGGCTTCCGTCTCCATGCATGAAAGAACAGCAAAGCAATTTCATGGTCAAAGTCACGCACAAATGCAGCCATCTATTATGGGTGTGTTTGGAAGGACAAAAAGTTTTTTTTGAGTGAAAGTTTTTGAAATATAATTATGGAGAATGAAAAATTTTAAATTAAAAATTTTCTCTTGAAGATTTTTTTTTTTTAAAAACAAACATGCCTTATATCTTAAAACACTTGTCATCTTGGGTTTATTCGATAATTGATTAAAAAAAATTAAGAAATAGAGGAAAAGCAGAATTTGTAAATGTTAAGTTAAAACCAGTAATGTAAAGTAAATAAAGACACAAAAAAAAAAAAACTCCACTAAGGAATAGAAAAGATGATTAGAAATGTCAGTAATAGTTAATTTCTTTTGAGTATGTCAGTAATAGTCAATTTTGGTGGGATGTAATGCTGTTGAAATATTAAAGAACATATAAGTTAAACGAAGAAGAAAACCGTTACAATTCAAATCATCTTCAATATAACTATGGATTGATCTTACACTTTATACTGTTTACTAATGATTATTCTACATCTTCACAACGGTTTTGGACGATGAAAATTTTTCAAAGAAAATTCATTTTCTTAAAAATTTTACTTTTACTGTTATTTTTATTTTATTTTATTTTATCTTTTTCACCAAAAGAGATTTATTTATTTTATCTTTAGTCGATTCTCACGAACAATGCAAACTCTGTCATATGGACAACATTTTCTTATAACCCGAAAATATTGGAAGTATTTTTTACATCCGAGGTGTGTTTGGATATATTAAAACTTTTCAAACAGAAACTTTTCTCCTCTAAAACTTTTTTGGTGTTTCACAATTGTTTTATTTTTTAATTATTTATTTACATATTCTTCTACAACTACTTCATTTCTCAATCATTTCTAAACCAGTACCAATCCTATTTATTTTACTTTTATTCTTTTAATTTTTATTATCACTCATATTATATTGTATTATTTTCTTTAATTTTAAATTTTTTTACGCTAAAAAGTTTTATCGCTTTCCAAATACACCCATGGCCAATAAATATCAATTTTGCAAGGAATCATCTGGGTATTTGCAAATATGCCCAATTAGTTTAATCGCAATTGCAAATATACCCACACAATTTTAAAAATTACAAATAACCCCATATAATTTAACCAAATTGCAAATAACGCCACACTATTATGACACCATCACTGTATCGTCATGGCATGGGGGTTACTTGCAATTATGGTTAAACTATATGAGGGTTATTTGCAAAAATTAAATATATTACTTAATTTTCAAAATTACAAATACACTCATATAATTTGCATATTTTTTTTAAATATACTCACGCCATGATGATGTCATAATGACATGGGTGTTATTGCAATTATAATAAAACTATGTAGGCATTGTTTATAATTTTTAAAATTATATGGATATGTTTATAATTTGAATCAAACTAAATAAATATATTTACAAATGGCCCGAATCGTCCACAGGCGTGAGCTTAAGGACTTAATTTCTTAGAACCGAACCAAGCTTGCTGGGATGGGCAACGTTTCTTAGAAAAGAGCAAACGCATCAATACCATTTGACAAAAGGTAAGCAACGCACAAATACTTGGTATTCTTCTTTTTCTCACTAAAAGTTGAGCTGGTACCAAGTAGCCGAATATTGTGATCGTCCTGCACGCTTCGCCTTGGATTCTTCTTTTCTGATGGCGATTGAAAAAGCCATAAGCCAGTATTTCTAAATTAAAATAAAATCTGCGTGCATCAGACAAATCAAAGGCCATGTTTATTTATTTACTTGTTTGTTTTTGATATAAAAGCGATGTATAAGGATTCAAAAGTTGGCTTTTATTGCATCGGTCATTCTTCCTGAGTTGGAAGGAACGACAGGCATCTTTGATTGTATATACTCGTATGTACTTAGTTTCGATGTACTCAAGTATAAATATTTAATTTTTTAATTTTTTTTGCATAACTATTAATCTAAGTGTATTTAACATATATATTAATTTTTTTTTATCATTTTTGAAGATATTTAGATTTTTTTGTACTAAAAATAAAAAATCTAAATATTTTCAAAAATGGTAGAATTGATGCACATATTAGATACATTTATATTAACAATTTTATAAAAAAAAAGTTTCAAAAAAATAAAAAAATTGAATGTATCCGGGTGTACTTAGACAGTCCTGACTATTCCCCATTTGTCTCTTCTTTTCAATGTCGAATGAACCTTCTTTTTTTGTTTGGGCAAATCTTAGATATGTCTATGAATTTTATCTTTAATTTCATTTGTACTTATGAATTTTAAAAAATTTCACATATATCCACGTAGTTTGTTTAAAATTTCATTTATACTCATGCGGTTAATGATCCGTTAAAGACGTTGTTAGCATCTCTATTAAATAATGAAAATACTCATACCTAATTATGATTCTATTACTTAAAATTTATATTCCAATAAATTCTGAGCACTTTTATGACTATAAAAACACATTTTATTTGAATGAAATTTTTTAGTTTTGAGCAAACTAATTTCGAATTATATTAGGATTTGGGCAAATTTGTGGTTTTATAGGCTATAATAGCCCCTTTAACAAATTTTTAATGGCGTAAGTATAAGTAAAATTTTAGACAAAATACATAAGTATATATAAAATTTTTGAAAATTTGTGGAGCATAAGCGTAATTAAAGATAAAATTTATGAGTATATATAGACTTCACCCTCTTTCTTATCGTCAAAATCTATATTTCCCTCTACTCATTTAAAACGATGTTACATCCTCTTGTTTTTGAATGGGTAATTTTCATATGAAATAGGTATGATAAATAGAAATTGTATTTGTGATAAATCATTAAACAACGAAGTCCCCATAAAGTAACAAAAAAATTTCTATGCGCACTCATTCGTTTCTCTACACTGTCACGGCCTTAATGAAAACGCCACTTACTCAAAATTCGGCACGTTCTACCAGGGATTGGCCTTCGTTGGTAGCTCATATTTCTGCCAACCATGCGGACTTGAGCTCGAATCTGCTGGCGCATTTCTTAACAGCATCTGTATACCACATGTCCTTTTGGTAATGGAGGTCCACCGTCACAGAGAACTCTATGCAAATAGAAGCCTTGCATAAGGCAAGCACCAAGCAGGCAAGCACCAAGCTTTATTATTCGAAAAGAAAAGTAAAAGTCAAAAGGAGTTTACTGGTTTTAAGGAGGAGATAAAAAGAAAGGAAATATACTTTCGAATTCTCCTCCAGTCATTCGCGCGCGTGAGAAGTCAATTGTCACTTACTCCTTCTACCCAAATATATCCAAAATAAAATATATGGTCTTGCCTCTATATAATCCTTTTAAAATTTAAGATTTTGATAATTAATAGAAAATCTAACATATTCATTATATTTAACATCATTTATTTATTTAGAAAACTAAGTTTCATCATAATCAAATATGTTTATGAGTCATATTTGTTCAAAATTATATCTTTATGTGTAAATTATGAAAAATGCTAAGATCTATTGGACGGTTTAGATGTCGAAATACTACTTTAAAATTGATATTTTAATATTTTTTATAATTTATACATAAATATATATATTTTCTAACAAACATCGTCCATAACATACTTTTGGGATGAAATTTGATCCCTTAGATAAACGAATGATGTTAATTACAATGAATGAATTAATTTTTCTATTAAAGATCAAAATATTAGATTTTAAAGGGATTATATAGCTCGATTTCTATATAACCTGGTTACGCAGGGTTTTATAAACTCCATCAGATTAATTTAAATGAGTAAATCTAGGATCGAGTAAAGTAAAAATTAGATCAGAAAGATTAGGTTAGAATGGTAGGTGACCCGATTAACCTAATTTGATCTTAAAATTTTTTGCACACTTCGTCAACTTTTAAATTCCAATAGCTTTTTCATTTTCTTTCTAAAATTTGAAGGATTTTGGGTATAAAGACGAGCACGAAAAGATCAAAAAGCGTACCCTTTGTTCCAAAGAAGTGCAAGGTTGGCTGTAAAGCATATGGGAATGCAACACATTTTTCCCACCAAATAAAAAAAAAAAAAAGAAAAAAAAAAAAAGACATGGACGAGGAGGATGATAAATGCATGTGGCTGTAGAAGAAAAGCTTTCCCTTGAAACTTTGCGGAGGAGGAACCTTAGGAACCTTGGCCTCGTAAGACCAACGCAAGATGAGCAGGTGTGGGGGTGGGGCCTTCCCTATAATTATGACAGAAGAAGAGCAACGGAACCCAGTCAAAAGCAGAGATTTTTGAATAGACTACTACATATCCTTCCTCTCCTCCCCCCTCCCCCACCCATCTGATCAGTTTTTCATTTTGGCTTTTTCTTCCTGTCTACCTAGCAACTACACATACATTGCATGCCCCTCAAAATCAAAAATGGGTCGCCATCTTCTGGCATGTTCAAGACATGGAGGGCTGTTGATTTGGTGGGCCATCGTGGCATTGGCCGCTGCTTCCTCCCTAGCTGCTGCAGATGATGATGGTAGTAGTAGCAGCGGCGGCGGCGGCGATGTGCCTTCTACAGGCCTGCTCTGCATCAGCGAATGCGCCACTTGTCCTGTAATCTGTTCCTCGCCGCCGCCATCGCCGAAGCCGGAGTACTCTCCTCCATCGCCGTCATGGCCGAAGACGCCGCCGACATACTACTACTATCCCCCAACAAAGAAATCGCCGCCACCGCCACCGCCACCGCCACCGCCTTCCTACTCATGGGGAGTGCCGCCTCCACCAAACATCTATGTAAACGTCCCATCTCTTCCATCTCCGCCAGGGATGGTGGGAGCGCCGCCGGGCCCCTACCCCTATCCTTACTATTACTTCTACGCATCCCCCTCGCCTTCATCTCTGCTTAGTTTCTCTAGACCCTTTTACCTTCTTTTGCTCTTCTTTCATCTTGTATTTCTTAGATGGTTGTGATTTTTTTGTGTGTGGTCGGACGCTGGGAGAAATGACTTCTTTGGGGTTTGTAAGAAATTTTCTTTTTCTGTAATTCTCTTTCTTTGTTTTTAAATAACTCGGGGTGTATGTTACTAATTAATTAGATTCCGCAGCTATATATGTCTGCTCTGCCTCTGCTCAATTTTCTTTCTTGCGTTGAAAGAGGTAGTTACTGACACACTGGGTTCGTTCTACTTTCAGTTTTGGATTTGGAGCCTGCCATCATTGCTACTTGGGTTGCCTGATCCCAAAGCTGCCAACATAAAAAATTCTCACCTAATGCTATCCATGAGCCATCCATCCACGATGCTTTTGTGTAGTCAGTTGAAGTGAGAAAAATAGACCTTAATTTCCAGACAATCAACAAACCACCCATTTTTTACTACTCAAGAGCAAGCGCTGATTACATATATCAGCAATGCCTTAATACGTAATTACTTAAGATTTCAGGAGTAACAAATCGCATCCGCACACTCGGATTTGAAGAGCAATGGGTTAGCCGAACCATGCAATATCTAAGCCAGCCTGGAACAATCAGAAGTAGTCCTACATGAAACACAGAAAACGCCATATGTACTTAAAGAACACGCGCGTTTTCATTTTCATGATGTCTAGTGAATAATATATTGATTTCTCGTTTATCACAATATATCTATATAGCGAATATTTAATTTGTGAGTAATTCTTCATTAAAGTACCATTTATAGTTTCTGTATGGCAGGTAGACGTTTATATTCTTGAATACCTTGAAATTTTATTTCCTGTGGGTTAAACAGAATTTGTATATTCTATGCGCAAAAATTCAGATTCATCCAATTAACGACTGGATCAAGCAAGATAAGATTCATGGGTATTAAACTATTAATTAGAGTTCATCAAAAAAATAATAAAAATTTAAATATATCTAAATTAACACTCTTAATAAGAAATTTTCAAAAAAAGAAAAAAGAAAAAAGTGTATGCATCCGTAAGCACGGAGGCTGCGTACGATTGGAATCCTGTGCTTTCGGCATGTTCCTGTGAATTTCGGAGCCCCTGCGAAACGCACAAAAGACATATGCATACGGTCTACCGTCTTCTCCGGATCCAAGTAGAAGTTCTGAATAACTGACAGACTAAAGAAGCAAGACTGGTGGCGGGGATAATGGAGGAATTGCAAGGGGAGGAAAGAGGAGGAGAAGAAGAAGAGAGGGTGTGGAGCTGG
The DNA here is from genome assembly GCA_030490835.1 of Annona cherimola. Classification (NCBI taxonomy): domain Eukaryota; kingdom Viridiplantae; phylum Streptophyta; class Magnoliopsida; order Magnoliales; family Annonaceae; genus Annona; species Annona cherimola. The sequence goes on from CM059974.1 coordinate 4,856,537, forward strand.
GGAGCCGGAACGGAGGGGCAGCTGGGTATCGGAGCCTCCCATGACTGCCACCTGCCCCACCCCCTTCCCACCTTACGCCGTCATTCCATCTCCCGTATTGCTTGCGGTGGGGCTCACGCCATCGCACTTCTCTCAGGTGACTCACTCAAAACCAACAAACCATGATCCCCATCCTTCCTTTTCACTTTTCATCCCATCCATAACATATGAATCTATGACGTATACGGGATGTGGTCACTTACCCACATGTTCCATTAATCTGCGCTGCAGGTGGCAGGGTATTCTCATGGGGGAGAGGGAACTGTGGTCAGCTTGGTCATGGCAATCTGGGCAACTGCTTGACCCCAAAGCCAATAGATTTCTTTGAAAGCATCGCTATAACCCATGTTTCTGCTGGCTGGAATCACTCCGGGTTTGTTTCAGGTCTACTCTGTCCAAGAAGAAAGTTTCTTTTTCTTCCATAATAAAGCCAGCCAGAATTTCTGAATTATAACGAACTCAGTAGTTGGTGCTGCATATATTTGAAACAATAACATCATGATTTTTACATACAACCATCTGTTGGAGTTTTGATTCCCCTCAGCCGTGTTACTTGCTCTCTTGTTTCTGAATTTGTGAATACTATCCAGGGCTCTTAAATAAAATAGTGACCGGTCATTTTTTCAGAAAAAAGTAGTCGGTCTTGATGTGCTTCTTACAATCAAGACAGGCTACTATTTAATTTAAGGGTACATCTTCATAAGAAGTTAGCGCTTAGCACACTTAATACGCAAATCTCCCAATAGCAAGTGAACTCACAGAAGCTTAGCAGCTCACGAGCCTTAGATTTATTTTCTGCACTAAAGTGGATACACACTGACTGGTTTTTGCTTCTCCAAGTCACCAAATTTCCTCCTACGAAGACATTATTTACTTTTAGGTTGACTATTGTTAGTTGGTGCATCCCAAGCAGTATAAGTCCTTACTTGTAAATGAGAACTAATAAACATGATTGCCTTGCTACAACATCTTTAGGAACCTCATTTATGCTAATTATACCTTCGCCAAGATATGTCTTCGAGGAAAAATTGAGAGGTCTAGCAATTTTTTCTGAAGTTAATGACGATGTACGTTAGTTTAGTCGGACTGCCATCATATGCACCCGGGTGTATTGAGCCTCAATGCACCCGGGTGTACTACACCTTTTTTTATTTTTTTTGAAATTTTTTTCATGAAGATGTTAATTTAGGTGTATTTAACATATGTATCATTTTTACCCTTTTTGGAGACTTTTAGATATTCTTTTTTAGATTTTTAAAAATCAGTGACATTTTTAATTATTTAAAATTACTAAAATGCCACTGATTTTTAAAAATCTAAAAATCTCCAAAATTAGTAAAAATTGATATATATGTTAAATATACTTATATTAAACGTTTTGTAAAAAAAAATTTCGAAAAAAAAAATGGTCGTATGCACCCGAGTGCATACAACTGCAGCCCAGTTTAGCCTATATAATATCCATGTTGTTGAAGTTTATATGTTACATCTCTCTCAGATTCTATGCTGTTTCTTTGATTTTTCAGATACAGGAGAACTTTTTACTTGTGGAGATGGTTCCTTTGGGCAACTTGGGCATGGTGACAATCAATCACAATCATCTCCTATTAAAGTCTCCTTCTTTGATTCAAAACATGTGGCTCAGGTTGAGTGTGGGATGCGCCATTCACTTACCCTATCAAAAGGTCGAAACTGGGACATATTGTTCTATTATTTAAAGTTACTGTTGGGCAATTCGCTTTTCTATTTTCCCCAGACTACCTAAAAGGTTTATATACTTGTAAAGTGTGTTTGCATTCTCATAAACTTATCGATTTAAAACTTTTCATTTTCCACAACTATACCATTTTCTAATCATTTTTTCATACCTTCCTATACTACTACCCTACGTTTTAATCATTTTTTCACAATTACTCCTAAAACTACACATACAACTACCTTATATATTTTAAATACATTTTAACGTTGTTTTTTTTACTCTTTATCATTATTCGTATCATATCCTATCATGTCATATCACTTCTCTCATTTGAAAAAAATTTACACCAAAAACTTCTCATTCAAAAGTTTTATCACATACCAAACATGCCCCCATTGTTGCAGCTTGGGTGGGTTAGATTAATTCAGGAGTCAACCCAGTTGAAATCACCCATGGTTCAAGGTCACCTTATGCTGAGTATTACTGGGATTTGGCATTTGCATCTATCATGTACAAAAATCCATACCAAATTGCAAACCCGGAACTCAATTCCATCCAACCTAGTCTTGGTTGATGGTTAATTGGGTTTATTGGATCTCATTAAACTATCAACGTGGGCCCAAACAAAATAGCTTAGCACATATTTCAGTCTAACTTGGCTATGCATCTTACTCATAGCTTTATAGTTGCAGTCCTTGTGAATGCCATGCTCAAAGTCGACGATGACAGAATCTAGACCCACAAACATTTCAATTGGTTCATTAACTAATTCAATAAATATATTTGGTACCATCATACTGGTACAGGTACTTCGGGAGTTTCAATACATGGGTTTGGTTTGGGAAGACGTGGCCAGCTAGGGATTCCTGTTGACAGATCAAGTTGTGCGTTTGCTGTTCCCCAAGCTATTGGTGGACTAGAAAGCCTTGAGGTAGCCACTGTCTGCGCAAATGGTGATCACAGTGCTGCTTTATCTGGTATGTCCTTGGTTACGTTTCTTGTCATGTGATATGTGTAATGAAGATTGCTAGTCGTTGATGATTGTGTAGCCCTTTGCAATTTTCCCATGTGGCATTTGTGAATCAATGAGTTTGGCTCTAATTTTTAGATGCCCTTTCCAGTTAAGTTGCCACTATGTAGACAAACCATCACATGTGGGCCCTATTTAACAAAAATGTTTGTTTCTCAGCAGATTGGCCTGATTCTTGGTCAGGGACTCTACATAGTACATACGAGTGCCTGCTGCATCTGTACATTGCACAGATTGGCTGTAACACAGATTTGAAGAAATATACGAGTGCCTGCTGCATCTGTACATTGCACTAGCTGAAGTCTTCAACTTCATTGCTGATTCTTATTGATATTCCTGCTATCCTTGCATCAGCTAATGGGCATTTGTACATTTGGGGCAGAGGCTTAGGTGGTGCTTCAGATGCTTTCCACCCTCAGCTAGTGCAGCTCCCTCTGAAATTTTCTCAAGTTTCTCTAGGATGGAATCATGCTTTATTACTGACAGGTGCATTCTCTTTCAAATTCTTGATGTTTTCATTACTTTCCTTGTAGCTGTGCTACATGGTTAATAGCTTTGTGGATTGTGTTACAGATGAAGGAGAAGTGTTTATGCTTGGTGGAAGTCACCATGGAATGCTCGGTAATCCAGAACAGATACAGAAGAGCCAGAAAAGGCAGCCATCCATTCACTGTACTAAACCTGCTAGCTCCTCACATGGTAAGATACTTTTCCTCTTTCTTGGTGGAAAATGGTCCAATGGAACGGCTTTTTGTTGTTGTCAATCTTGGGGTATGTTCAGTGCACACACATCTGTATCATATATGTAGATTTTCAGTTTTTAATGTTCTGATGGGCCTTGCTGATAATGGAAAGTCCTTGCCATGCCATCTGGCCTTTTAAGTTTTCTGAATTCTGCTGTGCTTTCTTTTTGTCATTACTCTGTTTCTTTGGCCATCTACTCAAAACTTTGTTCGCATGTAATCTTATGCAACTGTAGCCTGGCTACTTACAGGGTATCAGTGCAACTTGTGATAGGACCATGGGATTTAGCCACGAAGGGTCCAAGACATGTCTCTATGAGTATATACAATCCGGATTGTTGCTTACATTGGCCTTTATTATATCCAATCATATGTTTGGGCTGGACATGTAATGCTTGAGATTGTCATGCTCAGCATGTGAGGTGATTTGCCTGCAACTTGGTTTATTAATAAGACTGACTTAATTTATGTGCCCCAGAAATCTCTAGTGCCATGTTGAGTCCTACTAGGGTCCCTGGACTAGACGGGAAAAAAGTGGTGGAAGTTGCAGCTGGAGCTGAGCATTCTGCTTTAGTAACAGGTGAGTTGACATGGCTATTTATTTATATCCATGCGGTTGGAGTAAGACGGATGGTGGTTGCTGTAGAATGTTATTTCTGCGACTCTTCACAATCCGCATAAAAGATGGTCCTTGGCTGCCGTAGAATGTTATTTTCTGTGTCTATGTACACCATCCCACATGGATGAGGTGGTTGCAATGGTCTTGCTGGCCAAGTACTGGCTGGCCGGGCCTGTAGGTCGTAGTCCATATGATATAGATATGATGAGGGACCATTAGTTCCAGTGTGGCTTGTCCCTGTTGAATTTGATCCATTTTGGTGAAAAATGTTGCTTGACACTGTCACTGGTTGGAGTTATGAAAAATAGCCACTATGGGGCAATTTGATATGCCAAGGAAATATGTTAGGGAGTTTGATCCTGATTGCCATGACTCTTGAGTTTGAAATATTCCAAGGAAATATGTTAGGGAGTTTGTTCTGTTGATTGCCATGACTATAGAGTTTGAAATATACCAAGAACATATGTTAGGGAGTTGAAGAGCATTTATTATTATTATTATTATTATTTTTTATGGGCCAGGTGAAGGAGCAGTGATGACATGGGGGTGGGGAGAACACGGACAGCTGGGTCTAGGAGATACAAGAGATCAAACGAGGCCACAGGTCGTAAGCCTAGTTGAGAAGGAGAAGATGGTCATTTTTGGCCCCTTCAAGGTTTACTGCGGTAGCGGATTTACCATTGCTGTTGGCAGATTCAACCCGTCCTCGGAAAGTTGATTTGGTTGTTGTTGCCTTTTTGGCTGTCTCTAATGTCTCCTGTTAGTGCATTAGAAAATTATAGCTAACCCGTAATACACTTAACTCCATTCTCCGAGCTTTTGGTGTCGTTTGTGAGTTCTCGGTTTGAAAACTTTACAGCCATATGGTTCTATGTATGCTTATTGTTTTAAAATAAAGTAAATAAATATACACAATAAAAGAAGTCCATTTCATTTCATGACTTGCATTGGATGAGGATGTGAGGTAAAAAAAAAAAAAAAGTGATGTAATCTTAGAAATGGGAAAAATTATATGAGAACTGAGAACTAAATGAGGCCTGATTCTCTTAGGCCCAGCTGCGGCCGGCTATGTAACATATATATTTTTTTATAAACATGTTTACTTAAGTGTATTTAATTTATAATTCAAGTTTTATTAATTTTTAATAGTATATATTTTTGAAGACAGAGGGTATTGTGGTCATCTGCAATCTTGGAAAAGGGAAAAGTTGTATGAGAACCTAGAGTTAAACGAGGCTCCACTGCCTTAGGCTCCATTACAGTCGGCCATTTAACGTTTGTATTTTCATTTTTTTTTTTATATAAACATATTCATTTACGTGTATTTTTTAATGGTACTGAACATCGTGACATTTTATATTATATATCAAGCTCTGAAGACTACAAGTTTCACTTATATAGAGGGGTACGGGGGATAATACGCTTTCATCTATTTATCCAAAAAAGACTTACTGCTCCTGCATCATTAAAGGAGACCGTACGCACACTTCCACCTAAAGTTGGGTTCGAAATCCCAGCGGATGGATTTGAACACGCACTGCCCTAGTTGATGTCCCTATTCTAGCGGCTTTGACCAATGAAGCATTTGCTTGGTTGGTCATTTATGTGTATTTAATTTATAATTCAAAATTTATTAATTTTTAATATATTTATATTTTTTATTTTTAAAGACATGTATTATGGTGACCACAATATCTGATTTTCTTAGGCCCAATTGTGGTTGGTCATTTAACATGTATATATTTTTATTTTTTATGAATATGTTCGTTTGTACGTATTTAATCTATAATTCAAGCTTGACTAATTTTTAATATACTTATGTATTTTTTATTTTTTAAAATGTGGGTATTGTAGTCATTTATAGTCTTGAAAACGAAAAAAGTTGTATGGAAACCGAGAGTTAAACAAGGCCTAATTCTCTTAGGACCAACTATGGCTAGCCATTTGACATATATATATATATATATATTTATAGACATGTTCATTTAAGTATATTAAACTTATAATTCAAGTTGTACTAATTTTTAATATATTTATGTATATTTTACTTTTAAAGGTATGGGTTCATTGGTTAAAAATGACCACAATATCTTTGTCTTTAAAAATAAAATATAAATATAAATATAAATATATCAAAAATTCGATGAGACTTAATTATTAAATACACCTAATGAATATGTTTGTAAGCAAATTAACTAAGAGGATCACTTCTTTGTTAGATATGATTTTTTTTTTAGAATTAGAAAAGTGTTTCTAGAAAACGGTGAATTATGTCTTGTCCTTGTCTCAACCAAGAATTTTTATACCTTCAAACGAGATTTTATTTAGCCAACTTTCCTACTTTGGGAATACTTTCACAAAGGGCTTTGAAGCTAGCTCTTATTTTTATGTTATTGTCCCCTTTATTTCTGACTTCCTACCTTTTATGTTATTGTTCTAAGTCTAACCAATAACTATTTTATTCTTTTACTAATCACGTATTCTTCCTCTCTTTTTTCTTTTTAGAAAAGTATTACCTGCATGATATGAAAAATAGCAATCTCAGAAATATTTTTGCCACACACATTCAATAAAGATTAACTTTTGTAACAGTAGTTAAAGTACAAAGAATAATCACAATTACTAACACACATAGGTGGGAAATCCACTTTGACATCTCTCTTCTAAATACTTTTTAAAAAATAATTTAATATGTTGATTATTTATTTTTTGTATTTATTAGTATTACATACACTGTAATATCCGACATTACAAATCAGCCTCATTCATAGCCCTCACCCACAGATTCCCCCCCCCCCCCCCCCCCCCCCCCCGCACTCGGGGTAACGACTGTTAAAACCACTGTTACTGGGAGAAATACAAAAATTCTCACACAATCTGAGAGGGACTGCATACCAAAATCTGACTGCTACAAAGTACAAATTGGGATGTCGCCCAGTTGATTGTTGATTATGGGTCTGTTTGGGAATGAATAAAATTTTTGGTGAAAAGTTTTGAAGAATAAAAGTTGTCAAATGATGTGATGTGATATGGGTAATGATGAGGAGTAAAGAAGATAAAGTTAAAATAGATAGGTTAGTTGTATAGATAATTGTGTAGAAATGATTGAAAAGTAGGGTGGTTTGTGTTGGAAGATGTAAAAAAATAATTAAAAAATAAAAAAATTGTAGAGAATGAAAAGTTTTAGGTTAAAAGTTTTTGTCATCGCCTAACACCACCTATTTATCTTATTTTATAATTTCACCGATACATTCCCAATATCTTTTAACATAATTATTCTATATATCCTTGCCGTATCATATCACTCATACGTAAAGATCACTTTTCAGTCAATCAATGCTCATCCGTCCTTCCGCAGGGAGGGAGGGATGTTGACAGTATTCCGAGGGATGGGGTCCCCCTTGGAAATAAATGCATGCGGCGAGTGCCGGTGCCCCCACCTCCGCCCCATCCACTCCTCCACCACTCGAGTCTCGCCGCCTGCGCTAGTCTGTATGCATAACGCGATAAGTCCGGATTGCAGGATGGATCGTTATCGCATGCTCTCGCGTGTATATACTTATTTTTTATTTATTTTTTTATAATATTATTAATCTATATGTATTTAATATATATATAAATTTTTTTCATTTTTGAAGTATTTTAAATATTTATTTTTAATTTTTAAAAATTTTAAATTACATAGAACTATAGAAGTGAGTATATTATGCGTCTTTTTGCTAAATACTTATAATGAAGTTTTAATGGTTATATCAATAGAATATAATATACTCATTACATATTAAGATTTAAAAGTGTTAATAATATGAAATTTTCTCGTTAGCTTAAGAAAAAGAAAAATAGATAACATGAAATTTTCTATTTCTTTCAACCTTTATTAAATTTTAAATTACATAGAAGTGAACCAATGTGACCCCATTAAAATCTAAGATTTTGATATTTAATAAAAAATCTAATCCATTCATTGTATTTAACGTTATTTGTTTATCCAGATGATCCAGATTCATTCCAAATCAAGTATCTTTATGGGCCACATTTTTTAGAATATATATATTTATGTGTAAATTATGAAAAATGCTAAAATATCAATTTTAGAGTAGTATTTTCGACATATAAACCGTCCAAATAATCACTTCTATGTGAATAAGTCATTCTTTAAAGTGTTATTACATTCTAATACATGTGTAAATATATCTAAATATTTTTTATAATTTACACATGAATATATATTTTTGAACAAATGTGGCCCATAAATACAATTGATTAGGATGAAACTTAGTTTTCTAAATAAATAAATGATGTTAAATACAGTGAATGAATTGGATTTTTCATTGAGGATCAAAATTTAAAATTTTAAAGAGTTATATGGGTTTGCTTATATGGAACCCGATTTAATAGAAGCGGGGCCATGTGTGTATATATATATAGAGAGATCACATCATGTGCAGACAGATTGCACCGTACTGTAAAATGGGCCTTATAATATTAGATTGTAATAAAACTTTATACAATCATTTATTCATATAAAAATCATAATTTAGATGGTTTAGATGTTGAAAATACTACTTTAAACTTGATATTTATGTTAAATTATTTTATTACGTTGATTTCGCACTATTTTAAGACGGGGATCATATACATATTTGATTTGAATGAAAATTGATTCGCTAATAAAGTGAACAATTCTAATACAATGGATGTGGTGGATTTTCCATTCATGATCAAGTGGGGCCCACAGTGCATGCACAGGAATACACACACATCAGTATATATAATATTTTCAGTTTAGCCATTCAACATGTGTATTTTCATTTTTTTATAAACATATTCATTTATGTGTATTTTTTAATGGTATTGAACATCGTAACATTTTATATTATATATTAAGCTCATTCACTATGAAGATTACAAGTTTCACTTATATAAAGGAAGACAGTACGCTTTCATCTATTTATCAAAGGAGACTTACTGCTCCTGCATTATTAAAGGAGACCGTACGCACGCTTCCACCTAAAGTTGGGTTAAATCCCAGCGGATGGATTTGAGCACGCACTGCCCTAGTTGACGTCCCTATTCTAGCGGCTTTGACCAATGAATTAAATACATCAAGAATAACAATTTTATGAAAAAATTAAACAAATATTTTTAGGCTGGATGCACAGTTGCTCGGGTGCATCCAGTTTAATAGTATCATAATACAAAAATGTGATTCATATTGTTACATATATATTCATTATTATTTATTTTATGAAAATAATAAATTTTAATTGAAAGAATGTGCGCGTATAGTTATTGTAAAAGTGTATCTTACAGAAAAATCATAAGCTTATTTTATAAATGTTTTAAGATTATTTGAAATTTAGATGATTATTTTTTCTATGTAAAACTAATAGTCAAAAGAAATAAATATTCACCTACTCTTTTATAAAGTTTAAAATTTATTAAAAATCTCTTTATGGATTGATTAACAATTTATTTACTTTAATGACGTGTAAGAAACATCTTCCATTAGTAAAAAAAATTGAAATTTAAAAAATACTTTCTTGGTACTTTTTAGTACTTTTATATGTTTAAAAATACTTTTATATTTTAGGCCAAAAGCTAACATATTGTTAAAAGTGATTTTTTAAATTATAAAGCCAAACATATATAATTTTTGTAATTGCACTTTTTATAAAAAACTCATTTGTAATTGAACGGTTGAAAAAAATTCGAATTTAAAATCTTAGACAAACGAAGCTTATGTTTGGAGCCCGTTGGTTGATGGTCAAATGGGCTTTGTCGTTTTTTTTTTGACGAAAAGGAAATACCCTATCCCCTCACCCCTGCACTATGGGGGGAGGGAGAGATAGGGAGTTCCAAGCAATTCATTACCAAAAAATTGTCCGTATAAATTTTTTCCAGAACGAATGGAGGGGGATTACCCCACCAAACCTGGCTATCCAAAAAAGCTAAAGAAACAAAATCTGCTAAAGAATGAGCAACAACATTTCCTTGTCTTAACACATGATGGGCAGAAAAGTGTTGGGAGTTAGATAGAAGGGATTTGATCTCCCCAATGAGAACCCCAACCGGTGATAGAATATGATTCTCATTCAAAAGGTAGTTGACGAGGAGAAGAGAATCAGTTTCAATATGCACATTCCTCAACCCCAAGTGGAGAGCCCATTTGAGTCCCAATAGAAACCCAGTCGCCTCCATACACAATGGTCCCATATTGCCACTTCGTCTCCAGCCTTTCGCCGCAATGAAACACCCATTAGAATCTTGAATAACAGCGGCAAAACCCAAGGCATGGTTATCTTCATGTTTCCTCGCATCGACATTCATCTTTAGAAAACCAATTGGTGGTTTGGACCATCTAACCGTCAAAGGCCGATCAATCGCCCCATCCTGAATAAGAAACTTTGCCCTCCTGTGCTGCTCGAAATAGTCCTCACACCATTCTATAATATTGGTGAAAATCGGTTGAACCTTCTCTTCCCTGGGCTTGTTGCGCAAATACCGCACCCTCCAACAGTAGAGAATGAAAAAAGCTAGGTTCTCCGGCCTGTTCATTGAAACAAGGATTCTAAAAATATCTTGTATCGTTTCCCATGGGTTGGAAATTCTAACAGCTTTCAAAAATATATCTCTAGTGTACTGGCACCCCGAGAAAATGTGAGTAGCATCCTCTGTTTCTGTTCCCCAAAAGAAACAACACTGATCCGCTTCGATACCCCTCATCAGTAAATTTTCCCTTGTTGGGAGAGCATCTCTGAATAGTCTCCATCCAAATATCGTGACTTTACTCGGCAGCTTTGTCTTTCATATTGCCTTATAAATGCCCGCATTTGACGGATTGTCCACAGCCACACTCAAAATCCTATAGCCGGATTTCACAGAATAGATGTCATTTGGTTCATGTGTCCAGAAGAGCCGGTCCTCATCGTTAGTGTGGGGTAGAGGAACTTGACAGATTTGTCGCCATCCCGCCTCCCCCATAGCCGCCACAATCCTGTCCATATTCCATGAATGCTCAGTAGAATTTATGAAATGATTGACCAACACATCATCCGGCATCGACAATGGTAGGGGCCTCGCTTTGGTCACCCGGTCCTCAAGCCATGTTTCTGTGAAAAAATGCACCCGCTTCCCATTGCCAATACGCCATTTGCATCAATTCCGGATCATCTCCCTTGCCTTCAGGATACTCTTCCAAGTGAAAGAATCAGAGGGTTTTGCTTTGCAGTTCCAAATATTATCATGCGGAAAGTATTTAGCTTTGAGGACTTGATGACAGAGCGAATTTGTTCGCGAAATGAAACGCCAAACCTGCTTACCAAGGAGAGCATAGTTGAAAGCATGTATCTCCTTGAACCCCATTCCCCCCGATAACTTTGATGTGCACATATCCCTCAAGGCAATCCAACTCATTTTTCGTCTATTTTCCTGTTCCCTCACCAGAATCTGCTAAGCATACCATTGATTTCCTTGCAGAAAGATTTTGGAAGCAAAAAGATATTCATCGTGTAGGTCGGGATAGCTTGTGCTACTGCTTTGATTAAGACCTCTTTTCCCCCCAAGAAAGGAGCCTACCCTTCCATCCTTGAATTTTGTTCCACATATGCTGTTTTAAACCAATTAACATGCCTCTTTTTGACCTGCCAAGCCATGCAGGAAGGCCCAGATAGTGGTCCAAATCATGACCCTTATATCCAATCAGATGGGTGAGATCACATCTCAGACTGCTCCTGACATTTGAACTAAAAAACACAGCTGTCTTATCAGCATTTACCACCTAACTAGATGCCGCTGAGTATTGTTGGAGAATCGTCATGAGGTTTTGAACATCCCGGCTCTCTACTCGGGTGAATATGAGAGCATCATCCGCAAAGAGAAGGTGGGTGATTGGTGGGCCCTTCAGATTTATTTTGATGCCACGTATGCTTCTGCAGGTAGCCGCATTTGCAATAAGGGCTGAAAGACCTTCAGCACATAAGAGAAAAAGGCAAGGGGATAGTGGGTCTCCTTGCCTTAATCCCCTTTGAGGTTTGAAGTATCTTGTTTTGAAGCCATTCACATCCACCCGGTACCTCACCGTTGAGATACAACGCATAACCCATCTAATCCATACCGAACCGAAGTTCATAGCTTCCGTAATCTGCTGTAAGAACGCTCATTCAACCCTGTCATACGCCTTAGACATATCCAGTTTGATTGTCATCTCCTGCTTCATACCTCCCTTTCTCCTCCTGAGTGAGTGAATAACTTCATATGCTACCAACATATTATGATAGATAAGCCGACCAGGGACAAACGCACTTTGTTGTTCACTAATGACATCCTGGAGGCACCGTTTGAGTCTATTTACCAATACTTCGGCTAAGATCTTGTAGGCGACATTGCAAAGACTAATCGGGCGAAAATTAGTCAAAGATTGGGCTCCCACCGTTTTTGGGATCATGACAATAGTTGTGGAGTTCAGCTGCTCAATCAGCGTACGCTGGTGGGTCAAGTTTGATTGTTCCATAAAGTTATTGCACCATGAGAAAAATCCTGCCCAACCGTTTGCCAGTGCTTTTGGAAAAATCCCGCCGACATCCCATCTGGGCCCGGAGCCTTTGTTGGGCTCATCACCTTCACTGCCATAACCACTTCATCGAATTCCAAGGTTTTAGTCAAAGATTGCCTCTGCAGATCCGTAATTCTTATGGATATGAGATTATTCACTCAATCACAGTGGTTAGGGCCCAATGAAGTATATATAGATGAAAAATGTTCCACAACCATATCCATCAATTTATCTTGATCCCGGACCCAATGACTATTAGAGTCCTTTAAGGCTTCGATGAATTAGACCTTCTGCGATTCAATGCCATTCTGTGAAAAAAACCCGTATTTCTGTCCCCTTCGTGTAACCAGTGAGTCTTAGCTCTCTGTCTCCATAGCTGTTTCTCATCTTCCAGGAGAATGTTGATTTGAGTTTTAGTTCTTTTCATATTTTCATCCCTTTGGTCGGAGGGGTTCTGACCCATAAGGTTTGCAAGATCCTGTTGTTTTTTCTCAATAGCTTTCTTTAGATTCCCCCTCCTCGAGTGGTTCCACCTAGATAGTTCCACACTGCAAGACTTGATCTTTCTTTCCAGGAGAACCGGAGAAAATGGATCCCCATACGGTTGTGAATTCTATGCCTGATTGATAATACGGTGGGTCTCCCTGTCTCTTGCCCAAAACAGCTCATATCTAAACTCCTTTGGCGGTTTCTTCTTACAATACATTGAGTTCAAAACCAGCAATAACGGGCTGTGATCTGAGTAGGCCACAACTAAATGATAAATTTTCGCACAAGGGAAGAGTGATAACCAAGCTGGCGTTGCCACCCCCTATCCAATCTGTCTACCACACGATTAGAACCCCTACTGTTATTACCCCATGTCATTGATGGTCTCACAAAACTGAGATCCAACAGATTGCAACTATCCAAAATATTACAGAAGAAATCCATCTGTGTTTGGGAACGGTTCCTTTGGCTTAAATATTCGTTCGGGCCCGTCACCTCATTAAAATCCCCCATGACCAGCCACGGGGTAGCTGGTTGGTTGCTCAAAGTGCTCAAAAGATTCCAAGTCTGTACTCTGTATTGCGTTTCAGGATGACCATAGAACCTTGTGAACCTCCATCCTTGAATATCAGCATCAATGTGATGGTTTGAGAAGCTTCTGATTGAGGCAGGATAATCATTGTTCCATAGCAGCGCCAACCCGCCCATTCTTTCTGTAGAATCCACCGCCAGACAACAGTCAAACTTAAGTCTATATCTGATTCCCTCCATTTCCTTTGCAGACCGCTTTGTTTCAGACAGAAAAACCACTTTGAGATCTTTTTTCTTGACCATTTCAAGCAGACAGCGAGTTACCTGTGGGTTCCCAAGCCCATGGCAATTCCATGCTAAGAGGGCCATTTTACCCGAGGTGGGGCTGAGGGTCCTCCTCAGCCGCCACCTCCATAACATCAAGGATGTTGTCCACCTTTAGTCGTTTGTGAGTTTGAATCAGCTTCTCATTCCCATCAGCTAGACATCTCTTACTTTTTGTCACCTCAGATTTCTCTTTTGTACCATTCTTGAACTTCCATGCCCCTCGCCTTTCGTTTCCACCTGCCTTTTCCTTTCCTATTGGGTTCCTCTTCTGCCAAATGCGGGACCATATTCGTATCATCTTGTGATGGTTGTTTCCCATCAGACTTACCCCCTGGATCACCCAATAAATGTCCATCCTGTGGCTCACAATCACTGTAGGATGCTGACACCCTAAGAGCCTGTGACAGCCCCCTGTCAACTTTGTCATCCTCATGATCGGCATCTGCACTCAAAGGCAGCTCTATGTGGTGGATATAGAGTGGCAGCAATGTTTCAGGTGAAGCCTGGCTCATGGGTTGTGGCTGCTGAGATGGGTCCTTATCCATTGCATCTTGCTGCTGCTTGTAAAGGACCCGATATTGCAGCTGTGATGATGGGTGGAGCAGATGCCATTCAGGTTTTGAGGATGGGAACATCCCTGCTGCTGTGCTTGATGGTTAGGTTTCTGCATTTGAGGATGGGGTAGCTGAGTAGTTGGTGGCTACTGCTGAGTGGGTGGTGGCCGCAGGTACTTATGGGAAAGGTCATTGCATGTTGTTTGCTGCTGCTAAAGAGGCTGTGTCTGTCCCATGTTGTATGTTGTTTGATGCTGCTAAAGAGGCTGCCCCATGTCAGCTTTGTAGCACTGGAGATTAGCTTCAGCAATCAGCGGCATCTCCGTGCAGTGGAGAGAGGATGACAGCAGAGGTTCGTACGACTCCCTACACATTGGTGGTGGCTGCTGATGATTGTGGGAAAGGTCCTTGCTTATTGCGTCATGTTGCTGTTGGTTAAGGACCCAAGTTTGCTGCTGTAATGGTGGGTTGATAGGGTGCGGTTGCAGGTGTTGAGGATGGGAACTTCCTTGCTGCTGTGATGGATGAATGGATTGCTGCAATTGCGGACGGGGCGTCTGAGCACTGGGTGATGCCTTGCTCATAGAAGGTAGCTTCGGAAGAGTGGGTGGTGGCTGCAGGTACGTGTGGGAAAAGTCCCTGCATATTGGCTGCTGCTGCTGTTGATTTTGGGACGAAAACAGCTGCTGTGAAGATGAGTGAGAAGGTTGTTTTCTCTGGTGTTGAGGGAGGGAAGAACCTTGCTGGCTCTGTCGTTGATTTATAACAGATCAGGTATTCAAAGCGGATCCGCTTTCACACGGCCTTCGTCGCCGAAATTCGATAGATCGCGCGGGCTTCGCGGGAGATTTATCGGTGCTTGGAAGAGCAAACGTGCACACTATTTTCAAATCCAGACCAGGAATCTTAAAACTATTATATATACACCAATGTTATCAGAACCGAACCGGTGATTGAACCGGTAAAGGTACTGGTCTGGTTCGAACCGGTTCGACTGGTTAATCAAACTGGTTCGAACTGGTGACATCAGCATGACATATTTATAATGTCATAAATATTAAAATTTTAAATTTTAAATAAATATATTGATAAAATTATATTTTTATAAATTCTAAATATATATATATGTTAGATTTTAAGGACCACAATATAAATATAAAACAAGGAGGAAAAAATTAATAGCAAATTTTAAAAAGTCTTTGAGCATGAATTTTAGAAAAATTAACTATAATATTTTATTAATTATATTATAATTTTTATTTGCTATGTTAACATGCTGTATTTTCTCCATTGGCTATTACCATTTGAGCTTCATGCAAGGCTGCTTGGAATGCAGTGGTCAAACAGAGGATGCTATTGGTTTTTGCTGTAATTGGCCGACTGGTTGCAGAAGGGAGGAATCACCGGCTCTGTGTACGCGTTGGGTTGTTTCGGAAATAGAAGGCTACCAAAAAATGGGTTCTGGTTGCCTGTAGCTAGGCAGTGCTGCTGGCTTTGAGAAGTAGGGGCGGTGATGGAAATTGGGTTCTCTAGTTTGGGGCAGATTGCTAATTGATCCGGTGGAATTGAATAAGAAAATGAAACTGCTAGATGGGTTGCAAAATTGCGACTTACAAATTGGGGCAAAGTTCAAATTGATGGTAGCAGATGCAAAGTGCTGCAATTTGGAGAGAAGATTGGAAGCTTGGTGGAATTGGTTGAGTTTTGTCTGCAGGGGAAGATAGGTTTTTGGGCGAGCTGATGCAGTTTCCTGTTACTGAAATTCAAAACCATGGCTGAAATTCGTGAAGGCTGGACGACGAGCAGGCGGGCGTGATGACGGGACGACGCGACGAGGTGTGGCCGTGCGCGACAGGCGTGACGGCGGGACGACAAGCTGCGGTCGGGGACGGCGTGCGCGACAGATCACTGAACCACTGAACCAGATCGGGGAAGAAGAAGCGAGAGCTGCGATTAACCGAAAATGGAAAGGAGCTCTGCTCATTGCCGAAAATGGAGACGTTGTTGCTTTGCTCGTCACTGATTTGCTCGTCGTTGAACGCCGATTGAATGTCGCTGATCTGCTCGTCGCCGAACGCCGATTGAACGTCGCTGATCTGCTCATCGCCGGAAATGAAAAGGAGCTTTGCCAGTCGTTGTCGATTTGGGGTAGCACTGCAGCAGAGGGGTCGTCAATTTGGGGGCTCGATCTCGACCTCGATGGCTCGTGGTAGACGACAGGACGGGACGAACAGCACTGTCAGCACATCATTTTTTATCTCGCCGAACCACCGAACTGGTCTAATACGGTTCAACTGCTATGTCCGGTTCGACCACCGGTTCAACGGTTTGCACGGTTTAGTTATATTAGACCGAACCGTAGGTAAATGAACCGTTTATTTGACCGGTTCGCGGTCGGACCGGCCGGTCCGGTCCGGTCCGGTTTTAACAACAGTGATATACACAAGTAACACAACGGTATATATAATATTTCAGTTTAACCGTTCCCTCGTCCGTCGCATCTAAAATACAACGTATTCGGCTGATATTAAAAATATTCGAATCAAACTACAGCGATTGAACTTCCACAAAACTGCCTTTATCGTTATTGTTGTTTTGTTATCGTGGTTGTTGCCGAGAAACACTATGCAATCTCCCCATAAGGATTTCTCAAAATTCTTTAATTAAATTACAGCCTAGAATCTTGTTATCTTTTTGGCATTTACCGCAAATGAGAACAAAAATTTCCGGACTTCATTTTACGCACCTTCCCACATGATTTGTATTTTTTCATGAAATAACACAATTAACTTTAGGACAAATTTCATATATATACGAATTTTATCCTTAATCTCACTTATATTCATGAATTTTCAAAAATTCCCCTTATACCTACGAATTTTTATCCTAATTTTACTTATACTAATGTCGTCAAGAATTCATTATAGCTATAAAATTATAATTATAAATGAACATATTCGTCATTTATCAAAGAGTCAACATCTCTTTTAACGAATTGCTAGCGGCGTAGGTATAAATGAAATTATGAAGAAAATTTATAAATATAAGAGAAATTTTTAAAAATTCATGGGCATAAATAAAATTAAGGATAAAATTTGCAGGTATATAAGAAATTCATCTGTTACTATATTTTATTCTCCTTATTTCTAATCATTGCCTTCATTTTATTATATTAAACTCTTAATTTTTTAATAAATTTTTTAACTCTTGGTAAATACAACCTTATTCTCACAAAATTGACTAAAATGAAATACATATGTCTTAATTAGCCCGTGGTAACATGATTCGAAAGTTTGGTAACGAAGGTTTTTTTTTGTTAATGCGATTGGTTGTTTATTCTAAAAATTTTTGTACCTTAAGTTTTTTAATGTAAAATTTTTCCTTGATCACAGCTCATTATTTTTTTTACATTTTCTTATTCAACTACTTTATTTTTTAATTATTTCTACATAATTATCCATACATTTAGGGTGTGTTCCAAAATGATACGAAATTCTTGGATTCTATATTTGATAAAAATGTAATAATGCGCATTGAAAATTGAAAAAACTGTATTAGGAATAGTAAAACAGGTTCAATCTAAGAATTCCGTATCATTTGAAACACGTTTTAACCTATTTATTTAGAATTTATTATCTTTACTCGTAAATATTAAGCTAATTATATCATATTATTTTTTTTATCTTAAAAACTTTTATATAGAAATTTTTCATCGAAAGTTTCGTGACTTACGAAACACTCAAAATGATTTTTTGCAGATGAGCAGACAATTAACGAGACAAACACTTCGGCCGTGGCTTCATTTTCAACCATTCAATGCTCAACGGCCGATCCGACGACGCGGCGGTTGAAAATTGAATGCAGCGAGTAAATGTCCACTTGGCCATTTGGCTCCCGTCGTCGCTGCTCCGCCCTCCCCGTGTTTTTTTTTTTGCCTTTTTAATTCCTCCTCCGTGGAAGAAGGGAGGGAAACTACCATGGACACCTCAAGCGGATTCCCAAAGCTCGTCCTCAATCCCGACGGGTCGCTCACACGCCCTGAAGTATTCCCCGTTTCTCCGGCAAACCTCAACCCTCCCGCAGCCGCTTCTGCTGCAGACGACCCCACAAAACGCTACGTCCTCTCCAAAGACGTCCCCCTCAATCCCTCCAACCACACCTGGTTTCGGATATTCCGACCCCATCATTTCACTCCTTCCTCCGCTCCCCTCCCCATCATCATCTACTTCCATGGCGGCGGCTTCGTCCTCTTCAGCGCCGCTTCCGCTCCCTTCCACGCCTCCTGTGAGCGCATTGCCATCAGCGTCCCCGCCATCGTCCTCTCCGTCGAGTACAGGCTCGCGCCTGAGCACCGCCTTCCTGCCGCCTACGACGACGCTATCGACGCCGTCCGGTGGGTCCGCGAACAGGCCGCAGCCGCCTCTGACCCGTGGATGGATCAAGCGGACTTCTCCAGCTGCTTTCTCATGGGCAGCAGCGCGGGAGGGAACATCGCGTACCAAGCGGCGCTACAGGCGCTGGAGCTGGAGGAGCGGCCTCCGTTCAAGATATGTGGTGTGATCTTGAACCAGCCGTATTTCGGAGGTACTGAGAGGACGGAATCAGAGCTGAGGCTGGAGAGGGATCGGGTTCTGCCCCTCCGCGCCAACGACTACATGTGGGAGCTGGCGTTGCCGATCGGGGCGGACAGGGATCACGAGTTCTGCGATGCGGTATTGGCAAGCGAAAAAGAAGGTGGTCGGGTGGGAAGGCTGCCGGCGTGCTTGGTGAGAGGGCACAACGGGGACCCGTTGCTGGATCGGCAGGTTGCGATGGGGAGGATGCTGGGAGAGCGAGGGGTGCGCGTGGTGACGAGATTCCACGAGGGGGGATGTCATGGAGTGGAGCTGCTTGACGATGCGAAGGCAGAGGCGTTCTTCGGCGATGTCAGAGATTTCGTCTCCTCACTCAGCGTTGAATCACCACCAAACAAGCTGTGAAAAAACGTGTCTATCACCAATCTTACTTTTTTCGTGTTTTCCTTTTAGACGAGTGATGTACTGATGTCATGTAAGGATTGAGTTGGCCCATACTAAGGTTGTAAGAACCGAACCAGTGTGGAATAAATCGGTTTGAACGGATGACGTGAGCATAAAATATTTATGATGTCATGAATGTTGAATATTTTTAATTATTTATATATTGATAAAAATATATATTTATAATTCTTAAATGTGTATGCTAGACACTAATTATCATAACCAATCATGCATGAAAAAATTACTAGAAAATTTTAAAAAATTCATTAACTAAACACAAATATAACACACTTAATTAGAAGAAATTAACTACATTAGTCGACCTGAAATGTGTTGTAACCTTTGACTTTTGAATTTTTCTTGTTTATTTGGATGTTTTATGAATTGCACTTTTCTAAGCCTATCTAAGTTTTTAACATAATAATAAATAAAATAAATCAATAATAGTTGAACAATTAAATCATTTATAATAATATAAGAACAATGAAAATTTAAAAGTCTATAAGTCCACCATTGTCATCAAATATAAAATTTTAAGTCTACTACAAGCCTACTATTTTCTTTAAATCACAAGTCTACCATTTTAACCAAACAAAAAACTTTAAAAGTCTACACCTTTATACATTTTTCCCATTAAAATTACATGCCCAATCACATATTAAATGTACAGAGTCTCATACATTTTTTCACTAAAATTATATGCCAAATCACATATTAAATGTCCAGAGTCTCCAGATAGCTAGTCTTAATGAAATAAACTAGGTTCATCATCCTTCTTGTATTTTATTAAAATGCACAAAATAAAAAAAGTACAAACAAGGTATCATATAAACCTTGCAGCTGTTTCTCACGAAGCTAGTGTGCCTGAGATGAACGAATTGAAGTCAAACAGCAGCAGGGAGCAGTGGCTGGACCAGAGAAAGAGGACCAACAATCGGACAACGTAAGGTTGCACTGCTGCAATGAGGACAAACAGTATTTGAAGTGCTGAACTGGCAAAGAGGAAAATCAAAAAGGGGCAATGGTTAGACGTAACAGGGGAGGGCGGAGCCAACGAACAAAGGGGGCAATGACTACCTGAATGGACAGAAGACGCCAAGCAAATAGGATAATGAATTCCAAATGCCAACAATTTTGTTCCTCCAATGCTGGCGGATCGACTCCAGCTAACTTTGATCCTTTATTATTTTCAGACGAAAGAGCTCAAGAGAATGAGCCGGAAGCTCCAAGGGAAAAGGCTGTAGACCCGAAATTCATTTCGAAAAACCAGGCTCGAGCAGAATGCAATAGGCATCGAGAGAGGCAGCCGTTGAAATTCCAGGAAGTTCCCACAGCCGTGTTGAAGAGCCGCACACGGAGCTGTTTCAGCTTCGGACAGGAGAAGGAGAAGCTGTACGCCGACTAATTGCTCTCTGCTGCATTGTTGAATTTGCTCTCAGGTGAAGCCACGAAGGAGAAGACATGTCTTGGGCAGAAATTGTGTTTGCTTGCTCGTCCATGGCTACTGCTGAGTATTGAGAGAAAATCCGAAAATGAGGGAGGCGCGAATGAATCGATTTGCGGGGAAATCAGAAAATGAGGGCTGGCGGGTGGCATATTTTTGACCAAACCGAGCCAACCAGGTTCGACCGCGAAAAACGGTTTGACCGTGGTTCTCCCGATTCGAACGGTTCAAATACGTTAGATAGGACCGGCTACAATTGAAGCGGATCCGGGACAGTCCGGTTCACTGGAACAACATATTTTGTCATATGAAAATAGATCAAAATAAATAAATAAGATTTTCATTAAATTGCTGGAACTTCTTGTTTCGTGTTTACCTTAGATTAATCAAAATAATTTGATTACTATATTTTTATTCTAATTTGATTACTATGTTTAATATTACTGGTTCGGGTCTACCTTAATGTACACTACAACAATAGTTATTATATGCGGCCACTGTTTTCAGCCGAATTTTAATTCGGTCGCATTTGACACCAAATGAAGCTACATCATATATTAGATGCAATTAAAGTTTCCTTAGTCTGCATTTGATGTAAAACATGACATAACCGCATTTAACCAAACACTCATGATCTTACACGGCTGAAATATAGGAGGCTGGAAAAAATGTTAAATTTTTTAATAAATATATGGGTCTTAAATTTACCTATGTGAAATTTGCCAATTTTTTAAAGCTCATATGCTCCTGCTCATTTTCTCAAATTCCAAATAATTAAAAAATATTAAATAAATTCGAAATTTTGCCAAATTTAAGGAAAATCTAAATGAGCAATACATTTATAAAAAAATAAAAATATTTTTCAATTGCACATATTATAGTTGCGAATGATGTTGATCCTTGACGAAATACCACCATATAAACCAATCAAGTATTCGCAGCTAACTCGTCAACCCGGCATTAGCCCATCGATATCATATGCAGCCCTATGGTGCGGAGGTCTTGTGTTCAAATCTCCTCTTATGAAGCAGGTTTTAGCTATGTGGGAGTTTCATCTGCCGTAATTATATATGGGTAGGAGCTTAGTCTTAGGTGAAATTTAGTAAGGACCTGTAGTATCCTCTAAAAAATAAGTGGGAGTTTATTAGTCTCCTAGGCAAATGAGCTAAATTATAATATTAGATACTATATTATACAATACTAATAAAAAAAGTATTTGCAGCCAATTCACAATTTAAAAAAGCATTTGTAGCTAATTAATCAGCGAAGACAAGATACAATTTCTATCTAATGCGGTCAAATATGTTGTATGCAACTAAAAAAGTTAGCCACATATTGCAAAATTTGTTGATGTGGCATTTTTGATAGTAATATGTAAAGATATGGAAATTATCTCATTTATTATATGAGCATTAATAGCAATAATTTATAAATTTTTAGAAAGCATAAATGTTTGATAAAAAAAATTGAAAAATTTATATCTAGCATCAAACTTATCTAATTATTTTATTTTACATGAAATTTGGTTCAATTAAATCATGTTATTGCCATGTGGTGTAAGAATCAATTTAATTAATTGGACCTCAATAGATTGCACTATCTTCATCGTGGGGAACCCAATCTATCATGTTGGTCTCACGGCCGACTCAACAATTTTCCACACGGATCCACTTTCACCGGGTTTTATGGGAACTCAAAAGGCATTAATGAATTTTTTTTTTCAAAGAAAACATTCAAATTAATTTTCTCTCTATGGTATAATTTTTTCTATTTATATTTTGGTATAAATTTTTTAAAATTTTCCGAAATATTTGAAAATTGGATATTAAAGCAAAGAAAACATAGATTTCTTCTTATTGGATTAAATAAACAATAGAACTGGCATGCTTCCGCAATTAATTATCAAGGTTTTATTTTTACTAGTAAGATTATTAATTTGAATACTTGGAGCAGACAGACAACTAATTGAAAGACTTTAGGAGCAATTGAGGTACAACTGCTTTTATTGGGCTACTGAAAGCAATTAGTTAAGCCACACATCTAGTTTATGTAAATAAGCCCAACATGTTTTCCCTTTGGCATGAAAATAATAAGCGTGGATTCCAAATTTACCCATAAATTTTACCATTAGTTCCAAATATACCTATAAACTTCTAAAATTACTCTTATACTCTTATATTTTACCTCAAATACTAAATATACCTATAAACTTCTGAAAATTACTCTTATACCCTTATATTTTACCTCGAATACCAATTGTACCCAAGATATTAGGCGTTGTCAATTAACTTTAGAATTTTAATTTTTAAATTAAAAATAATTTCACAATCCCCATAAAGCCCAAAAGCAAATTGCATAAGGAAATGAACTTCTCTCCCATTTCATCTTTTATATCTGCCACTACATGATCCTCGACATGATTGGTTTCAATTCCATTTTCATTTTCACTAGGGGTGGGAATCGGGGCGGGGCGGGTCGGGACGGGTCAGGGTGTGCCCAACCCTGACCCTACCTTTCAAAAATTTAGTTTGACTCTTATTTTTTTCCGGATCGGGACAAGGTGTAAAAATTACGGGTCAAGTAAGAATTTTTTAAGAATTTATAAACCAATCAAGTATAAAGACAAAACTATATTGAATTTAACTACTATATGCTTCAATAATTTTTCATCCAAAAATTGTAGAAAAAATTTTTCATCCAAAAATTTTACAATTATTCAAACACGCCTTTAGTATATAGTCTACTGCTAGAAAAAATTATGGTTTTTCTTTTCTTTTTCAATATCTTGCCGGTACGAGTCTGGGGTCATTTTCAAAAGGATCGGTGTTTATTTTCCAAAAGATCTCATCTGCTCAAAATCGCAAACCTGACATCACGTTCGTGTCAGGATAACCCGTCTTTCAATTAATCTAATTCTATGCCGATCGTCTGGAGGCGTAGATTTGGATGGTGGCTCCGGATGCGACGGCTTCAGCCGGACAGGGAGAGAAAGGGAGATACAGCCGGACGGCGACTCTGGACAAGACAACTTCTACCGGACAGGGAGAAGAAGGCCCAGATTTGCCGGAAAGGGAGAGGAAGGCAGGGACGCCGGAGATGATGCGGAAGACGGTGACGGGAGACGAAAATCAGCTGCAGAGAGGAAGGCAGGGATGCCGGAGATGATGCGCAATCTGCTGGCGACGGCGAGGGAGACGCCAGACGGTGCTGCCGTGCGGGAGAGAGACGGGAAGCAGTAGGCTGTTCCTATTCTGGATGGAAATCTGAAGCGCAAGTTTCTCACGTTTCTCGGGGGCAGTAGGGTCAGCGGGTATAAGCGGGTCGGGATCCGATAGGTCCGCCCCGACCCGCGTTTTGTAAAAATTTTTATACCATCGACCCGCCCCGCCCTGCCGGGTACATTATCCCAACCCGCCCCTGTATAAAATAGGGTCGGGGCGGGACGGGTCACGGGTAGACCCGTCCCGATTCCCACCCCTAATTTTCACCATCTATATTTGCACCATGCGCACACATATCACTTTACCTCATGATTTAAAACTTAAGGATGGCAAATAACAAAAGCAACTAACATGGAAACAACATTTATTTGTATTGTTATTAAAGGATTACCCTGACTCAAAATTAAAGTCATTTTCCCTATTGCAAACTAAGTCATCACAATTTTCACATTCCTTGTCTTCTAATCTAACATTACACATTTTCATCCGTTGTTTCTCATGTACCTTTCTTTGGCAGGCAACATGCTCATCAACTGGTGTACTCTCTTTGATCTCAACTGTCGTCCATCTTGCGTTCGCAGCTCCTACCATTGATTTTTGCTTTCTTGTATGGCATTTGCAACATAGATAAAGAAATAATGTTGTCATAATGCACATAAACAAAATTTGTCCACTGACTACAAATACACAACATGGATAAAGAGACAAAGTTGTCATGATGCAAATAAATAAATTTGTCCATTCAATACATATACAAGCATTAGTTAGTGTAAGAGATACTACAATTATAGCATTTTCTTGCACATAAATGGGTTGACATTCTTCTTGGCCACTATAATTCATGTTTCATATACCACTAGCCCCATTATCAAACACAATACCTTGCTTTTCAACTTTTACAATATAAAAAAAATGTTAACTGTTTGTAATATATATATCAAAGATAATTGTGCCAATTAGAAAAAAACTCATCTAACTTATAGAATGAATATAGATACTGTATTTCTTTTTTAACTCATCGCAATAGATAAATTTCAACTACTTTCATCCAATTAGGCTTTGTATACAAATTAAACATTATTAAAAAGTCTTAATCACTCCTTAATGAACTAATCTCTTCTGAAATATCAACATTCAAATATTTAAAACCCACTCTAATCTGGTTGGTCGGAATTTTGGACAACTCATGTAATTTTTACTCAAAAGCAATTCAAAACACCTTATTAGGACCATCAATCTTATGGTGTACTCATCCACCAAAGTATTTTATTATTTTGTGTAATATCATCTTAAAATTTTCACCATAGTGAAATGCAAGTTTCATATTTTCAGCTACCATTCTTGCAAACAAAAATGGTTTTTCTCTCGAATTTGTATTTCAAAAATTTTCTGTATTGTTGCCTTAGGCTATCACACCCTTTAAACATCTACACAACAACCTCTAAACAAGCTCCCCGAAAACCATAAAGACATATAGAGGCCCCACAATAACATCTACATTCACCCCATAGGTTGCCTCACATGGAAAAGGACAACATATATAGAGTCCCACATATATAAAATGAAAAACCACATTTACATAGAGAGAATGGCATCCCCTTTATAGAAGAAAAAAGAATATTTTAAGCCATGTTTAAAATGAATAAATGTGGGCTACCATCATGTTTCCTCTATATAAATACACTGCAAAAAAAGAGGAAAAATATTTTTAACCACTACCACTTGTGGATGGCACCCAAGCTTTAGTGAAACAACCTAAACGACGGTAACAATGCTACATCCAGGAAGAATAGCATTAGAGAAGAAAATATCAATTAACATTGATAGTTATTAGAGATGAAAAAGACGACAAGTTTGCTAGCAATGAGAGGGCAGCAAGAAGATGGGTGGGAGGAAGATACTCTAGGCCAATAGACGAATGAATGAGCGAGTAGAAATAATTAATTTAGGCAAATGCTTTAGTCATTAGGGATTCGAAATTTTAGGTGGGTATTTCATTCACCATTGCATATATGGTTAGGGCGGACCCAAGTGGATTTATATGGAGTTGAGGGGCCCTTAAATCTATATATCATCCTTTTGAAAATTTGAAAAACAATATAAAGTATAATTAGTTTTCATATAATTGTCCCTTCCTTGAATAAATAATAGCATTTTGGATAAGAAGACGAAAGATAGCCATACACAACGTTTTGAAATCGGGAAGAATCTTAAAACCAATTTGTATTTTGTGATCTTGTAAGCTAGTCGGCTATAATATTTCTAAGCCTATGGCCACATCCACCCATGATCACTTCGAAGATACTAGCAATTATGGAAACTTATCAACTTATAATTTTTTAGTATAAAACTCTTTATACTTCATAATAATTTTATTTCTAAATTATTTCTTTATAATTTTTTATACAACTAACTTACTTTTCATTCATTTTACCATAACTACCAATACAATTATTTTATCTTTGTCTTTATTTTTTTTATTTTTCATCATTATCCCTTATCATTTCACATCACTTCTCTAATTTAAAAAAAATTTACACCAAAAACTCTTATTTCAAATATGTATTGAAAAGTAATAAAATTTTTGAAAGAAAAATTTTTGGGGTAAAAATTTTTAAAATAATATAAAATGATGTGAAATAACAAAAATAATAATAAAGAATAAATAAAATAAAGTTAAAATAGATAAGTTATTTGTATGAATTATTGTGTATAAATAATTTAAAAAGTACAATAGTTGTATAAAAAATATAAAGAAATGATTAAAAGATAGAATAGTTATGGAGAATAAATAATTTTAGTTTGAAATTTTATTAAAGCCAAACACAACCTTATTGCCAAGGCACCCTAATGTTACGGGTGACCAGTAATTAATTAAGAGTAATATCGATGAAATTGATCATCGATAGACAGCCAATTTTTTATTTTTTTTTGTGTGCATTTGGTAAGCAATGACATTTTTGACGAATTTTTTTTAAAATATAAGTAAATATCTGTTTGGAAAGATGAAAAACTGACGGTTTGAGTGTAAAATTTTTCAAATATCAATGTGAAAAGTAGTCAAATTAAAGAAATAAAGTTAAAATAAGTGGATTAAATATATAAGTTGTGTAAAAATATTAAAAATAAAATAATTACGAAAAATAAAAGGTTTCAGCACTGAGCAGCTCAGATCGATGGCCTGTCAGTCATTATTCAGGTACGGATAAAACCAAAGTCTTTTGAACGATTGGAATTTTCTTTCCACACTACAGACAAGCACATATGACACCATACATATACCTTCTTCTTCTTCTTCTTCTTCTTCTTTCTTCTTCTTGGAATATTATTATGCACGCTCAAAGAGTCATGACTACAGAACAGCAGAGACGAAGTCCTTCACTTCCATGATCAATATGTCATTCTTCTCTTTCTCAAAGAACTGGATGCCATGGTATCCCTCCTCGTCCAATTTCCTCACCACCTTCACGCCTTTCTCTTCCACCATCTTCATCACCGCCAACTGCCGGTCCACGAGAGGGTCCTTCCCAGAAGCTCGCAACAAACATGGAGAAAGGCTGCCGCTGCCATGGCCGTCGGATCCGCCTAATTTCTTCTCTAGACTCTCTGGATTGCTGTATTCGTGGTCTCTGTCGGCCCCAATAGGCAGCGCCAGTTCCCACATCAGATCCGATGCAACCAGCGGAAGAGCCGGATGCTTTGCCAGCCTAAGCTCTGACTGCGTCCTTTCCACCCCACCAAAGAAGGGCTGGTCGAGGACCACACCAGCAATCTTGAACGTCGAGCGGTCATCCTCCGGCTCCGCCGCCGCCGCCAACTTCCGCCAGAGGTAGTACGCGATGGTGCCTCCGGCGCTGGAGCCCATGAGAAAGCAGCGAGACAAGTCAGCGATTTCCGGTGCCATCCACGGCTCGCCGCCCGCCTGCTCCCTCATCAAACGGATGGCGTCCATCCCATCGTCGTACGCTGCGGGCAGACGGTTCTCGGGAGCGAGCCGGTACTCGACGTTGATGACAACTGCGGGGACTTGGAGGGCGAGGCGCTCGCAGCATTCGTGGAAGATGGAGGTGGCGGCGCTGGTGACAATGAAGCCGCTGCCATGGAAGTAGACGATGATGGGGAGAGGGGAAGTGGGAGTTGAAAGAAGATAGGGTCGGTAGATCCTGATCCAGGTGCGGTTGGATGGACTGAGAGGGATGTCTTTGGAGAGAACGTAGGGAGATGGTTCCGGCGAAGGAGGAGGAGGTTGGTTATTTGGAGGAACATCAGGGAAGGGTAAATGACGAGTGAGGGAGCCGTCGGGGTTTTGAGTGATGCTGAGAAGGGCGTACGGATCGTCGAGCTTGGAAGCGTCGGACGCGCTCGTCCTCGACGACCCTTTCTCCTCTTTATCCTCGGTCTCCATGTCTCTCCCCCTCTCCCTCTCCCCTGGTGTTCTGTGGCTGCTGGCCTAGGAAGTATGAATACTCTCCCTCATAGACTCATATACCGGAGATGGAGGTCATCCAAGTGAAATGAGAAGATAACGTTGGAAGAAACGACAAAACAGAAGTTAATCATGAGATGAACTGGACAACAAAATTTCGTACATTATAAAAAAATACATTGTTAAAGTAATTTAAATTTTTTTTCTTTTCAAAAAACAAAAAAAAGTAATTTAAACCGAGAGTGGGTCACGGCCTTGGTTGGCACCGTCTGCCTACGGCGGTTGCGTCTCCGTGTAAGAGCTGTGGTTCTCCAGGGATACTTTTAGTTTCCTCTTTAATAATATAAATAATTTATAAGATATTATAAAGTAAAATTTCAAATGGAATAATAAAAACAAGTAATTTAATTTTTTTATTAAATTAAGATTCGAAGAACTCGTACACATATATATATGGGGTCGTAGACGATGGAAATTTTTCATCAAATAAAATTTCATAAGGTTATCTACAAAGAACCTTAATGCATCTTCTTTAGCAGCTCAGATCGATGGCCTGTCAGTCATTCTTCAGGTACGGATAAAACCAAAGTCTTTGAACGATTGGAATTTTCTTTCCACACTACAGACAAGCACATATGATTCGATACATATACCTTCTTCTTCTTCTTTCTTTCTTCTTCTTGGAATATTATTATGCACGCTCATGAGTCATGACTACAGAACCGCAGAGACGAAGTCCCTCACTTCCATGATCAATATGTCATTCTTCTCTTTCTCAAAGAACTGGATGCCATGGTATCCCTCCTCGTCCAATTTCCCCACCACCTTCACGCCTTTCTCTTCAACCATCTTCATCACCACCAACTGCCGGTCCACGAGAGGGTCCTTCCCAGAAGCTCGCAACAAACATGGAGAAAGGCTGCAGCTGCCATGGCCGTCGGATCCGCCTAATTTCTTCTCTAGACTCTCTGGATTGCTGTATTCGTGGTCTCTGTCGGCCCCAACA
Source organism: Annona cherimola (assembly GCA_030490835.1). NCBI lineage: Eukaryota > Viridiplantae > Streptophyta > Magnoliopsida > Magnoliales > Annonaceae > Annona > Annona cherimola. Next base: position 4,886,237 of record CM059974.1, read on the forward strand.
GGCAGCGCCAGTTCCCACATCAGATCCGATGAGACGAGCGGAAGAACCGGATCCTTTGCCAGCCTAAGCTCCGACTGCGTCCTTTCCACCCCACCAAAGAAGGGCTGGTCGAGGATCACACCAGCAATCTTGAACGTCGAGCGGTCGACCTCCGGCTCCGCCGCCGCCAACTTCCGCCAGAGGTAGTACGCGATGGTGCCTCCGGCGCTGGAGCCCATGAGGAAGCAGCGAGACGAGTCAGCAATTTCCGGAGCCATCCACGGCTCGCCGCCCGCCTGCTCCTTCACCCAACGGACGGCGTCCATCCCATCGTCGTACGCTGCGGGCAGACGGTGCTCGGGAGCCAGCCGGTACTCGACGTTGATGACGACTGCGGGGACTTGGAGGGCGAGGCGCTCGCAGCATTCGTGGAAGATGGAGGTGGCGGCGCTGTAGACAATGAAGCCGCTGCCATGGAAGTAGACGATGATGGGGAGCGGGGAAGTGGGATCTGAAAGAAGATAGGGGCGGTAGATCCTGATCCAGGTGCGTTTGGAGGGATTGAGAGGGATGTCTTTGGAGAGAACGTAGGGAGCTGGTTCCGGCGAAGGAGGAGGAGGACTGGTGTTTGGAGGAACGTCAGGGAAGGGTAAATGACGAGTGAGGGAGCCGTCGGAGTTTTGAGTGATGCCGTTTAAGCCGAACGGATCGTCAAGCTTGGAAGCGTCGGACGCACTCGACCTCGACGACCTTTTCTCCTCCTTATCCTCGGTCTCCATGTCTCTCTCTCCCTTGTTGTTTTGTGGCTGAGCGGCCAAGGAAGTATAGAAGTAGCAGGAAATATGAATAGCTTCCCTCACAGGCTCATATACCGGTGACGCAAGTGAAATGAGAAGATAATGTTGGAAGAAACGACAAAACAGAAGTCAATCATGAGATGAACTTGACGACAAAATTTCGTACAGAAGCGTCGGACGCGCTCGACCTCGACGACCTTTTCTCCTCCTTATCCTCGGTCTCCGTGTCTCTCTCTCCCTTGTTGTTTTGTGGCTGAGCGGCCTAGGAAGTATAGAAGTAGCAGGAAATATGAATAGCTTCCCCTCACAGGCTCATATACAGGTGACGCAAGTGAAATGAGAAGATAATGTTGGAAGAAACGACAATACAGAAGTCAATCATGAGATGAACTTGACGACAAAATTTCGTACAGAAGCGTCGGACGCGCTCGACCTCGACGACCTTTTCTCCTCTCCTTATCCGCGGTCTTCATGGCTCTCTCTCTCTTGTTGTTTTGTGGCTGGTGGCCTAGGAAGTATGAATAGCGTCCCTCAAGGCTTGTATACCGGTGATGCAAGTGAAACGAGGGACGCTTGTATACCGGTGATGCAAGTGAAACGAGGGACGCTTGTATACCGGTGATGCAAGTGAAACGAGAAGATAATGTTCGAAGAAACGACAAAACAGATGTCAATCATGAGATGAGATGAACCTGGACGACAAAATTTCGTACATTAAAAATATATATATGACTGTGGGTTTGATAACGAATAAAATTTGTGATGAAAAGTTCTGAAGAGTAAAAATTGTCAAATGATGTAATATGAAAAGGGTAATGATAAGTAATAAAGAGGATAAAGTTAAAATAGATAGGTTAGTTGTGTGGATAGTTGTGTAGAAATGATTGAAAAGTAGGTTAGTTGTATAGGAAAATGTGAAAAAATGATTAAAAAATATGATAGTGATGGAGAGTGAAAAGTTTTAAATTGATATGTTTTATTAATTACTAAACACACCCTATATTGTTAAAGTAATTTAAATCTTTTTTCCTTTGCAAAAAAACAAAAGTGTGATTGGCAATAAGCAGAAAGGTCCAGTTAAAATTTCTCACCCTTTACAAATATTATATTTTTTAATTATTTTTCATATTTTTCTATACAACTATCCTATTTTTCAATCATTTCTACACAATTACCTATACAACTAACCTATTTATTTTAACTTTATCTTCTTTACTCTTCATCATTATCCTTATCATATCATATCATTTGGTTGGGGGTAAAACTTTTGATGAAAAGTTTTTGAGGTAGAAGTTATCACATTGATAGAAAATGATGTGATATAATAGGAGTAATGATGAGAAGTAAAGAGAATAAAATTAAAATAGATAGGTTAGTTGTATAGATAGTTGTGTAGAAATGATTGAAAAGTATGGTAGTTTGTATAGGAAAATGTGAAAAAATAATTAAAAAATAGAGTAGTTATGGAGAGTGAAAAGTTTTAGATTGAAAAGTTTTGGTTGACATGTTTGTATCCCAAACAAACACACCCTAAAAGTTTTATCCATTCACAAATACACTCTAAAAAAATTAATTAATTAATTTTTTGCCAACCCAAAGTGGGTCACGGCCCTGGTTGGCAGCATCCACCTAAGGCGTTTGTGTCTCCGTGTAAGAGCTATGGTTCTCCACATGAGGCCTTTTAGTTTCCTCTTTAATAATAAAAAATTTACAAGGATTAAAATAAGATATTGTAAAGTAAAATTTCAAATGGAATAATAAAAACAAGTAATTTAATTTTTTTTATTAAATTATGATTCAGAGAAACTGGTACATATATATATGAGTCCTAGACGATGGAAATTTCTCAATAAATAAAATTTCATAAAGTTATCTACTGAAGAACACATACAATTAACGAATGGCTTTTTTTCGTTTTCCTCTAAAGATTAAAAAATGTACTAAATTAAGTTTAAAATTTATTTATGGTATAAACTTTCATTTGCTTAATTAACTTTTTAGTTGCACATATAATACATATTTTGCTGTGGATATATTTTTGCTATAATTAATTATTAGCGGCATATATTCGACCTTTTTGAGTGGCGGTATTTGATTAAATTAGTTTTTTTTTACATAAATGCGCTCAAAAACAATATTTAATGTAGCTATTAAAATATGATGGCAAATATTGATAAAAATGTGCCCAACCTTGACCCTACCTTTCAAAAATATTGTTCGACCCTTATTTTTATCCGGATCAGGACAAGATTAGTTTAACCCTTACTTTTTTTTAATAAGTCTTAGTACAAAATTCAGGTCGGTAACAAGTCGGTATCGGGACGACAGGACAGGTAAAAACTATGGGTTAAGTAAGAAGTTTTTAAGAATTTATGAACCTATCAAGTATAAAGACAAATCTATATTAAATTTAACTACTATATGTTTCAATCTATTACTAATCAGTAAAAGAAAAACATAAATACTTAAATAAAACATGAATATTTATTTGCCTATATAAGTTTCGAAGAATATTTATTTTTTTGCAATGGAGACGAAATAAAATAAGTTAGGATCTAGCTTGGAGTCGAACCATGTGCTTGAAAGCAAGGCTACTCATGATGTATGCCTGATTCTCCATCTCTTGTTATTTTTATAAGGGCCATTGAGGTTCAAATTGACTTTATCTCAATTCCATATAAAAAAAATAAAATCAAACAAAAATTTTAAAAAGTAAAGCTAGGGCTAAATAAACCTTGATTTGACATGACCCACATTGATTCCCACCCCTACTATAATGGTATCCAAAATTAAAAATCTCAAGAAGATGCCAACCCGCAATTTTAAAATAATTTCACAAGCCATAGTAACATTGGCTCACTTCAATGCAATTAACGTCTACTTTTTCACAAGAGTAGATAACCAAATAGCTAACATAAATGTTTATACCGCGTTAGGATAGTGAGATCCAGGGTTCAAAGTTGGTAGATGAAGTGACCACCATTTATGCCTTGTTTAAATTTTCTTTTAGAAACATATTATATATTAATACATTTTTAAAAAATGTATTAGAAATTTTCAACCTGAATTTCATCCCAAACACGATTCACATAAATAAAATTTAAATTTAAATTTTACAAATAAAATCAAGATTAAAATTCAAAATTTACCAATATAATGAGGATTGGGGTTGAAGCAAAATAAGCTTCATGAACCTAACTTCCGCCTGTAATCTCAATGAGCACAGGGGCCTTTTGTTAATGACATTGACAGTACGACACGGCACCATACCGGAAAAAGACCGTTTTATTAAAGACGGAGGCAACACAGCACCCTCATCGCCAATCCAAATTTCCAAATCATGCATCCAAAAGTGTTCGAAACTTGAAATGTAATTATAAAATCAAATTCTATGGACCGGACTCTGGAGGTACCTAATTTTCAGAATAAATCCTTCAAATTGTATGGGCTGATTTTGCACCACTAAAGGCTTCTTCTTCCTTTTCTTCTTTTTTTTTCCGATTGGTCACCAGAGGCATTTTTAAAAGCACTAATCAATGGGAACAGAAACAAATTTATTTAATTATTTATGAAGCAGGTCGCGGCTACATTAATATTTAGGAAGTATAGAAGTAGTAGGAACTATGAATAGCCTCCCTCATAGGGACAAAACAGAAGTCAATCATGAGATGAACTGGACGGCAAAATTTCGTACATTAAAAAAAAATATATTGTTAAAGTAATTTAAATCTCTTTCCTTTGCAAAAAACAAAAAAAAAAAAGTAATTTAATTTTTTGCCAACCAAGAGTGGGTCACGGCCTTGGCTGGCAGCGTCTACCTACGGCGTTTGTGTCTCGGTGTAAGAGTCCACATGAGGCGTTTTAGTTTCCTCTTTAATAATATAAAAAATTTATAAGGATTAAAATAAGGTATCGTAAAGTAAAATCTCAAATGGAATAATAAAAACAAGTAATTTAATTTTTTATTAAATTATGATTCGGAGAAACTGGTACATATATATATGAGGTCCTAGACGATGGAAATTTCTCAATAAATAAAATTTCAAAAAGTTATCTACTGAAGAACACCCATACAATTAAAGAGTGGCCTTTTTTCGTTTTCCTCTTAAAGATTAAAAATTGTATTAAATTAAGTTTAAAATTTATTTATAGTATAACCTTTCATATGCGTATTGACATTTTAGACTCTGTCAAGTTTCAATCTTTGTATTTTACCCCCTGTCCCCTCACGGCCTCAAAAGAGTTGTGTCGGGCCACTTGTAATGACGGAAATACCCATCAAAGTAAAGAAAACCACTGACCAAAACACCCAACCTGAATCAAAACTCATAAGGCCAAAATTCCCAGATCGAAACCCTACCTCACTTATAAACTCAACATTCCCAAATCGAACAACATCCGATGGCCAAATCTTTGGCTCAGAAATAGCACGACATCCATTGTCCATCTTGCGTCTGACGCCAAGTCTTCAAATCGAGAATCAAACAGTGGAAACCCATCCTCTCCTTTAGTGCGCGAAAGAGAGATTCTGATAGCTGAAACCCATTCAACAGCTTCCGCTATTTTGAGCTGAGAAGGATGGGGATTGCAAAGATGTGAGTTCATATGAAAATAAAATTTTTATAGGCAACCTTATCCTTTTGTGTATGTGATTGAATGGACGGCGAACTCTATGACGTTTCCCATATGCGACAGGTGCTTGTGGGGTATGCTCATTTGCTGGTCTTGTTTGTCGGGATGCAACATCGCGAGGGTGGTGGTTCCATATATAATAAAAAAAATTGCTTTAAAATGCAAGTGGTATGGGGTATTATTTGTCGTGATATAGGGGGCGGTGGCCCCACGTGGTCCCATGTAATTTAAAATGTCAAGCTTTGCTGCATATGTTGCTATAAAATGATGTTGGACTTGTTATTAAATGCGAGTAGATATCTAGAAACAGAATTACAAGTGATGTTAGAATCGGTAGTGGTTTCCATAGTTGAGCAGCGATATATGTTCCATCATTATGGGATAACAATTGTGCCATATTCATAGAATGTGTGTACATCCATTTGAACAAAATTCAGTAGTTGCTCTTAATTATGCATAACCAAGTAAATAACATGAAGTGCACAATATTTTGAGAGGATATTTTTTAAATAAAGCACCCAGAAAAATGCGTAAGGTGTAGATAGTTTGAGTTTTAAAATCAATATCTATTTTGATATCTAATTATTTTGCCTTGTACATTCTCAATCTACTAGAATGGTTTAAAATTGGTGAGCAGTTGCTGGAAACTTATGCATTCAACTATATATCTTCTTTATTTGTTGTTGGATATAATTATTTTGCTTTATACATTCTCGATCTACTTGAATGGTTTAAAATTGGTGAGCAGTTGTTGGAAACTTATGCATTCAACTATCTATCTTCTTTATTTGCTGTCGGTTTATGGTTATTTAATGGTTGTACATGGCTAATGACTACCTTAAAAAGGTTGAGATTTTCAAATATAATTGCAGATGTTATATTCTTTACAATTCTTTTAGAATTGTAGCTACTGTAAAACAATGTATTAAATAAATAGATAAATTGGTATAAATATACCTATTATGGGAAAAAAATTATTTTAATTTTAGACATGGCTCATTTATATGTGAGATAGAGATGGTTTTAGGAAGAATTATATAAATGTTTGACATCCAAAAACAATTATATTAATTTGTATGATTTCCTGCCTTTCCTACTGTTGCTATAAACTTATGCATTCAACTATTTTGATGTCTATTTATTTTGCTTTGTACATTCATGATATGCTTGAATGGTTTAAAAACGTTGAGTAGTTGCTGGAAGCTTATGCATTCAACTATCTATCTTATTTATTTGCTGCTAGTCTATGGTTGTTGAATGGTTATGCATGGGCAATGAGTTGCAAACCTAGTCAAAACAGTAAGAATATATGCCCTAGTGCTTGCTGTCATGTCAAATTCATTTCATTGCCTCCAATTGTATTGAAAATTCAAATTCATTTTGGCAAGATCTTGTTTGTATTTAATGAATTGCTCACATGTTTAATATGAATTTGTGATGGATGTTGCTTAATTGTTACTGCGATTGGTGATTCTTATATGCAGGAAGACAATTAAGGTTGATGTGATGTTATGGTGGCACTATGAGGGTAGATTTGTGTATAATGTAGAGGAAAGATATGAAGTATACTTTAGTGGAGATTTTGGTATTTGTAGAGTTGAAGTGGAGACCTATAATCAATGTAGGATGCAAGAACAGATGACAATAGACACAGAAATTCTTGGTGATCAATTGGACTTTTGGTACGGAAGAAAGAAGAAAGTTTTGATATCAAATGATGATGTACTACGCAAGTGCCTCCAAGAAGCCATACACGATGATTGCATGGATGTGTGAGTTATACCGAAAGCAGAAGTGCAATGGGTCTCAGAACAAATGTATGAAAGGAGTTCGAAAAAGTCCAGAAGCTGCTTGAATGTATTTGTCAAAGAAGAGGTAATTGAGGTCGGGCAAACTTTTAATGTGGCAAATGATCTTGAGAAGAATGTCAACGGAAGTGCAACAAACACAAATGTGAAAAATGAAGAATTTATCGCAGAAGAAAATGTCAGCAACAGACATGGTGAGTGGCTTAAGTGGTTTGGAACAATTATGCAAAGTCAGTGTGATGAAACCGTAGAAGGCATACCAACGAAAAATGTGGACAACACAATGCATGATGAGAACAAAGGTTCAGGCTATGACAGTGCAGATAGTGATGGCTCATTCATTAAAGTGCACGAAAACTATGATGGGAACGTGACTTTGCATCAATATGATCCATATTTCGAGCAAAAGGACCCATATCTACGTGTCGGCCTTGAGTTTGAAAACAGAAGACAGTTGGAACTAGTGATCCGAAAACATGCTATTGTGAATGGGTTTGATATTAAGTTTGTGAAGAATGAGTGCTACCACCTAACTGCCACATGCAAGATTGATGGTTGCCCATGGAGAATACATGCATCAAGAAAGCTTGATGGGGTCACCTTTGTTATTAAGACATACAACAATGTGGAGCACACTTACACTGTTGCTGAAGGTATTGGAACAAAATAGCAAACAAGTCTTGGGTCTCCACATCTCTTAAGAAAGAAATTCATGTTAATAGTAATTTAACAGTCAAACAATTGAATAATGGGTTGCATGCAAATTTTGGGTTAAATATAAAGTACCGGAAGGTATGGAGAAGCAAAAAATAAGCTATGGGAAAGATAAATGACACCGAGGATTATTCTTTTGCATCCCTTTCAACATTTTTCAATACAATTGCAATGACCAATCCAGGCACGATCACACATGTCAAGACTGATCTTGACCACCATTTTCGAAGAGCTTTTTTGTGTATTGATGCCTGCAAAAAGGCATTTATTGAATGTTGTAGGCCATACATTGGATTGGATGGTGCTTTTCTCAAAGGTGGATTCAAAGAAAGCCTACTGGCTGCAGTGGCTAAAGATGCAGAAGGGCGTATCATGCCAATTGCAATTGGAATTGTAGAATACAAATGCTACAATAGTTGGATATACTTTCTAACACTTTTGAAGAGAGCGGTGGGGGAAGGAGAATTTACTATCATGTCGGATCGATAAAAAGGTCTAATGAAAGCAGTAGCTTCTGTCTTTCCAAATTCAAGGCATCGCTAGTATATGCGACACTTAGTACGAAATTTGAAGATGAAGATTTTTGGGCAAAACGACATGGTTAGAAAACTCTTTTGGGCAGCGTCAAGATCTTATACCCAGAAAGAATTCAAGCATCAAATGAGAAGGATAAGAGAGATTAGCCCACAAGCATGTGATTGGATCGAGAAGATTGACCCAACATATTGGTCTAGAGCCTATTTTCCTGACAATGCCCCGTGTTCGGCAATTGATAATAATTTTGTCGGGGCATTCAATGCTTGGATCAATGCAGCAAAGGAGATGCAAATTAGTCAACTTTTTTATAGTTTTCACACAAAGGTGTTAGAATGGTTTAATATAAGGAGTAGTGAAGGCATCTCATCACATTCAAACTTGTCTGAGAAATCTTCAAAATTGTTAGAGAAGATTGGAGTAAAAGGTAGACGGGAAACTTTCTTACATCGTGAGAATGAAGAGTATGAAGTTACTTATAGTCAAAACACCCATGTGGTTCAGTATGGGCTTAAAAAATGCAGTTGTAGGCAATGACAATTAGAAGGAACGCCCTGTCTTCATGCATATAGAGTTCTTCTTTGGTGACGAGAAGACCCAATTTCTTATTGCAGCTAGTTTCATACCATGGATTCATATAGGGAAACCTACCACCATGGGTTTCATGCCATGCCTAGTCGACAATTTTGGGAAGCCGAGATAGATAGTATATTTTTTTCTTACTTGTTGTGATCTCTAGTTGAAAACTTATTGAAATTTCATACACAATTTATATCCCTTTTTTGTTTAGGTACTTATTTTCTGCACTATATATTTTCATAGGTATAGTTGTTTTACCACCAAATGTTCAAAAGACTAAGGGTAAACCGCAAACTGAACAAATGAGAGGGCCAGAAGAAGGACCACTTCAACATATTAAGAGAACAAGTTGTAAGATACATTGTAGCCTATGCAAAGGAGAAGGCCACAATCATAGAGGATGTCCTAATAAAGGACGAAATGCCACAAGTCATCCAGGGTCTACAATGAGGAATTCATCTTCATAAGCTTCTATGCAGTCATCTCAATCACAAGTTGCCACACAACTAATGCATGAACCAAGACGTACACAACCAAATGCAGGACCGGCTCCCACAATTCCTATTGGAACATCAACTTCACAACCATTGAAGCGTAGTGTGAAGAAGCTTGCACAGAAGAGGACTTTGCAAGCACTTAATGACCACCTCAGTTGTTGTGGGGCATGAAATTTTTTAGGGGAAGACTTTAATGTGTAACAGCCATTTTTTGAGGGAAAGACTTTGATGTGTAACAGCCAATATGAAAATGCTATGTTGTTATTTATATGGATCTATGATTTTTTTGTTATTGTGAATGTAGCTAGCTTCTAGCTTCTGACAAATATTACAAAGATTTATAGGTTTTCGGGCGACTCGATACGTCACCCGATATCGATATTTAGAACCATGGATTATACTTCCTACTGAAGCAAGACATCAATAATTTTGATATCCATGCCAACAAGATTGACAAACAAGTTTTCAAACACAAATTAATTCATTGATAAACAATTGTCACCGCAAATATATAAAAAAAAGCTAACATATCATACGGTCACCAAATAGACAAGTTTGATGTTAAATATATTAGTATAAATCATCCCTTTGGATCATGAGAACAACATATTTTAACATTTATGGTCAAGCTTGTCATTTCTCTAGTGATCTTATCAATTGAAGTTGCTTTCTTCATTTCCGCTAACTCTTTCTTCACAGCCTATAACTCCACCCTCAAGTTATCATCAGTTTCAATGGAGCACTCCATCTTGTATTCTTCTAACACCATCATCACTACATTGGGTTCATATTTATCACACGAATGAAAGAAATTACATTTCTTCACATCCTACAAAATAATTGCAATCATAATTAAACAATTACATCATGATATTACAAGTTATCCAATTGGCAAATATAGTAATCATAGTATTTTTTTTCATAAATTTTTGGGACAACAGTAGAACCACCTTTTTGGATTCCTAGATGTCCTTGATATAAAAACTTTACAAGTTCTCATTCCACAAGGGCATTGAATCTCTTTTATCCAACAAGGGATAGTCCTATTTCCACATAAAAGATGCAAAATAACAACTTTCGAGCTAGTAAATCAACTTCTATATTTCATTAGCTAGTGATTGGTTGTATGAGAAATAAGAGAACTCATAAAGAAAGCAACCAAAGACACAATAATTGGGTGGATATGTCATACAACGAGAACATCTTATTCTGCTTAGTCTCCATTTCCCAACATTAGCAGCTTCATGATGAATGTTAACTATTCAACAGTCGATTAATAAGGGTATATTCCAACTACAATTCAATCCACATAGTTTTCAATTTTTAAATTTTTAGAAATTAGAATTTATATTGCTATTATTATCAAATTTTGCATTAGTGAATTTCTCAGCCTTCTTTGAATTTTGATGCATTAATAGTAGAGATTCCCTATACTTCGGTTATGCCATCTCAGTAAAAAAAATACAGAGACATGCTAATGCAGGCCACAAGCTATTGAGGCAAAAACATTGGTTATACCATTAGATGGAAATTCAACTTTTTAGATGCTAAGAATAAGACATCCAGAAAAGCTATGTTAGAAAGATACTAGACATTTTATATTTCTAAACTTAGAGAAACAGTTGTTGAATCACATAGTCTGATAGCAAATGAAAAAACTAGCAATTCAAAATTTACAGCCACCATTGTGCACTATTTTGGGCGGTGAGTTGTGTGTGGCATGTGATTATATTTTATAATATTTTAATACAGTTATGTAATAAGCCACAGCTCAAAAATATTTTATTGGCATGTTTATGTAAGATCTCATTATGCTTGTAACGTAATCATCAAAAACTAAAAAAAATTCAGTGTCAATGCACTAATTTACAAATATTACAAGACGTTTTGCCCAATTCATATTCGCCACAGTCTATACACATGAGACATTGCAAATTCATAAAATTAAATGAACAAATAGGAAACAGTACCTCTTCTCAGCCATTGCCGATAACACCTTCTCAATACCATCCCCCATTCCAAGCTCTCTACCTTCAGTGAGTGGAACCCAACCTATCCCTTCCTCCTCTTAAAAACATATGCATGACGTTAGTTTGGTCATTTACGAATGTAATGGGATAGCCTGACGTAGCTCTGTTGACGCAATGAGGGGACAGGGGGTAAAATGCAAAGGTTGAAAGTTGGTAGGGTCTAAAATGTCAATACGCAAACTTCGGGGTCTAAAATGCCAATACGCAAAGTTACAGGGTCTATCGCGCAAATTTCCCAAGTGAAATGAGAAGATAACATTAGAAGAAACGACATAACAGAAGTAAATCATGAGATGAACTAGACAACAAAATTTCGTATATTATAAAAAAATACATTGTTAAAGTAATTTAATTTTTTTTTCCTTTTCAAAAAAAAAGTAATTTAATTTTTTGCCAACCGAGAGTGGGTCCCGGCCTTGGTTGGCAGCGTCTACCTCCGTCGGTTGTGTCTCCGTGTAAGAGCTGTGGTTCTCAATGTTGTCAGAACCGAACCGGTGATCGAACCGGTAAAGGAACTGGTCTGGTTCGAACCGGTTCGACCGGTTAATCAAACCGGTTCAAACCGATGACGTCAACATGACATATTTATGATGTCATAAATATTAAACTATTTTTTAATTTTAAATAAATATATTGATAAAATTATATTTTCATAAATCCTAAATATATATGTTAAAGTTTAAGAACCACAATATAAGTACAAAACATGCGGGAAAAAATTAATTTAAGTATATTTAATATATGTATTAGGTTTTACTATTTTTGAAATTTTAAATATATATTTTTAAAAAAATTAGTAGCATTTTAGCATTTTAAATTACTAAAATGTTAAAAAATTGAAAAAAATTTAAAAATACTTAAAATTAGTAAAATTTAATACACATGTGAAATATACTTAGATTAATAATTGTATTAAAAATTTTAAAATTAAATTAAAGCATAGAATACACTGCATTGCTACCCATCAACTTCTTATTTTTATATACTTAACCCATGTTCCGTTATCGATCGCATCAGCCTCGGTCGAACCCTGCTTCACAAACAAAAAAACAAAAAACAAAATGCAACAAGCGTTTCACGATTCATGAGATTTCGCAGGTCTGCAGCTTCTGCGTCGTCGTGTGAAAAGATGCGGGCGGTGGGCGATCGGACAAGAGAGGCAGCGACAGGCGTCGCGTGATCAGGCGAGAGAGGCAGCGGCAAGCGTCGGGCGATCGAGCAAGTGAGGCGGCGGCAGGCGTCGGTCGTGCGAACGAGCGAGAGAGGCAGCGGCGGGCGTCATGCGGACGGGCGAGCGAGGCAGCGAGCGTCGTCATGCGAACGGGCGGAAGGCAGGCAAAATATGTGAGGTGAGATGAAAATCAACGATCGAATCTTCCGAAATTTGCTAAAAATTGTGGAGACGAAAATGAAAAGGAGGCAGAGCCAGGGTTGGTTTGGGGCTTTTGGGCGGGATATCGGAAAAGGAAATGAGGGAAGAAGAAGGTGGATGGAAAGGAGGCAGAGATGGCACAGTATCGTGACTCTCATCGCCGATCGGACGAGAGGAAGAAGACGATGAGCTAGGGCAGCAAGGCTTCGATTTGGGGGGTCGTCGATTTGGGGCTCGAGTGCTCGACGTCGACGACAGCAACTGTTTTTTTTTTTAATATGCATTGAACCGATCGTATTCGGTCCAACCGGGATGTCCGGTTCAACCGCCGGTTCGACGGTTCGAACGGTTTAGTGTAATTCAACCGAACCGTATGTAATCGAACCGGACATTTGACCGATTCCCGGTCCGACCGGCCGGTCCGGTCCGGTTCTGACAACACTGGTGGTTCTCCACAGGGATACTTTTAGTTTTCTCTTTAATAATATAAAAAATTTGTAAGATATTGTAAAATAAATTTTCAAATGGAATAATAAAAACAAGTAATTTAATTTTTTTATTAAATTAAGATTCGAAGAACTCGTGCATGTGTATGGGGTCCTAGACGATGGAAATTTTTCAATAAATAAAATTTCGTAAGGTTATCTACGGAAGAACACTCATGCAATTAAAGAATGGCCTTTTTTCGTTTTCCTCTAAAGATTAACAAATATAGTAAATTAAGTTTAAAATTTATTTATAGTATAAGCTTCATTTGCTTAATTAATTTTTTAGTTTTGCATATGATACATATTTGCTTGCTGTAAATATATTTTTGCTATAATTGATTATTAGCGGCATATATTCGAACATTTTTGAGTGGCGGTATTTGATTAGGTAAATATAGTTGTTTTTACATAAATGCGCTCAAAAACAATATTTAATGTAGCTATCAAAATTTGACGGAAAATACTGATAAAAATGTGGCTGCATTTGGTTAAAATTTGATTGCAAAAAGGTGGCCACGTGTAACAAATTTTTTTTAGTAATTAACAGCATCCTACCTAATCTTTTTTTATGTAGCCCATCTATCGTTTTATTTAATGTAATTAAAAGAACTAGCGTTTATTATAGTTTGAGCCGCTTAGACTAATCTTTGAATCCTCCATACAGACAACATATAGAATATCATTAATTTTCAACTAGAAGAACGAGAAAAGGGAAAAGAAACGAGAAAATGGCGTATCCTTTATATATTAAATGAAAAATATTTACGAACTACATTTAAGTTTGAAATTTAACTACTAATTTGCCTAGAACTACATGTTCAGTGACGCAGATTATTTGGATATATTTGGAATTCATCATTATATATATGGTTAGGCTGGACCCTGGTGGATTTATATGGAGCTGATGGACCCTTAAATCTCAAAAATATATCATCCTTTTGAAAATTTGAAAATTAATTTAAGATATAATTAATTTTCATATAATTGTCCCTTCCTCGAATAAATAATAGAAATTAGGATAAGAATAATGAAACTAGCCATACACAACATGATCTTGTTAGCCAGTCAACCATAGCAATTCTGAGCCCGTGGCCACATATACTCATGATCTCATCCACAATGCTGGTACGAAAAATTATCAATTTAAAATTTTTGGGTTAATTTCAAATATACTTACAACTTTTGCCTTTAATTTCAAATACACCCACTAAGTATGAAATTTCTCAAATATGCTCGATATCTATGACCCAAATATCAAATATACGAAAAAACATCATGATCTGTTTGTTAGCCGTCAGTGCTAAGGAAAAATGTCAAATCTTAAAATTAGGGCACCATTTTGAGTTTAAAATTTTGGGTTAATTTCAAATATACTTACAACCTTTGTCTTTAATTTCAAATATACCCATTAAATATAAAGTTTCTCAAATATACCCAATATCTATGACCTAAATATCAAATATATTCCAATCAAAAAAAAATCAAATATATCAAAAAATATCACCATCCGTTTGGCAGCCGTCAGTGCTAAGGAAAAACGTCAAATTTACCCCTAAAAACTAGGGCATCGTTTTGAACCTTAAGAAGCCGACGACAATCTGGATAAGGTCCATCTTGGGATTGGAGACTTGTTGTTTAACGCCCCATGGCAATATGCCCCAAGTCTGTTGCGCAACATGATCGGCATTGACGCAGCATCTCAATCATCTAACAGGCATTTTAATAAAAATTAGGGCATTGTCCTTGCTTCTTGCCTGCCAAGAGAATGAGTGCAGCAGCTGCAGTTTCGTGGAACAAATGAAGTGCAAGTGGCATCCCTTCGAACAGTCATGGGTGTATGCGCTTCCCACCTTTGCCAGTGTCTCTGATAGGACCATGCTTAGATCTACCACCCCACCACCGGCAAGTGGGAAGGAAGAGACGACCAGAGCCGGGCCACCCCCAGACCCATCCATAGCCGGGCCATCCTCAGACCCATCTGAGGAAGTGACAGAGCCCAGATATCGGTTGCGTGCACGTGATAGGCTAAAGCCACGTGCCCGATGGAGCCCGGAGGGAAGACAGGCGAGACGCACACCATTTAAAGGCGGGAACGGACAGTGAGAGGGGGCTGGGAAAATTCATGTATTCTTGAAAGAGAGAAAAGTAGGGAGATAAGAGGGAGGCTAGTAATGGCTTGTGTAAGAGGATTTTAAATCCTCTGGACTCGGCGTTTTCAGCTGAGAGTTTTGTAAACAGATCATTGTCTATAATAGAAGGATTTCTGTTTCCGTTCAATTCTCTGAATTCTTTCTCGGTCCTATCAAGGTATCAGAGCCTAGCGATCCAAATGACAACGAGCAAAAGGCAAGAACACGCCAATCTGATCCCAGAAGGAGAAGTAGGAGCTCCCAACCGAGACCGACTGATCCAAGAGGAAGATCGAGTAAGCAAGGTGGAGTTTGAGAATCTGGCGGACTCAGTACGGAACCTCGGGCAGACCATGGCCGAAGTAAGGGACGATCTACAGCAGCTCGTTTTCCAAGTCGGTGTCCATAGGCACGATCGAGGAGGGAGAAACAACGGGGAAGGTTCACAGGAGTATGATCGGCCTTCATGGCGTGGACCGCACACAGATCGGACTCAAGATCGAGGATGGCGAACACGGGGCGTTGGAAGCGGGCCGTTCTTGGAAAAGGGATATCAGCACGGGCGGCTTGAGGATAAAGATTGGCATACAGGTCGCCATCAGGAGCCACGCAGAGAGTTCTCAGGGGCCTGGGCCGAGAACGAGTTTACGACGGCGCGTCGGGAGCAAGTATACGGGGGTGCTGGCTGGGAGGAGCCAAGGGAAAGAGGAATCCACGCGGGTCATCCTCGTCTAGACTTTCCGATGTTCTCAACAGGCGATACGAATGCCTGGATCGTACGCGCCGAGAACTTCTTTGATCTGTATGACACGCCGGAGGGCCAGAAGACGCGCATTGCGTCACAACATTTGGAAGGGGATGCAGTGGATTGGCTGCAATGGATGCGGCGGTCGCACCCGGGGGTGAGGTGGACGGAGTTTTGTGCCGCATTAAGGGAGCGCTTTGCTCCGACACATATACTGGACGTCGACGTGGCATTGCCCAAAATCAGGCAAAGCGGAAGCCTGGAGGATTACATACATGAGTTTGAGAAACTCTTCAATAGATCGGAGGGATGGCCGGATCAGAAATTAAAAGGGGTGTTCATCAGTGGACTACGAGGGGATTTGCTCGCCGATGTCATGCTATACCGACCAGCTTCAACTTCACAAGCGATGGAAATGGCCCGACAGTTCGAATTTAGACGCAACCAGAAGAGGCTGTGGCAAGGTCGAATGGGAAGAGAGCGGCCAATCGGAGGCGGTAGGATGGAGACACGGACGGACCAGTATAATATGGCCGCCGTTTCGAGTGGAGGAGGAACAGATAATAAAGCTGACTCTAGGCAACAGACTATGCCTATGAAGGACAACCAGGTAACCAAGCTATCCTTGTCGCAAATGCAGGAAAGAAGGAAAAAGGGGTTATGTTTTTATTGTGATGAGAAATATTCAAGGGGACATGAGTGTAAGACTAGGCAGTTATACAGTCTGAGTGCAGAGGAAGAATACGTGGACACAGACTTTGGAGCGGAGGAGCAATGGGGGGAAGATATTCGAGATCATACCATGCTCGAGATTTCAGTACATGCCTTATCCGGCGCCACCGTCAGACAAACCATGAAGGTCCGAGGACAGATTAGAGGAAAGGAGGTGCTAGTCTTGGTGGACAGTGGGAGCACAAATAACTTCATTCACTGCCGGTTGGTGGACAAGTTGAATCTACGAGTGCAACCGTCCGTGGGGTTTTATGTGGCCACAGGAGGAGGGATCAAATTGCCCTGTTCAGGCATTTGCAGAGAGATTACCATTCGGCTACAAGGATATAGCACCATGGTGGATCTGTACCCGCTATCACTGGGAACCACGGAAGTTGTACTAGGAATGGAGTGGCTAGAGGAGTTGGGAACAGTAGAGTGCAACTGGAAGCAGAAAACCATGAGCTTTGTAGCAAGCCAGAAGAAGTATGTACTACAAGGCTTGCCCGAGGGACCTGTTTCGGAACTGGAAGTAGCAGGGTTAAAGAAATTAGAAGGACAATTGTTTCTTGTGCACGCAACGGAGGAAGGATTGAGGTTGAAAGGACAATCGGTTGATCATGGCCAGAGTCGGGATCAATTAACTGACATACTCCGGCAATTTGAAGATATCTTCCACATGCCTAAAGGGCTGCCTCCAAAGAGGGGATTGGAGCATCATATCCAACTATTGCCAGGGGCACCTCCTGCATCAGTACGACCGTATAGGTACCCCCATGTACAGAAGTCAGAGATTGAATCCCAGGTTCAGGACCTGCTGGATAAAGGATTAATTCAACCCAGTACCAGCCCATTCTCTGCTCCGGTGCTACTGGTTAAGAAAAAAGACAATACGTGGCGGATGTGCGTCGACTACAGAGCACTCAATCGGATCACCGTCAAGGACAAGTTTCCAATTCCCGTCATCGATGAGCTACTGGACGAACTGAGGGGCGCGTCCGTATTCTCAAAGCTCGACCTCAAATCGGGATATCACCAAATCCTTATGGATCCTCAAGACATCTGCAAAACAGCATTTCGCACTCACCAAGGTCAGTATGAATTCAAAGTAATGCCGTTTGGATTATCTAATGCACCGGCCACATTTCAGGCGCTAATGAACAGAATCTTTGGACCTTATTTGCGGAGATTTGTTCTGGTGTTCTTCGACGATATATTGATCTACAGCTCGTCATGGGAAGATCACCTACAGCACTTGCAACAAGTTTTCTCGGTCCTACGGAAGAACTCCCTATATGCGAACCAATCCAAATGCTCCTTTGGTCAGGCCGTCATTCACTATTTGGGACATGTGGTCTCTGCTAGAGGAGTACAGGTCGACGCAGAGAAAATCGAAGCCATTCAAGCATGGCCTATTCCCAAGACACTGAAACAGCTGAGAGCTTTTTTAGGATTGGCCGGTTACTATCGCAAATTCATCAAGAATTATGGATGGATAGCGGCGCCACTTACTGCCCTTACTAAGAAGGGTATGTTCATTTGGAATGAAAGTGCAACGCAAGCTTTCAACGCCTTGAAGACAGCCATGGCCAGTCCCCCGGTTCTGTCTCTGCCAGATTTTTCGAAGCCATTCGTAATCGAATGTGATGCGTCCGGTTCGGGCGTCGGGGCAGTTCTACTTCAGCAAGGTCACCCCATCGCCTACTTTAGTAAGGCAATCCCCCTGCAGCAACATGGCCGTTCCACGTATGAGCAAGAACTGATGGCTTTGGTCATGGCCGTCAAGAAATGGCGTCCTTATCTGTTAGGCCAAAGTTTTGTGGTCCGTACAGACCATCATAGCTTGAAATTCTTAATGGATCAAAAGGGGCTTACTCCTTTTCAGCAGAAGTGGGTAGTGAAGCTGTTGGGATATGATTTCTCCATAGAATTCAAAAAAGGCGCAACTAACAATGCCGCAGATGCTCTGTCTAGGCAAGGAGAAATGTTAGAATTGGCTATCAGTCAGTGCGTATTTCCACTCCTCACGAAAATCGTTGAGGAGTGTCGCAATAATACAGACTTAGCAGGGTTGGGGGGACGTATTGAAGCATCACCCTCCGACTTTCCTAACTACAAGATCATCGACGGATTGATCTACAAGCACCAGCGATTGGTTCTACCATCCACAAGTAAGCATATACCCGCCCTTTTGCTTCATTTTCATGATTCGAGCTTAGGTGGCCATGCGGGTATACTGAAGACATTAGAGATGATCCGGGAGCACTTTCACTGGAAGGGGATGAAGCGGTGCATTCAGCAATATATCTCGCAATGCCATACTTGCAACCAGGCGAAATATGTGGCTCAAAAACCGGCAGGACTAATCCAGCCTCTGCCGATTCCGATGGCTCCTTGGAAGGAGATTTCTCTAGACTTTATTGAGGGCCTTCCCCTCTCTCACGGCAAATCGGCTATATTGGTGGTAGTGGATCGATTGTCCAAATATGCGCATTTTATGGCGTTACCGCACCCCTATACAGCTACAATGGTTGCTCAGGAATTTGTAAAAGGGATTGTCCGCTTGCATGGATTCCCTTCTACAGTCATCTCTGACAGAGATCCAACCTTCTTGAGTAAGTTTTGGCAAGCCTTCTTCAAGTGTCATCAATCGGGCCTCCGATACTCAACGGCATACCATCCCCAAACGGATGGGCAAACAGAGGTGGTTAATCGCACTCTGGAGACATATCTCCGGCTCTTTGTCATGCACCGACCCACCAAGTGGCTAGACTGGCTTCCTTGGGCGGAATTGTGGTATAACAGTTCTTACCATTCATCCTCTCAGTTCACCCCATTTGAAATGGTTTATGGCAGGAAACCACCAATTATACCGCGATATGAAGTGGGCTCGTGTGCAGTGTTCGATGTCGATGCTACACTGCGTGAACGAGATCACCTGCTGGAGGAATTGCAAATCAATCTAAGGCGGGCACAGAACCGAATGCGCCAAATAGCCGACAGTAAAAGGTCGGAAGCGTCATTCGAGGTCGGTGACCATGTGTATTTGAAGCTTCACCCCTTTCGTCAGATGTCTCTGCGCGCAAACAAATTTTCTAAGCTATCTCCTCGTTATTATGGGCCCTTCAAAGTTTTGGAACGCATCGGCATAGTGGCATATCGCCTGGAACTGCCCTTGACATCTCGGATTTACAACGTTTTCCATGTGTCCTTGCTGAAACGTTGTGTGAATCCGGAGATGATCTCCTCGACTCTTCCTCCGACGACGGAAGATGACCTTCAGTTACAACCTCAGCCGGAGGCTCTTCTAGCAACCCGCACGATTCTGCGCGGTAAGCAGCCAATTATGGAAATTTTGGTTCATTGGACGGGCCTTCCTTCATCTGACGACTCTTGGGTGCCATTGTCTCAATCACGTCGAGATTTTCCCGACAACAGCTTGGTGGACCAAGCTATTTCTCAAGCTGGGGGGGATGATAGGACCATGCTTAGATCTACCACCCCACCACCGGCAAGTGGGAAGGAAGAGACGACCAGAGCCGGGCCACCCCCAGATCCATCCATAGCCGGGCCATCCTCAGACCCATCTGAGGAAGTGACAGAGCCCAGATATCGGTTGCGTGCACGTGATAGGCTAAAGCCACGTGCCCGATGGAGCCCGGAGGGAAGACAGGCGAGACGCACACCATTTAAAGGCGGGAACGGACAGTGAGAGGGGGCTGGGAAAATTCATGTATTCTTGAAAGAGAGAAAAGTAGGGAGATAAGAGGGAGGCTAGTAATGGCTTGTGTAAGAGGATTTTAAATCCTCTGGACTCGGCGTTTTCAGCTGAGAGTTTTGTAAACAGATCATTGTCTGTAATAGAAGGATTTCTGTTTCCGTTCAATTCTCTGAATTCTTTCTCGGTTCTATCAGTCTCCTTGTCCTCATTGAAGTCTAGTCCAAGGAATCCCGTCGAAAATTTGACCCCCAGCCGCCCCCACATGCTGCTGCCGCCAGCTAGGCCCCCCTCCTCTCTCCTTCCCTTGCTTTGTCTCCCCCTACATCTGCCATCAATCTGACGCCTGGCAACACCAGCACAGCTTCTACAACTACGGTACTACCAACTCTGCCTTAAGTTAGCCCCGCCTCCCGCGCTACCAAGAAGAAGAGCCGATTCTCCGTCCTCCCCTCCCTCTTAGATGACCACCATCATTCTAGATCTGACTATGCCACCCACGATCCCGCTAGCCCCATCCCCTCCACCTCCTCCTGGTTCTCTGCCTTCCACAAGAAAAAATTGAGGATGACGCCAGCAGTGTCGAAGGTCGCCAATCATGTCGCGCAATGGATCAAGGCTTGTCGCCACAGGCACTGGACAACGAGTCTCCGATCCCAAGCGGGATCTTGTCGAGATTGTTGCATGAATAGATGCCAGAAGTGGTTGCTCTAAAATGTTCTGATGGCTTCTTAGGTTCGAAACAATGCCCTAATTTTTAGGGGTAAATTTGACATTTTTCTTAGACGGCCATCAAATGAACCATGACATTTTTGGATGTGTCTGATATTTGGGTCATAGGTAGTGGATATATATGAGAGATTTCATACTTAGTTGGGATATTTGAAATTAAGAGCAAAAGTTGTGGGTATATTTGAAATTAATCTTAAAGTTTTTTAGTATAAAACTTTTTACACTTTACAATTATTCTAGTTTAAATCATTTCTTCGTAATTTTCTATACAATTACTTTACTTTCCTATCATTTTACCAAAACTACCAATACAATTATCTTATCTATTTTAACTTTATTCTTTTTATTCTTCATCATTACTCTTTATCATTTTATATCATTTCTCCAATTTCAAAAAGGTTTAAACCAAAAGCTTTTATTTCAAAGATGTATTTGGAAAGTAATAAAACTTTTGAATGAAAATTTTTTTTTTACAAAATTTTTGAATTAGTATAAAATGACATGATATGATAAGAATAATAATAAATAATAAATAGAATAAAGTTAAAATGAATAAGTTGATTGTATGAGTAATTGTGTATAAATAATTTAAAAAGTATAATAGTTGTATAAAAAGATGTAAAGAAATGATTAAAAAATAGAATAATTATGGAAAGTAAAAAATTTTAGCTTAAAATTTTATTTTAGCCAAACACACCCTTATCGCCAAGGCACCTTACATCACACACCAGCAATTAATTATAAACAACCAGAAATAATTTTTTTTTTTGGTATATTTGAAAAGTGATAAAACTTTTGATGAAATTTTTTTTATATAAAAAATTTTAAAATGTAAGAAAATAATGTGATATAATAAAGGTAATAATGAAGAGTTAATGGAATAAAATTAAAATAGATAGATTAAATTTTCATCAAAAAATATATAAATTAGATATATGAGTAGGTGGGTAGAAATTATTATAAAATAAAATACTTATACAAGAAGAAGTAAAAAAATTAAAAATAAAGTAATTATGGAGAATAAAAAATTTTAAATAAAATGTTTTAGGTATTGAACAGCTCAGATTGATGGCCTAATAGTCATTCTTTGGTATGGATAGGACCAAAGTGTTTTACAACTATAATGATTGGAATTTTTTTTTGTTAGCAAATGTAATTTGAGTTGATACGGATCATAGCAAAAGCACACATAATAAATAAAATAGGATTAAAGAAATAACAATAAGATTAAACATAAAGAGACATCAAGATTTACATAGAAAACCCTTGAAATCAAGACAAGAAAAATCATGAGAGACAGATAACGATCCATTATAATAAACAGGTTACAAAGATATATATAAAATACCTCACACATCTTCTTTGGATGCCTTGTACACACTCCAATCAAAGAACACTAAGAACCCCTTCTCGCACGTCCCAACAGGACACCTCTCTAGACTTCCACCAAACTCCAATGAATATATGCATAACACTATTTACAATTCCAATCAAACACAATTAAAACACGCAGGATATGCATTCCTACATTCACTTAACTAAATTAGGGAGAATGCAAGACATCTAACATCTTTGGACACTAACGACAAGCACATATGATGATACATACACCCTTTTTCTTTTTCTTCTTCTTGGAATATTATTATGCACGCTCATGGCTACGAGTGTGATGGATTATTACAGAACAGCAAGACGAAGTCCTTCACCTCCATGATCAATATTTCATTCTTCTCTTTCTCAAGGAACTGGATGCCATGGTATCCCTCCTCGTCAGATTTCCCCACCACCTTCACACCTTTCTCTTCCATCATCTTCTTCAACGCCAGCTGCCGGTCCACCAGAGGGTCCTTCCCAGAAGCTCGCAACAAACACGGAGAAAGGCTGATGCTGCCACTGCCGTCGGCTCCGCCTAATTTCTTCTCTAGACTCTCCAGATTGCTGTATTCGTGGTCTCTGTTGGCCCCAACAGGCAGCGCCAGTTCCCACATCAGATCCGATGAGACGAGCGGAAGAACCGGATCCTTTGCCAGCCTAAGCTCCGACTGCGTCCTTTCCACCCCACCAAAGAAGGGCTGGTCGAGAATCACACCAGCAATCTTGAAAGTCGAGCGGTCGACCTCCGGCTCCGCCGCCGCCAACTTCCGCCAGAGGTAGTACGCGATGGTGCCTCCGGCGCTGGAGCCCATGAGGAAGCAGCGAGACGAGTCAGCGATTTCCGGAGCCATCCACGGCTCGCCGCCCGCCTGCTCCTTCACCCAACGGACGGCGTCCATCCCATCGTCGTACGCTGCGGGCAGACGGTGCTCGGGAGCCAGCCGGTACTCGACGTTGATGACGACTGCGGGGACTTGGAGGGCGAGGCGCTCGCAGCATTCGTGGAAGATGGAGGTGGCGGCGCTGTAGACAATGAAGCCGCTGCCATGGAAGTAGACGATGATGGGGAGCGGGGAAGTGGGAGCTGAAAGAAGATAGGGGCGGTAGATCCTGATCCAGGTGCTGTTGGAGGGATTGAGAGGGATGTCTTTGGAGAGAACGTAGGGAGCTGGTTCCGGCGAAGGAGGAGGAGGACTGGTGTTTGGAGGAACGTCAGGGAAGGGTAAATGACGAGTGAGGGAGCCGTCGGAGTTTTGAGTGATGCCGACTAAGCCGAACGGATCGTCGAGCTTGGAAGCGTCGGACGCGCTCGACCTCGACGACCTTTTCTCCTCCTTATCCTCGGTCTCCATGTCTCTCTCTCCCTTGTTGTTTTGTGACTGAGTGGTCTAGGAAGTACAGAAGTAGCAGGAAGTATGAATAGCCTCCCTCACAGGCTTCATATACCGGTGATGCAATTGAAATGAGAATATAATGTTGGAAGAAACGACAAAACAGAAGTCGATCATGACTCATGAGATGAACTGGACGGCAAAATTTTGTACGTTAAAAATATATATATTGTTAAAGTAATTTAAATCTTTTTTCCTTTGCAAAAAAAAAAAAAAAAAAAAAAAAGTAATTTAATTTTTTGCCAACCGAGAGTGGGTCACGGCCTTGGTTGGCAGCGTCGACCTATGGCGTCAGTGTCTCCGTGTAAGAGCTGTGGTTCTCCACATGAGGTCTTTTAGTTTCCTCTTTAATAATATAAAAAATTTATAAGGATTAAAATAAGGTATCGTAAAGTAAAGTCTCAAATGGAATAATAAAAACAAGTAATTAAATTTTTTATTAAATTATGATTCGGAGAAACTGGTACATATATATATGAGGTCCTAGACAATGGAAATTTCTCAATAAATAAAATTTCATAAAGTTATCAACTGAAGAACACTCATACAATTAAAGAATGGCTTTTCATTTGCTTAATTAATTTTTTAGTTGTGCATATAATACATATTTGCCTGCTGTAGATATATTTTTGCTATAATTAATTATTAGCGGCATATATTCGACCATTTTTGAGTGGCGGTATTTGATTAAATTAGTTGCTTTTACATAAATGCGCTCAAAAATAATATTTAATGTAGCTATTAAAATATGATGGCAAATATTGATAAAAATGTGGCTGCATTTGGTTAAAATTTGATTGCAAAAAGGTGGCCACGTGTAACAAATTTTTTCGTAGTAATTAACAGCATGCTGCCTAATTTTTTTATGTAGACCATCTATCGTTTTATTTAATTTAATTAAAATAAATAGCGTTTAACATAGTTTGAGCCGCTTAGACTAATCTTTGAATCCTCCTTACAGACGACATATAGATAATCATTAATGTTCAACTAGAAGAGGAGAAAAGGGAAAAGAAACGATAAAAAGGCATATCCTTTATATATTAAACGAAAAATATTTACGAACTACATTTAAGTTTGAAATTTAACTACTAATTGGTCTAGAACTACAAATTCAGTGACGCAGATTATATCGTAATATATATTACTCATAATTGTTTGAAAGATAAATACACCGCCTAATTCGTTGTCGCCCAACTATAAGCATGTGGCTTCAGTCATGCATATAATATTTATTTATTTTTTTGCAATGGAGGCGAAATAAAATAAGTTGGGATCTAGCTTGGAGTTGAAACATGTGCTTGAAAGCAAGGCTACTCATGATTAAGGGTGGGAATCGGGTGGGTCGGAACGGGTCAGGGTGTGCCCAACCCTGACCCTACCTTTCAAAAATCTTGTTTGACTCTTATTTTTATCCGGGTCGGGAGAAGGTCGGTTTGACCTTTATTTTTTTTTAGTATGTAAAAACTATGGGTCGAGTAAGAAGTTTTTAAGAATTTACGAACCTATCAAGTATAAAGACGAATCTATATTAGATTTAACTACTATATGTTTCGATTTATTACTAATCAGTCAAAGTAAAACATAAATACTTAAATAAAACATGAGTACTTATTCACCTATATAAGAACAAGTTAATAAAACATACCTCGTTCAAAATTTTGTTTATAATTTGAATATTGAACCACTAATTGTTTGAACTCATTCCATGTTTTTTGTTGTTTACCTTCAAAAAAAATAATAATGATGTCACATTTAGAATTAAAAGAAATTTTTTTATTTTTTATTATATAAGGTAATTTCACGTATATTCACAAATTTTACTTATAATTTTACTTACACCAGTAAACTTTTAAAAATCTTAAATATACCTGCATGTATTGCCTAAAATTTCTTTTACGCCTACGACGTTAAGAATTTGTTAAATAAGCTGTTAAAAATGACGAATATAGCGGAGCTTTAATTATGATTATATAGCTAAAATTTACATTCTAATGAATTTTTTATACTTTTATAATTATAAAATCATATATTATTTCAATGTGAATTTTGAGCTTTAAAAGCATATTCATCATTTTACAAAGAAATTAATAGCCTCTTTAACAAATATTTAATAACGTAAATAAAATTTTAGGTAATATATAGATATATTTAGACTTTTTTTAAAAACTTCATGATATAAGTATAATTAAGAATAAAATTCATAAGTGTGCGTAGAATTTGCCATAATATATAATAATTCCATTCTCATCCAAATTTCGTTCATTCCATGTAACTGGACAATCGTAATCAGACCCTAAATTGACCGTATGATTATGCTGGTGGGTTATGAATCTGAATCCTAAAATTAAAATTTGGAAAAAATCGGACGCAGCAAGGGGGACGCAGAAGGGTCAGCAGGTATAAGCGGACCAAGGTCCGGTAGGTCCACCATGACCCGCCATTTTTTAAACATCGATCCGACCTGATATAAAAATAGGGTCGGGTGGGTCACGGGTCGACCCGCCCCGATTCCCACCCCTACTCATGATCTATCCATCTCTTGTTACTTTTATAAGGGCCATTGAGGTTCAAATCAACTTTATCTCAATCCCATATAAAAAATTAAAATCAAACAAAATTTTTAAAAAGTAAAGCTAGGGCTAAATAAACCTTGATTTGGCATGACCCACATTGATTCCCACCCCTACTATAATGGTCTCAAAAATTAAAAATCTCAAGAAGATGCCAACCCGCAATTTTAAAATAATTTCACAAGCCATAGTAACATTGGCTCACTTAAATGCAATTAACGTCTACTTTCTCAAAAGAGTAGATAACCGAATAGCTAACATAAGTGTGTATACCACGTTAGGATAGTGAGATCCAGGGTTCAAAGTTGGTAGATGCAGTGACCACCATTTACGCCTTGTTTAAATTTTCTTTTAGAAATATATTATATATTAATAAATTTTAAAAAAATGAATTAGAAATTATAAACCTGAATTTCATCCCAAACACGGTTCACATAAATAAAATTTAAATTTAAATTTTACAAACAAAATCAAGATTAAAATTCAAATTTTATAAATAAAGTGAGGATTGGGGCTGAAGCATTCATGAACCTAACTTCCGCCCGTAATCTCAATGAGCACAGGGGCCATTTGTTAATGACATTGACAGTATGACACGGCACCATACCGGAAAAAACCGTTTTATTAAAGACGGAGGCAACACAGCACCCTCATCACCAATCCAAATTTCCAAATCATGCATCCAAAAGTGTTCGAAACTTGAAATGTAAGTATAAAATCAAATTCTACTTGTGGACCGAACTCTGGAGGTACCTAATTTTCAGAATAAATCTTTCAAATTGTATAGGCTGATTTTGCACCACTAAAGGCTTCTTCTTCCTTTTCTTCTTTTTTTTTTCCGATTGGTCACCAGAGGCATTTTTAAAAGCACTAATCAATGGGAACAGAAACAAATTTATTTAATTATTTATGAAGCAGGTCGCAGCTACATTAATATCATCTCAGCAACCACAATGACTGACTAGAGGGTAGAGACTAGCACATGATACAGATTGATCACGCAACAATAGAAGCTCACATAGCCCTGAATCTGCAGGGCTAAGTCTTGAGTCAAAAATCACAGAAAGCAAGGTCTAGCGATTTAGAAGATCGTATATTAACTCTAGGCTGTTGGATTTCCCTTCTTATCTTCCCATGATTATGAATTTTGCAGGGAAAAAAAAGAAGCTGCTATCCTAGATCTGACTGCGATGGAATAATTCTCACCGGTATATTTTGGGTTCAACAAATGCCATGTCCTTCTATTTGATGCTGCAGTAAAATCATCAACGAACATGCATGAACTCTTTAACTGTTTGTACTGTACAAGAAACGATCACTGTTCAGCAACCACCAGGAACAGAAGAATATTGTGAATCAAAGATTTCAAACAAACGCCCCAAAGTTCCATGCTACTACATACATCAATCCTGAGCTATCAACAACGGATTCCTACCAGTGTACAAAACCAACGGACCCATGTACAGCAGCAGCGAGCGAATGCATAGCGCCCGCAAATGGAAGATCGTCTCTGTAGCTACAAACACAACACTATTCGCAATGACTACTACATGGCCAACTACATGGGAAAGAGTCAAAGGCATAGCAAAAACACCCAAATTTTGAGATTCGCTGTTGGGAGCCGAGGCTGAACTATCTTCTCTCACATCAGTGGAGGGGCTTCCACTGCCATCCTTCGATGGGGCATCAATATCCCCACCTTCGTTGTTGCTAGGGCCCTCAGAACTTCCATCCCCTGCACCATCTTTTGAATGACCGTCATCATATTTGCCATCCCCTTCACCGTCCTTTGAACAACCATCATCATCTCCACTGTCTTTGTCTTGGCTAGGATTTCCAGCATTTCCATCTCTTGGAGCACCTGGAACAAGCTCTGGCCGTGCTTCAACTCCAACCCGCCTCAAATGCAGCTGGCTCTCATTTGAGGCATTGGTTGTTAGTGCAAGAGCACGAAAGGATCTAAATCTAAATAAAAGAAAATGAAAGAAGGTTTCATGCAGCAAATAAACATTCTTGCATGTGCTGCAAGTTAAATTAAAACAGCAGCATTCTTTGAGCAAAAAAGGATTCTTGTGAACTGCACCAGAGATTCCTCAGGTTCTCCATTCTATTTTATTATTTTGGAAAACTACAGAAACACATATTTATCACATAATTACAGCAAATATGCATCCTAATCTTCAGAATGAAGAGACAACATGATCTCGGATGTGCCCTTCTATATGGTCCTGTTATAGTTTATGAAACTACAGATAAAAACATTCATCACATAATCGTAGCATGTATCCCAACTTTGGATCCATGATCACTAGACCCTATCAACTAGGAAATAGAAAGTAGCTACATAATACCTGCACTTGTTGATTCTACAGTCGCACATGATGAATTCAGTATTTGTGAACTCAAATTTAATTGTGAACACAGTAGACAAGAATGAACATATTGCAGCAATTATAGTACCTGAAGGTGCAAGTTGACCTCATCTGGCCGTGATAGAAATGGAAAATCTCCACCAGTCTTTAGGTAAGCTCTCCTTGCACCAGGATATCTTTCACTTAACTGATCTTTTAATTGTTGGGGAATAGCACAATAATCATTCGTCTGCAAGACAGTGCAATCTTTATAAAAAGTAACAGGACTATTATCTCCTTTCTATAAAGAGTTCTTCAAAGACAACTTACATTACTACAAAGCAGTTATTAGATCAAGCCTGGAAACCAAATAGGCTGCATCTACTCAAAATTTAATTCTAGCAGGCACAGCCTTAGCCAATTGGCAGCATTACTGAAAATACTAGTTCCATTTGGTATTAAGAAAGTAAATAATCCATCACAAAGACATGATGAACATATAAAGATATGAAAAGCTATTGTCACAATCCTTTGTTACTTACATCCATCATACTGACAAAGGAATCTTATTGAAAAGGAATTGTCACAGCCCTGGGTTACTTACATCCATTATAGTTATAAAGGAATCTGACAATAAGAGAGATCCAACTGAAGCAGCATCCACATTTAAAGATAACCTTGAAGCAAGGTCATCTCTTGACAGCGTCTCCACCTATAACATTAGTAAAAATTAACAGTGTTAACAATTCTAAACAAATCAAATAAATATTGGGTCATAGAGCTGACAAGAGCTTGACTGCTTAACAGAGAACACAAAGGCAAAGGAAGCATACACCAGTAAAGAAAAGTGGAACTGGTTGAATTTACCTGGCAAACAACAAAGTCCACAGAATCTGCAATGAATGGCTCATGAGGGCCATCACGAATACCTGTCAAGATGTACCGCTTCAATAGGAAGGAAGGGGTCCAACTAACACTGCAACACAGACAAATGCACTCAATTGGAGCAACAAAATAGAGAGAGCTTGGCCAACAATTGAACCAATTGCATCGGATGTAAGTTGGAGTGTTATGGAAGAACTATATTGTTGGAAAATGGAACCTACGTTTCTCATTTAATCAAAAAACAAAATGGAAGTTGGAAAATTACAAAATAATC
Organism: Annona cherimola; assembly: GCA_030490835.1. Taxonomy (NCBI): domain Eukaryota; kingdom Viridiplantae; phylum Streptophyta; class Magnoliopsida; order Magnoliales; family Annonaceae; genus Annona; species Annona cherimola. The sequence continues at coordinate 4,916,550 of CM059974.1, forward strand.
TCCAATGAATTTCTCTGCAAGATGAGGTTCTTTCACAGAAAATAAAATGTTTTAGAATGCATACATTGGAGCCCATGGCATTGCCGCTTTAAAATTGCCTGTCTCCAGGAATGCATTTGAAAGCACTAATGACTTCACACGCCTTGGGCGATGTTGAGCAAAGAGCTGTGCTAGGAAGCCTCCTAGTGATGTACCATAAAGATGAACCTGCCAGCAATTGCATTGGGTGACTTAATTAAGTACTGGAGCCAAGCAAGAGACCGAAAAAAAAGGAGGCAAGAAAAAAGGAAAGGAAAAGACAGTACCAATACATAGATTTGTTCTATAATCCATACCAAAAATGGAAGAAACAAAAGCACAAAGATCAAAATATATGAAGCTAGTCCAGAAATAAGTACATATCTACCTTTTTAACCTTTTTGAGATATCTTCCTACAAAAAATCTTATCATCTAAGCTGTATAAGTAAGGAGCTTACATTTCTGCATCAATTAACAAGACTTGAACCAGGTGAACCTTAATAATAAACATCCACTGCCAAATATTGAATATCTATTCATATAAGTTCTAAGGAACTAAAACGAAGAGAGAATAGAACTTCATGAACTTTAATCCTTGGAACCCTGAAATTCCCAATAGATTCACATACTTATACAACAATTACTGAGACCTGAACCAGGTGAACCTTAATAATAAACATCCAATACCAAATATTGAATATTTATTTGATCAGTTATGAGGAACTAAAAGGGAGGGAAGATAGGACTTCATGATCTTTAATCCTTGGAATTCTAAAATTCCCAATTCGATTCACATACTTATGGGAGAGAGCACTTAAGATTTTAATATGCTTTTACCTTGAATTTCACTAAATGTATAGATGAACTTTTCCTAGCATGAAGTAAGATTCTGGTTATATCATCACAGCACTAAAAGTCATTGATCATGGGAATTGTGGTCATGCACCCAACCAAAAAGTCAGGTTAGAGTGCAATAGGAATATTGTAATAGTAGGATCCACCAAATTGCAAACTAACTTGTCAATATTAGCAAGAGTAAGGCTCCTATTGAAATTATTTTAAGGTGCTTGAAGCTTTTGCAAGTAGCCATGTTGAGCATACAAATTTATCAATGAAATAGAAGTTTTCAGAATTTTTCAGTAGGGGATAGATACCAATCAGGCGTTACATTCTCTAGCGACAAGTAGATGAAAATAGACCTTTTCTCATAGTACTATTTTTTTCTTACATTTGATTATCTGAATTCATTGAAACAGTTTTCAAGCATTAAATATAGAACATTAATTTGACATATCATTGATGCAGCACACCACTCAAAATTAAAATATTCAACTAAAACGATTGCATGCAGGTCCTATTTTTGAAGTTCTAGAACTAATTTATGAAAGTATTGTCATGTGCCACATCAAGAGCACATCAAAAAGCAACCAACTTACCAATAAAAAAAAAAAAAGTAACCGACTTGACATATGCATGGATCAATTCCATTAGTGAGTAGGATCTCAAAACAAGAAGCAATAACCTTCAAAATGCCCAAGACACAAGATAACCTCAATTCATAAAGGAGTAAAGAATACAGAATAATAGTATAGCTGAAAAGATCTGTTTGCTTACATGATGAACATCGATTGTATCCAAGAACTTCTCAAATGCTTGAATCCATTCTACATGATTCCAAGCACGTGGTATGTCAACAGAAATCACACGGTAGCCCTAGAAAATAATGCACAGGATGCTTTTGTTACCTTCATCCATCCTGAATTTATATGTACTGAAAAGAAACTAGACATGCAAAGGGATAGTCAATTTCCAAAACAACAATTAGTGTAGGGGTGAAGTGACTACCTTCATGGACAATGACATGATTTGTTTATAATAAACATCAGCAGACCCAGCTATACCAGGAAGGCATATAAGAGGAGGTACTGCCTTGGGACCGAAATCATAATACCTCCACTGTTTCATCCCAATCTGTAAGTAGATAGTGATATAAATGAGAACGTAAGATATAGACGAAGAGAAAAGCAGCCAAAAATATTTTCAGCATCCAATGGACTTAAAAGGAAAACAAAAGGGAGTAGAGATCTATGCAACAGACAAATACCCAAAAACCTAACATTTTTGGAGTTTTAATAATTGAGAATTTAAAAATACTCGCTATTAAAAAGAAGCAAGAGGAGAGAATGACCAATGCAGTCAAAATGCAAGAACACCATCTTAGCCTCATTGTGGTGGCTTGGAGACCATCTAATGGAAATTTTCAGGTGTAGATGCTATCAAAGGAAAAATAAATTCCTCTTTGTTTCAATGATATTAGTCAACAATTCAAAATGTAGGTAAAAACTCAGTAAAGTAATGTCAGCATAACTTCAGATTTAAGATTACACCCTCCGGTGGCCAATTCTGCACAATTGTACGACAAAGGCAATGATATCATTAGGACTGGCAACCTCCGAGTGGAAATGGCACTCTTACATTTATGATATCAAAAAATCCATCTAAATGATCTAAGCCTACGTCACTTTCATGTGATTGCAGGAGGTGAGATTAGCAAATCAAAGGCATCAAATTATCACATCACAAGTCAATAGTGAATGACTAGCCAGAAACACAATGCAGAATCCCAATAGACTTACTTCCAAATCATAGAACATCAAAAATGGCGATTCCTCTTAAGCTATAGTCTGCATCCATCAAACAACTAAGTAGTGTCTTCTAAGTTTATCCGATACCGGAACTGAACCCCAAATTAGTGATGTGAATGGAATCATCCTAGTCTGATAAACATCAGGCGGGAAAGACTGGAGGCCCATATTTCCTTTTAGATACCGGCCGCTACAGACTGATGTTACTAATCCACAGTCCAAGAACAACCCCCTGCCAACCAAAATCAGATCTTCTTTCCAATTCTCTGTCGATGCAAAACGTGATCTTTATATCCAAAGACAGTACACGCCGACGTTGAAATCCAACAAATATTCGAGAAACAAGCCCAACCCAATTCCCATACGATCGGCAGTGAACGAATACTGACAGATCGACAGAGTGGCAGTAAAAAAGAGGAAGAACAAGATGGAAAGAAGGGAAACAGACTTGCAACGAAATTCGATAAACAGCAGAAGAGAAAAAACCCAAATTCCAGAACAGCTGGAAGACGAGCAAGGGGAGACCACGAGGGAGAGGGAGATGGCCTACTGAAATCTTGTGGAGGGGCACTTGGGACTTGAAATAGACGTAATCACCAGGCGCCGATGAGACGCCTTTCATCGCTTCTCGAGCGGATTCTATGACAATCTCGCCCTTTGGAAAATTTCTCCCCCTTTCTTTTACATGGACGATGAAAGGCAGCCAGCAATCAGCAATCAGCAATCAGCAATCAGGGAGAACAGTTCTTGGCCTGGACCAGCTGTTCCAGTTGGAGGCGAATCGAAACACGTGCTTATCTATGGCCCACTCCCACCTCGGCAACCGGCCGCTCATCAAAATCAAAGGCCTTGCCCAAGAGCCTTATTCGCCTTAATTTCTCCAAATTACATTAATGGTCTGGCAAAACATAAAAATTGAAAGAAGGGTGAGCAGCGGAAGATTGAAATTTGATCAGAATCCATTGTTCATATCGACCGCCACTAAACCGTCGAGTACAACCAACCTCCTCAACTCCATTTGCTACATAGCCCAAGGGAAGTGCCGAGAGTTTCTAAAACCTCCTTCGAATTCAACTTGTTCGTAGAACAAGAAAGGATGGGATTTGGATGACAATGTTGAATAAGAAAGGTCGTTATCATTGTTGTCTGATGAGAAATGAGAAGTTTTACTAGAAATATAGTATTAAAAATGGGAAAAGTTAAGAGCTGTATATGTTAAAAATAGCGGCGTTTTTGGAAGTCGTAAAATTTCTGGACGAAAAATTTTTACATGTAAAAAATTTTTGAAATTGGAGCGAATGAAGTGATAATAAGTATAATGATAAGGAATAAATATAAAACACCAGCATAACAAGTTAGTTGTATAAAAATTATTGAACAGTAGAATAATTATATGAAAAATAATTAAAAAATAGTACGGTGAAAAAGTTGTAGAAAAATTTTGGTTTAAAAAGTTTTATGTATGGCAAACCATACCAAAAAAAACTCTCATGAAAATCTGAAAATTTTATTGAGCATGAGAATTCTTATTTTATTGTGGTCTCATCCAATTGGGGAGTCACTTAGGTGTATTTGGGTGAGTGTAACACTTTTTAAATAAAAAAAATTTTCAATCTAAATTTTTTTACCTTTTATAATTATAATTTTTTTAATTATTTTTTCATTTTTCATATACAATTATACTACCTTTCAATTATTTTTACACATCTACCTATACAACTAATCTATCTATTTTAACTTTATTATATTTACTTTTCATCATTATTCTTATCGTATCACATTATTTTCTTCTTATTTAAAAACGTTTACATTAAAAACTTTCTCTCCAAAAATTTTAATGTTTCATTGTTCTTTAAAAAAGAAGTTCAAAGATATTGCTAATCTTCCAATGTAGCTTTCGGCTAGGTTATTTGCAAAAATAAAACTCTAAGTAAGCATAATTATCTCTTTAACTTCATAGCTTAAATATTTATAGAAATAACCCTCCAAAATTTACTCTTGTGCTGCGATAATCTCGAATCATGACCATAAAATTAAAACCTAACTCTAACTGCAGTTGTTGTATCAAAACCTCACTTAATCAAAGTTTCATGCAAGCGTTTCTTTCAATCACTACAGGAAACTGATTCTATGTACCCATGTGCACTTAGCTTTGATGCACCCTTGTGCGAATAACTATTTTTTATATATTTTTTTGAAACTTTTTTACATAACTGTTAATCTAGGTGTATTTAATGCGTGTATCAATTTTTATCATTTTTTAAAAATTTTAGATATTTATTTTGTATTTTTAAAAGTCAATAAAAGTTTTAATAATTTAAATTTACTAAAATGCCACTAATTTTTAAAAATCTAAAATAAATATATAAAAATATTCAAAAATAGTAAAAATTAATACACATGTTAAATACACCTAGAGTAACAGTAGTGTAAAAAAGATTCAAAAAATAATATTAAAATGGATATTTGCACCCGGGTGCACCGAAGCTAAATACACCTGGGTACATAGAATCAAAGTCCAAAACTATATATAAATAGGGTAAATTTCATATATACCCACATAGTTTTATCGATATTGCAGATATACCCACGTAGTTTCACAAATTGCATATTACCTCCACGTAGTTTCATCAAAATTGCGTATAATATTTGTCGTTATATTTTCAAAAATTGACGAAAATACCCTCATCCATAGTTTCACAAAATTGCATATAACCCCCATGAAGATGAGGGCATTTTCATCATTTTTGAAAATATAACGGCAGATATTAACGACGTGGGGGGTAATACGCAATTTTGGTGAAAATATGTGGGGGTAATATGCAATTTGTGAAACTACGTGGGTATATCTGCAATATCAATGAAACTATGTGGGTATATATGAAATTTACCCTAATTTTATATAACATGTGAAAATACTTGGATGCGTTTGCACAAGTATGTAAAAGAAGAATATTTTGGAAAGTATATAGTTATAATTTAAATTCATAAATTTCGTCTAATAACAGATTAATTTTAACCCATTAATATTAACCATTTGGCCCAAGTCAATTCTGTGCCTTAGGTGCAATTTAGATTATTAATTTAGAATGGTGGAGTGTGATGAGGGTGATCGAGGAGATTTAATGAAAGAGTGTCGCCGTGTACCCGTATTGAAACATTGAAAGTAAAAAAAAATTACGATAACAGGAAATGTTTTTTAAAAATTGCATAAGATTTCATACTCATTTGTTTTCTTTTTCATCCATTCAGCTTAAACATGTCTAAATGTGATATTAGAAGTATAAAATATATGAAGAAAAAGATTAAAGAAGTCTATTGTTTTTTATGAAAATAAAAAAAATAGTTAAATGGCTACACTGCCAAAGAAATGGAATTTTTTTCACGTCTTTAATCACCACCACTTATTAACACGAGCCTACTCCGGCTAGTACAAGTTCCGGCTTATGCCCAAGTAGACAAGGTACTAATCCCATCAGGAGCATTATGTCGCCCATTTTGTCGCCCATTTGAGGAGCACAAGTCATAAAAAAAAAAAGGAAAAAAAATCACCATCACTTAAAAATACGAAAGCATGTCTCCGTTGATGCCCATCTTAATGATTATATAAAATTTATTTTATTTAGTGTGATTAAAATTATTGACTTAACTACGAAATTAAATTCCATACATTAATTTTGATTAAAAATTAAATTTTTTTATTTTTAAAATTATTGACTTAACTACGAAATTTATTTTGTACCAAAAAATTCCATATATTAATCTATTATAGGGGATTCACCTGATTGAATTGTTGGAGCCATTTAAATAGGTGAGAATGGAGGTAAATGAAGTGAAATTAAAAAGTCAGCCGCATTAATTAGTTAACCATCGTATTTTTCATTTTTTACTTTTATATCTGAATTTTTTTTCATATGTTTATATACAATTACTTTGTCTATTTCGGTCATTTACATTTATCCCAAGTCTCAAGTAAAATCAATATGACAAATTAAAGTCTTCAATTTGTATGCAAACTTCAAGGTTTCTAATTTAGAATATCTATATTTAGTAGATAATAAAAAACGAATAATGTAAATGCAAAAGTTAACACTCAACTATCATATATTTTAATTTTTATTACTATATTCTAATCATTTCATATGTATTTTTAATTATTTTCTCATATTTTTATACAATTAACATTTCAGTTTTTTTATTCTAACTTTATTTCTATCATATTCATTCTATTTTCATTCTTTATTTTTTATTATCTTCTAAACAAATACACATTCTTCCCACCTAATATAAGTTATCGTAATGTTTTAATTCACGATGATTAAGAGATTGGGTCTCTATATTTTTTTACGATTTATATGCGATTAATAATTTTCAACGTAAGTATAACAAATTTAAAACTTTGATTGAAATAAAATTTTTTTGCCTTGACAAATGATATTAATGAACGAGGCATTGGATTTCGATTTGTGAAGTCCCACGTACTCCAATTCATGGAACGGATTCCATTTGGTCGGAACTCATCACTTTTTTATACTGTCACATTCTTAAATGAGAAATTTACGGTTCAGTGGCTTCAACAAAGGCGTCACTTGGTGATAAAATTATAATTTATTCTACCAATTATATTTAGAATAATATATTTTATTACCATATCAACTTTCGTTTCAATAGAATATGTGTATTAACCTTATATGAAACTAGTATAAATTCAACATAATAAAATAATTTGATTTAAATAATAATTTTAAAGTAATTTTTCCAGCATATAAACTATTTACTATAAAAATTATATATGAATAAATGATTATATAAAGTTTTATTGTATTCTAATATGTGTAGGACTAAAAAATAGATAAATATATCACCACTATGCATCGGAACAACTCTCTTCTTGAATATATACATATATGTGTATGGAGAAGATATGTTGTCCATTTATAAATGGAGTTGATTTCCAATCAACACTAAAGGCTGAGAAACAGCCATGGGATGTATCCCTAATCCTAATGTAACTTTTGTAATTTTCCATATAACCTTTTATATTTTTAATACATTTTTTCACGATTCCACTTTACATAATTACATTCTCATTTCATTTGCTCATCTTATTCAAGTTTTTTGAATCTTTACAAATGACTCTTTATAGAAATTATAATTAATAAAAGCTTTTTTACGGGGATGAAAGTTTTCGTTTTATAAGAATAATTTACATTTTTTTAAAGGGATATTGTATATATATGATCAGGCTGTCATTCAACTAAGTAACAATTCATTGATTTTTATATTTTTACAAAATCTTTAAAATTTAACCATTTATAGCATTCTTCCTATTTGAAAATATAAAAATAAAATATTATTATAGGACATGCAAGTTTTCAACTAAAGTAAATTTTGGCATTATTAGGATTTTTTGCTGGAAAAAAAATCGAAGAGTTATACAAAAAAAAGTGAGAAAATGGAAGGATAAGATAAAAATAAGGATTATGAGTAAAGGGCAGTTGTATGGAAAATTAATATGTATAAATAATTAAAAAGTAAAAAAATTATATGAAAAGATACGTTGAAATGAAAGTAAATATGTATTTCGTTTATTTATTTGAGGTAAATTAGTTTATTTGTGTGGAAGAGTTTTGGACTAATTTTTTTTTAACCAAAATACACCCCAAAACATGAGATTGGAAACGATCTAGGTTTAAAAAAAGAAAATTTAAATATAAAAAAGTAGGGCACGGTTGTATATCGTCCGACGTCCATCCAGTTGTACGCGAAAGCCTGACTCATTCCCGTTCTGCTTTGCTTCGCATGATCGCATCCCTCCTCTACCGAGTGCGGTCCTACAACAACAAACATACACCAGAAATCAGCAGAAGCTCACATTTCCCCAGCGGAAGAACAGAAAGCCAGCGATTGCGGAGTGAGAGAGGAAGGAAGAGAGATGGGAAAAGATCTGAGCGACGAGCAGGTAGCTTCCATGAAGGAGGCATTCTCCCTCTTCGATGACGATGGCGACGGCCGCATCGCCCCCTCCGAGCTCGGCATCCTCATGCGCTCCCTTGGCGGCAATCCAACCCAAGCCCAGCTCAAGGAAATCGTCGCTCAGGAGAAGCTCACATCCCCCTTCGATTTCCCTCGCTTTCTTGACCTCATGAAGAAGCACCTCAAGCCCGAGCCCTTTGATCGCCAGCTCCGCGAGGCTTTCAAGGTTCTCGACAAGGACGCCACCGGCTACGTCGCCGTCTCCGAGCTCCGCCATGTCCTCACCAGCATAGGCGAGAAGCTCGAGCCCGCCGAGTTCGATGAGTGGATCCGCGAGGTCGAGGTCGGATCCGATGGACGGATCAGGTACGAGGATTTCATCGTTAGGATGGTTGCCAAGTGAGCGCCATGCCTTCGCAACTGATGCCCTAATTTCTTTCATGAGGGGAAAAATGTGCTATTTTTTGGGAGGTGGTTTTGATTTTGGATTTCTAGGGTTTGTTTGAATTTGTGACGTCTGTCAAGGGGTTCTAGATCCGACGGGCAGGAGAATTGGGTTTGGCTTCTTTTAGGTTTTTGTGTTCGTGTTAATATGAGAATGAATGGTATTGTGTTTTGGATTAAATGGCCGTGTCTATTGTTTTGGATGCGATGAAACAACTGCTTCAAAACATCAATGAATGGTTGATCTTATGTTACCATCTGATATCTGCTTCTTTCTTTGATCAATTGCGAATGTTGCGTGGAGGCTCTTTTTTTTGGACGACCGGTTTTACTTTATCGTGATCAATTGTGGGAACTGACTTTTGTTTCGAAGTAAGTCGTGGAAAATATATGATCAGTTGCTATACTACGAATGTGTTATTGAGAAACGTGTCGATTTGATTTCTTTGTTAGTCTTTTGCCTCCAATCGTTGTGCAGACAATTGGCGTAATTTCCTCCATCAATCTTTCAAAGTAATATTGTTGCCGTACCCACATTGACGTTTGATGTTTGAATGTCTGTATATGTAGGGACATGCATTCAACTAAGTTTGTTTCTTTGACAATAGGTTCCATTGTCTCCTTCCAGTGGATGATGAATTTTCAGGAGCTGTATGATCAAATTTATTGAACGATGGGATTTTGTTTATAGCCCATGGCAATCATGATTATTGCCTGCAATGGCTTCTGCCAGCTTACAGCATAATCAAGATGTTGACTGATGCGTGGTTAGAAACATCTGCAAAAGCAGCTAATACCCATTATTTATTCATCTTTAAAATTTTATGTTGTGACTTGTGCTGCTGATGTTGGTTTGGATGATACCTTGCTCACAGAACTTTTTTTGGGTTATGTATCTCTAGATTATTTGTCTGAAATGGAGACTAATGGGATTCATATTGTTCAGCCTATACTTAATTATTTGGTTGTTCCCCCTAATTTTCCTTTTCTTTTTCTTATTTAAAAATCTGTGTTGTCATGTCTAACATTTTGGGCATGCTTCCTAGTCTCCCTTCATACCTAGAGATGACTAGGTTCTCGAATAGTGGCTGCCAAATGTTCTCTTATTCATTGACATTTGACGGACATCTACAGAGAGATTGTATCAAATGTAAATTCTTTGATTATAACTATCCCAAACATCTCCCCTTCTGAGATCTGACTAAACTCTTAATATCCTCTCTGTCTTTTGTTCTTATTCACCATTTGTCTTCCTCATGATTTTTCCAACTTATGTGGCTAGCTATTTTGTTATTTGACTCAATCACAGGATATATCATGGGTTAAAAGCGAGCTTCTGTCGTTTTTTGGCATTGTCTGCCCATGTTCTTGTGGGGCTTGTCTTGTCTTTGTCCCTTATTTTTAGAGCCTTGCAACATAGTGATTCCAACTATATTGGTTGGTAACTCTGATACTTGGGAAAAATTTCTGAGGCTACTCACGGTTGTAAATTGCATGACTAAATTTAATGTATCATTTCTGTCATTGAATCTGCATCTGCATGTGTATCAGATTTTTAATTTTGTGATGCTTATCTGAGGAAACCCAGTGATATCCCAGGATGTAACTATTGTCACTCTTCTGTCAAATTTAATTTGTCATTTCTGTCATTGCATCTGCATCTGTATCACATTTTTATTTCTGTGATGCTTATCCGAGGAAACCCAGTGATCTCCCCAGATCTAAAAGATTTCTTACTGAAAAATTCTTGGCTTATGAATTCGTTGGTTAAGATACCCAAGATGGTATTCAATGGAGGGGGCAAAAAGAAAAGCAAGTGCAGATAATAATAGTGACTGGCTCCCTATTTTGTCCAGAGGCCTGTGAATTTGGATTATGATTTGAAGGGAGATTATTTTCCCTCCAAAGTCAGTGGTACCATTTGGCATTGATTTTATATATAAATGGTCAGAGAAGTTGCTGCTTTTATTTTGATAAATCTTTGTAGTCAGCATGGGCCATTGCATCAACGTAAATGACTGGATGTGTGTATTTGCCACTTGGGGTGTTTGGGGATGTAATTGTTATGAGAGCCAGGACAAGGGAGCAAATTAGTGCTTTTGGAGGAGACAAGTAACACTATTATGTTGCTGGTTTAACAGTGGTTTCGTGAGAGAGAGAGAATGTTCTGTACGACGTGGTCCCTACTGTAAAATTTACTATGTTGAGCTCGCTCTATCTGCAACATAATTCTTTAAGTTTGTCTATTTATGATTTTAATGTCACAGTTTTGATATTTGCGGATAGAATTTTATGGCTGTTGATGTCGTACGAAAATAATCCTATGGCTTAATTGGATTTGGAGAATGAAAGTCAAGTGGACTGCAAACATATGAGATATTTGACATGTATGAAAACTGGTATGATAGAGATGCATTTGATATGAAGAATGCATGCTTATGTGGTTATTTTTGCATAACATCAAAAATTTGAAAGGGTTATATCAGCAAATATTGAGATTTACCAGTTTAAAATCATAGAGAGGATACCTTACAAGGTTATTTTTAACCTGTTATATCTCTAAAACAAAACCGGTTGTCCCATTTGATGCACGATAAGAACTTCTTGTGGTAACTTAAGCAACAAGGCTCATATTCCGCGGGACATAGCACGATTGCTGACCGGTTCATTGTTCTTCTTAATTTATATGGGAATTTATATTACTTTCGTGGCAACGACTGCTTGAAATGAATGGCTAGTCTCAGGAACCCAACACTATATTGTTGTGTTCATCTGTCTTCCTTGATTTTCCTTACTGTATAGCCGTTGGCTTTAGGCGATTTGGTATGTTTACCCTAAAATTTTTGGGGGACTGCTGTTAGCCAGGGCTTATAGATGGATTTTTTTTTTCCCGTGAAAATCTGGTTTAAATGTAATTAGACCAAGTTTTATAATTTTTAACATATATATTTTCAGAATTTTAAAAACTAAGAGTTTCAGAAAATAAATATTCAAATTTTGTAAAATTTGGAATGTGAATTAAATAACTTGGGCTAATATTTTTTTATTAAAAAAAAAAGCCTATGTGCACAGGCTACTTGAGCCCCTTGTAGCCGGCGCTAACAAGATCCGTTCCCAAAATCTTTTAGGCTAAATTTTAATAATCAAAACGGGAATTTCGTTACTCACTTGAGGTGTAATTCTTTTCTTATCGCTTCATCCGTAATTTAGCTTGCAACATCTCTTTTCTCATAAGATCATACCCTCATCAGATCATACCTAAGGGGTCCAACTACCTAAGGGGATGTTAGTATCGGCGCACTGATTTGTTGTACCTGTGTGCACTTAGGCTCGGTACACCTAAGTGCATTTAATCAATTTATGTAAATTTTTTAAAATTTTTTTCAGAAATGTTAATCTAAGTATATTTAACATGTTCATTAATTTTTATCATTCTTGGAAATTTTTAAATATTTTTTTGAATTTTTAAAAATTAGTAGCTACTGTTTTATAAAAATTCAAAAAATATATTTAAAAATCTTCAAAATTGATAAAAATTGATGCACATGGTAAATACATTTAGATTAACAATTATGTAAAAAAATTTTAAAAATGAGCATTTGCGCTCCGTTTCATCAAAACTAAGTGCATTCAGGTGCATACAAACACAACCGTATTAGTATGATTTTTTTCGGTGAATCATTTAATAACAAATAGTCCTATTTTTTTTAATTTTGCCTATGTATTTTAATTATTTTTTCTCTTAGTTACCTTATTTACTGTGACTTTATCTTTTTCATTTCATACTAACTGCACAATTATTAAAATATTTATTTTCGCACTCCCTGCTTTCTCCCGTGTTTCTGCCAAAATTTACCACACCAACAGTAGGACCCACTTGTCTACAGGAGATAATGCCTTCACTTTCAAAATGAAAGTCCTCAATATCTTTTCAGCGTTATCACCAATGGCGACGGGCGGAATTAATGCACCTGAATAGCCGTCGACACTGGCTTCTTGCCAACATGTCAGTGTTCGAGTCTTTTTTTTTTTTTTTTTTTGATATCGTCAGTGTTCGAGTCTTTTGCTTAAGTAAAATTTCACCCCTAATTGGACTCCAGAAAATGTTTCTCCCTTAGTTCGGAGTCGTCCTCTGTGGAGGGGGCCATAGCTCTGTCCCTCACATGGTGGTCTAATTACTGAGTAGAATGTAAAAAATAACACTCCAATAATAATAATAATAAAAGAATAGCTGTTGGCTACGGATTAATGACAGTTTTCCCACGAGAGAAGTTGTTAACGAGTTTTGACTTCTCCCAAACAACCAATATTTTCCTAATACACCCCCCCGCTTATCCCATAATTCCACGAATTTCAACATACCAAACATAACATCCACTGGGGCCACCATGTGAGGTGCAATTAATGGCGATGGAAATGAAAGAAAACAACGTGATGAGACATTTCGTTCCATCCAATCAATTTTCAATTAGGGTTGTCCATGTAGTAGACCAGTTTGGGCACGCGTAGACAAATTTTGACAGAAATGCCACGATACTGCAGAACTTAGGTGCTGAATTTTGTCCTGCTTAGACCGACTACAGCACTTGGCATATATATTGAGATGGTTTATAATTCCACTAAAATATCACACTAAAGATTTATAAAATCATGTGATATAATTTTTACTTAAATTTATTCATAAAAATACTAAAATATATTTTAAACTTCAGTAGAATCATGGATGCACGAAGCATAGATATATATCTGATTATATACTCATCTGTAGACAATAAGAAATTTTAAAGTGGTTAATCAATATTTACTCTTAAACTAATGCACTTCAGAGACCTGAAGAGTGTGCTTTTTAAAGAAGATCTATGAAAAAAGAATTGTAGAGGGTAAGAACCAAAAAATCCTTTGATTGAAATCTGAGTGGAGCTTGCATTGTATTTAATTTCACAAGGTCAACTCGAAGGTCAGATCACCGAGCATTAAAGGTAATTATGAAACCGCTAAAACAGGAATAGGTAATGATCTAAGATTAACCCTTCAATACAACCGGATACATTGAAATTTCAATGCAACATGCTAGAATTTTTATTTTTTAATGTTTTTAAAAATATTTTTATAAAACTCTTAATCTAAGTATATTTAATCTATGACCTAAATTTTACTATTTTTGAAAACATATTTATTTATTTTTAAAGATAAGGGAGTTTTAGTACTTTTTAGACGACTAAAATTCCTATATTTTCAAAAATCAAATATATGTATTTTCAAACATGATAAATCTTAATACATAAGTTAAACATTTACAAAATCATGTGATATATTTTTTACTGAAATTTATTCATAAAAATACTGAAGTATATTTTAAAATTCAATAGAATCATGGATGCATGAAGCATAGATATATATATATATATATATCTGATTATATACTTATCTGTAGTCAATAATAAAATTTAAAAAGGTTAATTTCAATGATTCTGATTGCATTGAAACAAAACCATATGCGCTTCATTTTAATTTTTCTTAAGGGTGTGTTTGGGAATAAGTGAAAGTTGTCGAGTTAAAACTTTTTAATATAAAATTTTTCACTCTCCACAATTATCCTATTTTTTAATAATTTCTTCACATTTTTCTATACAACTACCCTACTTTTCAATCATTTCTACACAACTACCAACACAACTAACCTATTTATTTCAACTTTATTCTATTTATTCTTCATCATTATCCCTATCATATCACATCATTTGACAACTTCTACTCTCTATAACTTTTCATCAAAAGTTTTATCCATTCCCAAACACACCCTAAATATAAACCATTTATTTCTGTTTTTCAAGATATAAACATAATCATAATGAGGAAAATTAATTTGATTAGAGACATAAGTATTGTATACACAGCATATATTACTTTTAAATTATGAGTATGTTTGGAATGTGATAAAACTTTTAGAAAAAATTTTAGCATAAAAGTTTTTAAAATAAAAAAAATAATGTAATGTTTAAGAATAAAAATAATAAAATTAAAATAGATAGGTTAGTTGCATATGTAATTATGTAAAAATAATTGAAAAATAAGATAGTTATATAGGAAGATGTAAAAAAAATTAAAATATAAGATAATTATAGCAAGTGAAAAGTTTTGGTTTAAGAAAATTCTATATGTAGTCAAATGCACTCTATAATAGTTATACATTAGACTCTATAATAGTTATATATTAGCTTTCACAAGATTAAAGTTCTACAAAATTTAAGCTTCTAATCAAAGTAATTTTTAGCACAAAGAATAATTAGATATAAATAAACAAAATAAATGATTGCATTCCTCTTTCATGAAATATGCTTTGGTGAAACCTAGTCTATTTTGGCTAATGTTGATAATTGATAGTGAATTCACTTCATTCATTGTATTAATATAATTTAGTTTAGCCATGAGAACTTCATCATTTGATTAGTTTTATTGCACATAAGCCCCATCTACAAATATATAAATTAAAATAACAGAATAATTTGATCCTAAACATAAATTTTAAAATTATATTTTCTATGTAGTCTAAAATATCATCGCTTAATGGAGAAGAATATTATTACATTCAAATGTATATATGAATGAATCTAAGTATTTTCATAATTTACATAAGAATATATATTTTTAAGTAAATTTAACTATGTGTGTCTTTTATTTGGATCAAACAATGTCTCTTCGCTAAATAAACAAGCTAATGAAGTGAATTTTTCATTAATCATAAAGGTAAAAAAAATTATAAAGTTCTAAGAATGGCCATGGACTCTAAATGATATAGATTTTAAGAAGAGTATTTCGTTTTTTTTTAAGAAAAAAGAAATGAAAGAGATTCAACCCGAGTGCATTAAACCACTGCCAACTGAAGATAGCAACTTTTCCCCACTTGACACAGACATGAATGATACATCCCGCGTTTGCATTGAATATTTATTTTTATTATTCCTAAAAAAGTTTTGGCATCCATATCCACAGAAAGTCATAACACAATAACACATATACTGTAATTTCGAAAAAAATAATAATAATAATAACACATGTACTGTGAGACCGAGTCTGATGAAGCTGGAATTGAGTGGTGATGGACTCACCAGAAGAGAGAAGCAAGGAACGGGTTTAGGCATTTGTGGTGCTGGTACCCTTCGTAACAGAAGAGACGAAGTGTTTCACTTGCATGAGCATGATTTCCCGTTTGTCCTCGTCAAAGAACTGGATGCCATGGTATTCATCGTCAGCGAAGTGGCCCACCACCTTCACTCCTCTCTCTTCCACCATCTTCATCACCGCCCTCTGCCGGTCCACCAGAGGGTCGCAGGTGGAAGCCCTCAACAAGCAAGCTACCTCACTACTACCTGTACTCGTGTTGCCTTCCACCATCATCATCTTCTTCTTCTCTAAAGTCTCGGGGTTGCTGAATTCGTGGTCCCTGTCCGCCCCTTCTGGCAGCGCTAGCTCCCACATCAGATCCGAAACGGGGAGGGAAACAACCAGGCTGTCTGCCGTTCTAAGCTCCGACTCCGTCCTTTCAACCCCACCAAAGAAAGGCTGATCTAAGATCACCCCAGCAATCTTGAGAGGCAACTGCTCCTGCTGCTGCCAGAGGTAGTATGCAATGTTGCCTCCGGAGCTGGAGCCCATGAGGAAGCAGCAAGACAAGTCAGCAACTTCAGGAGCCATCCAGGAATCGCGGAGAGCAGTAGGCAGCTCCTCCTGGTTCTTCACCCAGCGGAGCGCGTCCATGGAGTCGTGGTAGGCGGCGGGCAGACGGTGTTCGGGAGCTAGTCGGTGGTCGAGGCTGAGGACGATGGCAGGGAGGTGAAGGGCGAGGCTGTCGCAGAAGTAGTGGAACTGGGAGGAGGCGGCGCTGAGGAGGATGAAGCCGCCGCCGTGGAAGAAGATGACGACGGGGAGAGGGGAGGCGGGGGGAGTTGAAAGAAGATAGGGGCGATAGATCCTGATCCAGGTGTGGTTGGAGGGATTGAGAGGGACATCTTTGGAGAGGACGTAAGCGTGAGAAGGAGGAGGAGGAGGAGGTTGGTTGTTTGGAGGGAGGTTCGGAACGGGCAAGAGACGAGTGAGAGAGCCGTCCGGATTTGGAAGGATCTTGAGAAAGTCGTAAGGATCGTTGGGGTCGGAACCGTCGAACAAGCGTTCGAACACCGACTTCTCCTCCCTCTTCTTCCCATCCATGTCTATCTAGTCTCGCTAACTTGCTTGGTTGCTTGAGAGCGCGAGAGCGTGTGTGGTGGTGGAAACTTGGAATAAAGCATTTCTATGAATTCGGATCCCCTGTTGCAACAAGTCAGCAGCACGTGACAAGGAAGCAGAATAAATGCCAAAAAAGAGAGACTTCATCTTTTTTTGCTGGGGTGGACATTAGAGCTCCTTTCAAAGATTACGATCTGTCAGCAAAGACAATGTACGCAGTTCCACCCATCTAAATAAGTAATACTTCCAACCATACGAAATTTTTAGATTGAATTTGCACCTGGGATAAAATATAATGATGTGTATTGAGAATGAGTAAAATTTTATTGAAAATAAATAAAATTATATTAAAAATTAAAAAAGCTGTGTTGAGAATTAAAAAGTTGTCTTGAAAATGGTGATACAAATTCAATCTAAGGATCTTGTATAACTTGGAACACCCCCTAATTAAAAACGACACAGCACCACTACGCCTTGTCCGTCTTCTGAACATGGACGATTAACAATGGAGGCAATGCTCCCACCAACTGCGCTACCCGTAGGTGGCAAGAAAGGCTTATCTTTACTTCCTATAACTTATGAAAAGTTAAAAAGTGTTGTGCTTGTAATCCATTTCGTCTATTTTATTTAATGTTATTTACGTACTTATGAAAACTCATTCGCTTGTCTAATATTTACTTTACATGAGCCTCAACTACAAGTATATAAAGAAAAATGATCTTATTAGTCCAGACTAAATAAATAGCTTACATAGCCCATGTCAAAAACTCATTTAAAATATTTTTTCTTTTTTCTCCGTACACTTATTTATCTAAGTTTATTTAATATATAAACCAACTTTTACCATTTTTGGGTATGTGTATATATTTTTTTAAGGTTTTTAAACATATGAGTATTATATACACACGTGTCTAAAAAAATATATGCATATATCTAAAAATGGTAAAATTTGGTTATATATTGAATATACTTAAGATAAACAAATGTTCGAAAAAAACAAAAATAAAGTATTTTAAATGAATTTTTTAAGGTGAGCTAAGCAAGTTATTTACTTAACCTGGGCTAAAGGATTTTTCCTTATATATAAAATCAACAAAGTAAAATAATTTATAACTAAATATGAATTTTAAAGTCTTCAATATCTAAATCATCTAAAAATCATTACTTCTGAATAATTGATTTTATTAAATATTACTATATTCTAATCCACATGCAAATGGATCTAAGAAAGATTTGTGAATAATTGATTTTATTAAATATTATTACATTGTACTAAACATGACTAATAATTAAAAAGATTGGTTTTCATTTCAGCAAGAGTTCGTGATGTCATATCATGCACAACGACGCTCAAAAACAGCTTTATCCGCATACAATTTATAAAACAATAACGATTAATATGTAAAAGTGAAATAATGTTTTAATGAGGAATAGTATGTCATTTAATTCGTGCTTGCCATTGTCGCATTACGATTTATTAATGTATAAGAGTGGGAATTGCAAAAATTTTGTAAAGGGTGAAGGCAATGTGAAGTGTGAATTTCAAAAATGCTACTTATTTTTAAAAATAAAAATATTTACTATTTAAAATAGTAAAACTTAATACACATATTAAAACACCTAAAGTAACAGTTTTATAAAAAAAAAAATTTAAATGAATTAAATTCATCAAAGTGCGACAAGGCTAAGTGCACCCGAATGCATTTAGTAATGTGCTCCATGTTAATGACTCTCGTTTGGGGATTGTGTGTGTGAATTTTTAATCCCCAGATTTCTTGATCCATCGTCTAATTTTGAGACCAGTTCTTCTAAGAACAATGCTATCGATCAACCCGATGCTACCGCTAAACGATGCTCACATCTCACAAGAAATCCGTCTCCTGTTCACTTTTCTTGCACATTTGCGGCATTCATTCCGAAGTATACTTCGTTCAGCAAATATGCTCTCAAAGGACTTTTTAGGCTAGCTAAGCAGAGCATATCATGCACGCTGCGTGGCTTTTCCACCGATCTTCGAAGGTAATTATCGGCTCATTGCCCCCTAGGCACTGGAATTTTTTTTTTTTTTTTTACAGAATTGTATGCTCAGGTTAGATTATACTCCATGCAAAGTTTTATATTTTTATTTAAATTTTTTTAGAATTAAAAAAATGAAAAAGGTAATCTTAAAGGAGTGTCTGCTGCACATATCTCTATTTAGATAAATAATTTTATAAAATATTATTATATTTTAATATATACATAAATAAAGATAAATATTTTTGTTAATTTACACATGAATATATCTATTTTTGAGCAAATGTGACCTATTTACGTATTTAATTTATATGAAACTTGGTCTCTTAAATAAATAAGTAGTGTTAAATATAATAAATAAATTAGATTTTGCATCACTCGTCAACATCTAAAAAATTAAAAAGATACATGAAATTACTTTTATGTAACCTTGTCATATAAAAGCAGAGCCTATGTATATAATATGTTAAAAATAATTTAAAATTTATTATTTACATCAAATTATTTTATTACATTTATTTTATACCAATTTCAGATAAAGCGCGTACATATGACTAATTTGGATGAAACTTGATATGTTAATAAAATAAATAAAGTTAAATATAATAAGCAGAGTATATTGTTATTTGATAATCATGTGACTATACTTGAATATTTTCTTATAGCTATATCACCAGCCCAATATGTATAAATTATGATTCCTAAATGATTAACCTCTACAATTTAATGATTTTAAGGAAAAGACACATAACATTTTTCCCTAATTTCTTACATACCATTATATTTTGTAAATTACTTTTTGGACTCATAAAGCTTCATCTTAAATTCTTATATGCTATTGTTTACCCCTCTAAAAATGATTTTACCCCTTTGAAATTTCTTAATTGACACAATTCCACTTTAAATTTCTAATATGACTCAGTTAGTTATGATAGATCATTAATTTGTGATATTAAATGATTTAAGAGTCACATTAAGGCTAAATCATTTTAATTAGAATTGTTTGTGATTAGGGTAAATAATAATTATGTTGATAGCATAGGCACGACAGAATTTAAAGTGAAATTTTGTTTGTATAAAAAAAATTTATAAAAGGCTATAGGTAAGTTAAGAGAAATTCATGAGCATAATTGAAATTATCCCCAGAAATTTTAGTGGCTGTAGGTATATTAAGAGAACTTTATAAGTATAATTGAAACTTTCCCGTGAAATTATAGACACCCATGCATATCTCATGAGGAGTAGCTGGCTTCATTTTCTTTGCACGCATGCATGCCACCAAACCTAAGCTAATTCCTCTATATAGTAGCTGGCTTTCCTTTCGATTTAAGTTTTGAATAGCAATTACAGAAGCTAGGTTGATGCAGAGCCGAGGAACTCCTTGAGATCCATGAAAAAAGCCTCTGCCTTGTGAGGTTGGAAGAAGTGAACGCCATGGCATCCTTCGTCTTCAAAACGCCCAACTACGTCCACCCCACGTTCCCCAAGCATCTTCACCACCTCCTGCTGCCTCTCCACCAGTGGGTCTCCCTCCGTTCCCCTCACCATGCAAGTTGGCAGCTGCTGAAGCATCTCTAGCTCTACTCCTATCCTCATCGGGTTGCAGAATTCGTAGTGCCACAGCACCGTGGCTCGGAGCGGCAGGATCTTGTCGTCCGCTAGCCTCAGCTCAGACCCCGTTCTTTGCTCCCCACCGAAGAAGGGCTGATCCATGATCACCCAGCAATCTTCAGTGCCGGGGGGAAAGAGCGGTCGAGATCTAAATCCAATGCCAGCAGCAGCAGCGCTGCGTGATATGCAACGTTCCCACCTGCGCTGCTGCACATGAGAAAGTAACGGAAGAAGTCCGCACCCATCATCCAAGCATTTGAGCCCCGAAGCTTCTGAGACTGAGCTGGACCCAACGAACAGCATCTATTGCATCGGCGTACGCAGCGGGGAGCGGATGTTCTGTCGCCAGCCTGTAATTAACGGAGACGACGATGGACGGCAATCTGCAGTCCATGAGCTCGCAGCACTCGTGGATGGGCGCAGCATCCGCGCTGAGGAATATGAAGCCGCCTCGATGGAAGTAGATGATGATGGGGAGATCAGTAGCAGTAGTGGTGGTGGTGGTGGCAGAGAGAAGGGGACGGAATATTCGGATCCAGGTGTTGTTCGAGGGATTGATGGGAACGTCTGTCGACTGCACGGAAACTGTACTGAAGGAATTTTGACGGGATAATTGGAAGGAGCAGCAGCTGCTTCTTGGATGTAAGAGAGGGAAGATGCTTGGGCGAGTAAGAGACCCATCTGGGCTCCGGACCATGTTGAGCGAAGTGCAGAGATCGTACATTGCTCAACTCTCATGTTGATTAGCGCATGTTTTCTGTTTGCTCTTTCATGTTTTTTTTATCCCTTGTTTCCCGAGTCTTCGAGATAACAGCTACATAATCGGCAAACCATGCATGGAGATATCAAGATTGTGGGATTAGATTTATTTGGGGATTAACTTATATTAATAATATATATAATATAATTATCGAGTGTGAAAAAAAAAAAAAAACAAACAAATGAGTAGCCTCATGCACGTAGGTGCATTTAACTTTTTTTATTTTTTAAAAAAAATTTATACAGCTATTAATCTAAACGACTGTTTGGATTAAGCGAAAACTCAGGTGACAATTTTTTTGCCGTCAAAGTCTTATGGATTAATTGCAGCATATGATGATATTAAAAAAAAAATTGCAGCACATGAAAACCATCTCCATGATTTGAAATCTTTGCTGCCGATTCCAAGAGCTGGAGTTCACAGCAGCGTACGTCTCTGCACCATGCCCGGTTAATTTTGACAGCTCCATTTGTTCTGCCGCAATGTCTACCCACGTGGACGAGCAGGAAATGTGAGAACGGACGACTAATGCGAGCTCATTTGTTCGGTCTCCCATGACCGTCACTGATTTGCCAATTTTTCACAAACCTACCTCAACTTTAAAAAGTTTTATACCTACCCTTGAGTTTCGCCCCTATGTTTCGCCCCCTATTTAAATAGCTTCTAAGTATATTTAACATGTATATTAAGTTTTATCTTTTTTAAAAATTTTAAATATTTTTATTTTTAAAAATTAGTGCCATTTTTAGTAATTTTAAATTACAAAAATACCATTGATTTTCAAAAATAAAAAAAATCTCTAAAAATGATAAAACTTAATACACATGTTAAATAAATTAACAGTTGTATAAAAAAGTCTCAAAAAAATCAAAAAATGAGTTAAAAGCACCTATGTGCACCATATCAGGCTCCAAAAAATAATAAGTATGTGAACCCGTTTTCGCACATACGCATGCATGAGAGACAAAACTTGCCAACATCTTGGGTCGGACATTTCCGTGCTCTACCGAAGCGGCAGCTATCTAACTAATTTCCAGTAACTCCCCCTTCTAGTAATGAATTGCATGCTCTATGCCCATGCATAGTTGACAATAGTTGGATCCAACTAAGGCAACATACGCATCAGCCATTTCTGCAAGTTGGCGACGGAATCAAATTATCCAAGATCGAACTGACAGGCAGCCAGAAAAATTCACCAAGGCCAAAACAAACCACAATCTGGAGCTTTTCCAACGTCCAAATCCTGACCTAGAAAGCATCGGGCGAGATGGAAGACCGAATTACCAAATCAATGAGCTGATTTGCACGTTCCATTTTATGGAGAAAGGATCGCGTTAGCAATTAAAACGAAATTCAGGCTTTCCCAAGTTAGAAATTTGCAGGATTTATCTTTTTTTATTAAAAAAAATAATAATAATAATAAGAAGAAGAAAGGAAATCACATCTTGCTTCAATGAACATGTCAAGAATAATCAGCCAACGCGAATAGGGGGTCCAATTGAGCCCCAAGGCCTCAGAAATAGCATTCAAATGGATCCAAAACCAATGATTCCAGTTAGCTGCTAAAACTACAGAATCTCATGTATGGTATCAATGAGTCAAACTTTCTCGGGGAGGAACTAGTCCAAAGGTCTCCATCAAATGCAAACATCTCCATCCCCAACAATGTTTCTAAAGACACCTACAATTTAATTTTACACAACACAAGTTTCTGACATCTCTCAATCACAAGGAAATTATTCGTTGTAGATCTTACAGGTCTATGACACGAGAAAGCTTCTGGATCCTGTTTAACAAGAAGTCCCCTTGTTTGATAGTTGCCTGATACAGAGCATTTTTGGCATCAGGTCTGTTCGTCTCCAGGACGCCAGCAACTTTGTCGATCTTGCAATGAAGCTTCCCAGCAGCTATAAAACGAGACAGTTCCCTGAAAATGCAAGTTAAAAGAACCAGGATAAGGCCCATCTGGATGTGCTGAAAACCAGAATCCAAATCTGATTATATCTTATAATA
The DNA here is from genome assembly GCA_030490835.1 of Annona cherimola. Taxonomy (NCBI): domain Eukaryota; kingdom Viridiplantae; phylum Streptophyta; class Magnoliopsida; order Magnoliales; family Annonaceae; genus Annona; species Annona cherimola. Next base: position 4,940,260 of record CM059974.1, read on the forward strand.
TTCTACAGTGCAAGTATGGCACAGTAAAATTGAACTTTTCCCCACCATATATCATAAAATATGAAGATAGGTCCTGACATTTAGGTTGGAAGCATAAAAATTGAGATGAAAAATAGAAAAGATAGCCAAGCCCATGCGGATAGGTAGTCTATCAAGAATTACGGAAAAATCCAAATAAATCAACACAGATTTGCCAGCTAACTATTTTCCAATATGAAATCATATTACTTACAGGTCAATGAAGTCCACAGTTACTCCAAATGCATTTGCCATTGCTTCCATAGTCACGCTCTTGTAAGATTCCAAAAACTGAGAGTAAACTACTGTTCGGACCTCCCTCATGTAATACCGGAAATGAGGCTGTAAATAGCGATCTAGCTTTATCTGCTCTGTCAGACCAGCTGTGGATCATCAACAAAGACCCCAGAATAAGCATAAATAAAGTAGATGAACTACCAAAGGCAACAAATAATCAACTCATTTATCTATTACTAAAGGAAGAAGCAGAAAAAGAAAACTGAATTCTGTGCTACTGTTCTTTTCCTCCAACAGAAAATATGTGCAGCCTGTTCAGATAGGGATTTGTTGCAGCATGAGTCAGCACTGCTGACCGCACCACCAGACCAGTGAAGAGCAAAGACATGAACTTTTTCAACTTTAAGTTAAACATCTAAATATTGACTTTTTTTCCGGTTTTTATTTGTCGCAGAAAACTTTTCTACACGTAAGAGGATAGTTTGAGCACAGATTTGAGGGTCCTGATTTGGGAGCCATTTCTCATGATTGATCCATATGGTGCAAAGAAATAATGGCAAATTGAAACAAGTATACCAAAAGACAACACAATTAGAACCATCAGAAATGCCTGTTGTAGCACTTTTATGGCCTTCACGACCTCAAAAATTGCCTCTGTACCATTGCAACCACCACAATGCAACTACAATAACTAACCTTCTAATTATAAAACCACAAGAACAATAATAACTGCATATCTTAATGATGAGTTATGGGATTCTTTTTCATTTTTACAAAAAAAGAATTTTTTTTTAAAAAAAATCTATTTTCGTGTGTTTTGTTTTGTACAAATTTTACATGGTTATACACTGCATCACTTCAAACAAATAGTTACATATTCCCTTATAAAAATGTGGAAAGGTAAGGCTGAATGGGAAATTGGCTCAGTAAAACTCTAAAATGACATGAAAGAAATGTAGTAACTACATGGAGAGGACAGCATAAAGAATATAGTCAGCAAGATTATTGATCGAAGACCATGGAGGTGTTGGCCAAACTATATCAAATTACTGCTTACATAAGCCCAAAGAAACCAAACACAGAACCATCGATTGCTTTGCATGAGAAATATTCAGAAACGAACTATTATCAACTACGCACTCCATCAGATGCAATGACACTATCTCTGGAAATTGGGCACTGCTTTACTAACTTAACAACCTTAAAATATTCAGACCAAAAAAATATAAATCAATGAATTAAGCAAGTAGCAGATGCTCCTAAATCAATTTTAAAAATAAAAAAGAAAAAAAAGAAAAATATGTTTCTCTTTTTTTCATTTTCCTTGTGACAACTAGTGGAAAGGAGCCAACAAAGAATTACTTGGAATTTGATACGATTCCAAAAGTAGACAATCCAGTCGAAGATTCTACAGCAACATATACAAAGCAAACAACCAATTAAATTCACAAATTAAGAACCACAAAGGAAATTTCTTACAGACACTATGCCTAAACAACATGAGAAGGTAAGCTTATCTATAGATATGCAGTATGTTGCTATCATCATCCAAGCCTCACACCAACTTACTGGGAATTGTGAAATGTTTGCTTTCAAAAGCTGGAGAAATCAATTGATATACTCACAGAATGCTGAAAAGAATGATTTGTACTGGCATACATAGAGAGAGTTAAGAAACTCTGAGAGATGCGGAATTTTTCCAAGCACAGCCAAGATCTCAGGGGCATCCACCACCTGCCATAATTAACAAGAGAGAATAAACACTTGAGCTCTGTTTGGTAATGACGAAAAAAAATTATTAGGAGTAATTTTTGAAGAATAGTGAAATGACATGATATGATAGGGGCAACTATTAGAAGTCAAACAATTAAAGATAAAACTGATAGGTTAGTCGTATGAGAAAATATGAAATAATGATTGAAAATATAAGTAATAATTTTAAAAATAGGGTTGTCAAGTAATTAAAATGTCAAATCACATCAAAAGAGGTGAAGAAATGGATGAATGTTGTTTTTCCTTTTCCCTATCACCAAATAAAATCTTAGGATGAAGAACCATGAGTCCATAAGTATGCTATACCTTTTGTTTTAGTGAAACTCTGTCCAGCGAAATGATGCTAGTAAGAACTGTGTAGAAGATGAATGTATCATAGGGAAAAAGCTCGTAAGTTGTGAATGTGGATATAGAATCCAGAAATAGATTAGCTGCCCTCTTAAAGTTTCTTGTAGACATGCAGTATAAACCTTCATAAACTTTCAACCGGTTCTTCCTCTCCCAATCACCACCCTCCTCAAACAAGCTATCATTAATTACAAAAAATCAAGAACTCAACATACAGTCTTATAAACAGAAGCTGGAGCAAATGATAAATTAAAATTTTCTTCTTACTTCTTAGCCTTTTCAATGCTTTTAGAGATAAGATCAAAATCCATGTCAAAAAATCCAATCTGTAGGGTGTAGAAAACCAAATCCATCTTTTGACCAACAGCAACTGTTTTGCTTTCTGTTAGTTTCAGTTGCTCCAACGCCTTTTCCTGTCACAAGATAGCAGTGATCAGACAACATAAACATATGCACTGCAATTCAAAAAGCAAACACAATTGTCCTCCTAAGTAAACCTTATTGCTGATTCTAATATAAAACAGAGCCTTGGCAAGATGGGCCTCTCGCACTTCACTCTCTCCCAGGTTCTCTTCTGCATCTGCAATTCTGAGACAAAGGAAATACAAGCTCAAAAAATGTAAAGATCCTTAAAAGACAGAAACATAAGCAAGTTAAACAGGTGAGGCCTGTCATGTGCATGTCCCCAGCACAACTAAAGCATTAGATGGCACGAAATAATCATTTGCTATGGAGGTGAAGGCAGCATCACATGGCTATTTTAAAATGGAATAGACACAATGACCTACATCCAAGACATATATATGTAATCTGCAAGCGCAAGATATGAGCACAGAGCTGCACATTGATGAAACTGGCAAAAAGTTTATCATAATGAATATGATGAGGAAATGTAACCATATGAATTGGCTTTTTAGCTTTAATATTTTAGCATGCTCAAGTCTTCTAGGATTGACACTCGAAAACCTGTTTGATAACCAAGATGATATTCCAGAACAAAATACAGGCATTGGTATCAATTCACGCTCTAAAGTGGTTCTGCTCCATATACAGTCATTAAAAGTAAAAAATAAAACTCTTGATGAGCAAATAACACTTCCAATAGCATTTGATTGTACAGCCTGTAAGAGTATGCTGGCAAACCTAATACAAACTACCTGCACCATTGCCCAGACTTTTGCTTTGTAAGGGCCTCTACCTCAGTTATTTGATTGAATTATCCACCAGAGGAACCACGGAAGATTAAACACCATTATATATGCCAGCAGCAGGGATCTCCATTACCTCCAAGTCTCCAACTCTCCATCGATGACCTTGTGAGCAGTTGAATAGAAAATCTCACAATGTCGACAGTTTCACACAGAGCACAAGATTGCCCAACCAATATTCAGCATAACGGGCATATAGAACTCAGCCCCCGGATGGGTTAGGAAGTACATAGCCGGCTCTTTGTATTCAAATGTGCTAATACCATTATACCAATATCCCAATAGTCGCTCTAATCCACCACACCACCCAGCCATCCAACTCCGTCATGACTTCTTCGTCTTCACAGTTTCTTATATCAGGAAGTCTATGCCCATATGGGATCTCCCCAAAAAAATTACCTTTCCAAAGGTGGAAAATTTACAAATATTTTAAGCAAGAAGAAAATTGTAAGGTTGTTTCTCATAGAATCAGATCAACTACAGAGATACAGAAAAATAACATGCTTACTTTTCGTCCAGCTTTTTCAGCTCTTCGTCGATGTTAGCACGCATCGAATCGAGAAGGCCCTGATCCAACTCCAAGATGGAGTTTGTAGCCAGAGACTCGTAGAGGGGAGCCATGTCTGCGCGTTTTGTAAAAATCGAATAAATTAAAACATGGAGAATGGCAAAGAAATTTGTGTGAGAGAGAGAGAGGGGGAAGGAGAACTCACTGTTGGATTTGACGGCCGAGAAGATGTCTTCCTTAAGACGGATCTTGTCTAGGTCGGGAACATCGGGGTGGGTGAAGAGGAAGAGCTTGTGCGCAAGCACCAGGTGCGGCTGCTGCGTTCCTTCTTGCCCCTCCATCCTTTCTGCTTTCCTTCTTCCCTGCTTTCTTTCCCACTTCTCAGCTCGCCTAACCTTCGATACAAAAAAGGAAACGAGGGCTTCTTCCTTCCAGCTTTTCCCTCCTATCGAAAGCGACGTACGCAGGCTTGCGGGAGTTCTGGGAAATATGCGTAGTATCTTTCTACTTTCTAGTACCTATGTTTTGGAATTTTATAAATAAACCCTGCAAGTATCAAATATTTGGAAAACAATGGGTGTATTTGGCTAGCGTTGAAACTTTTCAAAAAAAATTCATTTTTCACAATTATCCTATTTTTAAATATTTTTCATACTTTTTTATATTACTACCCTGTTTTTCAATCATTTTTACATAACAATTCATACAATTAACTCATCTATTTTAATTTTACTCTTTTTACTCTTTGTCGCTACCTTTGTTCGTATCACACCATTTTTTATTTCAAAAAATTCTTCATTGAAATTTTATTTCCAAAAGTTTAATCACTTTCTAAATACGCCCTATATGAATTCCCATGGATCGCATAATTTAAAGAATGATGATTCTGTTAGTTTGGGCTAAGCAAATGTCTCATTTAGCTCACCTTAAAAAATTTATAATTAACATTTTTTCATGCACCTATGTTATCGAATTGTATTTAACGCATAAACAAAATTTTACCATTTTTGGATATGTATATATCTTTAAAAATCTCAAAAAAATATGAACACATATCCAAAAATTGCAAAACTTTGTTTATATATTAAATATACTTAGATAAACAGTTGTATAAAAAAATTTAAAAAATATTATGGATCATTTTTTTTAAAGTAGGCTAAGTGAAAGTATTTGCTTAGTCCAGACTAATAAAATCACTTCTCTAAATTAAATACACAACCGACCATCGATAGAGATAGCTCAACCATTCTCCTGACTCCGTTTTTTATGGCAAAATTCATTTGTTATGTATAATATTCCTTAATTCACAGTATATCAATAATGTTTCATAAGTTTTCACACCCCTATAATATTTTATCCTACATGATTATCGTATTTGTGTTATAATCACAATTGTTATCTATCAAATTAAAAAGACATTCTTAATCGTCCAAACTTTTCTAATTAAATAATTCAGCCATAATATAAATCTTGAATTATTCAATGCCGCAAATTGATGATTTATTGTCATTAATTAAGTCGCGACGTGAACAGCAAACAAAAAATAAAAACAAGGTATAAAAATAAAGAACTCCAAGCACTTGAGTACTTGAAGGGTTAGTTTAGCTCGGCTTAAGTTATTTAAAAGGAGATCACTGCTTGGAAAATCAAAATGATCAATATGAGCGAGTTAAAAAGTATATAAGATGAGATATCTAAGGTTAGGAGTTAAATAAGCACATTTGTCTCATTGCCCATTTCTCCAAATTATTCTTCTTCGATTGCTTATCCATCCAAGGTTGGTAGCATGATTTTTTAAAAAAAAAAAATATTTTTACGGACATATTTATGAGGATTAACCAATATTACAATCATTTTCCTAAGCCTGCTGAAACTACAAATTTACGTACATAATTTGTATAAAATTACAAGCACATTCCTTATATTAAAATGCCGTATGAATTTTTGCAAAATGATAAAAATGTCCTTTAAGCCAAGTGATATACTAATAGAACTTTCAAATATTATATACATATTTGCTATTTTGCTATTCAAATGACATTCTATGTAACCTCCTTCATTTTAAACATCCAGGTGAATGATGAAAAATTCACTTCATCTATTAGTTGTAACATCACTTATATTATCATGAATATCCTTTTATTTATCTAATATCACTGTATATAGGTCTCATCTACAAACATGTAAATCATCGTGATATAATGATTTAATGTTAAATATCAAAATTTAAGTAGTATTTTCAACATCTAAACCATATAAAATATTATTACTATATAGATAAACCAATATACATGTGAATGGATTTAAGTAATTTCTTAATTTACAAGTGACTATACTTATTTTTTAGCATTAAATTTGGCTTACGCGGCTTTTGCATATATTAGATTTGAATGAAACTCGATTCATAACTAAGCGAATGATGTTGAATACAATAAATTGATTGAATTTTTTATTAAGCATCAAAATCTTGAAAGTTGAAGGGGTTATATGGAACAACTTCTATGTAACACAGTTACACAAAAGCGGACTCATTCACTATTTTATTAATGTTTATATATATTAATATTTTAGATTTTTTAAATATGCTTATAACGTTTGCAAAAATTGTAATTGCATTTTTTGTCTTAAAGGACATTATTGTGGACATTATAAAAAATTTCAGCATTATGATAACGGATGAGACACACTTGTAATTTTGTACAAATATTATGGCGTGTTTATAATTTATACAATCTTAATAACACGTGCAATATTGGTCAAAACTTGCAGTTGTATTTATTAAATTTCATAAAAAGTCTTTAAAAATAGGGTCATTCTTGCACTTTTTTGAGATGCTTGGACGAACTTGTCCATTCGGTTCCAAATGCTTTCAATAAAAGTCCTACAAAGCACGTAATGGACGAATCAGGAGCTTTTTACTTAACGCATTGTATTGTCATAATTTTACCATTAGACAGATAAGCCATAAAACTTACTTGGCACAAATTATGTTAAATACAATCAATAAATTAAATTTAACATAAAACATCATGATGGAGCCCATACCAAGCCATCATACTAATTTGTTCTGGTAGAACAAACTTATGAAATTTTACTTGTATATATGTAATGATCACATCTTGGATTTAGCCCACTACCCTATGAGATACGACGATGTTACATTTAAGCCTACCCTGGAGTTGACCCATAGACCCCTGCAGCAGGCCTTATGCATGTATTGTTCTTTTTAATCTAGGACTTGCCCTTATGCGGGCAGGGTCACTTGCATTCAAAATTCGAACCTTGTAATCAGGATTTTTGTTGGTTCTTATAAATACGCCTGCAGCAAAAAAAGCAGGATTTCGATTCTATGCACCTAAGTGCAAATACTTATTTTTATATATTTTTATGCAATTGCTAATTTAAGTCTATTGAACATGTGTATCAATTTTTACTAATTTTAGATTTTAAAATGACTAAAAATGTCACTAATTTTTAAAAATCCAAACAAATATTTAAAAATCTCTAAAATTGGTAAAAAATAATATACATGTTAAATATGCCAAGATTAACAATTTTATGATTTTTTTTTTTTAAAGTACAAGATGGGTTAAATACACCTTGATGTACTAAAGCTAAGTGCACGAATAATCCCAAACAAGCTATGTCATCGTCATGACTCTAGGTCGATTTTGAGATGGACTTGAATGTAATTACTCTATTTTTAATTATTCATTTGTATACTTCAATATAACTATTATATTTTCAATCATTTTTACATAATTATTAACATAATTAACCTATCTATTTTAATTTTAATATCTATATTCTTCATCGCTACTCATATCACATTACATCATTTTCTTTCCATATAATAATTTTTATGTCACAAGTTCTTCATCAAAAAGTTTTATAACTTCCTAAACATGCATGAGTTTATTTGGTATTTGAAAAAGAACTTTTGAATGAAAATTTATTAAAACAAGAAAAGTGATATGAATAATGATGCAAAATAAAGAAAATAAAGTTAAAATACATAATAATAGTACGATTAGTTATAGATAGATGATTAAAAAATAAGATACATAAATCGGGTAATGTTAAACAAACTATAAAAAATAAGACAGTGGTGAAAGGAGAGAATTTTAGATGAAAAAATTCGAGATAGAAAAAATTTGCATTGAAAAACAAACACATTAAAATAAATGACTGAAACAAATAATTTGAAGTGAAATGCAATATGGGTGAATTTCAGTTTAATTTCATGAACAATGTAGGGCCACAGCCTGTGGCGGCAAAATTTATGCTTGATAATAGTAAAATGAATGAATAAATAAATTTTGGAGAAAAAATTATAAAGTAAAAAAGTAGTATGACACAATAGAGGTAAAAAAATACTGATAAAATAGATAATATAATTATACCAAAAGATATGAAAAATTATTGGAATAGAATATTATAATGAAAGGGATGATTCCTTTTATGCCCATAACAATTGCATAATTCATAATATACTCACAATATTTCGTAAATTCTTTTTACACCCATAACATTTCATCATAAATTCCTCTCATACTCACGCTGTTAAAACCACTGTTATCTACCCTATTGAAAAGATGACTTTACCCATTTAAATTTTTTTAATTGAGATAATTTAACCTTAACATGACTCGATTGATGGTAGAAATCATTAATACAAGATATTAAATAACTTAAAAGTTATATTAAGGTTGATTTATTTTAATTAGAAAAAAAATTAAAAGGGCAAAATCATTTTTTCAGTGGGATAGATAACGACGGTTTTAATGGCGTGCGTATGGGATGAATTTATGGTGACATGTGGTATGTATAAAAAGAATTTATGAAATATCGTGGATATATTAAGGGTGTGTTTGGTTGGAGGTAAAACTTTTTTATGAAAACTTTTCAGAGTAAAGTTGTCAAGTTGATAGAAAATGATGTGATATGATAGGGGTAATAATGAGGTGTAAAGAGAATAAAGTTAAAATATATAGGATAGTTGTATGAGTATTTGTGTGGAAATGATTGAAAAGTAGGGTTGTTTATATATGAAAATGTGAAAAAATAATTAAACAATAAGGTAGTTATGGAGAGTGAAAAGTTTTTTATTGAAAAGTTTTCATTGACATGTTTTGTGTGTAACCAAACACACTCTAAGAATTATGTGCAATTGTTATAGGTATAAAAGAAATTATCCCTAATTGAAAATGTATCAAAATTAATTTGTCAAGAGATTAAATTTGCCTAAGTTCAAAAAGTACTTTTTCCCCAGCGTTTTCCCAAATAGAAGGGCTTCTGGAAAAATTTAAGAAGTTCAAATGAGATAGAAAAATGAAAAGTGACGTGTTTTAAAAATGAAAGAAGTTGCATTCACAATGTAAAAGTCGTGTTTAAAATTTAAAAAGCTGTTTTGCGAATTATATTGAGAATAAAGATACACATTCATTCAAAGATATTCGTATTTAAAATTCAAAACGCACTTTGCCAATTCAAAAAGTTATATTGAAAATAAACACACACATTCAAAGATGTTGAATCCTTAGGAACACCCCCTAAACCATCTTTAAACATTCGGGGCCCATTAGGTAAGATTAAAAAAATAAATAAAGCGAGAAAACAGTGTAATGTAAATAATGATAGAGATAATAATTAACAATAAAGTGAATAAAAATAAAAAGATAGAATACCAACATAAAAAGATGAGAAAAATAATCATAGGTAAAAATAGAAAAAATAGCATAATTAGGTAATTAAAACGAGAGAATTTTATATTTTTTTGCTTAGGTTTACTAAACAGACCCTTTTTTTTTTTTTTGACAGGGACTACACGAACCCTGTATGGATAAAAAAAATTTCACAATTCATCCCCCATGTTGTATGCATAATCATGCATCCAGCCAACCTGGTATTAGCAGTAACATAACCCCCTGCGAACGTGTGCCCAACCGTCCTCTGTACATTCCACTGGGAAATTTGGTAATCAGATAAGAAGGCCATAGCCCATAGCCACTAGCCACCGAGACAATAAATTGTTCGGGAAATTGGTGAGCAATGGGAAAAATAACATGAGCAAATTTGTTGGATACGAGTTTCGAGGTTGTTTCATATGTTTTAACATAAAATTCACTGTACACACAATTGTCTTGGATACAAGTTTCGTTTTCTCTAACAAAAGATTCATTCCATATCCTTGAGTTTTGCATACATAGCAATCAATGGCCTAATAATCTCTTCAACAAGGTGAAAAATAAGATGAAATATAATGCCTATTACACTGCGAGATTATTTCCAAACCAACAAAACAACATTTTTTCTGGATGGTCATTTTTGAGACATGGCGACAAGCATAAAGGCTTCCACTCAATCTTTCAGCATTGCCATGTTCAAGTCCACAAGAACCTAACAAAAGATCCACAGCACTATTGTTAAAGAACACATCAGGATTCCAGACATCAATTTTATCAGATAGGAATATCATTCAATTCCCAATTATCTTCTTCCAATCCATCAGAATCGTCGACCTTCACAGTCTCTTCTTCGTCGAACGGCATTCTTCCCCTTGATTGAAAATTCCTTAATGGCAAAAAGGAAAGGAAAGAGATCATGGTAAGGAAACAGCAGCCACAGACAACATCGCGAGAATCAATAAAAAAAAAGGTACCATTTCTTAGAAAATATATACAAGTGCACTGACGATAAAAAGAAAGATGCCAAAGTGCAACGACACGAATTCTAGAATTGCTAACAATCTACCAACCACGTGATAAAACCTACAAATATAATTCAACCAAAATTTATATAAATGGCAAAATATAAAATGACAGACTTATTTCTAGTGAACCAAAGCAATTGAATACTCTTTACTTTCTGATAAGAGTGTTTTCAGCAAAGAAGACGATAGACTACTGTCAAAAACAATGCCAAAACCAAGAAAATTCTTTATTGAAAATTTCAAATAAAATTCTCAGGCAAGATATGAGTGCCTCACATGAGTACACTTCCTAATCACCTAACTATTGCATCCAAATTCCAAACAGGCGCAGCCATTGGTGATTGGAATTTAGAACTGCGACTAGCCCAACCATTTTTATAACCTGGATCGTATCGGTAACTACTCGAATCCTCCTGTGAGTTCGAACAGACTTTTCTTGCTCTTAAAATCAACAATCCAGACCTCCTGGCCTCATTCTCTCACTGGTTGATGCTGCTTTCCGATTTCTTCAAACACATTCATTTCCAATTTTATCCATCCTGGTCTTAACCCTCTTAAAAATTTATAGTTCTCATATTCTCATTTTGGCTGTGGACAATGGGCATCCTACTCCCCGATCTTTCACCATTGCACCCAATCAAGCATGGAACCAGTAAATTCTACCTCCAGTTAAATTAGGAAAGCAAATAGACGGGAAAAATTCCAAGATCAACGTAGTTCGAATCGGACCCAAAAGAAACCCTACATCAAGGCAACAGAGAGATTGGCGCAAAGGAGAAGGAAGAGAACCTATAACGATTCCTCCTGCCGGCTTCCCTGGCCTTCCTCTTCCGGCGTTCCTGCTTGGTTTCATGGAACCTCCTCCGCTTGCATTCCTGAAGGATGCCGGACCTGAGGACCTCGGTGCGGAAACGACGGATGTATGAGTCCTCTGGCTCGTCTTCGTCGACGATAACCTCCACGTTGTATCCGGCACCGCGTATGGCAGTTCCGCCGTCGGAAGGGGAAGAGAAGGGCAAGCCAGTTAAGATGATGGGAAGGGATTCAATCCTTCCTCTTCCGCAGCTAAGAGAAAAAGGAGGATTGGGGGGAGGAGAAGGTGGGAACTGGGAAGGGAAGCGCGCTGTCTGCGATCTCACGGACATTAAGCTGCAGCAGATAGAAGTCGCCATGAGTGATGGATAGCGAGAAAGACAGAAAACAAGAGAGAGGCTCTCTCTCTCTCTTTAGAAACTCTAGCCGCAGCTTTGGGTGGCCCGGGAATTATCTAGACGCAACCAGGACTGAGTCGATCATCACACGTGTCCCCGTGGCCCGGGAATTATCTACATACTACGGGTGTGTTTGGTAAGGAATAAAATTTTTGATGAAAAATTTTGGAGAGTAAAAGTTGTCAAATGATATGATATGATAGGGGTAATAATGAGTAGTAAAGAGTATAAAGTTAAAATAGATAGGTTAATTGTACGGATAATCGTGTAGAAATGATTGAAAAGTAGAGTGGTTGTATATAAAAATGTGAAAAAATAATTGAAAAATATAAAGAAGTGAAAAATTTTAGATTGACTTGACATTTTTTGTCACTTGCCAAACACACCTTACCAGTCTAAGGCGATCATCACATGTGTCCCCGTGCGGCATTTTGAACGTCAAAGCTGCAGGGACGGTGGAATGGGCGCCAGCCGGGTGGGATGACGAAGGGATCGCAGGCGTCGTTGGCAATCTCTAATTATTTGCATTTGTTCCATCAGAAAAAGAAATTTTCTTGCATTTGAAAGGCGCGTTTTTTGGGCTCCTGAAACACGCGGCAAAGCCGCAAAAGTGATTCTGAAGCCCGAGGGCTTATTTGATTACTGGGATAATTTTTTTATATTTATAATTTTTAATATATTTATAACGGTTTATAAATTTTTCTTATACTCATAATATTTTATTATACTCCATGACGTTAAAATTATTATTATCTTTACGTTGAAAAGATAATTTTATTATTTTATAAATTTTCTTTTATATTAAAGTTAAATTATTTTAATTAAAATTTTTTTTAAAAAATAAAAATTGTTTTTTTGATTACTGGGATAATTTTTTTATATTTATAATTTTTAATATATTTATAACGTTTTATAAATTTTTCTTATACTCATAATATTTTATTATAAATTTTTATTATACCCCATGACGTTAAAATTATTATTATCTTTACGTTAAAAAGATAATTTTATTATTTTATAAATTTTCTTTTATATTAAAGTTAAATTATTTTAATTAAAAAATTTTAAAAAAATAAAAATTGTCTTTTTAATTGGGTAGGTAACTGTTATACCGACGGCATGAATATGAAAAAAATATATGGTAAAATATGAAGAGTATAAAAAAATTTATAAAATATAATAAATATATTAAAAATTAAATACTTGTTACAGGTACGACAGAGATTATTTGATTATTTGATTATTATCCGGATATTTGTCTCGTTTTTTCGCCGACACATTGATACCGGGCTGGCACTGGTAGTAGCTGGTCTCTCCCTCCCTGCGGTTCTCCTCTTGCTGTCGGGAACAGATCGGGAACATATGCAGAGGATCTGTTCTCAACGTGGGCTGTATGCATCTCTCTCCTCCCCCCTCTCGCGTTTTCTGTTTTTCTTGTTTTAGTGGCTTAGCTCCTCCTACTCTCCCAAAATGATATGCAACAAGCATGGAGGATCCGAAAGAAGGTGATAGTTCCTTCGCCGATACTTCATTCTTTCTTTTCTAACCCTAGATCCGATTCCAAAAGTAGAAAAACGGGAAAATAACCGATCTTGATATTTTTGAGTTCTTATCTGTCAGATCCGTGGAATGCAATGCACTGTCTTGCATTTCATTTGCGGTTCGAATGTCGGAAAGGGGCGAGTATGGGCATTGTTCGAACTTGACATGATTGGATTAGAACTTCTTTTTTGCTATCCATGTATCTTGATCTGACTCAGGCTTGTGCATCTTTTAATAGATTTTTTTCTAAAATGTCGTGCTGCCCGGAGCTCTAAACTCAGAATTAGCTAATATCATGAAGTTGCTACTGTTATTATTCTTTTTTGTTGCAGTAACCAATCACTTCCTGAAGAAGGAACACTAGATAACCACAAGGTGCACTAGATACGCTGTGGTTATTCAATTTCACTTTTTGACAGATCACACATCATCTGTTTCGCCTACCAATGGAGTTCAGGAAAACGAAAGACCAGGTACTGTCTTTTTCGGTTTTAACTAAAAGTCTCACCTGGGTGTATTCTCCCGTTATTATTGTTGGAAATGAAGTTGATGTTTCATGCATTTCCTTATCTTGAAATTTAAATTCTTAACAAATGTGGTTTGGAACTTTGTTTCTAGTATTGAATTCACAACCAGGATTCTAAATGGCTTTTCTCCATCTATCGCACATTTTGTATGCACAGATTGACCTTAAACATGAGGCAGTCGTTGGTTAGTGACAATTTGTAGATGATCAAATTGCCACAAAATTGAATGAAATGGGACTCTGTAAATGATATAGACCTCACAAAGAACAACACTCCTTGTAGGTAATTAAGGACCCAAAGGACATTTTCAATGGGTTGTTATTCTCCTTTGGTTGTAGGTTTGGTTACTAGAATGCACTGTATCTAACATTCTGTAACAACCATCACAATCCGCTGTTTGCGTGGAATACTGCACGATATGCTGCATCTTTTGATTTGTAAATGAGCTTTCAGTTTAAACTGTTGGCATGCAGTTAATCTCTTTTGATTGTTAAGCCTGATAGCATTGTGTTCTTCTAGTTGATTGTTATAAGTATTATGGTTTTGATTAATAAGAAAGCTTGTCTCAATCATCTCCATCGGTTGATGATAAAATTATCACATTCTCACGGTGTGCGGTAAATAGTCAATCAACTTGTAATTATCTGCGCCCATGGTGCTAATATTTAGCATATATGTTTTAGTGGCTAAACATTGCTGGTGGTTTTAGTTATCTTGAATACCCAAAAATTGCAATCTTCCGAGATTGAAGTATTTTATTATTCTATGGTGTTACTTGAAGAGTCAGGATTAGTTTTTTGATGCTTTCTTTTATTTATCATTGAAATTTGAGGTATTTATGCCTAGAGGTTCCATGGCTGATCAATGTTCTTAGTTGACCAGGAGAGGGAGTGATGAATGCCAAGTAAATCAAACAGCAATTGCCAATGCCTTGGTTGAATTCTCCAAGACGGAGAGGGTTCCAATTCTCAGACAGTTGGGTTGAGGTGGATGATGTGGAGGTGCGAGAGGAAACTCTACTGGAACTGAATAAATTGCCATGCTTTATGAACAGAATATACATATCCATCAAGTAACAGTTTACCTTAGATGAAATGGAAATATGGCAACAATGACTGGCTTGATGAGGGAGCCTATGATTGTAGATGAATGGATTTAATGTGTATAAGAGCAGCAATAGGGTGTAAAAAATGGTAACCTTAAATTTTGACAGTTTGGCTGCAAGCAATTGAGATAAAATTGGACTGGCAGAATGAGTATATTGCTTTAAGATGGATTTAGCTAGAAGTGCCAATTGAAGGCTGATAATGGATGCTGGTGGAGAGGTCAAGAAAAGATTGTGGGCATAGTGTTACAAAGTGAGGATTTCCATCCAAAATCGGGGGAATAGTCTGAAAAACCGAACATGGGAATGCTTGTTGATATTGTCTGAGTAGACTGTAGGCTTCATGTTGTGTACGATGTAACTCCCAAACAGTAATTTTTCTATTAGATCAAAATCTTAAATTGATTAGATATTCAATTTTGCTGGACTAGCTTTCCTGAAAATCTATTCTCATAGTCTAGGATTAATGCATGACTTTCCTTTTACCAATTTTGTTGCTGTGTCAAATGGCTGGTTTTATGTGAAGCTGCAGATGAAAGATTCAGATGTACTTGAAGGCGATATTGAAGGCCAAGATGGGAAACCTCTATTAGGCAGTATGATTTCACAGAAGCTCCAGCTCTCCAATTTCAGCACAAGTTGTTAGTTGTTTAGCTTTGCTGGACAGTATTTGTACTTCTCCTGATTTTGATGTTGGCATTTGCAGTTCAGGCTACCAACATGTCTAGTTTTGTGGCAAGCTCAGTCAATAGATCCAAGTGGAAGGTCAAGTAAGAGCAATGGTGGAGAAATGTTAATGGCATTCATTTTTTGTACCAAGAGGGAGAAAAGCATTAACATTCTCTCAATATATATGTCTAATTGCTGAATATTATTTTTCCAGGTCAATTGTGACACTAGCCTTGACATTGCTGACGAGTTCACAGGCAATCCTCATCGTGTGGTCTAAAAGAGCTGGAAAATATGAATATAGTGTAACAACAGCAAACTTTTCGGTGAGGATTGATTATTTTCCAGCGGATGAATGAATCTAAAGCTATTATTTTACTGTTCTCCTTCAGTTAATAGAATTAGATGTAACCCAAAAGGGAATATTTCCATTTCCTTGTTTGAACTTTGATCCATCCCTTTCATTTTTTAATCAGGTGGAAGCCCTGAAATGTGCATTTTCACTTGCTGCTCTTGTAAATATTTGGAAAAATGAAGGAGTTACTGCTGATAACAGGTAGGCCTTCACTTTCAAATGTTTATTGGAGATTATTCACTGCTGCATCTCTATCATCTAGTTCATTCTCAAGTTAATGATGCATATGTTCATTATAAAATTTTGTACCTTAACTAAGGACCCTGTAAGTAATTCATAATATACTTCAATGGTTCGGCTTATATTTGGAGGACTGAAGGAGCTAATCTTCGTATATGTTCTATTGGCAGCATTTTGTAATCATGGACATCCAGCAACATGTCCCACTCTTCCGAGGATTAGAATAAAGGTTTCGAGTTATGATGAACATGATTTCTATCAGTCACAATTTTTTTTCCAATCGACATAGTTGAACTAGGATCATCAACGAGGTCCAAAAGGATTGCAAGTCCAATAGGGTCCACTAAGCCTTCTGCCCAGATGCTATTTTTTAATCTCTCTCCCCCCCTCTCTAAATTTTTTATACTGTTGTAGTACGTCTTATGTTTTGTATTAAATCGTAACACAAAACATAAGACATATGACCATGTGACTTTTTAATGAACTTGGATGCTTAAGATCTAATGGAACAGCCATAATGCTAGGTTTACTGGTTGCTTCTCATAAAAATCCTTGCAAGAGTATTTCTATGCACTTTTTTCCATCTTATGAAATAGAGATTACTTGAGAAGTTTTTGACATCTGGGTGTGTTTGGCAATAAGAAAAAGTTGTCAACTTAAAACTTTTCAATCTAAAACTTTTTACTCTTTACAACTATCCTATTTTTTAATCATTTTTTTTTACATCTTTCTATACAACTATCCTACTTTCTAATCATTTCTAAACTACTATTATATAACTAACCCATCTATCTTAACTTTATTCTCTTTATTTTTCATTATTACTCCTACCATATCACATCATTCTTTTCAAATTCCAAAACTTTTATGCTAAAAACTTTTTATATAAAATTTTTATCGCTTTCCAAACACACCCCAAAGCTCAATTTCTTTTCATTTCTACTTCAGTTTTTATCCTTCCATTGCCTCTTTTTCATTTGTTTTGATCACAAGTAAATTCTTGTTGCATCATAATGGGTCTAGAGCCAGTTTGGGGCCTTTTTCTTAGGCAGTGACAATTATTTCTTTCACAAGAACGTCAAAAACGTGTTTACAAATACTCTAGTAACAATTATTTCTTTCACGAGAACACCAAAAACGTGTTTACAAATACTCTTAAGTGGTTTTTTCCAAATAGTATTAAAAAGAATCTTACATATGGAAGTCTGTAGTCATCCTAGCATCTCAACCTTCATGGGTTAGGTCATTGCCACGCATTGTATTTCATGATTGATTTGGCTATCATTGAGCATACTTATATGACAGTCATTGCTACTAACTGCACATTCAAGCATCCAGGTTTTATTTTAACACCGTGACTGTTAAACTGGTTTGGAACAAGTTACAATCCTTTCAGATGTTGCTAATGATTTGCCTCTTTTAATGTTATGCTGTTTATATTCAGGTTAAAAACAACTTTTGATGAAGTGATTGTTTATCCAATTCCTGCGGCACTCTACCTTGTTAAGAACTTATTACAAGTAAGCAATCCATTAGTTCCCATAATAAGTACTTCTTGTTTTGTCCATAAAATGCTGACTATATGCCATATTATTTTGTCGCAGTATTACATCTTTGCCTATGTGGATGCTCCAGGTTATCAAATACTGAAGAACCTGAATATTATCAGCACTGGTGTGCTTTACCGTATAATTTTAAAGAAAAAGTAAGTCCATCCTTTACCCAGTATGCATCTAACACCTGTATTGTTTGTCTGCTACGATGTGCTCCGGATTGTGATCCTGTTGACTTAGGGTGTGTTTGGTAATGAATAAAAGTTTTGATGAAAAGTTTTGGAGAGTAAAAGTTGTCAAATGATGTGATATGATAGGAGTAATGATGACTAGTAAAGAGGATAAAGTTAAAATAGATAGGTTAGTTGTGTAGAAATGATTGAAAAATAGGGTAGTTGTATAGGAAAATGTGAAAAAAATGATTAAAAAATATGGTAGTTGTGGAGAGTGAAAAGTTTTAGATTGAAAAGTTTTAACTTAGCATTTTCTATCAATTGCCAAACACACCCTTATATGCAACCTCATGAATGTGTATGGAATATTCTTCGTAGTATTTCTGCTGATTGTATATGGAAAGTACTGTTTTTTAATTTGACCACACCAGGAAGCAAAGGAAGTTACTGCATGCAGACATATCATTGCTGACCTTGATGAACCGACGGTTGAGCAAACTTCCAATTGCAAAGATAAAGCATGCATCTTTTTGTTGTTTAATAACTTAGAATTTAGGCGCATGATCTTTGTATGTGATGGATGGGTACTGGATTGGCAGTGATGATTTTCGTTGGCAATTGTATGGTGCAGTGGGACTTCATACAACCACCACAAATCATGACGAGTCACTTTAACCTTCCTATTTTTTTAGCTTGGGGTGTTTCAGATTGATGCTTGATATTCTAACTGAAGTTACATAATGTAAACGACTGAGCCAGGTGTAGATCTTCTGATAAAATGCTATTGTGCATTTGTCTGTGCTCCAGCAAAACTTATGATCCTTTCATCACGTGGCTTAGTACGCATTTCAGAGATACATATATTCTCTGTACTTCTCATTCTTTCCATTGATTTTGGATGTTGGTTATCCTTATTTCAGCTTTCCATATGTAAGTTGGGAAAGGAAATCTTAATCATGACATTTAATTTTTTATTTTCACTTGGAAAAAGTTCAAGCTAGTGATTTATCTGTTTAAAATGATATTCTCTTCGTCCAGTTGATAAATATGGAAATGCATGGACCATCTCCTTTCAGGTTGAGTGAAATCCAGTGGGCTGCTTTTATTTTGCTGTGTGCTGGCTGCACTACTGCACAACTTAATTCTTCGTAAGTGTTAGTGCTTTCATTTGTCATTGGAAGTAAATTAGAGATGAAAGCAAACAAAATAAACTTGATAAAGTTTTATTTGATCAGCCAATAGTTTTACATTAGTTCCATGTTTACCTTTCTCTGAATTGTCATGCAAAATCTTTTTTGATCATTATGGTTTCAAAACCCAGCTTCTCCAATGTCAAAATCTTTATGTATATCATTTTTCATTTCACTATGATTCTTTTATACTTGTGATACCTTATAAAGAGCCATTTGTGGACAGTTCAGATGGTGTTCTTCAAACTCCTTTTCAGGGATGGATGATGGCTATTGTGAGTGCTTTTTTTTTTTTTTTTTTTCTTTATGTCATTTGCAACTGTAGAAATATTGACTTTTTAAAGCTGTAAGAGATTCAAAGCTGTTAGATCTTAAAAATGAGAGAATTGATAGTTGAGTTTGTTGCAGATCATGGCACTTCTGAGTGGCTTTGCTGGGGTGTACACTGAGGTATTGTTTCAAGTCAAACCTGTGGTTATTGCTGTCGATGACACATTTCGTCTTCTACAGGTTTTTAGGCGATTTTGCCAACAATATTAACTTATCATGGTTTCGTTACATTGTACAGGCTATTATTAAAAAGCGCCCTTCGAGGAATATAAATGTGCAGAACTTTTGGCTTTATGTTTTTGGAATGGTCTTCAACGCTTTTGCAATAGTCATTCAGGATTTTGATGCAGTGATCAACAAGTAAGATGATTCTATCTTGTCTGACATCATTTCTTAAAGCTGACGTAATGTTTGGTACGGAACATTTAAAAACCATATTTGCTGGTACACTTCCAAGTTAAAATGGAGTTGAGTTTTCTCAACCAACCTTGCTATCATTGTTGTACCATCATTGTCATAAGTTGTTTCCCACCTACATTGGTTCAGCTACTACCATTATTGCATCTCATAGCCTAGTTGTTGCTTGCCTGAATGCTAATATGCTAGTCCAGTCTCTCCTAAGGTGTACTGAGAGTGTGTATTGAAATCTTACCTCACTAACATAGTAACATTCATCCATTTCTATTGGCTTTTTCTCTCTGTTATTGCCTTAGATCGAAATAAACTTTTCCCACGTGATTTATGCTAGATAGATTACCAAGCTGTTTAAAGATATAATATAATAATATATTACCTCCGCTCTTTGCTGGACAGGCTGAATTGAGGTTCAAGTTTCTCTTTGGTGGTAAGGCCAAAAGCAATTGGACTTGCATGCCCACAAAATAAAATAACGCATGCACACACATGCATATACGCACAGAGTATCTGCTGGAAGTGAAAAATGAATGGGCAATATGCCCTGTGTTGGCTTTGCATTTATGTATGCTTTCAAAAAGAGGAGAAATGAATTGGGACTCATTTTTCTTTTTGGAGTTTGGTGTCTCCGGATGTGGAAGCTTTTGGATCTATCCACATTCTATAAAGATAACAACTAGCCTTTTTTAGTGTTGGCGTTAATTAGTTGCTGATTGCTTCTCGGTAATTTCCAGGGGCTTCTTTCATGGCTATTCTTTTATTACAATTTGCATGATCCTCAATCATGCCCTCAGGTATTCTGCATCACAAGCCTGCTCTTTTGCATGCATTTTCCTTGTGGAAATTTATTATCTAAAATATTTTTGGCCATATTTGCAGTGGAATTGCTGTATCAATGGTCATGAAATATGCTGATAATATTGTCAAGGTAAGTCATGAAGATCAAGATCACTAGCATGGATGTGCTCATATAGAATAAAACTTCTTCAATTTTCACAGAGCATTTTTAGAACTAGAACACAATGTGACGTAGAAGAATGCCAGTATGTGACAAGTGTCTCCTATTTTTGAGAACACTGCTACTAGTGGATTCAGGGTGTTATAGTGTTTGGAAAATCTTTAAGCTTGCCAAAGAACTAAAATACAGTGACAGAACTATGAACAATTTTTGTTAGTTTGTTTGATTATGGCCTAGACAGTGAGATTGCTGAAGTCCAGCTGCGTAGCTCGATGAAGAGACACGATTGACATATTACTGTATTAGCATGAGTTCAACTGCAACCTCATTACTCACGAAAAAAGGAAGAACATGGAGATTTCACAAAAATGTTACTGCTGCTTTGAGTCATTATCTTTCTATACAAAAGTGAATTAATGGCAACTCATTTCAATTATCTCTGTAAGCAATAAAATAATTATTCTGCGAATCTGACTTGGTTTTCCTCCAATATGTAGGTGTATTCTACATCAGTGGCAATGCTTCTAACAGCAGTTGTTTCAGTATTTCTTTTTGGGTTTAATCTTTCCCTTGCATTCTTCCTGGGCTCAACGTAAGTACCTGCGCCCTCTAGCTTTAGTACACTTTATCTTCTTTTTGTTTTTCGATGGTGTGTACGCTTGATCCTTGAAATCATATTTTTGGGTGTTTGTGCATGTTTTCAGGGTTGTTTCTGTCTCAATTTACCTGCACTCAATTGGGAAGCCACTGAAATAGTTCTGGGCGTTGCCAAATTTGTTGTTTTACCCAAAAAGAGCCTTTATAGGAAATTTCAGTTCTTTTTATTTTAAATTAAAGTAATCAGCTATAATGAGCATCTGTAGTGTTTGGTTCTATAGATCAAATTTTTCTTCATTTGTGAACATTTTGTGTTTGGAGTGAAGAGAGGTATGCAGAACACTTCTCTAAGCCCAGGGACATTTTGTGTTGTGGTTGTGGTGGTGGTGGTGATGGCGTGTGAGGATATATGGAGAGGGTATAAATATGCGCACCGATCCAATGCAGCTTCAATGCAAACGGTTGCATGACCTTATTATTACTTTATTATTTTTTGATTTTTTGATTATTTTTTATTTTTTGGCACTAGCACGTAGGCGTAAGTATGTAGTACTTAGATGTAAAATTTTATAAGTTTTGAATATTGAAAATAAAAAAAATATCATTTTTCTAGTGCTGAGGGCAGCGCTTGAAAAATAGAATTTTTATTTTTAATATTAAAAAGAAATATTAAATAATATTCAAAAGTTATAAAATTTCAGAGATAAGGAGTACATGCTTTATAAAAAAAAGAGTACATGCTTAGACAGGCAAAAAGTCCTAAAAAAGGGGGTCATGGCATGGGGTTTCAACCATTTCTAAGCACCATTGAATTATCTGCGGATAAAACCTGAATGAATTGATAAACGATTCCCCCGAAAAGAAAAAAAAAATTACGTTTTATATCCTTAGGCACTACAACCACAAATTAGGTTTATGTGGTTTAGATGAGAGCAAATGGGGACCCTTGATCTGTTTGTCTCCCCGCTTTTGATTCTATGCACTTGGGTGTAGTACTAAGCTTTGGTGTAATCGGGTGTAAGAATTCATATTTTATTTTTTTTAAATTTTTTTTTATAAAATTGTTCATTTAAGTGTATTTTATATATTTATTAAATTTTACTATTTTCGGAGATTTGTAAATTTTTTTTGAATTTTTTAAAAATGGGGATATTTGAGTCATTTAAAATGTCTAGAATATTCTTGTTTTTAAAAAATCAAAAAATAGACAAATTTTCGAAACTGGTAAAATTTAATATACAGGTTAAATATATTTAGATTAACAATTTTATAAAATAAAAAATTTTAAAAAATGAGTTTTTCCACCTGGGTGCATTGAAAACGGTAAAACACCCACCGTCTTCCTGTACCGCTCAATGAAATATCTGGGCGGTAAATCCTGTGTTTGATAACATGAACTTGAGGCATATTGGCTTATAGAAAAGCCCAAATCAGTGCAGTAATGCTCAAATGCACCCAGGTGTACTCAGGTTTGGTGCACTTTGGTGCATTTAACATATTTTTTATTTTAAATTTTTTTATACAATTGTTAATTTAAGTAATTTTATTATTTTTAGATTTTTAAAAATTAGTAGTATTTTTGTATTAGATTAACAGTTGTGTAAAAAAAAAAAAAAAATCAAACAAATAGGTATTTGCTTCAGCTAAGTGCACCCAAGTGCATGAAATCCCGACCTAAATCAGTGTGATGCTATCTGCTTTCTTGTCTACTGTGAACCAATTTGGTGATTTGGATCTTTCTAATTTAGGAAAGGTCGACTGTTTAATTATCATAATATCCTATAATGAATTTACAAGAGAATTAAGGCCCCGTTTGGGTGTGCTCACGAAGAGGCCCGTCACAATTTTGCTTCTGTGCAATTTTTCCAGCGCGGAGAAAAATTCTCGCGAGCAAAACCATTCCTCCCAAAGCGTGTAGCCAAAATGAAGTCCCAAAGCAAAATTTCTTGTTCATGAAGGATCCACCAAATTTAGAAGTCCAACTTCAGATAATTTGAAATGTTGCAGCAGCTAATTGCAAATACCGCAAGCACGCGACTACCATAGCTAATAAAAAGTTCTGCTTCTATTAGATGTCTAAGCTTCAAGTCCCAATGAGGGGAGTAATATCTGCATAACCACTTTGGTAGCATCATTATTAGATCTATAATCCTAGACTTAAGAAAGGATTGAAAATATGTACTTGAGTTATACATACAATAATAAAGAAAACTGCAAATGCCTAATTATTTTGGTTAATTTTGCAATTTTTGTATCTTTTGGGGAATTGTTTGTGTGAAACCCTTCTTCTAAGTAACTTTTTTCATTTTTAAGATCTTGATGATTTGTGAAAAATTCACTCTATCTATTGTATTTAACATTAATTATATTATTAATATTATTATGGAAACTCTTTCATTTATTTAGTATTGCTACATGTGGGTCTCATCTATAAATAAGTAAAATTAACATAGTAATAAAATGATTTAATAATAATAATAGTGTGTTTCATAAGTGATAAAAATTTTGGATAAAATTTTTTATGTAAAAATTTTAAATTAAGAAAAATAATATAATATAACATGGGTAATGATGAGGGGCAAAGTTAATAAAGTTAAAATATGATATAATATGGATAATGATGAGAGGTAAAAAGTGAATAAAGTTAAAATAGATAAATTAGTTGTACAGACAGTTGTGTAAATTGATGAAAAGGTAGGATAATTATATGGAAATATGTAAAAAAAATAATTAAAAATATGGTAGTTATGAAAAGTGAAAATTTTTAGGTTGAAAAGTTTTGATGCAAAATAAACATGTTTTCTCACTAAGATAAATGATTTTATAAAATATTGTTATATTTTAATATATATATGTGTGAATTTGTCTAAGTATTTTTTCTGATTTACACATGAATATACTTATGCTTGAGCAAATAAGGCCTATGTAATAACACACATATTTGACTTCGATATTATTAATATTTTTTAAAAAATGGAGGGTTGACCCCTATTTTTTGTAGGTTGATATGTTATTAATTTGTTTGCAAAATAGACATTGTAGGTATATGTAATTTCATTTTAGCATTATTTTTGATATTTTACAACGTAGACTTTGTAGGTTTCAAATATTGTTGAATTAAACTTGTAGTTGACATAAAGCATTTAAAGGGACGTTTTTCTTTTCCATTTAAGTTACATGTGATTTCTTTCACTTCCCTATGTCTCTTTTGACTTTTTGTGGCATCTTAATTACTCGACTGTCTTATTATTATTATTATTATTTCACTTAGAATTATTTTTCTCACACTTTTCCATGTAGCTATTTTAGTTTATTTATCTTTATTCGTTTGATTATATTACATCATTTTTTACTTTTAAAAATTTGTCTTAACAAATTTTTGTCCTTGTTTTTCTCATTACCAAATGACACTAAATTGTTAAAAGGTCCTTTTCACACCTATTGGTTGAAATTCACAAGCAAATTCCATCCGTAGAAATTTAAAATAAATAAGTTTATTTTGCAAAATACCTAATTATCTTTGATGAAGAGTGATTGACATAAGTGCATGCACAGGTGTGCATAGTAGGAGTTAAAAGTTCTAAAGTTAGTTAGACAATTTTGTTTCATTTACCCCTCTCAAGAAGTTGTCTCTTGTGTTCGAGAGTATAACACCATAAAAATAGTTATACATGCTTATTACTAAAAAATAGAGAAATAATCATATTAGCATGAGTTAAGTAATAACATCTCACCAACTTCAAAAAAACCTATTTAATTTAGTTTTTTTACTTGTTTCCCATAAATTTGTTATTGTAGATGTATTTAATATGTAAATAAAATTTTATCATTTTTGGATATGCCTATATAGTTTTTGATTCGATATTTTTAAACATAGTGCTATTTAGCCATTTTCAATGGTAAATATTAGTTTATATGTTAAATATATATAGATAAATAAATATGTGAATAAAAAAGTTTTAAAATGGATTTGTTGAGGTGAGTTAAGTAAGCCAATATTTGGCCCAGACTAATAGGAACATTTTAAAAAAAAAATTAATACTTAACGAGTAATGTTTTATTGCATCAGGGTGCAAAATTTTATTTTTTATATATTTCAAAATTTATTTTATAAAATCATTAATCTAGGTGTATTTAACTTATATATTCAAATTTACCATTTTTGAAGATATATAATATATATTTTTATTTTTTAAAAAATAGGGGTATTTTAGTCACTTAAAAATGACTAAAGTACCATTGTTTTTTAAAAAATTAAAAATATATATACACATATTCAAAAATAGTAAAATTTGGTTTATAGATTAAATATATCTTAATTAACAATCTTATAAAAAATTTCAAAAATACAAAAAATGGGATTTTGCAACGCATTGAAACATTCTCCATACTCACAGCACCCATTTTACAAAAAACCCCAAATTTATCTTTATGAGTTCCCGAGTACTAGTCGTTTAGATCCTGGTTCCATTTCTGATCAATGTCATCATCCGGACCAATATTATAAAACCGCATAGCCGGTTCGTTGGACGCGGTCCGGTCTGATTGAACGGCAAGTATGGTTAAATTGGTGATGGAGCCAGGCCGGTTTTCCTTTGCCTTTAGGGAAAAAGATAGAGCGCTACGCGACCTTCGACTTCGAGGGAGTGGAAAACCCTACTGAGATTTCAGCTTTGTCGTCCGATCTGAAAACGCATCTCCTCTCCGTCTACGTTGAGCCGCGAACGGCTACAGCAACTCATTCAATCCAAAACCGATCACCTAAACTATATTTCATCCAACGATCAGCTATTCAATCCTCTGATCTCCAGGGCACAAAGCCCCTTGTCTTCCAGTCATCCGCCGGAAATCAGATTACAGCGAATTCGGCCAGTGGCTTAAATATTACGGTCCATTTGCTGACTGCTGTCTTTTGCATTTCCGGCGTTGCCTTCCATTGCTATATGCACTGTCTCTCTTCTTTATCTCTCAATGACTTTTCATTTTGGTTCTGTTTGATAGGAAACATGAAGGAAGAAATTCCAATGGCCGACATAGAAGCGTTGGCCCAGCGCGAGGGAATTGATTTATCCAAAGTTGATTTGGACTCCATAAAGCTCCCTCCTGGAGAAGATTTTGGGATCAAAAGGTAACGAATATCAGTTAGTGAGATCGTCCGTAACTATCCTCTGTAACCCTAACTTCTTCAACTCAAAGATCTGATCCTTCATTCTGTTTCATGCCTCTGTACTTGCAGCGACGACGATGAGGATCTCCTACGAGAGGACCCTTTGGAGTTTGAGTCTGGATTTCAGAATGTCATTATCATTGACAATCTTCCCGTTGTTGCTCCTGAAAAATTCGAGAAGTTGGAGGGGGTTGTCCGGAAGATTTACAGTCAAATTGGCACAATTAAAGAAGATGGGCTGTGGATGCCTGTCAACCCAGAAACTCAGAAAACCCTAGGATATTGCTTTATTGAGTACAATACTGTACAGGTAACTTAAAATTTTTGGATGCCTCCTGGATATATAATGAGGAAAACATGAGATTGTTACTTTTTTCAGATTGAATGGTTGCACATCATGAATGCGAATCACTTCCAAAGAAAGATTTGCTAGCTTAGTTTCACCAGGAAGCACCTCCCACTGTGAATGCCTTGACTTGGAGCACTTTTTCTAATTTTCTTATTTCGCCTGGCAGCAATGTTGGTGTCGGATGTTCATGTTTAACAAGCATCTACGTGTACTAGAACAAGATTATATTTATCTTAGGAATAAAGAAGATCTAATGAACCGAATCTTGAATGTTTTCTGCCTTGGATTTGGTATACTTTTTATGGTAATTAAAAAAATTTTCTTTCTTCATCTTGCCTGAGATGGATAATTGTCTTGCTTTTTTAGGAAGCTGAACTTGCCAAGGAGAAGACTAATGGTTACAAGTTAGACAAATCACATATTTTTGCAGTCAATTCTTTTGATGACTTTGACAAGTACATGAAAGTTCCTGATGAGTGGACTCCTGCTGAAATTAAGCCATACACAGCCGGGGTAAGCATTATACTATGTCCCCCTTGTGATTGCCTATATGGTTCTGCCTTTCTTTCTTTCTTGGTTTTTCCATAAAAAAAAATCTTTGACAGCATGTGCTCGAAGGTTTCTTTGTCTTGAATCTTTGACCTTCTTAGGAACGTTGTTGTGTTCATTTTTTTTCTTGTATAAAAAAAGATTCTCTTCATTGTCAAACTGGAATAATTACTTTGGTACTTCATTCGGAAATTTGCTATATTACAAAATTCATGTGCAGTTTTTTTTCTGATTTTTTGAAACGTACCTGTCAATTATGTAAGCTTTGGAAAAGAACCGGGAAAAAAAAAGTCTAGCTCCTTGTTGCTCTGAAAACTACAATGCATGCTTGGGTACCCATTGTGATTCGAAGCTTTGTGTTTGATTCATGCAAACACACTAGAGTGAGTAGGCATGAATGGGTGCAGAACTCTGCTTCCAGTTACATGGGATCCTGCCTTTTGTGCTGAGACCAAATCCTGAGTGCCTCTTGTCTTACATAGAAAAATAATGTATTTAAGCTGAATGATTTCATTAAAAAAATGTCATTTGGGCCTGGTTAAATTTGTTTAAATTTGCACGGGGCCTAGGAATTTATTAGGGGCTGAAAAATCATAACATATGGACTGCTTGGCATGTTACCCCTCTGAGAGTTTTGGAGGTTGCTCCTGACTATATGCATTCTACATGTCACAGGAAAATCTTCAGCACTGGCTCACTGACGAAAAGGCACGGGACCAGTTTGTTATTCGTGCTGGTTCAGATACCGAGGTTTTCTGGAACGACCCAAGGCAGCTAAAGCCTGAACTGGTCTACCGTCGCAGTGTAAGTGAATTATTCTTAACTTGGAATTGTTCATTGCAGTTTCCATGATTCATTTTCTGCTTCTTTTTGAAGTTGGCAGAATTGCAGATATAGCTTTCTATGCTTTTGAAATCATGCTAAAATCATCTCTGTTAACCTCTACATCGGAGCTTATAATGCATAAGAACTTCCTTTTGACTTTGTTTTGCAGTTCTGGACTGAAAGTTTTGTGCAGTGGTCTCCACTTGGCACATACTTAGCTACTGTTCACAGGCAAGGAGCTGCAGTTTGGGGAGGTGCCACAACATTCAACCGCTTAATGCGATTTGCTCATCCCCAGGTTAGATAATACACTGCCTATATTGTCCTTTTGATTTGTTTTGCATTTCCTTTACTCACTCTATAGCTTTACTGGATTGTTTGCAGGTAAAGCTCATTGATTTTTCTCCTGGGGAAAAATATATGGTTACCTATAGCAGTCATGAACCAAGCAATCCTCGTGATACACACGTAAGAATTTTTCCTTAGAACCATATTTTAAGCAACTTTGCTGATGATCTCAACTTTCTCAGCTCTCTCATAAGCTGTTTTGATGGCAGAGGGTGGTGCTGATCATCTTTGATGTGAGAACGGGAAAGATCATGAGAGATTTCAAAGGGAATGCAGATGAATTTGCCACCGGCGGAGCAGGAGGTGTCACTGGAGTGTCATGGCCTGTGTTCAGGTGATTTTAACTTCTATATAACAAGTTTTTTTCATTCTTTTAACTCATGTGTCTTATTGATAAAAATCATTACTTCTCAGATGGGCTGGGGGCAAAGAAGATAAATATTTTGCCAGGATTGGGAAGAATGTAATATCAGTGTATGAGACTGAGACATTTAGTCTCGTCGATAAGAAATCTATGAGGGTTGAGAATGTGCTTGACTTTAGTTGGTCTCCAACAGATCCCATACTCGTTCTTTTTGTACCAGAACTTGGTGGTGGAAATCAACCTGCTAGGGTATGTGATTTTCATAAGCGTGAAATGTTTATTACTTAGAATCTTGGAAATGAATTTTTGGAAAACTATTTGATTTTGTTGTTTGTTCCAGGTAAGCCTTGTGCAAATCCCTAGCAAACAAGAACTGAGACAGAAGAACCTTTTTAGTGTAAGTGATTGCAAGATGTATTGGCAGAGTAACGGGGACTACCTTGCTGTTAAGGTTGATAGGTATACGAAGACAAAGAAGAGTACTTACACTGGCTTTGAGCTCTTCCATATCAAGGAGCGAGACATTCCCATTGAGGTGTTGGAGCTTGAGAACAAAAATGACAAGATTGTTGCGTTCGCATGGGAGCCCAAAGGGCACAGGTTTGCAGTGATCCATGGTGACAACCCCAGGCCTGATGTGAGTTTCTATTCAATGCGGAGTGTCCACAACACTGGTAGAGTCTCCAAGCTCACAACTCTCAAAGGCAAGCAGGCTAATGCCCTCTATTGGTCTCCTGCTGGCCGTTTCATCATCCTTGCTGGATTGAAGGTTTTCAATGGGCAGTTGGAGTTTTTTAATGTTGATGAGCTTGAGACCATGGCTACTGCAGAGCATTTCATGGCAACGGACATTGAGTGGGATCCCACTGGAAGGTATAAATTTGTTAGTTGTATTTTTAAAATTTCTTGTTATTGCAGTCACCAATAGGGGCGGCACTATTTTGGCCCCATTTTGCACATCAGTATTGCTCAAAGGACCATCAATTGGAATACTCATTTAAGACATTGTTTAGTCCTCGAATTTTAAAAGGCGTAGGTAAGTTGAGCTACTTATTTTGGGTTTAACCTTTTCACTGAAGGCTTTATGGATTGCTATACCAGTAGCCCTTCTGCTAATAAAAAAAATCTGGGCCATTTATCACAGTTCAGCATACCAGTCTGGATTATGAAAATAAAATGCTTTCCTTTTTGCCTTTGCAAGATTACAATAGCTAACTCAATTAAGGACTTGCCTCAGCTGTTTTAACTTCACAAATATGAAACTAAATTTTAAATGATTTTCCTCGACAAAGATTTCTTGATCTGTTCCAAAGCTGGCACAAACCCCATACAAGGCTGGGAAGGGTTGGCTCACTGTTAAATGTTAATGCAGTTCTAGGATTAGAATATCATTCAATCTTATTACTCTGATGACCTGTAAATTGGATCTTGGTCTTGCTGCTTTTCACAGCACAACCCAAGGGCGTCTGACATACGAACAAACTGCCTCAGATCAGACCCGTGCCTTGTTGTTTTTGGTTTAGAATAGATGATGCCCTCTGGCATGCTCAATCTTCTGACAATCTCACCTAGCAGTGAACAGTTTAGCTGATCTGTTGAATGCTTACCATCTTACAAATTCTGAGGCTTGGATCTATAATTTTACTCCAGGAATCTTAAATCATTCACAAGTCCATTCATGTGACTGGATTGATCCATTCAAATCTTTATTTTGGGTTTGTGCACATACAGATATGTTGCTACTTCAGTTACTTCAGTTCACGAGATGGAAAATGGTTTCAATATATGGTCCTTCAACGGCAAATTATTATACAGAATTCCAAGGGATCATTTCTATCAGGTAAAATTCTTTTCTTAGCTTAAAATCAAAATCCTGGTTTTTGATAACTCATTCTAATATGTGCCTTCTTGTTATGTCATTTGGTATAAAACAGTTCCTGTGGCGTCCAAGGCCGCCATCATTCTTGAGTGCAGAGAAAGAGGAGGAGATTGCAAAGAATCTCAAGAAGTACAGCAAGAAATATGAAGCAGAAGATCAGGATGTATCATTGCTATTAAGTGAGCAGGATAGAGAGAAGAGGAAGATGGTTCAGGAGGAATGGTACAGATGGGTAAAGGAATGGAAGCGGTTGCATGAAGAAGAGAAGTTGCTACGGCAGCAACTGCGGGATGGAGAAGCAAGTGACGAGGAGGAAGAATATGAGGCCAAGGAAGTAGAAGTGGAAGAAGTTTTGGAAGTCAAGGAGGAGGTGGTTGCATTTGACTTTGAACAGAACGAGTGAAAATAGAAAATCCTGACCCTAGGTGAATGCATCCAGGCGAGGCTAAGTTTTGTAGGGTTTTGTGCTCTTTTAAAGTTCCTTAGAGCGTGTTATTAGTTTTGAGAAGTGGAAAAAGCGCCACCAATGATCCTGAGATAAATTTCCATACCTGGATTTCAAAGTGTTCTCGGTTGTATTAATGCCCCAGTAATATGAACATTAGAGTTATCATAATTCAAGCATGTTACTCCCCGAGTAAATGGTTTTTTTTTTTCGACAAGTCAACTCGATGGAGTTAATTTAAGAGGTCTTTCTATATATATATATATATATATATTTGGAATATAGAAATTTGCTAATGTCAATTCATGTTTTCTAAAGCTATAGTTGAGAGAACAATTTGAAATATCCATGCATTGCTGCTGTTTGGTGGGTACTGTCTATGATCAAAGGCGCATATGCTGCGGTGTTAGCCTGCATGTGGGAGCGGAGACGAGCGCTTGCTTTGCTCATATTTGGATTTTGTGCGGTTTTTTTTTTTTTTTTAATCATCATCATCATCATTATTTATGTTGGATTGCATTACTAATCCAATTCGACGGCGGCTGAAGATGCATTTTTAGGCAAACTATTGACCACCATATCTTGTTAATTTTGAAGACATCATGGCTGAAAAGGCGTCATTAAATGATTAAATTCTATAAAGGTTAAATAATGAAAATATATGATCATAAAATGAGAAAAATCCCAATAAGGTTCACAGTTGCTGCGTGCCCTCATGTGCTCGACACTTTCTTCTATTCAAGAGTTAGTGCATCATTTAATTTATTTTAATTTATTTTTTTTTAGTTTACTTTGATGCAATCTAATCTTTTTTCTTTATTTTTGAAGGGATTTTTTATGAGTATATTTTACATATATTTCAATATCTATTACATTGAAATTTCTAGACATTTTTATAAATTTGGAGACATAGTTCCACTTAATAAATTTTAGGAAATGATTAAATTTTTTATTAAAAGTTTTTGGTGGAAAAATATTTGGAAATGTTAGAAAATGATGTGATATGATAGATGTAATGATAAAAAGTAAAAAAGAATAAAGTTCAAATAGGTATATTAGATATATGAGTAGTAATGTAGAAATGATTGAAAGGTAATGTAACCGTATTGGAAAAAAGGAGAAATAATTAAAATATAACTTTGTTGTGGAGATTGAAAAAATTTAAATTGAAAAGTTTTTGATGTAAACACATACCCCTTAAAATTATAAGATACACATGGAAATGTTTGAAATGTTCAATAACAATTTTATTCAAAAAAAAGAGCTCATTGAAAAATGAGTAAGATTGAAATCCCAACAACAAGAGGGTACAAAAAAGATACAATCAAAATATATAATTGTGATTTGTCAAATATATATATATATAATTGTGATGTTTCAAGATATATAATTTTATAAATATATATTAATCCCGAATTCTCGAAGTTGTCGCAGCCGAAGAAACGGGCTCAACTACTACTATGTTCCACTGGAGTTGAACCGACTCGGCCGTGGTTGAAATCATTTTAAACCACGGGAACAGCATAATATAATTATGATTTAATAATTTTATTAATCAATCTAAATTTATTATAAACTAAATGCATCTAAATGAAAATCAACAAATTATTTGTCAATTTTACGTCGAAATAACAAAATGTTGACATAAAGAAAACATTGCTTTTTTTATATATATAAAAAAATTTGATAAAGTCTTCGTGATTCACTTACGTCTCATAACATAAAATTTTGATAGGAGACGGACGTGCAGGGCCTTTTGAGGATACTCCGATTGGATGGAAAGGAATTAGATTTCTTATTTTAATTTTTTTTATTTTTAGTACAATATTTTATTTTTAATTATAATGTATCTTTATTTTTAATATAATTTCTCGTTTCTCATCCTTGATAACATTTGAAAATAATTAGAGATTAAAGTTAAATAAGTAAAAATTATTCGATTTAACTTAAATAAAATATCTTAAATTAATGAGTTATGTTTGGTGCAGATGAAGTTGAAATATTAAAGTAATATATAAAATGCCAAAATATCCTTATAATTCCTTACGATACAATGATAATATCTTGAATAAAATTTAAAAATTAAAGTAATATTTAACTAATAAATAATTGAGAGACAGAATGAATAGATTTATATAAGCTTTCATAATATTTTTATGTATGGGATATTATCCTATGCAATTGATTGTATGAGTTCTTAAAACTTACTGGTTTAATATTTAAAAATATTTAATTATTTAAAATTATTTTCATTGAAATGTATATTTGAAAATAAATCATTTGGAAGTGAACATATAACCATTAAACTCTAGAATCAATTTTTTATGTTTAAAATATCTGTTAAAGAATATTGTTAATGGTTAGATTTAACAAATTTTCAGAACATAAAACTAATAAGTTGCATACTATTGTAATTTTTATTTATAACGATGGTTATTCTTTTTTTTTTAAATGAGATAAAGATGGTTATTCTTGATTGTAAAAGAATTTCGTAATCTTAATAAGGTTATTTTAAAAATAAAATTTTGATAAGACAAAAAGCACCCCAAGGGGTGCTCTCGGCTTATTTGATATGTTAGATTTTTTTAAAAAATAAGCAATAGAGGATAAGCTCCACCAAATATTGCTTAGGGCTTAAAATAAGAAAATATGCCTGGAGTTGT
This sequence comes from Annona cherimola, assembly GCA_030490835.1. Classification (NCBI taxonomy): domain Eukaryota; kingdom Viridiplantae; phylum Streptophyta; class Magnoliopsida; order Magnoliales; family Annonaceae; genus Annona; species Annona cherimola. Next base: position 4,974,517 of record CM059974.1, read on the forward strand.
AAAAATGAGATACGTCAAACAGGCACGGCGTACGATAAGTGCCGCATCTACGTAACGGTTGTATGTACGTACGATGTTTGCACGCCATGTTAGAGGCGCAATGTACTGCATACTACGAACGCCGCTTTGAGATTCACATGCGTGCGATAACATGCGCGTCACAGACGGGCCTCCTATCAAACGCATAGCGATGGCAGAAATCATGGAAGCCTGAAGGGGCCGTAGCGCCTGGCTTGCTTATGGCGACGGGAACAGTTTAGGGTTTGGTCGGAAACGAAAGGTTTACGGAAGAAAGCCCATTGCCGGCACTGTTCTGCACTGATTAGGGTTTAACACCTGCCTGCTATCGGTTATCTTTCTTTGCCACTGCGGAGGAGAATTCAGTTTCTGCTGTTCGTTGATTTTGGAGTAGCTAGCTCACGCGCGCCGTGGACTGGTGCTCAGCCATCTTATTATTTTAATTAATTAATATTATTTTTTAATACATTGGCCGGACCGACAATCGGACCGCGGAACGGTTCGAACGGCTTTTGCCAACTCATTGAGAAACCGCCGTGCGGCCGCGGCTGGCGCAAAACCCTAGCAGACCATGCTCTCCAAATCAAATGACGTGCTAAAACCCTACAAAATCCCTGACAAACCACTGCCAACCACCGCCACGCATTCCTTTTTTTGATTGCATTTCTTTAAATCTATGCAGAGCTTTCTGCTTTAAGCGACAGACGCTCGCACGCTCTATCAATGGCGCTTCGGCTTCGCTGCCTGCTGCAAGGAACAAGTGTCTCGAATGTATCTCATTTTCCAGCCATGGTGAGTGGTTAGCTCCTCCCATACGGGCACATGATTTTCCTTCTGCCTGGTACGAAGTGATTGGACTAGTTAAAAGACAGAGGGTCCAATTGTTGGTCTTGCTTTGGGGTTTTATTCGCATTTTGCACACCGTGTTCATTGTGCCATTAATTTTGTGGGTAATCTTTTTTTTTTTTTTTAAATAAATTTAATTTATAATCTTGATTATATTGATTTGGATTGATCTTTGAGTGAACGAATTGATCGTTATATTACTATTGGGTTTCCTTGACAGCCTCGAAACAGTGTGCTGCTGAATTTACCTGGACGTTGCTTGCCTCATCCACTATTGGGAAATGGTGGAAGACATGGAAAACTCATCCAGCTTAGAATTAGAAAAGTAGGGTATAACTACAGCAATTCCACTAATCAATTGAAGAATGTGCAGTTAAAGCTTTACTGTGGTTGTAGATTTCTGAGTATTTCAAATGTACATGCAATGGGAAGCTCTGGTAACTACAGTCTTCCATTAAAATATGGGGCATTGAGTACAGGGAATACTAAAACCTATTTAAGGAGTTTGGAGGCCAAGAGGAATAAGTCAGATTCATTGCCTTGTGAATTCATGGATAGGAGGTTATTATCAGTTCAGGCCGTGCAGAAAAATAGAGCTTCTCTAGTGACAAATAAAAGAAGTAATAAAAAAGTCATGGACAGCATACGGAAATATGATAGTAATTCTACACTCGAGGTCAGTAGCCCTGACAGTGGACTGATTGAAGGTCCAACCCTGCCTGTTGAGAAGGGATCTTCGAGAAGCAGCAAGTCAGTCCCTAAGTTTGCAGATGACTTACAAAGCGAGAAGAAGGGAATTCAACCTGAAAACAGTGGACATGAAAATGTTGATCAGCAGCGTGTGAGTGATGTGGAGATTGGAGAATCTATAAAAACCTCGACGGTTGTAGATACTACCAACAATCCCAAAGCGCCAGTGAAGCAAAATAAGCAAAGAAGGAAAAAGAAAAGTAGCACTCCACCTTCTGAAATGAACCAACCTTTAGGAGCATCTGGGCCAGTAGTTTCAATCAAGGCATCACAAGGGAAGAGACGTAATAAAGCTAGTTCCAGTCAGACCTTAACCACATTGGCTAATGAGGTAAACTTTCATTCTTCTATTGTATGAATTGACAGAGCCTGTTATTGCCTGCCACATAATTTCAATAATTTTCTAATAATCTTGTATACGATGTTTAGTTGATGAAATAGTGTTGATTGTTATACTTCATCCCTTCAACAGCATATGCAGCTTTTGGGCTGGCCTCATTTTAAAAAAGTCCTCGCACTGGATGGCCTCCATATGCAATTATTATCTTTTCTGCGATGGAAAATGAGCGCATAACTATGGGCCTGTTTGGCTTGGTGGTAGCACTACTGCACCATCTGCATTAAGAAAAAAGCACCAAATTTGGCTTATTGTTTTCGTCGCTTTTTGGGCTTTCAAAGCAAAAAATTCAAACTGAATGGATAAGCTCAGCCAAACACCTCAAAAAGAGGAATGCAGCATTTTTTTAAGGAAACAAAGTGGGGCCAATCAGACCCCATATCAATGGAATATGGGGCTTATTGGAAAGTCAGGTTGCAAGGATTTGTTGGTTACCGTGGGATCCACAATTTTATCACCTTCAGTCACCACAGCTTGACAGTAGATATGTGATTATGTTCATTGGGCTAAATAAATACTGGTTAAAAATTACTATATTTCTTTTTTAACTAATGTTGCAGTGTTTCAGACTGATCAGGCTGCTGAGCATTGCCAGTCAATAACCAAAAGCTCAACTGAAAAGAGAGGTGCGCAGAAAAAAATTAATGCAGTAAAATCGGATAAAATTCCTCCAAAAGAGAGCAAGCGAGCGGTGCAGGTTCTGTCATCTGGTGACTCACCATCAAATTCCAACTCTAAGGCCGGGCGTGCATCATCAGCTGGTAAAATTAATTCAGATAAGTGTAGAGTCAAGCACTGGAATGGCAAATTAGGGCCGCTGTATCCTCCTGATGGCAAATCTGTTGTTGTGGTTGAGTCTGCTACAAAATCAAGTGTTATCCAGAAATACCTGGGCGATATGTTTGAAGTCCTGCCGAGTTATGGTCATGTCAGGGATCTGGCTAGCAGATCAGGATCCGTACGCCCTGATGATGACTTCAGCATGGTCTGGGAGGTTCCTGCTTCTGCCTGGACTTATCTTAAGAGCATCAAGGTGGCACTTAAAGGGTATGTTCCCCTCTTTGTGCTTTTCCGTTATTTTTCCTTTGATGAAGCTAATGATAAACTTGGCTTTTGTTCCTCTTAATTGGAAAATAAGATTGGTGTGATATTGAATTATCTATCACAGATGTAGCTTCCTTCTGGTGAAATTTTCTTCATATTTCTTATTAGACCTTAAGCATGATGATAATGATAGTTGAGGATAAAAGAATTAAATATTTCTGCGACTCTTTGCATTATAAAATTGAGAATTTAGTTTAGCTTGCTTGTTGCCAAAATTATTAGCCAAGTTAATTATGAGCTCAGATACTTTTATTCCTGTCATGATAGGATGTTTCCTGTTTTGAGAAAATGGTTTAGTTTATTGCTTTGTTCGAAGCATTTGTTTGTGCTTGCCATGTTTGGCAATGAAGAAAAAGTAGTATGGAAAAGAGAAAAAATGAGGTGACTCGACAGGCTAATGATTAGGAGTAAATAGAATAAAGATGAAATTGATAAGGTAGTTGTATAAAATATGTAAGAGAATGATTGAAAATACAGGTGATAATGAGAAAAAGTAGAGTAGTTATATAGCTAAAATGTCAAATAATGTTAATATGTAGGAAAAGGGGTGGAAAATCTTCCACCATTTTTTCTCCTTTACAACTAAAGTTCTTATTATTATTTTTTTGTTAATAACTCTTTAGTTTCATTTGTTACTATCTTGTCCTGAGTCACTTCTTTGCTTTTGAGCTTTTGATTACTTATCTGATTATTTTTGTTTTGTTCTTCACATCTGTCATCTCATAGAGCTAAAAATCTTATTCTTGCATCCGATCCTGATCGCGAAGGCGAGGCAATTGCTTGGCATGTCTCTGAAATGTTGCAACAACAAGATTCCCTTCCTGAAGGTATTTCTGTGGCAAGGGTGACTTTTTGTGAAATTACTGAATCGGCTGTTAAAAGGGCCCTTCAGTCTCCAAGAGACATTGACAAGAATCTGGTCCATGCTTATCTTGCACGACGTGCTCTTGATTATTTAATTGGATTCAATATTTCACCACTGTTATGGAAGAAATTACCTGGTTGCCAGTCAGCTGGCCGAGTCCAGTCTGCTGCCCTTGCTCTTGTGTGTGATCGGGAAATGGAAATTGATGAATTTAAGCCGCAGGAGTATTGGAGCATTGAAGCTCAGTTTCATAAAGCAGAAGACGCTAGTGTTTATTTTAAGTCAAAACTGATGCATTATGATTCCAAGAAGTTGGATAAGTTGTCTATAAGCTCTGAAGCTGAGGCAAACACTGTTGAGCAAAAGATTACTTCTTCTAATTTTGAAGTCATTGGCACTAAAAGAAGCAAAATGCACAGAAACCCTCCAATGCCGTACATCACATCTTCTCTTCAGCAGGATGCTGCAAATAGATTAAACTTCTATGCTGACCACACAATGAAGGTCAGAGGATACAACAAATCAGTTCCATTTCGATTTTTTTCCCACTTCAATTACTGCTTTCATGAAGTTCTTTCTTTCTTTCTTTCCTTTTTTTTTTTTTTTGAAAACTTTCGTTTTTGATAATTTTGATTTTCCTTGGGACTTGGAATAATTATGTTTGCATTTGCGTAGGAGAGTTGTTCAAGAAATCTCGTTCAGTGTTTCCTAACAGGACATATTTTGTTCAATTCTTTGAATTTATTCCGTTATTAACTATGGAGCTATTTTTTTCCCCTTCAATTACTGCCTTCTTGAAGTTCTTTCTTTTTTTTTTTTTCTTTTTTTTTTTTTTTTGAAAACATTAGTTTTCATAATTTTGTTTTGTACACTTTCCTTGGGATTTGAAGGAATAATTGTGCTTGCATTTGCATAGGGAGTTGCTTGAGCGATCTCATGCAATATTTCATAACAGGACATGTTTTGTCCAATTTTTTGAATTTATTCCACTATTGACTATATTTCTATGGTTCTTTGTTTTTGATTTAATTGCAGTTGGCCCAAAAGCTGTATGAAGGAGTTAAATTATCAAATGATGAGGCTATTGGGTTGATAACATACATGCGAACTGATGGTCTGCATGTAGGTACCATATTCTGTATCACCTTGGCATGATGATGATGATGGGTTTCTTTAAAGCAATTAATACATTCTTTTGGAATATGCTGGTGTCATTCAACGAATGTTTAGAGTCACAAAGGAAAGCTTTATTTGTCATTTTGCTCCTATTGCCTCCTTCAATTCATATGTTCTATTTATGCATCTTTAACTGCAATGTTAATATCATCATTGAACTTTGTTTTGTTTTGCACACATGAGTGCTTCTTTAAGCAGTATTTTTCACCTTATTGTGGAAACAAGATAAAAAGCTAAAAAGTGACACAAATAACAAGAGAATGTTAAGGAATTGGTCACCACTCCCCTCTTAAGCTAATGAGTGAAGCAACAGAACCAGCATAATTTTTCATATTTTATGCATGGTTTTACACTTTGTAAAGTGTTGTGACCATGGTAACTCTCCAGACGAGATGGTTTCTAAGTATTTGGTTACATTGATAGTGTGATAAAATGATGGTTAGATCAAGTTTTCTATTATTCGTATTGACGCACGTGAATGAAAAGGTTTTGCAAATATTTATATACATAGATATAATGAGGAATATTTTAGTGTTATATGCTCCATCCTGACGATTTTATGGAATCTAAGCCAGTTTAATCTTATTTTTATTATCTGTTTGGTAAGAACTTAATTGATCATCTTAATCAAAGTTTATGTTGATCGCAAAATTAAAATCAGTTTGAGAGTGAATCTTAACCCATTAAAATTGTTTGATTGTGGAAGAGTCCCAATACTTTTAACCAAAGTTGCAAGATCTTTTGAAGTGTTCGTCCCATCTACAGTAATGATCTTTTGTGATTTTATGAAATTCTATGGCTTGAGTGGGTGGGCACAACTGTACAAAGATTTGGCTTGGCCTACACAGAACTCCTATTGAATGGTCTGTTGCCTAAACAAAAGGAACATCATCAATTCACTTTGGTGTTGTTCCCCCACCCCAAAACACACAAACATGAAAAATGCTAAAAAAAAGTGGTTTCAAGGAGGCTTAGATTTATTTTCTATGAAAACTAATATTTTTATTAGACGTAAATAATTCATAATATTGTGCAGTATAAATTTGCCTATGATGATAAAATGTATGCTGGTCGGAAACTTATCTTTGCCAATGAAAATAAAGGAAAATTTTATAAGACTGAGATTAGACCTGCTATGCTTTATGAGGCAGAGTGTTAGACAGTTAAAGAACAACATATATAAAAAACGAGCGTAATGGAAATGAGAATGTTAAGGTGGATGAGTGGTAAAATAAGAAAAAATAAAATTAGAAATGAAATAATTCGAGAAAACTTAAAAGCGAGACCAATTTGTGATAAAATGAGAGAAAATAGATTAAAATGGTTTGGTTATGTTAAAAGGAGACCTGAAGTAGCACTGGTTAGGAGAACAGAGTCTATCCAAGTAGAAGGAGGTAGAAGAATAAGAGGAAGACCCAAAAAAACATGGATGGAAGTAATTAAACAAGATTTAAAAAATATTACAAATTACAGAAAATTTAGTCTTAAATCGCCAAGAATGATGCAACAGAATCCATGCAGTCGACCCCACCTAGGTGGGAAATGGCTTATGATGATGATGATATCAATGATAGAAACCCTAATGTAAATAGTTCAAATATTATATATAAATTGTTGGTTGTAAATACAATATACAGATTGGATCTCTTTGAATCTTTAAGATGGGCCAAAATTAGTAGGTTTCATGGAGTGATTCTACCCAATTGATTGCATTGGATTATTTTCCAGATGTACATAAAGGAAACATTTCTCTAATCGATCATTATGAGTATTGTTATTGCATCCTTTCAGATTGTTATCCTCTCACTATTCTGAGCCGGCATTCTCAAAGGCTCACCTTTTATTATTGCCACTGCCCCAATAGCAAACTTAGAACATTGTTATTTTCCGAGAACTGATGCAATCACATCTATCTGATTCAGCTAATGTATGTTGGATTATTATTGTCAAGATTCTTTTTCCCTGCATGGTAGTTCACTCTTATCCTCCTTTTATGGTTTTAGTTTCTGGAAGTTGAATTGAATTCCGATTACTTAACATACTGTATTTGATTTTCTTTAAGTTCCGAACAATCTGTTTATGAATTTTCAGAATCCATTATGGTTTTTACGTTGAGTCAAATTCATTAATATTGCAATCAGAAGAGCTTCCTGAAATATTGTTTTGCTATTTTCCCAATTTTTAAAATCTTTCTTTGGGTGTTACATTTTGATCATAGAAATGCAACCACGTGCGACTTTGGCTGGCCATTTTAATTTGCGTTTTTATTTTCCATTGCATTCTCCATGTTTAGTGGGATATCTTATCTTGTCCTCTGATTGAATTCATTTTATTTTCTTTCTGTTTTCTGTTTTAAGATTTCTGATGAGGTCATGAAAGATATCCAGAAGCTGGTTGTAGAAAGGTGAGCGCTTCAACCCCCCTCCAAATTATCATTGTTTACACACAAGCAGTTTCTTGAAATGTGGTTTCTATAGCTCTTCTGGCACTTGAGTTGCTTCTGCTTAACTAGAAGAAAATATCTTTTTCTTGATGAGGCTGCATCTTCACATCTTTTTCAAGTCCAACTATACAGGAGGGTATCATGGTCTTTTCACAGCAGCAGCCATCTTGGCATAATTGGTAGGCATTGCAAGTGGATTTAGAACCAATGTTGGCCCTTCTAGTCATATTGGAGTTTCTTGTTAACTGCATATGAATTAGTTTCTTGTATGTCCTTGCTATATGTCAAAATATGTGTTAGTTTCTCAGTCAGTAGGAGAGATCTGCTTCATGGTATTTTCTCATAATGGTGGGACACTTTTCTTTATTAAGCTTTTTTTTTTTTGGGTCGAGGCAATGTTATCTTTGTCATTTCTGTTTACCATCTCTCCTGTGTCTGTGCTTGCATGTCTGAGTTTTCAAATTTGTCACTAGCCTTCACAGGGCAAGTTTCAAGCCAGAGCACTGAATATTGTCCCTTCTCTTGTACTAAATCAAACATGAGTGGATTGGGGAATGAGGAGAAAAAAAATTCAGAAAAGAGGAATATGGAAAAGCATGGAAAAGGAGAGAGAGTGATCTAATGTGATAGGCATAATAATTAGGACAAGTGAGTAAAGACAAAATATGTAGGCTTTTTGTGCGAAAAGATGTGGAGAATTTTTGGAGATATAGGTTATAATGAGAAAAAATAGAGTAGTTAACTAGTTAAAATATCAAATCACACCATAAGGTGTGAAAAAAGATGGAAAATTTTCACTCTTCTTCTCCAAAAAGACTGAAACTTTTGCTATCTGAATTCTTTCAGTTGATTTATTGGTTCTTTATAGGTATGGTCAGGATTATAAACTGAAAAGTAATTTGAAGTACGTTAAGGTGAAGAATTCTCAGGAGGCCCATGAAGCTATTCGGCCAACAGATATAAGGAGGATACCTTGTAAGTTTTCTCTATAGTAAAAAACATCTATATAAGTTTTTTAATTAACTTCTGGAATACAATTTTTTCAACTTGGATGGTTTTACCTTGCCTTCTTTAGCCTAACTGGGCAGCTTTTTAATGGTTTCTAATGTTCTCCCCTGCTTCAGCGACACTGTTTGGCATTCTTGATGAGGACTCCTTGAAACTATACAGTCTCATATGGTCCCGGACAATGGCCAGCCAAATGGAACCTGCAATGGTTGACAAGGTTAATCACCTCTCTTTATTTGATGGATTTGTGGGTGCAAATTTGGTCAAAACTTCCAATAGGCCATAATAGGAATGCTATGTACCATAAGTTTACCCATATGATGAGGTTTACAAGTGTAATAGTAGGATTTGGTAGAACTCTTATTTTTTGGACTGACAAAAGTACTCCACAAAGTTTTGAAAGACTTTGGTGCTTGTAATAGTTTAAGAATTCTATTTCCTGAATTGTGATTGATAATTACTTATTAACATGCTGGATTTCATTTCTTTTGTTTTCGTTTTCATTTTTTTTCAAATATGTCAACATATTTCACATACAATTTCTGATTTACCTACAATTGATCAAAAATAGCAAAGATGCCAACACATGGTAGAAACTTATTTCTGAAGCTTGCAGGTTGTCTTTATGCATGCAGGCCGTATTATGGCCACATCCATAACAACCACAACAACCTTCACCCAAGGCTGAATCTCTCTCTCTCTCTCTCTCTCTTTCTGTCAATCTCTATATTCTTATGGATATGAGCAGTATGATTATAAGAACAACAATACAAGGACAACAGCAAAGATGAACTTGCAAGGTGCTCATTTTGGTGTTGATGTTGTGATGAGTCCTATGACTAACCATTTTGAAATTAGATGTTTACTTATGTTGATTTTAGACAGTCAATTATTCTAACCTCGCATTGTTCATATTTAGAATCATGCATATACGATGTGTATCAGTCATTCTTTCTAAGTTTGCTGCTTATCTATTAAGTCATTAAGTTTAGTTGTAAAATTCAAAAATTGTGAATGTAAACATTTCATAAAGTAAAAACTTTAAGACTATGAGTTTTAAAATGATTGATTATCTAACATATATAAAAGTGTAAGTGATTGGTGTTTTTCCCATATCATCACTAAAGCAATTTTCATTGTTGTTGTTGTTGTTATTGTAAGTTGTAGCCATTTTTCATGTGTCCATATCCATTTTGAGATCACCATATTCATCATCATGGGTGATTCAGCCAAAAACATTACTATACAATTTGCCCTTATGTGGTTGTGGTTGCTGTGTTTTTGTTTTAAGTATAATGGTGTTTGAGCCATGGAGATAGCCTCTGCATTGTTGGTGGCTATTCATCCTCTTCTTTTGTCGACTGCTATGGACTTGTATTAGCTAGTGCAGTAAATTTTTTTTCTGTGCCTTACGTTTCACGCCCTAAGGAGTATCAACTTGTGGTGATATGGATATGATATGGGTATATCCTATACTGTTCCTGTATCCATTATTTTTAGATTTTTTGTATTTGGTTTTGTGTGGTGTTATTGTTGTTGTATGTGTGTTGCGTTTGTTGTTTGTTTACTTTTTGACATTGGCTTTAACTGTTCCAGGTGCAAGTTGATATTGCTGATGATAGCAAGGGCACTGTTCTCCGGTCAACAAGTTCAAGAGTTGCGTTTCTTGGCTACCAAGCAGTGTATAAGGTTCATCCATTCCAAAACTTCATCCTTCTCATTTAGAAATTATGTACAAGTGGTTTATCTTATTTATACAAATATGAGTTTGAACTTGGGATAAACATGGAGAAAGTAATGTTGCTGTGGGCCCGTGGCATAATTGAGCTACTTACTCTGTCATTTCATAATGTTACAACAATTTGATTCTGGCATTTGTTCTGTCCAAATCCCTATTGCTATTATTAGTAGCACTATTAATAGTCTGTCATTAGATCTACACTGTGTCATCCATTCTTCAAAATATTTCATTAGCTCCTATTTATTTATTTATTTATTTATTTTCCATACAATTTTCAGGATCATGAAAGTGCAGCTGTTGGATGTGATGAAAATGAAGAGAATGCTCGTGAAGAAGCATTTAATGCTCTCTGCACACTGCAGGTAGCCAGCATATGTATATTAGAATCTCATTTATGAATTGCTTCTTGACAGGCAACTTTTTTTTTTTTCTTTTTTTTCTGATGGAGTCCTTGACTAGAAACTTGAGTTGGTAATCCTTTTTTCTCCTTTCTCCTTGCCCTTTTAATTGATTTCAACAACCTTATTTTTCCTTCTTGTTACCTCTTTTTTCAGTGTTTACTTGTATTTTCGGGTTGGTTAACCTTTTTTCTCGTTTCTCCTTGCCCTTTTAATTGATTTCAACACCCTTATTTTTCCTATTATTACCTCTTTTTTCGATGTTTACTTGTATTTTCATCTAAGAACTCTATTTGTATTTTATTTTATCTTTATTCATCTTATTTCCAGTTACTATCCCCTCTTCTATCACTCAGTTCCTCCTTTTTCCTTTACGTCTTCTCATTCAAACTTTTTCTCCTGCTTTCCCCCTCATTTTCCTAGTTACCAAATAGACAGTATTTGGAACACTTGCCAGCTTCGCTAAAAAGGGTATCCTGTTCCATGATTAGAAGAGGAACGAAACTGTGCATTTTCTTGGTTGATATAGATTTGAAAATAATGAATTTCTGGTTTGAGTTGCTTCCTGTAGATAATAGAGTTGCTTTGTTCCCGTCTTTTTGGAGAAGAATTCTCTGTCATTTTTGGTTGAAAAATCAGAAAATAAATTTTCAGTTTTGTGTAAAATTTTTTTATACAACTTGGCACAAAGTTCTCACTTTCTTTAAAAATAAATGTATTCACATTTCAAATTGAGTGCTGTTTAGGAGCTCAGTGGTGATGCTTCAAGTTAAATATTGCTGCGTCAAGTCCTCATAGTTGCTTGGTATCTTTGGCTTTAGTCAGGGGACCGATTAAATCTCAGTAAGGTGGAAATTGAGCAGCATCACACAGAACCTCCCCCTCGTTATTCTGAGGCATCACTGGTAACATCATCTAATTGTTCAGTCTGATACTTTCTACCAGTGATAGGATTAACAAGTCAATAGTTGCTCCTACTACTAATTGTTGTTTGGTTCATTCAATGTTGTGAAAGGTTAAAAGGATGGAAGAACTTGGAATAGGAAGACCTTCTACTTATGCATCGATTCTGAAAGTGTTGAGGGTAAATTCTGTAAATTTTTTTTTATAAATGGAAATAATTTTGGTGTACGTATTTTTAACTTCAAATGTAGATTTGCCTGCAATAAAATATCAATGTAGAAGCTGCAGGAGTTACTCCTATTTTGGCTATGCGCAACTTCCATCTTGACTGTTTGAGACCTTACAGGAGTTGCTTTCCTGCAACTTGGAAAAAAATGTAAAGAATTTAAACCAGCAAAGACATTAAAATAATTTTCCTGAAGAGATAAAATCAACAATGGATATAAAATATCCAATCTATCACTTGATATATGTTTTGGTTGCTTGAGGAAACATCAAATCTCCTAAAAATAATATTTTAATATCCAAACTTCTGGATAAAACATCCTTTAATGTATACAATGATAATAAACCCTGAATCTAGTCTTATTGTGTTCTCCATTTCTCACCCAGGGTGCAACTTCTGCTTTCATTTCCTTTTTCTGTGCCTCATTCTAGTAATCTATTCTGTATGACAAAGAGCATTTGCAATGTCAAGAAGGAATCTGTGAAGAAGAAAAGTCAAGGAATGAAAAAATCATATTAGTGTTGAATTATAGAGATTTGGCACAGTAAAAAAATGAGAAATAAAGTATGTTTTAATATAACACATTAGCACATGATATTCCTTGTTCTTTGTCAATAACTATGTATGATTCTACTCCATCTTTAAGGTTCTAGTTACAATTTTGGTGGTTGGCAGTTATACTGAAAATTTTGAATTTTATATTTGAACTTCATTTAGCAATTCTTTAATGGTTAAATTTCTGATGGCATCCAGGACAGAAACTATGTCACAATGAAAAGCAGAACGCTGGTTCCAGAATTTCGAGGACGAATGGTACTTTGTTGATCTGTGTCGGAACTTTTTTTCATGCTGATAGTCTCTGTGCTATTAATTTCCAACAGTAGTTGGATGCTTCTGAAAAATACTGCTGAGCTACTTGTGGTACTGCTGGTAGTTTCTCATACAATAGTGAGATGATTAATATAAACTTAATGCGCTTTTCACAAGGATTGATGCCACTTGTGAAAACAAGCCCTGTATCTAATAAGCAGATTCTGTTTGATTTGGGAGTATTAGCTGGTTGAGACTTACAACTGTATTTTCAAGACTTTAGAAATGCTTAGGCGATCAATTTGTTCCAATAATTAATAGAAGCTTTCTAAATTATGTCATCTTGTTTTGACTGATTTTCTTCAAATCAAGTCTACAGTTTCCTGGTTCATTGTTTCTTGTCCCTTTTTGTATTCATTTGTTGTAGCATGCTTTCATTTTCATGTGAGCTGTTGCCATTGTCATGTTTGATATATATATATTTTTTTCTCTGCATTGAAATAGCTTTTTTCTGAACTGACTGGCTATTGTTCATTTTCTTTCACATCAGGTGTCTGCATTTCTCTCCCATCATTTCTCTGAGGTCACAGATTATAGTTTTACAGCTGATATGGAAACTGAGGTATTTCTTTGTACGATTTAGAAATCTACATTTCTAGATAATGTTCCTCCAACATTCATGACTTATGTAAGTGTTGAACTTTCTGTGGAATATGATTGTATTTTGGACAGCTGATGGTCAAATAGCATTTAAGTTAGTTGTCTCTTACCTGCCTCCTGTGTCACCCAATTTGCTATTTTGTCCCCCATAGATTAAAGTTGTAGTTTTTGTGAATTTTGTTGCACTAGTTCGTGGTTTGCTTCTTTTATTTTGTATTTGTTTGATGCAGTTTTTTTTAAGGTTTATCTTGGCAGTCAATGGGTGCTCAAAAATGCCCTTCTTCCGGTTTCGTTTGTTCAGTATGGTCTGCATGGAATATCTTTGGATGGCCAAGTTTGTAGCACTAGGATGAATTTATATTGTTTGGCCAAGTTTGTAGCACTAGTATGAATTTATACTTGTTCACCAAGTTCTCTCTGTTGCTCTCTCGTATATTTATTTTCTGTTTTCATCGTTCTATCAGCTGGACAATGTTTCTAATGGAACAACTGAATGGAAAGGCCTTTTGAAAGATTATTGGGCACGATTTAGCTTGTATTGTGATCTTACCAGTAAGGTTGATATTCGGCAGGTATGTATTGTTCCATTCTGAAGGAGCGGACAATGTCTAAGTAGATATGGACTGTTGCTGATGTACTCTGCTTCTGTAAATTGTAGGTAGAGAAGATGTTGGAGGAAACTTATGCACACTACTTATTTGCATCCCTTCCTAACGGAAGCAGGAGATGCCCAAGGTAACTCCACAGGTTGGGAAATTTATTGCTAGCGTATGAGCTTTTTGCAAATAAATGATGCCATGGAGGAGATGGTTTGAAGTTTTTTATTAGCACATGCCACATGACTAAGCTTTTCTATCAGAAAAATAAAAAATACGGTCCTCGATTTGTGAAGCTTTGTTTATGTTCATGTTCCAAGAAAATTGGCATAGGACGAGGATAAAAAGGGAAAAGGCTCTCTCAAAAGGGAGGAAAAGAAAAGATCGGGGAAATAGATGAAATTGGTGGTAAGAAACACAAGGCAAAAGAGGAGTTATCATATTCTCAGTTCATCAAGTAATGAAAAGATTAAAAACCTTAATGTGTGTTGCCCGATTTATATGGAGCATAAACTGCATATAAGTAAAGACACTTGGAAGAAAGCAATCAAGAAAATTGTCTAACTCATTAAGTTTAAATTCCAAAAAGAAGATAAATAACTTACTAATTTGAACCTAAGCTATGTGCTTAATTCTCTCCTTGGAAAAAAATCTTCATTGGAGAGTTAGCATAGTGGAACTATTCCGGGAGATAATCAAGACAATGATCCAAGTCATCCATTAGGTTTGAATCCCATAAAAGAAGACGACATATGCTTAATTCTCTCCTAACTATTCCAGGTGATACATGTCTAAATGCTAGAACTCTTAAATCTTTATTAAGTTAACCATTCCACTCATGAGCTAGTCATGATGTCTACTTGAATCAGAGATGATCATTCATTTTTGAGGATACTCTCCCCTTGATCTTAAAGTGGAGTGGAGCTTAGGATAGAAACAATTTTTTGGTATAGAAGTGAAGAAACACTGATCGGTTGGCTTGTTTGAAAGTAAAAGAGGAGGCTCAAGGTGCCTTTATAAGGAAATAAACACTTAACACTTCAAGCTCAATCTTTGACCAAATAAGCTTAAAATTTTGACAAGCCATATTTTAAGTAATGTCAAGCAAGTTCCTTCTCAGCCAAGTCAAAATCAATCTAGGAAACTCTTGGCTCTGTTTGGTTTCTTAACAGCTTCAATGCTCAAGGAAACCAATTTTCTTGGGGCCTGACCTGTAGTTGGAGCTGTAGACTTCCAAAATTACTTGTTGCTTTCAGCTTGCCGTATGTTCATAATATTTCAGATAAGTGTCAAAGAAGGAAGTTCTTGATTTATAGTGTTTCAGGTTTTCACAATTAAGTTAATCCATTTGTGATCATCAGACTCATTTTTCCTTTGCTTCTGTAGGTAAATCGATTAAAATTGAACACATGCTGTTGTAATTTCTGTACATTTTATTGCTGCATGTGAACTGTAATTTCTGCCTCATCATTCTTGTAATGATCTCCAAGTGTGAACTTGATGCAGTTGTAATGAGGGAACCTTGGTCTTCAAAGTAAGCCGATTTGGTGCAGGCTATTTCATTGGGTGCAACCAGCATCCAAAATGCAAGTGAGTTTGATTTGCATGACAAAAACTCTGATAATTCTCCCCTTTTTGCATCAAACCAATAAGCGACATTGTCTGGTTTATTCTACAATGATTAATTTTGTCACCATTATTTACATTTTTTTGTGGCTGAAAGTTGCCCTTCTTCTACTACGATAAATAAATATGAAGCTGTGGCTTCCATTAAATTTGCTAAGTTTGAGGTCTAGCACTGGGCTTTCTAGGCCTGTCTTAGTTGGAGGGGATAACAAGATGCTAGCTATGACCCTGAATGACACATTATGCGAGTCTAAATCATAACTACATTCCAATTAAAAAAAAAAATCATGACTACATGATACCAACATACCATCTTTGTATAATGCTGTTCCTTTTTTTGCCCTCTAATTAAGCATATCCTGGACTGGAAATGCTTTTAGCTTTGTATATCTGCAAAGAGCTTTGCAACTTGAATTTTTCTATCTTCTGTCAATTTCAAAAATTTTGTCAGTGTAATACTAATATTCAGAATTGTGGCTCTGGCATCCAAACACACTATTTGGCAGCTCAAGCATGCTACAAAACTTACACATGGTTTTGCAACGATGATTTATTTTTTGCATCGAATGAAATTTGATTGGAAAGTTTTGAAAATAAATTCAATTTTTCATCGTTCTATTTTTGTCAAAGAAATGACGAGGACAGACCTTTATGATTGAGGACACAGGGGTTCAAGTCACAGGAAATGGCCTTTTGTAAAACAAGGGCAACAATTGTTCATGGATGTCCCTCCTCAGACCCCACAATGTGGTGGTGCTCTATTTCCCATGTTGACATTTTTGCAAAGATATGCAGTTGATGATTTGATGAACTCTCAATTGTTAACTGGCTCTTATATTTGTAGCCTGCAAATTTCCTCTTAAAGGAATTATTGGGAGTTCATTGACCTGTGTTTGAAAAAAAATGATAAAAAACGTGGGATTGTATAGTCTGATTTTCCTAATGTATGTGAATTTTGGTTGATGGTTGGGGAGTTTATGGGTAAATTAATTTCACAGCTACTCCAGGATCGCTGAAACCAATAATCTGAGGCTAGCACGCCATTTAGAGGAAAGGATAAATATGTTCATTTATGTATATATATCCTATACTGCCAAAATTGTCTCCATTTACATTTGATTTACTGTGATCTAACAATTATCACATGCCACAAGATGTACACGACTGGGGAGTTATTTGGCTATCTGGAGTTCTGTTGATCCGATAAAGAATTTTCTAGGAATGTAGAATGGACTTAGGTTTGGAGTTGATCACGGGTATGAAAATACAAGAAAATTACACGGTCAAGAAACACAGAGTTCAGTTGTCCAAATGATTCAGTTGAACTAGTGGTTCATTTTGATTGCCACATTTATGAATTTTGATCATAATACTATGTTTATTTATGATGTTGTATGCAGATATATTGCGAAGACAATGTTTGCTGAAGATGATGAAGGTGATAATTCTCAAAAACCAGAAAACAGTTTTAAGCCAAAGTTGCTGGGTCTTCATCCAGGTTCTGATGAAAAGGTAGTATAATCTTACAATCGTTGTAGGACTTCTAATATGTTAGATATTTTGGTGTATCATGGAAATTTTAGGCTTTTTTCTGGATACTTGGTTCTTTCCTTCCTGCATTTCTAGCAATGCTTTTAATGTGGCCTTTTCTGTTCTGATCTCTGTAGATATATCTGAAGGATGGTCCATTTGGATTCTATGTCCAGTTGGGTGATGACAGAAATGGATACTCACCAAAAAGAACCTCTATTTTGAAGGTACTCTTTTCTTAATGTTTGACTTGTATGGGTGTGTCAGGACTGACCTTACACACTCCCTGCTTGTTAGGTCTTGATAGGACACACTAACCATTATTAATAAGAGCTTTAATTGTGAAGTTATTTTATTTTTGTATGAGTAAATGTTGTCTGACCTCACTCACACCCTTGTTGTTAAGCATGGTGGTGGGACAAATTAACTCGTTAGCTGGAGGTTGCAGGTTGGATTTGGATATTTGAAACAGAAGTGTTTGGTTGTCGATAGAAGGAATAGGAGACATGCTAGAGGGGACCAGAGGGAAGAAGTTGAAGGATTCTCTCATGGTGGAAGAAAGAAAGGTCTAAGTAGGGAAAGGAATAGAAGATAAGAAGAAGCAATCATATTCTTAATTCATAAGTGATGAAAACCCTAATATATTGTATCTCGTATCGACACAAGGCAACCATATTGTGGACAAAAAAATTCTGAATAAAATAATAAATAATTATACAAACCATTCATCAAGTTAAATCCCCAAAATAAAGAAAAGAAATCTGCTCTTCTCCTTTACTGGAAAAGAGAAGGCTCAAAGGTACTTGAATAAGAAAACAAATCTTCAACATTGAACGTTGAATCAGTGAAGTAGAGGAGACTGCAAAAGAAGAAATAAATCCTCCACATTAAATGTCGAATCAGTGAAGTAAAGGACTCTGGAAGTACCATTGGCTTAATTATGTAGGAAACTAGATTTATGTGTGATTTTTTGTTGAGTGAGGCTTACAGAGTTTATTTGTTGCCACTCTTTATGTAAGTGCAAGGGCATAATCAAGCAAAGATAAATTATGAGACACGTCCACAGTAGGATTTTTTTTTTTCAAATCATCCGATTATATAGCCATGCTTTCATTCCATCCTTTGCTGAGATGTTCATGTTCATCATAACAAAGTAAGACACTGTCAGACATGGCTTACTTGAATCTGAAACTTTTTTTTTTTTTTTAGGCAACCAATATTGAGAAAGTCACCTTGGATGATGCTCTTGAGTTGCTACGCTACCCTCTAACTTTGGTATTATGCTGCTTTTCTAATACCCTAGCATTCAAGATCAATGCCATCTCTCATAGTTCTACCCAATAATAGAAAACCAACAAAAAAAAGTCTTATATGCTTTCTCATCTTGGTTCAAGGGGAAACATCCAGATGATCAAGAACCAGTATTACTGAGAATTTCAAGATTTGGATATACGATCAAACATAAGCGCACCATTGCTCCAGTGCCCAAGGTACACTTTTTACACTTCTGTTTACCCTTCCATTTGTCAGAGATAATATATCTCAAACCACTTTTCATTCTAGTGGGCAAGGCAATAACACTAGTAAATTTTTGCCATTGTTTTGATGGGCTCCCCATGGAAGGCCCTTTAAATGCCTCAAGACTCCAATTGTTAGCACGATGTGCAGAATTGATATTTTGTGGATATGAGATGCTATGCTGTGTACAATGGATGCAGGGTGTGAAACCTCAAGATATCACGCTGCAGAGAGCACTTAGATACTTGTCTAGCAAAAATGCAAAGAAAAGTGGTAGGCCTAAACGCACGTCGAGCATTGAAGAACCAATGGAAATGGTGGTTCAATAATGTGGGAAGGAGATAAGGTGTGTCCTGTGGTCATTCTGGATGAGGATCAAGTTTTGAAGGGCTGCAAGACCACCATGAAGGAGGGAGTCAGTTTTGCAAAACTAGGGGATTTGCCTCATTTCATCATATATATTTTTTATTTATCTTTTTGTTGCTGGATTTTCATCATATTCATTCAAAGAGTGGGTGGGTTAGGTTAGGAGAAAGCGATGAGGTGCACGATGGGTGCTCGTCGTATTCTGTCCAGATTTGCTTAAGTGCGCCATTCTTCACCATCCAATTGTTAGTTATGGTGGAGAAGAGAAACAGATAAGATTGCTCGGTGGCTATGAATAAAAGACTTTAAAGAGTTGGAAAGCAGAGCGTCTTGGATTGGACCAGAAATTGGGGGTCATATGCAGCATTCATTTCGAAGGAGCTGGCGCATCAAGAGCCGTGAGGTGAGCAGAGAGCACTGACTGACACCAACCACACCCCAAGGAAGATGTACTTTTTTTTTTTTTTTTTTTTTGAGTTATTTATATTTGTCAAAAGTCAAGTTAGCATGTATACTTTTTTAATTACTTGTATTTGTCAAAATCCTTTTGTGTATCTATATTGATAATGAGGGACAGAATAAACCATGTAGTTTTACCCATCAAGCGTTTTCTTCTCATTTTGGAGGTGTTTACGTCGACATATTCATTAACGACATAATTGGGCAATTGATGAAGATCAAGCCTAGTCTCATCGTATATTAAGTCATTCAAATCAGGTTTTTACGAGGATATTTGTAATTAAATTATTAGTCTTCCGATCATAACGAGGGCTTGTTAATCGCACCACTGCGCAGTAAAGCATCGAAGAGGTGCTTTGTGCTTTCTGTCGGTTGAAGTGAAATGAATGAAAAATAATTATTTTCTGCTCCTCTGTATACCACTCGCGAAAAGTAGTTACAACATTCAATAAACTTATATGACAACGTGTGTGTGTGTGTCACCCGGGTGCTCGTGCGCGTGCGTGCGTGTGAAAAAAAGCTAAGTGTCTGCGGCAAAAGGGGCCCAAACAATCATCAAAATTAAGATATATTTTACTTATTGTATTTGGAATTATTTACTTCAGTGATATGCCAACTTTTTGTCCAAACTGGTTGTGTGTGCGGGTTCCATTTGAAAATGTAGGAAATTAATCTAATAAAATAGTTTAATGTAGATATCAATTTTAAAATTATTTTTCAAATATCTAAAATGATCAAAATTTACCACTGTTTTTTTTTATTGGTACATTTTATATTCATCTCAACACATATTACACTGAAGTTCTGAGACATTCTTACAAATCTGGAGACACACAGCTCCCCCAAAGAAATCCGGAGACATAACTCCGCCGAAGAATAAGGAAGATACAACTTCTAACAATCGAACAGGAGACCACAGCTCCTATTAACAATTTTTTACTTCTGGCCAAAATCCCATATGCAGGATTCGAACCGCACACCCTAGCGCCTGCGGTAACCAAAATTTACCACTGATAAATGTCGTATACATATATTTTTTTTTAATTTCAAATGTCAACATTTTTCACCATCATTTAACGTTAAATAAGAGCAAAAATTATTAATTTTTGATATTATAAAATATATAAATCTAAAAATGATAAATTTTATAGATTAAGACAATTTGCATATAATATAAGTATACATGAAAAGAATTTGATGCATGCTTTAGAATCGGATTTAAAAACTTTGAATTCTGATCTAACCACAGGTTATACTCATTTACGAATGTGAGAGCATATTTGAAAAACAACATAGGGGTCCACAAGTTGTACCTTTATTCTTATAAAAAAAAATTACCCTTATTAGCCACAAATATGACAAAGGTCAAGGTCCAAAATGATGTGAAGTTACTACCCGTAGTAAAAGTAAAAAATGATATCATCATTAGTTGTGGCAATTAAATAAAAGAAATCAACAAAAAGCATAAAAACAGAAAATAAAAATCTAGAGCTGATTTACCTCTGAGTTAAAAGGAATGATAAGTGTAAGTTGGTTGTTTTTGGAAAAATAAAAAAAAAATTGTCCCTCGTCTTACATAACCTAATAGAGTTGTCATATATGGAACTAGACGCAGAATCTATTATCTTTTGTGTTATTTTTGTAAACGTATGATTATATCCATAAATATGAGTGTAAGCTATCGTAGTATTTGGAGTTAAGCATTTAAAAAAATGGAATTGCACCGGATTTCATAAGAGAAAAGTGCTTTTTCAAGAACAGAAAAAATACAATGAATGAACATGTATTTTTTAACATGTTTGTTTTTAAAAACATTTCAAAATAAATTTTTTTACTTTTTATAACTACTGTACTTTTTAATAATTTATTTACATCTTCATGTACAACTATCTTACTTTTTAATAATTTATACGTCGCTACTCATATATCTATATATATATTAACTTTATTTTCTTTACTCCTCATTATTACCTCTGTCACATTACATAATTTTCTACTCATTTAAAAACTTTTACACTAAAAATTTTTCATTCAAAATTTTATCACTTTTCAAGCATTCCCTATGTTTCAGTCATTTTCATGTTTCAATCATAAAAAATGCTTAAGTGGAGCCATTCTTTGCAGGAAAATGGATTACATGAAATGAGAAAACAAAATGGAACGAATAAAAGGGGAATTTTCTTCCTTTGCTGGATTATTTGAAACGGCCATAAGTTGGGGATTTTTTGAGGGCTTATGGTAAATATATTCGCTAAGTTTAATTCTAATATCAAATGTAATTACCATATTTTTAAAATTATATATATATGTATGTATATTAAGTTTGCAACTGGTCCAGTATCCATCCCATCATGAACTGCTAGTTATGTTAGCAGCTATTCCATTAATTACCGGTTAAATTTTTATAAATGTTTAAAATATCTCTGATATCCCACAACAAATCTAATGGCGCCCCTCCATTAATTCTGGCCATTTCTCCTTTCATCCATGATTAAAAGCAAATTTAGTGAGCATATTTGTAATTTTAAAATAATAAATATATATTCATTTTTAACAAAAAAATTTCACTCTTCTTAACTAACCAAATTTTAAATTATTTCTTTTTTACATAATTACTTTATTTTCTAATCATTTTTGCACAATTATTCTTACAATAAACTTATCTATTTTAAACTTATTTTTTTTACATATTATTATTAATTTTATTATATTATATAATTTTCTATCAATTATTAAATTAGTGTACCAAACACTTTTTTTCTAGAATTTTTATCACTTAACCTTTGGCGTCGGGTGGGTATAAATGGGACAAACACTTTTTTATAATTTTTTATTTTCCTTCTCCGTACGGTGGCGAGCGGCGGGTTGGAACTTGGAAGGCGGCTGCTTTCACCTCCCTCGACCTATTCCGTGTTCCAAAGTCGTTCGTTTCTCCGCCGACCCTGTCAAAGAGGATTATTAGGGTTTTTTGAAGCAGGATTTCTTTGGAGGGGGCGAGGCAGAGGCTTCGAAGCAATCGGGCGGGAGGAGGGCTGAGATCCCGTGCTCGTCTTCACCGGCAAATTTTCTTCCCTTATTTATTACTTTCCCTGTTTTTGGTTCCTTTATTATTGTTCTTGGCGTTTGGTATTGATTGCTGTGGGCTGAAGGTGGGATTTTTTCCAGCCGCTAAGAGTAAGATAAGCTCGATCTCCTCCACGCTTCTCTCCACTCAGACATCCTTTTCTGTCTCGCCAAGTTGAGGTTGAGGAGGCTGACGGGCCGCCTCCAAGCGTTTTAATTTCTTTTCAGTTCACTGAAGCCGATGTGTTATTGTTTAACGCTGCAGTGGAAATGGAGCCGGAGGTTGTAGCTTCTGATATTTTGTTACCTCCTACTCTTTCCTTTAAGAGGATACAAATGCCAGATAAGTACCCAAAAGGGCATGCAAGAGGCAGGCATTGGAAACATCTAAAGCAGATTCTTCAAGCTGAAAACTACCAGAATTATCCTGCAAATGAACCGAACTGTATGTATCTGATTTTTGGTTATCTTTTTATCTGATGTTTCATTAGTTGAGCCTTTAACCCCGGCAATTCATCAGCGAACATTAGTGATATCACTATTACGTCATGCCCTTCAATTGTGCTACTGCATTTTGTATTCGTGAGCCATTTTTATGGTTGCGTGAGCTCCTTTACTTGCATCTGCAATTCGTGAGTTGCAAGATCCTTCTGTTTCTACGAAGTTTTTTCCCGCTATATTCATTACTTAAGCATTTCATAATTTTACTTAATTGAGAAGAATTTTGTGATTAATCAAAGTGTCAATCAAATCAGAGCAGTATCTCTGTTTGTACATATATGCATACTGGTGCATTTGGGAAAAGGGACATCGCATTATGCTAGAGCTATGGTTCAAGGAGGGAAGGAGACAAACATCCAATGTCCAACTGTAGTCCCTTCTAGTTATCAATGGTCAGAATTGTCAAAATGTCTGCCTGAATTCTCTTTTCTCCTTTTCTGTTATCCTCCTTATCCTTCTACAATTATGATTTGCTAGAACTAGTTGATTGCTGAATCATTTCATAATTTTTTTGGTTGGATGATGCCCTATCCAAATTCCAAAGGTTCATGTAAAGGTTCTGTTAATGTAAAGATTTTGTCATGAAATCTATTTTGTTAAAATATATTGCTATGATGATATTCAGATTTTTAAAATGAACATGGAAACTTCCATAGGGATGTATTGTGACTACCAACTGATCTTTCTTTTTCAGATGTAAATATTGAATCACCCCCCTCTATGTATCCGTCAAAGAAGTACTGTGACATTACTGGTTTCGAGGTATGCAACTGCTTTCAGAAGTCCATTATAATGCTGTATAAGTATTTTGTTTATGTAACTTGAGTATTCTACAAGAGTTCGACCAGTGTTGGTTGCATTGATATTTGAAGATGGAATAGGACGTGCATTGAAAATTTGATGGAAAATACCTGTTACATTGGACAGTAACGTTGATGTTAAAGGCATAAATTCAAATTTACAAGGAAAAAACATGAAGCAAAAATAGCATAGGCATCAAATCAACTTTGTAAGCAGTCCCCACTTATTTGATGAAACAATTCAGTTGATATAACAATGTTCACTTTTAGTATCTAAGAATTTAATTAGTATATATTGTATATCTATGTTATTGATGTGTAAAAAATAAATAAATTCAAATGTCCAATGGGATCACACACAAGCACGTGTTATAGCATGGACTTTAGAAGGACAAGGTCTGTCTGAAGGGAGAAAAGGGTTTGTGGTTGTTGTAGCGTCACATCTCTCTTAATAGAGTATTATAAATATGCTCCATCCAAAAAAAAAAAATGTAATATGCAATAAGATGCCATCCAAAAAAAAAAATGTAATATGCAAGAAGATGGTAAAGGCATAAATTCCGGATGTTAGTAGTAGCAATGTGGAACACATAAGAACCTACACAACTAAGGGTGCGTTTGGTTGGAGGTAAAAAATTTTTATTGGAACTTTTCAGAGTATAAGTTGTCTAAGTTGATAGAAAATGATGTGATATGATAGGAGTAATAATGAGGTGTAAAGAGAATAAAGTTAAAATAAATAGGGTAGTTGTATGGGTATTTGTATAGAAATGATTGAAAAGTAGAGTTGTTTATATAGGAAAATGTTAAAAAATAATTAAAAAATAAGGTAGTTATGAGGAGTGAAAAGTTTTTGATTAAAAAGTTTTCATTGACATGTTTTGTGTGTAACCAAACATACCTTAAAATTTTAGTGTGAGAATTTCACATTTGTGTTATATACTGATCGCATTTCTCTTACATGATAGAAGTATTCAGCCATGCATTTTCCAGAGAAGGGAAAACTAGGGGACCGTTGATGTAAAGATAAAGGAGAAAATTGTGTGCTTAGGTGGTG
This sequence comes from Annona cherimola, assembly GCA_030490835.1. Classification (NCBI taxonomy): domain Eukaryota; kingdom Viridiplantae; phylum Streptophyta; class Magnoliopsida; order Magnoliales; family Annonaceae; genus Annona; species Annona cherimola. Next base: position 4,999,378 of record CM059974.1, read on the forward strand.
ACTTATTTTTATTAATATGTTTGTTTGTGCAGGCACCTTACGTTGACCCAAGAACTAACATCCGGTATGCAAGTGTTGAGGTCTTCAGACGAATCAGAATGCTTCCAAATGACTACATTCAGAGATATCTTTCTCTAAGAAATGCTGCAGTTGTTCTTAAATAACTTGGAGCTCAAAAATGTCTGTAGTTTTTCGTATCTTTTTTTTTTTTTTTTTTTTGTAAATCCAATCTATATTGACGAAGTATTCAGAAGGATCCAATTCTACATCCATGCGAGGGAAGTCCTGAACACACGAAGTACTGAGAATGAGGAACTTCCCAATCAACAGGATTCAAACTACAGTGAAACGATGCCACTACTCTTATCCGACCGTGCCTTGTCCGTTTGCCTCAGGGCCTGTTTGTTATGTCAATGATTTATGAATTACAAAAATGTCACTGATTTAAAAAAAAAAAAAATCTAAAAGTATCTAAAAATGGTAAAAATTAATATATTTGTTAAATATACTTAGATTAACAGTTGTATAAAAAAATTTAAAAATATATAAAAAATGGGTGAAATGCTCCTCAGTGTAGTGAGGTTGAATACACCGGGGTGTATTTAGTCAGCCCTGTTTCTTCTCTGCTTGATTCTTGCCGTAATTTGCAATACAGCTAATTACATCAGTGTATATATGGAAACATCAAATGATACTTCTTCCTACGAAAGAAAGTCTAGTTTGCAGCATCTTTATTTGGCCAGTAGTCAATTTGATAAGGCTTGGTTGATTTTGTTCAACTGTCTTCTTCCACCTCACAAATTGACAGCAACATATACAGCAAGCGTGAGAGGTCAAAAATAAGTAAATAACCATGGAGAAAGGGTAATCCTCCCTAACATTATCTCACTGCACCAATCTCAACGTCCTGGAAATTTCCAATAAGAATGGAAAGCCGACTATGGAAATGCTCTTTATATCCTCGGTGGAATGAGACACTGCCGCAACTGTACGTGTACGCATAAGGCTGCAACTCGCCGCCTCTGTAACATCTTCATGTGTGGCTCACTGCAAGAACTAACGAAACTGAAAAGTAGCTCGATACATGGCCTAAGTAATGGCTGCAACATCTTCATAGCTCTGCAAGCAGCGGTTTTTTTTTTTTTTTTTGCTTTTCTTCCTCCCCTCTCCTGATTCAAGGTTTGGCTTTTTCTTTTTCTTTTTCTTTTTATTCCTTTTTTCCCTCTTTACTTTTCTCGGACCTCGGTTTTGCCCTTCTACCTTTTCTGTCCCCCTCGTTTTCCTCGCCGAATCTGCGGTAACACTTGACTGTTAAGCATTAAAAATATTATTAAGAAATTAAATACCACCACCCACCATTTACTGTTGCTTTGAGCCAATACAAGTATAGTGGTTTCCAGAGAAACATTAAAAATAAGGGGAAAAAAAAAACAGAAACTGTTGGTACTTCTATGAAAAGAAACTCATAAGCCCAAACCAAAATGTAATAAAAATGGACCACGTTGGCATACGATATAGATATAAAACCATCCTAGCTGTATTAAAGCTCACCTTCACTAACCAGTCAATTTATCCCACTTGAAGAATCCTCAGCATCAAATTTCTTTCCAAACACCCGCAATGCAAGTTCATAAACTGCTTTTCTCTTCACAGACGTTCCTTCAGACACCAATTTGACTGCCTATATAAATTACAAACCATAAAAGCTTATTGTCAAAAAGAGAGCCAATCCGCTCACAGAGAGAGCAGACAAGATCAAATTGGTTGGTACAGAAGTAAGAACCAACATAAAGTCCCTGAGAGAGCATTGAATATTTAAAGCCGTGCATGTCAGCACCAAAGGACACACAATTATACTGCCAGACATGATAGGACTACACAATGTGCTGAGAATCTCAATTACCATGGAAAGACTCTGACCACTGGAGACCAAAAGTCTCAGATCATTCTCAAGTTGCATTTCTGATGGAAGTTCAGAAATAGATTTTTCCTTTCCTTCTATTAACAGTGTGATCTCGCCCTTTGGTTGGTGATTTGAGAGTGCCTCTTTTGCTTCATTCAGAGTTCCACGCCAGAACTAAAAACCAGGAATCTATACCGGTTAACATGCTAGGATACAGCCACTCAAAAAGCACTATTATGAAAATGGTAACCAAAGAATATTCATGGAACAATGATCTAGTTTAAAGAACAATTACACGATATAGACATTATCCTGACCAAAGCAGTCCAGGAGTTGGGCTCAACGGCATTACAAATTCAGAAGCTGTATGACAATTGCTAGTCCAATGGAGTAATAGAAAAAATCCAGGTGGTTCATGTTTGAGAGAGAAGCTTACAATGTTCTGGACTGTCCATGAGCATAGAGATGGTGGTCATAAAAAAAAAAAAAACACACACACTACAGGTTTCTGCAACCAAGTTGAAAGCTACTACAGAAGTGGTGATGGCAATATAATACCTCTTCATGAAGTTTTGTTATCTCACGAGCAATGACACATTGCCTGAAAGTTCCCCAAAAAAAAAAAAAGGAAATCAGCATGACAACAGCCTTTGTTCTCTGTCTGCACTGAAGTCAAGGAAATGAGAAGGGAAATGTAACTGTGTTACATCAGTGATTCTCCAGCAAAATGAAGCAATCCACATGTAGAATGTGCTTCCATAAGGAGCCAGAGGTGCATTAACCATCATTTTCTGCTTGATGCGAGTCACATGACATTACAACTAGCCTCAACAGTCCTCATTTTTCTCACCATTAACTCCATTTCAATATTTATGCATTACCATTCTATTAAAAAGTCCATCTATTTTGGTGCTATTCACTTTATAACCAACATCATCTCCTGTTCTGTTAACATCTACTTGCTTTTGAAATGCAATTCCCTATTAAATACCTATTGAATGCTACTATTCAAACATATCCTTAGGGACAGAGAATTTTAGATATCAGCATCCAAATTCAAAATGGATCCAATTACAGTTTCAATTATCCTTTCCAAACGAATCAAAATGTAATTTCCTTGTTTTAAAAAACCACAAATAGACAAACATAAGTTCTGAACATGAGAAATCTGGTGAGGCTATGATCTATCAATTTTGGATGCACATGGTTAACTTTCCAGGCAATTAGAGAATTTTTTCCATAATAAATAAAGTTAAATAACCTTGCCCTAGCTCCCATAGGCAATTTTGAATCAATGCCTGAAGTCTACTGGTGGTTAAAAATAAAATTCCATTCACATAATAATGAATTGCCATTTTGAAAATGTAGCTTATGTACATGGTAAAACTCATCCATAAACAACATAGGGATCACTCAATTAACCAGGAATTTACTATAGAAGCTTTTTATTCTTATATTACCTTGACTCGCCAAATATTGGAATAGTTTCTTCAAGGAACTGGTGCAGCTTATGTGGAGGGACAAAGAATATCTGTGTTGCAGCATCATTAGCAGAAGTCGCAATTTGTTGTTTCCTTGTTGCAGCACCTTTAGCAAGAAATCCAACTACAAGAATGAATTGAATTAGTCCTCAACAACTATCCTGTAAGCTTCTAAGTACTATTAACTGGAACTTGTCCATTTCTAATTTGATCTTAGCAAACTTTAAAGTATATTACCAAATCTGAAATTATCAGTAGACAATCCAGAGGCAGAAAGAGCTGCCAATAGAGCAGATGGTCCAGGAATTGGAATAACGGGAATTTTCTCATTCACACATAGCTTTGCCTGCATGAAAAAATTAAGAATTGTTTGTTTCTCTAGTAACTAAGAATTCCAATAGTTCCAGACTATAACAAAATAAACTAGAGTTACTTGAGAATAAAGATAAAAGAGCTTGCAATATTTATTACAAGAAAAAACTCTTGTGAGCACTAATAGTAATTAAAGAAACAAGTACTGGGGTCTGGGCTAATTCGGACCCTGGCAATACTGTAATTGGCCAATAAATGTTGCATGCTGCTCTTTCCGCACACCTACATTTTACCCAAGAAAAGCAAGTTCTAATATTCATACCAATTCCATGCCAGGATCACTGATGCCCGGTGTTCCAGCATCACTGATTATAGCAATTATGCCACCCTGTTGCAATCTCTTCAGGACAGTTGTTTCTCGTTGTGATTCATTGAATTTGTGGTAACTCAGCTGAAAAGATAGAAAAAACTACTTCAGAAAGAAGAGGATAAATAAAAGGCACAAATTGTAGCAGGTCAGTGAGACAAATGAGACAGAAAGCTCACAAGTGGGGTCTTTATATTGTAATGTTGCAGCAACTTCCCTGAATGCCTGGTATCTTCCGAAAGTATCAAGTCAGCTGATTTTAATACACGCAATGCACTGAATACCAAAACTCAAGTTAGCAGGTAATTGAAGCTGCAATATGCTAGAAAATCCTTGCAGGATTGGTTCTAAATTAATTTTATCAATAAGAAAACTCTTCTAATTTTTCTGTGGTATCACTACGGTAACCAAGGAGATGAAATAATGAATATTTTTTCAACAAATTAAGAGATGATTGGAAATGAGACCTGAATTGCATATCATGGAACTTATTCTATTTGTAACTCATACTACTATATTATTACAGGAAAATATAAGGATCTGTCATTAATGGACATGGCAGCACAACATTGGACAGAGCTTGAGATGATTTGATAGCTAGCACAACAGTAAGTGTTCATTTCTCATTGCTTGCCTTAACAAAATCAGAAAGAAAGATATCCCTGATGTCATTAACAAGCAAATGAAGCTGAGATTATAAGGAAATTAGGAGTCAAGATTCATGAAATAATATTCTTTTGTTCTGTTTTCAACAAACAACGGCCCAACAAATAGGACTGGCAATGGACCTGGTTATGCCTAACCTAATTTCAACACAAAAGATTGAGCCGTCTAGGTTGAACTGAAAGCCAGATTTCTGGATACCAAAGCCAAATAAAATACAAATCATTCAACTCCAAAAACAGATATCAGCCTACAAATATCTTACATGAATTTACTAGATATCTGTAGCATCTAGATTGACTATACATTTACTATTTCGGGAATTTCCAAAGTCAGCAAGGCATGCAGATTTAAGCTTTACAATGTATTTTCACATAATTTTAATAAAAATAGTTCTTTTTGAGTAAATTTTAATAAAAAAAAATAGTTAAGTTACCTTTTGTTTTTTTGACACGCATATTTAAGTTACCGTATAATGAGATTTTTTGCCTTCTTCATTGATGAGCAGATATTCTTTCGTGATTCAATTTCAAAAAGATAAATGTTTTCTACGACTTTCTAAGTCTATTCAGGACCAATCTTCCACTAAAATCCTTGATGGAAGTTAAACCCACATACCGCAAGGTGATGTCTTCCAGATTTCCAATTGGTGTTGCTACAAGGTACAAACCGGGTTTCAGAGAATCCTGCAAGTTTGTATGAACACTTTCAATATTTCTGCCTCGAGAAGATAAAATATTGCAAGAGTACCCCTTCGTCAATGCTAGTAATTAAAAATCTATTACATCATAGCACAGCCCAGGAATATTGTGATTCAATAAGTCATCAACAGGACAACTGCTCAATGGCAGCATATCTGCGTATGGAAGAAACCTCCGCAAAAAGAAGAAAATGTTCTTTCTGCTGTCAGTGACGACATAAAACAAACTTATCACAACAAGGCAAACCCCACTATCTTGAAAAAGTTTTGACTAAAAGTATCATTATTTTTCATAACTATTCCATGGATCTAAATAAGGGGATGGTGACTCTACAAGAAAAACAAACGTCAGTTTCGTTTGCAAGCTCATCTCCAATCTCACGTATAGATGCTAGATAAGAGAGTGAGTGAGTGAGAGAGAGAGAGAGAGAGAGAGAGAGAGAGACTTCAATTTTTTATTCTTAATCAAACATGAATCTCCAAACAAAAAAATTCCCTGAAATAAGTCACATGGTTAGCAATTTCAGCCACAAATTAAATCCACACTAATTGCGGATAGCATCTATCATCTGGTTTCAGTCCATCAAGCATTGCGGCTACGTGATTACATCATGAAGCACTTGGAAGAATTTAAAAAAACATCATTACTGAATTAAACAGGAAGTGAGGAGAAGAAAGAGAGAGAAGAGCGTCGTACGGTTTTGGAAGAGTGGGGAGAGGAGAAATGGTGGGTATGCACATCTTGCACAGCTTTTAAAGCATGAGGGGAAGAAGAGAAGCGAAGAAGAAGAGAACGTAGGGAAGATGATGGGGGTGAGGCTAATGCTACTGATAATCGCGGAAAGAAGGGAACGAGAAGCGTTCCAGGCAGGCGCAGCTGCTGCAGTAGCATGTTTTTTGCCATTGCCTGCGCGCTACGCTCTCTGTTCCCGTATTTCTTCCCTCCTCTCTCTTTGGCACATAAGCAGCAAAACAGCTGAAACCGTCGGGGGCTGGTTTGCTTGCTGCCTGGCCTACGCTCACCTCATTCCTGTCTCTTCCCCGCCATGCCATTATGTAATGAATAATGATAATGTTTTTCAATCAACTTAAATAAAAATATAAAGAGAGGAGAAACCAAAGTTTATTTTTTATAATCTGGCCAGCCCAATGCATTTTAAATGACATTTTTTTGTCTATACTCTACCCAAAGTTAGCTAACCCGATTAATTTTGAAATGAACGCGAATCGAGGCAGTTTATGAATTGTCCTACCGCAAGAATCATCTCGTAAAGGTACCATCCTACCTTGTAATGGAAACTTTTTTTTTTTTTTTTTTTAAGCATGTGGATTAGCCTAGGATCTACCGACGGAAAAGATAGAAATCAAACCTTTAAACTTTTGGATATGTCAGGCAATAAAAAAAAATATAAGTTAAAATTTTTCAATCTAAAATTTTTAACTCTCCATAATTACTTTATTTTTAATTATTTTTCATATTTTTGAATATACCTACTTTATTTTCTAATTAGTTTTACCTAATTATTCATATAAATAACATATCTATTTTATTTTTATTTTTTTTAATCCTTATCATTGCTTTTATCATATTGCATTATTTTCTTTAAATTCAAAAAATTTTACACTGAAAACTCTTCATCAAAAACTTTCAAACACATCATTTATCCATTTACTGGCACTTAACTTGTCATCCATAATTTGTGGTAAAGAGCATGATAGATAAACCTTTCTTTCTAATGACTTTTTTAAGCATGTACAAAGGAAAATGGTGAATGGAAAAAAAAAAAAGTTTTGGAAAAAGTAAGGAAAAATATGATATGGCATTAAGAATAAAGTTAAAATAAATAGAATAATATTAAAACGATCCAAAATAAAGGCAATCCGATAGAAAAAAGTGTTATTTATATAGAAAAATGTCAATGCTAGAGAAGATTTTTTTTTTCCTTTAATCGTGACGTATCAAACTATCTAGTGAAAAATACTAAAAAACGAAACATGCATTTTTGTATAAAAAGAAATAATAATTAAAAACATATAGGCATTTTATACAAAAAGAAATAATCGTTAAAGATATACAAAGATGATTCAGTCGCTGAGTTTTAGTGTACCTGGTGCAAAACACATTTTATTTTTATTTTTTTAAAAAAAATTACACATTTATGTGAGCCCGAATGTATCATATATATAATTATATATTATTCATGTTTGGGCTCACATATGAATTTCAAATAAACTTAAAAAAATATTAAAATAATGCATAAAAACCCTGGTGCACCGGACAACGGTCCAAAGACATAGGGCATTGTCTGCCATGAGATTAACACCTCGCTGGGTTACTTGGCACGTAGTGAAGGGTAATTTGGCGTCCCTTGGCACGTAGTGAAGGGTAGAGGGGTGTCTGTCCATGCAACGCAAATAACCACAAACCCTTGGGAGTGTACAACATTGCCAAAGCCGCAGCGGCTTTGAGTCTCTTCATCAGGCCCTTGTTCTTGGCCGCCTATCGAACCTCCTCGCTTCCTTCCCTGCGTGTTGCAGCAGCACCCGGAGTCCGCAGAGCAGATCTTGTTGCTTTCAAATATGAGAAGCCCCTGGCGCTTCTTCTATCTCCATCGTTCCTAACTAAAATGCTTCTCCACCGACTCCAAAATTCCAGCAATCGCCACCATCTCCCCTTCGTGCGTCTCCATCGCGCCTGCCCCGATCCCGCTATCCATCAAGAACTAATTCCTAAATGTACCTTGCCCGATCCTTGGATCGTCAAGCTTATTTCTGCCCTCTTCCTTCATTCTCCGCATTCGCCCGCCCGCTCCGATTTTCTCAGCCGCGTGCTCTCTTCTACCATCGCCGGGGCCGTTGTCAAACGCTTGAGCGGCTGGAGCTCCAAGGCTGCTCTCGACTTCTTTGAATATACAAAATCAGATTGCGGTTTAAGCCATATTGCTGAAACTTACGGGTATTTGATAAAAGTCCTCTGTCGGACGGGTCTCCTCGGAGCAACAGAAGTAGTCTTAGAGTACATGAGGATTGACGGACACACAGCTGATGACTCTGCTATTGGGTTCTTTGTATCTGCCCATGCACAAGTAGGTAATTTTGATTCCGTCATAACATGAAACCTTGAGTGGGATAATTTTGGTTCCTAGTAACATACATGATAATAAAACTAATGGATGGAATGAATTTCTGATAATCACCTAGATCAGGCCCAACCATGACACATGCTCTGATTCATTTTGGTGCATCATGCACTATTCAAGTAATTCCTAATATGTAGAGACACAATAAACTTAAACCTATAAAGCTCCTCAAGCTGAAGAGCATAATAAAGATATGGCCAGCAACCACAGTTTTGAAATAGCCAAAATAATACATATATTATGTAATTGCTCATTCGGATCAGGTTCTCTTCTCATCTCCCGTCAGTTTTTTACTCGGCCACTTTAAAAACTTCCACTTTGGTCCAAATTGCTATCACCATGTTCTAGTGATTCTTGTTTTAGGGTGTGTTTGGGAAGTTACAAAACTTTTGGATGAAAAATTTTTGGTGTAAAAGTTTTTGAATTGGGAGAAAATAATATGATAGGATAAGAGTAATGATGAAGAATAAAGAGAATAAAGATAAAATAAATAGGTTAGTTATATGGGTAATTGTGTATAAATGATTGAAAGGTAGGGTAGCTGTATAGAAAAATGTGAAAAAATAATTAAAAAATAGGGTAGTTGTAGAGAATGAAAAGTTTTGTATTAAAAAGTTTTTGCGATTAACAAACATGCCCTTAGTTTCTTTAGCACCTTTTCCTGTAACTCAAGTTATGGACTAAACAAACTGCTATTTCAATGCTCTAGCCTGGGACAAGTCCTACTCTTATATCACATGAAAAAGCATATTAAAAAAAAACAAACAAACAAAATGAGTTCTGTTAATATCTTAAACCTGGAATTGTAAACAAATCACCAATCGATTCAGTCAAAACAATTTTTAAACTATACATGGCATCCAAATTAAACCGAACCAAGGCATGATTTCTATGTAACCTGTTTTCATTAAGAACGACAATGCAACAGATATCATTTACACATCACGACGGAAACCAAATGGTACAACTAATTGCAGTTGGATATAAGATGCAAAAATTGATAGAAAGACCTAAACTGCAGTTTCACCACGATCAACAGAATGAGAAGAAAAAAGAAAATCAACCAACGTTCAGGGAATAAAAAAGAATGAACTGTGCTTACACTGCCTGGACTTTATATGGACCTTGGTAGCATGACTTTTGTCCAGATGCATGATTGATATCACTAAACAGCCTTGTGTCTCTATGTGCATCTTGGAGTTTATAAAAGGTCAATACTCCATACAACGCAAGTCAACCACTGTAGAAAATTACACAACAACTAGAATATCTGCATTTTTATTTAACGAATTAACTTCTCTTGAACAGGGTAAACTCAAATCTGCATCACTCGATGAGAGTTTTTTTACAATTTGATCAGCCTCATTTGGCATACCTGCCTTAAGAAGCATTGATATCAAAGAGCTAACTGTTATGTTATCTACTGGACAGCCAATTGTTAGCATTCTATCAAAAAGGTCAATGGCTTCATGCATTCTCCCTTTCATGCAGTGTCCAATTATTAATATTGTAAATGTCAGCTTGTCAGGAAGGCAACCCTTTTCTTCCATTTCCTTCACTATCACATTTGCCTCATCCACATTTCCAGATTTGCAAAATCCGTCAATGACAGGATTGTACATAAATGGTCGGGGTACAATGTCCCTCCTGCCCTTCAATTTTATCAGCAGATCTCGTGCCTCACTCAATCTGTTCTCCTTGCACAGACCATTGATAACTGTAGCATATGTATAAACATTTGGTACGAGTTTTATTTCTTTCATCTCATTCCAGAGCTTCATTGCATCATCCAATTGTCCATTTCTGCAATGCCCGTCAATAAGAGAGGTAAAAGTCACTACATCAGGACAACAATCATTCCTTGCCATCTTTTCCAATAACAGCAAAGCCGAGGCAATGTCGCCTGCCTTACCATATCCATTAATCAGCACATTGTATGTCACTAATGTAGGTCTTATTCCAAACTTGCTAATCATTTCCTTGAAAACTGAAGATGCCTCTTCCATTTGGCCTGCCCTGCAATAACCTGCTATGATTCATGTGAATGTCACAACATCTGGAGCGCAAGCACCATTCAAAAGCATCTCATTCAGCAATTCACGATCTTTCCCCACCTTTTCACCCCAACACAATCCATTCTCGAGTGTGTTATATGTGATAGTATCGGGGGAGCAACCAGAACTCTTCATTCCCTTGAAAAACACAAATGCCTCATCGACTTTTCCTAATCTGCACAATCCCTTTATCACAATATTGAAAGTGCAGGTATCTGGAACACAAAGTCCTGCTCTAAAGAATTGAACCGCATCTTCGATTCTTTCCTTCTTAACCATTAGATTCAGCAGATTATTATAAACTACAGAATTCACCTGGCATTTGCATTCCTGAGCTTTAACAAGCAGTCTTATGGCGGAATCAAAATTACCTACTTGTGCATGGGCAGATACCAAGAACCCAATAGCAGAGCCGTCAGCTGTGTGTCCGTCAATCCTCATGTACTCTAAGACTACTTCTGCTGCTCCAAGGAGACCCATCCGACAGAGGACTTTTATCAAACACCTGTAAGTTTCAGCAACGTGGCTCAAACCGCAATCCGATTTTGTATATTCAAAGAAGTCGAGAGCAGCCTTGGGGCTCCAGCCGCTCAAGCGTTTGACAACGGCCCCGGCGATGGTAGAAGAGAGCACGCGGCTGAGGAAATCGGAGCGGGCGGGCGAATGCGGAGAATGAAGGAAGAGGGCAGAAACAAGCTTGACGATCCAAGGATCGGGTAAGGTACGTTTGGGAATTAGTTCTTGATGGATAGCGGGATCGGGGCAGGCGCGATGGAGATGGACGAAGGGGAGATGGTGGCGATTGCTGGAATTTTGGAGTCGGTGGAGAAGCAAAAGAGGCACTCTCAAACCACCAAACAAAGGGCGAGATCACACTGTTAATAGAAGGAAAGGAAAAATCTATTTCTGAACTTCCATCAGAAATGCAACTTGAGAATGATCTGAGGCTTTTTGGTCGCCAATGGTCAGAGTCTTTCCATGGTAATTGAGATTCTCAGCACATTGTGTAGTCCTATCATGTCTAGCAGTATAATTGGGTGTCCTTTGGTGCTGACATGCACGGCTTTAAATATTCAATGCTCTCTCAGGGACTTTATGTTGGTTCTTACTTCTGTACCAACCAATTTGATCTTGTCTTCTCTCTCTATGAGCGGATTGGCTCTCTTTTTGACAATAAGCTTTTATGGTTTGTAATTTACATAGGCAGTCAAATTGGTGTCTGAAGGAACGTCTGTGAAGAGAAAAGCAGTTTATGAACTTGCATTGAGGGTGTTTGGAAAGAAATTTGATGCCGAGGATTCTTCAAGTGGGATAAATTGACTGGTTAGTGAAGTTGAGCTTTAATACAGCTAGGATGGTTTTATATCTATATTGTATGCCAACGTGGTCCATTTTTATTACATTTTGTTTTGGGCTTATGAGTTTCTTTTCATAGAAGTACCAACAGTTTCTGTTTTTTTTTTTTTTCTTATTTTTTATATTTCTCTGGAAACCACTGTACTTGTATTGGCTCAAAGCAACAGTAAATGGTGGGTGGTGGTATTTAATTTCTTAATAATATTTTAAATGCGTAACAGTCTAGTGTTACCGCAGATTCGGCGAGGAAAACGAGGGGGACAGAAAAAGGTAGAAGGGCAAAACCGAGGTCCGAGAAAAGTAAAGAGGGAAAAAAGGAATAAAAAGAAAAAAAAAAAAAACCGCTGATTGCAGAGCTATGAAGATGTTGCAGCCATTACTTAGGCCATGTATTGAGCTACTTTTCAGTTTCGTTAGTTCTTGCAGTGAGCCACACATGAAGACGTTACAGAGGCAGCGAGTTGCAGCCTTATGCGTACCATGTACAGATGCAGATCAACTACTACGCTCCCTTGCATTGAAACGTATTGTTGCAGCAGTGTCTCATTCTACCGAGGATAGAAAGAGCATTTCATGAGTCGGCTTTCCATTCTTATTGGAAATTTCCAGGACGTTGAGATTGGTGCAGTGAGATAATGTTAGGGAGGATTACCCTTTCTCCATGGTTATTTACTTATTTTTGACCTTTCACGCTTGCTGTATATGTTGCTGTCAATTTGTGAAGGTGGAAGAAGACAGTTGAACAAAATCAACCAAGCCTTATTAAATTGACTACTGGCCAAATAAAGATGCTGCAAACTAGACTTTCTTTGGTAGGAAGAAGTATCATTTGATGTTTCCATATATACACTGATGTAATTAGCTGTATTGCAAATTACGACAACAATCAAGCAGAGAAGAAACAGGGCTGACTAAATGCACCCGGGTGCATTCAATCTCAGTACACTCAGGAGCATTTCACCCATTTTTTATATATTTTTTAAATTTTTTTATACACTTGTTAATCTAAGTATATTTAACAAATATATTAGTTTTTACCATTTTTAGATACTTTCAGATTTTTTTATTTTTTAAAATTAGTGCCATTTTTGTAATTCATAAATCATTGACATAACAAATGGGCCCTGAGGCAAACAGAGAAGGCACTGTCGGATAAGAGTAGTGGCATCGTTTCACTGTAGTTTGAACCCTGTTGATTGGGAAGTTCCTCATTCTCAGTACTTCGTGTGTTCAGGCCTTCCCTCGCATGGATGTAGAATTGGATCCTTCTGAATACTTCGTCAATATATATTGGATTTACAAAAAAAAAAAAAGATATGAAAAACTACAGACATTTTTGAGCTCCAAGTTATTTAAGAACAACTGCAGAATTTCTTAGAGAAAGATATCTCTGAATGTAGTCATTTGGAAGCATTCTGATTCGTTTGAAGACCTCAACACTTGCATACCGGATGTTAGTTCTTAGGTCAACGTAAGGTGCCTGCACAAACAAACATATTAATAAAAATAAGTCACCACCTAAGCACACAATTTTCTCCTTTATCTTTATATCAATAGTCCCCTAGTTTTCCCTACTCTGGAAAATGCATGGCTGAATACTTCTATCATGTAAGAGAAATGTGATCAGTATATAACACAAATGTGAAATCCTCACACTAAAATTTTAGTTGTGTAGGTTCTTATGTGTCCCACATTGCTACTGCTAACATCCGGAATTTATGCCTTTACCATCTTATTGCATATTACATTTTTTTTTTTTTTGGATGGCATCTTATTGCATATTACATTTTTTTTTTTGGATGGAGCATATTTATAATACTCTATTAAGAGAGATGTGACACTACAACAACCACAAACCCTTTTCTCCCTTCAGACAGAACTTGTCCTTCTAAAGTCTATGCCATAACACGTGTTTGTGTGTGATCCCATTGGACATTTGAATTTTTTTTTTTTTACATATCAATAACATAGATATACAATATATACTAATTAAATTCTTAGATACTAATAGTGAACATTGTTATATCAACTGAATTGTTTCATCAAATAAGTGGGGACTGCTTACAAAGGTGATTTGATGCCTATGCTATTTTTGCTTCATGTTTTTTCCCTGTAAATTTGAATTTATGCCTTTAACATCAACAAATTTACGCCTTTAACATCAACGTTATTGTCCAATGTAACAGGTATTTTCCATCAAATTTTCAATGCACATCCCTATTCCATCTTCAAATATCAATGCAACCAACACTGGTCAAACTCTTGTAGAATATTCAAGTTACATAAACAAAATACTTATACAGCATTCTAATGGACTTCTGAAAGCAGTTGCATACCTCGAAACCAGTAATGTCACAGTACTTCTTTGACGGAAACATAGAGGGGGGTGATTCAATATTTACATCTGAAAAGGAAAGATCAGTTGGTAGTCACAATACATCCCTATGGAAGTTTCCATGTTCATTTTAAAAAACTGAATATCATCATAGCAATATATTTTAACAAAATAGATTTCATGACAAAATCTTTACATTAACAGAACCTTTACATGAACCTTTGGAATTGGGATAGGGCATCATCCAACCAAAAAAATTATGAAATGATTCAGCAATCAACTAGTTCAAGCAAATCATAATTGTAAAAGGACAAGGAGGATAACAGACAAGGAGAAAAGAGAATTCAGGCAGACATTTTGACAATTCTGACCGTTGATAACTAGAAGGGACTACAGTTGGACATTGGATGTTTGTCTCCTTCCCTCCTTGAACCATAGCTCTAGCATAATGCGATGTCTTTTTTCCCAAATGCACCAGTATGCATGTATGTACAAACAGAGACACTGCTCTGCTTTGATTGACACTTTGATTAATCACAAAATTCTTCTCAATTAAGTAAAATTATGAAATGCTTAAGTAATGAATATAGCGGGAAAAAACTTTGTAGAAACAGAAGGATCTTGCAACTCACGAATTGCGGATGCAAGTAAAGGAGCTCACGAAACCATAAAAATGGCTCACGAATACAAAATGCAGTAGCACAATTGAAGTGCATGACGTAATAGTGATATCACTAATGTTCGCTGATGAATTGCCAGGGTTAAAATCTCAACTAAGGAAACATCAGATAAAAAGATAACCAAAAATCAGAAACATACAGTTCGGTTCATTTGCAGGATAATTCTGGTAGTTTTCAGCTTGAAGAATCTGCTTTAGATGTTTCCAATGCCTGCCTCTTGCATGCCCTTTTGGGTACTTATCTGGCAGTTGTATCCTCTTAAAGGAAAGAGTAGGAGGTAACAAAATATCAGAAGCTACAACCTCGGGCTCCATTTCCACTGCAGCGTTAAACAATAACACATCGGCTTCAGTGAACTGAAAAGAAATTAAAATGCTTGGAGGCGGTCTGTTAGCCTCCTCAACCTCAACTTGGCGAGACAGAAAAGGATGTCTGAGTGGGGAGAAGCGTGGA
Organism: Annona cherimola; assembly: GCA_030490835.1. Classification (NCBI taxonomy): domain Eukaryota; kingdom Viridiplantae; phylum Streptophyta; class Magnoliopsida; order Magnoliales; family Annonaceae; genus Annona; species Annona cherimola. The sequence continues at coordinate 5,014,822 of CM059974.1, forward strand.
GGAGATCGAGCTTATCTTACTCTTAGCGGCTGGAAAAAATCCAACCTTCCGCCCACAGCAATCAATACCAAACGCCAAGAACAATAATAAAGAAACCAAAAACAGGGAAAGTAATAAATAAGAACCACACTACAATTATTTTTACTTTTGTGGGTAACATGAAACCTTGAGTGGGATAATTTTGGTTCCTAGTAACAAACATGATAATAAAACTAATGGATGGAATGAATTTCTGATAATCACCTAGATCAGGCCCAACCATGACAAATGCACTGATTCACTTTGGTGCATCATGTACTATTCAAGTAATTCCTAATATGTTGAGACACAATAAACTTAAACCTATAAAGCTCCTCAAGCTGAAGAGCATAATAAAGATATGGCCAGCAACCACAGTTTTGAAATAGCCAAAATAATACATATATTATGTAATTGCTCATTCGGATCAGGTTCTCTTCTCATCTCCCGTCGGTTTTTTACTCAGCCACTTTAAAAACTTCCACTTTGGTCCAAATTGCTATCACCATGTTCTAGTGATTCTTGTTTTAGGGTGTGTTTGGGAAGCGACAAAACTTTTGGATGAAAAATTTTTGGTGTAAAAGTTTTTGAATTGGGAGAAAATAATATGATAGGATAAGAGTAATGATGAAGAATAAAGAGAATAAAGATAAAATAAATAGGTTAGTTATATGGGTAATTGTGTATAAATGATTGAAAGGTAGGGTAGCTGTATAGAAAAATGTGAAAAAATAATTAAAAAATAGGGTAGTTGTAGAGAATGAAAAGTTTTGTATTAAAAAGTTTTTGCGATTAACAAACATGCCCTTAGTTTCTTTAGCACCTTTTCCTGTAACTCAAGTTATGGACTAAACAAACTGCTATTTCAATGCTCTAGCCTGGGACAAGTCCTACTCTTATATCACATGAAAAAGCATATTAAAAAAAAACAAACAAACAAAATGAGTTCTGTTAATATCTTAAACCTGGAATTGTAAACAAATCACCAATCGATTCAGTCAAAACAATTTTTAAACTATACATGGCATCCAAATTAAACCGAACCAAGGCATGATTTCTATGTAACCTGTTTTCATTAAGAACGACAATGCAACAGATATCATTTACACATCACGACGGAAACCAAATGGTACAACTAATTGCAGTTGGATATAAGATGCAAAAATTGATAGAAAGACCTAAACTGCAGTTTCACCACGATCAACAGAATGAGAAGAAAAAAGAAAATCAACCAACGTTCAGGGAATAAAAAAGAATGAACTGTGCTTACACTGCCTGGACTTTATATGGACCTTGGTAGCATGACTTTTGTCCAGATGCATGATTGATATCACTAAACAGCCTTGTGTCTCTATGTGCATCTTGGAGTTTATAAAAGGTCAATACTCCATACAACGCAAGTCAACCACTGTAGAAAATTACACAACAACTAGAATATCTGCATTTTTATTTAACGAATTAACTTCTCTTGAACAGGGTAAACTCAAATCTGCATCACTCGATGAGAGTTTTTTTACAATTTGATCAGCCTCATTTGGCATACCTGCCTTAAGAAGCATTGATATCAAAGAGCTAACTGTTATGTTATCTACTGGACAGCCAATTGTTAGCATTCTATCAAAAAGGTCAATGGCTTCATGCATTCTCCCTTTCATGCAGTGTCCAATTATTAATATTGTAAATGTCAGCTTGTCAGGAAGGCAACCCTTTTCTTCCATTTCCTTCACTATCACATTTGCCTCATCCACATTTCCAGATTTGCAAAATCCGTCAATGACAGGATTGTACATAAATGGTCGGGGTACAATGTCCCTCCTGCCCTTCAATTTTATCAGCAGATCTCGTGCCTCACTCAATCTGTTCTCCTTGCACAGACCATTGATAACTGTAGCATATGTATAAACATTTGGTACGAGTTTTATTTCTTTCATCTCATTCCAGAGCTTCATTGCATCATCCAATTGTCCATTTCTGCAATGCCCGTCAATAAGAGAGGTAAAAGTCACTACATCAGGACAACAATCATTCCTTGCCATCTTTTCCAATAACAGCAAAGCCGAGGCAATGTCGCCTGCCTTACCATATCCATTAATCAGCACATTGTATGTCACTAATGTAGGTCTTATTCCAAACTTGCTAATCATTTCCTTGAAAACTGAAGATGCCTCTTCCATTTGGCCTGCCCTGCAATAACCTGCTATGATTGATGTGAATGTCACAACATCTGGAGCGCAAGCACCATTCAAAAGCATCTCATTCAGCAATTCACGAGCTTTCCCCACCTTTTCACCCCAACACAATCCATTCACGAGTGTGTTATATGTGATAGTATCGGGGGAGCAACCAGAACTCTTCATTCCCTTGAAAAACACAAATGCCTCATCGACTTTTCCTAATCTGCACAATCCCTTTATCACAATATTGAAAGTGCAGGTATCTGGAACACAAAGTCCTGCTCTAAAGAATTGAACCGCATCTTCGATTCTTTCCTTCTTAACCATTAGATTCAGCAGATTATTATAAACTACAGAATTCACCTGGCATTTGCATTCCTGAGCTTTAACAAGCAGTCTTATGGCGGAATCAAAATTACCTACTTGTGCATGGGCAGATACCAAGAACCCAATAGCAGAGCCGTCAGCTGTGTGTCCGTCAATCCTCATGTACTCTAAGACTACTTCTGCTGCTCCAAGGAGACCCATCCGACAGAGGACTTTTATCAAACACCTGTAAGTTTCAGCAACGTGGCTCAAACCGCAATCCGATTTTGTATATTCAAAGAAGTCGAGAGCAGCCTTGGAGCTCCAGCCGCTCAAGCGTTTGACAACGGCCCCGGCGATGGTAGAAGAGAGCACGCGGCTGAGAAAATCGGAGCGGGCGGGCGAATGCGGAGAATGAAGGAAGAGGGCAGAAACAAGCTTGACGATCCAAGGATCGGGCAAGGTACGTTTGGGAATTAGTTCTTGATGGATAGCGGGATCGGGGCAGGCGCGATGGAGACGGACGAAGGGGAGATGGTGGCGATTGCTGGAATTTTGGAGTCGATGGAGAAGCATTTTAGTTAGGAACGATGGAGATAGAAGAAGCGCCAGGGGCTTCTCATATTTGAAAGCAACAAGATCTGCTCTGCGGACTCCGGGTGCTGCTGCAACACGCAGGGAAGGAAGCGAGGAGGTTCGATTGGCGGCCAAGAACAAGGGCCTGATGAAGAGACTCAAAGCCGCTGCGGCTTTGGCAATGTTGTACACTCCCAAGGGTTTGTGGTTGTTTGCGTTGCATGGACAGACACCCTTTACCCTTCACTACGTGCCAAGGGACGCCAAATTTCTCAATTTTTCACGTTTCTTTAGATCCAAATCGTACGTTGTACTTACAATTATTTATAGGGCTCCCAACGCCGTTTGTTTTTGACATACTGATAATTGATTTAAATCCAATCAATTCATGATAGAATAAGTTTTATTCAAATTAAATATATTCATGAGACACGTTTGCTTGAAAATATATACATTAATATGTAAATTACGAAAAATATTTAGATATTTTCATATATGTATATATATTAGAATATAATAATATTTCAAAGAATCATTTACTAGCATAATAATGATATTTTAATAGTTTAGATGTTGCAAATACTGCTTTAAATTTGATATTTGACATTAAATTATTTTATTTCTATTGATTTTACACATGTATAGATAAATCTTATCCACAGTAATAGTGTAATACTAGACAAATAAAAAAAAATCATGATAATATAAAATTGATATTAAATACAATATATGAAATGAATTTTCTGTCAAGCATCAAAATATTAAAAATAAAATAAGTTATATTGAACAAAAATTTTATAAAGGTAAAGCCCTTATTTATTTTTTTAGCCCAAAACAATATAAAACTTCATTAGAAGTTGTCGTAGTCTAGAACATTAACAAATATAGGAAAAATTGTGATTACAATGTGTCATAACATTTGTCAATAATTTCTTATGGACTAACAACCTTTCACTTTTGATTTCTCTCACGTGCATACTTAGAGGTATAACTTAGGTTGGTTTTGGTTCATAATATACCCTACCTTACCCATTACTTATAGGATTGGTTCCAATTTCAGTTCCAAATCGGTTCTTTTAATACTCAAATACAATTTTTTAAAAATATTTTTATGTTATTTTAAATAATATAAAATAATACTCATTTACATTTTAAAATTATAAGTAAATATAAAAGTATAGACTATCGCAACTCAATCATTAAAACTATTAATATATTACATTCACAATTTACAAGCTTATTTATACAATAATTTCAGAAGTTAATGACATATATGTATATAAATAACAAACTAGTTTGGTACTTCACAATTTACAACTTCACAAGGTACAAGATTCATTTGAATTTGAATTTATTAAAATGGATATGCATACAAGATGTCACAAATAAAGCATAATACATACCATATAATATAAATTATAGGATAATTTGCATATATACCCACATAGTTTAACGCTAATTGCAGATATACCCACGTAGTTTCACGAAATGCATATTATCCTCACATGGTTTCACCAAAATTACGTGTTACCCCACGTCGTTAACTGTCGTCAATATCTGCCGTTATATTTTTTTAAAATGATGAAAATGTCATCATCTTCATGGGGTAATATGCAATTTTGGTGAAACTATGGATGAGGACATTTTCGTCATTTTTGAAAATATAATGGCAGATATTAACGGCAGTTAATGGCGTGGGGGTAATACGCAATTTTGGTGAAACTGTGGGGGTAATATGCATTTCGTGAAACTACGTGGGTATTTCTGCAATATCGGTGAAACTATGTGGGTATATATGCAAATTATCCTAAATTATATATATATATATATAATTATGTACCTAATTAATTACCCATATAAGTACATATGTGTGTCAGTTTCGGGTACCCGACTTCTCTACTCCACCCGTACCCTATATGAGGAAGGTGGGTAATAATTTTTACCTTACCCATATTCGTGAATAATATTTTCTACCTTACGCTACCCAAATTAGAGTCGGATCAGTGGGTACCGATAAGTGCCCAGCTGAAGTTGCTTCCCTACGCATACTGTCAACACAACCATTATTTATCCTATTGAAAGGATGATTTTGCCAATTTAAAATTTTCTAATTCAAATAGTTCAACCTTAATATGACTCATAATAACAAATCAACAAATGTAACATTAAATGATTCAAGAGTCATATTAAATTGAATCATTTTAATTAGGAAAATTTTATAAGTGCAAAACTGTCTTTTCAATATTAGGAATTTATGATAAAATATAATAGATATAAGAGAAATTTGTAAAATAGTGTGGGTATATTAGGAATTAGTTATAAATGTTGTGGGTATAAAAAACGAATCTCCCAAAAATATAATTTTAAGGAACTCCTCATGCTGCCATATTAGAAAGAGTGGATTATAGATAACTAAAATAATTATTTCATTTGATATAAATATTAATGAAGGAGAATATAATGCATGGTTTGAATATTTAAAAATAATAATAAATAGAAGATCCAAAAGAGGGAGAGGGGTGGTGCCTAGGGGTGCAACTCGGGCCCATGAAACTCAGGTTCACTTCAACCCTAACCTATTTGTAAAACCTAAACCCTATTTTTGAAAATTAAGTTCGGGTTAAGTTTCGGGTTGGAATTTATGTTGATGAATTTACATTTATTTAAAAGTGATAAATTTAGAATTTCATATGAATAAATAATAATAACAAATCATGTAAGTAAACATAATAATATAATCAAACTACATATTTTTTAAAAAATAGTAATATAAAGAATATTTCTAGAAAAAAATTAATATCAAAACTAAGATAAAGGAAGAAAATTAATAAGTGTAAAAGTAAATAATATAAATAAAAGATAAATATAAATGAAAATAATATACTTTATTTACAATAAAATTACAATATACCAAATATGTATTCAAATATAGATATAATAACATAAAATATGAAAAATATAAAGAAATATTGTTTTAAATAGTATGTATATAATATATTTTATAATAAATATAAATGGAAAATTAGGCTCGGTTCAAGTTCACTTGAACCCTAGCCCTATCGTATTTACAAATTGGGTTCATCGGGTTCGAGTTTTTCAGGCTCGGATTATGAAAAAGTAAGTTTCAACACTGTTCTAAATCGAGTTTTGGCTCAACTCGGCCCAAATTACACCCCTAGTGGTGCAGAATGGTGGCGGCACTAGCTCCCATCAGTTAATAAGGGAGGAAGAAAAAAAAGAGCTGGCTCTCCAGGCTCAAGAATGTTTCTTTTTTAGGATGTATTTGTTTGGGAAAAAAAAATTTCAACCAAAACTTTTCAATTCAAAACTTTTTATTCTTCATAATTACTTTATTTTTTAATTATTTTTTCACATTTTCCTATACAAACTACCTTACTTTTCAATCATTTCTACACAATTATCCATACAACTAATTTATCTATTTTAATTTTATTCTCTTTACTTCTCATCATTACCCCTATTATATCACATTATTTTTTATCAATTTGACATCTTCTACTTCAAAAACTTTTCATCAAAAGTTTTACCCTGAACTAAATTTTACATTTATAAAAATGTGTATATATATATTTTTTTGATTTCTAAAAACAAGGAGGGTTTTAGTATTTTTTAAATAACTAAAATACCACTATTTTCAAACATAAAAAATATATAAATTTTTGCAAATGATCAAACTTAATACATACTTCGTCACGTGGCGTATCCGCACTCAAAACCGTAAAGCACAAATCGAAAAGGGAATAGCTTGAATTTGGTAATTAAAAAAAAAAAAAAGTTAATAAGATCTCTAGTTGCGAGAGGAGAAATCAAAACTTTTTATGGAACAAAGGCTCGAGAAGAATATCCAAGAACTCACTAGTGAATACAAAAATAATAATGTACATCCGGCTGCACGTCAGCAACTAAAGCCACAAAATAAATGGTTTACAAGGAGACCTGAATCAAGTCTCCAAGCAACATACACCACCACGACCACCACGGGGATCCTTATTCCCATCACTGGGGGTGTCGACAAGATCGCCAGGTCCAATAAACATTCCTCCCGATCCAAGCAAAGTGATAATTTAGTTGGGATCTCATGCACCAGATTTACCGACTTCTACCATAACAGTTGCCTGCTGTATGGATCCTCCCACTGCCACTCCTCCCTCTCTCCCTCTCCCTCTCCCTCTCCCTCTCTCCATACTTTATTGGTGAGGCTATCACTCCTTTATCTGCTAAATATTCCCCATTTCTTTTGTGGGTTGTCGTCACTGTCTTGTCTTTGGTTCCCACCTTTCGGTTCTGAAGGATCCGTACTATGATAAATCCCACTTGAGCTTGAAGGCTTCACTTTCTCGTTTCCACTTGCAGTAGCAGTTCTTGGTGCACTGAAAATTCCATAACTGGAAAAAGACTGCCCTTGCTTTGCATCTGATGGGTCATGCTTTGTATTTCCAGCAAGACTGGGTTGCTTCAACGGCTGCTGTTCTGTGGCTGGACTGCGGTTGGGAGCATCTCGTGCTCTCCATTGTTGGTTTGGTGATGGGCATTCTTGCCTCAATGGCTGATTTCTACCCGGGCCACCGTTGGGAGCTTCTCGTGCTTCCCATCTTTGATTTGGTGGTGGATATCGCCTAAATGTCTGAGTTCTATCTGGGCAGTGGACTGGACCTTCTCTTGCTTCCCATCTTTGAGTTGGTGCTGCATGACCTGATCTTAATGGCTCATTTCTACCTGGACCGAGGTTGGGAGGTTCTTGTGCTTCCAATCTTTGGTTTGGTGATGAGCGACCTAGTCTTAATGGGTCATTTCTACCTGGGCCCCTATTATTCACATGAAGTCTTTCAACTTGAGAAGGAAATCCATATGCTTGAGCCTGTGTTCTAGTTCCGGAAGCTTGGGAACTGCTCTGATTTGGCTTCAATCCTTGAAAGTGAGCCCTGACATTGTTGTCTCTTTGATGGTGATAATTCTCACCCATGAACGCCAAAGGCACTGAATGGGAAGAAATATCACCTGGAACCACCACCTCATTGGTTGCTGCCTTCCCATTGGCAGGTTTTGCCTGAGGTTCAGCTAGGGGTTTTGAAGAAATAACGGGCGCTTGTATTTCTGTTAATTCTTCACCATCGCTGAAAGTGGAGGATATGTGATCATCATCGGCTTCTTCGTCAGATAACACATCATCTTCTGTTTCCAACTCTTCCTCAGAAGCATCCACTTCTTCAGTCCAGGAAGAACCCTGAACTAGGTCAGTAACATCGTCAGTTGACATATGAACTTCACTGCATGCGCCTTCTACAGCAGTAGCTTCCTTTCTTCCTTTCTTCGCCTTACCATTCTTTGAAAACTTGATGTGCCTGACTACTACATATGCTTGCCTCTTCTCCACAAATGGACCACTTTCCACAAAAGCAGCATCTTCTATCTGATAGAAAACATGTCATGGATTATTTGTGAGATAAAAACACTACGTAAATGTCCAATTGCCCACCATAGGTGACAAGTATAAATATAAAAATGCACTAGAAATCTAGCTGTAACATTTCCCATTTAGGAAGTATAATGAGTAAAAGATGAATTAGAAAGCTATGAAAATACCAAAGCTGTAAATGTGGACAGTAATCCGCCCAAATCTTCCTGTTCTGTACCTGTGACCATGCACTGTTGCAAAAATAAAAAATAAAAAATAAAAAACTCATCTTTAGTTAATCAGAATAAAAAAGTTCCGCTAGTAGCATCGCAAGAAGAAAACAAAAACGGCCTGATTAATCATGACTGTAGAAGAATACGAAGAAAGGAAGGGCAAGAGAATGGTTGATATCAGTTTCCTTCATTCATCCTCAACCAGGACAAACCCAAGCCTGCAAGTCACAATTACAACAGCAGAAATGAAGGAAATAACTAGGATCTCATACATTTGTTTTGGGAAGGACCCAGAAACAGAACCATACTGAAATAACATCACCAAAAAAACAAATCATGAAAATTATGAGGCAAGCATAAAAAAAGGCTGACATTTCCATCCTCACGACCAGGCCAGCAACCAAATGGATCATACACCAGAAATCTCAAAAAAGTAGCAAACAAAGTCCTGGAGACATTATACACACTAAAATAACAGCAAAGTAAAAAACAACATAAATCTTATGGTTCCAGAGCTGGGCAAATAAAACTGCACCTGTTACAGCTTGATCAAGGGACAGATGTCTAACAAGTGAACTGGTATGTGTCCAACTAAATTTAAACAAATGCCTTGATCGTAAATTACAAATCTCAGCAATAGGTAGCCATGCATGCGTATCTATGCATGTGCATGAAGTGTCAAAACTTCAAAAAAGCATATTCAGAGAAGAAAAATGCAGTACCTTCACCCTATAACCACGTTCCATTATTCTCTTAACCATATCGGCTTTTACTTGAAGGTCTTGTTGTTCCTGAAAATTAAGGTAATAAGTCATGAAAGCAATTTGTTCTCAACTAATATAAAAGCCTATCCAACACAATGATTCAACTTTGACCCACAAGCAATTTAGTCCGGAATTAATCATTGTCTAGACTCTTGACAAAGTAATGGAACTGGCTAGCGAATAAATGGTAAATCTATAGCATAGTTCCTATCAGTAATGTAACAGGTAAGTCGACTATAGATACAAAAAGCATGCATCTAGTGACCAATAATATCATCACTACATACACATAACAAATATATCAATTATATGACTTGCTGAAAATTTAGAGAAACATACGAAAACTTTTGCAACTTGAAGTGAAAATTAAAGTAATATCAAAACACATGCAATGACAAATTTAGGAATAGAAACGTAAAATAAAAAAAGTTTCAGAAATAAAAGTTATCAATGAGCATAAGCTTAACCAAAATCACAACTGAGAATGCCATCAGGGTCCGCAAGCTGTATAAATGAAATTCAATCTATCAGCATTTTTCCTCCTTTCCAATTCAAGGAACACAGAAAGCGAATCATCACCATTGGCAATGACTGCAGTTATCAGTTATTGCCCATTTCAACACTGACTATATTCCCTATTGTTGTTTTTTTGATGATTATGTTGTTAAATAGGCATGACAACCATTATTTTCAATATTTAGCAACTTGTAAATAAGACTTTTTGCAGACACAATATGGTGAAGAAAATCCATGTCATCCCCATAAAAAGTAAGGGAATATAGGCAAGTGAGAGCAGAGTCAGGTTTGAAGCTCTTAACTGATTTTGTTTTCTTTCTCCCCTCTCTTAAAAGAAGTATCAGTATCCATAATCAGCATTGTTACAGTGCAAAATTAGATTCTTGGTTGGTACAACACAATGACCAATCAACCCAAGTAGAGAGACCCATCTGTCTTATATGCAGTACACACTTGAAAACTTCATCTCCTTCTTCATGCATAAAAATGAAAATTAACTTGCCTCTTAACATACATTTTCTCATACATCTATATCAACCTAATACTACCACTTGCTATTTTCAATCATTTTTTTATCACTTTGACTCAAGTTTGTCCCCAGAAAAGAAATGTAACTTGTTCCTAAGCAGGCAGCAGGCGATTGACTGAAATGGTTTGCTGGAGCAAATTTTTAGCACTCAAGTACTATAAAGAAGAGGGATTTGGTGGGGGGTGGGGGGTGGGTGTGGAAGGGGGAACATTAGGTTCAAATTGTTTAATTGAACCATATAACATACAGATACAAGCCTCTTAATTGTAGATTAGAAATTTGCAATACTGCAAGAGGATTTCAAAACAATAATGCCATCATACTCAAAATCTTCTTTGGTGGGCTCCAATAATCATGAAAAAGAACCCACACACAAACAACATATGAAATGAACATAATAAAACAAAGCTCAGCCTGGTCAATCAATAACACAGCTGTATTTGACACTCGAATCTTCAGAAATCATCAGTTGTCTCATGCAATAAGGAACTTCACAAGCCAGCATACCAAGTACTTACAATTTTTCTTGTAAAGCGGACCTCCTTGGGAACTGATTTCAGAACATGTGTCTGCATTAACGACCCAATTTTGTTAAGGCTACTCAAAGGAAAAGCAATTCTGAATACCATATAATTAAAAATTATTCCCAATCAAAAAAATATATATTAGATATCATTGAAATATTATGTCTGATGATTGAGGTGCTACAAACTGTACTAACCTCCTGGTGAATATGAAAAACAAAGTAATGATTAAGCATGGAAAACTTAGGAGGAATTCCAAAATAAAGGTGCTCCTGAAGTGTTGATAACAGCATTGTAGATTTCACATTAAGGTCCTACTCAAAAATATGTAAATGGGTACTCTCAAAACAAAACAAAACAAAAAAAAAAAAAAACACTCAAAAAAAAAATGTAAATGGGAGAGAAAACCAACTCTTTTTTTTAATCATTTTTCCTTTGGTACTTGGTCGATTTAGACGAAACAGACCATCAACATTGTCTTACACAATAAGTCCCAGAGAGTCAACAAGGTGATCCAATGGGTAAAAGGAGAACATTTATGTAAACAACAACAACAACTTTTAAGTTCAAGGAATAAGGTCTAAACCATTTGGGGATGCTGACACTGTCATTTGATTTTTATGGCAATGAATCCTCCTAAGCCATTGCCATTTCATTTTGCACTTTAGTAACTATTTCTTTCTTTTATGAAGTACAATATTGGCAAGGTTTGAACTTTGAACAATCTGTCAACTCACAATCAACTAGAGATCTAATAATCCTTTGTAGAAATAAAAATAATTCAGGTCAGCTAACTCTTTAATTCATTTGCCTAACTGAGAATGAAGAAGACAAGTAATTTCACTAATTCATTCAGCTAAAAAGTAAAATTATTTATTAACAATGAATCTTCCACTGTAGCCAACACGCTTTTTGTGAGTTGCAATTCAAGGTTGATTTTTGCACATTTTTCACTCCAAGGTTTGAAATTTGAATAGTAGAAAATGAGAGAACAGGTCTTGTAGTTCTTGCCACTCATTATTGCCAGCAACTTTGTATTCCCTTTAACAACGTTAGATATCCTTCTCAAAAAAAAATTAAAAAAAATAAAGCAACAGACCTGACAAAGAATACAAGCATCAGACAAAACAAAGGCTTAATTTGGTTTTCAAACATTTGCCTTACCAGTGAACATAAGATATGTATAATTGCAGGATCATTCTAATTCATGATGCACAAAATGGTTCAGACTCTCAAACCAACTCTTGTGATGAGAACCATTACACTTGTTTACATTTAGAGCAAAACTTAACAATCTGTTGCTTCTTAACTAAAAACCCCCTGCAACTACAATCTGAACAAACACAGTTGGCTGCATGAATCCTAATGTATTGTTCTTCTCTCTCATAAGCCATCTCTTTAGCTAAACCATTAGTTTTCGAGCCTAATATTATTGTCACAGGGAGTTAAAATTTTTTCTTTCTGTAGACTAAACTAGAATCAACTTGGCCATAACCAGTGCAGCTCTTTTCTTAAGGATCTGTTCAGACAGTGGAAAAACCAAAAGCGAAAAAAGGCAGTAAACATTGGAGAAATGGGTAAAAATTAAAGTATACAACATTTTTTGAATAAAGATACAAATACAGTTGGTGATATGTATAAATTGGGTCATGATCAATTTAGATATACCTAATTAAGTCGGGGAAAAGGACAATTGACAGTTTGGATAGTTAGATGTTACTTTGCACTAAAGAAGAGGAAAAGGGTGAGAAAATAATTTATCCTCCCCACTTCCGATTATGCAAACAAAGTCTAATGAAAATGGCCAAACCATGTGTCACGTTCTCTTATATTAACCATGATAAGTTTTCTTAACAAAAGGCAAAAAAAAAAAAAATACAAGGCCCCTTGTTAAGTTTCAATAGCAAAATAGAAAACTCTCACACATTAAACCAAAATTAGAGTTGATTATCGCCGGAAGGATGAATGAAGTGCTTTAGCAATATACCTTGCTTTTCAAACGATTCTTCAAATTGATTTTTTGTTGGTATTTCACTTTATGATAATCCATGATCTTACAGACAGGTGGTTTTGACTTTCGTCCAACCTGACACAAATTTACAACACTATTATTGAGCAGCAAGTGGCAAGAAAACAAGAAGAGATGATTACAGTAATACAATCCAGAAAAATTGCATTTGTTTAGAATCAAACTGAGATATTTTTAAATATACTACCACATAAGCATGAAGAATTTTCAAGGCAGAGTAGCATAACATTCTGACAAAAAAAAAAAAAAAAGCATAATACATTCGCTGACACAGATGGAATTCCAAAAACCCTACTATTCCCATACATGGGCCTCCGGTTAGGTGGGTTGAAGCTATGGATAGATCTTTAAGAAGAAAACCCGTTAAAGAATTGTTATTCCTTCAACTTCTTTGACTATATATGCAGTTGTGGACAACATATTTTGCACGTAGATGTTTTAGAAAATTGAAGGCTATACTATAGACAGATACAGTTTCTAATTCCCATCCCAAGTTCTAAAAATGAGGGGTCAGTAGTGAATCCTAAAAGGTTTAGAGCCTATGTCGGTAACAAGCATTAACTGGTTCACCCGCTCTGTCCCTTTTCAACATATTGATAAATTAACAATTGGAGAAATATGGTTTGAAATTAGGACTTAAAATATTTTATTCAGATGATATTCTTAATAAACAGGTTAGAATAATCATAAAATCAAAAATAACTACAAAATGTTTATGACCTTTGTAGGACCAACATTTTCTTTTGTACAGGAATGAAGGGAAAGGAATTTATTTATGCGATTTAAAATATTTTTTTATTTCAGTTTCGAGCTTGTCCAGATTCATTATATGTAAACAAAAAGAGAGATTAAGTGGGTATATGGAACTGATGGAAAGTTGGAAACACAAGGGAACACTTAATAACTTTCTCATATATTCCCTTAGCTCACTCAAATATACATCAGCAAGAATTAATAGTGACACAACAATTAATATTTATATCTCTGTCTAATGTATTCCTTCCAACCATGCGGCTGATCTGCATAAAGTGTTAACACCAAATTTTGATAAGACAATCAAAAAATAAAGAACGATATCTGTTTTACAGTTATTGGAAAATTTTTACCTCAACTAAATCAAGTTTTAACTTCATCGCACGGTCCAATGCCTCGTGTAGGGAGACAATGCTATGCCCTGTGAACAGTATGTAATATGGAAAAAATAGCTTATCATGGGCAATAATTTAGAGTGAAGTCAATAGGTAATAAAATGAAGAAAAACAAAATAATGCAGTTTGGGCACGTTGAATGGAGTCCTGAAATGACACCAATTAAGAGAGTTGAGTTTATTCAGATAGAATGCAGTAAGAGAACAGGAGGAAAACTCAAAAAAGGTGAATAGAACTAATTAAACAAGATATGAAGACACTAGAGATTACTAAAATATAATTCATGATCATAAAAAGTAGCACAACATGATTCATGTGATTGAGGCCTGGGTCCAATGAAGGGTCAGGCCACTTTCGGTCTTTAGTACACAGGATGTTGTTTCCAAATTTGAACTCATGACCTTCAAGTCATACAATGACAACTTTAACCATTGTGTAAAGTCTCCCCTTCCAAAGCATGTCGCTTCATACAGTGATCATCATCATCATCAGCCATGTCACTTCATAGGGCAATCAAATATGAATAAACAGCGACACAACCCTACATTGCTTACCTATTCAGCTCTAATCTGTTCTCTGGTTCTTAGTTTCAAACAGTACAGTGCATATGGTACAAACTTCAGGTTCAAATGGGACCTATACTTACAAGAAGTTATATTAGATATTTTCAGCCCATCCCTGGACCTTTCCTCATCAAGTGAGATTTGTTCGCTCTGCAGTGAAATTTTCCGAGAACAGGGAAATAAATGAGAGAGAGAGAGAGAGAGAGAGAGAGAGGGGGGGGGGTGGGGGGTGGGGGGTGGGGGCGCAGGAATATTGAAACTGATGGCAGAAAAGATGAAGTGAGAAAAAATTGGATAGATAATTCCAAAATGGAATAGCCACTAATTATCTGAGAATGACATGTCATATTTGGCGATATCAGCAGCTTGAATTTAGCATGGCCATTTGGCAATCTCTTTCTTGCCAAATTCCCACGTGCTGAATTAAAAAGAATGCAAATCAAGAAAAGGGAACATATGGCATTTTCCTCCACTGTCAGAAGTAAAGAAAATAACAGTTGATAGTAGGTACTGAAATGGTCCGTTTATGCAAGGTTTTTTATAAAAATCCCATTAGTTTTTCCCTTCATTTACGTAAATTACTGATCTTCAACCCAACAGCATTAGCTTTCTCACTGAGGCAGTTGCTCGAACACGTGGCAAGCATTCTGAATCGTTGGAGCAAGCCAATTTGCGAGCGGGAATTTGTACAGTATGCAGCATAGACACAAAATCATTGCATCTTTAGATAGTTCAACCTTGCAAATCTGAGACGCGAAATCACCAGAATCCGCTACAGCATAATATCTTTCATCCAGCAAACAGGCAACAAACAAAAGCACTACCTTCATCGGTGACAAGCCTGACATAGTCTCCAGTGATCGCCTCATTTAACCGATACCCCTTCTTCCCTCTTTCTTCTTTCTTCGGTTTCATGGCCTAAAGTCGGGATGCCAAAAGCCGTCAAACCCACACGGATGATGGTTGAGGAAGATTGGGTAGCGGAAAGGAATTAAGTGGGAAAAAAAAAAGCAGAAAACAAGACCTGGACGGGAGCAGCATAAAACCTAACGGCAGCCAACTGCTCGAGACCAGGCCCCCGAGGCATCCAAGGGTGGCTCTTCTCCGCAGCTCCCTGACCTCCGGCAATGCTGCTGGTTGGAGGCGGGACGGCGTAGCGAGACCTCCGCGGCCATCCCGTGCTCTGCCAATGCCAATTTCTGAAACACTGCCGTCCGATCCGGCCCCAAAAAGCCATTGCTTCCTTGCTTCCAGAGATTCCTAGCCCGCAAAGCCACCGTCGGTATCTCTGTCAAGGTGCAGGCAGCCGAGGAAGGAACGCGCATGGGCACCGGTTTCTCTTTCCTATATATAACAAGTGTCGTCGCCAACAGAACCGAACCGGTGATGAACCGGTCAATAGCGAACCAACCGAACCAGTATCATCAGCTGGATAAAACGGTGTATATAAAACGTATCATATCTTGATAATTAAAAAAAACATATCATATCTTAAAATAATTAGAGGTTATGAGTTATGACACTAGGAAAAGATGATTGCACTTCAAATAATTAGGCACCATGAAACATTGTTTTCTTTGCTTGGTTTGAGTTTTGAAAATATGAATAAAAAATAGCACCACTAGTCCTAATTTCTGCGTAAATAAATTTAAGAATAATAAAAGCATCTTATTTGAAAAATTTAATAATGCATAAAATATTAGTATTACTATTTTTTTGAATTTATCTATTTTTAAAAAAATTGCACATGTTCCACCTTAATAATTTTATATTTATAAAATCTGAAGTGCGACTTAAGGAATCTGAATTTCAGTTCAAAGTTTAGCTTAAATTTTGGGACACTTTAATGCAAGCGGTTCCTACTTCCAAGTGGGACTCGGATGCTTTTACAGGGCGTAGCAATATTTATAAAAAGTCACTAGTGTTTGCTATTTTACTTAATATGATATAAGTAATAATGATGACTAAAAAGAGTACAATTAAAATGAATAGAGTGGTTGTATAGGATATGAAAAGATGATTAAAGAATAAAATAGTTATATAAATTGAAAATTTGCAAATAGATAAGTTTATTAGAATAACAAACACGCTATGAATATTTTCTCATGGATATATGTCTTGGTGGACTGCAGTGAAATAATGAATACAAAGTCGGTAAATCACAATACCATGTTAGAGAGAAATTACCAAACGGGCTGCTTTTTATATTTTTAAAAGTTAAACCTTTTTATGATATTATTTCATATATCTAAAAAATAAAAATTTTAATGTTTTAAAAAAATTTGCGCACGGCTTATTTATTTTCATGACGTATTCGGCTACAACTAGAACTTTCCAAATCAAATGTATTTGTTAAAACATAAAATTTTTTAACTAAAAGCTTTTTGCTTTCAACGATTACTATATTTTTTAATTATTTTTTACTTTTTCATATACAACTACCATATTTTTCAATTTATCTGTTTTAACTTTATTCTTTTTACTCATCAACATTATCCCTATTATATAATATTATTTTCTACTATTTCAAAATTGTTTACACCAAAAGTTTTATAACTTCCGAAACACGCCATTGATATATAAATGATATTTTTTATTTTTTATATTTACAACTCAACTAAAATACATGTTCCAATTATAGCTTTAGGTGTGTAAATTTAATAATGTTACTAACAAAGTAACTATGGAAACAATGCTCGAAAAAACAAACAATAAATCCTTACGTGGAGACTGGAGGTAGAACCTCCCATACCCTAAGTGAGACTCTATATATACTATTTTAATATTTTATAACTGAGTGATGATATTATATATGTGATTGTAACTTGCATAGATAACAATTTTATATATTTTATAGTTTTAATATTTTTATTTTCTTTATACTTTTTTTATGTGGGTTCAAGTGTGTTTAATTTATATATTAAATTTTATCATTTTTGATTTGTCGAATATTTTTTATAATTTTTTTAAAAATAAATCATTTTCACATATCTCACATATCATTTTGAAATTTTATAAAAATATATGGAAGAATTCAAAATGAATAAATTTTAATACTTGAATTATATATATTTGAGCCTGCGTGAAAATGAAAAGAGCATGAAAAAACTTAAATATGTAAAATATAAATGGTCCTTATTTAGGTAAGTTACAGCCACATGTATACCACCGTCAGTTTTTATATATGGGTTTCATTATACACAATTCATCACATTATTTGACAAATTTGGAATGTGTAACCTAATTATAATGGAAGTATATTTGAAGGCAAGTGCCTTTATTTGACTTTAAACTTTACATATCTCACTTCACGTATTCTTAAATACACTCACATCACCTACTTAGTCATCAAAGTGATGGATCATTATTTAACATTTTTAATTACATAAATATACTATCTTTATTAAAGAAAATTTCCTTTATGCTCGTAATATTTAATTCTATTTCTTAATATATGCACAACGTTTAAAAAAATGTTATTGACATTTATAACATTTTACCATAAATTTCTAATGTGCATATTACAGTCAAACATAATTGTTAACTAACTCATCAAAAAGATAATATTGTTCATTCAAAATTTTCCTAATCGAAATAATTTTGCCCGAATATGACATATGAATCATTAGATGTTACAACTTAATGACCTATTAACGTTAAAATCATATTAAGGTTTAATTGTTTCAGTTAAGAAATTATAGAGGGCAAAATATCTTTTGAATGTGGTTGCTATTTGTTTTGACCGCTTCGGCATAATAAAAGTTTAATATGAAATATTATGGATATAAGATCAATTTTTAAAATATGATGAGTATATTATAAATTAGGAATAAATATCGTGAGTATAATTACAATTATTACTTTTTATTACTAGCTTAACTTTTAACTTTTTCACCTCTCCTATTTGAAGTAATAATTTTTTTTCAAAGGCAAGTGTACTAACCTTAGCTTTATGCTTGCATAATAAATTTATGGATAAAAAGTTTTTAGCGTACAAATTTTAAAATAAGATAATAATATGATATAATAGAGATAATGATAATAAGTAAAAAATAATAAAGTTAAAATAGACAAGTTAGTTATATAAGTAATTGTGTAAAAATAATCGAAAAATAGAATAATTGTATATAAAAAATAAATAATTAATTAAAAAAAAGTAGTCATGCAGAGTTGAGAAATTTTAAATTAAAAATTTTAAAATGTAAACATCAGTAAATCACACCCTTATTCATCTTTCCGATCAATTTTATATTATTCTTATTTTTATTTTTTAGTCATTCCAACAGTTTTATTAGGGGACGGATTCCGTGCGGCCAACCACCACGCAAATTGACACGTAAGAATTCTCGCCACAAAGGTTCACATTAGTCCTACTCTGGTTAAAATTGTGCATCTTGTTGCTTATCCTCCCACCAAAATGATAAAATTTTAAAAAAATCTTAAAATATATCTAGATAAATAAAAACTCCTTAAAAAGTTTATGCAAATCGATTTAAAAATTTTAAATGAGGTTCACAAACGTATAAAATTCTTTTAAAATAATGAAGGCTAATAAGGGGCCAATATGATGGAATCAGTTATGCCACACACCTTTTAAAAATTTATCACATTTTTCCCGACATCATCATCATCATCGTCGTCGTCGTCGTCGTTGTTATTATTATGATTATTATTATTATTATGATTATTATTATTATTATTATTATTATTATTATTATTCCATCTCTCCCTAAAGTTCGGCGCCGGATCCGTTAAAGCCCTGGTTAGGTTAACGGACAGTAGAATATCGGCAGGGGGACCGTCAAAAGCTTTTTCGTACCGCATCTGGGATTTTTATAGACACAAGAGATACGAATATACGATTCGAAAGCGATCTTCCTGCTATCATTCATCTCCACAAATCTACCTTTGTTTTGTTTGTTTTGGGCTTATCGCCAGCCTGCTTCTGCACGGCGGCTTCCGGCGGGCTGCGTCTCAAAAGTTGGCGTTGAAAAAAGGGACGGGAGCAGCAGCTCGTCGACCACTGCGTTGCTTCAAGCCGCTATCCTGGCTTCGGAAAAGATGCCAGATTCGGAGCAAAGAAGAACGCAATGGGAGAATGCGACAGCCGGCGCCATTGCGGGATTTGCCACCGTCGCTGCCCTCCATCCTCTTGACGTCGTCCGCACTAGATTCCAGGGCATGTCCGACGATCCTTCTATCTCTCCGTCTCTAAAACGTGCACGAAGCAATCGGCTTCTAAATCTCCTGCCGAATCTTCTTTTTATCTGCACGTGGATTGAACTTCCTGCCGTGTTTGAACTGCAGTTAACGATGGACGAATCTCCCATCTTCCGACCTACAGGAACACCGGGCACGCCGTATTCACGATAGCACGTAATGAGGTATTTTTCTTTTCCCTTCTCTTATTTCGGGTCCGTTTGAGAAGAAGAGTGGAGAAAAGGAAGAAGCGTGATTTGGAAAGGCGAAGGAATGACAAAAAATGGCGTGGCGCGACTCGAGGTGATGATGACTGGGAATAAAATGAATGAATGTAAATAGACATGTTTTTCAGATGTAAAGGTTTCAGGGAAGATTGGAAATGTAAATCAAAGACTGGGAAAAAGGAGAGGAGAGTTGCTGGGTATATGGACAGGCAGTGACGCAACAGACTACAATAAGACATAAAAGCAGTAAAAAAGGGATTGCGATGGTTCTTATGATTGCTTTAAGAATTATGACAGCGCTAGTTGACCATTGAAATATTCATATTGATCACTAGAAGATTTTTTTTTTTATCCAAATCATCAATATAGATCATTCTAATCAGTTTGATATGTTCTAAATTGTGATTATTCTATGGGTTTTGGATATTATATCAATTAATGACTAAAGAAAGCACAATGCGCGTAGTCAAATTACTCAGAAGCTTAAATTTTGTTTATTGTTGATGATATTATATGGTTTTCATATTTCTATCACTGGCATTGGTTGGTTGGAACCATCTGCCTTGATATCCTGCCCAAATTCTTGTAATAAAGCTTCACCTTAGTCTTACTCTGGTTGAAATTGTATATTTTGTTGCTTATCTCCACACCATAATGATAATTTGCTTCACCTTAGTCTTGCTCTGGTTAAGATTGTGTATATTGGGGCATATCTAGGCACTATAATGACGCGATGCGCAATGCAGGGTTTAAGAGGTCTTTATGCTGGTTTCTTCCCGGCAGTTATTGGTTCGACTGTTTCATGGGGCCTGTATTTCTTCTTGTAAGTGTCTCCAGCATCCTTTAAAGTGCAGATTGTGTATCACTATAAAATATTACGAATTCTACATATGTTGCCATTAGTGCGGATTGCGGATGCATTTCTATTCTATGATGATATACCAAGGCTTTATTTAGGCAGGCAGTAGGCTAAAAGTTCAGCCAGTTGAGTAGAGTGTTAGAAGGAAGCAGTTTCAAATTGCTTTCCCTGACAATATTTTTATAGACTCTTTGGTGTGACAAATAGCGTGCATAGCACTTCTCCATTCAAACAGGGTTTTAAAAAGAAACATTGAAAACCTGCTTTCATGTTGTAGGCTGTGTGGCGAAATGAAGCCCAAGAAATCTATTCTTGCAGTCTTTTCCTGTTTGGTTACTCCCATGAAATAGAAGCCCCTTCCCTCTCATGTAATCTTTCTAGTTTGTATTTTTGTGCTAATTTTTTACTGAAATTCGATTTTATGTTTAGATAATGCCATAATGACATATATTTACAGGTTTAAAGAGATTCATATGAAGCTGAATTTGGCACAATTGTTGTTTTGCATGACCTTGTAATGCATTTAAATGAAATGTGTTTGCCTCAATGGCCTCTTTGTAAAGCCTTGTCCAGACTGTGTGCATGGATGCCCTGGGCCCCACAATGTGTTAGAGCTATGCACTTGGTCAGCCATGCAAATGATGGAGATCAGACCAGTGCAAACAACAGACAATGCAGAAAAATCATTGTCGCTTTTCATCATCTAAGCTTTTCTAACACCTCCCGATAGTACCTGCATGAATTCTATTATATCATTCTGTTTTACACTGGGAATTTGCTCTTCATAGATAAGATTCAGTTTAAAATAATTGAAGATTCAAATGTATAACAATGTGACTAGCAGTAACATGCAAAAAATGTCATGATACGCTAATCTTTGCATTATTCAATCCCAAATTGACTCAATAACAAACTTATGAAACTAGCTCATATTTGACCCTAACTTCTATGGGGGAGTCAGTTCAAACCATTACCTTGGACTCAACTTGAACTAGTTGGGATTCATTTTTAATTTTACATTTTTACTACTGAGGTTAGGTTTGAGAAGCAATTTCAAATCTTGCTTGGTTGTTACGAATGTACTCTGAGGTGATCCAGGTTACACCTGTGCTTGCCATCCCTGTTCTTGTTTAATCATCATATGTCATGAAGATCACCTTCATCTCAACGACTCAATCTTCACAGTTTCTCCTTAGTTCTTTGGAGCATCGGCATGCCATTTTATTACTCCTCAGTCTTTAATGAAAGTTTTGTGCAGTCTAATGAAATTTTACTTGATTGATACACATGTACTCTGAGATGATCCAGGTTTCACCTTTGCCTACCATCCCTGTTCTTGTTTTGTTATCATTTGTCATGAGGATCACCTTCATCTCAATCTTCACAGTTTTACTTAGTTGTTTGGTCCATCAGCTTGCCATTTTATTACTCATCAGTCTTCAATGAAAGTTTTGCGCAGTCTAATGAAATTTTACTTGATTGATACAAATGTACTCTGAGGTGATCCAGGTTTCACCTTTGCCTACCATCCCTGTTCTTGTTTTGTCATCGTGTGTCATGAGGATCACCTTCATCTCAATCTTCAGAGTTTTGCTTAGTTGTTTGGTCCATCAGCTTGCCATTTTATTACTCCTTAGTCTTTAATGAAAGTTTTGTGCATAGTCTAATTGCTTACATACTTTTTTCTATTGTTTTAGCTATAATAAAGCCAAGCAAAAGTACTCAAAAGGGAGTGAGAAGCAGTTAAGCCCTGGCCTTCACCTCATCTCTGCTGCGGAAGCAGGTGCTTTGGTATGTAATCTATCTACAACGTGCAATTAATTGGAAGGCATCTGCCTATTATTGGTGACGTGAATTAGTTGAATCTTTTCCGACTTGCCTTAGCCTTACAATACCATAACAGATAGAAATGTTGTGTGGTTAGTTTTCTACATTCATCATAACAAATGAATAGTAAGGACTAATGACTGTAAGCTTGACTCAAATGTCCTTGGTTCAGATAATAGCTGCTTCTGGCAATCTTACTACTGTCCTAGTTGGTTGTACATAGGATTCTTCACATCATAACTGGAGTTACGCTGTCAAATATGATTATAAATGGATGCGTGGTCTCTGGCGTCAAACATGAATTTTAACTTGACATCTACATGCATATAATGTTTATATAACTATGCATTGGACAATTGAAATAATCCTAACTTCTTTAGATTATCATTGTTACTATGACGTTGAACTCAGACACCAAGAAAACATCAGAACAAGATGAACAAAGTAGTAGTTATGGAGAGTTTTAGTAATTATGTTGTGTGATTTCATGTTCTTTGATTGGATAAATTCGCTAGCTGAAGTTTACTCGAGTGCTCTATGTTTTGCATAAGGTGTAAGTAATATGATTCTTCTTACATTGTTCTAGATTTTCGTTATGAAATCTTGTAAACTTTGAGTGTATGTTGCTGATCATAACTATTTGTGGTCTTCTCAGGTTTGTTTGTTTACAAATCCTATTTGGCTCGTCAAAACAAGACTGCAGCTTCAAACACCTCAACACCAAAATCGTCCTTATTCTGGGTTTTCGGGTCTGGTCCATAACTTGGTATTAATCTTACTGGGAGATTTCTTAGCACCAAGTGAACATATTGGCCTTGTGATTTATTAATTGTTCTAGGTTATTACTCTTCAACTTTGGTATATGGATGTCGTTAAAACATTGATTTTTTCATGGTAAGGAATGCTTACTTTAGGCGCAGTTAACTTGAAATAGGAGAACATATAGTTTTTAGCTTATTGGACTTCTTTGCCTATTTGTTTTACTGGAATTGAGGGAAGAGTAACATGAATAAATCTGTTTCCTTTAGAACAGAGGGGATATTTCTTTGGAGCAGATATTTGAGGGAAAGGTTCTCCCTTGAGACAACATTCTGAGTTGAAAATATGGGGAAACAAGATTTTCTTTGAAACAGCGACACAAAAGTGAACTTTGTAGACAGATTCATATTCAATTTTTTAGTGAATTTATTTGCATTTATTTTGATTAATACCATGTTTTACTTATCATTCAATTTGCTACTTTGTCAAATGCACTTGTGTTGAGCCCAAAATACCAATCTGTCAATTGGTCATGGGGTTAAATTGTCTTAACAACGGAGTTGACATGCTAATTTGATTTTTTTCTTGGTTTGGGAATTGATGTCATTTGATGCTCCAGAAAGCTAATGAAAGAAGAATTGTCTAATTGTCAAACATTGTTCCATAAAATTGGAAGGAAAAAATTCTAGCTTCGTTGTCCGATGGTGATGATGCTATAATATCCTTAATATTTATGTCAGAGTAATATTGTTATAAAATATCTCCCATGATTGTATATAAGATACAATCTACCCCAATACAAAAAATCCTCCTCAATATCTATTATATTGGACAGTATCTGTTTTTCCACGTTGAGCCTTAACACGTGTTTAGATGTTTTTAAAGCTCTTTCCAATAGTGAATTTTGTCAAAGCATGACATTCCTGATACCTAATTCAGTGTTGTGTTCATTTCTTTCTGTCGCATTTCTTGTTTAACTTTCATGATGATTGATGGATCCATGATGTTTAGAGTTCACGGATCATTCTTTGTAATCTTACTGTGAAATAGATTATTATAGATGTATATGTCAGTTCTATCCCTTTTAATGTGCCAATGATTGGACCAGTGAATTCTAATGTGATAGTATATCTTATAATTAATCATTCCATTTTTCATGCTGGCAGATGCCTTGAGAACCATAACAAAAGAGGAAGGCTTGCGTGCACTTTATCGAGGAGTTGGACCTAGCCTGTTACTTGTAAGTTATAGGGTTATAAACCATAGTTTGTAGGTCATGTAGTCATCCAATTTCAAGTAAAAGTAATGGATTCCTGTGTGATTATGTTAATATTGTTTCTTTCATCAATAATGTTTGGCTCCTGATGTTTTCAGTGAATCACATTATTTCAATAATTTTATTTCTCTAAAAAAGCAATAGGTGGTGGCCTGTTTTGTTGTGGTTGTGCAACTTGTTGCCAACATTTTCTGTCTTTATTTTGGAAAAATACAACATCCTTTGGACAATGTGCCTTTGTTTAGCAATGAGGAATTGAAAATTACTGGGTTATGCTCTAGCAAAATTTAACTGCAGAAGATCTTTTACTAACTACTGAATGCAACAAATGGCATAGCAATTACCAGGAATAAAATCACTTGCAACAAAGATTGGCCACCAAGTATTCCTGGGCGGGTTCTCTACTTATTAATGTTACTCCATCTGTAGCTATTTCCTTTTTTCCCATGCAAATAACCATGTTGATGGTTTCAACCTTTTTAATGTATGATTTCTGGCAACAATACAAACTATCAAAAAAAGCTACTAAAAAAATTATTAGTGATGCTAAATACAAAGCTTATGAGAACCTATATAACAGATTAGGAACTAGACAAGGTGAAAAGGATATTTTTAAGTTGGCTAAATTAAGAGAAAATAAGGGCAAAGATTTAACACATATTAGATGTATTAAAAGTGAGGACCAAAGAGTTCTCGTCAAAGATGATAATATTAAGGAAAGATGGAAAACTTATTTTTATAGTTTACTAAATGATACCCCACACGAACAATTAACATTAGATGTTAGTCTAAATAGGGAAGAAAATAGGAATATCAGTTATTTCACAAAAATTCGAATATTTGAAGTAAATGAAGCTTTAAGGAAAATGAAAACAGGAAAAGCTTTAGGCCCAGATAATATACCAATTGAGGCATGGAAGTGCATGGGAGATGTAGGTGCAACATGGTTAACAAATTTTTTTAATAAGATTATAAAAACGAAGTTAATGCCAAGTGAATGGAGGAAAAGCATTATAGTTCCAATTTATAAAAATAAGGGAGATATTCAAAATTGTGCAAATTATCGTGGAATAAAATTAATGAGTCATACTATGAAATTATGGGAAAGAGTAATTGAACATAGACTAAGACGGGAAACTAATATATCTGAAAATCAATTTGGTTTTATGCCAGGAAGATCAACTATTGAAGCTATTTTCTTACTTAGACAACTATTTGAAAAGTATAGGGAGAAGAAAAAGAACTTATACATGATTTTTATTGATTTAGAAAAAGCTTATGATCGAGTACCAAGGAAGTTAATATGGCAAGTGATGAGAAAAAAAGGAATTAATGACAGATACATTGATATTATTAAAGATATGTATGAGGAGGCTGTTACAAATGTGAGAACCATTAGTGGAGATACTAATGTCTTCCCAGTTAAAATAGGTTTACATCAAGGCTCAACCTTGAGTCCTTACCTTTTTACCTTAGTAATAGATGAAATTACTAGACATCTCCAAGAAGAAGTACCTTGGTGTATGTTATTTGCAGATGACATTGTTCTAATAGGTGAAACTAAAGAAGGACTAAATTTAAAATTGAATAGGTGAGTAGATGCTTTAGAATCTAATGGTTTTAGAATTAGTCGCACAAAAACTGAGTATATGAAATGTAATTTTAATAATAGTGAGAACCCGGATGAGGAACCAATTAAGATTTTAGATCAAGCAGTAACAAGAACTAATCATTTTCAGTACTTAGGATCAATAGTTCAAGAGAACGGAGAAATCGAGAAAGATATAATACATAGAATTCAAGCAGGATGGAAGAAATGGAGAAGTGCGTCAGGAATTTTATGTGACCGTCGAGTCCCAGTCAAATTAAAAGGAAAATTTTATAAGACTGCGATTAGACCTGCTATGCTTTATGGGGCAAAATGTTGGGCAGTTAAAGAGCAACATATACAAAAAATGAGCGTAGCAGAAATGAGAATGTTAAGGTGGATGAGTGGTAAAACAAGAAAAGATAAAATTAGGAATGAAATAATTCGAGAAAACTTAAAAGTGAGACCAATTTATGATAAAATGAGAGAAAATAGATTAAAATGGTTTGGTCATGTAAAAAGGAGGCCTGAAGCCGCACCAGTTAGGAAAACAGAGTTTATCCAAGTAGAAGGTGGTAGGAGAATGAGAGGAAGACCCAAAAAAACATGAATGGAAGTAATTAAACAAGATTT
This sequence comes from Annona cherimola, assembly GCA_030490835.1. Taxonomy (NCBI): domain Eukaryota; kingdom Viridiplantae; phylum Streptophyta; class Magnoliopsida; order Magnoliales; family Annonaceae; genus Annona; species Annona cherimola. The sequence continues at coordinate 5,041,986 of CM059974.1, forward strand.
AAAAAAATTACAAATTACTGAAAATTTAGTCTTAAATCGCCAAGAATGGCGTAACAGAATCCATGCAGCCGACCCCACATAGGTGGGAAATGGCTTATGATGATGATGATGATGATTTCTGGCAAGAAAGGAGTATCTCAAAATTTCTTTCTTCCATGTATCTTGTAAAATTTTGACCAAATCAGTAATTGCCTATGCTTCTGATGGAAGTAAAATAGGCGTTGGAACATTTGACTGCTTTGTGCATATAAATAAATCAATATCAATCTCAGTTTAGCAGTTCCCCTTGTTCTAGCTATTTTATTCAGGTTGACGGCAGAAGAAATCTTTTATATGCAACCCTTACAAAAAGAAACAAAAATGTTTTTTGAATCCATCCTACAAAATTTCTCAGGTATCTCATGGTGCTATTCAATTCACAGCTTATGAGGAGCTCCGCAAAATTTTCATTCGCTTTAAATGCAAACAAGGAAGGATATGCAAAAATGATGAGGATACATTATTGGTAACTTTCTTTATTCCAATGCTTGTATGCTCTGCAAGGATTTATGCCTTTTATTCTTTATTTTATGGATAGGAAATTTTATATCTAATCTAAGTTTGGTGGTTGTATGTATATTGAATCTTCACATGGAAGAATGGCATTTGAAAGATCCATTATTCTATTTTTGAATTTGAAAAGCATCCCCATTTAGAAAAGAGCCTTGTATTGCTGTTAGAGGCGAAATGATTGTGCTGATTAGCAAACTCAGTTATGGTAACAATTAAAGCTTTTTTTTTTTTTTGTCTAACACGCTCATTTTCTGAAGTTCAAATTCTGATTTGAGACTCAAATATGTGTTTGAATTTATGTAGATCAAAGTTTACTTTTCCAGGAATCTCCTGTTCAACATCCTAGATCTTACCTGAACAAAGTTGCTATCATTTTTCTTTTTCATATAAAAGAATGATAGGCTTTTCAGAATAGAGTTCCCAATATAAGCACGAAATTAGTTCATGCTATTATTATTGTCTGTGCAATTGATTTATCTGAAATCAGCACTGGATGCACCATGCTGCAAATGATAAATAGGATAAATAGGCAGGTTTCAATTGCAATTTTCTGACATATGGGACTTGTGATGTCCGCTTTTACTTGGTCTTAAACTCTTAAACTACGTAAAATCATGCAGTGACACTCATAGGTGCTAGATAGCTGAATGACTAGTGAAGTTTGTTAGCTTGAATGAGTCTTCAATTTTTGCCCAATTTTTTGATTCACGAAGTTTGATCCTTGTTACGATTGTTAAAAAGTTTTATCCTTATTACAGAACTCAGCTGATTATGCTCTCCTGGGAGCATCTTCTAAAATTGTTGCCATTCTGTTAACCTACCCTTATCAGGTAATTGTTCTTAGTTTGGAAGCTCAATCATTTTTTTGTTGTGTTCAATTTATTATTATTTTTTTTTTTTTGGAAGATTTGTTCAATTGAATTCTTGTTATGGGCATTTTGGTGACAGTTGAATCGTTATTTCAGGTTATCAGGGCACGCCTCCAGGTAATAATTGCTACTTGTTTATTATTATTTAAGATGGGAAGTAGGGAGAACCATAGAAACAAGGACAAAATACAATATAGTTTTAATAGGAATGGAATAGAATCCTCAGATATGAAATTCTTTCATTGGATGGCAAAAAGTCCTGGAAATCTGTAGAAGACTTTTTATAGTTGGTTTCTGGGAAAAACCCATGGACCCAGTGGACTCAGACTCCAAAGTCCTTTTGGATGCACCACATGTGTCTATTTCTTGTAGACCAAACCTGTTACTTTTTTTAATGCTTTGCAGCAAAGACCAAGCACTGATGGAATGCCAAGATATGTGGATAGCTGGCATGTCATAAAAGAAACTGTTAGGTGAGAGCATTCTAGCCACCTCTCAGGAATTTATTTCATTGATTTTCCTGTATTTGGTTCAGAGGTAATTTATAGTTCATCGAAGGATGTGAAGCAACACTTAAGAATGATATTCTGGCATGGAAACCTGCTGGGTCTCCAGCTGTGGACACGTAGCATGTATTCGGATTAAGGCTCAAACCTCAGCAGTATTGCTCGACTCCAAAAAGAACTTGTGAATTATGAAAACGAGATTGTTATCATGTAATGTGGAAGTGACACAACATGGAACCTTTTCATGCTATGTGGTGTTATTCCAATCCCTATCAATTCATGGATCATTGCGTCTTGTTTTTCAGGTTTGAGGGCATTCGAGGATTTTACAGAGGTATTACATCCAACCTGCTGAAAAATGTCCCTGCTGCTTCTATAACTTTTGTGGTCTATGAGAATGTCCTTGGTCTTCTCAAATTAACCAGAAGAAACAACTGATTTAAGGCTGCAAGCATCTTCCTTGCCTTGCCCCTTCGGCGTGGATCTGGAAATGGTGGTTTGTGAAGTTAGTCGGATTTCTTCATCTAGTCCAGTGGCTGGTGAATGTGCCTTACGAGCTGACCAGACTCTTGTTGTATCACCAAATCAAAACGTGTATTATACAAGCTGTTCGTGGGGCTAGACATCCACCGGCCAAAATTTTTGTCTAGAAGTCATTCATGCCTGGCAGCTGGCTGTGTTTTCTTGGCAAGTCAACAGATAATTAACAATTTCAGGCCAGAGATGGGCACAACATCACATAGTTGGAGAATCTGTGCGGCCAGTAGATTTTGAGATGAGCGGGTATTTGTCATTCGCATGCCTGATTTTTAAATTCCAAATTCTAAATCTAGGAACTTATCTTGGGGAAGGTAAAGTTTAAGAACATGATCATTTTAACTTGCTTCCTTATATTCGTTATTACTATTTTATTAAGAGACCCACCTATTTGGTTGATATAATACAATATGCGTTGTAAAGTTTAGAAGTTTCCTTTATGGTACCCAAAATTAACTTCGAAATAGGGCCTTTGATTCTGTGAGGCCGGCCGCACTTTGTAGCAATGCAGCTAGCCAAAAAATTATTGTTTTATTTTTAAAATTTGTTATACATATGGGAACCCGTACTAGATCTCTCATGATGTGCAAAAGTTTTGAATTCAAAAATTAAAAGTAAGATATTAATTAAATTTTAAAAAATTATCAAATTGTATATGATGGAAGATCTTGGGGGATTAACCTGTGCAAAAAATAAAAAAAAATAATTTTCTGATCGGCGCATGAAGATGGAATTAGAAGTTTTTACAAATATAATTTTTTGTTGTTAGATTGAATTATACTAGAGATCACGCTTCGAGAAGCACTCATAGTGAGGATCAATATTAATGCACTTGCCTGTTATATGGTTGGATTATGCTCTGATTAAAACTACAAAGATCGGTTCGTGTTGCTTTCCTTGGACGAGAACGTTAATCCAACAGATCTCAAATTAGGAACAGATCTCAAATTAGGGGGAAAGGGAAAGAGAGAGAGTCATGAATTAAGGGCAAATTTTACATATACTTGCGAATTTTATCTTTAATTTCATTTATATCCATGAACTTTTAAAAATATCTCCTGTACTTCAGAATTTTTATCCTAATTCAACATATATTTATGTCATTAAAAATCCATTAAGCGAGCTGTTAACTTTCTGTAAAATGACAAATAATATGATTTGAAGTTTTAATGTAAAAGTTGTTAAATTGGTATAAATAATATGATATGATAGGAATAATGATGAAGTGTGTAAGGTTAAAATAAATAAGTTAGTTATAAGAATAATTGTATAGAAATAATGACAAAATACGGTAATTGTATGGGAAAATATGAAAAAATAATTTTAAAATAGAATAGTTATAGAGAGTGAAAAGTTTTAGATTAAAAAGTTTTTGTTTGACATTTTCTATTGATTGCCAAACACACTTAATTATAGAATTATTGAAGATTCATTATAATATGAATTTTTTATTATAAAATTATAATGGAGGATGTGCATATTCCTCATTTTATGAAACAGCACCTAACAGATCATTAATGGTACAGGTATACGTGGAATTATGATAAAAATTAATTATGATAAAAATTCGAAGGCATAGGAGGCATCTGTGAAAGGTCACCGGCATAAGCAAAATTAAGGTAAAATTCATGGGCAGAAGGGAATTCGCCAGTTAATTATTCCATAATCAGGTCATGGCTTCGTTTTTTCTGTTTCTCACGTTCGAGGCTAGCTGCCAGTTTCAGCCCTGCGAAGCAATTGCATTTCCCAACGGTAGCAAGCCCATCCATGATCCGCCGCTGCCTGCGGGGCTGACGTGCAGTAGACTACTGTAGTCGTGTCGTAGGCAGGCAGTCTGCCACTTCCACTCCCCTACTCGCCTCCTTATTAGCAGCAGCGACAGCAGACACGCCGCCGCCATGGCTTCCACCACCACCAGTAGCTTCTCTCGAAACCCAATGATGGCCTCCACCCCTCCTACCCACGGCCTCAAGCACGGCCCCAATGCCGCCGTCTTCGTCTCCTCCGGAATTCCAGACCTTGACAGTACCCCGCTTCTCTCTGTCTCTACTTAAGTGTTGAAAACCTCCTTTTTCCCGCTTTTACTCAGTACCTCAACTATACACCTCTTAACTGTTTATGCTTGTTTGTAACTGCCAATTGCAGAAATTTTGGGAGGTGGGTTTTGTTTGGGAAGTCTCGTTATGATCGTGGAAGACGCAGAAGCACCTCACCATCTCCTCCTCCTCAGGAATTTCATGTCTCAAGGCCTTGTTCACAGCCAGCCTCTTCTATATGCCAGTCCCGCAAGGGAACCAAGAGCGTTTTTAGGCACTCTTCCTAGCCCAATTACATCCAAGGATGAAAAACGTTGTATAGGCCTCAATCACGAAGGGGATCAGGTTGGTGCTTTATTTATTTGTTTATTTATTTGAAATTTGGTTTTCATTGATGGTGGCGTTGAGTTGCAGGACAATGGGCTGAGGATTGCTTGGCAATACAAGAAGTATTTCGGAGAGCAACCAATTGCTGAGAATTCCAATGGTGAGACAATTGTTGAAAATATAGTTTTTTTTCTGACTTCTAATTTTTATTTTTTCAAAAAACAAAATAGCATTTCTAGTGCTGATTGCAATGGAATTACTTTACAATTATGAAGACAGGGATAAGTCCTCGTTGATTACTCAGTTGTAGATGAAAAGTCCCTAGAAAAAAGTTATGCACCAAGAGTCCATATTGCCCAGCCAATTGACTGCTGCAAATCATATTTGTCATGCATTTGCTATCGTGTTATCAGGGACATTTGATTTGATTGCTTGACAATGCTTTTGCATGTTGATTGGCGTTTGGGCAAATTAAACAATTAAAGATCTGATTCATACTTACATCAAAAAAAAAAAAAAAAAATCTGATTCATATAAATTGTTTGTTTGCAATGTAGATTTTTTTTTGTTTTTGTTTTTGTTTTTCTGTTGTGATCATTATAGAATGATGAAAACATGACACATAAAGAAATTGGGCAGATCACAGATGTGAGTATTCCAATGATTTTGACTTGCGAAAACCACTGGGGAGGCAATTTTTCAGTGCACATCGTGTTCATTGTGTAAGCATTCAAGATTCTTCAAGCCTTGCATCACTCAGAGACCGATGTTCTACTTTTTTAGCTCAGCTTCCAAGGTTTGTGCTGGTTACCTTTTTTTTTTTCTAATTTTTTTAAAAAAATTCTGTAATGGCCATTGGTTCAAACAAAAGAAACAAGGTGCAAAAGTTGGCCTTGTATAAGCTTGTTTTGGTTATGATGATGATGTTAGAAATCTTAACATTCAGTCTGTTATGCATCTGGGAATCTGAATGAGCTGTGTTGTAATACACCTTTTTCTTTAGTGAATTTAACCAGGACAAAAAAGAACATTTATTTTTCAAATAATTCAGAATGTTGTTCTCTTGTTCACGAAGATGGCACTGTAGCTGTCTTGTGGCCTATGAATTCCACGACCCGAACCAACTGTTGTCCTTGCAACTGTATTGTGCTGTCTGCTATAATAAGAGCAGGTCAACTATATTCTAAAGCATAACTGGTGGGAAGTGGGAATCAATACTGTAGTTTCAATCTAGAAATCACTATTTCACTAGCTATTTAGGCAGGCGACATGGCCAAGATGTTTGCAAGTATTCTGTGCACCTCTTCACTTAGGATGGCTATGAGATCCTTTTCACATTTTTGGAAACTATTTCTTCAGTATTCTTTAGTAACTTCTGGTGGCTAGCAGTTAGGAGGTGAGGATCTTTCTATCTAGGTAATTTTCAGTCAATGGGGGCAGCTACTCAGAAGTTAGGCAACTGAATCAGGGGCCTGACTTTGAAACTTAGAATTAAAGGCCACATTTTTCTTAAAAAAAAAAATTAAAATTAAAAGCCTCATCTTTTTTTTTTTTTTTATAAATATTGTTTCAAGAATCATTTAGTACCTCCTGTTGTTGTTAAAAGAATCCATTGAATTGGTTGGCTGTTCAATGCCCTGCCGTGAAGTGAATCAATCTTCTTTTCTTTTCACTTCTTGCTAATAGCTTTTTTTTACCTTAGTGGTGGAGCAGGTATAGCTGGCCGTATAGCTATTCAGTCACTCTGTGCCCCCCAGTGTGGTTTCTCAGACGAAGTAAGTCATTGTCTGTCTATATTCATTATGTTCAAGCTCTTTCACTTTTTAATTGATTTAAAACCCCTTCTAAAAAGGAAACAGTGTTCGGGTTGGAGGTTGAGCTGAGCATCTTGGGGCCAGCATAATGTGCCTCCAACATGTTAATCATCTTCATGGAGCATCATTACAAGGCTAAATCATAATTAAAGAAGATTTTTTTTTTTTTTTTGTAGGACTGGGATTTACTTTCCTTCATTAGATCTCTCAAGGGTATGATACGGTCCAGCAATGCAATTGCTGTAATAACTTTCCCATCGTCTCTTCTTTCACCTTCTTTCTCCAAGAGATGGCAGCATCTGGCAGATACTTTGCTCTTTGTCCGTGCAATTCCCGGTAATTATTCATGTTTCTGTTTATTTGCAATTTTGCACTGTATTATTTAGGCTAATTCATTGTTCCATTTGTAAACTCACGAAATAGATGAGGACAAGGAGTTGGCAAATCTCCTGACAGGCTATCAAGATATGGTTGGCCTTCTGCACATTCATAAAGTGACTCAGGCTAATACACAGGTATGCAGAAAGCTTGGCACCGGTTTGTTATTGGAGTGTATTTTGCCTATTTAGGAACTTAAATCTGGCAGTAGTACCAGCCATTTTTGTTCACGTGTTGAGTGGTTCTATGATCAAAACTGTCAACCACTTTCAAGTAATTTTGAGCAAATCATATGAATGAATTAGTGTTTCCCAGAAAGGAATTTACTGTTAGGCGATCATTTCAGTTCTGATCTGTAAGGTGCACTACGTGGCGCCAAGTATTTAATCATCATCATCATCATCACAAGTTGTTTCCTACTTATGTGAGGTCAGATCACTCAGCTGCATGGCTTCCATTGTGCCATTCTTGACAATTATGAACTAAGTTTTTTAGTAATTTTTAATGTTTTCACATCCTATTTAATTACTCCCATTTGTGTTTTTCTGAGTCTTCCTCTCATTCTATGAGCTGGTGAATCATTCTGCATTTGGATTGACCATAATGTTTGGGTTGTAACTCGTGATATGACCAGGTTCCTGTCATTCTAGAAGCGAGCACATTCTCAATAAAGCTACATCGCAGGAAATCTTTGCAACTGGAGAGGTTAAATCAAGCTCCTGTGGATGCATCAAGTGGGAGCACATATTCCAATTCCAGTAGTTGTTCTGGGTCCTCCAAGGCATCGTCAACCTTTGATTTCTAATTTTTCTTTGCTTGTGCTTTTTCCATGACTATACTGTCCATAAATAACAGAGTGGGGGCCAGATATTGGCATGGAGCAGCAGCAAATGAACTTTGCCCATTCCCATGAACATCTCATACCCATTTAATTTGGGTGAAGAAGAATGCAGCAAGTTGCGAGATAACACGAGTCTCATCAACAGCCCCAAAAGAGCTGTGCAGCGAGATAGGCAAGAGAAGGAGATCATCGGTAGTCTAGTCCACCAATCCATGTTCGAGTGTTCTTCGCCTGAAACTTGCCCCCTGTGATTGATTGACACCAATGCCTATGGGTCCATGACCTGGATGCTATCGACCAAGAAGGGATTTTAATTAGTTATTTAAAAAAGAAATCCTGTGCGTCTTTTTTTTTTTAATATTTTTTTGGTGGCTTCTTTGTTTCTCGGGTCATTTTTTGTTTTAGTGGTCGGATCGAGATATACGAAGATAAATTATTCATGTCTGCTTTTTAATTTTCATGTATTGGACTGAGATAAATTAGATCTATTTCAACCTACTACTTATATTATCATTTCTGCTGATCTCTTGAGTGAGGAATTGGCCATAGATAGGCAATCTGGGATAACAGAAAGATGCAGAACCTGGATCTTAAGATCGGGTTTGAATTTTTGATCCCGTGATTTTCAGGGAACCGATCCCCTACAATTGCTGGAATCATTGCTGACGAATGAAATAGTGCACAAAGAATTGCTTTATATGCAATATACATGAACGAGTGATGAGTGAGGACAGGGCTGACTAGGGCCCAAAATAAAATAATTTTTAGGGTGCCTTTGGTTGGGCTAAAAAAATATCAATCAAAACTTTTCAATAAAAAAATTTATATTCTCTATAGCTACTTTATTTTTTAATTATTTTTTTATATTTTCTTATACAAACTGTCATATTTTTCAATCATTTTCACACAAGTATCATGTAACTAAATTATTTATTTTAACTTTATTTTCTTTACACATCATCATTGATCTGATCATATTACATCATTTTCTATCAATTCGATAATTTTTATTTCAAAAAATTTTCATCAAATTGAGAAGTGGCATTGACATGTGCCATTTATACTATTAAATTGATAAAATTCAAATTTTTATGATTATTGTTCTAAATGAATTGATGAATTATGCGATGGGAAGACAGGACCGACTGGTGTCTGACGACACATGGAAGGTTGAAAGCTTCCAGTCAAACAGATGTTGGTAGTAATAATAATTATATAGCTTTTGATATACCACAGTAACTTCAACGTCTATAGATGAGACAGCGGATAAAAGTCACTCCAACTTCTAGCTTTATTACCATTCATTCATCTGCAATGACAAGTTCCATCGAAATGATATCCCAATCTAGACAAGTTGCAAAATTAATGTAATATAAATATTTTCTTGTAATGTTATAATGAGACTCTTCACGACTTGACATGATTACTGAGAGCTCTTGTGTGAAAATGAGGGCATTATGCTCGTCCGCTTCTGTTTTGCATCATTAAATCCAAAAATAAAGATGGAATTTGTATGGTGATGGTGTTTGAGTGTGATGATGCTTGACTGTGGGCTCCCAAACGTGGAGGTGTTGGATGAATACATTCAGCTTTTGATGCAGAATCAGATACAAGCATTCAAAAGAATAGATGGATTCTATTTCAATCTAGCATTCGCCGTCAGTACTGTCATTTTAATGCACTTTATGATGTCCCTGCCATTGTTGTTTACTGTTGATCACACAGCTAAATGTTAATTGGTGGTTGACAGAACTGCTTGTACAGAAATACTTGGAGAGTGAAGAGTCTGGTGGTTTGCTAGAGAGGCCGCAGAGCTTGCAAGCTTTTGATGTGTCATCTTGGTGATGTTAACTGGGTAAGATTATGAGCGGCTTGCTTATATGTATGTATATAGCATAGAATTGTTAATTATATACGATTTGATTTGGCCTACATAAATGAAACACCTGGTAGTTGCTGAATTTTTCATATTATACAGTGCCAGATCCTGGTACCTCTCCTCCACCAACATCACTACTTTGCATTTGCGTTTGACATGGCCCATGAGAAACTTTACATCTAGACTCATCAGCACCGATGTGGTCAGATTCGTAAAGAAGTCAATTTGTACCTAAATTGGTGAGCAATGGAGTGATCAGCACTTACTCAGCCATAATATTATGGGTTTATGTGATCGGCCTGACCATTTTATCTGTTGTGCATGCAGAGGAGGGCCTTAGACCAGATTTTTAAGGCACTCAAGCAACCCAACGACATTGAATCGTGGGATTGCAAAGCTCCTGTTGGGTTGCCTACTCAAAGGACTCTGCGATCAATCAGTCACACATAATTACATTTTGACGAACCTGTTCTTGAAACTATATTCCTATTGATTTTTGGAAATGGAATAGTTTTTTTTTAATATAGGCATGATAGCGAAGTCTACACCATCTGCAACATGAAATTTTTCACTGGCGATCAGTCTCTCTCATATTCACAGGTGATCTTCGGATTTGCTTTATGAGATCTGCATATAATGTGGTGTTGTTTGTCGCAGAGTTGCACTGTATAAATTGACATTTGATTGGCTGGTATTCCTACTTTTAGGTTCCAAAGAATGAGTGGAGCTGAGACGTCCATTTGCAGTTGAGCTTCTGAGTGCCCCAGCCAATCTACGTGTCGGCAGTGAGGTGATAGAGAGGGCATGTTCTTGGGGCAGCATTTCGAAGGCCAAGAAAGGGGAAGAAGAAAAAAAATGACATCAAAACTTGCAGCTGCAATGTGCATAATAATGGGCAAAAGTCATTGAGTCCCACCTTGCCTTGCATATTGAGCAACCTGCTTTTGAAATTATTCTGCCATTCCGCATAATAAGTTTGGCCCCCCACACAACACCACCACGCCCTCCTTCCCTGGGAGGGGAAGTGCTCTCTTTCATGTTCATCAGCAGTGAACTTAAATATCTTTTCTTTTGGTGTATGATGACTAAGACTGTTACTTCAGTTTCCAAACAGCAAATGAGGGGCAATGATTTTGAGGCTGATCAGCTTCTGGCTACCCGACCCAAGTCAATCCACATGTGATAACGATGGCACCTCCTTGGGGCACTGTTTGGATGGCAGAGATGAAGCATTTAGTCTAGTTAGGGAGTTGGAGACGAGAACTGTGGTTCTATTAATCAGTATAGATCATTCAATTGTATTTTTCTATAAGAAAAATATACTACACTTGCAGCTTCTGGAGACAATGCCTTTTTTTTTTTTCCTGAAGGTCTTCTGGAGGCAATGTTTGATCATATATTCATATTGCTTTGCGGATAATTTGGTACTGTCATGTGCTGGATCCATGAAAATGAGATCAGGTAATTGGGATTTCATTCTCTGGTGGGGGTAGCTTGAGAGGTGGGCTTTGAAATGAGTCGTGGACCGGTTCAAACTTACCATTTTCTTTTGTACAATTGCACATCATGTTCAACACGTGAATTCTATTAATTAGGTCCAACGAATCTTCATGTCTTCGCTGGTATTGGGTAGTGTTTGCTTATGTCATAGGAGGAGTATTGAATTTGATAACAAACAATATTTATAGTCAAGGGCTATTTTTTAAAGTTTTAATATGTGACACATCTTCATGGGTTAAAAGCTTGTTTTGGGCAACTAATGTCCAACGAAATGAGTTTAAATAATACCTCGTAGCCCCATCAGTGTTAGCTGTTGCTGGCTTAATGTTTTTTAAGTAAGTATATATCGAAATTTGATTTATTTATAATAATCATAACTGAAATGAATCTAACAAGTTTCAAACACCATACGCATCTTTATGTGGTATGTAATTGATGTAAAAGGATCGGCCCCTTGATAATTGATATTATATAGAATGCATTAATGCCTATAAAATGCTCAAGCCCATCAATCTAGGCTAAGGTTAATTAATGTCTGTAAATGTGAACTAATGGCAGCCCACTAATTAGGATAAATGTTTGTATACCCACGAAAGGCCAGTAGCTTGGCTCTTGGTTTAAAGCTCATTGGTGCTACTTAATATTAGTTAATATTTATGAATGTAAAGTATCTAACTCTTAAATGTTAGCCAGACCTTTTTACTAGTTAATGGCCTAAAAATATAATCTAATAATAATAGTTAATTACCACCGACAGCTAAGGCAGGTGGTCAAGGGTGTTGCCCATGTTAGAATAATTTGAATGTCGAATCCTCGTTCTTTGTCTTCCCTTTCATATTCAGGAGCTTGTGGTATCTTTTTAAAAAATTATAAAAACCGTCTTAAAGTTTGATTGTAATATAAATTAAGATATGATATAAATATATATATCAATCAAAATAATAATAATAATAATCGTTAATTGATGGGTGATCTTGTTAGGTTGGGTTCATAAAACAAGTGTTTTTATTTTTTTATAGCACTGTTAATTTAAGTTTTTTAATTTATAAATCAAGTCTTACGATTTTGAAGATGTGTATATATATATAAATATTAGATTTTTAAACATCTGAATATATTGGTCATTTTTAAGAATACTTTTATATTTAAAAATATAAAAATATATACATACCTAAAAAATGAAAAACTTTATTTATAAATTAAATATACTATGACTAACAGTTTTATAAAAATAAAAATAAAAATATGTTACAGGCTAACAAATGAAATTGTTAGCGAGGGTAACGCAAGCGGAGCTATAAATTAATTTTGGTTGCTCACTTGCACTGCAAATACTAAATTATGGACGCTGTGCGTTTTCTGACACGAAGGGAGCACTGAAGCTTCCATTAATCAACGAAATTCTTCCGGTAATCCTTGAATAAACACATCTATTATTCTCTTAATGCAATCTTTTGATACTCAGCCGGCATCGAATGAAAATGCTTAAATGTGGGGGAGTAAAAATTGTGGACTCTCTCAACCGATACTGATTGTGTAAATTGATAAAAGAGTTGAAAAGTACAAGGAGGTTTTAAAAAAAAAATTTACTGTTGTGTTAAAGAAGTGATAAAAATTTTAGATGAAATTTTTTTTATGTAAAATTATTTGAAATTGTGTAAAATAACGTGATATGATAGAGATAATGATGAAGAGTGAAGATCATACAATTAAAATAAATAAATTATTTGTATGGATAGTAGTATAGGAATAATTAAAAAAAAATATATTTGTATGAATAGTTGTATGGAAATAATTAAAAAATAGAATAATTGTATAGAAAGATGTGAAAAAATAATTAAAAAATATGGTAATCTAAAAAAATAAAAAGTTTTAATTTGAAAAGCTGTTGAATAAATACACACCCTTCGTAAAAAGGGTCAAACGTTTTTTTATGTTACCTTACTTTTTAATAATATATTTTTATACAGTTATCCTGCTTCTTAAATTATTTCTATATATTCCTCTATACATATTTCCTCCCAATCTTACCTCGTTCGTATAATATCAGTTTACAACTTGTTCAAATGTTTTCTCTCTACAATTTTTCACATATTTTCGTATTAACAAAGACAAACATTTCAGTGAAAAGATTTTCTCGAGTCTCAACCTTAATATACGAAAGCTGCTTTCTAATCCATAAAAGAACATTACAAGTTAAAGCTGTTTTCTAATCCATAAAAGACTATTATAAGTTAACTTCATAAGAATAAGATAAACTGGTTTTTAGTACAAAAAATTAGAAGTTGAAGTAATAATATACAATAATAAATTATGATATCGGTAATGGAGAAAATATCTTTACGGAAGGAATCCACGAGATGAATCATGTGCTGAAATATATTAATAGCAGGATAAGAAACGTGGCATCTGGTAGAAGTATGTAGAAAAAGAAGCTTTTCTAGTTCTTCCTCTTCCTCGTCCACGTGCCGACAAGTCGTGAATTTCCATTTTCCAGTCTGCACTGCAGGAGTACGAGAACTGCTAGAGCGTCGAAATAGGTGCTACACCCACGCCTTATTTTCAAAAAACTTACCCTACCCTATCCCCTTATAAAATCGATCCCTATTATATTTTATTCTACCCATTACCTGTAAAATTGATTTCGGTTTCTAGATCGGTTCCTGCAACAAATAATAATAGCATGCGAAAAAAAAAATTTGTATTGTTTGAAATAATATAAAGCAATATTCATTTACATTTTAGTTTTTACAGTTTCTATTTAGTTTTATATTGTCTTTGTTTACATCTATTTCTATATTTTTATAGCCTTAATATCACATTAATATTATTATCCGCATTCATGTTATGATCATTCATTATCACAAATACAAACTCTATAAAAAATAAATAAGAAAATCAAACCAATAATAATTTATTGGTGAAAGGAAGATAAAAACTATTATATATTTATTTATACACATATATTTGTAGTTATTTACATATTAGGTATCTATTCGGATTGGTTCCAGGTACCTAGCATGCCTACTCTATCCTTACTCTATTTAAGGGAGTAGGTAATATTTCTACCCTACCCGTATCATAGGTAAAATTTTCTACCTTATCTTACCTAATTTAGGGTCAGGTTTGCGAGTACTTTAACAAGTTGCACCCCTAGTTGAAGGGACATCGATGTTGATCACGCGCACATGTTCACACACAATGCAGTCATCCTCGGAATATTTTCTTTTCTCAAGCAATTTTCATTCCATTTTGGAAGGTTTAAAAATAAATAAAATAAATTAAGAGAGTGGTATAGTATAATAAGAATAATCATAAAAATAAAACAAACAAGATAATTTTATTGAATTATGTAAAAAAAACTAGTAATTAGATAGTGAGGAATAATTTTGTTAGTTTGAGTTAAGCAAATATTTCACTTATCCAACCTTATAAGACCGATTTATAGTACTTTTTATTACTTTTTTTATTCATATACTTATTTATTTAAGAGTATTTAATATATAAACTAAGTTTTAGAATTTTTGGATATGTGTATATATTTTTTTGAGATTTTTGAAAATAAGAGTATTTTCAATATATATATATACATAAACATGTTTAAAATTTTCAAAAAATATATACACATATCTAAAAATAATAAAACTTGATTTATATGTTAAATACATTTAGTTAAACAAGTGTATAAAAACACAATAGAAAAGTGTTATAAATGAATCTTTTAAGGTGGACTGCTTAGTTTAAGCTAACAGGATTATTTTTTTTAGATAGTCATAATGTAAAACCACATTAAAAGGAATATAGAAGGAATTAAAAAAGTTTGTTTGTTTTAAGGTAAAAAAAAATAGGACAAGTGGATAACACCTTTTGATAAATTTTGATATCTTAACGACTTAATTACACTACTTCTTAATAACTAACTCTACATTTTATTATTTTATATAATTAATTTATCTATTTTAACTTAGCCCAAGCTAATTATCTTATTTATTAATTTTTTTATTTTATGAACTTGTTGATCTGGATGAATTTAATGTATAGATTAAGTATTATAATTTTTTAAGATATATATTTTTAATTTTTAAACATACGGGTATTCTTGCTATTTTCAATGTTGGTTTGTATATTAAATGCACGTAGATTAATCAGTTTACGAAAAAAAAGCACAAATAGTTTTCAAATAGGTTTTTAGTACTTAGCACGTGCCTCATTTTCTTTACTCTCAATTATCACTGAAATTTTTACTTTTCCACCATAAGATTTTGTCCATTTTTTGCCTCGTACCAAAGGCACCCTCTCGTAGAGAAGAATGCCGATTGTCTAGCAGAACTCCAAAATGACCCACTCTGCCTTGGAAGTTTGTTGCAAAATGGACCTTATAGTTATTTCATATCATATAGTCTAGTATTGTTTGCTTTCTTTCTTTTAATAGTGTCATTCATATTTTTGTTATAATCAAAGCTCTACAGATCTCATCCTACTATTTCCAAAGGCCCGTGCATGAAGGGCCGTGGAGGGCCGTGGAGGTACAAATCAAAGAGCGGCTGCATAAATAAATAAAATAGTTAAAATTGGGGATTGGGTGAGAGTCGAGAGACGGCTGACATGCAGCTACCCGACCGATGATGATTGAAAGTTAAGCATTCGAATGAAATTTTTATAGGCTTTGGAGGTGAGCAGCAGCAAGTTGCGTAAGTGCGTCCCTGCATGTTTTTCACGGTTATGGAAGGGAGGAAGGAATGCATGGGATGGGTGGCTAATACATCCAGACCGTTGACGTGATGGATGCAACGGTGGATAACTGACAGATGCGGTAAGCTGTCGACAGTAGCGTACGCAGGCAACCACGCAAGCGCAAGGCAGACACGCCCAATCCCAACTCACTCACCGGTAACAGGACCGACATATACAGCGACCGGTTGGTGCTAGTGCTCTCTAGTCTACGCTGTCTCTTCCTCTCGCGGTCGCCATAGAAAATTAATAGTAATAATAATTATTATATTTTAATGTTATAATAAAATAATAATAATAATCCAAGATCATCCGGCTCAAGACTCAAAAGATCGCATGATACTCGCCGCCGCGACGGCGACGTCTTTTGATTCCTACTTATTAACATAAAATCATTGAATATAATTTTTATGTGAATGAGTTTTTGGAAAATAATAAAAGCTTTGAATAAAAAGTTAAAATTTTAAAATGAAATGAAATAACAAGAGTAATAATAAAGAGTAAAGAAAATAAAATTAAAATAAATAACTTAATTATATAAGTAGTTGTGTAGTAAATAATTATAAGGTAAGATAATTATAGAGGAAGATTTAAAGAAAAAATTATAAATATGATAATTATAAAAGATAAAAAAAATTTGCAGCGAACAAACATGTTCAACATATATATATAGGATATATTTGAGAAGTGATAAAAAAAATTTATTAAAAGTTTTTGAAATATAAGAAAATAATGTGGTAGGGTAGAGTTAATGATGATAAGCAAAGAAAATAAAATTAAAAAAGATAGATTAGATAGATGAATAGTTGCGTAAAAATGATTGGAAAATAAAATAATTGTATAAAAGAAGTAAAAAAATAATTAAAAATAAAATAATTACGGAGATAGAAAAGTTTTGGTTTTAAAATGTTTTCGATGTAAACAAACACCCCATAGTTTTTATAATATTTATTTATGAAAAAATAATCAAAAAATAAGAAAATTAAAAATTTTTGGTTTTAAATTTTTTTTGGTGTAAACAAACACCCTTAAAGTTTTTATAAATATTTATTTATAAACAATCTTATTAGTACCTAGTTCGTGAGATTTTCATTCTGAAGAATTAAAATTATATTTAAAGTATAATAAATGATAAAACTTTTTCTTTGACGAAGTATGATTAAACTTTTTGAAAAATAATAGAAAAATACGTGCATCAAATTAGTTCCCACCAACTGCAAACTGCAAAGTAACTGGTTGCGACGGAAGCCGTTTCATCCCGCGTGAGACATGCATCCATTCGTACGCCGGTCACGTCATCATCTGCTAGAGAATGTACAAATCGACGAAAGGCTAAAGATAAAGAAGAAAAAGCGATCGTGTTTTTAAGTTCATTAGGATGCTTTCGTCACAACCACTGCCCAACCCATCATTTATTTTATCAGTTGATAGCTTATGAATTAAAAAAAAAAAATTATTTAAAAAATGTACGTATAGAAATTTATATGTATTATTAGATAATTTTAATTTAATGATACACTATAATTATTTTCTGATGACATACATACTTTCTCCTAGCTGAATATTACGCATTAAACATTCTATACAGTTTAAATTTTGATACAATCCCCAGTCAAAAAATTTTCATTTTTCAGAAGAGTAACGTTCAGGTACGCTGAATCATAGCCATATTTAAAAAAAAAAATCGTATTTATCATTCAGATATTGTTATATCATCAAAGAAGAGGAATAACTAAGTATTTAGTCTTTGGCATTTGTAGTAAATGCTATGCAATTTAGAGGATTAAATTGATTAAGGATATGTTAATAGGTTGGCACGTACTCTTAAGAAATTATATTAACATTATTATTCCCATTCAATAACAAAAATATTTTCTGAAAAACATTTGACATATTTATTATTAAGGGACTGATCATGCGGTGCTAACAGTACAGCAGCAGTCAAAAAAAAAAAAAAAAAATAGGAGAGGGGTTGAGACTTGAGGGCAATATCACTTTCACTCACGTGCTGCGGTACAAGCAAAGCCTAGAAAAGTATGTTCCGAGAATAGCTAACAACACACAAATCCCTGATGATCAGGAGGAATGACGAGAAAAGAAAAAGGGCCACGTGCGAGTAATCCAAGACTGCGCTTGCGAAGGCGGCCGAGCATCAACCATCACCATCAGGCAGAGCAGAAAATTAAAAGAAAAGGAGAGCATTAGAATAGAAAAGTAAAGGCTTCTCCCCCTTAGGTCTACCTACTGGTAGTTAGAGGATTGAACACCTTAACAACACCAGCAACTACTCCCCCTCCTAAACCAATAATAATAACATTTAATAATTCTAATCTTCTTGCTCTTGGACACCCAAAACTACAAACAGACAAACAAAGCAGGGAAAAGAAAAGGGGGGAAAAAGAGAAAAGAAAAGAAGAGGGGGAGGAGTAGAGAGCTTTTGCTGGCCTCCTCTGCTTTCCTACCATCATCCCCCACTCATCTGCTTTTGAGAGAGAGAGAGAGAGAGAGAGAGAGAGAGAGAGTTTCTTTTCCGTTTATTTTTCTTTGAGGAAGTGTTGAGGAGAAGAAGGCGAAGGCTCACGTGGAGGGACGGAATGTTGGGTTGGTCTCTGGCTTGGATGGATGGATAGAAGGACAGGTGGAATTGATGGATGGAGGGCGAGTATTTTAGTGTTGGGGACTTGGGATAATAAAAAAATAGTGGGAGAAGGGGAAATAGAAAAATGGAATAAAGAAAGAGGGGGAGGAAGGTGTGCGTTTGGGGATTTGAAAAATAATATATAATTAATTGTTTAATCGTTTTTTGTTTGGTTGTATTTGGTCGATGAAAAAGAAGGGGTTGTTTTCTTTTGGGATCTCTCGGGATCGGCGGGTCTTTGTCTCCGTTTTGGGTGGATTTGTTGCAGGAAAATCTCCTGCGATTGAGAGCTTTTCTGCTTCCCGCTCCAGACACAGCCGCACTCCACTCTCTTTCTCTTTGTACCTCTGCCAATCTCTATCCATCGGGTATTTTTCTATTCTTTACTAGAGCTTCTTCCCTCGTCTTTTGTTTATTCCGCAGCTCAAGGCCTCGCCCTTCGCTTGTTCCTATTATTTTTTATGATGATGATGATGATGATGCGACGATGATGGTGGTGTAGATGGACGTACGGATATTCTTCTTCTTTTTCCTTTTTGCCGTTTTGGGTTTTTTCAGAGGTGTCTTTTTCACCCGTTTGTTGTGGGGAGATGGTTAAGTGTCTTCGTTCTTTTGTCTTAGCTCGTTTAGTGATTGTGATTTGCATGCGTTTGTCGTGCTGCTTTATCGTTTTTTTATTTTTTTATTTTGCTGATAATCTCAAGTGTTTGTTTTGTTTTGGGCTTTCCAACTTCAAGTTTCCTGTTTGGATTTTGTTTTTTTGTTTTACCGAATGATGGTTTGTTTCTGGTTACATGGGGCTTTGGCGGATTTTCGTCCTTCCCAAACACCGCCACACTAACCCCACCCCCCAATTGAGTTTGTTTTCTCATCTCGTAGAAAGGGTTTAACTTTGCGATTCTCTTACTTTCTGTAATTTTACAACAAAATTGTCACAAGGATTGTCTAGGGATTTTGATGTCGGAGGCATGGTAAGACGGGTTTCTTACATGTCGCGAGTTATTGAAGGATGCAATTCCTAGTTGCAGAGAACTTGCCACTTCTGCTTGGTAACGTTGGTGATGTTACCTTCGCAGTCCTCACCCCAAGTCAGGTGTCTCACTTGCATATCCATGTGACTGTATTGGTTGTGACCCGCCTGGCAAGCACAACCATGCAGACTATTGTGGAAATTGGATTCCCTGATAAATGACTTTCATGATCCGAATTTTGAATGATTCACTCTTGCCTCTTGAATCTTCCCTTGCAAGAGTGGTGCTTCTACCATGCATATGTACTTGCATTTCTGTTTTACATCAAACCTGAGCACTGACCAGACAGGAAATTGATCGCTGCTTGAATGCCAAGCAGCAAACGTGGGTGTGTGTAGAATAATGTGAGTGAGAGGTTTAAGATTCAAATGTTGGTAGAGGTAGTGGCCTCATTACCTCACCTTTGGAGTGCATCTCCTTCAGGTGCCTAGTCATCTAAGGTGGCTGACATGATTGGAAAAAAACAAAAAAAAAAGGGAACTTGATGTGGTTCCACTAAGAAGTTGAAAATTGTAGGAACCTCCTCTTTATTGGTCCATTCATCATGTGCCGCACTGTTTCGTGGTTTGGTATCACCAGATGTTATTGGAATGAACAGCATGCTCACCTGCATAGAGGACATTCCTTGACGAGAATCTTACTGCCTGCAGAAGTTTCATCTTTACAAATCCTGAACTGCAGTTGGGTTTTTGCAAGTAATTCATTTATGGTTGCTGGTAAAATCATGTTTTCAAAATTTTTATTTCAGTTATTTATTGGTTGGGAATGCCTTAAAGTAATTTAGAATGTCTGTAAATTGTTTCATCTTTCAAAAATACTAAACTGCAGTTGGGTTTTTCCAAGTTATTCAATTATGATTGCTAGTAAACTCATATTTTCAAAATATTTGTTTTTGTTATTTATTGGTTGGGAATGCCTTGAAGTTAATTATATTGCTTGCAACTTGTAGGTTTGTTTTCTTTCATGTTTTTTGATTTGCTGCAATGGACTTCGTGGCCTTATGCCTTCTGGTTTGCTGTTAGGGGACTGTATCCAGAACAGCTATGTCATTGCTCCTTTTTTTTCTGGGTTGAAATATGGGGTTTCCAAGTCTTGCAAATGCTGGCCTTGCAATTAATGATGGACGTTAATCTTGTTTGTTATCAGCATTGAGCAGGAAATCCATTCGCTGGGCAGGTCCCTCCAAATTAATCTCCTGGATTATATGAACCTGCCAGACCTTGAATTTGCTTGTAGTAATCCGCCAAATGTGGCTTCTTCCATCATTACTGTGTGAGGTTATTTGTTTTTTATTGCTGTTATATGATTATGCTAATCCTTTGCAGTTCACATGCGCCAAACTGTGTATGTGAACCTAATATGAATTGTATTATTGTCTATTTCTGTCTAACCTTTAATGTTTATTGCAACTAGTATAATGCATTAAACGGTAAGAAAAAAAAAATAAAAATTTTGGGGTTATACTGTTTCCATTCCATGTCCTATCTACTGACCTCTCCCATACCTGTTTTGTTGCAGCTGTTGATTTTACGTAGAAAATGCTTCACAACAAAGAGTTTTAATAACTCTTATAGCTGCTTTCGTGATTTCCCGATCTTCTACGCCTGTAGGTGCGGGTTGAAGGAAATGGCTACCTTTTATGCCCATTCAAGTGAACAAAGAGATGTTATGCCGACTCTTTATTTGAGGGATCCCAGGCAAGGCACTGATCAAGACTCATCACATCCTAATAATGTGGTGTATATGAACTATTCATCTGCTGGATCATATTCTGATGCTTTAGCAGGAAATTCACAGTCCCATCAGAACAACTGCACAGATCTTCCTGTTCATCCAGGAATGCTGTCACAAGATTCACCAGCTGGTGCATCAGACTCCACATCACATCAAGGGATCTTATCAAACATAGTTAGCTCACGGATTGGTGAACATGCCTATGGTGTTTGGAGGGATGGAAGAAATGAGACATTGTTCATGCAGCCTGCTGGTTCTCTTCTGACCATGCATTCAATTGGTGGATCGATGAATAATACAGATGATCTGGTCCATAATTCTGTTGCTGAAGGTTCACAAATGGATTTCCGAACACAGCTGGGGATCATACAAAGTGGTCACAACTTACAATTGCAGAGGCCGGATATATCAACAGTTCATACACAAGGATTGTCTCTAAGTCTCAGCACACAGATTCCATCTGCCATTCCAGTGCCAACATTCCATTACCGCAATTCTAACACTGACATCTCCTTCATGGGTTCTCATCTTTCCACTTCAGGAGATGGAGCCTCACGAGATAACAACTCTCTTGGCAAGCAATCAGGAAACACTGAGTTGTCCCCTACTTTTTCTGGATGTGATCGAGCTGTACCTGTGGGAACATCTCCCTATGGACTCTCAGGCCTTTCAGGCACCATTTCAAACTCGAAATATCTCAAGGCTGCACAACAGCTACTGGATGAAGTTGTGAATGTTCGTAAAGCTTTGAGGCAGGAATCAGACAAACGTCAGAGCTTCCATGTTTCTGCTACTGGTGGAGAAGAGACTGATGGAGGATCGAAAGGAAGTTCATTACCTGCATCATCTGGGATGCCCGGAAACCCTCAGGAATCAGCTGACAACCTGTCATGTGATCTTTCACCTGCTGAGAGGCAAGACCTACAGAACAAGATGACAAAACTATTGGCTATGTTGGACGAGGTAGACCTAATTCCAAACTTCTCTTTTATTTTTGATTTTGATGACAAAATGTTGTCCATCTTGGATGAGGTGGACTCAGTCACTCAATTCCGTAGTTCCTCTGCTAATTTTGTTATAGCTATGCAAATGGTGTCTTTTTTGTCCATGGTTATATATTTGGCTATGTGATTTAATATGAATGTTTGATATGAGAATTGTTTTGATGCTATCCTTTGTTAGTATTTTGTCATTTTTGGTCTACTGAAACAATTTCCTACCATTGTGAAATAGTTGTGGCCATGGACTTATTTTGATTATGCCTTATCATGGTATAACGGCTCCTTCCTATTGTCTTCTATTCTATCACCAACTAGACAAGGTTGCATCTATGGTGTAGAAATTAATATAGACCAGTGGGTTAATGCTGAAAAACACTGAACAAGACAACAAGTTTGAATTAATGGCATTAAAGTCAGGAAAAAATTTTATATGCCCATCTTTATCAAGTTTCTTTCTTGAATCCTGTGCAGAATAAGCAAGATCATTGTTGAGACACAAGAAGCATTGGAATAGCCATACTGTATTCAACACTTAGCAATCTAATTTCCATCACTTCTCATTGGCCTTGAATTGGAAACCTGTGCAACACGCTGGTCCTGCTAATTTTTATCTTGCTTTCTTGGAGAGCTTCAGATGTTTTCTATTTCTTTTGGGACAATTCATTCACAGCCGTGATAATCTGAGTTTCATATGTTGTTCCAAGTAGTAATTTACTTTTTTTTGTGGCTAATTTTTTTTTTTTTTTTCCCTGTTGATGGTTTTCGAAATGTTCCCTTAAGGCCTTTACTCAGACAGGGAAATTTTGCACCTTATTTGCTATTCATGTTCATCATCTATGCTGACCACTGTTTAGCTGTATGAGGTGCTAAGAGATGAATTAATTCCTTCTATTTTCCTTGTTATCTTTCTGTTTTAGCATCAATCCATGGATACACCATTTCATCGACTTGTTGACAAATGGTGGAATCTTTTTAGATGGAATTTGCCTTGCTAGGCATGTCATTCTTACAGTCACCAGTTACATGGGATTGAATTCCAATTATGTTGTCCTGTTTTTCCCCCTCTAAAATTCTAATGAAGTTTGATGGTGTTGCTGTGAACTCTCATTCAGCGTTGAAAATTCTTTTTTGCCCCCTTAATTTCCATTGGTATTCTTCATAGATAAGCTTTCCAGTTGCTTTGCATTTGCTACTGTTTACTCCTACCAGCTTTTTATGTGGCATAACTCTGCCACTAGGAATTCTGCTTCTAGATGCTGAACATATTTTCTGTAACACTTTGCAATGGGTGTGAACATGATGCTTAAAGGAGGGTGGGTGAGAATCATATGAGAACTGGAATATCATGATGTTACCTCTGTTGATTATAACTGAGAGGAGTTATGCTGTGTTTTTAATACCTTGCTGTTAAAAACGTCCCTCTGCTGATTCTGGTGTTACTCTTGGTACACTAAGCTGAAGGTTTTAAAGAGAATCTAAGTATGTTTCATGTCTTGGATAGGTGTGAATGGTGAAGTGTGCATGCAAATGAGGATGTGATAAGGCTCAAATGACAATGATTAAGATGATGATTATCTTGTCTTCTGATAATTAGGAACTTGTTGTGGATTAAAACAATGATAAATTGTGAAAACTTCCTGCTGAGGTGGACAGATCCAGAAAATTAAATGGTCATTGATGCTAAAGGCTGATACAGAAAAGTTGTACAAATTACATTTTTTTGTGCAAGTTAGAAACTTGGATGTAACAGAATCAATTTAGCGACCAAAAGAATGAGAGTAATTGAAACACTGGATTTAAATGCAACTAGATAAAATGGTATTTTGAGGACTGTTGCATTTAAACACAACTCGATAAAAGCTATTCTGATTACCACGTCAAAAGCCTCAGGTTATGATAAGTCACTTCGGGAGTATTATTATCAGATTTTACATGGTTCTCTTATCCTGCTATAACCTAGAGTTTTGAATAAGTTGACCATTAGTCCGCTTATCACGCTGCAAGAGGATCAAGAAACGACACTTTCTTCATCTAATGGCCATTATCATAGTCTTTGTCATCTAATAACCCAAATCCCACCACAATTAGCTGCTGTGTCCCTGTTGCATTGTTCATAACAAAATATAGTGCTATAATAGATTGTGCGATCATATGCATGCTACTTTCTGAATGCAGGTTGATAGAAGATACAAGCAATACTACCACCAGATGCAGATTGTTGTGTCATCCTTTGACGTCATTGCAGGGTGTGGGGCAGCCAAGCCCTATACTGCACTTGCCCTCCAAACAATTTCCCGTCACTTCCGTTGTTTGCGAGATGCAATTAGCAATCAAATCAAGGAAGCAAGGAAGAGCCTTGGTGAACCAGATAACTTAAGTGGCAAAGGAGGTGGGATATCCCGCCTACGTTTTGTAGATCAGCAGCTCAGGCAACAGAGAGCCTTACAGCAAATTGGTATGATTCAGCAACATGCTTGGAGACCTCAAAGGGGCCTTCCTGAAAGTTCCGTTTCAATCCTTCGAGCCTGGTTGTTTGAGCACTTCCTCCATCCGTATGGCCTTGTTGCTAGCTTTTTCTTGTTAATCAGAACACACTATTTGACTTACAGCTTTTCCTGACCTCACTGGCTCATTTATATTTTTGAGCAGTTACCCAAAGGATTCTGATAAAATAATGCTGGCGAGGCAGACAGGATTGACCAGAAATCAGGTATCCTGATAAATTTTCAATTAATCGATCCTACACTTCATGCTCCCACTCAGTTTAATAATTAGTTCGATTTGATATTCGAATAGTGAAAAACATTTCTGTCCCACCCATGGAATTCCATTTCACTTTTAGTTGTGTGAGTACAAAAATCTCGGAAGTAGTTGCTAGTTATTCAACAGATGGCCTGTCTCTGTTGGTCATTTGTTTCCACAATGATGCATGCATAGATGGCCTTTGATTAAGATTGTTGGGGTGAAAGTCGAAGTTGTGTTGAGAACCAAGGCTGCTGATATACCTGATTGATGATTTGATCAGGTGATACCTGATTTTGCTGTGAACCTAAAGATGGGATGTTGTTGGGAGGACCAGGGGTTGATATGATCCATCAATCTTTTGTAATTCAAGCCCTATATTTTACAAGCCAATGAGTGCATTGGGAAAGATGTACTTTAATTTCTTTGCTTTCTGATTCTAGGTCTCAAATTGGTTCATTAATGCACGTGTGCGGCTTTGGAAACCCATGGTTGAGGAGATGTACAAGGAGGAGATTGGTGACACTGAGATGGACTCCAATTCCTCATCAGAGAATCCTACAAAAGGAAAAGATGCAGGGCTGAAGTCCGATGAAAGGGAAGAGCTGCAGCAGGGTGTGAATGTCACAAACCAAACCAGCTTTGGTGAGTCAAAATCCATTCACATGTCTGATGCAGAAACAATGGCACACACTGGTTGCTTTCAAACTGTTGGCAATGGGGAAGAGAGCAACTTTGGAAATCTGAAACCTAGGGATCAGACTGCACCCAATGTGGATTGCTGTGTTGTTCAAGACCTTGGGCCTGATGGAAATGGGAGATTCATGGCCTACCAGATGGCAGAGTTGGGGAGAATGGGGAAAGGTGGTGTATCACTCACCCTGGGGTTACATCAATGTGATGGTGGGCCACCTATGTCAGGTGGCCAGCAAAATCTCGTTGGCGTGAGAGAGGAGGAAATTTATGGTGCAGCTTCGCTTGGGGCTGACACGGGAGAGTACAACTGTATGAATTTGGGAAACCAGTCGCACAGGTTCAGCTCATCCCGTCTGTTGCATGATTTTGTAGCATGAAACCATTGAGTCAGGCAGAGTGGTACATGAATCTCCTAACAAATTCCAACACAGATTATGCTGGCTGTGGCAGCCCTACTATAGTGGCTAATGAACAAGAGCATTATGGAAGTGTAATATTGAGGGATTAGTGGGAATGTATGACTTAATAGGGGCATGTTATATTAGTGGTGTGTTAATCCTGCATGGTGGAAATCGTCCATTGCCCCCATGGACTTCGACTTCCAGCCTGCCAGCTTCATGTGTGGAACCAACATCAATCAATATGGCTTATTTGGTGGTCCCTGCTGCTTCAGATGGTCTTTCTGCCGAGAATCCTGTGACTTCTTTCACCAGGTGGGAATGTACAAGTCAAAAACGGTTCCGGCCAATGATGAATGAACGGGCCGGCTTCCAAACAATTTTTTAACCGGATGAGTAGCAGGCTTCCCTGATTCTTTGAATGGGGCATCCGTGGATTGGGGTATCACATATTATCAGAAAATCTAGAATTATCGCAAGTAAGAGAATGGCATGCTTACTGCCGGTGGGATTATTAGGCCGCTGTTGTAAAAATATTTTGAGTATTTTGTGTAACTGTTGAACAGTGAAATATACAAGATTCCTGTACAAGTTGGTGGGGAATTAAGATTCGGTGGATGGTATCTGCTTGCTGCCATTTTTGTTTTTATCAGCTCTCTCCGGATGAAATGACTTTGGAGCTAATAGCGTAGATGGAATTCCGTCCGTCATTGATTTAGCTTTAGTTAGTCTTGTCTGTTTCCCTATCGTATGGATTGCAGGGATTGTCTAGGCCTCGATCGCTAATGTAACATGTGCGTGCGGATTGTTTTGTTTTTTACTCCGGAAAAATGAGGGTTGTCGGTAACAAGTCGCGCAATGAATGTCCCTCGTCAAACACGTGACGCTTTCCTTGGATATTGAATTATAACCATCATAACGTGCGGCTCTCTTTTATGTCGGATGCCCTCGCGTGGGGCCCTCACTTCGAACGCAATCCCATGCAGGATGCCAGGATCCATCCACCACGTTAGAATCAGTTACTCTTTTTGTATGATTTTAATAGACAGGATATGGCAAGGTCGAAATAATAATAACCATTTCAATAAAGAACTATATCATACAGGTTGATTGATTTTATCCACCATTATGGTAATACGTAGTTGCAAATTGGGAAGGGTTAGCCACAATGTTAATTCTTGAGATTAAGGGTTTCACTCTGATCAAAATTAGGCAATTACGTCCCTGTTTTTCATTTTCTAATTGCCCTATTCAGTATGAAGGCACCACCGGGTCATACCGAGTAAGTGTTTGCCCAACCCTAACTCTACTTTTTCAGAATAAGTTTGATCATATTTTTATACTAAATTGACTGGTTTAACTTTCACTTTTTTTAATAGGTCCCAAGACAAACGTTCCATTGATATCGAATCGGACAGTGGATAAGGCAAAAAATGTGAGTTAAATAAGATAATTTTAAAAATTTATATTCCTATCAAACATAAAAATACATGTTATATGCTTCAATATTTCATTGATTATTAGAAAACACATTATTAATAAAACAAAACATGAGAAAATATAATGTAAATTTATTAAAATTAGTCAATATACAATTACACGTAAGAGATATATGTGCAAATTCTTCTTATTGATTCTTATATTGTTTTCTAGATAAATTATTTCTTCTATTGTTGAAAGCAAATAATAATAAAATTTAAACATAGACTTATAATTTTTAATAAATTAACATATACGGGGCGAGTCACTTTTTGGGTCGGGATATGATAGACCCACTCCGACCCTATTTCTGACACATTCCTATACTAAGTAAATAAATAAATAAATAAATTTTACCTATTCAAAAATAGGTCGTGTCAAGGCTAGGTCACAGGTCAACCCGCCCCGATTCCCACTCCTACACCACACCTACAATGATAAGATCTCACCAGTCTCGTATTCCACAAGGACAACAAGACGAATCATGAGCTACTGATTTGCGAGATGATGCAAAACAGAAGGTTGTCTTCTTCTTCTTCTTTTTTTTGATTGGTAGGTTGTCTTCTTCTTGATTCTGTCGCAATCATGAAGACTCTCAAAGGAAGCAATCTTAATTTCATCAAGAAGGATAACAAGCGCAAAGCCAACCAACTACATAATGTTATATACAAATTTCGCTATCGGACTACCAATGGCGTGTAAGCAGCAGAAGAAAACTAAAAAGAACAACCTTAAGCACACTTGCATAGGGATTGGCTAACCAAAATGAGATGGATATACAGAAACATTGCTTCATACTTAACAGTGTTCACTAGTTCTATGTACATGAATTGGCAATGACATAGAAAAACTGGATCAAGGCAGTTGTTTCAGCTTGCTGCCATAAAGTGTCCCAGAAGATTGTCCATAGAGTGTCCCTGAAGATTGCTGCTTCATCCTCAGTGTTCACTGGTTCTATTTACATGAATATGACATGGAAAAAGAAGATAAAAACAGTAGTTTCAGCTTGCACCCTCTGATGAACTCTGATAAAAAGCATGAAGCCATAAACTACTAAATTCATCTTCAAATGTACATTTGGTTCATGAATGCAGAGCAAACAGGACATAATGCAGGTGCATCCCAGGTAGACGACCTGCACCAGTAGCTGCGCTGGTTGCTGACCTACACCAGCAAGTTGCTTCAAAGTTCAAATATGACACCTCCACTACAATACAAGATAGTATGAACTCCATTCACAGCTCAAATAATGAAACCATACACTTAGTACATGCTTTTTGTAATTTAAAAGTGAAACGATGGTTATCAGTAAAGGACTCCTGGAAGCATCAAAATCCACTTCTAAAAACGATAGGAATAACAGACATACCAAAAATTAGCCACGATGTATTCTTAAAGAACAGAGGCAAAAACTTTAATCCTGCTCATCTACCTATGGGTAACTCATCTGCAAAACAGCGGTTCAAATATCAGGAAACAGAAGGCCAGGAGAATTCAAGCTGATATGTCAACAGATTTACCTCTTGTATAGAAGTTTCACATCTTCGCTTAAAAATGAGCTTTCCAAGAATGAATCCTCACAGCTGTTTATATCCACCTCTTCCATTTCAAAGTTGCTGTGACTGCAAAGTTCACTCCATTCAAACCACATCTTAGAGATTATCTCCTTTCTAGAAGAAGTCAGGTGGTCATCTTCCTCAGTCGAATTAGCAGCCACCAACCTGTATGTGTAAACTTTCTTCAACTGCCCTGGCCTAAATGCACGCCCAATTGCCTGGCGGGTAACAGACGGGTTCAAGTGAACATCCAAGATCACCACCCTAGATGCTCCCACCAGGGATATTCCCTCCCCACATGCCTTGATGGACCCAAAGAGTACCTTAGCATCAGGAGAGTTGTTAAATCGCTCCATCGACCATTCCCTGTGCTCAGTGTTTGAATCCCCAGAGATCATAAAGATTTCCCTGCCAGGACTCCACCCCAGTACTCTGACAAGAAGTCTCTCCAGGAACTTCAGCGGGAGGAGATACTGACCAAAGACCAAAAGCTTCTCACCTGCAGATACAGACAGCTTCAAAATATTGAGAAAAAATTTCGCCTTCACTCCATCTTTTGCATCTGCTTTCTGTACAACTCGGTCTAGCTTTTCATCACTAAGGTTGATGGCTTTCTCTCCACCTGTTTCATTCTCTGCAACCTCCTTCAAGTTTGGATGAATATATATAGAATTCATTAAAGCTCTTCTCTTGAACTTATCCATATGTCCGAATTTTGATAAAGCATTTCTCTGCTTGTTAGTCAGATTGAGCAGCACGGTGAAGTCAACCAAACCAGGCAGTTCCTCCAAGAAATCTCCTTTATAGTAATGTAGCACATTTGTAGTCATTTCCCGTAGATCCTGAATGACTGAAATTTTTGCTTTTAAGTCATCACTCTGGAGTGTCTCCTCAACCAAATCAAAGAAGGTTGTATCTGCAGCGGTTCGGCAATGCCTCCTACTCCCTCCTGAAATATGCACCCTGCTTTTCACACGCCTCACAATGGCTCGAGATTCTTCCAACTTCAGAAACTTTGGACGCACAAGGTTCAGAATGTTGAACACTTCCTGGACATGATTCTGGAATAAAGTTCCCGACAAAACTACCTTTCGAGGTGTTTTAACCTTAGAAAGGGAGTGTAGTACATCTGTGTTATCATTCCTTGGTGTGTGACCTTCATCTAGGATAAGAAGGGTTGGAACATTCAGCAACTTTTCCTGACACGTAGCTTCGATGTTGCTGACTTTGCTACCACAGATGATGTTGGAAAACTGCTTGTAACCTAGAAAAAGGATACTCTTGTTCTCCACCCATTTGTTCAGTATCTCCAACTGCTGAGGCCTACTATCAGCCTTTGAAGAATAAAAGTCGATGAGAGGAATATCCTCAATTTGCCATCTTTGGAATTCCTTCTTCCAAGTGGGAAGAATTCCTTTTGGGAGTACCACCAACGGTCGAGCGTGTGGATACTTCACTAAAAAGCTATGTATAAAACTTATTATCATAAATGTTTTCCCGGACCCTGGGGCATGAGCCAAAATGCAACCACCAGGCTTATCTGTTATCAAATTCCTTATCAAGAAATGAAAACCCTCCAATTGATGTGGTTTCATTTGTTTCATATGCCTGGGATGAATGGTAAGTTCTGCCAAAATTAAATCATGCTCTGAATCTTTATTTCCCAGAAGATGATTCAATTCAGCTCCATCAGCATCTCTAGTACTTCGGGAATTGGATGAATATGTTCTGGTAGTTTTTGAACCCTGAAATTCCAAGCTTCAGATGAAGGAATAGAGCTAAAAGCATCAAGACAATAGGAAATAGCCTCCTTGAAGGTAAGAGCTGCAAGGTAGCATGCATAGACACTCTTGCCCCAACCATGTAAAGTGCAACAATGCAAATGCTATACACCAGACCAGCCCCTTTACTAGAGAAATATGTGTACTAACAACCAATCAATTGGAAGCAGTTCAAGTTAGCATTTCAATATTCTATTTGCTCATTACATTAAGGATAATTAATTAATTTTGTTCAATATTCTCATTCCTTTTCTTGTGGACTACATGTTAAGAAGAACATGAAATCTAACAGGGTCAAGATAGCTAAATCTGATTATTGTTAGGTCAGTTTTTATATAAGCCAACTACTGAACATTTCTCAGGCCAACTGAGAACTTTATGACCAATCTAAGAAAGGTGCTATAATACTTGCGAATTATTTCACTAATTTTTTATTTTTAAGGTGTTACTGTAAATAGTCTGTAATACACAGGAAAGAATCAACAGCTGTAGTGAATGAGAACTTCCAGAATCAGAGAATAAGAAATATCAACATTCAGCATGTCATTACCTTAATCCACTGGAAATCGAATATTGTCTCTATGCTTTTCTGGATAACTCCACATATCCGGCAAACATAGCCCAAGTCATCTTTCAAAATGCAAGAATGCTCACATTCCTCTCCTTCTTCTGCAGGAACTGAGCCATCCCAAGTATGATCCTAGTAAAATCCACAAATTTATGGAACAAAAAGGTTATCCTAGTCACCAGAGAAGCAAAAAATAAAACAAGGAGTACAGAAGTCCATTCAGCTGGCTGTAACAACCCAAATACCTAAACATTTATATTATCAAAGGTTTATTTCTTCATATCTTCAAATTTTTTTTAAGAAAAAAAAAATTTCTCAGCTCTCTTAAAAAACAAAACTTAATATTTTAAGTAGTAAAATCCAAGAAAACCATTGGTATATCTCAGTGATGGCCAATTGGTGGCAGCCAATTTCCAATACTTCAAAGGGAATGATTAAAAACAACCCACCCGACTAGAGTAGTTGTCCAACTGACTGTTTTTTATATTTTTTGCAAAAAAAAAAACATTTTTTTAAATCAAAATGATTTAGAATTTTCATCTGCATATCAGTAATGATGTAAAAATTTACACATTTTGGAAACTTTTATGTACTATAAATTCATTTCCAAATTTTGAAAAATTTCAACAACTTCATGTTCATTCTCATATGATGATAAATATTTAAATATAAATTTCCAATCAAATTAATTTTTGGTATCATAAAATACACATTTATGTTCTAAATTGTTAAGATTTTAAAATATTTCCTAAAATATAAAGTGCAACCAGTTGGACAACCCATTTTGTCCAACCAGTTGCTTTTAATCATTCCCTTACTTTAATATTGTGTGCCTTACTTCAACTTTTAAACCAAAACTGATTTTTGCACACCATCTGTCATAATTTGATTCGACATGTAGTAAGATGATGTTCCATGTGAGTTATAATAGATCATTAATGGTGAGAAACAAAAGAACCAAACAAAGAACTGGACATTCTTGTAGCAAAAAATAGCATTGACCAAGAAAGGAAAAAAGCTTGTATTAAGCATCACATTACTCAGTGACCATATATTAAAGTAATTTAGGCATTTATGACTTTTCACATATGCATTTACTTGGTTAATTTTCCATCCATCAATAAACGAAATGCCTCTGTAGTCCATACAAACTAAGAACAACAAATCTAAATTTAGACATTCAACATAATAGGTGTGAATATGTAATAGCAGTAAATATATAACTGACAAGAAAAATCCATTCCAGATTTTCAAAATTCAGAGGAACTAGATACTTCTATATAATATACATGATACCATTTTCTTATATACACAACATAATGATCTGACTTACCATGTTAATGAAACTACTTTGTCAGAAAAGAAAGTGTATGGCCACTAAATAAGACAAAAGCTTCTCAGATAAAAATTTTGTTTTTATGGAAAATCCATATTCAAGTGCATGAAGAAAATTGCAAGTTGTCAACATACAAAAAGGAAGAAAGATACCTTGGAAAACTCTAAAGCTAATGTCATTTCATTCCAAATATTTGCCAGGCCATCATTTTCTGTATCATCTTTATGAAAGCTCGAGAAGTCTTCCAAAAGAGAATAAGAAGCTAGTCCTGCTTGGGCCACCTCTTCAGGTGCTGTTTCATCAGATTCTTGTTCACCATTGGAATTTGCTACAGAAACATTCAGTACATTTTCTTCCTTTCCAAGTTTCTTTCTAGCAGGACATCCAACCTGAATAACACGGAACGAACTTCATTTCTATAGATCGCAAAGTCCATTAGACTATGAACCATTTATTGAAGGGGAATGATTAAAAACAAACATCAATACAAAAGGGGTTTGTGCAAATGGTTATTTTTTCATTTCCAATAAGATTTTCTAATATCTAAACCATTTAAAATATTTTGGACAGTTTTATATTCACCCTGAAATAATGTCAAATATTCATATCATGTAAGTTTCCAATCGAAGTGCATAAATATATACCCATTAACTTATATTTTGAGTGTTAAGATGCTTTAAAAGATTTTAAAACATAAAAAACAACCATTTCTATGCCCCTTATTGTACAAACGTTTGTTTTAAATCATTCCCCACCATCTCAACCCTACTATCTGGATATCACACTGATAAACTTCGCAGTACAGAAAATGACAACTGAAATAATCAGAACATATTAGCAGATTTACGGAAGAAAGTAAAAGCATGGGTGACTAGAATGAGGTTTACTTGTTCGAGGTTGCAAATGAGTACAATCAACTGCAGCATGTAGCATAGCTTCAGGATAAAGAACATGCTGACTCCAAAAGTCTAATCTTGAAGAATAACAAAAAATTTTAACAAGCCTTCATAGTAACTTGTTGGAGATACTAATGAGTTTGCTAAGTATTTCAGAAATATATGCTTGGGTAAAAACTTTCAGTAAAGATGATCAAATAAGGTTTTTAGGTGGTGGTCCAAGCAAATAAATATATATCGAATTTTGATCTAATACCACTGTCCATGCAACCATTTGTTCTTTGATAAACATTTATTTATGATGTCAAAAACCACTTTGGTTGGAAACTTAAGGCTCCATTTGGACCAGTGATAATTTTCCATCATTTTGGAAAACTAGAAATTCTAGCTTCCTGGAATCATGTGAATGAGAATAACAATAGGAGTTTTGATACAGGTAAGCATGACTTATTTTAAACTCCAGCCAAGCACATTCAAATTTCACAGTTGGGTGTTGCTTTCCACAATCATAGTATCAAAAACACAACCAAACAGACCCTAAATCTAGGGGTTTAACCAGGTCAGGTTATACGAGTTGGATTCTAAACCTAACCCATTTACAAAACCTCAACCCTAATTTGTTTACAATTATAACAACCTCAACCCCAATCTTAATCTTAATCCAGTTATCAAAAATGGATTTGATTGCAGGTGCTGAGACAGAGGGATGCCAGTTCAACTTTCCACGAATTTACTATTTAATGAACTCTAAATAGATTGTCCAGAAAGGAGGATATTTCCTTATTAATGAAGTTTGTGCATTCAGTCAAGATTCAAACAACAGAAGCAGTATTTTCCACATCTTTTAGCCCTATTTTTTAGCTAGCCAAAGAATAAAGACTTTCTAATAGTTCACACTTCAGAATCTCCGAAGCTTGTGGTAGAATTAATTCATCAATGAATGAAGTAAATGCTTTACATGCCAATAATTAGACAGCTAGAAGGATATGAGCTTTCTTTAAAATATTTGCTAACCTATTGGTCAGAAAAATAAGAGTACTTCTACCTTGTTCTGCTTAGCTTCCATAGAGGATTTTGATCCTTTCTGACCTTTGTCATGAGATCCATGCGCATTTCCCTTCGCCCTCCTTTGTCTAGGTTTTTTCTCAGCCTTCTTACCAAATTTCTGAGTGAAAAGGGAGAATGATTCGCTTGCAGCTCCATCAATTGCCTGAAAGAAGAGCAGAAAAGAAAACGTTCATCATTCACTATATGATTACATTTTTGCCAGCTGAAACCAAGATATACTACATTTGAGATAACAATTGAGATTACAGCATCACTGTCTGTCAAATATGTCCTCCACAATCATAACAAAAAATGACATTAAAAGGACCTTTCTCACTGGGCGAGCACATCAGATTTTATTATATTTCTGTCCTAAACAATATCATACAAGAAAATAAGAATTTAACTCTTGAATGTTGTGGAGAACGACGTCCAAGAGAAAGAAAATTTCCTTGAAATGGTCTGCTCTATGCTTTCACTTCTACGACATTGCAACATTTACTAAACCTTCTTTCACAGGGAACAAACTGAATCCATGCAATCATCTATTAGATGCAGTTCATTCCGTTAGTTCCTCACATAAAGTTGAGTTCAACATGGTTGAAAGGTTGAGTTCAACATCGTTAAAAAAAGTTGAGGACAGCTATGACAAAATGTAGTAAAAGGATGTAGTGAAATGACTAATAGGATTTATTCCAATGACCCAATTATAAGGTTGATGACAAGGAAAAGGGCAATGATGAACATAACAACAATAATCATCAACCTCACACTGATGTTTCTAATTTCACACTTGCAGCAAGCATGGTCAATGATGAAATAATAAGATTAAAAATGAAGAAACCGCTTACAACAGTATCTTGAAATGTGTTGTCATTGGCAGCACTCAAGACAACCTTCTGATATATCCAGGATGATGGCCTATTTGATTCAAAATTGATCATGTTACCATCCAGAGGGAATCCAACATCACGGTTTGCTTGAAGCACTTCTTTCACTGGAGTGTGAAAACCTTGCCTTTGAGACCCTTGCCACACTTCTGAATTGCAAAGCCCATGTTTTCCCAATGAAGCATCACCAGAATAATTCTGAAGTTTCCCATCTTCATCATCAGAATCAATCATAACAACTGGCATCCCACTCATCCCCTTTTCATGCAACTTACGTTGTAGACTTCCATGCGTATCTGATATTCCCAGACTTGCAGAGGCACTGTACCCAGGTATGAGAGGAGCACTTCCATGCGTTCCATCTTCTATGGCCAGAACTTGGTTATTTGCTGAATCATCAACATCCACGTCAATTATATCATGGTTCTCTCCTCTCTGCCCCAACAATGGGATGTAACTATTTAGCCTACTACTCAACGATTGAGCTGTTGAAGCCAGGCATGAGGAGGAAAACGATGGACACTCAAGAGCAATCTGCATCCAACGATTGTGTATGTCTTCCATGTCTTTAGTTACACTTCCATAATCTTTGCTCTCAAGTCCTTCAAGTAAACCAACAACAGAAGATGGATCGGAATAATCTTTCACAAATAGGTCAGACCTTTTCTCCTTGACCTTAGTATCAGTGCCCATATGAGCAACCAAAGCCAAACTGTGAACATTCTTCTCTCCACTGCATGTTCTTGCTCTTTTGTATACCCTGGAGCACGAATCTGTTTCTAATGTGAGGGTAGAACACAAAACAACACGTATTGAGAAAGTGAACATCCTTAGGAGTGATTTCTTCGAACAGAAAAGAAAAACAGTATACTTCTTTAAGTGAAATTCTCAAGGTCAAAACTGCTAATTAAGGTATTTCAAGATGTATCATATAAAAAGCAGCAAGAAACCTCAAGGATAACCTCAACAAAGTTCCCTTGAACAGCCCAGATACTACCAACAATAACTAATACATGCATCTATCACTTCAAAGAGAACAACAAACAATTTAAGTAGTAAAAAGTATTCACTAATAAAACATGGCACTGAACCAGATGAAAATGGACCAGGAACAGAAATCTCAAGAGGCACACGCTTGAAGACTCTGTTTGGCCTGTTGTTAAAAGCACTCTCAGAAGTACAGCTTTTGTAAAAAATGTTATCAACAGTTTAGTGCTTGGCCATATCATTTGAAAAATACTTTTAGCGCCTGATTGGCACTATGAATTTGTTGGAAATGTATTGCATGGAATGGAATTGAAAAAGATATGATAGCAATGTCCATCGTAAAGTGAATAAAGCTTAAAACGCAGTGATCCCATATGGCCACCCATAGATCACTTGATTTACAGGTAACCAGAAAAATTTTATTTTTATTTTTTTAGAGATGTATGGTCCTCACATGGAATGCACCATAAAAATACCAAGCAAATTCAAAAAAATTACCAAATTTCGCAAGGAAGTGCATCCCAGGTGGGTCTACACATCTATAAAAAAAATTACATGTTCTCTGACCATCTGCAAACATCCAATTGGATGACCATATCATGGGAACCTAAGATTAAATAGAAAAATGGATAATGAATAAAAGTATAGGTAACGATGAAGAGTACATATCAAATCAAGACATGAAAAATGGATTTTCATAGTAAATCCATGCAAATTTGAGTAAATCCCTGATCAATTTGTAAATCCATGCAAAACCAAGCAACTCCATTCCAGTAATCCCTTGGTGTTGTGTTTGGTCAAAAAGCTGAAAGTGCTTTTGAATATGTAAAATTGGCCTAAATTTTTAAGATAAAATCATATTTTACTTTCAGGCTTTGCTGATATGAAATTATTTGTAACTTGTACCCCCTTGGGTTTTTCTTTTTTTATTTTATTTTTTTAGATCCAAGTCACACATTGTTTTTTAAAACTATATGTTTAGCCTAAATATTAAATAATCACCTTTGATTAAAAGCTTTTTATAATCTACAATACTAAAAAATATGTTTACAAAGAACCTCACGCATTTTTCCTTGATGTGTTTTATATAAAATGATTTTCCATATCATACAAATATTCATGGAGGAGAATATGATACACGACTTGGATTATTATTTTTAAAAAATCAAAAAACAGAAAACCCAAGAGGGTAGAAATTGCACCCAGTTTTATAGGAGCAAATAATAACTACACATATTATTCAAAAATATAGATATTTGTTTAACATATATGAAAAAAGAAAACATTGGTATTTATTATTCATATTTTTAAAAAATTTATAATAACAAGTCACATATTTATATTTTATATCTTTACAGATGAAATAAAATGTATTAATTTATACATTAATAGCGGCCCATTCAAGAGCTGAATCATAGGCGTTTATGATGGAGGGATGTAAACATAAAAGAGTTCTCACCAATAGAAAAAAAAAAAAAAAAGATGAACCAACCGAAAAAGAGGTTTTCCCTCCTTAAATTCCAAACGCATAAGCAGGCAGGCAGGCAAAAGCACTAAGCTAGCACTTATTTGAGAATGCAATAGTTCAGCATATGCAGCAGATACAGGTGCTTTCTGGTTTGTGGCCAATCACTAGATAAGAAGATCAGCTGCTTTCAAGTATGGAAGTTAAGCATGTCACACCATCGATGCATTAGTAAACAGCGTTGAAGTCATGCATTTAGCTTGTTAGTACTTAGTATAAATACAAAACATCAAGTTGGTAAAAGAGTCCTACATATCATCAAATTTACAAAGAAATACTGAGCATGCCATCATGCATCCGTTTTAAGTAAACAACAAAATGAGGAACTTATCTTCATGAAGACGTCAGACTTCAGTTACACAAGATCATGGCCCACGTGATAGGGAACCAGGGGAACAAGAAATGATAACAAACAAGCCAATAACCCTAGTCATTATAAGCAAAAGAAGATAATACCATCAGGAGATTGCTTAAACATTATGTTTGTCCCTTTATAATCGTATTCCTTCTCGATTAGAAGGTCATCCCGAATTTGGTCTGGACATGGGAACCCAGGTGCTGCAACACTATCAAGAGAAGACCCCTTTCTCCTCATAACTCCCTGAAACAAAGAAATAGTGTTGGCTGTCAGGGCTTTCCAAATTAGACCATCTTTGACATCTTACCAAACCTTTTATCAGCACCAAATCATAAACTTGCTATGAAACACTTCTATGTAACTAGGCTACATAGATGCGGTTTCAAGTAGCTCCTTCGTTTTTAATAAGTTGATGGTTGATGTAAAATCCAATTCATTTATTGTACTTAACGTCATTTGATTTTATGCAATACAATTTTAAATGGGAGATATCTAAATATAAAAGCAGCAAGCTATAGGTATCTTCATTGTTATGCAAATGTAGCTCCAACTCTCATATTAACAGACTGCCCTTCATCACAATAAATAACATAGCAAATCAATAAGACCAAGCGACATCCTCTCTCTTTGAACCCCCGTAGCATCTACAAATTTCATTATCTGGAGAAACCTTGTGCCTCCCTCAGCAATTCTATTCATCACTTCTGATAATACTGAAAAACGTTATCAGTATAACTATTTATATCTTTTTGTGGTTGTTTCTATCATAAAGCTATCTTCTCAGTGTTAACAAAGTGTGTTCACAATAAAGATAAATGGGATGCATTTGGATGGTTGCAGATTATTCGCAATTGTGTGTGTTTTAATTAGGGGTGTAAATAGGGCCGGTCTTAACCCAAACCCAACTAACCCAAACTGATTTACGATTTGGTTGGGTTATACATCTTTAAAAAAAATAAGATACACAACCCTACTTGGACTAATTCGATTTTTGAAGTGGGTTGGTTCAAGTTGGTCGACTTGATCTGTATGTTAATATAAAATATAATATAGTTGAAAAATAATCATATACGATCGGCCATATTCAATAACATTATAAGGTTAATACATTGAATTATATGATACACAAACATTAATTAGCTATCACTATTTTAAAATAACATTAATTGGAAATTATGTTGCTATATGACTTATAAATTGGGAGGTATTTCATACACAAACATCAAAACAGATATCACTATTTTAAAATAACATTAATTAGCAATTTCATTCTATATGAATTTTAAATTGGAAGGTATTTCTATAAAAAGGATTATTTTTATTTTTATATAAATTTCTATTTTAAATTAATTTAGAGTTGTTTGTTTGTATCAAAAATATTTCAAACTAAAGATGTGTTTGGGAAATGATAAAATTTTTGGATGAAAAATTTTTTATGTAAAATTTTTTGAGTTAGAAGAAAATGATGTGATATGATAGGAATAATGATAAAGAGTAAAGAAAATAAAGTTAAAATAGATAAGTTTAGTTGTATAGATAGTTGTATAGAAATGATTGAAAAGTAACGTAGTGTATGGGAAAATGTAAAAAATAAGGCAGTTGGAGAGATTGAAAAGATTTAAATTGAAAAGTTTTAGTTTGAAAGGTTTTTGTGTTTGTCAAACACCCCCTAAAACTTTGCAATCTAAAATTTTTCACTCTTTACAACTACTCTATTATTTTTTCACTTCTTTCTATACAACAACTCTATATTTCAATCATTTCTACGCAACTACTCATACATCTAATCTATTTATTTTAACTTAATTTTTTTTTTTACTCCTCATCATTATCCTCATCATATGATATCATTCTCTCATTTCAAAAACTTTTCATCAAGAGTTTTTTCACTTCCTAAACACACCTTTAATCAAATAAAAATATTTTATATGTGATGTTTTTTGATAAAATATATGTGTGATGTCGTGTATTCTAAAACAAAGGCCAGTCGGAGATATAAAATATTTAAAACTGAGTCTCTAATTTTTTTTTCTTCTTTCTATTACTGGTTAACTGAATTTGTAACCTAAACCGACCCGACTTTTATGGGTTTGAATTAGAGTTGGGTTAAGGCTTAGAAAAAAAGGTTGAATGTAAGGTTAGGTTAAGATTTTACAAATAGGGTTAAGGTTGAGAAGACCTTGACCCCACCCGATTTACATCCATGGTTTTAGTTGATGATTTAGCAAGTCAAACAGAGTTGTTGGGATAAGCAAGGTGATATTAATCGACTCAAAATAAGTAAGGTTCGATATTATTATTTTACCAATTATCATGAGATATAATGCTTAGTTCTACGGTAAATTTCAATATTAAGTTCCCGCATTACGTATTAGCAGAATGTATGCGAGTTTCTCATATTACAACTACTGTAGAGAGAGGGGAAACACATGTCAAGTTCGATTGAGTTCGGATCAGCCCAACAGCAAGACTAATGGTAAATTTCTCTTTAAAACTCTGTTTTTATAAAACTTGAGCCAATCCTAAACATTTCAAACTAGCTTTGGGCGGATAACTCGCATTCTCATAAAACAGGTGATACTGTTTAACATCCACAGTAGCAACCACTGTAGGGCACACATGCACTACTCTAGTTCAACCACTCTAGAAGGAAGAGGAAAAGGTTGATTAAACCTTTCAACTAATAATGTATTAGCCTCCCTCAAAGTAACGATTCAAATATGAGCAGAAAAGAGAGAGAGTGAGTGAGTGACATGCAGAGGATGGAAATCTGGACAGAATCATGATCGGCAACAACTTTGAGATTTGCGGAATACTTCTGCAATCGATCTTTCTCTTCATTTCTTTCTAAGGAGGTAATGCCTCACGTTGCCTTGGTCCTTCTCCCTTGGCGACTGGGAAGAGAATGCTCTAACCACTCCAAGTGAAAAAAAAAAAAAAAAAAAAATTCCGGACCTTCACTGACCACAAGAAAGACCAAATTCCAAAAATGGGGACAGAAATAAAAAAGAGTCAAAGATGGAAGAACATTGCCTGTGTGTGATGTCTGGCGCTCGGTTCGCCTCGTCTTGCTCGCCAGGCCGAGCGCTTCGAAGCCTCTCGAGATTCTCCTGAAAAATGGAGGGAAGGTAGACAGGCTGCTGTGAAGCGTAGCGCACTCTAGTAACGAGGAATTGGGAAGAATTGGGGTGTGTCTGCGACTCGCGCAAAGAGACGAGGCTTCGGCAGAGTCAAGCGCCGCGCGGAGGAGGGCTTGCGACCTCGCGTATGCATAAGCTGAAAAAGGAGGATTAATTTCGAACAAGATGATACCAAATTCATTGTATACGCATTAATTTTACCCCTAACTAACTTATATCAAAGAATTTCTTAAAATTACTCTTATACACATAAATTTTCATCCTAATGTCACTTATACTCATACAGTTAAGGATCCGTTAAAGATACCATTAACTCTTTAAAAAATAACAAATATGTTCGTTCTTAAATATGATTTTAGAGTTAAAAGTTCATATTTTAATGAATTTCCAGTAATTCTACCCTGTATAAGTACAATTATGATGAAACTTTATAAATATGAGATAAATTTTTGAAAATTCGTGGTTGTGAGTAGAATAAGGGATAAATTTTATGGACATATATGAAATTTATCCTAATTTTTTTTTATTGTTTTCCAAATATGAGCACATGTTTATTAAAAAAGCGCACTGATGGTATTTGGCAAAAAAAAAATTCCCAACTAAAATTTTTCAATCTCTGTAGTTATCCTATATTTTTATGCATATTTTCAATTTCTCATCCAACTATTCTATTTTTCAATCATTTCTATACAATTATCCATATAACTAACCTATTTATTTTAACTTTATTTTCTTTAATGTTTATTATTACCCTTATTATATCGTATTATTTTCTACCTATTCAAAAAATTTTACGTCAAAAATTTTACGACACTCATAATAAACATGTTCATGTATTTACATCATGTTTTTAGATATGATAACATCTCTTGTACTTTTATTGAATTTTTTTGGTTAAGACCTAAATCTAGGCAAAAAATAGTCACTTATTGTGTAATCATCAAAATAAACTATTGTGTAGCACTATGATAACAACTAATAAGTTACGAAAGAGGAATATTCCTGTTAGTCGGGCTAAATAAATGTCCCGTTTAGCTCACATCAAAAAACTCGTTTAAAATAAATTTTTTATTTTTTTCTTCGTGCACATGTTTATATAAGTATATTTAATATATAAACTAAGTTTTACTATTTTTTGATATGTGTATATATTTTTTTAGACTTTTAAATATATATATATTGTATAAAATACTCTTATGTTTAAAAATCTCAAAAAATATATACACATATTCAAAAAAAGTAAAACTTAGTTTATATGTTAAATACACTTAAATAAACAAAGTGTACGAAAAAAAAATTTAAAAACATTTTAAATATGTTTCTTGAAATAAGCTAAACGACACATTTGCTTAGCATAAGCTTATAGGACATTCCTCATTATGAAAATCATTCTTTACATGATAAAAATGGAAGACAAAGGGCTCATTTGGTAGTCGACACAAGTGGAAAACTATGGGAAATTGCAAGAGCATTCCTCGTTGTAGCTATTAACTTTACAAATCATCATAATTTTTCACTATTATTTCTATATTTCAATCATTTTTCTACTAACTACCTTTATCAAATCTATTTACTTCAACTCTACCCCTGTCAATTTCTATAAATTACGCATTTCTCAAAATATTTCATTTTATAATTCCCACAATCCTACAAAATTTCACTTTCCCATACGCCTCCAAAATTTAAGCACCATTTGATACCAATACTCTAACTACACTTTTCAAAA
This sequence comes from Annona cherimola, assembly GCA_030490835.1. NCBI lineage: Eukaryota > Viridiplantae > Streptophyta > Magnoliopsida > Magnoliales > Annonaceae > Annona > Annona cherimola. The sequence continues at coordinate 5,085,485 of CM059974.1, forward strand.
ATTAATTTAATATCTTATGATTATCATCCTTTTTCATTTTTAATCATGTATTACAATTATTTTCTCACCCAAATACTTTTTTTTCTTCCCATTTTACCCATATTATATAACATTACTCATAATTTTTAAAATATTATGTTATTTACTTACTTACTTCCCACCTACCCATACGACTGGACAATGCCTTAAGTTTATGTTAATGAGTATTTTAGTAAAAATATAAGAGCATTGTTATTTTTGAAAATTCGATGAAAATAATAATTACATTTATCATTTTTTGTGGATATATGATCATATTCATAAATTGGGTAAAACTTGCTGTGACGCTTGAAATTAATCATAAAAATAATTTTGTCAACAAATATAATACATGTTGTGGTCATGTATAATTACTCATTAGTTTTCTCTCATTCGTTTAAATTTAGAGTTGAAAATAGAGTCAAGGCAATAATTTTAACCTAGTGAGATGGGGTGGGTCAAGACTGTAGACCCGTGTTTCACTTATAAGGACGGGGCAGGTCGACCATGGCCCGACCCGCCTTTACCTACCCGGCTCTGCAAGATGTAAATTATTTTTATAAATTATATTACTCATATGAATGATGTTTTGTTTGATAAATATATTTAACTTTATAACTTATTAATGTAAATATAATTTATGTTGACGTATGGTTAACTTTATAACTTGTAAATATATGAATAAATTTTTATTTTTTAATTACGTATAGTTGTTCAACTCATCTCATTCACATATTTATCAATAAAATGAAACATATAATTTATGTTGTTTTCATCTTACAAGAATGAGTATTATTGTTTTGTAACTTAGCAATTTTAATTATAATTCGAATTTTTCGTCAATGTTAATTGTAATTCAGATTTTTCATCAATGCCTTTTTTAAGATCGATACGCATATTTATTAATGTAAATTTTAAACAAAATTATTAACAAATCTTACTAATTTTTTGTTTTGATAACTATGTTTTACTCACTAAATAGCAAAATATTGAATTATTTAACCTTTAAATATATCGTAAATAGGCCCCACCTATGTGAAAAATGGATTATGATGATGATGATAAGTTTTATATTAGTATGTATATAAAATTTTAAACTTTAATATGTTTTTTCAACCCGACCGTTGTCCCAATAACAACTCGAAGTTTGTCCCGAAACTTATTAAAAAAATGTGAGGTTTGGATCAACCTTATCCAGACCTGGTATAAAAAATATGTTCAAACAAAATTTTTTAAATGTATGATCAAGGTTGGGATACCCCTACTAGCATCGATTTTCACCCCTAGCTTAATATATGGGGAATGCTTCAATGTAATTCCTTTCATTTTTAATATCTTAGTGCTTATAAAAAATTCACTCAATTTATTGTATTTAACATCATTTATAACGGGTCTACTTCCATTTAACATCCTCAAATTTTAAAATTTGATACTAGATGAAAAATCAAAATCCATTTAATGTATTTAGCAACATTTGTTTAGTCGGAAAATCAAGTTTCAACCAAATCCAATATGCATGAGCTACATTTACTCAAAAATAGACACACTCATATGTAAATTACATAAAATGCTTAGATCCATTTATATATAAATATTAAAATATAGTATACTTTATAGAATCATTTATCCATATAATAATGATATTTTAGATCATTTAGATATTGAAAATATTACTTAAATTTGATATTTATCATTAAATTACGTTATTACGTTAACTTTACATGTTTGTAAATGAGGCCTACATGCAGTGATATATAGAGTAGATTTTTTATCGACTATCTAGATGTTGAAAATAAATAGATTTGTATAGAACGAGAGTTTTGTAGAAGCATCATCGCATTTATAGCATCTTAAAAACCTTTTCATTTATTTAGTATCACTAATACAAGTGTGTAAAATCAATGTAATAACATATTTTAATGTTAATTATCAATTTAAAGTTGTATTTTGTATGTATAAATAATCTAAAATATTAATTCTACGTGAATAAATGATTTTATAAAGTATTATTATATTCTAATATATATATATAAATGAATCTAAGTATTTTCATAATTTATACATGAAAATATATACTTCAACAAATATGGCTTGTGCATATATTTGATGAGGAGTGATCCTATTAGCCCGGGCTAAGTAAATGTCTCACTTAGCTCACCTCAAAAAACCTATTTACAACAACTTTTTTTTACTTTTTTCTTTATGTACTTGTTTATCTAAGTGTATTTAACATATAGACCAAGTTTTACCATTTTTGAATATGTTTATCTATTTTTTTGAGATTTTTAAACATCTATGTGTATATATGTATTTAAAATACCCTTATTTTTAAAAGTCTAAAAAAAATATATGCACATATCCAAAAATGGTAAAACTTGATTTATATATTAAATACACTTAGATAAACAAGTGTACGAAGAAAAAAGCAAAAAAAAATTATTTTAAATATGATTTTTGAGGTGGGCTAAGTGAGGTATTTACTTAGCCCGGGCTAACAGGATCATTCCTCATATTTGATTTGGATAAAATTTAGTTTGTTGACTAAACAAATTATGTTAAATAAAATGAATGAATTGAATTTTCTATTAAGCATCAAAATATTAAAATTTGAAGGCATTATACAAAATCATTTTTATGTAATTTGGTTATATAAAAAGAGACATGCTTAAATAATATTTACCTTGAATCATTATATTTATTGTCTAAAATCCCACATCAGGCTATCACTTTTCAATTTTTTATCAATGAAAATTTCCTTCAAATACCTGCACTTATACCAATAATAACATAGTTTTAAAATATTTTATGTTTATTATGCCTTTTAAAACTGATTACAAACATGTATATGGCTTTTTAAAATATTTATAATTTTCTTATGATAACTGTAGACATTTTATAAAAAGATGGCGTTGCATTTTGATAAATCCAAATCTTCTATTGTATTTATTGATGGGAATTTGATTAGTATACCAAAAATACCATAATTAGATAATATGGTGGGCTACAATCATTTTAAAAATAATTTATATTTATTAATACCCATTAAGGCATTCAATTACGATGGTTTTTAGTACACTAACCAAATTCATATCAAAGCAACGTGTGCCTTGGATTTATCAAGAAACATGTTATTTTTTTTTTGCCAAAAAAGCTAAGAGACAGACCCACGCGACGCCACTCGAAGCACTGCCTCAGTAGTCTGAAGAGGTACCCCGGCAGCTGAGCGTCTTCGATTCAACCTCCAGCAAATGCATTTGAGCATGAATTGGCAATTGAACGGCCCCACGGATTCTCAGCTTGTACGGTGTGGTGGCAGGACATTGAAGATGGTGTTATTTCTCTCCCTATGTTGTGGGATTGTCCACCTGTTGGGATAAACTTTAGAAAATTTAAATTATTAGTAGATGGTTGTAAAATTGTTGTTAGGAAATTTTAAAAATATCTCATAGCTTAATTGTAATATTCGTTAAGATCATTGTTATATATATACACACTGAAAAACACATGCCGAGAGTAGTTTAAAATTTTATAAGTATATTTTAAATTATAGACATTAATGCAACTTGTGTAAACAAATTCCTCTTTCTTTACATTAAAAGACGCTTACATTATACCAATCTTTAATAATATATTCAGGGTATATTTGGCTGCACTAAAACATTTGTAAATTAAAATTTTTTATCTAAAATTTTTCACTATTTATAAATATAATATTTTAAATTATTTTTTATATAATTGTCTTATTTTTCAATTATTCTTATGCAATTATCCATTCAACTAATTTATTGACTTTAAAATTAATTTATTTGTTTCTCATAGTTACTCTTATTATATTATATTATATTACATTATTTTAAAATTTTTTATATAAAAAACGTTGTATCAAGAAATTATGACACTTCTCAAACACTTTTTTTTTTTATATTTTCTCATCTTTAAGCATGCATTTTACATATAACACGTATCTCGATTTTCAAAGGCGGTCGGTCTTCCTAGCCTGGAGTGTAATTGCCCGGGTAGGGTCGTCGCAGCTCTCCGACTCCACTGAGTTGCAGAGGAGAGAATATAATACCGTTTTCCTAAACCACACCACTACTATGAGGAGATATTTACAATCTCTTTGCAGAATCGCTTGCAGAAACCCTAGCGTTGCCTGCTCTTCCTCATCTCCTTCTCTCCCGTCGAGGAACCGCTCCTTCACCAATGCCGCCGCCGCCGCCGCCGCGCCGCCGGAATCGAATCCCATAGCCCCCACCGAACGCGTCTCTGCCATCGTCGATGAAATCACCGGCCTCACCCTGCTCGAAGTCGCCGACCTCACCGAGATCCTCCGCCAGAGGTTGGACGTCGCCGAGATGCCGTTGATGACGGTCATGATGCCTGGCATGGGTCCCGGCGTTGGCCGAGGAGCGGCCAGTGCGAAGGGTGGGGCGAAGGCGGAGGAGAAGAAGGCCGAGAAGACGACTTTCGATCTGAAGCTCGAGGGATTCGATGCTGCTGCGAAGATTAAAATCATCAAGGAGGTTCGGACATTCACGGATTTGGGGCTCAAGGAGGCGAAGGATTTGGTGGAGAAGGCGCCTACGGTCTTGAAGAAGGGAGTCATGAAAGAGGAGGCGGAGAAGATCATAGAGAAGATGAAGGAAGTTGGAGCGAAAGTTGTCATGGAATGAGGTTGGGGCTTTTCTTTGTTTTTAACAGCTGTTGTAATGTTCATTTCCTTTTCCTCATACTCTCTCATCACGATTCGGATAGCTTTTTTGGTAGTTTGCTTTTCTTTTACTTCAATGGCAGTGGAATTAACAGATTTTTCTAAACAACTCGCACTACCAGTTATAAAAATAACTTGGAAGATTATCGTATGAATTCTATTCGAGTTCCAGGGTCAATTTGACAATAAGGTAATGGGCAGGCAACATTTTTTTATCTGGCATTTTACAACTCTTTTGTCGTCGAAATGCATTCACCGGTTACTACTGGAGAGCTTATAAGAATCGAATGCTGATGGATTTGGATGAAATGGAAACTATGTGCAAATTCCTTCTGCTTGATTGAAAGTTGGCGTATTACGGTACAAAATTGGAAGGATTGAATCTTAGTGGGAATGTGGGACGTCCACTCGAGGACTGTTTTAGATCAATGACAATCAATTTGAGCTAATTTTGAGTTCCTGATTTTGCTTCATATTCTCAATTTGAACCATTGACTGGCAAGTAGCTTTTGCAACCTGCAAGTGGCTGTTTGGTAATCTTTGCGAGATGGTGGTAGATTCCCGCTATCTGGAATTTCTCTTTGACCTGCATTCCTCTGGAATTTCGTGTACCGTTTATGCTTTGCATGGGCCTTAGCGATACAGTTAATCTTCAACCACTGACTTTCAAGTTCTGCCTCTCCCATAATTTTCTGGATGCTTTGTTAATTTTATTTGCCTCCAAAATGAACTATATAGCCAAAAAGTCACCTCTGATGAGACATGCGAGGTACAGTTTATAAAAAAAAGGTTTCTGAAGATTGAGGATATGGTTCTCAAAGAAACTCATTTGGTTCTATTCTGTCTACTTTTTACATGCATATCGTGAATCCAAGTCTAATCCCTAGTCGGGTTCCAAATGAGCGATGGGAGAGGGACGTGGGCTAATTTTGGAAGAAGTTACAGGAACTATCACTACATCCCAGAAACTTCCATCATATTTATCTCGATGTGTTACGTTTTTGGGTGATAGCACTTTATTTTCCAACAATCTTCCCTTTTATAGGAGGACACTTTAAATATCTCCATGTTAGGCTGTGAGCTGCTGCACCATGCACTGCTCTCTGGTTCAAAGAGGACCGGATCATTGAAAGATGGCCAGGTCATTAAGAAATTCTCTTTCTTGATCTGTGTTATGATTTATGAATCTGTGATGGTCTTGTTGTTGTATGCCTTATGATTTTTCTGCAAAGCAAGATGATAAGCTTATGTTTTATGAATATGTTTGAGGTTACAATTTGAATATAAAGTTGGATGCATTTGATATTTATAGCATTTTCATTTTTTAGAAGATCACACACTGCGGCCACAGCTACAGAGATTATTGGACATACAGAGACATCTACCTGGAGAAACTATAGTTGTGATAATTATGTGTCCAGCCATGTGTCTGACAGAAGTTAGTATGATAATTGTATTCCACTTATTAGAGGTTACAGTGCTGTAATTATGCATATGTATGCCCGACCACAAGGATAATGATATGTTAAATATGTAATTGTACATGAGGCAAATATGTATGCCCTTCATGGGATCATAATATGGTCATTGTGTATGCCATAGGGACTGCCATATGGTGATTAAGTGTGCCATGACCTACTAATTACAACATGGTCTTTGTATATATTGGATCTTATTGTGTTTGCTCGCAGAAATTACAACACAGGCTATTGCTATTGCTTGAATACTCACCTGTAGTTTTTATCATATAAATTTCCGTATATGACATATGTTCTTGTTTTAGATGATTTGGCATGTGTCAAGCACAGCCTGCATTTCTTCCTTTTTATCTTTTTCATAAGCCAATGATGAATGATCAATGTTAATTACATGGACATTTAGGAGTTCTAGTTAATAATTGATTTAATTTTATTTGAACTTGAATTTTTTTAAAAAAAATTCTTTGTATTTACAACTTAACTGAAGTACATATTGCAAATTTTGCTCCACCCCTATTCGGACTGAAAGCCCAGACTTCTCACACATCGGCAGGGAACTTGTTTGTTGTTCTTGGCAATTGATTGATGAATATGTGGTTGCAGCTGGGGATATGCCAACTTTTCCTGTTTTCTACTTCTATTGTCTTTATTTTCTTTTAATCCAATTTTTTTTTTTCATTCAGTTTGTTGAAAATTCTCCTTCAGCAATCTTAGCACCTCATTTCTGCCCCTTAACTTTTTCATCATCTTCTGCCATCATGGATGCATGTGGCTCGTGTAAGATTTTGAAATGGTTTAATATTGGTCCAAGTTCCTGTTCATACGAGATTGACTGTCCATATAACTGAGGATTGAGAATGATACGCATCATGCATTGCCTTGTCTGAACTGGGTTCTTTACATTTTGTACTGCTCTTTTCAAAATAGTTTAAGAATGCATCTTTCACTGTTGACTGCTGAGGACTATTAGAGTCATAGATTGTGTTGTGCCGTGATGCAAGATTACGACATTTTAGCTATACTTGAGCATCATGAAAATTCAACTTATTACAAATTACAGCTTTGATGTTTGACATGCTGCGTTGTTATGATCCCAACATTTGGTCGGGACATGATGGATTTGTCCTTTTAGTTGGAGAGAAATAGAGTGTTCTGGTAGGTGGAAAGTACTCTGTTCCTCACAAAGAAAAGAGTAAGAAACTCTTGATTGATTCTCCAGACTATTTCCTACTCTTCAGATCAATTTCTATACATATCTCCTGATTCAAAACGATGAAAGATTGTTGTGTATTCTCATGCAATTTTGTCGGTTGTTACAAAAAATTCAAGAGGCTTAATGAGATATGAATGGATGAGACTTCCCCCTTCCCAAGACAATTTTTTCCAATTCCTGGTACAATTATTTACATTTTTAATACCACTTTTCCATATCCAATGCTTCATCCCATTTAAGCCTTTTGAGAAAAGCCTTAAAGCTTATTTTCTTTTCTATCTTTTGTTTTGTTTTGTTTTTTTTGGTATGGATTCCATTTCTTTTGTTTTTATCTTCGTCCAATTTTTAATTTGCTCGTCATGTAGAAGCAGCCTTTCGTGGTCCCACTGCGGCAATTATTCCGTGATTGATGCGCTGCGTGAATCTAATCTATCAAGCGCTTCCGCAACCGCGTCACAAAGATACCCTTAGTAACGTCACAAAGATATCCTTAGTAATACCAATTGCCTGGTAAAGGAGGGCCCATGTAAAAACTCAGCATTTGGTAACAATAGTTACTAGTTAGTGGAAAACCATCTCTTCTCGAACTTTCTAAAAGATAATTTGATGTCTTAGTTATTTAATTATTCTTTTTCATTTTATTCTTATGCTATAATCATTTTTTTCATGTAACTATTCTATTTTTTTTTCTTATTTTACCTTAATTACATCATATAATTTTCACCGATTACCAATCAAAAAATAATAATAATTTCACCCATATTCGAAAATATTTTTTCTTTACCAACACGTCCTCCTCTCGACGCACGTTATCTTGAAGCTTAAAAGTTACAATCAATACCTACATATTTGTTAGTGAAGTGCTAGTTTCTATTTCGAGCTGGACATTTGAGATAAGGTATGATTAGACCAAATTTACTAATTTAATTTGCAAAATAGTAGGGTTCCTCTAACTCCAGAATTGATCCATTTTGTTAGATTTTCCTTGATGTTATTTTCGAGACGATAAGCCCGTTAAGAAGGGGTTCGCAACTTCGCATGCAAAATTTCCTATAAATCATAAATTCTCTAAATTTTTTGATCTCTTACAGCCGACTTCACTCATGTATCCGTATATATGGTCCTACGATCTCTTGGGCTATATCACCTTAAGTTAATACATGAATTATATTAAGACTTGATTTAAGCAATACATAAAAAAAGACTTGATTTAAGCATACAAAATATTTTAGATATAAACTTAATTTCGTATACAAAATATGATTATCTCAATTGGGTAAAATTGGATAAAACTGCGGTGTTGGACATTTACAGTACTTCGTGACTATAAGTGACTGCACCTGATGTTTATATTGGACCGGTGATCATTTACGGCCAGTAATCCGTCATAACACCCAATTTTTATTTCTTGAAATTTTTTTAATATAATTATTAGTCTTGGTGTATATTACTTATAAATCAAGTCTTATCAATTTTAAATATGTGTATAAACTTATTTTATATTTTTAAATGCAAGAGTTCTGTGGTTATTTTCACCCCTATGAAAATGACGGCAATACTCATGTTTAAAAATATAAAATAGATATATACATATATTCAAAAATGATAAAAATTAATTTATAAATAATATACACATATGTTAATTGTTTTATTAAAAAATTTTAGAACAAAATATTAATAAATGATGTTTTCACATGGTTTGAGAGGGGCCGTCTCGTCATGATCACGACCCTTTATATTGTATCTAAATCTTTGAATACATAATAATTTGAATGAAAAGTAAAAATAACATCCACGCTTAGAAGTGTATAATATTATTATTTATTAAAAACATTTTCGTATATAATATCAAAAAATTTAGAATTTTTGCAAATACGCTTATAATATTTGACCAATATTACATTGTATCTATTGATATTGTAAATATGCCTACAAAGTTTGTATAAAATTACAAGTGTGTTCCTTTATTTATGAGTTATGATGCCGTTAACTTTTTTTAAAATTACGATAATGCTCCTTAAGCCAAGTGATATACTTACAATTTTTACAAATGTGTATAAACATATTTGCAAAAAAAAAAAATTAAAATAATGAAACAAAAATCTGTCTATAATATTTGAAAAATTGCAAGTGTATTACCTGACTTAAATAACATTATTGTCGTTTGACGAAAAATTTAAACAATATCCTAATATAAGGGACATGCTTGCAATTTTATGCAAACTTCATTAGTATAGTTGCAATATTAGCAAACTTAAGGACATGGATACAATATTAGTCAAATTTTGTAAGTATATTTGCAAAAATTTCAAATATTTTATATGCATTTTCATTTCTAGTCGCGCTTTAATATTTGATGGAGATGATTTTATAATTTAAGGGTGCGTTTGGTTAGGCTAACAAAATGTCAATAAATTTTTTTCAATAAAAGCTATTATATTTTTTAATCATTTCTATACAACTAAACTATTTATTTTAACTTTATTCTTTTTACACTTCATCATTATCCTTATCATATCACATTATTTTATATCAATTTAACGACTTTTATCTTAAAAACTTCTTATAAAAAAGTTTTACATTCACCTGAATGATAAGAAAACGTTAAGTTAAAACTTTTCAATTAATTTTTTTTTACTTTCCGTAACTACTATATTTTAAAATTATTTATTCACATCTTACTATACAACTACTCTGTTTTTAATCATTTTTACACAACTATCTATATAACTAACTTATTTATTTTAACCTTATTTTTTTACGCTTCATCCGTACTCATATCATATCACGAATTTTATATCAATTTAAAAAGTTTTATACAAAAAATTTTCATTTAACAATTCTATAACTTCCTAAATACACCCAAACTATATGAACTGGATAGATAAAAGTAGTGCAGGTCCCATGCAAAATCAGGTATAGGCAATAATTGTGAATCGGTAGTATCACATGTAAGTGGGATATTTGCGCCATAGACCCTCTAACTATGCGTATTGGCATTTTGGACCCCGAAGTTTTCGTATTAGCATTTTAGACCCCCGAAATATAATATCTGTTCTGTCAGGGGTATTCTGGTCATTTCAGACGGTTAGGCACTGCTTTTTTGACGGCGTGAGGGCGCGGGGGGTAAAATGCAAAGGTCGAAACTTTCGGGGGTCTAAAATGCTAATACGAAAACTTCGGGGTCCAAAATGCCAATACGCATAGTTAGAGGGTCTATGACGCAAATATCCCCATGTAAGTACGTGGGGTGTGATCCCGACTTCAGGTATGAGTAAATGGCTCCATGCTGGTGTAATACGGTACAATGAAAAAGTCAAATAAAATCATGTGCATCCACATGTCCACACAAGTCCTTATTTTCAAAAATATAACATATAGGGTGTGTTTGGCAATTTGAAAAAGTTGTCAAATTAAAACTTTTCAATCTAAAACTTTTCACTCTCCATGACTACTCTTTTTTTTAATTATTTTTTACACATATTTCTATACAACAACCCTACTTTTCAATCATTTCTACACAACTACCAATACAACAAACCTATTTATTTTAAATTTATTCTGTTTATTCATCATCATTACCCCTACAATATCATATCATTTTCTACTGATTTGACAACTTTTACATACAAAACTTTTCATCAAAAATTTTACAACTTCCCAAACACACCCATAGTAGACAAAAGTTTTCGGTTTTTAAAAACATAAATAAAATATATATGGAAAAATGTGATAACTAATTTTAATGTTGAAAATAAATTCAAATAGAAGGACGCATAAACATTTCTGTACACCCAACTGTACAATAATTGCGGGCCCTTAAAACTCGCCGCCGGCTTGAAAGAAACTTTAGGGCACACGTAAGTAGTCCAGCTGCTCATTCCCATCGTCGTATTGCAGAGACCATCTCCCTGATTGGTGATCCCACGCACGTGTTCAAAGTGGGAATATAAACATCTTACTGACGCGGATAAGGAAAATGGGCCTATTGATTGAACGGTTTGGATATAGGAGCTTATTTTGACGTGGTAACTAATTAGGGCGTGTTTAGGAATGGATAAAACTTTCGATGAAAAGTTTTGGAGGGTAAAAGTTGTCAAATGATATGATACGATAGGAATAATAATGAAGAGTAAAAATGATAAAGTTAAAATAGATAAGTTAATTGTATAAGTAACTGTGTAGAAATGATTGAAAAATATGATAGTTATATAGGAAAATGTGAAAAATGATTAAAAATATAGTAATTATGGAAAATGAAAAGCTTTAGATTGAAAATTTTTAACTTAATATTTTATACAAATTGCCAAACACACCCTTAAATTAATATCCAGCATCCAACGGTTTATTTCTTCTTTTATAAAGTTGAATATAGATAATAATATTAAAAATTAACTCCATAAAAAAATTACTGGTAAACCAAAGAAAAAAGCGAACAGATATAAAAAGAACTGAGCTCATAAATTCCTTGAGATAATAATATGATAAGAAATCATCTTAAAACAGCCACGTACGGTGAATAGCAGTATAAATGATAATAATAATAATTTCGGAAGGTAAAAAGGATACTAACGAATTCCCTACTTGAACGTCAAAACTCAAAAAGCCGGATCATTTTATCCACCAAAAATGCTCTAATGGCTCCGTAGCTATGGACTATTTTACAAAGTGTGTGTATGAGAAATGATGAAATATTTGGATGAAAAATTGTTTGTATAAAAGTTTTTAATTAAGAGAAATTAATATGATATAATAGGAGTAATAAGAATGTTTAAAGAAAATAAAGTTAAAATAAATAAATTAGTTGTAAAGATAGTTATGTAAAAATGATCATAAGTTAATTATGTAAAAAAATTTGAAAAAATGATTAAAAAAATAGTATATTTATGAAAATTAAAAAGTTTTTAAAAAGTTTTAACTTAATATTTTTTTACACATTGAAAAACACGCCCAAAGACAAAACGACCATTTTATCCCAAAAAAAAAAAAAAGCAACACAATTACTCAAGAAACCGCTGTCAGTTCACGGATTTGAGATTTCAATGAACGCCGACAGGGACAAATTTTAAAACTCGAAGTGCAGGTATGTATAACATTTAAGGGTCAAAATGTACAAAATTCACAAAATTTAAGGTCCGAACCAGAAAATCATCCGCTAAAAAGGAAATTAAAAAAATTCGAGATAATTTTAATTAGAATATATGCTTTAAAAAGAAGATAGTCACTACTTATTCAGATTGTAAAAATAGTTCTATAAATCATAACGAAGTTATACGATCATAAAATGATTTTACAAATAAATTATAATGAAGTTTTCATGATATTAGAATTGAAGTTAATCATAAATGATCCCATTTTCCCTAGGATTTAATAGTGCTTTCCGGTCAATTATCTTTTCGTTGCTTCGGGGAAGAGAAAGGGAGAGAGAAGCTGACTCTTCTCTTTTTGGCGCTCTTTTCCTTCCCTTCTTTATATTCTCTGCCCCCTCTCCTCCTCCTCCTCCTCCTCCTCCTCCTCCTCTCCGCTTTTTTTGAAAAATGGCATCCGAGCAGCAGCTACAGGCAATCAAGGTGCCGTTCCTTCCTTCCCTTCCCTTGTATTTGATTTTCCCGAACTTCTTGAAATCTTCCGAAATTCGCGCGGCATGTAGATGCGGAGCCCGTCTGATGCGGGAATTACTGTGGTTTTTCTTCTAGGGTTCGAAGGTCCTCATGGTTGGAGCCGGCGGCATCGGCTGCGAGCTTCTCAAGACCCTCGCCCTCTCCGGTTTCCAAGATATTCACATTGTAAGCTCTCTTCTTGCGTCGACTTACCCTTCTGTCGCTCTTTCTTTGGATGCACGCACCGCAGGTTGCTGCGTATGAGTGGGGGCTCGTCCATGGCTGTTTTGCTTCTAGCCCCGCTGGCAAGCTGCTTACTTGCCGCTCAGTGCGATGAAAAAGTTTGCTGATTGAGGGCTTTTACGTTCCTCCTGTTTGCTTCGAGTGTTTGCTGCTATTCACTACCACTGGGAATGCATATGCTCTGTTGGGTGTTTCGTTGCCACTTATGATATGGGCGGTGGGACCAAGTTAGAGTTTACTCTTGTCAATTCCCATTAGGATTCCTCTTTCGAACCAAGTGCTTTATGGTTCCAAGCAGGTGCAACTATTGCATGAGATCCAGCCCATCCATAAGATGTGCTACTTTCTCTTGGACCATGGAAGCCATATCATGAAATCTCAGGCTCTGGTGCTTCATCATGGGGATCCAATGGAGTGGAATGCCACCAGTACCTATTTGGGAGGGTGTGGGTGAGTTCTACAGCTGTTTGTTGGTTCATTTTATTTTTAATCACATGGACATGATGAAGAATTCCAATGATTCAAAGTTAGCTTTTTCCGTACCATCTGTAGTTGTGGGTTTGGTATAATTTTTTTTTTTTTTGTTTTTTTGATGGAAGGGTTTGGTATGAATTTTGGTATTGACGTGAAAAAAGTGATATTTTGCTGCACAGTGTGAATTTTGTGCATGTTTCACTAATTCGTCTGTGACCAAGTATATCCATTTTTCTACTAGAGCATGAACAAGCACAGATCATCTTCAAGTTTTCTGATATAATTAAAATGATCTTATTGGACGTTCTTATCTCTATGAGTCATTTGTGCATCTTTTCCTGTAGATCGACATGGATACAATTGAAGTAAGTAACCTAAATAGGCAATTTTTGTTCCGCCAAGCACATGTGGGGCAGTCTAAGGCAAAAGTAAGTAAACCAATTTACTTACTTTGTTTTCTTGTTCAGATATTATTTGTGCTTGAAAGTTTATAGTTGGCACATTGGGTTTGATTACATGTTTATTCACACAGGTGGCTCGTGATGCTGTGCTGAGGTTTAGGCCAAACATAAGTATTACACCATATCATGCGAATGTAAAGGACCCAGAATTTAATGTAGACTTCTTTAAGCAATTCAATGCTGTTTTGAATGGCCTTGATAACTTAGATGCTAGACGGCATGTTAACCGCCTTTGCTTGGCGGCTGATGTTCCTTTAGTTGAGAGTGGAACTACTGGCTTTCTAGGACAGGTGACTCCCTTTCTACATATTTTTTATATTGTGTATCAATCTAAATCTAAGTCATTTTTGTACATTGACTTTGGTGCTTATGCATCTAATTTGCAGTAGTTTATGCTTTTTCCTCATAGTCAGAGAAATGAATTTGGAAAAAATATGGCTCAGCTTGAGTCACAAAAAATGCTTATTATATCCCCACTTATGCTTTATTGTTTCCTTTGAACTTTTTAATATATAAATTATTTCTATATGGCGGTATCAGTTTTGTTTTTATTGACTTCTTCTGTAGTCTATGATCTGGTACAATTTGGGACTAAAATTTGGAAGATTGTGGAAATTAGAGATTATTTGCAACTTTGCATTGATCTTACTAATTGTTGTTCACGTATAGATTGCCTATGGTATATAATATTGTTCTCCCATTTCTGGTTGTTTGTTTTCTTTTACGCATATCATCATACTTTTGATGCCATTAATCAAATTATTTCCTAATCCCTGTTTTGCTCAGTGTAGCAATATATATCAATTATCTAGGAACGAAGACAACATTAATGAATTAACTGATGACGTCATTGTCAAGAAAATGATTTTTGTCCCTTTGCATTCCACCGTTCGGTTTTTAAATAACATATAAGCCTTTGAGATATGCATTAATCTCCAATTTTTCCTCATGTTAAATATATTAACTGTAATTATCTTTGTCCTGGTTTTTCTATTAAAGTTGTTAATTCAGTCTCTCTCATGGGTAATTCATATCTTCCAATCCTTAATTTTCCCACTAATCAATCTACGGTAGACAAAACTTTCTCAGAACTCTGTAATCCAATATTTATCCTAAGAATTTGTTTATTGAAGTGTTCCCCTATTCTTTCTGAATTTACTTACCAGCTCTTGCTGCCTTTTACAGACGGTTCTGATCTTGGCTTTTTTATTGTTTGTGCGTGGAGTTCAGGTCACTGTACATGTTAAGGGTAAAACAGAGTGTTATGAGTGCCAAACAAAGCCAACTCCAAAGACATATCCTGTCTGCACCATCACAAGTACTCCTTCAAAGGTCCTGCCAGTTAGAAGAATAATTGAACATTTTTCACATTATTTACTAAGGGATTCAACATGGCTACATTTGTTTCCATGTTTTTGAACTTCTTTTCTTGTTAATTGCCAATTCTTATTTTCATTGTAATTTGTTTCTCTAGATATTTTTACTATCAATCTAATGCTGATTGAATTGGTTATGTGACTCATTTTTAAAGGCAATAACTAAATGAAAAATGAGGATTGTAAGCATCCAATTCGGTAAAAATTTAGATATACCAATGATCAGGGAAAGTGTTGTTAATGCTGATTGAATTGCACTTGTAGATTGTGTTTTAGGAAATGTCTGAAGTAGAGAAAGAAAGAGAAAGGATTCTAAATATACCATATGAGAACAATTTGGATCACAAGTGATGAAGACAATCTAACAGTGGTCTGCATGCTTTCCGGTTGTTTATAGAAATAGTTAATCAGCATTGTTGACTCAGTCAGTCTCATCCTTGAGTTGATATGCAAAGGGCCTTAAGCATGACCCAATTTATCATAGTTGCTGGGTCGTGACTGTGCTTTGTTGCGGATTTCAAGTTACTTGTCCTGTATAAATAGATGTTTATCTTAGATAAATAGTACTTTCCACATCTTCGCATCTGCCCCAAGAATTGGGAAGAATTGATGGTGATTCTTTCTTATGCAAATCAAGTGATGTGACATTCATGTCTTTTTGTTCCCATGATTTCGAGCAACTGAATTGCACGTGTCTACACAATTTAGTCTCCTTGACAATGTATTTATAAAATCATAGAAGTGTTTTAGTGGAGGGGCTGGATAGGAAAGAATCAGTGGATTGGGGTTTTCAGTTTCATATTCTGAGCCTCATGGGAGTTGGCGAGAGCTGGCAGAAGGAAAGGACATGTAACTGTGTTTATTTGATTATGGTAGGCTTCTGCAAGCAATCTATTTTTTAAGGGCGTTTAAAGGATAATGGGCTCCACTCTGCTTATCTAAGTTGTCTGATAATCACTAACCATGGTCTGTCTCACACGACAGGTGAGGGTTGTAAAAGATGTACCCTGTGTGATGGTTATTTTATTTATTTGTTTTTTGAAACTTGTGATGGTTAATCGACACTAAAGATAAGCCCCATGTGTGTGGATCATGTTGAAAGTAGCCCCATGCAATGGTTGTAAAAGATACACCACACGTCAAAGTAGATTTTCAATGTACTTTCTGACTTAATTATAATTCTGTATGCTACTAAATGTGTTTAGACAGTCAACAATTTGCATGTCCATTTGTAATGGAAACGTCAACGAAAAAGAATCAGCACCTTAAAATCAGCATTTTCAAACAAGCACATAGTATGCTTTTGTTGACATTTGGTTTGCCTAAGCAGGGCTTATGTCCTAAGATTGCATGAATTGGATTTCTTCTGGGCCCTCACTTAGTGGATACGTAATCTTCTTCTATGTTGACTTTCACCTACCCTTTTATTCTTACATGTTCTCTAGTACATGATAGCTTGAGTATTCTTCCTAATGCTATTAGTTTGCCAGTTACTTCCATTTTTTTCAAGGACATAAATCTGCTTCTTGTCATTTAAGAGTTGGTTATTTTCTTGAAAGCATTTTGCATAAAATGTTCCCTCCTTAGGTGCTTTATGTTTAAATCATCTTCCTGAAGACCTTTATTTTTCAAAAACGATTGGTGCTAAACTTTTGCCTGAAAACTTTGCAGTTCGTGCACTGTATTGTCTGGGCAAAAGACCTTCTGTTTGCAAAATTGTTTGGTGACAGAAACCAGGAAAATGACCTAAATGTACATTCTAGCAATGCTGCTGATCCATCAAGACAGGCAGAAGACATATTTGAACGAATCGAAGGTGAGGATGCTGAGCAGTATGGCCAGAGGGTATATGATCATGTCTTTGGATATAACATTGAAGTGGCTTTGACCAATGAAGAGACTTGGAGGAACAGGAATAGACCAAAGCCTATATTTATTAAAGATGTCTTACCTGCGAAGGTGAATCAGCAGAATGGAAATATTGATGCAAACTGCAAGGCCAATGGACCAACTGTGTCTGCAATGTCTTCTCTCGGTCTGAAGAATCCACAGGACATTTGGAGCCTTCTAGAAAATACAAGAATCTTCTTGGAGGCTATAAAACTATTTATCGAGAAGAGAGCACAGGTCTCACTGAAACGAAGTCGTTAATATTTTTTAGCTCAGTGCTACATTTTTATAAACCTTTTTTCATCACTTAGTTTTAGCTTTCTGTTTGCCTTATAGGAAATTGGGAGTTTGGGTTTTGATAAAGATGATCAATTGGCTGTAGAATTTGTGACTGCTGCAGCAAATATAAGGGCATCTTCTTTTGGTATTCCTTTGCATAGCCTTTTTGAAGCTAAAGGTATAGCTGGTAACATTGTACATGCTGTGGCAACAACAAATGCCATTATTGCTGGGTTGATTGTAATTGAAGCAATTAAGGTGCTCCAGGGGGATGCTGGCAACTATAGGTTTATACTTAACAACTTCTCATCATGTTCTTTATGTTACCTTTGAAGAATGTGTTTGGTGCAACTCCTTTAATTAGGAGAAAGGTTATAAGAATATCATTCTGCTATCAACATTATTCTTTAGAAAACAGAGCAGCAGCCTGTAGCACCTTCTGTTTTCTGTGTATTTTTTCCCCTTATCCATCTTTCAAGTCCTTTTTGTTCGATAATTATGTACTTTTTCGGTTTGTTTATTTGACTTTTTAATTTTGTTTTTTGGACGTCAAAGTAACATGATTAGTTTCTGCAGAATGACATACTGTGTTGAATATCCATTACAAAAGATGCTTTTGTTGCCAGTGGATCCTTTTGAACCAAACAAGTCCTGCTATGTCTGTTCTGAGGTACTGTTTCGTTTTGGCAAAACATGTGGCTGGGTTTGCAATGGCTTATGATACTTGGCATCCCATTTTTTTTTCCTGTTCTTTTTTTTTTTTTTTAATTCCTTTCTTTCTTTTGGCATTCTGCATATTTATGATCAACATCTGACCGAAAGCAGACACCATTGACGCTTGAGATCAACACTCAACAATCAAAACTGCGTGACTTTGTTGAGAAAATTGTTAAGAATAAGCTTGGAATGAATTCACCACTGATCATGCAAGGTGCAACCCTAATCTTTGAAGTTGGAGATGACCTTGAGGAAGACATGGTAGCCAATTATGCAGCAAACCTTGACAAGGTATATCATTTCCCTTTGTCTGTCTTTAGTTTCTTTATCTGGTTACTTTAATGTTCTTTTATGATAGTTATTGCATGCACACTCATTGCCAGGTTCTTGCTGAGCTTCCTGCTTCAGTTACAGGCGGGACAATTCTCACAGTTGAGGATCTTCAACAGGAACTTTCTTGCAATATTAACATAAAGCACAGGTTCTATTCCTGAAATTCGTTTTTCTTTGTGAAGAATGCTTTTCTTAACCTTGCTATTCCTTGAATTCATTAAAGATATCATGTGGCATGATTGTTGGTTAAGTTTTGCATTTAGACCCATGCTTTTCTGAAGATACCTTGAATATGCTTGTTTGTGTTGGTTGTTGACCTTATCAACAAGAATTCAGTAGCCATGATGAACTTGCAACTGATTGGCCTGAGTTAAATATCAGTTATCTGTATGATCAAAAAATAATATTAATTAATTAATTAATGATTAATTAAAAAATCCGTTATCTGGGTGACGTGAACTGTACTTTGTGACTTGGACCGAACATTTGCATTTTTTGTTTCCAATGATGTTTGGAAAAGTATTGATGGAAAAATCAAACATGGAATACCTCGCAAAACAATTGAAAGATTGACTTTTTATTGTAGCTTTATGGAGGGTTAATCAATACATGGTGACATTCTAAGACTCGAATAGCATCAAGAAAGATGATTGTTCATGAAAAATTTTTCTTCATGCAACATTATACAGAACATATAACATAGATTGGTTTTGCTTTGTGAATAATATTTTAAATCAAGTATGACGAGCTTGAATATTTTCTGAACATTGTTGAAAAATCAAAATAAAATATTCTTTATGTTTGTAATGTTCTTCAATATTTACCAATGTTTGTTCTGAATTTTCAGAGCTTTCTAAGCTGATTGACTTTAGACAGAACAAATTATAAGTTACCACTTTATATTGGAGCTTTGAAGGGATATTTGTTATATTTCGCAGGTCAGGCTAATTGATCGACATGTATTTTTGTCCCTATATTTCATTGACTTTTCCTGGAGCTGCAATTTTGGTTGATGTGTTAGCAAGAAGTATTAATATGTAAATATTGTGTGGAGTTGTGGGATTACTCTCACGTTCAATCTTTGGTTCAGGTTGCTGGAAACATAACTCTGAATTTCGCAACAGTAGTTATGGATTGGAGATTATGTTTCAAACTATTAGTCATTCTGCCGTGAATTGATCATAAATGATTGTTTGGGACTGTCATAGTTGGATTTTATACTGCATCAGGCTTCTATCTTGGTTCTGAAGGAAATAAGAAGTGGATAGTCTCCACTGCCAAGTGCATTTCATGTGATCGTCTTTCTGTATCGTGCAGAGAGGAGTTTGATGAGGAGAGAGAACCTGATGGAATGGTTCTAACTGGTTGGCCATCAAGTCCTGTTGAGAAGAATACTGAAGCTGTTGGCAATGGAGCAAGCACATCAAATGCTCCACAAAACAAAGTCAAAGATGAGGACGATTCAGATTATATAGAGGTGATTACCCCACAACCTGGGCCAACTCTCTCCAGGAAGAAGAGGACATCTTCGGATCTCTCCAATGCAACTGTATCTTGTTGTGATGAACTGGCAGATGAAGAAGACTTGGTTATATTTGATGGGAATCCCGACATCAGCAAGAAGAAACGGTTACAGTAGAACAGTATCTAATCTTCTTTTGAAAATGGGACCATGTCCATTACTAATTTTGTACTATAGAGATGTCCCTAACTCCATTGTCATGTGAAAGTTCTAGCACTAACGCACACCGTGTCTAGAGATGCATCTTGTAATTTATGGACATACTTTTTGATTGTGACTTCCATCATTTATGCGAGAGTTGGAGGGCCCACAAGGGGACCATGTATTTTGAATATTCAGTTGTTTTCCTCCTGTCATTCTGGTGGACTTGCAAGAAAATGACAGAATTTTATATTGAGCGGCCAGCTATTTATGCATGCATTTCTTGATCGTAGACTCTCATTAGGGGCATATTCGGGGATTGTTGATTTCGAACTATAACTGTTATCATGGTTTTGCTTGCTTGTGCCATTGATGAAAGGAGGGTTACTTGCAGCCCGTGCTGGACTATCTTTGGTATGTGCAACTAAAGGTGGGAAAAGAAGGGGAAGATGGATTTTTGGGAAGAAAATCTGTTGAGATATCCGGAAATTGAGAGCTATGTTATACACGAGGATTGGGGACGAGGCTCTCTGCATGTGGATTGAGGCTCTTTGATTTTAGATTAGCACGAAGCAATAAAGGAAGAACCAAGTCAGAGAATTGCTGCCCGCCCAGGTACAGGTTGGATGTCCTGGATGTTCAATCTACATGTCATCCATACCCACAAAAGAAATGGCCAGTCAATCCCATACCAGGCAGGGATTACGAAGGGACTGCCTTCCTGCCTTGTATGCAGGGGAGTCCGCTGGTCCATGCAGATCGCTGCCTACCCAAGACTTTCCAGTCAGAAGATCTTCAATAACAATATGATGGATCCGTCATTCTTTAGAATGCTTAATTGCCCAGCCAGCAATGAAAAGGAGAGATGAAAGAACTAACACACGCCAAAACATTGTTGCAACACTTTCATGGATGGATTACATCATTTTCGTGATCCAACTGATCCTAGTAATACTGTATTATAAAATAAAATAAAAAACTGATCTTCGTAGCTGATTCCGTGGTTACAAACATCAACAGTAAACGTCGCGCTCCACCACATCAACAAGACAGTCCAACATAGATGGGATTAGCTTCTTCAAGTTAGAGAGCCACAGGATGATCACATGCTCAACGATGCAATTATATATATATATATATATATATAACAGCCGTGATTGATGGTTATGTTAATAGCGACGGTCTTCTTGGGTTGAAGCTGGACGGAAAGGAAACTTTGCAAACTCGATCCTCAAGACTGGTGCATCTGCCTTCTTGTCATCAAACTTGTAGCCTGGAGAAGGCCCAGTTAAAACAGATATTAGTATCTGAAACAGTGGAAGCAGATCCACATGCAAATTGCAATAATTTATCTCATAAAACGGAAATAAAAAATATTAGGATATGGGTATCAAAGAATGGTGGATCCACAAAGTTATACGTATGGCCATTGACTGCGATTCAATCTACAATTACACTGCAATATTGAGATGAAAAATTAACATATCCTAGACTTGGAGCATGTTTTTGGTCTGGAGGTAAAAAAGAAGAAATAGGACAGAAAGGAAAGGAGATGTGAAAGGAAAAGGTGATCATGGACATAGTTACAGGAAACATTTCTTGAAAAAAGGAAAGCAATGATACGGAAAGAGGTAGTCATAGGAAGTTACGTATCACATTAACATAGTCAATAGCAAGGGAAGAAAAAGAAGCTTCTGTTCCCTTTTGACAGATAGGAGATGTTACCCCTTTTAACTCAAAAGTAGCATGTCCCAAGATATTTCTCATTTTCAATGCTGTGAACCCTTTGAAAGCCACTTGAAACTAAATTAGAGATGATATCAGCGACCAGCAACTTAAATAATTGTCCAATATCATCTACCTTGGAGAGCTTGTAGGGCAGTCAAAGCACACTTCGGATCACTGAACTCAACAAAGCATAGGACACATCCCTTTTCTCCAATCTGTAATACACATTTGAATAAACAAACATAGTACAGAGGTAGAACAAAATTTCCAAACTTAGTATAAACTATAAAGGAGCAACAACTTTCTGTTAGGGTATCCTTCAACTTTGAAAGAAGTTTTTGACCTTAAATGGATTGCAATTAAAGGCAGCTAAGACTGGTAAAAAGAAGAGAAAGTGTAATAGAGAGTGATGTTAGCTATAAGGTGATCTCAAAAAAATAATAATAAATGAAAAAGCTTTTAAGATAGAAAGTAGAGAGGGATTATTGAAAATATAAACAGCAATGAGAAAAGTCAGATTGTTGAGGTGGATAAATGTTGCATCAGCAGACAAAAGGAAGATTTTACATTGTGTATCCAAAAGCTCCAAAAACTTCAGCTGATCTTGGCCTTGAGTCTATAAACAATTCTGTAGGAATTTTATTTTGTCCTTTAAAGTGTGGTCTGGCCTTCTCTCTCTTGGTAAAACACTTTCTAATTTGTCCGCAAGGTTGGGTCTGAACCAACTGTTTGCAAAGAGAGAAAGTTTCAACCGTACCTTCTTTTTTTTTGGATGATTAGTCGTATTCTAATAGTGGCTCTTAGAGCAAATAACTTTGCTACAGGATGTCAAACTATTCCATTTAGCAAGCTCAGTTATTAGGGCCCTAGGGTTCCCTTGTAACTGTTAGAGGGGTCCAATCCAAGAAGTCAAAATTTTTGTCCATCAACTTCTTCAATTTGACCCTTTTAACCTGATCTCCTGAAGCAAGGGGGATGATCCCTCATTCTCTTGTATCAAATAAATCCAAGACAATCAGAAAACTTCCCAACATCCAACAACAAATGCGAATCGTGAGATAAAATCTTCTAAATAGTTTTCCATTTCAATAACCAAAGAAAACCCAAATAATACGTATACATATATACCTAAATGCAGAAATGATCTCATTTCAAATTTTGTAAGATTATAGCTAAATTATAATAAGTACAAAGACACGGAAGAGAAAAGGTATTAAAATGCATAACTAAAACAATAACTTGGATGCACATGTATACCTTTCGAGGCTCCTTGTGGATAACCTTGATATCTTTAAACCCAATAAAAGGACGAAAAAGATCTTTTGAGAGAACATCAAGGACAAAAACAATAGACATAAAATAAGGTTAACAGAAAGCATAGTTGTGTCTAGATAAGAATGGAATTATCAATATGGACTGGCACCCATTTATTACAGAAATGGATCATTGCATTTGGAAAGGTACAGAAACAGTACTACTTTTTGGACCTTTTAGTCACAGTGTAAAAGGCTAAAAGCTTGTGTCAACAATATACCCATATGCGAAGAAAAAATGCAATGAAAGTCAACATAATGAGCCATGGGGAGGTGCATCGCTGACGTTGCAGACAAGGCCAGCCTAAGGTTTACTCCAATCTACCTGTTTAAGATGTGTGGCCGAAGTGGGCATCTAATCAGATTCAGTCACCCTAACCACGTTCTGGTTCTGGCCATCATTGAAATAGAATTTTCTATTAGCTTTTCCATTACTTTTACAGTGTGGTCCACCAAATGATTCCATAAAGCTCATTCTTTCAAGAACCTATCATAATGGCAAGGTATACTTGACAAACGATTCCAATTACACAGATATGGCGAATTGAGCCTGAAGTAAAAAACAACTGAATGACTACTTGGAAATTGAAATTCTCCCATGTGTCCCATGTAACAACAAGAGTATATTCTTTTTTGAGGATTTTCAGCTTCATGGTTGGAGAGCTGCATGGAGGGTTCTAATATCATGATAATAAGGCATGAAATTAGAGAAGTAACTTATCTGTTACAACAGCAAGAGGAAGTAAGAAGCATTGTCGAGTTGGAGATTTTCAAGCCAACATGTGTGAATATGTTTACTAATCCATGCAACATTGCCTGGATTGGCATAAGTTAACAGAGATGGATTCAACACAGTCAATTAGATTTGACTCTGACATGTCGATGTCACAGTCCAAAAATGACAATGATCAATTCCTTGCCAATCAGGATCATGAAAATAATTTTCTAGCTACTACAGGTAAACAAAGAAATAAAATTTATTATAAAAACCATGTTCTCAAAGTGAACAACAGCCACCAAATGTCTATTCAGAAGACGAGTCTAATTATTCAAAATTTCTATACCAAAAAATATTATTAAGCATACTATTTCCAGCAAGAAAGGCCTACAGATAGAATTCTACAAACGGATAGCTAATAAACCACAAGGATACGTGATACTTCTCTTCTAGTGCAGTCATTTGGGAGACTATCCACAAATAAAATGTTTGATTCGTCATCTGGCAGGCCATCAGGCTTTCTCATGTAATTGGATCTTTCAGGCAGAATATCAGGAATACTTGGTGCTATGCCTGTGGTGACGTGAGGAGAAACATCTCTTCTTTGGCCAACTAAAATTGGATCCTCAAAAGGAGCAGGCAACCCCTTTGTGCTTGTTCCAGCTGTTAATCCACTAAATCCAGATGAAGCATAGCTGCTAATACCTGGAGCATCACCAATATTGGCAACATTATCTAAACCATAAGCTCCAGTTCGTAATGGTAATACCTGATGATTTGATAAAATATGCGTAAGACCGCAGCGAGCTTCATCGTATGCGTGTCAGACACGAAGAGAAATTAAGGACATAACAAATCATACATCATTTTGGAGGTAATCTGAAGAAGGCCGTCGTGAATCAGTTGCACTCCACACATGATGAGATGCTAAGCTAGAAGAATTAGAAGCCAAGTAACCAGAATAACCATTCATTGGAACATCTGCGAAAGAAAAACAATATAAAAAGAGAGAATATTAAACCAAGAACCACAGAGTCATTTAGAAATCAATTATGGATACAAAATTTGACTGCAATTTTTACAGCACACCCGTTGGACTACATTTGTTTGACATACAAATCAGATTGATAAGGAACTAGCAACATATAAAGTTTATTCAAAAGTAATTTAACTTTCCATAATTTTTTTTTTTAATTTAGCATTAAATTGCTTTTTCCCTCACAGATTTTACCCAAGTGATCTCCTTGAGAACCATTGCAAACATTGAAAAGAAACTAATCTTACTCCATATAGTTCTGTATCTACTCCACAATATCCTAATCATACTCAAGAACCTGTTTTGGCGCTGCTAAAGCCCGTGAACACGTTCTGAGAAACCATCAGTCCAAACCAAATCAGCAGCTAAAACACCATCATCGGAAGCTACTCCAGATAACATAGATAAAAAAAAGCATGCATCTTTCCACACATGTTGAAGATAGCATAGACAAATAAAGCAAGCATCTTTCCACACATGTTAAAGGCCGCGAATTCTAGTAGACGAGGAGAAAGCAACAAAAAGCAGGGAAGCATTTCTACTGACACAAGTAATTACAAGGGATTTTCGCATCCACTTCATCTGATTAAGGGAGAAAATCGGGGAGCAATCAGTTGAAGCCAGCAAGACAGAGACTGGAGAAAAGGCAAACCATACGTTTCAAAGGTATTTCACATTGGATGCATGGGAATAGGAGAGTAATGAGGACTTACTTGGTGGGACAGGGTTTCTATCCATGGCAGCGAGTGATCGACGCTGAGCTGCGGAAAAGTAGAAGAATCAGTGAGAATGCAGGTGTCTCGTGCGGGAGGATTCTTTCGGCAAGCGATTTCGAGGTGGTTGAGAATGTGGAGAAGGCCACTCCAACGCGATTGGAGAAACTCTCTGCGGGTTCGCAGGGATGGGAGGAGAGAATCGGAGAACGGAAGAAAGTCTACCAATTACCGCAGCCAGGAGGGCACAGCAAGGGGAAAGCGACAGCGTCCAGTCGACAGGACGGCGAATTGCGTTTGCTCTGTACGCGCGGATTACAACAGTCAGCGGCTGTTCCAAATCTAAGAGTCTTGAATTTTAACGTGCATCTCCCTTCAACGTAATTTTACCCATTTCCAAATTCTAAAACAACGTTATTCATTTTCAATATGCATATTCTCATCTCCATATATATTCCATCCAAGAATATGAATACCGACGCACGACAATTTTCCGTACAAAATAGTACTATTTTAGTTAACATACTAATATACTAATTAAAATTAATATGCTATCTTATAATGATCATGAACTGTTTTAATCTTCATCTTTTGTTGCAACCTACGGTATACTTGTATTTTACCCTTTCCTTCGTCCTTCCTCGTTTCCATTTATTTTATTTTATT
The DNA here is from genome assembly GCA_030490835.1 of Annona cherimola. Taxonomy (NCBI): domain Eukaryota; kingdom Viridiplantae; phylum Streptophyta; class Magnoliopsida; order Magnoliales; family Annonaceae; genus Annona; species Annona cherimola. The sequence continues at coordinate 5,112,115 of CM059974.1, forward strand.
GATTTAAATACAGGGTGTATCAGCATATCTCATTTTAATAATTATATATTTAGTGGGGCCCTGCTACTATGAAACCCGGTTCAAAATGCACTCGTTATTTTTTTTTTTCTACTTCAGATCGCACATTCTGATTAAAATTATTTTTAAGCCCAAAAGTCGACTTATTGAAAGCTTTTACAATTTATAGTTATTAAAAATGATGATCTCGTACGTTTGCAATTGCTTTAGGCTATGTATAAATTTAATTAAAATAAATTTTTATAACATATAAATATTTATAGAGGTTAAAATGATGCACAAAATGGATTTAAGAAAAAATTAAAAAGTGAAAACCTTATGGGGATGCATATTGCACCCGAATTCATAGCAGTAAAGCTCTATTTTGTAAATACATTATATATAATTGTTAATAAAATATGTTGATGTATTTGAACAAAAAACACCGTAAATTCTAATTTTCTTCCCATTATGGTTTATATAATGGGCAATGATTCAATATTTACCATGGAGGCTCGATGCTGTAATTCATAGCCATAGCATGGAAGCGCGATGTTGTTAACCCGAAAGCATGGATACGCATATTTTAAGAGTAGGGGATAAAATTACAGCATCACCCGACTTCAGCGAGTAGAGACATGCATACAGAGATTAGCCTATTTGGCTTGCATGATTGTTTTACGAGAAGAGAGTGAGCTTATGACCCTCTAAATTCTGACCAGTTCAATATTCTACGCCCTCACATTTTTATGCGCTTACAATATAAACTTCAGACCATTCAAGTAATGAAGAGAATAATTTTATAATGAACTAATTAAATCAATGGACAATTTAAATTAAATTACGTAATACTATCATGATCTAAATACTGTTCGACCACGAAAGCTTTCAACTCAACCAATTGCAATACAGATCAGGGATGACAGTTTGCACAAATCAGCGAAGACTAAGGATGATATTAGGACTTCAGCTGTGAACCAAAACTGAAGTGTGTTAATGAACCGTAACAAAGCCCATGGTTTTCAGCTTAACTATACAAAAACAATAAGATACCGAATAAAAGCTCTTCCAACTCATTCGGGCTGTTTACAGGTATTACTTTCCTATAATCAGCAACATTGGTGGATGGTTCGGGGGAATAAGGGGGGTAAATAAGACTGGAAACGCTTCACATGAGAAGGCATTACCTTTGCCAACTTGGGCAACTATGACGTAGATTCGTTCATCCTTTTCTGGCCATAATAACAACAGCAGATAATTGGAAAATTTTCACTAGCACCATTTACGCTTGAAGATTCAACACAGTGCCTGGTAGGACAACCTGACCGAAAAACACAGGCGTTCCCAGCAGGCCCTTTAGAAAGTTGATTTACCAGGGCAATTTGGGGAAGAATCACCTGGAATAAAAAGAGGGATTAAGAGAGAAAATATTGGCCAATAAAATTTTAAAAAACATTAGACTTTGGAAAGTATATTGTCAGCTCTGTTTTCTCGCTTATTAGCCATGCCCATGGTTCAGATTCCAAACAGTGAAAATCCAGCCATCATTACAAGTGGCAACCAGGGGTGAGTACACAAGACATGCGGAAACAAATATTGCATTTCATAGAAAGATCAAAAATTGGATGACCATAATTTTCCTTTCAAAGGGGGGAGAATTTGGCGCAGTATGGCCCTGAAAAGAATAAACAATTGGAGCATGGGCCATAAAAGATAATTCTTGGACCAAGATACCATTTATATTGAAGATATAGGAGGATATACGAGGACAGTAGCAGCACCAGAAAAAAGATGCACTTAGGCTTCACAACAAATAAATTAGGTCATTCTAGGGTTACTACCAAAAGAACAATCAGTGGGATCTTGAGTTGGTGATGCACTCTTTTGAGAATCTACAAGATAAAAAAGCATAAGGCTGAGTACATGAGAAATGCAATTATGTCTCCAAAATTCCACATACACTATTGACAATATAAATGGTTCAGACATAGATACTATTATCATACTAATCGCTATTATTTATCGACAATGTGGGGAAGAAACAGAACAATGTTCAAGGATCTTATGTCTAACTAACATTTTCAATCATGTTTCTTCACCGTCTTCAATTGCTCTTACTAACATTCACATTTTCTTTTATATTAACACACCAAAGTTTGATCATGACTAAATTGTTTAATAAATCAGTGAGTAGGCCCATGATTGGGAAACGGGCCAAATGATTTTTCCTTAAATTCAATCCATCTGGAGCACAAATAAATAAGTCAAATGAAGTGTAGGACGTTTCCTTCATCCAGATCATTCTAAATTTTGGGTAGACACTCCTCTAAACTATTTACTTTGTTATGGGGTGCATAACTTTTTCATTTAACTATCTTTTGAGCTGCCAAGTTAGCAAAGGCACCTCTTGTAGTCAGAATATATGTAGCAAAACCAGCACTCTACACCCAAATTAAACATCAGAGTAGAGCTTTCCATCAAATGTTTGCAATGAATCATTTTTCATTTAACAGCCATCAATCTACATATCGCAGTGAAGAACATCTACAAACAATATGTGTGAGTTAACTGCTGTGTATGCACCTGCACCCATATTGGTGGTTTTGGAAGGTAAGCATGTTCTGTTACCAAGAGCCAACTAATAATTCTACAATGTGGAAAGTGAAAAAACCTGCTACGTGAAGCATTTTCTTTTATTATTCGAAAACAGATTAGGAAATGGTTTTAAAGAGGTTAGTTTTTGCGTGCGTAAACACATTAGAACTCACTCAGACTAATACCACAAATGATATCCATAAATATCATCATCATCATCATAAGCCATTTCCCACCTAGGTGGGATCCGCTGCATGGATTTTGTTGAGTTATTCTTGGCAATTAAAGATTAAATTTTCAGTAATTTGTAATATTTTCAAATTTTGTTTAATTACTTCCATCCATGTTTTTTGGGTCTTCCTCTCATTCTCTTACTACCTTCTACTTGGATAGACTCTGCCCTCCTAACCGGTGCCATTTCAGGCCTCTGTTTAACATGACCAAACTATCTTAATCTATTTTCCCTCACTTTATCACTTATTGGTCTCACTTTTAAATTTTCTCGAATTATTTCATTCTTAATTTTATCTTTTCTTATTTTACTACTCATCCACCTTAACATTCTCATTTTCTCTATGTTCATTTTATGTGTATATTGTTCTTTAACTGCCCAACATTCTGCCCCGTAAAGCCTAACGGGTCTAATTTCAGTCTTGTAAAATTTTCCTTTTAATTTAATTGGGACTCAATGATCACATAAAATTCCTGACGTGTTTCGCAATTTCTTCTTTCCTGCTTGAACTTTATGTATTATATCTTTTTCAATTTTCCCGTTCTCTTGAACTATTGATTTGAATTTCCAAAAGTAATTAGTTCTTGTTACAAGATGTAAAATCTTAATTGGTTCCTCATTCAGGTTTTCATTATTATTAAAATTGCATTTCGTATATTTATTTTTTGTGCGACTAATTCTAAAACTATTAGATTCTAAAGCATCTACCCACTTATTCAATTTCAAATCTAATCCTTCTCTAGTTTTATCTAGAACAATGTCATCTTGTAGATGTCTAATAATTTCATCTATTACTAAAGTAAAAAGATAAGGACTCAAGGCTGAGCCTTGATGTAAACCTATTTTAACTGGAAAAATATTAATATCTCCACCAATGGTCCTCACATTTGTTACAGCTCCTCTCATACATATCTTTAATAAAATCAATGTATCGGTTATTAATTTTTTTCTTTTTGATCACTTGTCGTAGTAACTTTCTTGGTACTCGATCATATGCTTTTTCTAAATCAATAAAAAATTTGTATGAATTTTTTTCTCCCTATACATCTCAAATAATTGTCTAAGTAAGAAAATAACCTCAGTGGTTGATCTTTCTAGCATAAAACCAAATTGATTTTCAGATACCTTCGTTTCCTATCTTAGTTTATGTTCAATTACTCTTTCCCATAACTTCATAGTATGACTCATTAGTTTGATTCCTCGATAATTTGCACAATTTTGAATATCTCTCTTATTTTTATAGATTAAGACTATAGCGTTTTTTCTCCATTCACTTGGCATTAACTTTGTTTTTGTAATCTTATTAAAGAAATTGGTTAACTATGTTGCACCTACATCTCCCATGCACTTTCATGCCTCAATTGGTATATTATTTGGCCTAAGGCTTTTCTTGTTTTCATTTTTTTAGAGCTTCCTTTACTTCAAATATTTGAATTTTTGAGAAATAACTGGTATTCCTATTTGTTGACTCTTTTTGTGTGTGTATATCTATCTATCACTAATAACCTATGTTGTATAGCTAAACTCTCACTTGGAATAACCTTACAATTTATACAAAGGGATCTATCCAATTTTCTTATAAGGAAGAGATCTATTTGGTTAGAATTGATCCCACTCTAAAAGGTTATCAAGTGTTCATCTCGTTTTTGAAATAAGTTATTTACTATAACCAAATTATATGCTATAGCAAAATCTAAAATGGCATTCTCCATTTCATTCCTTATTTTGAAAGCCAAAATCTCCATGAATTCTCTCATATCCTACATTCTCTTTTCTTACATGTTCATTTCAATCTCCACCTATCATAACCTTTTCTTGGTTAGGTATCCTTTGGATTATGTTATCTAAGTCATCCCAAATTTTTTTAATTCTATCATCTAATCCTACCTATCGACAACTTTATTTATGAATTTATTTTCTACTATTATCCCTACACCCTTTCTATTACCATCCTTTCTTATATATCATAATTTGAATCCATTTACCTCTTTAATCTTTTTTTCTTTCCACTTAGTCTCTTAAAAGCATGCTACATTAATTCTTCTTCTTCTTATAGCATCAACTACTTCCATACTTTTCCCTGAGAGGGACCCAACATTCCAAGAGGGAAAATGGACATTGTGTTTTGTTGTCACCTTTTTTCCTAAACCACGTTTATAAAGGCATGAGAACCTTTGCCTACTTCTCACAACAACCGGACGTTGTTATGGCACATCACTTCTGAGGAAACGCTCTAACAACCCTTACTCATTCCTTACTACATCTAGGCTCCGATGTAGCATGTCGCTTCTGGAGAAACGCTCTAGCAACCCTTGTTCATTTCTGATTACAACCGGGCTTCGCCACAACAAGTCGCTTACAGGGAACGCCTTAGCATTAAATATCATGAAACAAAAACAACTACATTGCAAATGCTAACAAGCAATCAAATAAAGAAATATTAGTTATCACATGAATGTGGCATGTAAATAATATGTAGATACAAGCAAACCTACCTTATGTCACACTTTAAAAGTTCAAGTCCACTTCTATGTAACTGGGTTACATGGAAGTGGTTCCACGTAACTCACTCCATTTTTTAGATTTTGATGTTTGACGGAAAATCAAATCCATTCATTATATTTAACATCATTTGTTTAGCTAAGAGACAAATTTTCATTTAAATCTTAGGTGTGTTGGGCAATGGGTATAAAATGTCAAATTAAAACTTTTCAATCTAAAACTTTTCATTCTCCATAATTACTATATTTTTTAATCATTTTTTCACATTTTCCTATACAACTACCCTACTTTTCAATCATTTCTACACAATTACTTATACAACTAGCCTATCTATTTTAACTTTATTCTCTTTACTCCTCATCATTACCCCTATCATATCGCATCATTTGACAATTTTTACTCTCTAAAACTTTTCGTCAAAAGTTGTATCCATTCCCAAACACAGCCCTTATATGTGCATAGGCCACATTTGGTCAAAAATAGGTACATTCATGTGCAAATTTGAAAAAATGTTTAAATCTATTTGCATATATATTAGAATGTAGTAATACTTTATAAAATCATTTATCCACATTTTTGTAATATTTTAGATGGTTTAGAAAATACTACTTAACAATTGATATTTAATATTAAATCATGTTATTACGTTAATTTTACACATTTGTAGATGAGGCCTACATACAGTGATACTAGATAAATAAGAGGGTTTCTACGATAATATAAATGATGCTAAATACAATTAAAGTGGATTTTCCACCAACCATCAAGATTTTAAAAATAGAAGAGATTACATAGAAGAGGGGTTCCATAGAAGCGCTCCCGTTTAAAGTTTTCTTCACAAATAGAAATACAACATAAAAGCAAACTAGAAAACTATTGTACCCACGTAGGTCAACGCTATCTTTTCACATGCATGCATGCATCGCCAATTTCATTTGAGACAAAAAGCATCTAGAATATCTAATCAAAAAGTGAATTCAAATAATTTGCAAGATTGCCAAACCCCAGGAATTCTGCCGTTCTTTCACTGCTTCAAAGTTTTTGTAAGTATAACCAACAAAATTTAGATCTTTGGGAGTTAACAGAGCCTGCATCAAAAAAAAAATTTTTTTTAAAAAAAAAGATAGGTTATTGAGGAGATCAGACCAAAAAAATCCAATTTGACCAAAATAATCATTTAACTAAACCAATTTGACCTAAATAATCATTTAATGATACGGAACCTAGTTTCATTAAAATTTTAATTACTAGAATCCAATTTATGATTTGTCATAAAGCTAGTGCCAGATCAATGAACTAGGTTATTTTACTCAATTTCTCAAATCAACTTCAATACTATCAAGACTCAATATAAACAGGTAAATCTTAGCTAGCAACATTCAAATCAACTGGGTTCTATAAACGAATGAAAATAAAAGGGAAAAAATGCATCAGATTGAGGTTATTTGCTTCTGTTCACAGCCTACGTTGCTTTTTAAAAATAAAAAAATTTTAAACTTTTGTAATGAGGACTCCTATTCAGATTAACTTTTTTTTTTTTTTGCCAGACACCAAAAACAGTCAGGTGCAGAAATGAGTTGCCATACTCAGGGAAATTATTGTGTCAAAAAAAAATATGGGGAAAAAAATGAAGAGATGAAAAGGAGCGTGGTTGGCCAGGTGCATTGGGAAGATTTATTTAAGAAATTTATCATTGTTTCATCTCCAATAAATCTACTTAAAATCAAAAAACCAGTTACTTAGCTTAGATCGCTGGTTTATGAATACTAGTTTACAGTGAATAAAAATTTCAAGGGCAAAATGTTTGCAGTTAAAGAACATGTACATGGAATGAGTAGAGCAGAAATGAGAATGCTAGAGTGGACAAGTAGTAAAACAAGAAAAGATGAATTTAAAAATGAAGCAATCCAAGATAATCTAAAGGTGAAGCCAATAAGTAATAAAATGAATGAAAGTAAACTAAGGTGGTTCAGGCATGTTAAAAGGAGGACTGAAGTGACCCAATTAGGAGAGTTGAGTTATTCAAATAGAAAGCAGGAAAAGAATAGAAGGAAGACCTCAAAAAAGTGGGCAGAAATAATCAAGCAACATATGAAGACCTTAGAGATTATTGAAAATATAGTTCATGATTGTAAAGTATGACGTAATATGATCCATGCAATTGACCCCATATAGGTGGGGAAACACCCTATGATGATGGCGACGGTCAATGATGACGACAGAAAAATATAATCTCTTGTACACTATTATAGCGGTCACTTACAGATTTAGTGTAAATGCAAAAACTTAGAGCTATGTTTGCAAATATTTAAACAATGTAGGTCTATCCCCAGTTATAAATCAAATGAATGGAAGAGTCAGGAAATGCCCGTTATCCAATTAGTTCGAGTCTCCTATAACTTATACCATTCAATTAAAAGCAAAACCATGTTAATGCGATGTGTGGTTGTATAAACAGAAGCAATAAGCACCTTTCTTGACTGTCCAGAGCCAGGTCTCTCCTGTACCAGAGGATCCAACTACAACAAAAGAGTACAGTGTGGACTATTATGCCCTGGCAAGAACATTACTTAGGGGAAAAAAGGAAAGAACGAAATTTAACATATGCAACAAAACAATCAAAAGAAGATATAATCAAACATATGCTCCAATGATCCACAGGTACATATTTCAATGGTTTTCTAATCATACTACAAAATTGTAAATAGGAAAGCTTAACATTTTTATTGCTTAGCAGTCTGCACTGCAATTCAAATGCTATAATTCAATGGAAAAGGTTACGGATCCTGAGAGACAGTTCTAAAACTAAAATTTGCAGTATAAGCAAGAACATCTCAAAAAATTTCAGAAACAATGATAACAGGAGGTTAAAAACCTGATCAATAATTTAAGGAATTCTCTTCATACTACCTTCTATATAATTTCTAAACAGGTGTACTTAGGTGGAATCAACAAAGAGGATAATCTCTTATGATCTGCATTGCATAGAGTAACATACAGACCAAACTGGGTACTCTTATCATTATTGCTGTCACCACAGCAACCATACATTTAGGCAGCTACAAAGACCCAGTTGTGATGTCCTGCCGTATCATAACCCGTTTCCAGATTTAATTGGCAAGGAATCAACTGTTGCTTTACAACATAAACCCATGACCATTGGGGTCTCTCTTTCACCTCTTAGAGCTGTTGAAGCAAACCAGGCCACTCCTCAGCAGCAAAGTTCATGGCAGGCTAGGATGCTTTACCTATGTTCATATGCCTAGACACAGCTATGATGACACCGGATAAAAGATACCAGGATCATAGATCAACAAAAATTTTGCACAGAAAATTAATAATACTATCCAGAATATTTAAGAAGGAAACAAACTGCAAACATCTGTTGAGAAGTAAAATAAGAAAGTTAGTGCAAGTAGAATACATCATCAAACTTCATAAAGTTTTGTGTATCCATCTCCCCATTAATCTCTGGCTTAAATGCTGCATCCATTTCATAAAGTTTCTCCCATTGGATATCTTTGAACCAAGGATGAACCTAGAAAACCAATTGAAACAGCAAACACCAAAGAGAATGAGATAATATAGGGTAGTTGATAAGGATACAATTGAAGACAGAAGCAGTATGCGAAAGATAATAAGCATACTTTGATCTGGTCTGCTCCTCCAGTACCTATTCTGTGGTCAACATCACACAGTAACCGACGGATGAGATCCTTTGCCTCAGGTGACAACTGTATTTCTTCAGGAAATTTTAAGTGATTCCTCCAGTGTACGATCTAAATTCCATCAATGAACATTATTATTATCAAATAATAATAACAACAAGAAATTGTTAGCAATTAGTTGACCTTCCCCCACCAAAACAATAAAGAAACTAACTGAAACTTCATAAATGTATGAAGTGTTGTTATCCACAGATCCATATTAAGAGTAAGTATGGGGTTCTACGTGCTGCCGCATGCAATTTTTAATTTGACATCACCATCTCAAAAAGTTGCATATACTTTGAAAATAGTACGTTGCTCATATATTGACTTCAAAAGTGCTCTCATGATTTGCTAAACCAAAAGCAAGCCAAATAATCCAATTACTAGTTCCAGCAGATAGATGAGGTAAATTTTAAACCAGATGAATGGAAAACCAATAAAATTAACTATCCAATATGACTAGAAACAAAATTTTAATGAACCTTCACAAAACAACTAAAGCCATCTCTCACCGCAATTGAGGTCCAATACACAATAACAAAAATATATATTTAAGATTTATCAAGCTTGAGTCTATCGTCAAAAGAAATGGAATTGAAAGGGATATATAAGGCTCTTTAAAGGGCACTATGATCATAAAACATCAAGCAACATATAATTCATCTAACATGGAAAAGAAAAATACTCAAAACTGTGACCTTTCTACATGTGGTTATTGGGTCATCAGCATAAAATGGAGGGTAACCAATAAGCATCTCATACATGATTGCACCAAGGGACCACCTGCAAGAAACCAGAGAACAGATCATGCAAAAGGGAGAACCAGCAATGAAAAACAGGGTCATGTGATTCATTTTCCAGAAGAGGAGATCAATGAAATGCACAAGCCATCCATTTTTCCTTCTAGAGTCAATAGCATAAAGCTCTAATGCAAAAGTAGAATGCATGAAAAGAATCTAGATTTAGCTATATCCAACCTCACTCACAAGATGCAAATCAGTACACAAAAACCTGCAGCTCAATTTTAGTAGAGAAGTTATCCCATGATGCTCCAGGTAAGTTCACCATTACTAGAGCAGTATACCACCTAAACCAATTTGGACTTCTACATGTTTGAGTCTAGTTTGCCTTTAATAAATCATAAGCTGGCAGTAGATTTTGAACCCATGCTCAAACCAAAGCAATTACTAGTTCACAAACTTAAGCATTTTAAAGCATGTAAATTCATGCAAACAAATATATCATCATCACTGAACTGATATTCTGATTAAACATAAACAATTGGAAAGTATGTAAACCACATCTGAAACATGTTTGGTATAATGTCTTCTCAAGTAACAGGTGTAAAATCACCAACCCAAACGGCCCCTTACATAAGGTGTGTTTTGCTGGGGGTAAGGATGCTTATTTGGGTGTGTAAAGAAATCGAGGCTGCATTGCAGAAGGATGAGGGGGGTGGTGGGGGTGGGAAAGAAAGCAAAATAAGGAATGTAGTTGGGTGTGTATTTGAAAAAATAGATGAGTGACTAAAAGCAAAGGAGAGGGATGAATGATCAAAAATAGAGAATAAGTGAAGCGATAAAAAAAAAATGAAAAGACAACAATGATTAAAAAGAGATGGATGTAGGATATTCTCAACATTACTTTGTTTAATTAGGGTTGTGGAGTGCAGTGAAATCAAGGATATTCAGGCAAGAAGTGAACCCAGCTACACAGATGTGCGGTCATCCAAACAAGCCAGAAGTGGCTTTATCCTCAAGAATTCCATGAAGGAAGATTTACTTGCTCATAGAAGAACCAAGCATCAAGAGTTGCATGAGGACACTAGCGGAAAAGCACCGAGTCCAAAAGCCTAAGGTTAAGTTTAAAATTTTACTTCCTCACTTGAAACCAAGCCAAGTTGATCCTAGTAACATCCAAAAACCAAACCTATCAGCCTAATGAGCTTGCATTTTGGCATTTATCAAACCTCAGCCACGTCAAAGAGGTAAATGATAAAGATCTCCTTATACCATCTTCTAGATAGAAAATGAATTGACCATGCTTTGGCCAATCAGGAAATTCAGTGGTGGCTTGCCAATGTCAATCCTTGTATATCAAATCTAGTTGGTTACAAAGACATATATACCAAGAGAGATAAAAAAAGATTACAAGATAGAACTTACAATTTGAGACAAATAAGAATTTGGCAGACTAACACTAACAAAAAAAAAAAATGTACCAATCACATTCCATGCCATAGCCTTTCTTCAGTAATACTTCAGGGGCAATATAGTCTGGTGTGCCGACAGTAGAAAACGCCTGATAACGGAAACTGATGTTCATTATCGGAACTACCATTGACAGATATATGAAAAGAGAAATTGTGATCTCAAAACAGAAGTCTGGGAGATGGATGGAAGATGGGCAAGGAAAGGAATAACTTGCAAACAAGAAACAAATACCAGCAAGACAGAATGACAATTTATCATTTACCAATTTCCTTCTGTTCATCTTCCAGTGCTCAAGCTGCTCAAGTGGGCTTTTCCATGGACTCCCATTGGTTTTATCCAGGAAGTGCCCATCAATATTCATTGATTCCTTCAGGTTCTCCTCGCCAACAGCTACATTTTCATCCAATGCATAAAGAGTAGCGCAGTCTATAGGTTTGCACAAACCAAAATCGGACAACTTCATGTGACCATTTTTATCCAAAAGAAGGTTGTCTGGTTTAATATCTCTGTGAAGAGGCCCATAAACAAGGAATGTTATTGAAAGCGCCCACAAACTTCTAACATAGGTTGACTACTTTTGATATTTTATTAAATAAGGAGTATTAATTCTTAAATGATTACCAACCTGTGGATGTAATTGTGCTTGTGAATCGACTCAATTGCCAAGACACTTTGGGCAATGTAAAATCTAGCAACATTTTCAGTTAAAGTGTCTTCCCTCATCAGTAAAGTCATCATGTCACCTCCAGGCAAGTATTCCATAATTAAGTACAGGTAATCAGTATCTTGAAATGAATAATAAAGTTTGACAATACAATGGCTGGCAACTTCTGCAAGCAAGTTCCTTTCAGCTCTAACATGTGCAACCTACAGTAAAAATCCATGTTATCCATCCAGAGAAGCATACTATATTGGGAACATGAAAGGAGAGTATCTGAAAGGTGCTTTGCTAAGCACTGATGGAAGTATGGAACAGTTGGCTGATGCACAAGAATTAGGTTAACCAGAACATTACAAGAATCAGATTGGTCTGGTGGAAAGGTTGGCCATAACTGGCCATACAAGTAAGGAGCTTTCAATGTGTAGCCAGGGTCCTACATTTATCTGCTAAATCAGGATGCAGTGACTTTGCTGTCTTGCCTGCACACAAGTTCTGATCCTTAGATTGAGATACGAACTACAATAGGACACAAACCAATATTAAGAAACCCAAAGAATTAGGAGTCAAGGATATAAAAGAACAAGGAACATAAGATTTCCCTTTGTAAAACTTACTGGAATTGATAATGCATTAATCATTACATTGTAGAGTGTGAGGTTGATGGATTTAATTGATTTAATATACCATTTGGTTGGCTGGCTTTTGATTATCATGTAATTTTCACATTCTTACAATTTAAATATGGGACGCCTTTTTCTGTTTTTAGAATTTCCTTGGAGTTGCAAGTTATTTAGCATATCTTCACATTTATTTTGATAAAAGGAATTAAGTATCATGCAGGAAATAAAGCACGTTATATTGCCTGCACTATTTCCTACAGGAGGATGAATTTCACAAACTAAAAAAAAAAGTGAAGGCTGGCACAAGCATCAAGGCTAGATAATTTAGGATTTCAGGACTCAGGAATGCATTGCTTTCCTAAGCTGACACTTGCTTTATGCAACGTAGATCAATAGGTCCAATCATTTATAACTCTAACATATCAAACCATGCATCTTAGGAAATAGGCTCTTTCTTCCAACATTCCTTGCATTTGCCTATTTGGTATCAATTACTATTATTGTAGGCCAGATGAATGGGTTTATATTGTGCCATTATCAACTATTTCACTCACATCATTATCAATTTGGTAATATCATTTTGACTCCTGGTTATATCTGTTGCCTCTCACTTGCAAGTAAACATCAGATTGCACTATTTTTTCCTTCTATCGTCATTCCTCTATTCGGCTCTTTTTAGCATTGCTTCTCAGGACTATTTTTTCTTCAGCATTACTTCATATCCTTCGTCACAAACAGTCTACTTATATTTCCTTTACTTTATTCACTTTATGCATTTCCTCTTCTACAGATACTATTTCTACCTATCTTAGCCTCAACTATTCCTCCTTTTATTCCCCATAGGCCCACCAATCAAATGCTTCCATAGGCGAGTCACTAACTTGTCTACAACAGTGTCATAGAAGTTCTGTTACAAATAGCCAAGAAAAAACCCAGTACGAGTGAAACATTCCTCAGTACTGACAACTTCCCACAGAAATATGAGTCAAAATATGGGAGATATGCCGAGTCAAATATCATCATCATTGTTAGAGCATTTTTCTCAGCAAATAAAATCAGATATTAACAAATAAAAAAGGCACTTGTTTCACGAATTTTAGCATATATGAAGCAGAAAATGGTTATGGGGTCAAACTTCACCTGTCCCCTACTAAGCATATCTGATTTCTTCAATTTTTTCATAGCATAAACATTTCCAGAAGACCTTTCACGGCATAATCTGACCTGCAGGATAACAGCAAACAGGTTGCAAGAAATGCCAGCCCTTAGAAAGAAAATTAGATAAAATGAAAAAATTTACACCATCATCAGTTTTTTACTATTATTAGCTATATTTTCAATCTGTATCTCATGTCAAACGATAACAATAAATTTTTTGTATATTTGCAAAGCAGTTAGTTCATGTTATTTAAGGGACAGCGACAACTAGAGTTAATAATCCCCAGGAAGAAAGGCTACTCTCCAATGGTATTCCCATGAATTCAGTTAATCATGTCGCCTATTTTTTGGACTATCATTTTCCTCCTTCCACATATTTTATGTCATGGATCTTCGCCAGCCAATTCCTTTTATGTCTTTTCTTTTTTCTTCTTATTCTTCATCCTTCTTTTTCCTTTCTTTTATTATTTTTTCCCCATGAAAAATAATGCATAGAAGGGGACAGTAGAAAATGCATTGAAATAAAGCCAGGCATGTTTCAAACCTCTCCAAAAGCACCTCTTCCAATAATGGTTAAAAGATCAAAATCCTCTACGCAAATCCTGTTTCTCTTCAATCGTATATATTCTGTCTCCTTCCGCTCCAGATCCTTGATAAGATTCATCTGTTCTTGTTCAGACACATCTGAGGAAGCCAATTTTTTCTCAAGCACCCAGCGTCTGTAACAAAATCAAATCAGACTATTGTATCATAAGAAGCTATGCTCCGATGTTGGCTGAAAGATCACATCATCGCAAAATGGTAAATGTACATCTATGCATTTCTTGCTTTCATCTCTTGCAGAGAGCGAGAGAGAGAGAGTATCTTGTAGAAATAAAAGCCAAAGCAGACACTTCAATGCAGGGAGGTCATTGAAATCACGATGGATTTGTGATTAATGCTCGAATCAAGATCTAATTGACAAGCTTTTGAGTCCGATACATGAATCAGTAGATCTTAGATAATCATTCTTAATACTACAATGTTTATGAATTAAAGAAATCTAAATTTAGAGTGTGATTGGGAAACAACAAAACAAAAGTTTTCAGCACAAAATTTTCAACCCTATTTTCCAATCATTTTTTCACATCTTTCTATACAACTATCTTATTTTTTAATTATTTCTACACATCTTTCCATACAATTACCCTATCTATTTTAACTTTATTCTTTTTACCTCTCATCATTACCCCTAATATATCACATCACTCTCTCCCGTTTTCAAAAACTTATCAACCGAAAATTTTACCACCATTTTCCTCACTTCACAAACACACCCTTAATCTGATACATCTCTATTTGATTAACAAGGATTTCTCCTTTTCCAATGAGCATTTAACAATTCATAAACATCCCACCTTCCTTGGACCCCTGTAGGTGGTAGCCTCTAAGGACATCATTTAATGTTTTAATGAATTGGATTTGGTGGCTCTACAATCCACTTAATTGAGAGCAATATATCACAGCCAAAATATGTCTCTGAAGAATAATAGTGCGATACTTGACTCCTCGCTCAATCGCCTTCCTTAACAGCACATCCTAGTGTTGAGCATGCAATGCACACAAAAGCAAGAAAGTAAGAGATATACACATTCATGCTCAACAGCACAAATGTGGGGAACAAGAGATGGACGTGGGAAGAACACTAAAGTAAAAGATAGACATATGCATGCATGTAAACCTTCTTCCACAGAATGTGCACGTTGTGGGATATTACTTGAATATATTTACAGGTTGTTGAATTTATTTAATTAATCTTGTATAGGTTGCTCAAGGCTTAGCGTTAATTCCTTACCTTTTCACTTTAGCTATAGATGAACTTACTAAACATTTACAAGAAGTACCTTAGTGCATATTATTTGCAAATGCTATAGTTGTAATAGATGAAACTAAAGGAGTAAACTTGAAACTGAATGAGTGGAAAGATGCTTATGAATCTAAAGGCTTTAGAATAAGTTGCACAAAAATTGAATACATGAAATGCAACATTAATAATACCCAACACCTAGAGGAGACAGTATTTAGGATTGAAAATTCAAGAGAATAGGAAAATTAAAAAAGACATCATAAATAAAATCCAAGTAGGATGAAAGAAATGATGAAGTCCTTGAGGAATTTTATATAATTGTTGAGTTCCAATAAAATTAAAAGGAAAATTATATGAGACAGTGATTAGACTAGCTATGTTATATGCGGCAAAAAGTTGGGCAGTTAAAGAACATCATATCATAGGATGAGTGTGGCAGAAATAAAAATATTAAGGTGGATGAGTAATAAAACAAGAAAAGATCAAATTAGAAATGAAGTAATCCGAGATAATCTAAATGTGAAATCAATAGACAATAAAATAAGAGAAAACAAATTAAGGAGTTTTGGAAATGTTAAACGGGGGGGGCCTAAAATGGCACCGCTTAACAAAGTTGAGTTTATTCAAATAGAAAGTTGTAAGAAAATGAGAGAAAGACTCGGAAAATGCAAATAATTAAACAATATATGAAACATAAAAATTATTGAAAATTTTATTTATGATCATCAAAAATAGCGCAATAGGATCCATGCAACTAGCCCCGCTTAGGTGGGAAACATCTTATGATGATGATGATATTTATATTTTTAGAAGAAACAAATTTTCAAATCTAAGTATAAAAGAGTTGAGGTTCAGTGTAATAGAGTTGAAGTTTGGAATGCAAAATTGCAATCTATTTCCAACTATTTTGATTTTGTACTTATTGTCTTGGAAATAGTTGAAATTCACTCCAAAAACATTGACGTTCTAAGATTGAACTCAGCGGTTTATGAAGAATCCTCGTGTTCAACATTTTCAGCTGAGATCCCGTTTCTGCTTAAAAGTTGAGGATTTTCCTCAACCCATTTTGAGGCTTTTTCCTTGACTTTTTTGGAGCTTATTATGACTATAAATATTGGAGAAATTTTCAAGACAAATGCAAGAGACAAGAAAGTGAACTCAGGTCTAAAACATCAAGCAGTGGAACTTGATTATTATCTTAGCCTCTGTTTTGAAGGAGCTAACTTGATCTCAAGTACATTGTTTTGTTGATTTCTGCTGACTCGTTTGGATAGTTCTTCTGTGTGATCATCTAGTTCTAAGATTTGTTTATTTGTTTTCTTTATCTTTGTAACCTCAGTGTTGGAGGCTTTCCAAACCAAGAGAGGATAAGCTAATTCAAGTATAAATGTGGTTGATTACCTTAAAAGTCACATGAAGCTTGGTGAATCTAGAAGACAGTGCAAATTGTACCACTGTAATTTCGGTGTTAAAAGTTGACTCGTGGAATTCAAGCTTGTATGCTTGGAGACAAGTTGGGCCTAACCATTATAATTTGTGCATTGTCTTCTGTGTGTTTGTCTTTTAACTGTGTGTGGCATAACTCACCTGTTTGCTTGAACTTTTTATCCTATCCTAACCATTTGCATTGTAAGACATATTGTACAGGGCCAGCAAAGGTCCGTAGCTACCTCTGTGTTTGTCTATCATTGGTTCTCAACTTCTCATCCGTCCTTAGAACTACAACATTCATTCATTCCCTCCACAAGTGCGTAAGCCCGCCATTTTTATTCCAAAGAGTCATTCTATAGAGTTCACATGACGTGTTGTGATCCTAAATTTAAAATAGTTAGCTCCAGCCTGGAATCTGAGGAGCAGAAACTCTCGGCCAGATCAAAGAAGCAAATTTTTACTGTCTATCTAAATAGGGCATTTGGAAAATCCAAATGGAAAATGACATCAGCCAATGTTCAATAAAAGAAGCAGGGGCAATACAACAAAACACAGATTTCAAGAAGCGGACGGAGAAGGAAAATCTCGCGTACAAGACACAAATTATGCACGTGCAAAACATAGACTGGTGACAGAATGGGTAAATTCAGGCCAATCCGAGAAACTGAAAAATCAACGGCACGCATCCAACAACGTGACACTTAAGATTTCTCGTGGGAGTAAGAATGCAATGGATGTGAAGAAATGGAAAGGAACAACAGATATTCGGTATTTCGTTTGTTAGGAGGAAGTCAAGAGAGAATTACCTTTCCCTGCGCTCCTGGAAATTCTTCCTCTGGGCTTTGTAGTGATTCTCGATGAACTGCTTGGCCGCGGCGACCCTTTCCATTGTGAGAATTGAGCCCGCCTTCTCCTCCTCCTCCTCCTCCCCATTGTCTGCCTCTCGATCCCCCATCTCACCCGCTCTCTCTCCTCGCACTGGCAAAATGTCGGAAAATGCATGCAGAGCCCAAATAGAACATGCGTCGACCTCTTCCCTTTCTCATACATTGATGAGATGATGAGACCCGTCCATAGAAATCCCGCGAGTAGGAGCCACCGCCCGTTCGCCGCACGTGTCGTCGTGTATCTCCTAAGTCCGGCTTTGTTAAAAGATGCGTTTGAGATTTTGATAAAAATTATAGATAAAATTTTTTTAATTAAAAAGGATATAATACGATATCGGTAACGGTGGAGAGTTAAAAAAATAAAATTAAAATAGAAAAATTAGTTATATGAATAATTGTATATAAATGATTTAAAAGTATAATAATTATATCTAAAAACATGCATAAATAATTATAAAGAAGGAAATATTTTAGTTTGAAAACTTTTGAATATAACCATAAATACCCTTAAAAAAAATTTCTTTCCCAAAAAAATTTTCTAAATGTTTTTCTTTTATTTCTTATAAGTTTTTCAATAACCGAATTGTCTATAATATTCATTCATATATTTAATTATAATGTGAAAAAATAAATATTGAAAAAAATTTGTATATTATATTTTTATTTTTAAATTTCGATACTTCATATTTGCCTTTAAAGTTTCCAGGATCTTTGAACTTATAAAAACAAGCATTTGTACAAACCGTACAACAGTTTCTTCTCAGTCGTTACCGTCTTAAAAATTACCATTTATGTCATAGCTGCAGTTTTATTTGAAATAAAAATAATGAGACAACGCAACGAGACAGTAGCAATAATCTTGACATAAATGGGGAAAAGATACAGACGCCGTTTAACGTCTATCGGGGGTAAGAAAATATTTTTTTAAAAGAGTAATAGCTGTATGATATGGTAAAAATAAAGTGAGAATAAATAGCTTTATTATGTGATAAAATGATTAAAATAAAAGGATAAAAATAGAAAAAGTATGATAATAGGATAATTAATTTTTTTGAAAAATGCATGAGGAAATACAAAAAATGTGCTTGCTACGTACACTTCTCACTCAACGGTGCTACAGTATCGAGCGTGAGCTTTAAATTAAAATTATTAGTGTTACTTAAAAAAATTATTAGTGTTTGTTTACCTGCAACTTTTCAATTTAAAATTTTTCGCTTTTTCACAAATTTCTATTTTTTAATTATTTATTTATTTCTTCCCCGACGACTACTTTAATTTTAATTATTTTTGCATAAATACTCGTACATTAAGGTATGTTTGTCAATGTCTAAAAAAGTTACGAGTGAAACTATTCACTTTAGCTAACTATCTTATTTTTTAATCATTTTTCACAACTTCCTATACAATTAACATATTTTTCAATAATTTCTGCATAACTATCTATACAAGCAACATATCTATTATAACTTTATCATCTTTACTATCTTATCATTATTCTTATCATATTACATCATTTTTACTCAATTTAAAAAAATATATATCAAAAACTTTTCATTCAAAAATTTTATCACTTCCTAAATACATCCTTAATCCATCTATTTTAACTTTATTCTCTTTATTTTTCATCTTTACATATACCATATCACGTCGTTTTATCCTATTTCAAAAATTAATACACTAAAAATTTTTCGTTAAAAGTTTTATTATTTCCTAATCACGCCCTTAGTTGTAAAGATTCTTGGCATATTTTAAATGATATAAAATACTTAAATGAAATGTGCAAATTTATCATCAAAAATAGTTTTTTTAATCTCAATAAAAAAATTTATATTTTTAATACAAATTTTCTATCAATAAACATTACTACAGTATCACCCTAAATATATGTTCTATTCAAGAATTTTGTATCGGATGAAACACACCCAAATTACTAAAGGTCTTATCAAAGAATTTAAGAATCTTAAATGAGATAGGAAAATAAAACGACAATATAATAATGTACATCGAGAATATAAAATTTGTATTAAAAATATAAGAACTAGTGTTGAAAATTAATTGAAAATGAAAATACATATTCAATTCAAAATATCTTGGATAGTTAGAACAACCCTTTTGGGGTCCGGAGGAGTGTAGTGTGTTTAAAAAGTTTTAATTCATGATATGTTTGTGAAAAGATAAAAAATTTCGATAAAAAATATGGTGTGTTTTGGAAATAATAAAACTTTCGGATAAAAAATTTTTAGTATAAAAATTGTCAAATTGGTTAAAAAAATGATGTAATATGATGGAGGTAATAATGATGAGTAAAGTAAATAAAGTTAAAATAGATAAATTAATTGTATGTGCAGGTATGTGTAAATGATTAAAAAATGATATTTTGTATAAGAAAATATAAATAATTAATTAAAAATATGACAGTCTTGAGAATGAAAAGTTTTTTTTATGAAAAAGTTGTTGTTAAAAAGTTTTATATCTAACTAAACACAAAAACTATGATATGAATGCACGATAAGGGTAATAGTGAGAGCAAAGAAAATAAATTTAATATATACACTTGTTGATGAATAGCTGTGTATATTTAATTTAAAAACAATAACCAAACGAGCGCCGCTCGTTTGGTCACCAGGCGCAGAACGAATGCTTCGTTCTGCGCTGGTGCGTGTTCGAATCCCCGATTGGGGATTTCGAACCATAGGTTTTCGGTGGGGGCATGTGGTCCTCCTTATTTAGTTCGGAACTGATGGTCTCCCTCTTTGATATTTGAGAGCTTGTTGTCTCTCTTTGAAAATATTGTTAGAATTGTCTCAGAGCTTTGAATGTAATATGAATTGAGAGATGTTGTAAATATACTCCAATCAAAAAAAAAATTTTTAAAAACAATAGTAGTTGTACAAGAAAATGTAAAAAAATTAATTAAAAGTTTGAATAATTGTATCAAGTAAAAAGTTTTAAGTTTAAAATTTTCAAGTTTTAAAACTTTTTTAGAACTCTTGGTTTTAAAAAATTTATATATAGCCAAATACTCACTTAATTAAAATTTTTATAATATAAATAAATATTTGTTTATGATGTCAATAGTATTTTTAGTGGAAAACTTACTTTGAAAAATGTTTAATGACATTTGAGAGTGAAATGAAATTATTAAAGTTTTTAAAATTTGAAAATCAATGTATACTATATAAAAGTTTTCAAATATGTTGAAACTTTGCATCATGACTAGATAAATTTAGGGGTGCAACTTGAGAAGGGTATCCTTGGGTACCTACCGACCAAACTCTAATTTGAGTAGGGTATAGTAGAAAATATTACTCATAGGTACGTGTAGGGTACAAATTATTACCCGCTTCCTCAAATAGGGTATGAGTAGAGTATATACGTTGGGTACCCAGAACCAACCCACATAGGTACTTATATGGTCAATTAATTAGGTGCATAATTATATATATGTATAATATATATTATATAGTATGCATTATTGCTTTATCTTTAACATTTTATGTACATATATATTTTAATAAATTAAAATTTAAATGAATTTTGTACTTTGTGAAGTATAAATTTAAATGAATTTATATATACGTCATCGACTTCCGAAAGACTCTTATAAATACGCTTGTAACTTATGATTATACTATATTAATAGTTTTAATGATTAGGTCATTATGGTACATAGTTCGTATTTTTATATAATAATATAAACAATAATATATGTATATATGATTTTAAAACACAAATGGGTATTATTTTATATTATTTAAAATAACATAGAAATTTTTTTAAAAATATTGTACTTGAGTATTAAATGAACCGATTTGGAACCGAAACCGGAACCGACCATATGGGTAATAGATAGGATAGGGTATACTAGGAAACGAACTGACAAATGTGTAGGGTAGGGTAGGGTAGGGTATGCATTTTACAAATAGGATATGGGTAGGCTAAACCACTACCCGAACCAAACCGACCCAAGTTGCGCCTCTAAATAAATGTAGATAAATTATTCAAATGATTTAGATATTCAAAACAACAATAACACATACCCAAATAAATATCAGTATTTTTTTCACTTGAATTCATTTTCTTGGTGCAAGGCAAATAAACTAGCCATTATAATATATTGCTAGAAATATAACCATTTATGGTCTGTATTGTCCATTTGTGAACTAAGGTTTATTCAAATGACACTTTTTAATTTCATTTTCTTTCAAGTGCATGATTACCAGACGATGAGTCGACTCCAATAGCCATTGGAGCAGTGGTAAGGCTGTGGGCTGCGAGAAGAGTCAGCAGTCGTTTGAATCCCAATTCCTTCGAACATATTTTGAAGGATGGGTAATATAGAAGCGGTTACATATAATTTTTTAAGATATTAATTTTTTATGAAAAATTCAATCAATTCATTACATTTAACACCATTTGTTTAGCTAGAAGACCAAGTTTCATCGAAATCGAGTGTATGCATGGGCCACATTTGCTCAAAAATAAGTATATTCATATATAAATTATGAAAAATATTTAGATCCATTCACACATGTATTAAAATATAATAATACTTTATAGGATCATTTATCTACGTATTATTGATGTTTTAGATGGTTTAGATGTTGAAAAAATTACTTTAAAATTGATATTTTAATATTGAACCATTTTATTACGTTGATTTTACACATTTATAGATGAAACCCATATGCAATGAAATTTTAAAAAATAAAAGAATTTACAAGATACTAAAAATGATGTTAAACACAATAGATGATTATCTACGTATTATTAATATTTTAGATAATTTAGATGTTGAAAAATTACTTTAAAGTTGATATTTTAATATTGAATCATTTTATCATGTTGATTTTACACATTTATATATGAAACTCATATGCAGTGAAATTTAACAAAATAAAAGGATTTTCAAGATACTAAAAATGATGTTAAACACAATAGATGAAGTAGATTTTCCATCAACTATTAAAATTTTAAAAATGAAAAGAGTTATGTAGAAACGAGGTTTCATAGAAGCGGGATCGTTGCGAGATAGTGCTCAAAATAAGAGTTTTTTTTAATTTCTCTCAAGCAGTCTATAAGATATTTTCCTTTATCATGTGAGGACGTAAATGTACTGCATCATAGTATTAGGAAGTCACATTTTTGTGTGTATATATATACACACACATATATATATAACATTTTGTGTTCATTTGCCTTGAAAATAATAAAAAAAATTGTTGAAGCAAAAAAAAAACCATAATGAACTTTATTTCAATTCTTAAAAAATTGCTTTCTAATATAAAAAAATCGCATTCTAATATTAGTGATGAGAAATAACAAACTTCTTGGTGGTGATGGAACTAATTTGTCTTATCCCAAGCGCATGTATTTTACAATTTATCGCAAACACACATGAAGAAGTATCACTCGAGATCAAATCGCAAAACACTTCCTTTTATTAAGATAGAATAAAAGACTTTTTTCGAATATATATAAGACCTTTCTTGTGCATTTGCGTGCATCTCAATTAACGATGCATTTTGTCTAAAATAGGTCATACACATATTTAAATGTATTAATACTTTATATAATCATTTATCTATATATAAATTTTATAACAAATGGTTTACATATTGAAAAGACAATTTTAAAGTTATTATTAATATTAAATTATTTTATTATGTAAATTTGCACCATTTTCAGATGAGGCTTATACGCATATTCAATTGTGATGAAAATTGGTATGACAATATAATTCATAATTCTAAATACAACGAATGAAGTATATTATAATTTTATGATTATGTAATGCTCATTTTAAGATAATTACATAATTATTTTGGTGCAATTTTCTCATATATATAAAGAAATCTCATCGTGTGCAGATGAATTGCGCCGTAATTACGGTATAGTCCGCTATAAAATAGGCCTCATACATAAGAATGCAATGAAGCTTTGCACAATTATTTATCCATATAAAAATCATACTTTAGACGGTTTAGATGTTGAAAATATCACTTTAAACTTGATATTTATGTTAAATTATATTTATTATGCTGATTTTGCACTATTTTAAGATTGAGACGACACGCATATTGGATTTTGATGAAAATTGATATGCTAATAAAGTGAATAATTCTAAATACAATTGTGGGTAGATTTTCTATTCATGATCATGTGGGGCTCATAGTGCATTGACTGCATGGTGCAGTCACATGCGCTATAGTATTTTCCATACATATATGAGATATGTTACAACATAGTTGCCTGCACCGTAACTTATGGTGTGTTTGGTCCAAAATGATCCCCACATGTGCTTAAATATATTGATAGTTTGGTTGGGCTAAAAAAAAGCAACCAAAACTCGTTATTCTATCTAACTATCCTATTTTTAACTATTTTTTTACATTTTTTTTATACAAATTACCACACTTTTCAATTATTTCTACATAACTACACAAACAACTAACATATCTATTTTAACTTTATTCTTTTTACACATCATCATTACCCTTATCATATCATATTATTTTCTATCAGCTTAATAACTTTTATCTCAACAAATTTTCATTTAAAAGTTTTACCTCCAACCAAACACACTTGAAACTGTTATTTACATCAACCTCTTTTATTACGTTAAATTTATATCATTTTCATATTAGGTGCTTACATATATCCAATTTAGATGAAAATTAGTTTGATAATATAATATATAATTCTAAATATAATGAGTGGAGTGGATTATAATTTTATGATCATATGAGCCTATTTTGAGGCAACTGCATTGTAACTTATTGTGCGAGTGCCCGCATTGGAATATCTTTCTCTACACACACACACATGTATATGAGAACCTATCATGTGTAGACAAAATACACTATAGTTATATTAAAGTTCGTTGCAAAATGAGCTATGCACATAGTAAAATATAATAATACTTTGTACAATCATTCATTCATATAAAAATCATACTTTAAACAGTTTAGATATAGAAAATACAACTTTAAACTTGATATTTATATTAAACTATTTTATTACGCTAATTTTATACTATTTTAAGATGAAGCATATGAGCACATACATATGTTAAATTTGGATGAAAATTAGTATACTATCAAAACAAATATTTCTAAATACAAGGAGTGGATAAATGTAAATTTTAATACATGCAAGGCTAAAAAAATTTTGGGCAGATTGTACTTTAATAACAATGCAGTCTGTCTACACCATAATAACGGTGCAGTCTATCCGTACTAGATTAATTTTCATATATATATACATATCTATAAATTTATTCATTTACATTCGAACTGCATCATAATTACGACGTAGTCCATGCATTATGAGACCCACTTGATCATGAATAAGAAATATACTTTATTCATTGTATTTATAATTGTTCACTTCATTAGCATATCAATTTTCATCCAAATCCAGCACGTGTATGTGCCCCATCTTAAAATGCTACAAAATCAACATGATAAGATAGTTTAATGTAAATATCAAGTTTAAATTAATATTTTCAACATCTAAACCGTTCAAAGTATGATTTTTATATAAATAAATGGTTGTATAAAATATTACTACATTTTAAAACGGCAGGGCTCATTTTGCAGTGAATTACACCATAACTATGGTGCAGTGTGTCTGCACATAATGGGTTCTTTCTCTTTATATATATCGGTCATACTTATATGAAACTCCCTTTTCATGTATCCTTTTATATTTGTTAAATCTTGATAACTGATAAAAAATTTACTTCATGTATTTTGTTTAGCTTTATTTATAGTATTTTAAAAGCCCTTTTTATTTGTTTAATTTTACTACGAAAAATCAACATAATAAAATAGTTCAATTTTAAAATATTAATCTCCTCCGCTTCTATGTAACCAAGCTACATAAAAGCAGAGTTATGTAACCCCCTCAATTTTTAAGTTATATGATTGATATAAAATTTAATCTATTTATTGTATTTAAACATCACTTGTTTAGCTAAGAAATGAAGTCTCATCCAAATCAAGCATGTTCATAGGCCACATTTTCTAAAAAAAATATATTCTCATGTAAATTATAAAAACACTCAATTCATTCACACATAAATTAGAGTGTAATAATACTTTATAAAATTATTTATCTACGCAGTAATCATATTTTATATAGTTTAGATATTAAAAAAATTACTTTATGATTGATATTTAGCATTAAACTATTTTATTACATTGATTTTCTATAGTAAAACTAAACAAATAAAAGAGTTTCCAATATACTATAAATGAGGCTAAACACAATACATGAAGTGGATTTGTCATTAACCATCAAAAGTTTAAATACGAAGGGGATTACATTGAAAAAGGATTTCATTATCTATATTGATCCCACTTTATGAAACTGTCTTTTCTATATAACTCTCTCCGTATTTAAAATCTTGATGGTTGATGGAAAATCCACTTTATCAATTACATTTAGCATCATTTATATTATCTCATAAATCTTTTTATTTTTTAAATTTCACTGTATATGAATCTCATCTATAAATATAACCCCCATGCATATATTTGATTTAGATAAAACTTGGTATCCTAAATGTACAAATAATGTTAAATATAATAAATGAATTGGATTTCAAATCAATTATCAACCTTTTAAAAATTAAAGGAGCTAAATGAGACAGCTAAGCAGAGCCCGTATATATATATGTATGAGACTCATTATGGTGCAGTTACTTGCACTAGAAGTTATAGTGCAGCTACTTCAAAAACAAGCTCAACATATGCTTAAATGTATTGATATTTTATACAATTATTTATCTATATATAAATTATATATGAGATAGTTTACGTTTAGAAAATAATTTTAAAGTTGTTATTTACGTTAAGCTATTTTATTATGTTGAATTGGTACCATTTTTAGACGAGGTTCATACACATATTCAATTTGGATGAAAATATGTATGATAATAAAATACATAATTCTAAATAGTAGATTATAATTTTGTGGTTATGTAAAGCCTATTTTAAAATACATGTATTATAACTTATGGTGTAGATGACTGTACGAGCATATTTCTCTCTCTTTCACTCCCTGAAATATGAATATAAGGGAGTATTCCAAGACATTAAGGATATTTAGATTAAATATGTATCACCGTTTCCAATATAACTTTTTAATTTTCAAGATAACTTTTTTAATTTTTAATACACTATTATTTATTTTCAATATAACTTTATTTATTCCCACTATGTATCACTGCATTCTGATCCCATTCAATCCAATAATTTTGGAACACACCCAAAAGAAACTGCGAGTCGACTTGATCGAGAAAGAAGAGACGACGAGTCGAGGGCAGAAAAACAATCTCGGCCTCTTGAGTGTTGACCCCGCAAAACAGGCGAAACCTCAGCAAGCCTGAACCGGATTTGGAGCGCCTGGACCTGGAAGTCGGTCGAGCAAAAGGCTTATCAAGTCACACTCCGGAACGCCGCGCATTAGCATTCTCCAGGCTCGGTTCTCCCTTGCGATTGCAGTGGCTGACGCCCGCCGGAGCTTCCCGCCTGCCACGCTTCGTGATCATCAAGTCCATGCCAAGAAATCACAAGAAATACCCATCCAACGTCGAGAAGCGCCGCCCGAGACTGAAACGCCATCTCTATCCCTAGTTTTCGCTGGTGGTTGCAATCTCTTCCCTCCGTCGCTTTCCTTTTACCACTCCCTACGTTATAGGCCTTCACACACATACATACATACATGTCTTCGGTCTATGTATTGGAACCTCCGACGAAGGGTAAAGTGGTGTTGAACACGACTCACGGCCCCATCGACGTGGAGCTCTGGCCCAAGGAGGCGCCGAAGGCCGCCAGGAATTTCGTCCAGCTCTGCCTCGAAGGCTACTACGATAACACCGTCTTCCATCGCATCATCAAAGGTTTCCTCATCCAAGGCGGCGACCCCACCGGCACTGGCACTGGTAATATTGCGCCCTTCCTTCCGACTCATTTGCATATTGTTCACGTTCCCAAAGGTTCCGACCGTTGGATGCTGGGCGCTTTCGTCTGTGTTGGCCGTGTATGGTTGAAATGTTTCTTTTCAATGCAAATATTGCTTCTCTGATCGATGGGATGGATGCCCGAATGGCAAGAAATGGACTTGGCTAAAGCCTACATTTCCTGCAGAGATAGAACAGATTATTTCCCCACTAGTCGGATGAGAGTGCCTGTCTTTGGTCTGATTGATGCTCCATGCACGAGCAGAGCCTAAATTCTGTATCTTTGGGCAGTGCGGACTTGACTTATTTCAGCAAGTCATTAATTTTAAAATAATGTTTTGAATATAATCCAGAGACGTCTGGAAGTAGCTTTTAGTTTTTAATATTTCGTAACTTCAAGTCATTGTAAAAAAGTCCCATCATGGTTGAAAGAAAAAGTAGTCCACAATGACTACACAACGTCCATGTAGTAGTCCCTCAATGGCTAAATCTTTCTTTGCAGGGTTTTAGAAATAAATTGGAATTCATGTCTGTGATTTGGTTGTATTGCTGGAGGATTGGTTCATATGCAATTATCATTTTTTCTTATTTCAGGCGGCGAAAGCATTTATGGAGGTGTTTTTGCTGATGAATTCCATTCAAGACTGAGATTCAACCACAGGGGCTTGGTTGCATGTGCAAATGCTGGTTCCCCACATTCAAATGGCAGCCAGTTCTTTATATCATTGGATCGCTGTGACTGGCTTGACCGGAAGAACACAATTTTTGGCAAGGTAATATGATTCCTTCTGTTATAACTTTTTTTTTTTTTTTTTTGGCTGGGAAGCAAATTTAGCGGTCATTTAATCTTATCCACTACTTTTCAGGTTACAGGGGACTCCATATTTAATCTTCTAAGATTGGGTGATATTGAAACGGATAAGAAGGATCGGCCTTTGGATCCTCCCCCCAAAATCATCTCTATTGAGGTAGCTTCCTCTTTAAGATGCTACTTTGTGTTCATATGTGCATTACTAGTTAGTAAGATTGTGTTTACGGTTAGATCCTCCTGTTGCAAATTAATTTGCATGGCAGATCTGGAGAAGGGGATTCAAATTTCTAAATATCTCATCTGTTATGGAGAGACTTTTGTCCAATGAGGTTGTTCAATTTCTTGGCTAGATATCTGCTCTTAGTGGCAAGTTATCAACATCACCATCACACATTCTGTTATGAACAAAATCTAGAGATCATTAGCTCATGGATCATTGAAATCTCATTGACAAATCTATGGCGTTCCTCATCTGATTTGGTTTTGCTTCTTTGTAATGGCTTGGGGAGGTGTTATACTTTGTGGTTAATAGTATCAATATAATATACATTGATCTGGTGGGTGAATTTGGTGAAACATACAGTTTCAACCTATATTTTGCAAATTATGGCAAATCAATTTTATTCTTTTCTGATTCAAATAAAGAATGTCCTCCAGTCCTCCCCATGGCTAATTTGTGAGCTTTATTTTATTGGGTGTCACAAGATACATGTTAAAAATCTTATGCATCAGGTGTTGTGGAACCCCTTTGATGATATTATTCTGAGGAAAGTACCTGTGAATTCTGTGCCTTATTCCACAGACGATACTAAGCTCAAAGATAAGCAGAGGAAAGCTGTGAAGTAAGTTCATGCATATTGCCATATGGATCACGAAAACTTTCTTTTGGATGCGACAGCCTTGTTTTCTTAAATGTAGTTCCAGAAGATTAAAGTGCTCGTATTTGGGATGCCAGGAAGCTTAACTTGCTTTCTTTTGGAGAGGAAGCAGAAGAAGAGGAGCAGCAGCTGGCGGCAGTGAAAGAGAAGATCAAAAGCAGTCATGATGTATTAAATGATCCCCGTCTCCTCAAAGAAACACAAAAAGAGGAATTGGTAATATCCAACTTGACAATGATTTGATTATTTCTACTCTTGTCGAAATTGTTCACTTCCCTTTCTCAAATTCGTCTCGTCTTTATTGGGAGGGTCTGCAATCCTTCTTCCAAGTTCCACCCATCTCATTTAGTAAGAAAATTTCTGTTCTGTATTAATTTGGTATAAGGCATGTTGGTCCACGTTAGTGAGGCTAACATGAGTCTTGGGTACTAGCAATTTTTTGTATGTAGAACGTCGACTTGTTGCATGGTTTAGATGTTACGCATTATGATATACCCTAATATCTTGATATTGTTGAAATTTTAATAAGGTCAATGTTTGGAACTTAATTACATGGTTAGATGTTATGCATCACGTAGAACAAGTTCATGTGCTTGGATTGTATGTGTAGGGAATAACTTTCTTTTTGCACTTATTCTAATGCACGTCTTTCATCTATATTATCGTCGGATAAAGCTATTTTTTATTGGTTATGCTACCATTAGCTTTTTCTTTTTTATATTTACACAAGATATCATCTGAACCAATTTTGGTCTGCAGAATGAACAGGAAATCAAGAGAAAAAAGGATCTCCAGGTAGCTGTTAGAGAAGCACTAGCCTCTAAGCACGATGGCACTCAAAGGCAATCAGACATTAATCAGTCTGGTGCTGATGACTTTAGTGATGACGATGAGGCAAATTTTGATGTGAGGATGCGCGAACAGATTATTAGAAGGCGGAAGGAGCTGGGAGATATTCCCAGTAGGCAGAAAGCAACTGATGGTACGGTAGACTTTGGACTTGGCAATGGCTTAGCCTGCCATTTCTCTTCTTCTGTTCTTACAGTTTAGGCAGCATGGAAGACTATACATTTTGCTATTCTTTCAACACATTTAACCAATTCTGTAAGCAATAAGCACGGTGATCTGTTTCTAGGATATGCTATAACCGTGGTTTTACAATTCTAGTTGCAACCAAGGACCTGTTTCATTCTTTTTTTCCTTATTATTTGGTATAATTAATATTCCACCTGAAATTCCTATAAAAAATATATTCCGTCTGAAATGAAGATTACATTCTCTGCTTGCGTTCTGTGTATGGCATGCACTATGCTATGCATCTGCTATATTGGGTCACTAGATCCTACATTCCATGTATTAGATACATTCCCAAAATTGCTAGTATTTTTTGGACAGTAATTGAAATTGGTAATACATCTGGACTTGGAAGAAACATACAGTAGTACAATGAATTGCCACTTGCAGGGGGCAGGTGTGCTACCATGCGTATGCTGTCATTCATTGCATAATACACTTGTCCCTCTATGCACATAATTGGAGCTAGGGCCTTTTTATGTGAATCCATACTAGCTGAAAACTGAATTCTTTCAACCCCACCAGCTGTGGCATTCTTAACCATTTCTTCCACTGCCTTGGGGTTGCAATTTTAGTGTCTACACACATAGAAATGTTGTCTGGATTGATTGTATGTTTGCTATCACGAACTTGTCTGAATCTTTTGTTTTCTTATTGTTAACCGAGATTTATCCTTCTTTTTAACTGCTTGTTGTTCTGTTACTTTCTATTCAAATTTTGTGTGTTCATATGAAACTAGGAACTATGAAAATAAAGTTCTTATTTTAAACTTTCTGATTGCAGAGGAAGCTAGGAAAAAGGAACATGGTCCAGCCTCTCCAAGGTATTAATTCTGATTCCAATTATTGAAGTTTTTTATATGCTGACAGTATTGCTATATTGAAGCCTCTTGTCTTCAATGAAGATTTTGAAATTTTCTTGCTTACATGACAAATACTGTTATAAATGCATTAAATCGATTTGAACACAGCGCTAACAATTTCTGTTGGAAGCCTCAGAGTCCACCTTGGCATCACTTGGTTTGCAATGAGTCTTAAGGTTTGGCTCACTTAGGAACTTGATCTATGGATGAAACCTGATAGGAAGCTAGGAAGTGAGAAAGTTGTTGTGGAGAGATGAGAGTGCCACAAACGAAGATGAGGCGGTCCCCAAATCTAGCCATGTTGCCAGAAAGCATTTTCATGACTCCACCGGTCATATTCTTAATGAGGGTTTAAGATTTCTTGACTACAATTGAACCACTAAAGGAAACCATTACAATTAGGCCAGCACCGTACAACAACCTCATATGCTATCTGCCATGTGGGATGTGTAGCAGTCCCTAATACCTTTTTGCGCATGGCCTAAGATGATTAAGAGATATCATCATTTTGTTCCATATTGACTGAGATGCATTGCCAGAATTAGGGCCACCATTAGAGTCCAGATTTCAGTAGGGGTGCAAGTGGGTTGGGTTGATTTCAGCCCCAATTAAAATATGGGCCCCATTTTCAACCCAACTTGCCATGGTTTTTGATTAAAATTACAGCCGTAAAATTTAAAATTATATTCCAAAATTATAATTTATTCCTATACCACATACACTAAAAACGTTTCAATAAAAATTGAAAAATGACTTTATTTTTCACCGATGCCCCTACTATAGCGGTACAAGTGGGTTTGGTTGCAGAACTCAACCCAACCTGCTTCCTAACCCAATTTAATCTCCATCAGAACCGAACCCAACCCTTTTTCTAAAATTCCAAACCCAACCCAACTGTAATTCAACTCAACCCAACCTAAATCAACTTGATCATGCTTACAAAAATGAGTCGACCCTACTTGTAAAAATGGGTTAGAGTGATAAACAGGTTGATGGCACAAGGATTAGATGAAAATCTGTTCACCGCCATATCAGCAGTTGCGATGAAATGGTATGTATTTATACCTTGTTGCAGTGGTTATGTTCATTAAGTGCATAATAGCTTGAAAATATTAAATATAAAAAAATATAAAAGATGTTGATGAGAAAAGTATGAAAGAGAATTGTGTGGATATATAATTTCATAGGGTAAGTTAAGAATAATACCTTATGGCAATATTTTAAAATCTCAAAATATCTGTTTTATACTTATTATCAAATTAAGGTAATTATATCTTATCAAGCCAGAAAAACAGAGTCTATACAAGCAGAAGGTGGTAAGAGAACAAGAGGAAGACCCAAAAAAATATGGATGGAAATAATTAAACAAGATTTAAAAATATTACAAATTACAGAAAATTTAGTCTTAAATTGCCAAGAATGGCATAATAAAATCCACGCAGCCGACCCCACCTAGGTGGGAAATGACTTATGATGATGATGATGATGATGATATCTTATCAAGCCAAATATTTCTTTTTCAATATAAAAATTTTGCTTCTTTATTTTTTTTTTAATATTTTACTATTCTTTTTATAAAAATTCTTTCCATTTTTGAAATTTACTTCAGTTGTCATCATATTTATTTTTATTCTCATTTATATTTTAAATTTTTAATGAAAATCATATTTGTCAAAGGATTTTCAAATTTTCAAAAATCTAAAAGAATTTAATGAAATTTCTTCAATTGAATATTATAAAATAGAACTGCAAATACAATTTGATAGTCCTAGCTCTGATAATATTGAAAGCTAAGAATAATCTAGAATTTATAAAATAAAATACTAGAAACGAGAATGAAATTTTATAAAAGATAATTACATTTGAAATTTTTTGATTAAAGTATAAGTAATAATGATTGAATAAAGGTAATAGTATTGAATAAGGATGTGTTTTGGAAGTGATAAAACTTTTGAATAAAAAGTTTCTAAAATGGGAGAAAATGATGTGATGTGGTTGAGATTATCATGAGAAGTGAAAAGAATAAAGTTAAAACAGATAGATTAGGTTTATTATGTAGAAATGATTGAAAAGTATGATAGTTGTATACGAAGATAGTTTTGGTTTGAAAAGTTTTTGGTATAGCCAAGCATGCCCTAAATAAAAAGAAAATAAATAGATGCTGATGGTAGAAGTATGTAAAGAAAAATTAATTATTAATTAAGTAAAAATAAATTTAAGGCATTTTATTGGCATTGTGATTAGATTTACTTTAAAATTACTAAAATAGTAAAATAGATAACATATATAGGGTGTGTTTGGGAATGGATAAAACTTTTGATCAAAAGTTGTGGAGAGTAGAAGTTGTCAAATGATGTGATATGATAGGGGTAATGATGAGGAATAAATAGGATAAAGTCGAAATAGATAGGTTAGTCGTGTTGGTAGTTGTGTAGAAATGATTGAAAAGTAGGGTAGTTGTATAGAAAAATGTGAAGAAATGATTAAAAAATAGGGTAATTGTGGAGAGTAAAAAGTTTTAGATTGAGGGTGTATTTGGGAATGGATAAAACTTTTGATGAATAGTTTTGGAGAGTAAAAGTTGTCAAATAATGTGATATGATAGGGGTAATGATGAAGAGTAAAGAAGATAAAGTTAAAATAGATATGTTAGTTATATGGGTAGTTGTATAGAAATGATTGAAAAGTAGAATAGTTGTATAGGAAAATGTGAAAAAGTAATTAAAAAATATAATATTTGTGAAAATTGAAAAGTTTTAGATTGAAAAGTTTTAACTTGACATTTTGTGCATATTGCCAAACACACCCTGAAAAGTTTTAACTTGACAACTTTTACTTATTACCAAACACACTCATAGATAATTGGGCATGATTCAATTATAATAACATATTATGAATTCATGAAGGATATAAATATAATATATTAGCCTATCAGCAAAATGAATAAAAATGATATAAATACAACCATATTAGTCTGTAGTGCTGGAGTGCACATAACTTTTCTGCATGACGTGCAACTAAGGGCCTATGCAAATAGCAAGCTTGGCATTGTCATCTTCGTTTGGTTTGCATTCACAGCTAACCAGACTTCAAAGCCAGGTTGGCGTAACCATTTTTTTTCCAACCCATCTTCCAGCCCATCCCAGCCTGATTTTAAATGGGTTGGGTTTGACACTTGTAACCTAGTTTGAAAAGTATGTTTCTGGACCTACACGACATAATGATACAACCACTACCTGGCTTAATAGCTGGTATGCTACTGCTTAACCATTTATTAGTCACGTTAACTATTTTCAAATGGTTGTACATTTGTGTTTAGGCAGAGAAAAAATTCATGTATATAGCATCGTTAGTACATTTGTACTATTTGTTAACTATTTTCAAATGGCTTAATTCACGTACATATGTGTTTAACCATCAATGTATATTGTGGACTGTGCTTTTAGTCCATTGTCTAATCAAATTTAAATTACCTACTTCAATGAGATGGAATATGTTCTAGTTCGCTCATTAACCTGCCCTTGTGGATTGAGGGGTCAAAAATAAAGCAAATAAAGCAATGGTCAAAAGAGATCATACATTTTTGCTTTCTACTGGTCTCAACATGATCTGTGTGAAATTTTCAGCCATTCATGGAAATGATCTTTCTGTCTTGCTTCTTATGTGGACCCGTGTGAAATCAAATCTAGGCACTCATAGTTCCAATTGCTAAATGCTAACTTGGTTGGCCCTCAAATGTTGTCGTGTTTAACTAGATTGATACTCAGCCTGTTTTATTTGATGAGCATGAATAAAATACCACGGGCCTCTCGCCACATTTAAGCTTGTTTCTTGTGTGCAAGCACTTGCGAGAAGGTCATAGGGGACGAACCAGATTGCTTCTAAAGCTTGCACACTAGAAGATTCAACGTTGTAAAATTGTAATGTATCACATATGCTAGGGAATAGTGCCATTATTATGCTTTGAAGTTTTCAATTCAACATTCCATATTTCACACATTTAATGCACTTAGTGTGGCATAAGTTCTCCAAATGATATTGTTTCTGAGGTAACTTTCCTCAGAAGTGACAGCGAAGAATTGGAAAGAAAAGTTTCAAAGAAAGAAAAACTTTCTATGAAGAAAAGGGGAGTTGGCTCTGAAGCCAGGGCTGAACATATGGCTGCTGCAAATGAGGATTTACAGCTACTGGGTGATGTTGAGGGACGGAGACAGATGCAGAAAGAAAAGAAGAGAAGGTTGCAGGGCCGTGCTGAAGATGTATGTTATTTTCATACTATTGGCTGATGATTTTGCATGACTTCTACTATTATTTTTTTGTCACTGAAGTATTCTCATGTTTCATTCTTGATTTGCAAGATGACTAAAGTCTGGTAGATGAAATCTTTGTCTCATGTGAGCCTGTAGAACAGGCAACCAGAAACATGTATTTGCTAGTCACTGGTTGAAGGGTAATAATTTTCCAGGTTGTTCGCATCCATCCCAACCCAAAACTAAATCACTTACATCCACGCCAACTCCATTAGATTACACCTAACAGCTATTACTTGAGGTGTAGACTCCACTGTGAACTCAAACAGGATGCAAAATCCATTAGATTCCACCTAACAGCTGTTCCATCTCCATTAGATTACACCTAACAGCTATTACTTGAGGTGTAGACCCCACTGTGAATGCAAACAGGATGCGAAATCCATTAGGTTCCACCTAACAGCTGTCCCAACTCCATTAGATTGCACCTATTCACCTAACAGCTATTACTTGAGTAGACTCCACTGTGAACTCAAACAAGATGCAAAATCCATTAGATTCCACCTAGCAGCTGTTACTTGAGGAGTAGACTCCACTGTGAACTCGAACACCGCTTGAGTCATCGATGACTCAAAGAGATATTTAGACTTAAATTAATGGAGGTGGCGTGGATGCAAACTCTTTAAAAAGTCGCTAGTGTGGAGGCTCCAAAAAAATGGATTGGCAATGGATCCTGGATGTGTTTGACAATGAAATTTGACAATGAAAGTACCTTTTTTAAATCTTGTTCATACTTCAGGCACATATCTTGTGGAAGGCTTTCATGGAGATAACTTGCCCTTTATGAAAGGCAGAGCCATTTACTTCATCGATGTTTACATTTCAAAAGCTGCTCCATACTTTTTATCTGTTTTGCTTTTCTCTTGATGCCGTCTTCATCTTATTTTGCATTGTGTCTGTTCATCTTATTTTGCTTAAAATTTTGTGACTACAGACACTGGCAAAACTTGAGAAATTTAAGATGTCCCTTGTGTCAAGGCAGACGGCTCCAATCAACCAAGAGCCCAATAATGACAATGAAGAAGAAGAATCTGGTTGGACGGCTCATCAGTTGAAGTTTGTGCTTGACCCTGCTAGCAAGGTATTGTGTTGCTGCTGCTGCTGCTGTTAGTGTTACTATAATTTCTGCTCTTACCTCCTTGTCTTTCTCATGTTTTGTCCAATGCTAACGTCCATTGGATTATTTGTACATAGGATGAGATGGCTCGGAAAGATGATCCCAATGAATATGTCGTGCATGATCCTCTTCTTGAGAAGGGTAAAGAAAAATTCAATAGGATGCAAGCTAAGCTTAAGAGGCGGGAGCGTGAATGGGCAGGCAAATCCCTTACTTAAACATCCTACCGTATGTTAACCTGCCAACAAAAGTCATTCTGTCAAATGCATTTATAAAAATTGTACATGATAAATGCATGAAGCCCTGAACCAGGGCATAGCTCGGTAGTTTCACATTGTGGAGGGGAGCAAATAGCTCCATGTAATGTAACTAAAAAAAATACCTGAGGTCCAAGAGTGGGATTTTGTGAAGGCCAGTCAAGAAGAACTTATTGTTGTCATACTAACTCTTCAAAATTCATGATGTGTCTGAGGATTACATTGTAAATGTACGGAATACACTTTAAAACTATCTTAGATTTTTTACCCACCCTTCCATCAGAAAAGAATCCTGATGATGACTTTGTGGCGGATGACTCGTGACTCTGGACTCAATCGAGAATCTCCGTGTAGTTATTTTTAGGGGTTAGCATCAAATCTACTGAAAGTGTTTGAGCTCAAGCACGGCATCCATTTAGCTAGCAGCACAGGAAAACTCTTAAGAACCAAAAGGATATTCCATTCAATATCTGAGGATTTTTTGCATTTTAAACCCTTAACTTTGCCTATGTGCATTTTAAACTTTGAAGTTTGGCCGTTAGTAGTTTAAACTTTGAAAACTTTTGTATCTTTGCATTCGGTATAAAAAATTAATATTAATCCATATGAAATGATGTAAGTACCCTCTGGTATTTTTTTTAAAAAAAATTATATTTTAAACTTGACTATTAGACTTTTCCTATTTTGGTTTTGGAGGCTTCAACAACATCTTGACTTTTAATACAGATTTGAGTGTTTTTGTAGAAAAAAACGTTGAAGGATATTTATGTCGTTTTTTTATGAATTAACGGTAGTTTTAAACTATGTTATAGGTCAACATTTAAAATGCAAATGAATTAAAGTTTTTATGGGTTTAATATGCAAACGGCCAAATTTTCGATTTTAAAATGCAAATAAGTAAAATTAGAGAGTTTAAGAGGAGCAAATCTATTTATCTATGGCGATTTGGTTCGTGGAATTAAAATTAACCGTGACTCCCACTGAAAACTAGTGACTTTGCAAGAATTCATTCCAAAATGTTGTTGATCAGATATTGTATGCCTGGAGGCTGAGCCGTGACATCCCTATCTGGTAAATATGGGTGCAATTTGCAAAATCTCTATAGGGTAGGGGAGGCAAAATTAAACAGACTAATCCTATTTCGAGTAAATATGGGCTATTTGGCATGATTTAGAGCGTGTGGAATCGGCAATCGAAGGCTCGGTACGTAAAACTTTGCTTTTCTGAAATGAGCAGATGGCGAAAGCTGACAAGAAAAGAAAAGAAGGAAAAAAAAAAAAAAAAAAAAACACAGTCAGCCGGCACCACCGTCGCGCGCGTTTATAGAAAGATTGTGGTTGTTGGTTTGTTGCCATTCGATGCTCCGGCGGAGTGCCATGATCGTGTACTCGAACAGGTACAATCAAATCCAGAGAAGGAACGGAGCGAGGCAAGATGAAAAATTTTAAAAAAATTAAATTGAGCAAATATTTTAGAAGAAAATAAAATTAAAATAGCAATAACTGGTTGGGGCTTAGCTACCTGACAAATTCTTAAGATCGGAAAGCAGACTTGATCAGTTGGGAACAAGCATGGTCCATGCATGAGAATCAGGCCCAAAAGTGCGCCGGCCAAATGCGTAAACTCGTGCTCAGAGCCTTACGTTGTAAAAGCGAAGTAAAAATAATATTTTAAAAAAATTAATAATTAATCACAAAGCCAATATTAAAAGTAAAATAAATAGAAGACAACGGAAAGAGATTTAGATAATAAGAAAATGTGGTTGGTAGATGAACATTTATTTTCAAATTTCATCAACCTCATTTAATGAAAAAGATAAATTTATGAAAACTGGGGGTATAGGCACACGTGGTTCGGTGCACCGATATTTTGCTGATCATGTTTGGAGCCAGGCAAGTGTCAAGAAGCATGATGGGCGACCCCACGAAGACAGAAAGCCAGAAGATCCAGTGTTTGGGTTGGATCTGTGAAGAGTAGCAGCAAAGCAAGCGTCCAAATCGGCTGAGATTTGTTTGGGTTCGAGGCCCACAGATAGGGCCGCTTTAGCTGTGGCACGTGACGTTCACATGAGAATCGCCTTGCCGTGCACCGCACTTGAAAGTGGCAAAGTGCACCGCACACGACAGAAACATTTCAATACTCGGGCGCACGCACCCAATATTGGCGGACCAATTAATAAAAATAGATGGATATTTATTTGCATGGATACGTGCTCACAATTTAAAATCTATTTGAGACTAGAATTAAAAAAATATATATATATATATATTCTATTTGAGCCGTTCAATGAATACCTGCATTCCATTTTATATGTTGAAGTAAGCGGTTGATGGGCTCCAGGAACATGTTTCGTAATTTCAATCCTTTTAAAGAAGTGGTCCCCACTGTGTGGACGATCCAATTCAAACTGTGAATACAGATGTGGAGGGTGAGAGGCTGGCTTTGAAAAATCGTCATGGATTTTTAATTTTTGACCTGGTGCTTTTCTATTTTCGTACCTACCCCACGAAATTTAAGGCTATCACGACGCCTGCATGCATTCAGGAGCACTAGCAGGAGCACTAGCAGGTATGTCTACTTCTATTTGTATGTGGCTGTAGCCATAAGCATGCTAAACGCAAAGGTAGGTTCCATTTTGTTAAGAAGCCGAAAACTTTTATTTTGTAAGGCTGATTTTGAAAATTACACCGCGCGAACAGCTAAAGCAACGTAGAGAAAGTTGAGAATGGCGTTGAGTTTACCAGAAAACAGAAAATCAAAATCAGCTGTTGGGACTTTTTTTTTTTTTTTTTTTTTCTCTTTTCGTTTTCTGTTTTTGGTGGGAAACACGCATCATATTGCTGTTTTCACGCCATCGACGTCCAGCGAGTGCTCTCCCAGAGTTTGTTTCTTGGTTATCCGCAAATTCTAATTTTAAATTGCATTTGTCACAATTTGTAACAAAATTACGAGTCTTTTCAGAAATATGAGAGTGGGAAAGGGTAATTGTGAATGAAATGGATATGATAAGAGTGAAGTGCAGATAAAGTAAAAATAAATATAACAGTTGTGGGGGCAATTAAGTACTTTGAAATGAATAAGATATATTTATATTTTTATACTCATGGTGTAAGATAGATTTTAAGTAAAAATACCTAGTTTGATTATAATATGATATGTTCTTTACAGTGAAAAGACATAAATATACTTTTTAAAGATATAAAAATTATTTAATTTATCTATTATTCAGTAAATTTAATAAATATATTTTTAAAAATATATTATTATCATTTTGATTATAAGTTTTTAAATTTATAACTGAAATCGAAACCAATAAACTTTAAAAAATATGGTAAGGTTTGTAGGATTAAAAGTAACTTGACCTGAAATATTGTAGAATATGAGTTTTTAAAAATAAGATAAAAATATGGTCACCTCAAAAGGAACAGCATAACTAAAGTTTCACCTTTAGAGAAAAATATAATGAAATGATTAGAATATAAAGTTAAAATTTTTAAAAAAGGTTATGAGTTAATTGGTATATTCATCTTTTGCATTCACCATTCCACGTTATCCATACCCCATTTTAATTTTTACATTTGTTCGTGATGAAGATGATCACAAAAGAGAAAGAAAAATGAAATAGATGTGATAATGATAAAGGAAGAATAAAGAAAATACGTATGGTAATTGATTAGAAAAATATATGAAGGCGATTAAAATACAGAAGAAGTAAAAAATTAAGGTAATTGAAAGATAACTTTTGCACTCACATTTTCCTCATTTCAAATGGACCACTGCATTATGCAATTACCTGCATCTCGTTCTACGATAATATTCTTTTCAGGGCCAGTTGACCAGTGAACGGGAAAGGAATCAGATGAGTGTAAGTTTGGGATTTTACACTCCGGAAATATTTTAAGTTTTTAAAATACTTATCGCACTTCAATACACAACAAGTTTACTCTTTTCAATTCCCCGCACATTTTTCAATTTTCAATATAAATTTTTACATCCCATCCACCACCAACAAAGTTATTTCATTTTCAATGCAATCTTGTTTTTTAAATTCCCAACTGTTTCATTCAATCTCTAGATCCCATCTGCATTCAATTTCACTTCGCTGAACAGCAGTTATTCACGACGTGAACAAATTTTGGCAATATATTACTAATCTCGTCAGAAGAAAAAATTGTTTTCCAATTTCCATTCGTTTTTGTGTGAACGGATTTAAAATCCAAAATTGGTCGGATAAAAAAGGAAAATCCACCCACGCACGTTGGTACAGGGCTGAGAATAGGGGCGGGCTAGGGTATGTCAAGATGTACTCGATGTTGATATTTAAAAATCGCATTTGACTTTTATTTTTATACGGGGCTGGGACAAAGTTAGTTTAACTCTTACTTTTTTATTCCGTAGGTGTCGAGATAAACTTCAAGTTGATATTAGGATAATGATTATAAATATAAAGAGGTGCATGTTAAAATATCCAATGTTGACCCTTGCGTTGCTAGTGGCTATTTCATTCCAAGTATAAGTATAAGGGGTGTGTGTTAAAATATAAAACTTTTAAAAGTAAATATATTTTAATTTAAAATTTGTTACTTCCTATAATTATAATATTTTTTAATTATTTATTGAATTCTTTTTATAAAATTATTTTATTTTTTAATCATTTCTAAACAACTACTGTATATATAACCTGTTTATTTTATATTTATTCTATTTATTTCTCATTATCACCTTATACCATATCAGATTATTTTTTCATATTTTAAAATGTTGTTAACTAAAATTTTTTCTAAACATGCCCTGAGTAGCATTAATTTATCCTTCCAGTGCGCCCGCGGTGGTGGCAGGCTGCCATCAAAGCGACCGCGTATCGTCCGGCACAGAGCTGGTGCATTTTTTACTACCAACAAAAACAGCAGCAGTCTCTAAAAAGCCAGAGTCAGATTTGAGTCATTTGACCTCTTCAGTCACACCACCACCAACGTCACTACCACCCCTTTTTCCTCTCTTCTCTCTACATTCCCAATTTTCAAAAACTTCGAATTCTTCTCACCCCTCGCCCTTCCAATCTTTTGCCGCCTCTCTCTCTTCTCCCATGGAAGGAGCAGCGGCACCGGCACTAGCGGCAGCACCAGCAGCGGAGATGTTTCAATGAAACGCTGGGTGATCTTGACCGTTCGTCTCCGCGTTCCACAGCTCTGATCTTCATTGCTTTCAGACTTTTCTCGACCTGGCGAATGCGAGTTAGAAGCAGTTCCTTGGTTAGTGTTACTCGCCAGGAGAGCATTGGTGACCGCATCTGATCAGTTGCATTTCTTCCACCGTCGATTCTGCATGAGAAAGGTGAGGATCTCACGGGAGAGGCCTGCGATTGTATGGTTGTTACTGTCTCCGGTTCTTCGTTTGCTGTGACGAACTTGTCGCATTTTTCAGTTTGGTCTACTTTGAGAGATTTCCCGCGGTTTTATGTGGCTGTTCTTCTATTTTCATCGTTTTTATGGGGGACAGGCATTTCTCGCGTTGCAGATTTGCATTTTGTTTTTCTTTGTTAAAACATCGTCCATGTTTTTTTTTATTTTTAAATTTTTTTAACCCTTTTAGGATAAGGTTGGATTATCAGTAAGTTCTGAGTGAAGAAATCAGCACTGCCATTGGCCCGTACCGATTATCCGGACCGCTTACCTGTAAATCCACAGGCACGTGAACTTTGCTGGATGGTTTACTTCCACTGGACGGGAATATTCGATGAATTTATCTCACAACTAATCTCCTCACTTTCTTTTATGTCCTTCCTCCTCTGGGATGAATGTGGTCTTGGATGGCGCCGGAAGCGGAACTTCCATTATGCCGGGTTTCTCCTTTCTGTCTAGTTTGAAAAATGCAGATCCACTAAACGCACAGATACTATGTTACTCTGTTTTGCAATGGAGAAAGTGGTATTTTTGTTGGCATTTATTTTTTCCCCTTCTATTTTGGGTTCCATTCGCAGTGTAGATAGGTCAGTCTGTTTGGATAATATTATTCTTACAGTGGGAATGGGAAGAAGTGAAGGGTGAAATTTCGGTAGCAAGCACCAAGCCTATTTCTGATGCTTCGGTTGAATGAGCGCATGGTGATCCAAAACTTTGACCTCGTGGGCCCCACTTCTGACTGGAGGAAACATTCCTGAGTGGGATAGGCCAATCGCTGATATGGAGGCTGAACAGAAATCCCATAATTTTCATTTTGGGGGGCAAGTTTTGGCAGCAGAATTTTAGTGGACGTAGTAGATTGGATATTTCATATGTAGGGAATGCAATAAGGAAGAAGTCTAATTTGATTTTTTTTTTTTTAAAAATATTTGGAATATGATATTGTTATAAATGTTTGAGGTGGAACTCTTGTATTAAACCGTTTGACATA
This sequence comes from Annona cherimola, assembly GCA_030490835.1. Taxonomy (NCBI): domain Eukaryota; kingdom Viridiplantae; phylum Streptophyta; class Magnoliopsida; order Magnoliales; family Annonaceae; genus Annona; species Annona cherimola. The sequence goes on from CM059974.1 coordinate 5,155,636, forward strand.
ATATATCTCTGCAAAAGCATTCTCTGATGCTCTGAGACTATGGGAACAATAGCTCTTAGGGAAGTTCAGTGTTTTAGAACATTTGGCGTCATCAGATAAGATTCAGTGCTTTGGAGCATTTGGTTCCACCAGGCGATATACTCTACAATCATTCAGGTTGCTAGCAGATGTTCTAATGGGATTCAGATATTGCCCCAATTACTTGGTCTATGGGACATGGCCTAGTGTATTATTTAGGATTTATAATAAAACCGTGTATCAGTATTGAAGGTTCATTGACAATCAACTTTTTATTTTCATGTTATGTCAATCTGATTTTTATTTTTAATTTTTGTGTTTTAACTGTAATTTTACCAAGAAGACAGTCTATGAAAGTTAAGGATCTTCAATGCAGATGTATTTGAGTTCCTCCTGAGCATGGCTAGATCCACCAGATAATCACTCTGGATCATTCACATTGAACCTTGAGTCCTTAATGCATGTATTCTAGTCATTACACTTGTGTGATGTTGCACTGGTGAATTCTACGGACCAGACAAATAAGGTTTATTAAAAGAAATGCAGTCTCTATGCTGTATCTTTGATAGATATGTGTGCTTATGACGTTATAACTTTGTTTGTTGACTGTGCCATAGCAGGGTTGAAAAATTAGAAGATTTCAGCAGGGACAAAACAACTACCTGAAATGGATCAGTATGAAGTTCTTGAGCAGATTGGCAAAGGGGCCTTTGGTTCGGCTCTTCTTGTGAGGCATAAGCATGAAAAGAAGAAGTGAGGATCTGGACATATGTTTTTGGCGTCTTTTCTATTCCTCACTTGTGGTTTTTATTTGATAGCTATCATGATGATTTTTCACTGCATTTGACTACAATTTGATGATGTTTCTTCCATTACGTGTCTTATTCATTTAGGTATGTGTTGAAGAAGATTCGTCTGGCCCGTCAAACTGATAGATGCCGTAGATCTGCTCACCAGGAGGTGTGTGCCATTTGTTCTTGTCTTGAGCAACAGTGGCGCTTCATTAAGTTTATGTACAAAAAGATTGAGAATATCAGATTACAGATGTATTGATTAACAAATATATTCCAAAATTGGGATGAATTTTTTACGCCATTTTTGGTGTTTATGGTTTTTTTTTTGGAGGGGTGGGGGAGGGGGGGTGCTTCCAAATTTTTTAGAAAGATAAAGAAAGCAGTCATCCACTCTTGAATACGAAGACATTGATGACCTTGGTCCCAAGAAATAAAATTTGGGTCATCTTGTAGTTCCTTGAAATCTTTGAATGGCAAATTGGCTTGAATTTTGTGCTTTCTTAGGGAAATAGTGTTTTTTTTTTTTTTTTTTTGTTGGCTAGCATGGGTGTCTTTGTTGAAGTGCCTTGTCCTTATTATTGTGGTTCTGAGTCTTTTAGGTTTCTGATGTGCTTGTCCATATTTCCATCCTCCTACAGTATTTTTAGATTCTGATTTGTCTGACTCTGTAGATGGAGCTTATTTCCAAAGTACAGAATCCATATATCGTGGAGTACAAAGATTCCTGGGTAGAGAAGGTTTGTAATCTATATTGCTAATTCTATAAATATTTTGGTGGTGGTTCCCAACTCAATTTGCTGAGCGAAAATAGGATTGTTCAAGGTATAGTGTCACATCAGGGAGAAATAGGCAGTTACTGCATCCTTTACCAAATGCTCTTATTATCAAAGTACGCAGTAATATGCTTTTGTTTTGGAAGTGACTTTTCTTTTCCCCTTTCCTATTTTTTATGCCATAGTCCATGAAATCTTTTGTACAACTTTGATACAGTGTTTTCTGCCTCATGCCTCTACATTGTTCATCTTTTGCTTCCAGGGATGCTATGTATGCATTATTATAGGTTACTGTGAGGGTGGAGACATGTAAGCTCCATTTCTTGATGAATTCTTACACTCGAAAATCTGTACATATTTCTTGACTTTGCTCTTGAAATTGACATATAAGTAACCACATGTTTTCTTTTGTCTTGTTTAACAGGGCCGAAACTATTAAAAAGGCGAATGGTGTCCATTTCCCTGAAGAGGTTTTTATACTCTTTATTTATTTATTTATTTATTTTTTGGAAGAATCTTCTAGCAAAGCCCTTTTTGTTCTTTTGAGGTACTTCCTAGTTCTTTGCATGGGCTACCCAGGTTTATGTGTAGGATCAAAAATTTTAAGCAGTGCAAATCCAGGCTTACCATAAAAAAATCTAAGCTCCACTGTACAAAGACAAGGTGAATTAAAGAAAAAATAACATAAAATTTCTGGTTTCTGCGATAGCCATGCTTGTTTCCAGCTTTCATATCAGTCTAGGCCTCAGCATGCGACCACATGCATACATGATTGATGTAATGTGCTGGATTTAAGCCTTTGGAATTGCTCTACTTTCTGTATGGTTTTTCTGTACAGTTTTTATATAGCGTGCATTCCATATTCAAGTCGAGTTTCCATGCTTCGCATTTTTCTTCTTTCCATATTCAACTTCTTGCAGCTTTGCAAGCTTGCTTTAACTTCCATGACAAAATTTCAACTGTGTACAGAAGCTCTGCAAATGGCTTGTACAGCTGCTAATGGCACTCGATTATTTGCATGCAAATCATATTCTTCATCGTGATGTGAAGGTCAGTGATCTTTTAGTGCAATTGGGGGAGGTAAAAATTTGCTGCATCATCTAAAAGCTCTGAAGCTGTGATGTACTGATTGTGTTGCGGAATTGCTTCAGTGTTCAAATATATTCCTGACGAAAGATCAAGACATTCGTTTAGGTACATACCTCTTCCCTTCCCTCCCTCCTGGGATTATAGTATCAAAACAATGGTTTATGCTTCCTTTATCTCTAAGTAAGGTGTTTTTGGAAAGTTGAAATCAGGAAATGAATATTTTCATTGGAATACTGGATTGGTACTAAATGAAACAGTATCTCCTAGAACCACATAGCTGGGAAACAGCGGAACCCGCACAGGTGGGAGACAACCTTATGATGATGATGATGATGGTCTTCTGGATCCAGATGTCTTATGCGTATTCTTTCATTGTGTTGGTCGGGAGGAAAGTTTTTTCTCCACATTAATATTTTAAATAACTGAAACATCATCTGATAATGGTTCCTATCAATATGTTTTGCTTGTTCCAAGCAGATAAGCACAGCCAGTTGGCTTACACTTTTTAGTTTATTATATGCAAAAAGCTGTGGATTTTCACAATCAACAAAGTAGATACTCTCATGGTGCTTTTCATGGCCGTTTAATTGGCAAAACAGCCAAATCCAAGGTGTTCTTTTAATGCAACAAGAGTGGAGAGTTGGTCATATCAATATATCACATGCTATTCTCTTTTGGAAATTCATTTTTTACCCGGGCATGGACTATTAAAAAATTGCATCAGTTGTCTAATCTGATCCACTCAGTGGGGACTCTTTGAATTGAACTAGAGTTACTAGACAACTAGAGAAAAAAAAAAAGCGGACCGGCAGCGTTAATGCTGCGTTCTTGACAATTTGTGCATCCATAGTAACTTTAATAGTGTGTTTCTCCATCGAAAACAATAGTGTGTTTCATATGTTCGCATGTGGACAACCATGTTTTGAAGTTTTAACTAATTTTATATCATTCCGTTGTCATTTCAAGGTTTAGCTGTTTAAATTCACAAGGTTAATTGCAGGAGATTTTGGACTTGCCAAGATGTTGACATCAGATGATCTTGCATCTTCTGTGAGTGTTTTGTATAAAATAGTCCCATCTGCATGTAATGCTGTTTATAATGTTTTTTGACTGTTTATTTGACAGGTTGTGGGGACCCCTAGCTACATGTGCCCTGAGCTTCTAGCAGATATACCTTATGGAACCAAATCTGATATTTGGTCCCTAGGTGAACTGTCTATGTACCTTGTCTCTGTGTGGTAGAATTTAAAACAATATCTTTTATGCCTTTCTTATTTTGCATGCAGGCTGTTGCATATATGAGATGACAGCCCATAAACCTGCTTTTAAAGCTTTCGTAAGTCCTAAGGCCATCTACGAACAATTTTTAGTAGAGATAGTACTTTTGCAGCTCGTAGGGATCTTCTTTATTTGTTTTCGCATCTAGAATGAATTGATGTTTTTCATTTTAAGTCTATGATTTTTATGTGTTGTAACTTGCATTTATTAAAGAAAGATGTGATGGGATTGTTAGGTTGATAGTATTCATAGGTACAGGGAAGAAATTCAGATTTTCCTTTCAGGTTTTCAATGATTATTGACTATTGATTGAGTTGAAGGAGATGCTTTTATTGGATCACTGTGGGATGATGCTTTTGCAGCGGGCTTTTGGGGAATCAAGAAAAACATCTTCATAAGAAAAATCTAACTGAAAATTTGATGTTAACTTTGATGAGTTGTGAACAAGATTTTTTTTTATTTAAAAAAAAGGAAAATAAAAAGCCAAGGGCCGACCCTAATTCGGGCTTCTTTGCAGTTCGAGCCTTCCAACAGTGTCTATATGGTTAATGATTAGCCTACAACATGGTTGCCAGCCTTCAGTGCTTTTATAGTGGTCAAATCTGTCGAACATGCTTAGACTTTGTATAAAAGATCTATTCACCATAGGATCATGGCTTGATCCTTGCGTGCTGAATTCACTATTTTATACTATCACATCAAGAATCTTATGTTTTTGGATTATTGCTTGCAGAGTATTTCAGTGAAAACAAACAATCATATGGCATTCAGTTGTCACTGGTTTCGATGGAATGTTGGGGTGAATTATTGTCATCCTTGTTATCATGTGCTGTTTCCCAATGGGGTCAGCTATTTGAAGCCTCTGCACAGTTGCACCATTGATATTGAGCTGTCTTCATCAAATGCTAATATTTTTTTATAGCTTTTCAATGGTCCCAGCCTTGTTCTTTTTGGTCTTATCTGGTAAGTGTTCACAGTAAATAGTGATACTGTAAGATGAACGTTAGGACCTGTCCCATACCGGGCTGGAGTAACCTGTGCCCTACAAGGCCCTCCGCCTAGGGACTGTACCATACTGGGCCCTAGCCCCTCCTAGATACTGTTCTAAGCTCATGATATTCTAGTTTAAGCAACTCTGCAGAGTCTCACTTCAAATCTATGACCTTGGCATTTATAGGTCTTTTAAGGCCTTGCCTTTCACCATATGACCTGTTAGTACCCATTCCAGTCCTGACAATACCTCCACCAAATTTCTATTTCTTTGTATTGGATTGTGTTTTCATCTGATTGTATGTTCTTGACATTATCATAAAAGATTCATATCAATAATTTGAGATCTTGTTTTTCTTGTTGATGATTCTAGGAAGTTTTTGTTCCTCTTTTTTTGTCAGGATATGCAAGCACTGATCAATAAAATCAACAAATCCATTGTTTCTCCTCTTCCCAGCATGTATTCTGGTCCTTTGTAAGCCCTGATTAATCAACCGAAATTTCAATAAGATTGTTTTTATTGATCTATAATGTTTGACAGCCGGGTTTTTTTGTTGTCTTTGTTTCTGTACAGTCGAGGACTTATCAAAAGCATGCTCCGGAAAAACCCAGAGCTAAGGCCCAGTGTATGTAGAATGCTCATCTCCATTATATTCACCAGGATTGGATGGGAAATATATAGGCTATGTACAAAATTTGAGAAGAATGATCTGTACAAGCCATTTTCATCTGCTTACCTTGGCTGGTAGGCACCAAATGTATGCCTTTTCAAACTAGGAGAAGAGAATTGGAAAGAGATATCTGAGATTTGCTTTCTTTTTTCTCATGAGAAATTGATTTTATTATCAAAGAAAGCAGGTTTTATTACAGTCTGAGATTTCCGATTATAAAAGATAAACGACTATCATTATTATCAAATCTGTGAATTTGCTACCAAAGCACAACTGACCATGTTAAAATCCGCACATGTTTAGGCAAATCCGAACCATATGTGCGTATCTATTATCTGGGCTGCAAGCCCCGCCTAATATTCTTTGTGGGCATCATTATTCAACTGTCTACATGCATGCTATATGATTTTCTTTCTGATCAGCACTTTGTCAGTCTGCTGATCAGACTACTGGCCTAGCATGCATGCTTTTGCTAAGAATGACTTATTGGATCTTTCTATTCATAGTGGCAGTTGCCTATCTATATGCATTATGAACATCCTCTCAACTTTCATACCTAACATTTTCCCCTTGCTGTTTTCAGGCATCAGAGCTACTTCGGCATCCACACCTTCAACCATATGTTCTAAAGATCCACCTAAAATCTAGCCCCAGCCGCAATTTGTTACCTGTCTACCGGCCGCCGAACAGCTACATAAAGAAAACTAGATTTCCAGAGCCAGTGTATGTTTCTCCATTCCCGGATGAAGAAAAAAGACACTCATTTGATATGATCCGGAGGCTTAGTAGTGCAACTGAGCAAGACTCCATTAGTTCTACTCAAAGAGTACAGGATTCTCCTAGTTACATGAATGACGGAAAACCAGAATCTTCAGTTGGGAGTATCTATGTTGAAGAGAGAACTACGTACAAACCAATAAATCCAAAGGCTTTCAGCATTGCAAAGACGCCAAGACTGACTCCTGCCAAAACTTCTGCCACTCCAAAAAGACATTCAGATCCTTCAAAGATGGCACGTGCTGGTCTAAATCGTGAATCGGTATGCTACTTATCAATAGTTTATTAAAATTATAAGTTCTGTTTTTAGGTCAGTATGAGATTGATGATCACCCAAAAGCCATGTTCCATTTTCTTACTTTTCTTTTTTCTTGTTTCTTTCTTTCATCAAAGGAATGCTCTTTATTCAACTCATTATCTGTTAAATGTGGAAATTGATTGCATATGGTTGCTTGTCCTTGTTTAACATCTGTGCGCTACTGAATGGCTGTCTCCATAACTACTGCAGACTGCATGCGAACTAGTCCTTGGAGCATGCTAATTGAATGATCTAATGATGACATTCACACATTCATTCCATGTTCATGTGATACTGCCATACTAGTCTGCAACTTCTCATTGCATTTCCAAAACTGCATATTTTTAACTCTTATATGATCTAATTTTCCTCATTTTAATATTCATGCAGCTTCCCACTAGGACTCCAGGTGATAAATCCGCACGGCCAACTCGCAGAGCCTCCTTACCTTTACCTACAAGAGTTGCAGCTATAGAAACCCCTTCCAGACGTAAAACAGGTTTTCTTCATCGGATCAATTCACCTGATGTTTCTGTCAACGCCCCTAGAATCGAAGTAGCAGAATTCCCATTAGCCTCATCTGAGGACCCTCTGTTTCCTATCCACAAAAAGCAATCGACCATGCATGGGTCCTCCAACTCTGCACACTGCGGCGACCGCTCCATCACAAAGGATAAGTGCACAGTTCAGATCATAGAGAGGACCCCTTCCAAGCCAAATCTGATGGGCAATACTGGGCGTGCAGTCCGGCATGGCATGTTTTGGGCTGATGGGGATGAGGGTAGTGGATATTCAGACAGGAATCCCACAGCAGAAACATCAAGTCATGGATCTTCAGAATCCCGAAGAAGGTTTGACACCTCGTCGTACCAGCAAAGGGCAGAGGCACTAGAAGGGTTGCTTGAGTTCAGCGCACAACTGTTGCAGCAAGAGAGGTTCGAAGAGCTAGGCGTTCTGCTGAAGCCTTTTGGACCCGGGAAGGTGTCTCCAAGAGAAACAGCTATATGGTTGGCAAAGAGCTTCAAGGAGACTACAGTGAAACAGGAATAGTATTCTAGTGGAGGAAGGCTACGTCATCTTTACTAACTATATTCTAGTGGAAGAAGGCCACACCATTCCAGTGGAGGAAGGCCACACCATCTTCTTGTAGTTGGAAATGTGAATTCAAAGAATTAGGGAATCTCACCCGTACTTTTTCCACGTTGCCTTTTTTTACAACCCCGGCCCCCATGTTTCTTGGGAGAGCCATGAAAGCTTGTGATGCAGATACTTAAGTAATAGCCTGGTGGATGGCTTGGGTCATGCACCAGATGAGCATGATACCACTCTGGCTGTAGGTGCTGTATAGTATTGGTTGTTTTTGGGTGCATTCAAGAGTGGGATGTGCTTGAAATGCGTCGCTTTTATTCTAACGTTGTTCAATTGAGTAATACTATCTTTCTTAGAAACATCCTTCCGTTAGCTAAATGGACCATGATTGTCACACCCTCAATCATTATATCACATACTATTTCACCTTTTTCAATTTTTTTTGGTTACTTTTTCCTTTTTTTAATTTTTTAATTTTTTACCACGGACCCTGGAATAAAATAAACTTATAGTTAAAGGGATATGCCGAACGCATACCAACTGGAGCTTATAAAATTAAAATTTTACCGGCAATATGGCTCAGCACGGTCTAATCTTGGGTCTGCATTGGTCATACAATTAAAATTTTACTGGTACTATGGCTTAATGGGATTCGTTTTAATCCTGGTATCCAAGATCATCGTTTGTTTAAAATTGTATTTTCATTTGTATATTACGAAAAATGCTTAGGTTCTATTCATTAAAATGTATAATGTTATTAACTTATATAGTAATGATGTTTTAAATGGTTTAGATGTTGAAAATACAATTTTAAAATTAATATTCAAATTAAATTAATTTATGTTGGTTTTGTATCATTTTTAGTAAGTCTTGTGTACATTTGATTTGGATAAAACTTGTGCGGTACTGAATTTTAAACATAATAGGTGAGCTAGATTTAGATTTTATTTTCTATCTAAGGCCTATTTGCAGACGACAACACCCAACTTGGCCCATGTTAATAGAAACCTCTGGTAGTCTGGGCGGATATATGGGTGTATTTTTTTTAATGTATTTTTATTTTATTTGAAACGTGGAATTAATCGTATTTAATTTTTATACCAAAATTTATAATTTTTGAATATGTACATATGTTCTGAACTTCAAAAGTCAAATCTAAAAAACATTGATTTTTGAAACTCAGAAAAAATTTACATACCCAAAAAAATAAAATATACTCATGCCTACATTTTTATCAAAAAATAAAATTTTAAAAAAGATACAGCTCTGCTCGAAGTATAATAAATTTACATACCCCAGTATAAATGGAACCACGACGAACGTTTCGAGTGGACTGGATCCAATAATGGAATTTTGAAAATTTTAATTACTTGGAAAATGTAATTACTTAAAATTCTTATTTGAGGTTCAAATTGATTACGACATCAAAATATCAAATGTTTGGGAGGTGATAAAAAGTTTCGAAGGTTAAAAGTTTTTGAAATTGAAGAAAATAATATTATATAACATGGGTAATAATGATAAGTCTATAGAATAAAGTTAAAATAGATTAGTTAGGTATATGTGTCGTTGCGTAGACATGATTTAAAAATAGTATAATTATATAAGATGATATGAATAAATAATTAAAAAATAAAGTAATTATGAAAAGTGAAAAATTTTAGATAGAAAAGTTTTAAGATATGTCAAGGATGGGATAAAACTTTTGATAAAAACTTTAAAGGTTTGTTCCAAACCATATAAGATTTTTGATTCAAAACTGTATCTGGGATAAAAATTTAATAATGTGTATTAAAAATGAATAAAGTTGTATTGGAAATTGGATAACTATATTGTGAATGGTGATACAAATTCAATTCAAGAATTTTATATGGCTTGAAACACGCCTTTAGTATTTTTGGAAAGGAAAGAAAACACTGTGTTACGATTTAAAAAATAAAATTAAAATAGATACGTTAAATGTATGTATAATTGTGTACAGTTAATTAAAAAATATAGTAGTTATATATAAAAATATAAAGAAATAATTAAAAATATGATACTTCAATTTTTTTTTTAAAAACATCCCCTATGCTAAAACAAGTACAAAAAATCAAATAACTAAATGAATTCCTGAAAATTTAAAAACCCTCGCCCTTGCCATCCTCCTTGCGCCTGTTGCATTTGGAGTTTGGACTTAAGTCTGCAGTCTGCACTTCTCCCCGCCTTCTTTCTTACCTCCCGTTTTCTTTGCTCTTGACATCCCACGGCATTTTCTTCAATCAAACGAAAAGCGAAAACCCTCGAAGAAGAAGAAGGGAAATGGCAGAAACAGTCGCTGGGACAGCTCCGCCAGGCACAGAAGCAGGGCCTTCGCTCAAGGATCAAGGAAACCAAATGTTCAAGGCCGGCAATTATCTGAAGGCGGCTGCTCTTTACACTCAGGCTATCAAGAAAGATCCCTCCAACGCCACCCTCTACAGGTTCGACCCCTTCGTTTTCTCCTAGTGAATTGCTTCCATTTCCTTTGAAAATGCTACAGATGTCAGGAATGTGGATGCTTTTGCTCTGATTTTCTTCTGTTGTGGTACGTTGAATTGTTTTTGACGCATTTTTGCGAGGATGATTTCTGTTTAGTTATCACTGAAGAACCGTCACACAACTGCTTGTGGTTTGGCCTGGCCCATTCTTCCTCCTCAATGATCTTGTTTGTTGTTGATTGGGAAAAGGTGCAAATTTATGTATTGGAATACGCAGAAGGAGATGAGTGTTTGATACTCCGGAGAATGCATAAGATTGAGAACTGACCGCGAACAATATTTCTTTACACCAATAGTGTAGAGAATTTGTGAAAATAGGGTAGCTATTGTGCTCAAAGATAGTGGTAATAATGGCCAGGAATAGTTGGGTGGATGGGGAAGGTTATATGGTGTTGATAGATGAAACCTTAAAAGGATGCTTGATTGAAAGATAGTGGGAAGGATGGTCATGAATAATTATGTTGGTGGGGACGGGTATATGGTGATGATGGATTAAACCTTAAATCGTTGAAGCTGGAAACGGAGAACCCTAAGCCCTGAAGATCATGGAATTGGTCGTACTGACCTGTAGTCATTTAATGAACTGTGGGGATCTCTTGAAAACTTAATCCTAGTGGTGTTTATGACTTATGAGAACCATATAAGCACATGCGAGAGCTGCATGACAGCTCATTTTTGTTATGTTTATTTATTTGTTTAGGTTTCTATTGATATTCAACTATTGTGATACTATGGAATTTAAACTTTGAAAATGCTATTTTATAGAATGGCTATTTTGTGTAGCAATGGGCAGTACCAAACATTGAATTGTAAATGGCAGAACTACTTTCTGGATATAACTTGCCATGAGACACTTATGAAATAGGCCAGTTATCTCAACTTATCTTTTTATTTTTTTGCGACCATTTAAGATGCTAAATTTGGACATTTTAGACCCACTATTGGACCAATTAGAGTTGCTTCCACTCAAGGTTGGCTTTCATTCCTTTTCCCAAGTTTTTGTCCACATATATATGTTTCTTACTCTTTTAAATATTTTTGACTATGCATCTTGGCATTATTGAACAGCAATCGGTCTGCTGCTTTTTTGCATTTGGTCAAACTCAACAAAGCTCTTGCAGATGCTGAGACAACAATTACATTGAATCCACAATGGGAGAAGGTATCTTCATATTCTACTGTTTGTTTTCCTTTCCTAGAACATTGGCAATGATAAATTATTTTCAAATGAAATGATGGGCGTTGCATATGTTGGCTAAAGATGACATCTGATTGATTGGATGATTTCTAGGGCTATTTCAGGAAAGGATGCGTTCTAGAGGCAATGGAGCGATATGAGGATGTAGGTCCTATGTTCTTGTCCTTTATTAGCAGTATTTTCTCTCCCTCTTATTTTTTTTCTTTCTTTTTTTTCGGCTTCTAATTTTTTCAATCTTTATATTTGCAGGCCATAGCTGCCTTGCAGGTAGCTTTGCAGCATAATCCGCAGAGTACAGAGGTCTCTAGAAAAATCAAGTCTCTCTCACAATTAGCAAGAGATAAAAAGCGAGCACAAGAGGTTGAGATTATTCGGTCCAAGATAGACATGGAAAAGTATTTGGACCCTGTGAAACTGGAACTGGTGAGTTTGCAAATGGCATTTGATCTCACATACATCCACAAATCATAATTTGTATGCTCCCAACCCATGCTTTGATAGCTTTATTTAAGTCTGCATTATTGTGTCAGCCATTCCAATTATATTTTTTCCATTTTTGTTTTATCTTGTGGCGCAAGTCTATTTATCTTTTGCATAATTTTTTGTAAATCGTGCAATAAGAAATTTTCCTTTATTGTTGGTCGCAAGTCTTGATAAAAAAGGACGGTTGACATGTCAAGTTGGCAATGGTGTTATATAAATTTCTAGTACATTTTTTTTAATGGATTCTAAGCGTACATTTGATATTGTATGTGGGAGAGGGGAAGGGGAAACTCGCTTTCCCATGTATTCCAATAAATTTACTTACTTTAACTATTCTACTTTTTTCATTTTATCCCTATATTCTAATTATTTCCTTACATAACTACTCTATTTATTCCAATTTTACCCTTTATTACATTACATTATTTTTTTTAAAATTCCCCCCTTTTCTCTTTCCCCTTCCTTACATCTGTTACTAAATGCACCCTAAAGTGATAGGTTATCTGAAATGAGAGTTTAATTATGTACTAAGAATTCTTAAGTTTACTCATCCTCCTCTACCCCCACCTCACACCCAAAAAAAAAAAAAAAAAAAAAGAGTTCATCACGTTCGGCATGTAAGATCAATAGTTTAAGAAAATGGAGAAATCGAGCAAGATATTATAAATAGAATCTCAGCAGGATAGAAGAAATGACTTGTTATGTAACTGTTGAGTTCCAATTAAACTAGAAGGAAAATTATATACTACAACATTAGACCACTTATGCTATATAAGAAAAATGTTGGGTAGCTAAAGAAAACTTGTAGAATGAGTGAAATGTGAACGTTAAGGTGGATGAGTGGTACAACAAGAAAAGAGAAAATTAAAAAATGAAATAATTCGAGATGATCTAAAGGTGAAGCAAATAGGTAATAAAACAAGTGAAGATAGACTTATGTGGTGGTAAATGAAAGCTTGAAATGACATCAGTTAGGAAAGTTGAGTTTATTTAAATAAAATACAGAGAAGGAAAGGACTCAAAAAACATAGATAGAAGTAATTAGATACGATAAGAAGACGTTAGAGATTGTCAAAAACGTAGTTCATGGTCGTAAAGAATACACTATGATCCATGCAACTGACCCAACAAAGGTGGGAAACGGCTTATGGTGATGACGATGATCATAAATTTGTGCGACCCTTGGTTTATGAAACTCGACCATATGCATGCAAATGAGATATTTTAGAGTCTGTGAGCTGTTCATTTTCATTTTTTTGTCTTGTTGTAGATTCCATTTTTGCACTCAGCTATTGGAAGGAGAAATGTGTCTAGTAAGGGGTATAGTATGTTCAATGTAGTTGCGAAGGTTATTTCAACAATAATGATGCAACCCTGAATAAAAGCATCTCCTTATTTGTTAGACTGAATAAAAATAACTTGATTTGTTACTGGCAGCATGAAAAGTTTGGAGGGGAAGAATCTTCTATAGAGATCTTCTCTTTCATTGTCAAGACTATGGAGGTGGCTATTAAAGCGTGGCATGAAACATCAAAGGTGGATGCAAGGGTGAATTTCCTCCTTGATGAACAAAAGACCCAGACTGATAAATATGCACCCATTGTCAATATTGATAAGGTATTAAAACTGCTCTCTCTATTTTTGTTTCTTTTGATTGATAGCTGCATCTTACTGTATAATGTATAAAATTCTTGCATCTCATGTACAGCTTGATATCCAAAGCCAAAGTTTTCAGCAATCCTGATATCTGGCTTGCTACAATTGACTCAGCACCTCAGTCTATATAATGTCAGGACTGAAGATGACAAATTGCCAACGTATCCCATAAGATATCCTGTAATATACATGTTTGAATAAATATCATGATTTGCTAGTGTAATTGTATCATAAGTCAATCATCAATACATGCACACAAATTGGTTTACCACGAATCCATATTCATTTCTACTATAACTACAGGTTAGCTTATAATTTTCTTGTCTCAGGCATTTGAATCACCCCATACACACAGCAGCTGTTTCTCATTTTTAAGGCAGTATGCTGAAGATTCGTTCGCCAGGGCTGCTTGCTTGGTGGTATCCAAGAGTGCTATATCCTATCCTCAGGTTTGTAAATATTCTGATCCCTCTCTCTCTATGATATTTTACAGAGTTTGCTTGTTAGTGTACTCACAGAAGGCTAATTAAAACAAATGATCGAAAACTTGATAATTTTTTTTAGATCAATATGCGGTATTGATTTGACTTGACTATATTTCACCAATGTGATGTATGGGCCAGGCTCTGTTTGACGCTACACTTGATCCAATTTAATCAAGACTTGAATAAAGTTTGGTTGGCAGCAAGTCATTTATGAATCAGTCAAGCCAGTAAAACTCGTTCAACAGAAGGAATGCATGGCATCTGCAGATATTATATATTATTGGTCTGCAAGACTGGAAGGAATTATTGCTGGCATCTCTGCAATTGCTAATGCAGATGCTATATGTGAAATATTCATTCGAAGGCACAATTTTGCATTTTCACACTTGCAAATGTATGTCATAAACATCTAATGATAACATTCTGCAGGTTTGGAAAGGACAGGGATCTAGGAAGTGGAAACATGGGCAGGGTGATGGTTTCTTTGTCCAATTTGAGTCACCTGCATTGCGCAAAATCTGGTTTGTGCCTAGTTCAAACGAGAAGGGAAAGCCACTGTGTAGGTAATTTTCTCACATTGGCCTTCACGTACTTTACATGTGTTCCTGTATTTTTTTAAAAAAATTGTGCAACATTCCTATAACCACCTTTTCTGTGTTATTTTCATTTCAGGGATCCAGAAGTCCTGGACATTAGCGCCCATGAACTTCTTCCTCGCATTTTCAAACAAGTTGCTCTGAATCACGGCTAAACCCATGTTTAAGTCTGATGCCAACAGAAAATTTTCAGTGGGCTGCTTCAAACTGTAATTGCTGTTGCTGGGTAACAAAGACGAGTGCATCAACATGCCGAAATTTGCTTGCCGTTTGAGCCATGGCTCCCTTGTTGAGAATTGTACACCAGTGCCAGCTGCAGCGGTTGACTAGTTGTCCATTCATGCAAAGGAAAGGCACTGTTTCTGTACAGCGCTTGAAACGATTTTTGTGGGGATCATGTGTGATTGTATACGTTTCGTTGCTTGCACTGTATGATTATTTTCCGAGTACGGGTAATTGCATTCGTGACAGTATTTCTGAGAGTGAATTACTAACTTGTAGCTTGCTTTATCTTTAATTTTTTTTTTTTTTTGGTTGTTGCTCGTGTTTTTTCATTGTAACTTCTTATCTTTCTCTAAAAAAATTTATTTATTTTTTTCTTTATTTACTTTGTAGCTTACAGCATCCTGAGTTATGTTGACGGACTGTTCTTCTATGGAACTGGGTGCAGTCTACAACATCTTATAGTTTTTTAGATTTTTTTAAGAAAATTAATTCCAAGCCATGCTGCAATGCTGTGCCTGGTCAGCGCTAAGAAAGGGTTGTAGATCAATCTAACGAGTATTGTTATGCCTATGCAAATCTATCTGGGTATACGGTGGGAAGTGGTGTAAGAACGCTTGAGCAGTTGAACACGAAGCTGCTAATTTCAAATGATATTTGTCATCTGGATTTCTTCAGTGACTGAAAGCTGCAATTATCCCCTAATTTCCTTCCCATTAGTGAGGAATGAGGATGCTAGGCGTGCCTGTGAATCGGGGCTAGTAACGAGAGTTCCTTTAAGATTTATTTACCAGCTACGCATCTATTATTGCGATTGCCACAGCAACAGGGACGGTTGCTTGCTGCGGAAAATAATACAATCACGAACTCAACAGGTAATAACGTGTTAGTGAGTGCGCGCTAATAGTGGCATGAATACAGCAACTAAAGTTCCAAATAGAAATCAGAAGAGCACAAACAGTAAGCTAATAAAGATAGATTTTAAACGAATAAACGATATGCTAAGAAAGGAGTTGATTGATCTTCAGGGTGGACTATAACAATTCATTAACATTGCTTTGACATGACACTGGAATTACAGAGATTGTGGGTCTGACCTATGATCAAGAAAATACAGATGCTTTACATCTATATCGATTGATTATAGATTATAAACTGCCATCCTTTTCATGCCAATGAGGGAATAATGGGGATATTTTGGATCGAATGGTGGAAAGATGAAGTAAAGAACTCTGGCTTGAGGATTCTACTGGCCTGTGTTCTTCATGGAGCTGGAGCAGAGCTAGGGAGGCTGCACTTGACTGGATCTTGCTGAATTGCAACAGTTCCTCAGTCCATTGCATTTCGCGGATCTAATCCGACATGACTTGGGGCCTTGCACTGGGAATACCCATCTGGCCAACTCCAAGTCAATTTCAGTTTTCATTTTGTTGGCGGTTTTGTTTTTCGGGTTGCCCGAATAAGAGCCCTGCCCCTATAAAGTTCTTCATCCATCCCTCCGGACCATATTGCTGCTAAGCATGCTTTGGGGTGCCAAACCCAAAATTTTGATGGAATGGTAAGACACTTGAATTTTACTCCGTTTAACTGCATCCTAACTTCGCAAGAGGGGCACTGGTTTCCTTCTTTCTTTTACCAGAACACGATGCTGCGCCAAGCCCATGACCGGGCTTGTTAAATGAGGAGTCTACTCCTGCA
Source organism: Annona cherimola (assembly GCA_030490835.1). NCBI lineage: Eukaryota > Viridiplantae > Streptophyta > Magnoliopsida > Magnoliales > Annonaceae > Annona > Annona cherimola. The sequence continues at coordinate 5,172,270 of CM059974.1, forward strand.
TGAATATGATGTTTGAAACTATTTATTTAACAGAAATATAAAAAGCCAATTTGATTGAAAACTTTTATAATTTGTAATGCAGAAAAACCTCTTGCCTTTGCACTTGCTGTGGATTATATACAAATTTAATTAAGATAAGTTTATATATATATATATATGGGAGCTGTTCCGGTGCAGCGTCACTGCACCGGAACAGCCGTGCAGTGGCCCCAAAATGGGGCCTACATGATCATGAAATCATGATCTACTCCACCCATTGTATTTAGAATAATGTATTCTATAACCATACCAATTTTCATCCAAATCAGATACTTTAAAGTTGTTATTTACATTAAACTATTTCATTACGTTGGATTTGTACCATTTTCAGATGGGGCCCATATACATATCTGATTGGGATGAAAATTGGTATGGTAATAGAATACATTATTCTAAATACAATGGGTGGAGTAGATCATGATTTCATGATCATGTGGGCCCCGTTTTGGGGCCACTGCACGGCTGTTCCGGTGCAGTGATGCTGCACCGGAACAGCTCCCTATATATATATATAGGATTATATTCCGGTGCAGCGTCGCTGTAATGGGCCCCACATGATCATGAAATCATGATCTACTCCATCCATTGTATTTAGAATGATGTATTCTATTACCATACCAATTTTCATCCCAATCAGATATGTGTATGGGCCCCATCTGAAAATGGTACAAATCCAACGTAATACCATCTGAAAATGGTACAAATCCAACGTAATAAAATAGTTTGATGAAAATAACAACTTTAAAGTATCTGATTGGGATGGAAATTGGTATGGTAATAGAATACATTATTCTAAATACAATGGGTGGAGTAGATCATGATTTCATGATCATGTGGGGCCCATTTTTGGGCCACTGTACCGCTGTTCCGGTGCAGCGTCGCTGCACCGGAACAGCTCTCATATATATATATATATATATATATATATATGAGACCTGATCGTGTGCGGTGCAGTCCGCTGTAAAATGGACCCCACACATGTTAGATTGTAATGAAACTTTATACACTCATTTATCCATATATAAATCATACTTTAGACGGTTTAGATGTTAAAAAAACCACTTTAAACTTGATATTTACATTAAACTATTTTATTACGTTGATTTTGCACCATTTTAAGATGGGGACTATATACATGTTGGATTTGGATGAAAATTAGTATGCTATTAAAGTGAACAATTCTAAATACAATGGGTGGGGTGGATTTTCCATTTATGATCAGGTGGGACCCACAGTGCATGGACTGCACAGTGCAGTCGCAAATAATCCAGTGCATGCGACTGCACCCGGTTGCATATATATATGCAAAGGAGAATATGATGGATGACTTGTATTTGAAAAAATAAATAAAAAATGGAAAACTCAAGGGTTGTAGATTGCACCCGGTTTCCAGGAGAAAAACCCTATGTTGACATATTCATTAAATATTTTAAATATTTCTTTTCTGTTACTTAACACTTTATATCTCAAAATGCTACCACTCAATCAGCAAAGCACAACACAAATCATCACCAACCTGGATTAATCAGCCAAGCACAAGACAAGTTTTAGCAAACCTGAATTAGCAAGTTCGGATTAGCTAATAAAGCACAACACAAATCATTGCCGATTTGGATTAGCTAATTAAGCACAAAACAAATCACATAAATTTAGCTGCATATTCATACAAATTGCATAGTTTTTTGGTGTAGCAGCTGCAGAGAGCGCGACTACTGCCGCTTCACCTTCAAACCTGCAGAATGGGCACTTCTTCTTTCTTGATATATTCGATTGGAATATCGACCTGGACGGGTGCAGTAGTGGCAGGGTGTGCCAAAATAGCATTGAGGTTGTCAGATCGTGGTGGTTGATCCAAATAAGCCTGGAGAAAGGCAATCATCATCCCTCCCACAAACCTCCTCATAAGCTCTTTGTCGTCGGTCCCACTCACGCACGCACAGTACTCTGGTAAAACCGTTTTCGAAGGTGGATATGTGCCGATAATCGGTGGCCACGAGGTGAAAGCAAGGGGGCTTGCATTCGTTGTAGAACTGCTGGTGCTTGAGCCCAGCTGGGGCGCATGAACGGAGAATGCCCCACTTGCTCTTTGATCCCAACCCTGTTCCAATCACCAGGACTGGGAGCCCTCGCAGGTCGAAAGAGCGGCGCTTGTAGGTGAGAACTTCTGGGGGAAATGGGATGCCAAGCAACCCAGTAACGGGGTCTATTCCTATGAGGACATTGATGGGGGCGTCGACTCTGAGTTTTTCCTTGCAATGTGCAATGTAGAAGGCCGCCTTACCCCCTCGACTGTGGCTGGAGAGAGCCAAATTGCTGGTGTTCGTCGTCACTTTGGGGTTTTCATTATTTAGGAGAGACTGCAACCCTTCGGATAACCAGTTCAGTACAGTAACACCATCCTTGATCTCAGTAACAACGCTTAGCTGTAAAAATAGTGAAATCGATCAGCAGCTATTGATCGATAATCGATTGTCTAGTTATTATGGTGTTTGATCTGGTATACATAATATAATTTATAAGTGATGTGTTTAGTGAGTCATAACATTTTTAAAAAAGTTATCCGAAACGCGAGAAAATGATGTGATATTTAAGGATAACGAAGAAAAGTAAAGAGAATAAAGTTAAAATAGATAAGTTAGTTGTATATATATATACTTATATAAAAATAATTAAAAAATAAAATAATTGTGTAAGAATACTAAAAAAATTTAAAAATAGGATAATGGTAAAGATGAAAAGTTTTAAATTGAAAAGTTTTTTTTTGAAAAATTTTAATGATAAACAAACAAGCCAATGACAAAAATGTTAATTAAGGAAAAATATGCCAACACTTGAGCTTATTGAAAATTTTGTACCAATCCGCTGAAAATTACTGAATTTGTCCTGATCCTTTGCAAATTTAAGATATTATCAGAAATATATATCTATGTAACATGCACGGATGATTTTTTTTTTTCCAAAATTTATTTATTGAATTGTATTATATACATGAGGTGCGAGAACAATGTAGCCATGAGAGGCAACGTGGTTCATGATTTCACGATAGTAGGAGGTGGTTAGAAGAAGGCCATGGAACAAGACGACCACCGAGTATCCACCTTCTTCGGTTGGATTTGCTACCAACACTTCGCATTAGGCTGCTGCAGAATATCCAATTCAAGAACTCCACCTATTTCGTACCATAAAAAAAAAGAACTCCACATATTAATTACTTAATTGAAAGTTAGAACTTTATACATATGTCTTAAAAATTAGTGAATTAATCATGATATCCATGTATGAGACATGCGCATGGCTCTAAAATATTATTTTTAATTGAGCAAGTAGCTAGCTAGCTAGCTAGCCAGGCAGCACTTGGAGTAGTTTGCGGATCGAAAATCATGGCGTACATGTTATCCTGTAAATGATTTAATAAACTTTATTTCAATAAATTTTCTTTTCAACTGTACTATTTATGTCAATTTTTTTCTGTTATTTCATATTAATCAGAAAATTCCTTAAATATTTCCTTTTTTATTCTCACCCCATCTCAAAATTCTACAACTTTTACCTTTTCAAACCTCCTCTTAGTTTCATCATGGATGCATATTTGCACTAATAATGCTGCTAATAATTATTAATGAGCCAGACACATCACATGTGAAATTGGTGGGCTGCAAGCAGCCAAACTTCCTCAGCTGCAATGACATGACGGGTGTGCTTCACAGGATTCATGCATCTGTATACGTGGTCGCTAGCCATCGAAAAAACGAAGATAAAATACTGATTTTTCTCAAGAGTTATGATTTGATAATTGTTACACAAGCATGCAAGCTCAATGCTTACGCAAGCTTTACTTTTCTCATTCTTAATGAGTCACACATACACACCGATCAAAAAAAAAAAAAGTCACACATACGAGCAGTGGTAGCTAGCTATACAAGAATCTAAGATAACATACAGATGTTCTCAAGAGCCATGATGCATTCGTGTTTATAGAGTGATCATTTAATTTAGTTTTTGGTACTTAGGAAACAAGATTAATTTTTGCACTTAATTATTATAATGTGAGTCAAGAAAGGGTACTGTATGTTTAATATGGTTATGTGGGTTAATCCAACAATAATGATGCAATCCTAAATAGAAAGATTTTCAAGAGAGATTTTCTCTTTCATTGTCGAGACTATGGAGGCGGGTCTTAAAGCGCCGCATGAAACATTGAAGGTGGATTTCCTCCTCCGTGGACCCAGACTGATAAATAATCACCCATTGTCAATATTGATAACATATTAAAACTTCATTCTGTATTTATGTTTCTTTTGATTGATAGCTGCATCTTGGTTTGTAATATATAAAGTTCTTGCGTCTCATGTACAACTTGATCCTATCCAAACCAAAGTTTTTTATAATCATATATCTAGTTAGATATGGGTAATACCTCACTATTGTGGTGTTACGAATAGGGTCTACTATATCAAAGCTGATATTTGCATTTAATATCATAAATCCCGCTGTTTAAAAAAAAAAAACGGATTTGCATGGCCCATAAATCCCGCTGTTTCTTAAAACCCGATTTGCATGGCTGTTACAATGTGCTACAATTGATTCAGCAACCTCTGTCTATATAATGTCAGGACTGAAGATGACAAGTTGCCAACATATCCTATAAGATGCGCTGTAATATACATGTTTGAATAAATATCATGATTTTTGCTTGCTTAGTTGTAGCCTATTACACATATCAATCATCAACACACACACACGTACAAATTGGTTTACTATGAATCCATACTCATTTCTAGTACACCAACTACAGGTCTGCTGTTGCTTATAGTTTTCTTGTCTCAGTAATTTGAATCACCACATGCACAGCACCTGTTTTCGTTTTTGAGGCAGTATACTAGCCGAACATTCGTTTTCCAGGGCTGCTTGCTTGGTGTTATCCAAGAGTGTTACATCTTATCCTCAGGTTTGTAAATATTTTGATCTATCTCTCTCTCTCTCTATAATATTTTACAGAGTTTGCTTGTTACTGTATTCACAGAAGATTAATTTAAAACAAATGATTGATAAAAAAAAAGTTTAGAGCACAAAACAAATAAGCAGAAGATCAGGAGAATGCAGAGAAATGTGAGGAATAGACACGACTTGACCATATTTCACCAATACGAAGTATGGACCAGACTCTTTTTGACACTTCAGTTGATCCAATTTTATCATGACTTGAATGAAGGTTGGCTGGCAGCAAGTCATTTATGAATCAGTTAAAACCAGCAAAACTCAATGAACGGAAGGCATGAATAGTGTCTGCAAAATTATACATGAATGGTCTTCAACACTGGAAAGAACTATTTTCGGCATTTCTGCAATGGCCAATGCAGATGCTATATAGGAAACATTCATTCAAGGGAAACTGTTGTTGTGGCACAATGTTGCATTTTTACCCTTGCTAATGCAGCTGTCATAAGTATGTATTCGAAAGGAAGGGCAGGGATCTAGAAAGTGGAAACATGGACAAGGTGATGGTTTCTTTGTCCAATTTGAGTCACCTGTATTGCCCAAAATCTGGTTTGTGCCTATTTCAATCGAGAAGGGAAAGACACTGTGTGGGTCATTTTCTCGCATTGGCCTTAGCATATTTTACACTAGTGTTCCTTTATTTTTAAAAATCTGTGCAACATGTCTGTAACCACCTTTTGTGTTTCATTCCCATTTCAGGGACCCAGAAGTGATGGATATTAGCGCCCATGAACTTGTTTCTCGCATTTTCAAACAATTCGCTGTGAATCACGCACTAGAAGCCAGGATATACCTTACACACCTTACATGTCATACCACTAAACTATGCCCTGGTTAGGTTTCATGTACAGAAAATTTTCAGTGGGCTGCTTCAAACCGTAGTTGCTGTTGCCTATGTCGGAAAGACAGTGCATCAACATGTCCAACTTTGCTTGTCATTTGAGCCATGGCTCCCTTATTGATACTTATACACTAGTCCCAGATGCAGAAGTGGACTGGTCATCCATCGATGCAAAGGAAAGGCACTGTCTCTGTACGGCGCTTGAAGTGGTTTTTGTGGGGATCATCCGTTCGATTGTACACGTTTCGTTGCTTGCTTTATGTGATTATTTTCGGAGTCATGGTAATTGCATTCGTGACTGTGTTTCTGTGAGTGAACTACTGACCTTTGCTTTATTTTTTTTTTAAGAATTTTTGTTCTTCGTGTTTTCTATTATTACTTCTTACGTACAACTTGGGGCCTGTTCGGCCACACTTTCGGAAATAAGTATTATAAGCTAAACATTCCCTAAAAGTCAATACTCTTAAGCTTGTTAACGGAAGAATTAGACTAATATAGCTTTTACTTGATGTTGTCAAAGACATTTCATTGGATTACATGCAGGTTTCCAAGTGTTGAAGCGCTTTGCCTACATAAAAAGTACTAGGGTAGAAAAGAGCCTTCGTTAGCTAACCAAGCATAGCAAAAACGACATAAATGTAGTTGCATATTCATACAAATTGCTTGGTTTTTGATGTAGCAGCTGGAGAGCGCATGGCTACTGCTTCACCCTCAACTTCCAGGTTGGGCGCTTCTTCTTTTTTGATATATTGAATTGGAATCTCAACCTGGATTGGTGCAGTGTGAGTAGGGTAAGCCAAAATAGCACTGAGACTGCCAGGTTGGGGTGGTTGATCCAAATAAGCTTGGAGAAATGCAACCATAATCCCTCCTACAAACCTCCTCATAGCATCTTTGCACTTGGTCCCACTCACGCACTGGCAGTATTCAATTTTCTGGATTATTCCAGATGGATCATCCAAGATGTCCATGTGCCCATAGTCGGTGGCCACCAGGTGAAAGCAAGGGGGCTGGCATTCGTTGTAGAACTCCTGGTGGTTGAGCCCGACTGGAGCGCATGAAGGGAGAATGCCCCACTTGCTCTTTGATCCCAACCCTGTTCCAATCACCAGGACTGGGAGCCCTTGCAGGTCGAAAGAGCATGGCTTGCAGGTGAGAACTTCTGGGGGAAATTGGTAGCAAAGCAACCCAGCAACGGGGTCTATTCCTATGAGGACTTTTATGGGGGCGTCGACTTTGAGAGCTGCCTTCCAAAGTGCAATGTAGAAGGCAGTCTTGCCCCCTCGACTGTGGCCGGAGAGAGCCACATTGCTGGTGTTTGCCGTCACCTTGGGGTTTTCCTTACTTAGGAAAGACTGCAACCCTTCGGATAACCAGTTCAGTACACTAACACCATCATTGATCTCAGTACAAAAGCTTAGCTGTAAAAATAGTGAAATCGATCAGCAGCTATTGATCGATAATCGATTGTTCAGTTATTATGGTGTTTGATCTAGTACATATAATATACTTTATATGTGATGTGTTTGTTGAGTGATAAAATTTTTTTAAAAAATTTGAAATGAGAGAAAATGGTGTGATATGTAAGGGTAACGAAGAAAAGTAAAGAAAATAAAATTAAAATACATAAGTTAGTTGCATATATACTTATATAAAAATAATTAAAAAATAAAATAATTGTGTAAAAATACTAAAAGAATTTAAAAATAGGATAATAATAAAGATGAAAAGTTTTGTTTAAAAAACTTTAATGATAAACGAACAAGCCCATGATAAAAATGTTAATTAAGGAAAAATATGCCAAGACTTGAGCTTATTGAAAATTTTGTACCAATCTGCTGAAAATTACTGAATTTGTACTGATCCTTTGCAAATTTAAGATATTATCAGAAATATATATCTATGTAACATGCACGGATGATTTTTTTTTAAAAAAATTATTTATTGAATTGTACCATATACCTGAGGTGCAAGAACGATGTAGCCATGAGAGGCAACGTGGTTCATGATGTCGCTATAGCAGGAGGTGTTTAGAAGAAAGCCATGGAACAAGACGACCACCGAGTATTCACCTTCTTCTATTGGATTTGCTACCAACACTTCGCATGGTAGATCGGGTGGCTTGCACGAGGAAGTGTTCGGAGTGTAACTCCCTTTGTGGAACACAGCCGTTGCGGCCATCTCTCCCTCATTCATGGGTGCGTGGACGGGTGCATGAGATAGAGGTGTATTAATAGTACAGATAAACCTGCAGGCCTCCACAGAATTAGTGTACAACATTCTTCCAGCTGGCTGCTGCACAATATCCAAATCAAGAACTCCACCAATTTCGTACAAAAAAAAAAAAAAAAAAGGAACTCCACATATTAATTACTTAATTGAAAATTGGAACTTTATACATATGTCTTAAAAATTAGTGAATTAATCATGATATCTATGTATGAGACATGCGCACGGCTCTAAAATATTATTTTTAATTGAGCAAGTAGCTAGCTAGCTAGCCAGGCAGCACTTAGAGTAGTTATCGGATCGAAAATCATGGCGTACATATTATCCTATAAATGATTTAATAAAATCCAACAATTCTAGTTTTCAACTTTATTCCAATAATTTTTCTTTTCAACTGTACTATTTATGTCAACTTTTTTCTGTTATTTCATACTAATCAGAAAATTCCTTAAATATTCCCTTTTTTATTCTCACCCCATCTCAAAATTCTACAACTTTTACCTTATTATTAATGAGCCAGACAAATCACATGTGAAATTGGTGGGCTGCAAGCAGCCAAATTTCCTCGGCTGCAATGAGATGACCGGTGTGGTTCACAAGATTCATCCATATGTACATGTGGTCGCTAGCCATCGAACAAACGAAGATAACATGTTGATTTTTCTCAAGAATTATGATTTGATAATTGTTACACAAGCATGCAAGCTCAGTGCTTACGCAAGCTTTACTTTTCTCGTTCTTAGTGAGTCACACGTACATACCAATCAAAAAAAAAAAAAAAAAAAGTCACACGTACGAGCAGCGGTAGCTAGCTATACAAGAATCTAACATAACATATAGATGTTCTTAAGAGTCATGATACATTCTTGTTTATAGAGTGATCATTTAATTTAGTTTTTGGTACTTGGAACACCCCACCCTTGAGGTGTTACGAATAAGATCTACTATGTTCAAGCTGAGAATAAAATCTCCCAAGATGATAAAAATAGATACCAAGATGCAAAACCATAAACTTTTAACTAATACATCTTAAGTTTGCTCCTCACGAAGTTATTATACATATTTAGTGTCTACAAACAAAATAAATAAGCATTATAAGATAATTTCAATAAAAAAAATCTAAATTTCTTTGTCTTTTGCTATGCTAGATTTGCTTTTTTCCGTGTTGATAGAGGTTCTAGTTTAGCATTGTATCTCTGTGTTCCACTGAAAACAAAACTATGTGAGCTAAAAGCTCAGTAAATAAAAAATATTTTTACTAAATTCATTTTGCAATCATTTTGATTTTTCAACAACAAACACAATATCTGTATTATCTTTTTATGTACAACAAACTCTAATTAATGAAAATTTAAAACATCTTGATATATGTGCACACATATTTCAATTTTAAATTATGCATTTATCTTCTTTGGTAATCCTGATGTTGCTACTTAGGTACTACCATACTAATTTTACTCCTTGGCGGCAAACCCAATATGCAATCATGATTAAAAATATTTTGAAATAATAATGCTCATATTTGAATAAACCAACTTGAAAGAAAATTTCGAATTAAATAAATAATCAAATTTCATAGCAAATCATAATATTCACATAATATTTTCAAAGTCATGCTTTGGTAAAAGTTTACTTACCTCTAAGTAGACTTTAAAACTCATCTTTTTTCTAATTTCTTGTAGTAGCTTCAAGTCTCTTTTCCTAATTTTCATCATAATATATTCATTATTTCACCTTGGTTTCTTATAAATATTATTTAAATTTTCATTTATGACTTTTCTAAAATTTCTCATAATTTTAATTGGTCAAAATTCTATTTTCTCATATTTATTCTTATACCGGGAGGTGTAGTGCATCAAACAAAAACATGTTACTTAATACATTATATATGTATAATGTCGGTCTTGGTCCCTGGTAGTTTTTTTCGCATAAATATACATATAAAAAAATATACTATATTATATACCACCAGTGCTAGAGGATTTTGGTTAAGTCATATAGATACAATATATACTATCTTATAATGTAGATGACTGGCTCGAGAAGTTTTACGATAAATATAATATAATAATAATTAAATAAATTTGATGGAAAAAATGGTGCATCGTGAACAAATTAAAACCATCAAGCTGAATTTAAATAACAGCGACCCGTATGAATGACAGATGATCATAAGGAAAAATTATTATACATATTATTCAGTAATACTAATTATCGATAAAGGTGTTCCCCACTGGCAATAATAGATAAGCTAAATATATATCATTGAATATATTTTCATTTTGATAGCAATTACTTATAAAAATACATATTATTATAGTTGACCCATTACTATCCCAGATGCTGATTAACTTAAAACCACGTATGGCCTACCTACTAAAAATAGTATTATATCCATCACTCTTTTTTACATACAACTAGAAATCTATCATAACCACGTAACCTTATGGATTACAGCACGTTGCTATAAGTACAACTTTTGATGTATAATATATTGAATACCTCATTAATATTACCGGCCCTCAATTTACAGCAACTTCATCCAATTACAAAAAAATATCAAATAATAAATCCAACAAGATAAACCTTATTGATCCCAGATTAAACACCGACAATAATCGTCTATCCCGTGTATTTAAATTATCACATAAACCTCAAATTAGATGTTCATCTTTCGTACATCCTCAATGAATAATAATTAATATAATTTATTTCTTCCCAAATAAATTCTTTAAGCATAAATTCTTACAAATCTTTTAAATAGTCTATTTCATATAATATACGTGGCTCCACAATGTAATTATTTCTTTATTTACCTTTTTATAGAACCCAAGAGTGATTTTCTGAATGAAAATAATTTATTTCCTTCTCAGTCTCAATCCGCAACAAATTCCTCATTTCTGTAGCTTTTTCCGTTCACCCTTTTTTTTTCTCCCAAATTCTAAAAATTAAAATTCTCCAATATCCCTCTCCATTCGCATGTCTTCACTTTCACGACTCCTTACTTAATTGCAACCTTCCAACATTCTCTCTAGCAATCAATTTAAAAATTAAAAATCAAATCTTATCTCTTCGTGGGTCCTGCATAGATAATTGCTAAAAGACAATTACTTAATTCTACTAAGATATAATTTGAACTCACTACCTCAAATTTACTTGTCACAATTTTTAACCATCGTAGTATTTCAACAATTTATTAATTTGAATTATACATTATTTTAAATAAATATATTTTAGATCCCATTTTCCTTGAAATTATAATTACCTATCTTAGTCAATGAGTCAATACGGCCACCTCAGCTGTTTTTATTGACACATCAGACGGTCAAAAATTCAACATGTCATAGCTGTATGACACGTCAAGTCAATATATTTAAGTCAGGTTATTACACCAAGACTCTCTCTCTCCACAACTTGAATGTAGAAGAACATGTATCCAAGACACTCCATGTATTAATTACTTAATTGAAATTAGAAAATCAGATATTTAGGTCTGTAGAAATTAGTGAATTAAATGATGATTAATGTATATATAAAGAGAAATCATGACATGGGCGTATGGGACGTGCGGCTGTAAATGGTTTTTCACTTGAGCTAGGCGACTAGGCTGTTGGATCATGGATGCATTTTTTTGCTCAAACACTAGTGGTTTGGTGCTGATAATACTTATTAATGAGTCGGACATATATTGATTGATATATACACGTGAAATTGGTGGTCTGCATGCAGCCAAAATATCCTCAAGGGAACGACAGCTGCAATGAGAGGACGGGCGTGATTCACGGGATTCCTCTATGCACGCGGCAGTTACATAGTCATCGAAGATAACATGCAAATTTTTCTTACTTGGGGAATTCCAAGCATACCCTGTATTTTTTCATCCGTATACTGCAAATATATTTATTAGGTTTCAGATTTTCAAAATTACATGTCTACCTATTACGCTGTTGACCGGCACTTATATGATGGACTCTATGGTGCATGAAACTGGCAAATTTTTTAATTTTGGATATTTTTTACAAAATATGTATGATAATCCAAAAGATAAAATTTGGTGTCCGAATTAAATATATATAAGTCCATATAAAAACGTCAAAAATATAACAAAGTTGAAGAGAGTCATTATCCTATGTGCACGTGGTGCCGAGGGCACACTCTCTCCCTCTCAAATTCTCCTTTAATTTCTTCCTCTCACTCTCAGACATTTGCTGAGATCGCGAGGCGGGCCATATGTAAATTGTAAAGTGACAGACGTTTTCCTCGTGCCTTTATTCTCTCTGTTACATTCTTTTGCTCTCTTCTCTCTGTCACTTTCTTTTACTCCCTAGATTCGCACCAGGAATGAACTGGGTTCAATTCAACAAATTAAGGGTGTGTTTGTTTAGGACAAAAAAGTGTCAACTAAAATTTTTCACTCTCCATAATTATTCTATTTTTTAATTATTTTTTCACATTTTTTTATACAAACTACCCTACTTTTCAATCTTTTCTATACAACTACCCATACCACTAACCTATCTATTTTAACTTTATTCTCTTTACTCCTCATCATTACTCCTATTATATCACATCACTTTTTATTGATTTGACAATTTCTACTCCAAAAATTTTTCATCAAAAGTTTTACCTCCAACCAAACACACCCTAAAGTTTTTGCTGTAAGAAAATTTTTCGCGTGCTGAAATATAGACCTTATGCATGCACCTATCCACCTCCACTTACGACGAACGGTTGAACTTAAGATCGTGAATGCGCCATGTGATATGTCCACCTCCAAAGGTTGAACTGAAGATATGGCAACCTTATTATCATTATTATCTAGATAAGACCAGAAGTTTCATATTACTTCATGCTACACTTTACTTTATATCATTCATGTAGCAATTATCTTCTCAAGAAATTCATTTGAGTTGCATGGTCTTTGGTTCAGGCATGACTGCTTCAACCTTAGCCTTGTTGGCTTCTTCTTTTTCTATATATTCGATTGGATCAACCGTCACAGGGGCAATGGAAGGGTCAGAGAGAATAACCTTGAGATGGTCATGGTTGGTTTGTTTGTCATCCAAATAAGCCTGGAGAAAAGCGACGATCGTCCCGCCCACAAACCTCCTCATGGCTTCTGTATCCTTCCCACTTACACAAATGCAGTAGCCCAATTTCTGAATTATTCCAGTTGGATCGTCCAACATGTCCATGTGCCCGTATTTCGTGGCAACCAGGTGGAAACATGGGGGCCGGCACTCGTTGTAGAACTCTTGGTGGTTGACCCCCGAAGGTGCGCAGGCAGGGAACAAAAAGTTCTTCTTCTCTGGTCCTAGCCCTGTTCCAATCACCACGACAGGGGTCCCCTGGAGGTCGAAAGAGCGAGGTTGGAAAGTAAGGATGGGCGGGGGTACTTGCATGTTCGAGGACGGCCCCGCAACGGGGTCTATGCCGATCAAGAGCTTGATACTGATGACAGGGATGTTTGCTGCCTTGCCCAGAGCAATGAGGAAGGCGGCTCTTCCTCCCCGGCTGTGGCCGGCGAGTGCGAGGTTGAGGGTGTTTGCCTTGATGTTGGCGGGCAGGGAAGACTGCAGGCCTTGGGATAACCAGTTCAATACAGCACACGCGTCCTCGATCTCCTTGCTCGGACAGACCCAGTACAGCTGTATGCATGCATGCATTTGATTGAAGTAAATTAATATGGTTTGCATGTTATATACTTGAAATTGATTAATTAAACGAAAGAGGTTTACAGTGGAATGTTGTACAAATGGATAGAAATTAATTAATTTGAATGAACCAATCGCTGGTTGATTTATTACCTGAGGGGCTACAAGAATGTAGCCGTGAGAGGCAACGTGTTTGAGCAATTCACGGTAGTAGGTGTTGTGTAGGAGAAAGCCATGGAACAAAACGAGGACAGAGTATTCGCCCTCTTCTGTTGGAGATGCGATCAAGAGAGGCTTTGGTGGGGATGCTGAAGCAGGCGCGTCAAAGGTTGTGGCTGTGAAACGCCCCTTCTCAAACACAGCAGCAGCAGCCATGATTCTCTCTCACTCTTTCTTTCTTCGTTTCTGTGGGGGCATGTGGGTGTGGGAGATGGCATTTTATTGAAATACAACCCAACATTATTTTCACCACCCACCATGACGCAGATTGCTTTAATGTACTCTGTATGTCCTAGTGCATTGCATCAAAACGTGTCAACATTTCTCTTATTCTTTAAAACAAAACTCAGTCACTAGAGTTAAGTGTATTAATGGATAAACGTCAGGTCGTATGTGCACACACTATCTAAATTAATTTTGTATAATGGTATGACCTAAGTTCGATTTGCTTTTTTGGGTTGATTGAGTCATCAATATACGTATACACAAGGGTAATTAACATTACGCAAACACAAAATTAAATTATTTTTATTTATGACAAAAATTTTAAATTTTTTTATCCATGCCAATATTTTTCAAATTAATTTCCTATCAACACGAACAGATTTTCAATTTAAATTAATCAAAAAAGTTAAGTTGATTGGGAATTGATAAAAATATCCAGGTTGCTCGGAGATCTAGGGCTCCAGGAGCGCTAAGCCTCAATGTTCTTGCAATTGCCTACCTTTCGAAATTTTCGGTGTCACATGAGCTGTCGGTACCTCCTTTTTTAAAGATGTCAGTTCAGTTGAAACATTTACAAAAAGGTAAGCCGAAGGCAAAATACAAATCCTGAACTGTCAATATCGTTGCTGAAGCTGATGTCCTTGCATCCACAAACATGTAATTCCCAAACATAGAATTATTGAGAGGCTAACCTTAACTGAAAGCGTGAATTATTTAGTTTTGGTTTACCTTCCCCGAATAGAGTTGGATCTGGTTTACAGTTTACAGTCACCTGAGCCAGCCCTACTAGAATTGCTACCTTGCTAATATGTGCTGAATTCCTCCAGCTCGGGACTCGCATGTCTTAGCAGATCGAAGAGATCTAGACGGAGAGAGATTTGGATAAGAAACTGGAAGAGAGCGCAGAAGACGATTAACGAAATGTTAAATTTTTGGTTTGTATCACCGAATGGGGTAAGATTTAGTAAGATTGTTATGAAGATATGGAATATATCATTCTTGTGATGCACTTATGTTCTTTGAATTTTGTAAAATAGGCAAAGACTAGCTTGAGAGAGAGAGAGAGAAATAATATAAAATAGATAAATACAACTAAGTTAAATAAGCAAACTTTAAGAGCTGCTGAAGTCGCTCCTGTTTAATATTTTGAAATTTACTAATCAGAACAGAACCAAAAAACACTTTAGGTGGAATAAAATTAATTTAAATTTTTATGGAAAAATAATTTAATTTTTTGTACAACCCCTGCATGCACTGGCAACGGGGCCTCTAAGTTAATATGAGCTCTCGTCGAGCTCTCGTCGAGTATGACTTCGTACGCTAAAATGAATCAAGAATTAAATGTGACATGACATTTGGGACCGCTTACTTTTTGATTCAGAATGTGCATGGGAGTGAATAAAACGTATGATGAAAAGTTATAAAGAGCATAAGTTGTCAAATAATCTGATAAGATGGAGATAATGATGAAGATTAAATAAGATAAAGTTAAAATAAATAAGTTAGTTGTATGGGTGGTTGTGTAGAAATAATTGAAAAGTAGGATAGTTGTATAGAAAAATGTAAAAAAGCGATTAAAAAATAAGATAATTATGAAGATTTAAAAGTTTTAGATTGAAAAGTTTTAATTTAATAATTTTTACTCATTAACAAACACACACTCAATGTCACAATTGGATCAACTGGTACAAATTTTTTGGTTATGTCTTCTCGATATGGCATAAGAATTCGATATTAGAAAGAGTTGGGTAAAAGTTACAAGCCGGAAACACACTGTTTGCCTCTTCTTGCACGTATTTTCTAAAAAATAATTTAATATCAACTATTTTATTACATTATTTTTTCATTTTATTTCTATATTCTATTTATTTTCTTGTACCATTACTCTAGTTATTTTTCATATAAATAATTTATTTATATTGCATTATACTACCCTCATATTTTTTAAAAATATTTTCTTAGATCACTTTTTTGCTTAGCTTCCTACCATGAATTTTGTGGTTGATTTCAGTACATTACATGTTCAACCAAACTAGCTAAAATTACAAATGAAGGCCAGGTACTCCGTCCTAGATTTGCCAACCCAAAATTTGCAATTTTCTAACTTAACCCTCTCTTTTTTAATTATTTCAATGAGTAAAAGTGCTTGTTGACCATTCACATTTTCCCTCAAAAGTCACCACACCGCTTGTGATTACTGTTTTAAGAACCGGACTGAACAAGGTGGACTGTGAACTGGTCATGTCCTGGTTCATTGGTTTTTTCAGTTCAACCGCGGTTCGATCGTTGGTTTGCACGGGTTGAATTGGAAAAACCGAGAACCGGCCACAAAATAGATTCATTCCCGATTCGGTTTTCAAAACATTGCTTGTGATGGCTAACTATGTTGTCCTGAAGCCTAAAAGTGCATGGACTAGGTGGGCGTAGGCCAGTTCCACTTAATAATTGTATAATTGCGTTTGGGACTCGAAAGATCAATAGTTGGTTGCTTATAGATTTTAATATTTGGTGCGAGAAGATATTTGAGATTTGTTTGTATTAAAAACTTTTCAAACTAAAACTTTTCACTCTCCGTAACTACTATATTTTAAATTATTTATTTACATATGCATATACAACAACTCCATTTTAATTATTTTTATATAACTACTTATATAATTAATCTATTTATTTTAACTTTATTCTCTTTACCTGTCATCCTTATTTCTACCATATCACATCATTTTCTACTAATTAAAAAATTTTTACAATAAAAACTTTTCATCTAAAAGTTTTATCACTTTCCAAATACACATGTACAAGTATTATTCACATTCGCGTGTTCTAAATAACTACTCCCATTTAATAGAAACTATCCAATACATCCATTTGCGAAGCGTTGACTAGTTTTTAGATATTTTTAATTTATTACTTGTTGATTTAAATGATTAAGGATTGAATTTTATTAATAATATAATTGCACAGAAATACTTATGTAATTAATAATATAATCATGAACCATCCTATAGGTGCAAAGCGAGTTAAAATTTTATGAGGTTGCGTCTCAGCCGAGGCCAAGGATTAAACCCAAACAACAGGGCCTGGACCCATAATCAGGTAAAGCCAATATCTTTGCTACGGCCTCCTGAGCTCCTGCCGCGCCACCTTCGGAGCTCTACTGCTTTCCTAACAACTGCACATAAGAAAAGAGCAGAAAAACGACGACGACAGTAGGAAGGTGCAGAAAAAGGAAACATGGAGGAAGAGGCGGAAATCCTAGAACCTCTGCTCGTCCAATTCTCCGACCTTCTACTCCTCCAATCTTCTCCCTCCGACGACGATGATGCAGAGCGGACGAGGCTCGCATCTCTGTCGACGAAAATCATGGAAGCCCTAGGGCCCAACGGTCCTGGCCTCCTAGCCGTCGCCGGAGTTCCAAAAGCCTCACGCCTCCGCAAAACCCTACTTCCCCTGGCTCGGAAGCTTGCTCTGCTCGGCATTGACGATCTCCGTCGCGTTCTCAAGGTTAGCTAACGATAAGAACTTTTATTAAAAAATCTTAAATCTTCACATTCTCCATTGGAGATTTGACCTCGAACTATTAGGATTCTTATTTGTTGTGTATTCCAAAAGGCAAGAACAGGGAGAGTAGTATCGTATTAGGCCTCCTGCAAAGCATACTTAGCTGTACTTAAGTGCATTGCCAGGTATCGAGATCGAGCAGTTCGTACTTCCTTCTGTTCAAGTGTCTGCTATACGTCATGGTCTGTTAATGTGTGGCACTGAGCTCAGGCATGCCGGCATGATCGAATGTATTTACACCTTTCACTGCACCTTAGGCACTGTTGAGACCGCTGGACTATGACCATGGACATTGCTTGTAACTTCCTTGTTGCTTGTGCGAAATGGATGGTCCTTATTTTCATTTGTTTTGAAGATATTATAACTTAATAGTGTCCTTTTTTAATTAAAAATGACTTTCTTTGCTGGTACTAGGATTCTATTTGAAGCTTTTACAGTGTTTAGACTCTGGCTGGCGATGCATGCATTGAGAACTTACTTTTGGAATTTTCAGGACCATGGCTTGGGCACTGATGTTCCTTTGAAGGATCCAAACAGGAGAGTATCATCTTTTGCGTTGCAACTGAAATATGCAGAGGATCTGAACTTAGAATTGACTTCAGATGTATCAAGTGATGATGATGAGCACTGTAATGATGGAAACGGGCAATATGGAAACATTAATAGAATGCATGATTGTCATGATTATGAGATCAAGAAACTGGGAAGAACTTTCAAGGAGCTTGGTTTTTTCATGATGAAACTGGGACTATATGTGGCAAAAGTGTGTGATAAGGCCATAGGCGATGGGGAGTTAGAGCAAAGCATACTGGAATCTGGAACAGCAAAAGGACGCCTCATACATTATCATTCAAATCTGGATAACCGTGTGCTTAAAAAGGCCAGGAGGGGAAAGCAATCTACCGTGCGACAGTCTACTCATAACATTTCACTTCCTTGCTGGGGATATGGAGACTCCACTTCTAATTGCAACAATGAAAAGGGCAGAGATAAGCAGACAATTACAAATGCCCAAAACGTGGAGAACTTCCAAAGTGGAGTTATGCCTTGCAGGACTTCCATTTCTAACTTGTGGCAACAGTGGCATTATGACTATGGGATATTTACTGTTCTTACGTCTCCGATGTTTTTGTCCCCATGTCAGTTCAAAACAACCAAAGCGGATGGTGGTGTTTGCATATCATGTGCGCAAGAGTGCTGTCCACCTGATGGGCACACATATCTGCAAGTTTTTGATGCTAACAAGAACAAGATTGTTTTGGCAAGATTGCCCGTGGTGAGTTTTATCGTTCAGGTTGGGGAATCAGCTGACATTCTGTCAAAAGGAAAGCTTTGTTCTACTTTACACTCTGTTTCCAAACCACTAGGTCAAGAGGAGTTAAGTAGAGAGACATTTGCAGTATTTCTGCAACCCGCCTGGGACAAGATTCTCTCCATCTCAGAATATCCTAGTACAGGATATAAAAATTCAACATCGAATGCCAAAGGTTACCAGATTGACAATGAGAAAACAGAAATGGATTCTGGCGATAGAAGCAGTTATCTTGACAACAATGAATCTCATAAAATTGACCATGAAATACTCAATGTGGTACCTCCACTGTTCTCTCGCTTGAAGTCTGGGATGACTTTTGTAGAATTTTCACGGGCAACTACTAAGCAATACTATGGGAGAAATGGTTTGCAGTCTAACAGATAGTGTTTCTTTGGCATGGTTGAAGTGCTCATTTGTTCATCTAAATTGTGAAAGGATTACAGAAATACTGATTCTGCAAAGATTGTCTACAAAGATTTCATAACTCATCCTTGTTAATCATCTCATATGAAGAAATGTCTCTGAAACTCTCATGCTTTTGTGATGCAATCCTTGATTATCTTAATGTTCTTTTGTCTTTGTGGAAATTAGCAACTCTCGCTCAAGTCAAGCAACAAAAATAATAGAAAATAAGAAAAAATGATGATTAAGAAGACACTCTACACAGTAACTCTTTTAACTTCAAGATTTATTGGTTTAGTACTGAGTTGTGCATTGAGCACGGTTAGTGGCCCTTCTTCAGCTTCTATCTCAGTACACTTCTTGATGGATATCCGTGGTTTATGCATTATATCTGTTGAGTGTTGTTGTCGTTCCATCCAGTTCAAATGTCATGCACTTAACCGAGTTGGATGAGAGATACGTGAACAATCAGTACCTATTCCCAGAAGCCTGCATCATAGAAAAAGTCAATTAGAAGCCTGAATTGATTGCGTCAAATGAATGCATATTTTGGCGTTCAGTGAGCACAAGCAAGGTTCATATGAACTAGAATAGTGGCTTACTTAGATCACACATGCATTGGGTGATCTAAGCCACCTGTCTCAGAACTTTTCTTTTCATGTATGGCCATTGCTATTCTGTAATTAAAGACCCAATTTGCTGGCTATGAAGTGTGTTCAGGAGAGTTGTCAAGGAGATCTTTATGGACTGGGCCACTATCATCTCCAGCAGGTCTGTGACCTGGATCATTGAATAAGTATCCTGTTTTTTACAGAATGAAGCCCCAGGATGTTGACCTCTTCTTCACAACTGAAAGCTATTCCTGCTGATGCAGGCCCTGATTTCCTTGTTGTCTGACAGATATTGGCATGTAAATTCTGAGAATTGCATTCATGGGTTAATGTCTACAAACCTCATTTGCAACTAAGGATCTGCAGTAGTTGATGTTTGTCAGCATGGTACTTGTTGAACCACATTCACTGTCTTTGAGGGACATGGATGATCTATCAAGCTTGATTGACCAAGGATATTGGTAGCCATTACCAGTTGAACCCACATGTGAAGATGAGCGCTGCATGCGGACACCTCTGGGGATATTCCTTCCTTCCAATGATGGCCTCCGCCTGCTTGGTTGCCTGTCATATGTGTCTGGCCTTTGTTTTGGTGCACTATGTGATCGGACTTTGGCTCTTGAAGACTCTGTGTTTGCCATGTAATTTGGAAAAAAGGGGTAGTTTTGTGACATAGAATCTCTGTATTGATAATCTTGGTGATGAAAAGTTAACGGAGTTCTGGAGGGATCAGGTTTGGACATGGCAGAGTAGTACTGAGGGCTGCTTTGTGTTGTGTTGAATGAGTACTCGTCAAAATGGCCACTGCAGGCTCTTGGGCTCAGATCAGTTGGTGCAGATGGTGCAGGTGAACTTTGGAAATGATACTCCATCTTCGAATATGGACGATTTCCTGTGTACTGAGTTGAATGCCTTCCATCTGCTTTATCTGCGTGTGAGTTTGAGTAGCTATTCCTACCTTTTGAACTGCCTATCAATTCACCAAGGTCCATCTCCACAATTTTAATGTTCTCCTCCATGCTTCTATCAGCCTAAATCAGGAAAGAAAGATTATCAGCAGCATTCAAGAGTGTCTTCTTTTTATTGAAGGGCAAGTCTAGCAGTTTTCTACATTTTTTTTTCTGTTTATGAGCAACAGCACTATCTCGTTCTTGCTCATCTGTGATTGTACATTGAAGACGAATAGTTTGGGCTATGTTTTTTTTTTTTTTTTTTTTTTGATGATCTAGTGTGGGTTATGTTAGTCTCACCATACATCTTGAAGTTTCATCAGTGTATTAGTCTGATTAATCATGGAATCTCACAAAATGTCACTAAATGCTTGTTGCTCCATTATAAATTTATAAATGTTCATTTGTTCAGGATTTGGTTTTAGTCCCCTTCAAGGATCTACAAAATTTCTAAAATTAGAAACAGCTCATTTCTAAGTTCCTCATGAATACACATCAAGGTAAGGTTGGCAGTTCACCTGGTCAAGTATCTCCTGTAAAAGATTTCCCTATGATTCTATTTTCTTTTTCCTGAATTTCAAAATTTAGGCATGCATCTCATCTCTGAATGAAGTTTTAGTCTGTTACAAAGAATTATTTAGTAAGAAGCATACTTACATTTGACTGCCTATATTGATGTTCCTGTAGCGATTTCCCGCGAATGGAATGCCTTTGTGGGATGGGCTGCACTTGCTCAGCCGTTTGGATCCTCCGAGCATGAGCTCTGGCCTGGGCTGTCAACAATGCATGCATGCATCGAAGTGTAGCAGTTGCCTGTTTCCTTACTAGGTGACCTCTTACCAATGCTTGCAACTTCACTAGCCCTTTCAACGCACGTAAAGCTTTCCTTGCCTGTAACAGTGGAAGGCACATGGCTGTGAAACCATCATCTATGCAACATTGGGGAAAACATGTTGCGGTAATATATTTGTTACGTTTTAGTGGTACCCTGTTGTGTAAAAACCATGGTGTGCATTTGTGTATTAGAGTCATGACCCACATTGCCACGGCAGGGTTGGATGATGGGAATTAGGAGTTTGAGACAGCAGAGGTGGATGCTGTATTTTCTTAATCTGTAAAGAGAGAATTTATACCAGGTATGATCGGAAGACAGACTGAATCTTGATGGCAGCGGTTTCTTCAATGGCACTGCTCATCCTTTTTGCAGCAGCAGCTACATGAAAAACGATGGCTGCCGGCTGTGCTGCTGCATCAGCCGTTGTAGTGATGAGCGCTGCTGCTGCCATGGGATGGTGCTTCTGCTCCGTCTCAGATTCGTCAATTAAATGAATAGGAGCAAGAGCAGCAGCTGGTTCTGGTGAATTGGTATCCTTGGTGGCAGATGATCGCCTGAAGCTCCATCTACGCTTCTCTTTAGTTGGCGTCGAAGCCGGGGTTGAAGTTGTCAAGGGGTGACTGATGGCAGGGAGCGGCGGCTTCTCCTTGTCCCTGTCCTTGTCTCTCTCCTTTTTCCCAGTCAAGAAGCTTCTGATCCATTTGCCTGTCTTCCCCATTGCCACACCTTCTAACAAGCCATGACGAAATAAACTCCGCACTTGCCTTGGACGGGCATCAGATCTTTCTTACGCTGCCTTTCTCCTCAGTATTCTCTCTTCTTCTGTGCGCGGACCTCTCGCTTCCATGTTGGCGATTGTTTCTTTATAGGAAAAGCTTGCAGCGGCTTCTAAGATGAGCATGCAATTCAGAGCATCCAGATCACCACCAGGATTACGGACATATTGGGGGATCTCCGTACTTAAAAAAGAGTCATAAGTGTCAAATGACAGGTGACAGAATCTATAGTTGGCAAGTGGAAAATGATGGTGGGGATTGCTTGATCGGCGGGTCGCTGATGTTGGGACAGGCTGATTTGGTGGATACTTTCATATGTGGTGAACGTGGAGGATATGTGATTTGGTACTTTATTAGTTAGGCCTGCAGAGAGAGAGAGAGAGAGGGACGGCCACTTGTTATCTTTTGGTGGTGAGAGAGATTGGAGTAAAAAAGGAAATATTGTAGATGAAAATTCCCAGGCAAGCCACTTGTTGCTAGCTTCCAGTTGCTCCAAAGGATCGATTCCTTCATCAGACTTTCTTGGTCGTACTCAATTGCCCCCACTACTTACGACTGAAATTACATGGCGGCCCCCCCCCAATGCCATACCATCTGTTGAATGACGGCGTGTAGCGTAGCATTTCGGTAATCTGGAGGAACGTCTAGCAGTAAACTGGTAATGGACAGGTGAGGAGGCATGTAGGAAGGGGCAAGAACATGGAGTATCGGTGTAAAGGTAAAATACTTCTCCCTCCCTCCGTTGTGGGATCCACATTGGGGGAAGAGAGAGAGAGAGAGAGGGAGAGAGTGTGCCTGAGTTGGTATGCACGTGGCTAACGGGCTTTGAAGAGGAGGGACTTCCGTTGACGCAGATCCATCTCATTCGCACGCAGGTGAGGTGTGGGGAAAGCTCTGTTTCAAAGACTGCTGGGGTCCACATTCGCTGGGCTAACCTCTGTCAACCTACTCCTTTATGAATCCCCCGCCGTTGCAGCATCAATACTCGATTTTCCGCCAGTCTATCAGAAAAGTTTAACTCAACTCAAATTTAATACATTCATCATGCTTGGCATTATTTATTTAGCTGCTATTTACGCCAAAAAAATTCAGTTGGAGACTTGGGTACAGAAATAAGGCTTTATTAAAGCAAGCATCACAAATGGATAAAGATTTTAAAGAATTGAATGCATTCGAGTGCTTTAAGCTTTAGTGCACCCAAGTATATTTCACCTATTTTTTATTTTTTGAAATTTTTATACGATTATTAATCTAGGTGTATTTAACATGTATATCAAATTTTTACCATTTTCAAAGACTTTTAGATAATTTTTTTATTTTTTAAAACTAGTGACATTTTTGTAATTCATAAATTACGAAAATGCCACTTATTTTAAAAAATAAAAAAATTATGTAAAAGAATCCAAAAATGGTGAAAAGTGATACACATGTTAAATATATTTAGATTAACAATTATATAAAAAAAATTTAAAAATATTAAAAAACGAGTTTTATATTTAGGTGCACCGAAGCTAAGTGTGGTCGAATGTACTGTATCATGATCCAAGATTTTATAAATGAATTAGCATAGCATACAATTTTTGCGTCGGTGATTATGTAAACGCCTGACATGCACAAAAAATCCACCTCATCCATCCATTCATTATTGGAAAAGACAAAAGGTGACAAAACTGCCATTTCTGGGGCGCAGGTCATATGGCGTGGAACAATGGTAGGGGATGGTTACCATGCGTTGTGACATTTGTTGGATGTTCATTACATTGGCCCAAGAGCGGTAAAAAAATTTCGGTATCATGTTGCAATTTTTGGGCGATGCACGCCACGCCTAAGAATGGGAAGTTTGAGAGACGAAAAGATATTGGCTTATCGTTTATCAGTTTTGGAAATATTTATATATATTTATTTTTAAAAGGGGATTTAGTCATTTCTAAATGACTGAAATACCTCTGTTTTTAAAATAAAAATATATACATCTGCAAAAATGATAAAAAAAGCTTAGTTTATAAATTGAATGCACGTAGATTAAAATATTTTTATAAAAAGTTTTAAAAATTTTAAAAAATGTGTGCACCTAGTGTATTGAATCACTTTCCATTAATAAATAACCAACTTCTGTTTGGTAACAAGTAAAAGAAAAAAAAGGAATTTTTTTTTTCCAACTTTTTACGCCACTTTCGCTGTGATGTTATATCCTTACTGTCGGACCACTTGTTTCTATCATTACTTTCTGTATCTTAGCCATTGTTTCATCTTTTTTAATATAACTATTTTATATATTTTATTTCTATTTTTTATTGCTAATCATTAGTTTATCTACTCTTACTTTTTTTTTAAAATTTCTTTTCGTAAAACTTTCCTCATTGCCAAAGCGCAGAGGAGAACCAAGATGAGGGGATTGGAAGAAGGAAGGATGCTTTTCTCATTGTTGTCCTTATCTAAGGAGGTGGGTCCCATTGCCTTCAACCTGATAAGCTGGCAGCCGGACTGATCGTGTGCTGATGACAAAGACAATAATATCAGTTGTTGGGTGGGAGGGGGAGAAATGAACAAGGGAATTATTTCTCTTTAATGCCCAGTAAATGACCTGTCACTTGTATTAAACCTAAATGGTTCCTCTTTTTTATTGCCAGGCTGTGGTAGGTAGATACAAAATCAAATTCTAAAATAAATAATTAATTAGTATTCATTATTATTATTGGACTTTTTCGAGTGTACCTTTATGTAAGAGGTTCTGGACCATTCGGGCTTAATTTAGATAAGATTCACCAATTGAAGCTGCAGCTTTAGTAGATTCGGCAACATGCAGCCAACAAAGCCATTGTTTCAAATAATGATTTTTTAAATTGAAAGGTTCTAAGATCTGCTATTTGGACCTTGCATCTGGACTGTTGATTATATGTATGATCAATAACGTATTCGGAAAGATATAAGAAGCTTGAATCGGAGGAATCTGACGAAGAAATGAGATAAGAATATACCGATGTGCATTTTAGAGTAGGAAAAGTTATATTAAAAATTGAAAAAATTGTATCGAGAATAAAAAATTTCATACCACACATGTACTATCCAAAATCTTAGGATCATTTGGAACACCCTAATTTTGGCATGCAATGCAATTTATTTTCAGTATCCACTTCTATCTCATGTTTATTTGAATAATTCAAAATTTTGTCAGTACATGTTATTTTTACCAAAATGACAACGTTTTTTCAGATTTTTATTATATGCGCAGGATGCACTTAGACTCAGTGCACCTACCTGCAAATACCGATTTTTAAAATTTTTTTGAAAATATTTTTACAAAGTTGTTAACATAAGTGTATTTAACATGTGTACCAATTTTTACCATTTTTGGAGACTTTTAAATATTTTTTAAAAAATTTAAAAATCAGTGGCATTTTTAGTAATTTAAAATCAGTGACATTTAATAACACTAATATTAACAGTTTCATGAAAAAATTTTCAAAAAATAAAAAAAGGGTGAAATACACCCAGGTACATTGAGTCTAAGTGCATCCAGTGCATACAATAAGAACCTGTTTTTCCTATATTTATTTTGTAATGAATTTAATTGAGTCATCTTTAGCATAATTTCTTTCCTTTTTTGTTCATCGCGTTCTTTTTCCTTAAATAGTATGTTTGAGAAGTGATAAAACTTTTTGATGAAAAGTTTTTTGTGTATAAGTTTTTGAAATGAGAGAAAATGACATGATACAATAGAGTTAATGATGGAGAATAAAAAGAATAAAGTTAAAATAGATATGTTAGTTATATTAGTATTTATGTACAAATGATTGAAATGTAGAGTAGTTGTATAGACATATCTAAAAAAATAATTAAAAAATGTGATAGTTGTGAAATGTGAAAAGTTTTAAGGGTGTGTTTGGCAATGAGAAGAAAATATCAAACTAAAACTTTTCATTTTCTATAATTATCCTGTTTTAAAATTATTTTTTATATCTTCTTATTTAACTACTCTACTTTTTAATCATTTGTACATAATTATCAATGCAACCAACCTATCTATTTTAATTTTATTCTCTTTATTTTTTATCATTAACCCTATCATATCACATCATTTGCTCTGGTTTTAAAAACTTTTACACCAAAAACTTTTTATCCAAAATTGAAAAGTTTTCCGGGTTATCAAATTTGACCAAACACATGTCAAATATTGTATTCAATTTTATTAGTCCCCTTAAGATTTCCTCCATCATCAATCAAAATTTTTGAAAATTGGGTCAATCTGATGCCTAGAGCTCTCACATAATCCGGGTTCTATGGACAGACATTACATATGCACCTTATCCTTAATATATTATAAAGAGTATGCTTATGCAATTTGATCACCTATGACCTCCAGGACTAATAGTTGATTACCAAAATTATGATATTAGATATTGAACTTTGTGTTCAACATAGCATGGCTTGATTTGTAAAAGTAATGATTTATGTTCATGTAGTTGGGGCTCTCATTTAAGGAGCATTGTTCTCCTCTACTGTTGAATTGTTGATATATATGTTGTTGATAATAACAAAATATGAGTGATAATGTAAAAAGAAATGGAGTCCAGGTATATTACACTCGGGTGAAAAAACTCATTTTGTAATTTTTTTATACAATTGTTAATTTAGGTATATTTAACATACGAATCAATTTTTACTATTTTTAGAGATTTTTTACATTTTTTTTTTTTAAATTAGTGACAAGTTTGTCTCGAGAAATTGACATTATTGTTAAGCCTTGAACTATAAATTATATAATATTATTCCTTTTATTATTAAGTTCATTATTTGTTTACAAACATTTATTGCTATTTTTATAATCTCTGCTGGTATCTGTGATTTGGTAGATACTTTCATATGTGGTAAATTTTTTTATTTTTTAAATTAGTGGCAAGTTTGTCTCCAGAAATCGACATTATTGTTAAGCCTTGAACTATAAATTATATAATATTATTCCTTTTATTATTAAGTTCATTATTTGTTTACTAACATTTATTGCTATTTTTATAATCTCTGCTGGTATCCGCAGATCTGATTTGGTAGATACTTTCATATGTGGTAAACTAGGAAGATGAGTGATTTGGTTGTTTCTTGGTTTATTCGGAGAGAGAGAGAGAGAGTTTGGTTGTTTCTTGGTTTTGTATGGAGTAATTTGCTTAAGGGGCAGTTTAAAAAGGATGGTTTAGTTGGAAATCACATGGATGAGTCATCTTTCTAACCCATGTGAGCTCTTGTTGGGAACAGGGAAGCAGCATATATTTTCTGTCTTCTCTCTTTTGGGGTTAACCCCAACACATTCCTAAATGAATACTTGAATATATGTATCCGATAGCCTGGAATGAGAGAGCATGACAGTAGTCACAGTACCACAGCCATGTGTGCGAGTCATGCATGCAGGATAAATAAATACAAACCCACCATTATAGACCTTCTTAATTCTCACTCACAAGAACCCTAGCCAGCTCAGCAAATGATAAATAGCTTAAGACTGGAGATTGTGGAATTGACCGTTGATTTTGGGCAACTAACTATATAGGATACATATGCTTCTTATCATTTTATAGATACTGCAGAGAATATCTGCAATTTAGTAGATATAATATTCTTGCCATTATTTCTTATTTGTTTATTTTCTATGTAATAATGGCTGTTCTTCCAAATCATCTCCTATTTCCTTGTTGCGTCTTTCAACATGCGTTTTTTCCAGAGGTCCTCGTGTGTTCACCTGATTGATTAACATACCCTAATCAGTAGCTGATCTGATAAATCAAATTTATCATTTTCTGTGCCATTTTGTTATTAAAATAAAAATTATCCATATTATGATCAAGCGGGTTAACTAATAGGCAAATTAAATGTTGTGTTCGATCAATAAACAGAAAACAAGAATAGTTGGTATGCTAAACATATGTCGTAATTGACAATACAAGAATAGTAAAGATTAAAAATACAAGAAAGCTAGGTTGGCGTTTCTAATATAATTATCTTCTTTATGGGCTTCTGTTTTGAGAGGTAAAAACCATAATTTAAACAGTAGTATCGAATTTCAACGATCTTCTTTACCTCAATTTTACATTTAGAAGGGATGGTTTGGGGAGGACAAGTGGTGAAAAATAATTACTCTTGGGTGATAGAAAAGGGTCAAAAAAGTAAAATTTCGATTGGATTGTTAGGTATGTTAAGAACCTCTAATCTAGGGATAGGAATTGGGACGGGTCATACTTGGTCAAGGTTTTCCTAACCCTGACCTTTACTTTTTAAAAATTGAGTTTGACTATCTTTTTATATCGGGTCGGGACAAGGTCGGTTTAACCCTCACTTTTTTTAAATAGGTTCCGAGACAAACTTCAGATTGATATCGGACCGGTTTCGGGATAGCAGGTCGAGTAAAAAATACAGGTCAAAGAAAATAATTTTAAGAATTTATATACCTATCAAACATAAATATACATCTATACTAAATTTAAATATTATATGTTTCAATATTTCAGTAATTATTAAAAATACATAATTAAGACAACCAAACATTTAAAATATAGTATAAATTTATTAAAATAGATTAATATACAATTACACATAAGGGTTATATATATACAAATTCTTTTTATTGATTCTTATATTGTTTTCAGAATAAATTGATTTTGCTATTATTGATAGAGTTAATTATAAAAAAATAAGAATTTTGAAAGAAAATAATAATAATATTTAAACATAGGTTTATAATTTTTAACAAATTAATATATACGGTGCGGGTCAGACTCTTCGGGTCGAGACATGGTCGACTCACCCCAATCTTATTTTTGAATTCGGGTCAAAATTTCTGACCCATCCCAATATCGGATAAAAAATATATTGGTTTTACCCGGCCAAAAAGGGTCACGTCAAAGATAGGTCACGGGTTGACCCGACCCAATTTCCACCCCTATTCTAATCCATTTAGTTTCTTGTAGCATCTAAGATAATGATTGTTGTGAAAAAAATTGTCAGGATGATAGTCATATTGGAAGTGAAACATTTTCCTTGATTAGTTGTGAATGACAATTAAGTTGGAGATTTGCTTCTTAATCAAAAATTTTTGAAGATTCCTTAAATTAGGTTTTGTTTAACAATGGTAAATTTACTTTCAAACAACTTATAGTTACCTTGTGACCAAGAAGGAGAGAGATGAGGTTAAGGTGTGAGGTTTGATATGGAACCTTAAAGTCTCATAATGGATTCTTTATTTTTACAGTTAGTTGTAAGAGATAGAATCATGTCTATTTTTAATAGAAGGTGCATAGGTTTTGCACAGGATATTTTATGTCCTTGGTGCACTACTACTTAAGAAAACACCAAGTCATATTTTGAGATGATGTAACTTTACAAAGGTGGTTTGGCAATACTTGATCCCCAACCATTTACAAAATGTGCTCCAACATGGGGAGTTGAAGGATTACATTCATGCAAATCTCAATCATATGTTTATTGTTATATTTAATACACCTTGGCTTTTTTGTTTGCTAAATCTTTATAGCGATTGCAAAACTAAGGTACTAGACTAGCCTTTGAAGGGGAAGAATGGAGTGGATCCAAACATTCTTGAATTATTCATAAAGCACAAGAGATTTTTCTTGCAAATGAACAAAGCATATGTTTTAGCATAAAAAAGAAATTCAAGTGCAATGGATAGCTCCTGTTGAGGGTTGGTTCTCTCTCTAGATACCGATGGTATGCAACGAAATAAAATGTATGTATTATAGCTAGTGAAGGATTGATTTAAGACTGTAGGATGATAGGTTACTGGATTCGTTCACAATGTTAGTGTTTATTTTGCATTCAAGGTAGAGAGTTATGGGCATTATGTGATGAACTCACATGGGAATTGGGAGTTATGAGCAATAATTAGAGTTGACTTGTAACTGATATTGCAAAGTCTGAGATAGGGGGTGACAGCCTCACATCTATATAAAACTTTTTTGAGTGAGTGCAAGGCATTACTTACAAAAAATTGAGATATCAAATTTTCATCGTATTTATAAAGAAGATAATTGAGCAACGAATTAGTTAGCAAAATTTTTCTTTTTCTCTACTCTTAGGCTGCTACAAACATTTACAAACTTTTGTAGATATTCATAACATTTTATTTCATGATAGAATAGACATTAACTAGCTTAGACTTGCTTTTATATAGTTTAGTTCCTTTTTTGCATAAAGCTTTCGAGCTTTACCTCCTTTTTTCAACCAAAATATATATAACCCTGAAAAATTTTGTTCATTATACAGTAAGTATATTTAACTCATATGTTAATCTGAGCTAAAAGGTGTATTTTTCAGTTTTTTCACGAAAACATTTTTTAAGTATATGTAACTCATATACTAAATTTTACGATTTTTAAATATGTGTACCTATATATTTAATATTAAAAAATCAACATTTTAGAAAGTAGTTATGTTTTGATCCAAAAACGTTAATGTTTTAAAATGAAAAAATATATTTAAAAACTGTAAATTTTGATATACGACTTAAATACACTTGAAAAAAATTTTAAAACTAAAAAATTGCCTTTTAGTCCAGACTAACTAAGCTTCTGTTAGCACAGAATGATAGTCCAAGTTAAATTTTACAATATTTTGTTAGGGTCTATATACTCGAAGAGTTTTTTTTTTTTTTTTTTGATGAATATACTCTGAGGAGTTGGGAAGTTGGAAATAAGTAAATAACAGTCCGGAAGCTGGCGACCGTTGCCAGTTGGGAATTCTAACGAACGGTTGAAAGATGGTTGTAGCCGTTACTGCATCCTCCCTATCAGCCCTCCATCTCCTTCGGAAATCCGACTCCTTATCCTACACCCCTGCAACCTTAACCTGCGCACAGCCCTTTCTCACACTTCTCCAGAGATGCTCCAATGCTCACCAACTTCACCAAACCCATTCCCTCATGCTCAAGGCCGGAGCTCTCCACAGCGACCCCCTCCTCCTCGCCAGACTCATCTGCTCTTCCTGCTCTCTGGCCCACGATCTTCCAAGCCTCCGTTACGCCCTTCGGATTCTTTTCTTGGCTCCTTTGACGGATTATCCCATGTTCTGGGATTTCGCAATCCGCGGGTTTGCCGCTGGCTTCATGCCAGAAGAATGCTTGCCGGTCTTTCTGAAGATGCTTGGTGAATATAACAGCGTTTCAGCCGATATGCATTCATTCCCATCTCTTCTCAAGGCATGTTCGAGGATTTCTGCACTGTCCCAGGGCATCCAACTTCACGGATGGCTCATTAAACTCGGGGCTGCTACGGATACTTGCGTGCAGAATGCGCTGATCTGTTTGTATTCTTCTTGTCAGATGATAAGTCTCGCGCGCCTCGTGTTTGAAAAAATGCCTAGCAGGAGCTGCGTCTCGTGGGACTGTATAATTGCTAGCTATGCGGAAATTGATGGATGGGAGGACGTCAAATCTTTGTTTTGGTTGATGCTTGAGGAGTTTTACATTCCTACTTCAGTTACGCTGGTGAAAATGATAACTGCATGTACTAAGTCAGGAGATTACAATACGGGAATGCATGTCCATCGCTACATGGATGACAATCAGGTTGTGTTGTCGGCGCATTTGGGAAACGCTTTGATGAACATGTATGCCAGGTTTGGGGAGATGGGCTTTGCCCTTGAGCTTTTTGATCAGATGCCTGAAAGGGATGTGGTTTCATGGACGACACTGATTGGTGGCTATGCTAGGGCTGGGTGCCTAGAGCATGCCCGCTGGCTTTTTGATAGGATGCCCTGTCAGACTATCATTGCCTGTAATGCAATGCTTTCTGGCTACATTTCTAATGGGTTCTTCAAAGACGCTGTTTTTCTTTACAGAGAGATGCTGGTATGAGCATTTGTCCAAAGGCATAAGGTTCTTGTTCTTCTTATATAATATTATTCACTTTCTTCATCTGCTTTTCCATTCTCTATTCTGAAAGCAATCTACCATTTCAGGCCCTTGACATGAAGCCTGATGAAGCTACTGTTGCAATCATGCTATCAGCTTCCCTGCAGCTGGGGGATCTACTTATGGGTAGGTCTCTTCATGCTTATATTGAGAAAGTTGGCAAAAGTACTACCCTTAAATTGGTTAACTCTCTCCTGGGCATGTATTCCAAATTTGGGAGGATGGACTCTGCTGATCAATTGTTTAAGAGAATGGCTGTTAAGAATGAAATCTCTTGGACACTGATGATGTTGGGTTATGTCAAGTATGAAGCAAAAGAAGTCGCTCTGGAAATCTTTAAGAAGATGCCTTACAAGGATGATGTATCATGGAATGCCTTAACAGCCGCTCTTGCTCACTGCGATCATTTCAGTGAAGCATTGAACCTTTTCCAAGAGATGCAAAAGGCAGAAGTGAGTCCCAATGGTTCTACTTTGGTTAGCCTATTATCTGCTTGCGGGCGGGTAGGGGCGCTTGAACTAGGCAAATGGCTTCATGCTTATATTGAGAGGAACAACCAAGAAATAGATGTGCAATTGGGTTCTTCACTCATAGATATGTATTCAAAATGTGGAAGTTTAGAGCTGTCGCTGGAAGTTTTCAATAATATGCCAATAAAAGATGTTTTGGCTTGGAGTGCTATGATCAGAGGGCTAGCCATGCATGGTCGTGGAAGGCATGCTCTGGATCTATTCAGCCAGATGCAGCAACAGGGTGTTCGACCAGATGGTATCACATTTATTGGAATTTTGAGTGCTTGCAGTCATGGAGGCTTTGTAGAAGAGGGCGTGAAGTTTTTCAGTTTGATGACTCAAGTTCATGGTATTTCTCCTGAGATTGAGCACTATAGCTGTATGGTCGATCTCTTTGGTCGCAATGGCCTTTTGCTGGAAGCAGTGGACTTTGTGAAGAAAATACCCGTGACTTCTCATGGGGAGGCAATCTGGGGTGCCTTGCTCGGTGCATGTACAATTCATCACAACGTTAAGGTGGCAGAGTATGTGTCAAATCACCTGCTTGAGGTGGATTCAAGTAATTCAGGGGCATATGTTCTTCTATCAAATGTGTATGCCAAAGCATCTTTCTGGGGTGATGTTAGGAAAGTTCGAAATAAAATGAAGGGCAATGCTATCAAAAAGGTGCCTGGATGCAGTTTGATAGAAGTGAATGGTACGGTTCATGAATTCTTTGCAGGGGATGTATCTCACCCACAATGTAAAAAAATCTATAGGATGTTAGATCAAGTAGAAACACAATTAGAGCCTTGTGAAAACCTTATCTCTGTCTGTATTTGATATAGATTAACAAAGAGGGAGCATGTAAACAGCAATTGAGCAATTGAAGACTACTTTTCCAAGAGGTGAAAGAGTGTTTAAAACCCACCTCATTGTGGGGTGAATGTGCAACGCACACGATAGCTAGAAAAAGCATATCATAATATGAGATGATGGAAGCAACCGCACAACTGATTGTTTGAATCATTCGCTTGATTTTGGGATCACAATCAGTTTTTTGTAGCTTTTAATACAATGTACTTGGGAAGACCTGACATAGCCACATGGGCATGGAGCCTTTGTGCATTAATCCTTCAAGCGCACTAGCCAACCTAACTGGCCTCTGCAGAAGATGATGAATTCTTTAGGTGGGTCACCAGTACCACCATCTAGATTTTGACAGAGATATTGACTGTTACAATCTTCCAAACATATAAATGAAGCATGCTACATATTTCCCCTACTTTCCAGGTATGCAAGGTCCCCCCAGGATGTAAAATGGCTTGATTTGAGTATTCTGATATAGGTAAGAAATAATTTATGGCTCCCCGACTCCACCTAACAAGCCTTCTATTTAATGCACCTTAAGGGTGTATTTGGAAAGTAATAAAACTTTCTGTGAAATGTTTGTGTAAAAATTTTTGAAGTGTAAGAAAATGATAAGATATAATATAGATAATGGTACTTAGTAAAGAAAATAAAGTTAAAGTAGATAGATCATATGTATGAATAGTTATGTAGAAATGATTGAAAAATAAGATTATTATATAAAAAAAAGTGGAGAAATAATTTTAAAAAGATGTCATAAAGACTGAAAATTTTATATTAAAAAATTGTAGTTTGAAAAATTTTAAGTGCTAACAAACACACTTGCAAATGGTGGGCAAGATCATGAATGCAAGAGAGATTCTTGTTCATATTTTCTTTTATTGATCATTCGGTGCTTTATATCACTACCTAAAATTAGAGAGTACAACTTAAGTGGGATATGTATGAGTATGTGCTAAATTTATTTGGGTAAGGTAGATTTCAGAAAAAATTACTCATGTCTTACATTAGAGTTAAATAGGTTTCATATAAGTGGGAATTCGAAATCGACCACAGTAGGTACCCTATGCCATATTAGAATGTATGGATTAAAAAAAAAAAAAAAAGGATTGTTGGATAATTAACAATATAGACTTTTTGCATTTCTCATTTTCGTTTTTAATTTACCAAAGAGCTCCCAGCTAGGAATCGAATCTGGCCCATGAATAAGATAGGGTAAAATTTATATACCCATATTCCCAATTTTAGTTTACCAAACAGCTCCTAGCTAGGAATCGAATCTGGTCCATGGACAAGATAGGGTAAATTTTATATAGATAAAGTATGGGCATGATATATACTAAGAATTGACGCGAGTTGCACCCGGCCATCCTGATGCATGCTCCACATGTGCTTTTCCATTAACTTCAGCAAACCTAACCAGCTTTTATCTCTGGATATACTCAAATCTCTGCCGCCTCAGTAAAAGGTAATCAAATCTAAGTTGGTTACTATCATCTAGTTGACCACAGCCAGCCATGTAAAAATGAATTATATTTAAAAATAATTTGGACAGTTAAACAATCCTAAAATAACAAGTAGACCACCTGATGATAGGTGCTGAAGGGCAATTTTGACCTTTCAGAAAATTGGTTTTACGTGAAGGGCATTTTTATACTCGGGGAGGCTTCTATGAAATCTCCTCCATTTTTTAAATTTTGATAGTTGACAAAAAATTCATTCAATTCGTTGTATTTATCATCATTTACAGTATCCTGCAAACCCTTTTATTTTGTTAATTTCACTTTATATGGGGTCTCATTTATAAATGTATAAAATCAACGTAATAAAATAGTTCAATATTAAAATATCAAATTTAAAGTAGTTTTTTCAACATCTAAATCATCTAAAATATCAATAATATATAAATAAATGTTCCTGTAAAGTATTGTTACATTCTAATACATGTGTGAATAGATCTAAGCGTTTTTTATAATTTACACATGAATGAACCTATTTTTTAGCAAATGTGACTTATCTACATATTGGATTGGGATAAAACTTGGTCTCCTTACTAAACAAATGGTGTAAAATATAATTAATGGATTAAATTTTTCATTAAGAATTAACATTTCAAAAATGAAAAGGTTTCAAGAAATCACTTCTATGAAACCCGGTTTCATAGAAGTATTCCCATTTTTTCATAGAAGCATTCCTGTTTTATAATTATAAGCCAAAGAGAATCAAACAATTTACAAAAGGACAAATTAGAAGGGTATAAGCTATACGGATAAAATTCGATAGACTTGCAAATTTTTACCCATAAATGTCAACCCGTAACAAAAATTATATAATAGAAATTCTTTCTTCGGTTTTAACGTTTTGGATAGAAATGAAAAGAAAATTGATGCTAGCCATACAATAAAACGAACAAATTTTTGTGCCCAACAAACATGGCTGTGATGCTCATTACTGATTGAATGCTGGATCAAAGTCGGGAGCATGGTCTTTTTGTATTAAAAATTGGAGCTTTATCTTCAAAGTTATATGGATGAAAGCATATTATCTCTTTCGTGCAAAATTGTAAGAATATCTCAACAAATTTGAGATGGATGTAAATATATACTAATAAAAAAATGCACAAATTTTTTATAAAAATTTGAAAAACCAGTTCCGTTGCATAGGGTATTTATATTAGAAAATTTTATTTTCAAATCCAAAATCGATAACTCAATCTTTTAAAAAAAATACTAAGTAATTTTATATCAGGGTTGATTGAATGTAATCAGATCTCGAGATAGAAATAAAGACGGGTGAAGTCCAGTTCGTAAAACTTGTTTAGCCCTAACTTAACTTTATTTCTAAAATCTAATCCATAACCCTATATGTAACATCTAAACTTTAATTCTATTTAAGTAAGAGACATGATCTTGTTAGCTAATATCAAGTAATCGCTCACTTAGCACACTCCAAAAAATATATTTTTAAAACTTTAATTTTTTGCTTTTTTCATAAGCTTGTTAATTTAGGTTATTTAATATATAAATTAGGTTTTATCATTTTTAGAGATATGTATATTTTTAAAAAAAATCATACATAAAGTTATTTTAGTAATTTTCAACCATTAAAATGGCTAAAATGTCCTTGTGTTTAAAATTTTCAAAATTTATAAATATATCCAACATGGTAATACTTGATTTATACATTAAATATATTTAGATTAACAAATTTATGGAAGAAAAGGCAAAAAAGAGTTAACAAATAGATTTTTTGGAAGGGACTGCCGCCACAAAAGAACTCCACCTGTATTTAATGTATTATATGCATAAGATCTGAATAACATTTCTTCACATTTATGCATTTTATATCATTTTATTTGTGCTTGCATATATGTTTATCCTGTTGAAATTATGTACAATTAAATGATAGTATTATCGTTTTTATTTATTTGTATTTTTACATTAATTACTTTTATGTTTGTCGGTTTTCTTTTTTTTATCTTACTTCGAAAAGTTAAAAATTTCTTTTAAAAATGTAATATAAATTACTAATTTAAAAACAATTTTAATTAGGCTATGTATTAATGTTTTTATTGCATAATTTGTTAGTTATCATATATTTATATAAAATTTTAATTTTTATGTGGAATAAAATTTTAAATTTATCATTCTTAACTTCGGATGTTTTGGGGAAGTAATAAAAATTTTGAATAAAAAAATAAGTTTTTTGTGTAAAAGTCTTTAAATTGAATAAAATGATGTGATATGACATATATAATAATGATGAGTTAAGAGAATAAAATTAAAATAAATAGGTTAGTTATATTTGTAGTTGTATAAAAATTATTGAAAAAGAGAAAAGTTGTATAAGAAAATGTTAAAAATAATTAAAAATAAGATTGTTGTAGATAGTGAAAATTTTAAATTAAAAGTTTTCATTTAAAAAATTTTGAGTGTAAACAAATGCACCCTTATGGTATGTTTGGCTGCACATAAAACTTTTCAATCTAAAATTTTTCACTCTTTATAATTAATTTATTTTTAATTATTTCATTATATCTTTCTGAACAAATATCTTATTTCTCAATCATTTCTCTATGACAATTAATATAACTAATATATCTATTTTAACTTGATTTTCTTTACTTATTA
Organism: Annona cherimola; assembly: GCA_030490835.1. Taxonomy (NCBI): domain Eukaryota; kingdom Viridiplantae; phylum Streptophyta; class Magnoliopsida; order Magnoliales; family Annonaceae; genus Annona; species Annona cherimola. The sequence goes on from CM059974.1 coordinate 5,210,329, forward strand.
TCATTAACTCTACCATATCATGTCGTTTTCTTCAATTTCAAAAAATTTTACATCAAAAATTTTTTACTCAAAAGTTTAACCACTTTCGAAACACAACATGAAAATTATCACTTAAAATGAGAAAAAATAAAGTTTAAAACTTTGGTAATAAAGTTTAAACTGAAGCCTAATTAGACTGGACCAAAAAATATATTTTTTATTTTTTCAATTTTTTATAAAATTGTTAATTTAAGTAGATTTTATCTATGAATTAAGTTTTGTCCTTTTTAGAAATATGTATACATGCATTTTGATGTTTTAGAAAAAATTCAAAATAAATATAAACACATATATTTAAAAATAATGAAACTATGTTTACCAATTAATAAATCTAAATTAACAATTCTATAAAAAAAAATTAAAAGAAATAAAAAATAAGTATTTTGGACTCGTCTTAAATGGTCTGAAATGATCATTTACCGTTTAACTAGATGTGAATTTAAAGTTCAGAAAATGGGATCACGGCTAGAGTCGACTTGGATAGAGTTGCATAGGGAGCCCAATCCTATGCACCCGAGTGCATAGCCTCAATGCACCCGAGTGTACTACACCTATTTTGTTTTATTTTTTTTGAAAATTTTTTCATGAAGCTGTTAATATATGTTTATTTAACATACTTATTAATTTTTACTATTTTTGGAGGTTTTTAGATATTTTTTTTAGATTTTTAAGAATCAGTGGCATTTTCGGTAATTCTAAAAGTCTCCAAAAATAGTAAAAATTAATACATATGTTAAATAAACCTAGATTAACCATTGTGTAAAAAAAATTTCAAAAAAATAAATAAATAAATAAGTGTAGTACACTCGGGTGCATTGAGGCTGAATGCACCCGGTGCAGGATTGCGTTCCGTTGCATAGCTTTTGATGTTGCCAATGGGATGCAAGGATCCTGCCATGAAAGTGGAAGGAAATTACGAGGAAAATGCGGCAGCAGAGGGAAAGAAAAAAGGAGGGGGTGGGGGAAAGATGGACTTTGGTTGAATTTAAATTACGAAAACGCCACTCATTTTTAAAAATAAAAAATAAATATCTAAAAATCTTCAAAAATGGTAAAAATTGATACATACGTTAAATATACTTGGGCTAACAAATTTATGAAAAAATGTTCAAAAAAACAATTTTAAAAAATAGGTGCATGCGCCCGGGAGCATGCAGCCCTGCATGCTCCCGGGAGCATACAACCAAAGTCCGGGAAAGATAGGGTTGGGTTGGGTGTGGGTGGGGCCGGCGAAAAACGCGGATTCGCTGACGAAAACATGCCCTTAATACACGCTGCTTCACGAAACCACCTCGAAACTGCACTCGTTAGAGCAGAAGCAGCGGCGAAGCTGCAGCAGCCATGATTCTTATTAAAAATTTCATTTGGCTCGCTTTGTTTTTTACGAAACCAACCACTGCAAAGCAAGCAGCCAGATCTGCAAACTAGGAAGAATACGAAAAGAGCCAGTCTATCAATTAATCAAACACCTGAGCTTCATGGCAGGAATGCTTCCAGGGGTGGAAGTGGCACGAAGGAGAAAGGCCAACCACTCATCGTACGACGCCCGTCTTCTTCCCCCACGCTTCCCACTTACCTCTACCTCCTCCTCCTCCTCCACCTCCTCCTTGGACGACACAACCCTCAAAGCTCGTAAAAGGTTAGAAGAAAAGCTCGGAAGAGGCGTTGGTTCTAGGTAAGTATGTACGTACGTCTCTCTCTCTCTCTCTCTCTCTCTCTCTCTCTCTCTCTCTGTGTTTTTCCACCGTCAATTAACGCTCCAAGCTGTTGCCTTTTTTCTTCTCTGACGATGATTTTGCCGTGAATGGCAGATGGGGTAAACACCAAAGCAGAAAGGATAGACAAGCATATCATCAAACAGTCAGTGACAGCAAGTCCACTGAGAAGATGATGGGAATGACGGCGGTGGGGAAGGCCGGGGGTTTGGGCAGAAAGATTAAGACGGCTGAGAAAGAAATGTGTGCTGTTTGCCTGGAAGAGATTTCAGCAAAACAGATAATCACAAGCCTGCCTTGTTTCCACAGATACCACTATGATTGCCTTCTCCCATGGCTTAATGCTCACTCACATTGTCCATACTGCAGAACCCACGTTCCGCTTTGAATTTTTTTGGGTTCTTTCATTAATTGGTTTTCAAAACGTGTTGCTTGTATGGTTTCCAGGATGTATTTGCAAGAGATTAATCTCTATAAATATTAGTACACGAAGCAATATTCCAATGATCGGTTGAACGATCTTACCTTATTTTCTCTGAAGATGATCTTGACCAAGTTACGGCCATTATAAGGCTGGTCTCTGTTGAGTATCAAGATTTATGACGGCAGTAGATGAGCGTTCATGCCAACGTTTTTTCAAATTTAGATTTGGAACCAGGACAAAGATTGATCATATAAGATGGTCAGGAGGCTGACTAAAAGAAGGGACGCAAGCTAATCAAAGTATCTAGCATGAAAAAAGTGGCATGGCACTGGCTCTGAAAGATTATTGAGTATGGTGAGAGTTGAGAGATGATCTTTCGTGTCATCTCCATGACTAGACGATTGTTGTCGAAATTGGGGTTTTGGAGGCAGAGGTGCATGTGTTGCAGAGAAACTGATACAATATATCGGTATTGATCATTATCATTGATTACTAAGGATTTTTATCCCCACCCACTCCCTGGAAGGATCATGATACAGATGTGCTCACGGGAATGAAATGAAGGGCTCCTTTTCATAGACAAACCCATTGAGATTCCTCTTCTCATCATGACTGTATGAGTAATGAAGATTGCCTCAGGAGTTATTATTGAAACACAAGGACACCATGAATTGGATACCAACACATGATAACTATATTTTATTATTCTTGTGTAGTTTGCGTGTAGATCAGCTGTGATTCGAGTGAATAATACTCAATTAATGGAGTAAGATAGTTTGACCATAATATAATCTGAGGAATCAGAAGGCTTTAAACTCTAGACATGATTCCTTGAACATTGCCATCCTTTATCGTCTTAGATGCACTCCTCTTAGTTGACTTCCTTCATATGCACTAACACCCCTCTAACAAATTCAATATCAATAGGGCAAAAGGACAAATGGGCTGGAATAGACAAAAGGACAAATGGGCTAAAATTATATTCCTAGTGGGACTTTATCCCAAGTTCCCAACTAGTGTTCCCTTTCAGCTCAAGAGGCAAGGGGGTTTGTAGTTGCTAATTGGTTCTAAAGTTGCTTCAAGATGTACTTATGCTTTTGACTATATAATTATACAATGGTTCCGCTTCTATGTAACTCACGGTTTCATGGAACCTCTTAAACTTTTAGATTTTGATGTTTAGGGTGTGTTTGGGAAGTTATAAAACTTTGGATGAAAAGTTTTTTATGTAAAAGTTGTTAAATCAATAGAAAATGATGTGATATTGTAGGTGTAATGATGGGGAGTGAAGAGAATAAATTTAAAATAAATAGGTTAGTTATATTGGTAGTTGTGTAGAAATGATTGAAAATTAGGGTTGTTGTATAGAAAAATGTGTAAAAAATAATTAAAAAAGAGTAGTTATGGAGAGTGAAAATTTTTAGATTAAAAAGTTTTAACTTGACAATTTTTGCAAATTGCGAAACACACCCTTAATAGAAAATTTAATTCATTCATTGTATTTAACATCATTTGTCTAGTTAGGAGACTAAGTTTCAACCCAATCTAACATGTGCATAGGTCATATTTGCTCAGGGAAAATGTTTAGATTCATTCACACACACATATATTTTTTATTGAAACATTCATATATATATATTAGAATGTAATAATATTTTATAGAATCATTTATCTATATAATAATGATATTTTAGATGGTTTAGATGTTGAAAATACTACTTAAAAATTGATATCTAATATTAAATTATTTAATAAGTTGATTTTTCGTATTTATAGATGATGCCCGTATACAGTAATTTTAGACAAATGAAATGATTTTTATAGTAATATAAGTAATGCTAAACACAATAAATCCAGTAGATTTTTCATCAACCATCTAAATGTTAAAATAGAAGGGAAAGAGTTGCATAACAAGGAGGTTTCATAAAAGCATATCCGTTTATATAATATGCCAAATTTTCTCAAGATATTTATAAAAATACCTACATTATCTCAACAAATTATTAAAACTTATTTTTTTTTTAAAATTCGTCTATGGCCTTCATCATATTTGCATAGGTTTTTGAATCCCTTCCTTAAGTGTGAAATGTGTATCCGTAACGATATTTTTTGGCATTTAGAAAATATTTTGATAAGATATTGATATTTTATTAATATTTTAAAATATTGGTAAAAATATGATTACCCTTTCACGAATAACCATCATGAAAATTTTAGTTTTGATTATTATCTAAATTTTAAATATAAATTCCATATACAGTTATTCCTGATTTCTTGATACTTAGTCCCCACTTTGAAGTTTATTTTCTAGGTACTTAATGGAAGTATACTCTAGAGATTGGGTAACAGGGCAAGTACTTTCACCCAATCTTAAATTTTGAACCTTCCTAACCTAACATACTATATACACGTATATTAACCATTTGATTATCTAAGTGATGACAACACGGTTTATCTTTTTTAAAAATAAAAAACCCATTCCAACCAAAGGAGGGAGTGAGAATCTAGCCACTAACCCTTGGCCCTTTTTAGCCCCCTTTTGAGTAGAATAGACTACGACAAAGTTGAAATGGGCTTCAGCTGGTATTGGAAAACGAAACAAAACCAACAATAGAATGGGCTGAGTTGGGTGTTAAAGAATTAAACTGTACATCAAGACATTATTTGGCATTATTTGGCTTTGTATATTGAAATGGGCTTGAGCTGCGGTCTTCTCAACCTCTGAAACCCATCTTTAGAGGCATTTCTACTTTTTATATGAATTAGATAGTTTGTGAGTTACCTAAATTAATTAAACAGAAACGCTTTTATAAAACTCTTCTTCTATATATTCCCTTTATTTTTAAAATTTTGTTGGTTCATGAAAAATTATATTTAACATTATTTATATTATTATGGAAATTAAAAACCCTTTAATTTGTCTAATATCACTGTTCATGGACCTCATCCATAAATATGTAAAATTAATATAATAAAATAGTTTAATACTAAATATCAAAAAATGATTCTATAAGGAATTATTACATTCTAATACATTATTTGGCATTATTAGGCTTCGAGTATTGAAATGAGCTTGAGCTGCGGTCTGCTCAATCTCGAAAACCCATCTTTAGAGGCATTATTTCTACTTCTTATATTAATTACGTAGTTTGTGAGTTATCTAAGTTAATTAAACAGAAACGCTTTTATAAAAATCTTCTTCTATATATTCCCTTCATTTTTAATATCTTGTCGGTTAATGAAAAATATATTTATTATATTTAACATTACTTATATTATTGTGGAAATTAAAAACTCTTTAATTTGTTTAATATCACTATTCATGGACCCCATCTATAAATATGTAAAATTAATATAATAAAATAGTTTAATACTAAATATCAAATTTTAAGTAATATTTTCAATATATAAAACAATATGAAATATCATTAATATATGAATTAATGATTCTACAAAGAATTATTACATTCTAATACATATGTAAATAAATCAATGCATTATGTCTAATTAATACATGAATATACATATTTTTGAACAAATGCATGTATTTGATTTGGATAAAATTTATTTTCCTAACTAAATAAATAATATTAAACACAATAAATAAATTAAATTTTCATCAATTATCAACATCTAAATAATAGAGAAAATTACATGTAATCGTTTCTATATAATTTGATTATACATAAGCAGAGCTTTAATTAATACCAAAGAAGTCTAGGACATTCTCATTGAAAGTGTGCCAATTAAGCTGAAGATTGAATTTTGGACCATCACGTGTTGGAAAAATCTGCATGAAAGTCATATCCTGCACATTTCAGGCATTCCCACAATTGGCCCTTCCAGATAACATGATTTTTCTGATTAATCAAATAAAATATGACTTTGAAATTCTGAATGACTTGCCAAAACCGCGTTAATGTCATCACATGCCGCATGGAATAGAATCAAAGGTCTACAGTCCGTATATATTTACATAAACCTAGCGTTGAACCAACTGGTACCGTACCCCCTTATGATATATGTTTATTTAATCGTCACGGGCTGCATCGCAGACCGATTGAAATTTCTTGCTTGCTTCCTTAATCAGAATACATATAAAAAGTATTCCCTTCAAAACGTTTGCATGGTTGTACAAATTGGTTCCTTTTATTTTTAAAATTTTTAAAATATCTAAATCATGTAAATTGTAAACTGATATTTACGTATTATGATGCCAAAAATCACTTCAATTGAAAATTATATGTTATAAATATTTAACATTATCCGAAAGTGAATATGAAACTACCAAAATCTGCAAAATTTTTGAGAATATATTTGAATGTGTTAATGTTTTTAAACTGTTTTAATTTTGGTAATGTAGTTATAGAGTAATGTTTCAGTACGTCCTGTGCGATACATTAAGGTACAAACTCTCATTTTTAAAATATTTTTAAAAAGTTGTTAACCTGAGTGCATATAATGAAAAGATTAAATTTTAAATTAATAATGGAGGATTGTAGGATTACTTCTATACATATAAACCGAGCCCTACAACTATTTATTTAGGTGATATACTTATTCATATTCAAATGAAATATGTGCACGGGTTCCACATGAAAATGATACAAAATTAATACAATTAATTTAAATATTAATTTTACAATTATAATTTTAACATTTAAACTATGCAAAGCATAATTTTTATGTGAATAAATCATTATTTAAAATGTTATTGTATTTTAATATACGTGAGCCCTATTTTACGGCAAATAGCATCATAAATATGGTACAATTGTTCAACAACTGATTTTCATGTTAAAACAAAGCAAGGCGGAACATGATTCTACATGATTTTATGTTCCCAGGTGTATGTATCTATTTTTTATTTTTTTAAAAAAAATTCATGAAATTGTAAATTTAAGTATATTTAATATACGTATCAATTTTTACTATGTTTGAAAATTTTTAGATATTTCTTTCAAATTTTTTAAAATCAGTGGCAATTTTAGTAATTTAAAATCACTAAAATGCCACTAATTTTAAAAAATCTAAAAAAATCTAAAAATCTCCAAAAATGCTATAAATTGATACACATGTTAAATATAATTAGATTAACAATTGTGCAAAAAAAAATTCAAAAAAAATTAAAAAATAGATGCAGTACACCCGCGTGTATGGACGCTCACTGCACCAATCGTTCAACAATTGATTTTCATGTTAACACACGGAAAGGCAGTGCTTCAACAATGTCAATTGCTATCGCTAAAAAAAGTATTTTAAAATCAAATGCTTTATTTTTATCATTAAAATTCAAAATACAACATTTTAAAAAATCAAAAATGTCAAATTTTATATTTTAAAATGCTTTTCTTGTATTCACACGTGCATATTAAAAATTCAAAAAAATAAAAAATAAACCTCCCGTTACATCTCGTTCCATATATATATGACCATAACATAATTCTCTTTCGTAGCTTACCTAAGCTTCCAATGAAAATAAATTTTTAGATTATAATTTAATATCTTAGTATAAGTATAATGAGCGGTTTAGATCCTATTAAAACATTAAAATTATTATTAAATAAAAGATTATTTCGTTGTGCTATAGTATCAAGGCCTATTTGCATTTTCCTCCCAGATCTCTATGAAAAAGCACGGCAGAGAAATTACGTGACCGAAATTGAAGCAACTATCGACAGAGCAATGTCCATGTGCTGTATGGTCTCTTGTCCCAAAATTAGGGTGATTTTTGAATTTCCGTGGCTCGTTTCCCTCCATTCAGCGTAGTGGGACAAAGAGTCACCCCTGTGCTGCAGCAAAAAAAAAAAATTTTAGTGTATATTTACGTTATATTTCAACTTATATTATATTCAAAGCTTTAAGATAATTCTTACATTTTTTTCAAAAAAGAGACTACAATCTTTTAAATATTATCAATAGGAGAAACAACAAGCTCCCAATCTACATTTAAGGGAGACAACGGGCTCGGACGAAAAACCTATTTCATTGCCCATGACATGCTGCAGCATGTTTTAGTTTGAGTTCCCATAGAAAAAGTTTATTTATAGTGTTTATGGGAAATGATAAAATTTTTAATATAAAAGTTTTTTAAATGTGAAAAAAATGATGGAATATGATATAATTAATGTTAAGGAGTAAAGATAATAAAGTTAAAATATGAGTAGTTGTGTATAATTGATTGAAAATAGAATAGCCGTATAAGAAGATGTAAAGAAATAATTAAAAAGTAGAGTAGTTATGGACAGTGAAAAATTAAAAAAAAAAAATTACGGTTGAGGTTGAATGCACTCGGGTGAATTTAGCTTCAGTGCACCTAGGAGCATTTAACTTATTTTTTATTTTTTTAATATTTTTTATGTAACTATTAATCTAAGTGTATTTAACATATGTATAAGTTTTATTATTTTGGATATTTTTAAATTTTTTATCTTTTGAAAATTAGTGGCATACACATGTTAATTATACTTAAATTAACAATTGTATAAAAATTCAAAAGAATTTAAAAAAAGTTAAAGCACCTAGGTGCACCGAACTTGATGCATATACTAACTATATTTAGATTAACAATCGTATAAAAAATTTTAAAAAATAAAAAAAAATGAATTAAAATACACGGGTGCACCGAAGCTGTGCACTTAGGTGTAGAGTATCAGGACCCGAAAAATTATAGTTTAAAAAAGTCTTATGTTTTAACAAATATCCCCTTAAAGTGACATCTCCGCAGCCACTTTATTGGCATATGGGCTAGAGTTACACCCTGATGTTAATTTTTTTAAAAAGAAAAAGGGCCTGTAAAAAAGAAAAAAAAAAACAGATCATGGGCTAATAGGTCCAGCCGATTCATCGACTTCCTCGTCTCCTCGTGATCATTTGCAGATGGTCACGGTTTTCTCTGCTTCCAAAAGATTGCAAGTTTCCAAGTAAAACCAATTATAATTAAACAAAAACGTTGAATATATATATTTTACAAACGTTGAATATTTTTAAGTCAATATTGGATGGCCAAAATCTTTTCTCAGACTACAGCAGCAGCAGCAACAAAATTATGAATTTTCGTTTCTATAAGAGTCTCAGGCAAAAAAGGTGAAGATGTCGTGTTTCGGTAAAAGAGCGGGTTTATCCAGAGCCCAGACTAAAATTTGGTTAATTTTGGAATGTGATTATATTGGCTGGTTGAACAACACCATCTGTAGCTACAGCGCCATTAATAATTGATCTAACTCGGTTATTTCGACACGAATTTTTTGTAAAAAAAAAAAGAAAATTACAGAATTGCACCCACCAGAGTTCGAACCCGGCAACTCATACATGCACACATCCCAGTCGTGCTGTTCATAGGTACGCATTTCGACCAATGTTGTCAGAACCGAACTGGTGATTGAACCGGAAAAGTTACTGGTCTGGTTCGAACCGGTTCGACCGGTTAATCAAACCGGTTCAAACTGATGATGTCAGCATGACATATTTATGACATCATAAATATTTAATTATTTTTAATTTAAATTTAAAATAAATATATTGATAAAATTATATTTTTATAAATCCTAAATATATAAGTTAGATTTTAAGAATCACAATATAAGTACAAAATATGTTGAAAAAAATTAATAGAATGTTTTAAAAAAATTTTAACCATGCATGTTAGAAAATTAACTACATTGACTAACATGTAATAAGCACCAATGTAACATATCAAGCAAAAATAACCAGAAATTCTAACTTCTTTCAATGATCAAAGTTCACATATGATCCACTAGTGTAACAAATAAACAAGGCACAAGTGCAATCACAATTAATAAAGATTTAGCATCAAAAAGAAAAGTTGTTTACAGAAAACATTACAGAAAAGTGGTCGCCGAAGCTGAATGCAAAACAAAGAATGGGAGCTAGTGGTCACCATAATTGAATGCAAAATAGAGAATGGGAAAACAGAGAATGGGAGCTGGTGGTCGCCGAAACTGAGTGCTCACTGCTCAGCAGAGAACGGGAGCTGCTGGTCGCTACTGGCTGTGAAATGGATTTAGGGGATCAGAGCTGTAGATGAGATGATGACCGAAACGGCTAGCTGATGACAACGATCGAAGCTGTGCTGCTGTAGACGAGATGAGGAAGACCGAAATGGCGAGGAAGACAAGACGCAGAACAGAGGAAGACCGCACGCATCGCTGACGCCTCGAGGAATATGACATTGAACCGGATCTCGGCCGAATGCACTGCTGGTCGCCAGCGATGAGTAAGACAGCAGTCACAGCACGCACCGAGCAGATGGACCAGACGAAGAAGACAACCGAAAAAATGGGAAAGGAAAAGTGCTTTGCTGCCGATTCAGGACTCGGGGGGGAAAGACGATCGGGTTTTGTCATTCTATGTTTCTTTTATTCGCGAACCGGTCTAACCGGTTCAACCATGTTTTCCGGTTGAACTGGCGGTTTAATACTATCAGACCGAACCGTATGAGATTGAACTGGATATATGTCCGGTTCCCGGTTGGACCGATTCGACCGGCCAGTCCGGTCTGGTTTTAACAACACTGATTTCGACATGAATTTTGTTTGCTAGCAGTTGCAAAATTGGAAGTGTCTCTTCCTGGGTGTGTTTGGGGTATAGGAAAATATTTCGAAAAAGAAAATCGCATTGCTAAAGTATGCGACAAATTAATTAAAGTGAGGGAGTAATCTATGATCATTTTGGACATTGAACGGCCCCACTCACTAGAGGATCATAAAAAAACGGAAGAAAGACCAAAACAAGTTAGAGAAAATAATGATAGAAACAGAAGGCATTAAATAAGATGGCATTGCGTTGATAATCCTAAAGTGCAGTAGGATACATATACAGCTGACTTACACAGACAAGAAATAATTAATTAAGACACGATGACAACAAAGGCATAATATGACATATGACTACATGATATGGTTGTGATAACGTTCATCACGTGTATTTGTTTATATACATTTATTTTATTGGACAATGGTTAGATTAGAACCCATTGTGATATTGGGCAATGCTTCAATATAAATGGGTTCACGAAATTTAATTTTCAAAATAAATTTTCAAATTTAATCATTTACGTTATTTAAACCATTTATCTTATCATGTTCTCAAAAAACATTTTCATTGAAATTTTATGTTTTGTAAAAATTAAATTTGCATTTTCAAATTAATTTTATGTTTTATACGAGTCTCCCAAGTTGAAGTGGGGAACAGTGTTTTCATATTAGAAATTTATAAGAATGTTTTGAAGGTTAATTGTAATATCAGTCCAGGTGAATATAAATATACCAATCGAAAAAAAATATATGAATAAATAATTAAAAAGTATGATAATTATAGAAGATAAAAGGTTTTACATTCAAAAGTATATGAGAATGCCGAACATGCCCTTTATGTCTTATTACAATAATAATAATAATAATTATTATTATTATTATTATTATATATATATATTCTTTTCCTTTCCTCAGCAACCAGCCCTAATCAGTAAATATAAAAGCGTGAGGTGCCTTACATGAGAATTGATATGCTACCTTCCATTGTAATTTAAAAATACAAATTGGTGGAAATTACCCATCGCATTTCGTACGGTCTTCTCTCTCCTTTATATAAAACCGAATGCAAGCGTAGGCCTCCAACCAAAAAATCGTAAATAAGTGATCTGAGTTAATAAGATACCTGCCAATCGTTCAAGCAGGGGAATAAGGTTCAATTAATTACTTCGGAGAGAAGTATTACAATGGGTTGGGTTGCGTCTGGATATCAATCAAGCATCATTGGCAGCCATCGTATAAAATCAAAAACTAGCAAGTTACTTTCAAGGATGTATGTAACTAGGCCAGGTCAAGGTCAAACATACGTTGGGTGAATTAGGTTCACTGGTAATTACATGCCATAATGTATAAACATTAACGGTTTCCAATTCGATTCCATGGAATCCATGAAACCTTTTCATTTGGGGGCTTGATGATAAATCAAGATTCAACTAATCATATTATTTAACCTCGTCTATTATTTAATATTAAAAATAATTTCAACTGGAGTTTAAGTGGGTCATATCTTCTTAAAAATATAGAGTCATGTGTAAATTATGAAAACATAAAGCTACATTCACAAAAATAATAGAATATTATAATCATTTATCTATGTATAAAAAATGATTTAGATAATCTAGATGTCGACTGAACATTTTTAAAATTTTTATATATATCAAAAAAATAATTTTATTTGGTTGATTTTATACTTTCAATGTATGGTATTATGAAGTGGTTTGATTCATACGAAAGTTGATTTATTGGTTAAACAAATAAATTTAAATACAATAGGTGGTTGAATTGGGTATAATCGTCTAGTTGGATCTCAAATGAAAAGATCCTATAAATTCCATTGAATGGGTTTCAAATGAAGAGGTTCCATAAATTCCATTGGATTTGAACCCAACTTTAATTATTTCAATTAGAAATAGATAGGAGATAATCTTTATAATTTCTTCCAAGTTTCAATGAATTCTCATCACTTAATTTTTCTTAGTTAGTGCATGATCAAATAGCTAATACGAATTTGAAGAACGAATGCCTAAAAAGTCATAAATTCAAATTTCTAAAAATATTTGGTTATTGTTTTAGTAAAAATAAAAAATAGTTGACGTAGCTACTATCCATTTATTTATAATTTAAATATCATAATTGACTTTTAGGATTTTATTTCTTCTCAAAATTTTGAGTCCGTGGAAGTTTTATTTAATGTCGTTTGTCAATTTAATAGTCATTTTCTTAGGCATTGATGCCAAGAATATGCAGAAAAAAGACGAAACCAACAGTGATGATAATTGAGTAATTTGGGGTTTGTTGAGTGTGGAGTAAGAAAGAAATTTTCACTCTTTTAATGTAATTTAACATTTTTTTATTATTATATCTATAACTTATTGAAAAGTACATTTTTAAAATTTTATTCAACAAATTTTTACTTCAAACAGTAAAAGAACAAGTTCTTAATACAAACGGAAGACAAACAATACCTCTTCCGGTTTGAAACCGAGCCAACCGGCACAAGGGCAAGAGTAAAAGCGTCATCCACCTGAGTTAAGCTCTTGATAGTAATATAACTATCTAAATATTTTACTTTCTATATTATTATCTTTTTTTTATTCATTTTTATATTATTATCTTTATATTCCAATTATTTTTAAACATCTTTTCATTCAACTTTCCCCTCTATTCTAATCTTGTATTCATTTACTCCTAACCATTACCCATTCCTATTACCACACTCTGTTGTTTTTTCAGAATTTTTTCACAAAAAATTTTCAACGTACCCTTTATTGAAAAATCAGGACACCCTTGAAAATTACCTCCAAATACATGATCAAGTCCAACGTCTACGGGCAGTCACAACTGACAAGGATATAAACCAGAAGTTGCTAGCGGACTCTCATTAATACATACCATGGATGATGATGGACCACCTAATATCTATGTATTATAACAATTAATTCTGATTTTTATCGTTGTGTAAAATTTTAATTATCAGCTTCTCTATTACAAGTTTCACGTCATGATGGCATCATCTGTAATTTAAATTGCATATACATCTGCATCTTATTTTCTTTCTCTTCTAATGTAAAGATAAAGACAATTGGAACATATATATTATTTAATTCTCGGTTAGAGGATTAAGTTCGCGTCTCTTTCACTTATATTCATGATAGTCGAACACGAATGATTTGGTTGGTACGTGGCACAGAATGATACGGATGAGTGGAGTCAGTGGACAGCTATTTTACGTACGCAGGATGATATACAGGCGAAAAATTACAATTCAATTGATTTAGTTGAGCTTCGCTAACGTGATGACATTTGGACGTGAATCCATCCGCGGCTACCGTTATTTCAGTTTCAAGCTTTTTCAGTTTGCGGTGGCACATGTATATATAATCAAGTCCCCAGGTTTTAAATTAATTGTTTGGAGATCTTAGGCTGACTGTCACTTATGTGGGATATTTTAGGGGACACCATTGATGAAAACGAGCTGATAATATTGGTGATGAAATCAAAATTAAATCAGTGACATAGTTGTAAATTATTTATTTTATTGTGATATAAAATATCAGCTAAATTGGATTTTTTTCGGTGTTCTAAATTCGAAATTTTGATTGGTTATATTTTTGTTAAAAATACATATAGTATATACGTAAATTATAAAAAAACGCTTAGATGCATTTATAGGTGCATTAGAATGTTGTAATACTTATAAAATTATTTAATGACATATTAGTGATGTTTTAGATAATTTAAATTTTATATTAATAAATTTAAACTAACACTTACTATTATATTATATATTTTTTAAATAGGGTTGTGCACTTATTTAATTTTTATGTAACGTGGTATTCTAGTCAAATAAATGATACTTAATGCAATTGATCAAGTAAAATTTTATTTTATTATCAAAGTGAGCTCCATTACGGTGCAAAGTGGTGCACCTCAATATATTCTGCTTTATATACTCAAGGATGCAAATGTGTTCAAGTTGATCATGGCCTCGTGTTAATCTATGCTATTTTTGTACCTGAGTAAGTTGAAATCTTTTCCCAAAATTTAAAATAAAATTAGAGTTGGGTTAACCATGCCTTGACATGCCAACGAGGCTTAGCCTCATTAGTAACTCGCTTTTTTGCCAACATGTGAACGCGGGTTTGAAGCGTTTCAACGCATTTTTTCTATAGTATTGTATAAAAAAAATCATATGTCTCCCTTGACAGTAGGAGTGTTTTACAATTATTCTCCCTAGTTGTTGAGGTATTTACAAAAATATCTCTCCAAGTGCGAGAGTTATGAAAGGGTCTGATTTGTAATATTAGATGTCACAAGTGTGTATAATATCAATAAAAAAAACCATGCCCTGACACAATATATTACCTAATTTGACATATGAATTAATTATAAATTAAATGTCTTACATTTAATTCTAATTATGATCACTTGTACATTGATTTAATTTATAATTAAATATTTTGGTAATATTCAAGTTCAACATTTACATCACCATAAATTGCAATATTGTAGAAAATATTTAATATTTTTAATATGGCCTAAATTTTTAATCATCGTTACCAATTTGAACCTAACCTAATGTCAACCCAAACTCAACTCATTTTATAAATATTTGGGTTGAGTTTGAGTTCACCTTGCCCCTATCTATAGAAGGTTGGGTAAGAAATTTTCTAAATAAGTATAGGATTGAGTTTATTTATTAAGCTCATCCCGATTATACCCCTAGTGGCTATTATATATGTTTGTGCCCCTAGTTGCTATTATATATGTTTGTGGTAGAGAGATTTGTGAAAATATTGGGTTAAAAATTTTCTTAGTAAGATTATTTGTTTCACGCCGGTATGTGGTTCTTGGGAAGTAAAGGTATTTGGTTGTAACAAAAAAATAACAGAGGCATAGAATCCGTGAACAGAAATAAGCCTAAGCTAAGAAGAAAGAGAATATATATTTTTTTGATAGAAAGAAAAAGAACAATTTGAGAAACTTATAGGAGGTATATTAATTCTCACGAATATTATTTCTTTTATGATTTTTATAACTAATAGTATATTTTTTATGATTTTGTCTCTCCATATTTCCTTTGGAGCTCTCCTTTTTTCTAGCCATCTAACCCAATTCAAATAATTACTCTCCAATTCTTCAAAAAAATAATTACTCTCCAATGCTACGTTCCAGCATTAATTCTATTGTACCCCGTAGTAGAAAATTAAATTATAAAAACAAAATGATATTTATAGGGACATATCATCCAACTCAAACCCACGTCTATTTATATTTAAACTATATTTTTCATTCATCTATTTACTCAAAAAGTATACAATCGCGGCCATGACAGCTCTTATGGTAAACGTAAAACCCACAAGCGATGATTGGCAGATTGTGAGTTTGAATCACCAACGGGTGATTTTAGAACAGAATTTTATGAGTGATTTTATAAGAGAATTTTATAATAGTAATCTTGAGTTGTAAGGGATTTACAATTTCCTCTCGTGTGGCGTTCTACTATAAAAATTTTAATTAAAAAAAAAAACATGCAATCAAGAGGGAAGAGGGTAGGAGAAGTCAAAGGACGGCCTTCTTCTAGAATTGTTTGAACTCCGAACAATACCCAAAAGCATAGAAAATAGAAAAAACCGGTTTGATTGTCTTCACCTGCGCTGGACTTTGTTCTCCCAACTACCGTCTTGTTAAGTTTTAAGTCGCTGTTCCCTTTTCAATACGCCGTTGCATTTTCAAACTCTTCCCACTGCATTTATATTTGCCTCCGATCATTCCTGCCACTCTCAACCCCCCTTCTTCTCTTCTGCTGCTAATAACTAGGTGCAATCAAGAAAAGAAGTAGCAAAGTTATAAGAAGATATGGGGATTGGTGTTCTCCTCTGTTTCCTGGCTGCAGCCTCTTTCTCATTCGTGCAACCGATTGTAGCAAAGGATGATGCATGGCCTCCAGTACTAGCTCCTTTTGTTGGTATACATCTCTCTTCCCCCAACTTTTAACGATTTTTTTTATGTTAATTGGATTATGGATTTCACGTACACATATACACGCCTTCAATTACTAGCTAGTTGATCCACATAACTAATAAACAAAAACATATACAGTCATCTATTAATATTCGTCTTCGATCATCACTTGTATTATTTCCAGTTTTTCTTTTATTTAATTCGATGGTGGTGTCACTGATTTTGTGCACTTGGGTTTGTGTTACTAACCCTAAGCCTTTTGTTTTACAATTTCTCTGTGGGTTTTTGGAAAATGGTGAGAAAAATGAAAATGGTGTGTAAATAATGTCAGCTATATACAAATACAGCTAAAATAAAAGAAGGGTAACGTCTAAACTTGAGAAGTTTAGTAATAACAATAATAATTAGCTAGTGATCATAAAAAACATCTATAAAGTGCATAGCCATAATTAATTATTGGATTATTACCGCCATTATTTTCATCTCATGTCAAGCACACTGACGGAGTTGAAGTCGAATGTAACAGATAACGTATGCAATGATGTCGACTGTGGGAATGGAACGTGCAAAGCTTACAAAAATTTCACATTCACATGCGAATGCAATCCTGGGTGGAGACGGTTTTACTCGGACGAAAAGTTCAGATTTCTGCCCTGTGTCATTCCCAACTGTAAGTCGTATATATATATATATATAACTACTCGACCAGCTTCTTTGTATTTCTTTCTCATCCTGCTGTGCATCTCCATTTATTGTTCTCTCTCACTATATACATGCATATATTAATTAACAAGCAAGTGAGCATTTGGATTATAAACTTCAAGGTTTTGATAATTTTCCGAGTGACTTTCTCTAATTATGAGAGGAAATGTTTGTGCGGGCCACTTAATTACAAGAAATAAAGAAAAATCCTATAGCCGATCGAAGTGGTTGGATGGAGGTTTTTTTTCTTTCCCCCCCCCCCCCCCCCCCCCCTTGATAATAGTGGTTGGATGGAGTTAAGAGCCCTGGAAATCAGTTTCACTTCAGCAATTAATCCTGTGGGAAGGAACTAAATGCAGTAAGTGGTAGGTAAGGAACTAAAGACTGGCTAGCAATTATAGTAGTATTAAGCTGTGCAAGTGTAACCAAAAGGTGGGGTTAGGAGGAATATGTTTGGGTCACCATTGGGTACTTTTGACGCCTGGAATATAGGCTCACAATACCTGCGTACGTGTTGCGTGCATGTGCATGGTGGCTGACAGCCCATCTCACCACTACCAGTATTAGAATTACCAGTCATCGCAGGCTGTGCCCTGCCATAATGGAAGAATAAGGCCCTATTTGAAACAAGAAACGGGATTTTTTTGTCTTTTTCTTTTTATTACAAATAAATTAACGATAATTTTTAAATATAATTTAGTGATTAAATGCATAAAATATTTGAAAAAAATTAGTAAGCCAAAAAAATTCTCGAGATAAAAAGTATTTCCTACGATAATTTCATCCTAAGACAATTTCCAAGAACCGACCAAACCTTATGACTGCATTAACATGTTTCTCGTGTCTTATTAATATACCCTTCTCTCTTTTTATCATTTGTAAAACACAGGTTCTCTGAATCTGAAGTGCACTGACGAAGCAGCTGCTCCTGCACCTCAACCGCGCCATGATAATTTTTCCATCACTGACCGTAATTATCCTTATGCCTCTTTCCTCGTTATCATCAACATTCTCATCACCAACATCCAAATATTATTTACTAATTTTTTTCCATAATATATAATTATATATATGTGTATATGATTTTATATATAGCATGCTCGTGGGCCTATTGTGGAGGAGGCACGTGTGTGAAGACGTCCAAATTCCGGCACAGCTGCGACTGCAAAGTTGGTTTTGTCAATCTCTTCAACATTTCCAGCTTCCCATGCCTGAGCGAATGTAAGATAAGCATTGCTGTCATTTAATTTTTCATGCCATC
The DNA here is from genome assembly GCA_030490835.1 of Annona cherimola. Classification (NCBI taxonomy): domain Eukaryota; kingdom Viridiplantae; phylum Streptophyta; class Magnoliopsida; order Magnoliales; family Annonaceae; genus Annona; species Annona cherimola. The sequence continues at coordinate 5,228,986 of CM059974.1, forward strand.
AATTCCCAGCATTTTTGGGGTTGGGATTTGATTTGGTTTGATTTGATTTAAATACTTTAAAGTTTAAAACATAATATATGGGGCATCCTTAATTATTTCATGGCTTGTGCTAGTTACAAATTAACGAAGATGTTTTGACATGGAATGGCAGGTGTACTTGGAACAGATTGTGCAAAGCTTGATGTGGGACTGTCCAATCGTTCTTCTGCTTCTACAACGCCCAGCTTGTCCGACAGTGGTAGTTCTTCTGCCGATCAAGGTAATAATAAATTAGTAGTCTCGTGGGATTAATATTAATTACAGACAGGAAGCCTAAAAAATCTGTAGAAATTGTTGTAAAAACTGCTTTTCATAATCTTTAATACATGGATGAAAGAATCAACAATGGTCAGGCATGTGAAGGTTTATTTACAGGGATAAACTACGGAGGTGTAAGTAGGATGCATTTGATGTTTAACTTAAAGTTTAATTCATTTATTGCATTTAGAATAATTTATTTAAACAGCACACTATTTTCTTCCAAATCCATGAGTTTCATCTAAAAAAAGGTGCAAAATCAAGACACTTAATTCCATGCACCTGTGGTGCATTAAGCTTCGGTGCACTTGAGTTTAAAAATTTATTTTTTAAAATTTTTTAACATAACTGTTAATCTAAGTGTATTTAATATGCGTATTAAAATTTATTATTTTTGGAGATTTTTAGCTTATTTTTTATTTTTGTAAAACCAATGGCATTTTTGTAAAAATTATAAAAATGCCCCTAATTTTAAAAAATTCAAAAAATATTTACAAATTTTCAAAAATGATAAACGATTAAATACACTTAAATTACGAGTTATATAAAAAAAATTAAAAAAATGAGTCTTTATACCCGGATGCATTGAACCTTAGCACACCTAGTGCACCAAATAACGACCTCAAAATGAATATAGTAAAATTATTTAACTTAAACATCAATTCAAAGCTACATTTTCAACTTTATACCCCTTTAAAATATCAATTATATGAAGATAAATAATGTTATAAAGCATAATGATACATTCTTATATGCGTTTTAAAGTAGATATGGCCTAACGAAGAGTCCGAATAGAATATCTTTAGTCATAATAAAATAAATAATTTTTCATGGGATAAAATAAAATAAATAACTTTAAATAATACAAACTAGTGCGGAATCTATTTTGAGCAGGCGGCATGCTAAATGGCGTGATGCCCGCCGCACCACATTGTCTCTCTTATTTATTTATTATTCACTACTGAGCCTGATCGTAGAGGCTTAATTATAAAATGAGGATATATGCTTATGTTGCTTCTTCAATCAATTTACAGCTATGCCTTCAAGAAGTCTGCTGGGGCCAGTCATGTTTATGATCCTGATCATGCTTTCATGGATTTAGAGCAGATGACACAGCTTACACTAGATATATTTTCTATTTCTGTTTTGTATTGATCAGTTCATTGATTGTGTGGAGTTTTTTTTTTGTTGCATTTTTTTCCTGGGCATTTGATTATGTGTAGCACAGTTAATTAATTAGAGGAACGTTATGTATCCTTTAATTAATTAGATTCTATGAACCCATGTATTATTGTGATCATTTGTGTAATAAATAACAGACCTTTGTGCTTGATTTGTTTTTTTTTTGGATCCAAATGGGCTTGTTTAGAAAGGATGTAAGGAGCGTGCCATCACGTGATTAACGCCACTGATGAAGAGTTCCGCTTTTGTATGGAAGTAGCATTTTTTTTCCTCCTGGGCTTTCAGTACTGGCAGAAGCTCATCTTCCGTATCTTGCATTTTCTTCTAGGCAATGAAAATTTATACCGGTTCGAAAAAATAGTATTAGAAATAGAAAAAGGATAAGGTTTTTATGTATTAGGAAAGAAAGATTAGGTTGAAAATGAATGTGTTTTTTGAATAAGTAATCTTATTCCATTCAAGTCCTTACATACAATGAAACAGGTCCTTAATTTTTTTAAAACTATTGCATATATTTTAAATCATTGATATAGAAATTTAATTTTACTGCACGTGTATAATATTGTGCCTAATAATTTACCGAAATCAATTAAAATTTTAGCTAAAATTTAATAATATTATCAAAATACCTTGCCGATGATGAATGTTAGATTTTTAGACAAATGGTGTTTGTGGGAAATGATAAAACTTTTGAATAAAAAGTTTTTAAATTAAGGAAAAACGATGTGATACAATATGAGAAATTATGAAAAATAAAGAGAATAAAGTTAAAATAAATAGATTAATTATATTAAAAAATAATTAAAAAATAGGATAGTTATATAAGAAAATGTGAAGAATGATTAAAAAATAAGATAATTATGAAAATTAAATAAATTTTATACTGAAAAGTTTTAGCCAAACATATTTTACACATGGTCAAACACACCTAAAAGCAATAAAGACAATGTGTATAGTGACTTAAAGATTTTATCTTGTGACTCTAAATCTCTAATCATTTTAGTCGGGTTGCAATTTGATTGAGGCCAACAGCAGCAGCAGCGTGACTTGTTCATGAAACTCAAAGTTTGCCTTAACCTCCGACCGAACTTATAAATTTAAATATTAACCTTAACCTTTATATCTTATGTTGAAATTTGAGTTAATTATATTCGTTCATTTAACAATAATAAGTTAAAATTTCTTATGAATAGATAACAAATAAATTATGTAAGCAAAAACAATAATAGATGTTCTCAATTAAGTTTTTAAAATATAATAATTTAAAATAAGAAAGCAAATATAAATGTAAAAATAATATAATTTACTTCAAATATAATTTGGCAAGACAGACATTTAGTCAAACATAAATACAAATAGTATCAAATATATAATATGGAGAAAATTTTTAGATTTTATTTATATAATATATTTTAATATTAAATATAAATATGAAAAATTAGGTTGGGATTTGCTTAAACTAAAACTTTAACTCTGTTTACGAAATAAGTTTTCGGACTTGGGTTTTCAGAAAGCCAATCTTAACACCGTTTTTTTCCCCTTTGGTCTTCTCAGGCTGGGTTTAGGCTCCGTTTAGCCCAGTTATATTAAAATTGTAAGTAGCTGTTTTTTTTTCTTTTTTTCTTTTTTACAAATACTGCATTTTAAACTTTTTATTATTACGCGTTTTTGTCGGTTTTTTTAGCCAAATTTTTTTTTACGGAAATAAAAAATGGGGCCAAAACACCCCCCGGACTTGCCGAGAGCTCTCGGCCTTTTATATTTCCATGACGCGCGTCAAAACGACGCTAAGGCTAACTCCAAACAAACTTGCATTCAAGGGTGTAACTTGTGCTCATAAAATTTGAGTTTATCTCAATCTTAATCTTAATTTTATTTATAAAATATCAACCCTCACCCTAACTAACACTATATGTAAAACCTAAACATAACCTTATTTTTAAAAATCTAGGTTCGTGTTGAAATTTAGGTTGTTACATTTACATTTTATTTAAGAGTGATAGGTTTAAAATTTTATGTGAATGTCTAACAATAATAAATTATATAAGTAAACATAATAATATACAGTCAAACCATATATTTTTAAAAATATAACAATATAAAGAAGATGAGTGATCCTGGTAGCCAAGGTTAAGCAAATGTCTCGTTTAGCCCACCTCAAAAAACTCATTTACAACAACTTTTTTTTTCTTCATCTACTTGTCTATCTAAGTATATTTAACATATAAATTAAGTTTTACCATTTCGAATATGTGTATATATTTTTTTGAGATTTTCAGACATCTGTGTATATATATTTAAAATACCTTTATCTTTAAAAATATAAAAATATACATATATACACATATTCAAAAATTGTAAAACTTGTTTTATACATTAAATACAAATAAATAAATAAGTGTATGAAGAAAAAATAAAAAATATTGTAAATGAGTTTTTTGAATTGTATTAAGCGAGACATTTGTTTAACCCGAGCTAATAGGATCATTCATCTATAAAAAAATATCTCTAGAAAAAATTTAACATAAAAAACAAGATAAATGAAGAAGATTATAGGAATAAAAGATAAATATAAATGAAAATAATATACTTTATTTATAATATAATTACAATATGTCAAACATGTATTTAAATATAAATAACATAAAATACAAAAAATATAAAGAAATATTATTTAGATATTATATATAAAATATATTTTATAATAAATATAAAATAAAATCGGGCTCAGGTTCTTCGGGTTTTGGTTTACTTGAACCCTCACCTTATCACATTTATAAATCAAGTTCACCGGGTTTGGATCGTAGAAAAGCGAGTTTTAACATCGTTAGAAATCAGGTTTGGCGAGCCGGATCGGGCTCAACATGGTCCAAGTTGCAAACCCCCCCTCCCCCCCCCCCCCCCCCCAATTGTGATACGGTAATAAATCCAAAGCGTCGGATGATCTGAATGGTGGCCCACTACGGGCTAGGCTACCCAAGGGCCAAGAGGCAAGAAAGCCGCGCTTTCGGACACCGTTCAGAGCTGTCGTTGCCTACGGGACGCGTCGTACGAAAACGATATAGCCGTCGTCGGCCGCTGCAAGCAGCTCCTCCTTCTCCTCCTTCTTCGCCATGTCCGCACAGGCCGCCGCCACTGCTATCCAGAGAAGCCAGGTGCGTGCTCAATCCCCTAAATAATCGCCCGCATCTGTAATCCCTAATCTCTCTTCTGGACATCTGAATAGAGAACGGCTATCCAACCTTTGTTCTCTTGCTTCTTGGCTTCAGGTGGATTTGCTCGACTTCATTGACTGGACTGGCGTTGAATGCCTCAATCAGAAAACCGACCATTCCCTTCCCAACGCTCTCAAACAGGTTATCCATCTTCTTCTGGCTCTTCTCTTCCTTCTCTCTTTTTTGCCGAGGTGTTTGATTTTGATTTGTTTGGTCTTCGCTGCCTATCGCGATGTCCTCAGGATTACAGGGAAGATGAGGGTTTGTATCTCGAGAGCGATGCCGACGAGCAGCTCCTAATTTATATCCCTTTTATGCAAGTTGTTAAGCTGCATTCGGTCGCCATTGTAGGGCCGGAAGATGAAGGTACGTACCGTTTCCTCTTAGAACTGTCCAGTGTTTTCCCCTTTGCATTCTCTTCGGTGTTGTGTGAGCAAAAAAGAGCCTATAGAATAGTAAGTAACAAACCAAAAACCAGCATTAAGGTTCTATAGGTCCATAATTGGTAGGTTGTTTTGAGATCTAAAACCGTGGGGATGTTGCCCTTTGTCTGGAAGAGCTGGAATTGCCTGAATTATTGTCAAGTCTATTTTCTAGTGTAGGGGGAAATTACTGTAAGCTAGGATTGGGCTAGCGGCATTGGCTCTTGTTTGGTTCAAGTGCCAACACTGCTATTCTGATGGATCACAATAAGTTCCTTGATAATTCTTCAGAGAAATAATAAATTTTGAGCTTTTATGTACCGAAAAGTTTCTTTGCTTTAGGATCTTTGATGCCATGTGATGATGAATTCGTAAGAGATGGATGCAAGTAGTTGGGGGTAGTAACCTGACCCATTTTTATCAACAATTTCGTCTAATTTGGGTGCCTTATAATACAAGTATCCTTAGGAAACCATTCTGTCAATCCAACTATTAAATCTTTCTGTTGAAAGTGAACCATGTTCTTTGTTGTTATTTCTGATATTTCCCAAGAAAGGATTTGGTGTAGAGTTGTCCAAACTCCTAAAATTATGTAAATATGCAGTTTCAATCTTTCAGTGAGGTGATTATGTTCATTTGATTGAAATAACTGAGCATCCGATGGTGGCAATTTGTGTGACCAACAGTTATTCTTATTTCTCTCTCTATAATATTTATCTTAAATCTGCCAGATAATGCATGTAGAATGGAATGTACTATGTACTTGGTTGTAAGACCACTTAGATTCATAGACCAATGATACAACTGTATTCTATGAGTATCTCTTATACAGCATGCTGATTTTCCAATATCATAATAAAAACAACATCACTTAGATATAACACACCAAGATATATTGTTGAATGCTCTAGCAGCTCTACCTATAAACGTACTGCCAGAATGCAACTTTAACATTTCAGAGTCTTTCATTTCTTTTTTATGCAGGGCATGCTACTGTTTGCTAATTATCTTGTATAGGCTCTATTCGTAACACAATTTGACATCTTAATCACCTAACAACCCATAAATATCTTTTTATTTCCTAGATTTACATGTATTAAGGTGCATTCGAATGCACTCTATTATTTTCCATGCATGTATGTCTCTCTCTCTGTGTAGCCAAGTTTTGATACTATATAATGGGTTCTTTCTTAGCTAAGTAACAACCTTAAATATTTTTTATTTTTTATTTTCACTTTTATGTTAGCCAAATGTGTTTAGGACATAAAAGTAAGGAAAAAACAAGAAATATACAAAAAAGATATAAAATGTATGGGGATGTCACTTACCTAAGTAACAACCCCTTGTATAATATCATAACTCTATAAAGCCTAGTTGTCATCTTTATTTACTTTATGTCTAATTATTGCCTCTTATTACATTATATCATTCACTGTCTTTTCCCTCACTTTATTCATATTTACCACCACCTGTTTTTATCATTCCCGTCCTACTGTAAACCGTTTGAGCTATCCAGCAGATGAAACACCTTTTATAGGACAAAAGATAAACTGATTCACTGCACATCTAAAGACACCTTTAGAAAATAAATGGAAAAAAACATAATCATAAAGTTAATATCTTTGGCTGTAACAAGTTATGTACAGTATTTAATCGCCATTTTTCATTTCAGTGACAGTGGATTAGGTCTCATAAGTCAATGGAGATTTTTTTTTTGCCTACCCTGGTGTGTATTGTGCATTACATTGGGCTGCTGAAGAAGAAAAACCTTCGAATTTACCCCAATTTTTTTTTTTTAAAATGAAGGTCAAGTGTTTTCGTTTGGTAAGAGATTGTTTGTGTCTTGATAGATATATATGTGAGATCACACTTATTATTTTTTGCTAATATCTATGACTATAATGGCTCTCATAATACTCTTGAAGACCAATGCAGTTAGAATATGATAAGGCTTATATGGTGATAATATGATTGGTAAAGATGGTAATATGATGCTTTTGTGAAATGGATGCACCCTAATTTATTCTAGAGTTGCTTGTACAGGTCCTAGGATGGTGAAACTTTTTGCAAATAAGGAGCACATGGGTTTTAGGTAAATCTTATTGGTTTTAAGCATGTGTTATTTATTTATTTTTATTTTTTTAATTTTTCGTGGGGTTCTTGACTATACCTGCTTGTCGTCGATTCAATAACAATGCTCTTGAAATAATTCTCAAGGTGGATAAAATTTTTCCTTATATTCTTAAATAATGGTTTTGAGAAATATCGAATGGAAGTTCTTTGGATTGGCCAAAAAACTAAGTAGTCAAATGCTGCCACTGACTCCATATTTTTTGGGAAGTTACTGATTATTTCTAGCTTTGATATGGTTTGAATACTCTGATTCATCATGGTATTTGTACAGCAATGTCAATGACTTTCCCCCAAGTGACTCTGCTGTCTTGTCCCCAGATAATCTTAAGGTAACAATTTTACATAAATGGACTGCTGCGAATGAGGATGATAAAAGTACTACTGAAAAGAAAATGCCATTTATATGCCCTTTGCCGATAACTACTGCTATCATTTTGCAGGGGAAGCCAGTTACCCTCAAGTATGTCAAGTTTCAGAATGTTCGGAGGTACTTGCTATTGTTAGATGCTGTCACACTTGTATTATTTCATTCTTGTGATTGTTTCTACTGCATGAGAATATAGAAAGGGCAATCTGACTGAATTGATTTTCTCTCAGCTTGACCATTTTCATTGAAGATAATCAAAGTGGTGCTGACATCACTAAAGTTCAGAAGATTATCCTCTATGGAACAACGTGAGTGCTGGCATTCATTACACTTTACATTGAATATTTAAGTTGTTCCTTGTAGTTGTGGTCTAGAATGAGCTTGTCATATTGCATACTATCTGTGGTTGACAATACCATCATTGATTTTTGTTAACTAGATTTTCTTTTTTCATTAATATTACAAGGTTTGAATTAGTGCTTCATACAATCTAATTCGGTCACTGTTTCAAATTAGTACAAATTGTCAATTAATGCTGAAAAGGGTGTTTGTCAGATAGGTGTGGAATCTTTTCATCTCTCTAGTGACAGTCAATCCAACCCTAAGGGTGCATTTCCATAGATTGAAAAGGGTTAGAAAAATAACATCTGGGAAATGTTAAGAATTAGGGCAGAGAAGTTAAGTGGTTCAGAATTACAAAGAACGGATGAATAAAAATAATAATAATAACAAGAAACCCTAGATATCCCGTAGCTTAGGCATCACACCTAAGGGAATTGCTCCCAACAATCAAATCTCTGGAACCTTTATGATGAATGTAATTTTTTTTAACAATGCCAAAAATTTATTTTCTCCAAAAATCATCAATGATGAGCTCAAAATGTTCTAATAATAGGCAACCCCTCTATTTACATGAAGAACCACTCCGGCATCAACCTGACAAATGAGGCAGCTCCACCTTGGAGCATAAAACGAAAACACCCTCAGATTGTGCCAAGGAAAATTTCCTCATCATAGGACTGCCTTGTTTGCAACCTTATATATAGAATGGGAACCTGTTTTCACCTAAACTGCTGTCTTTGCTACTTTCAGCTCTTTGATAGTTTGCCCCCACTGTTAATCTGACCCGTCAGATCACTTCTGTATTTGATATTATTTTTTTAACAACAATTTCTGTTCTTGGGTTTGATTACAGCGGGCCTGTCTGAATGGTTGGATGAGCCTATATCTTGTTGTATTAGATTAAGAATTATAAGAAATATATTTTATGTTCCTTGGAGTAAGAATAACAATGTTTCCAACTACAAACTATTGCATTATTTTATTGGTGTATTTAAAAGGCGGATGCCTGCAAAAGGAAACAAAGAGGAAAAAATGTTGTGCCTCTGGGGCTGTGGTATAGCAGATGATAAGTAGGAGAGCCATCAGCAATCTTGAACATAACAATGGAGCTTGTCAGGGCATAATATACCTGGACTATTATTTGATTTGGGAAAATTGTTTTGATATTTCATCTGTTAGTGGAGCTGAGTAGCTTGCTTTTAAGTTGCCCTCTACGATTGGAGATCTAATTAGCATACTTGGGCACTCTGTTTGTTAGAGAGTTTTTGCAGTTTTAAAATCCTCTATATTTGCAAACCCAAGGGAGTTCCCACTGGAAACAGGATTTGAAGGGAACTACTGTGTATGTAATCCGCATCAACTGCATGAGGGAATGATTAGTAAAATGTTGGTATGCGTGAATTCGGGTCACAATCGCAACGTTGTATGGAAGCAAATTCACAGCATGTTCTGTTTTTTTTTTTTTGAAAGGCATTTGTTTTGAATTTGTTCACGGATTACTCGGCAATATGTTGTGTTTCTGAAAGTTTTCTAACGTGGTGATTATCAAAGTAGCAGAATTCTTGTGGGTGGATCATCTGATATTTGCGTCATTGTGATTTTTTTACTTTTTTCAGGGTAGAGACAACGGATATGAAAGGGCTTAAGAAGATTGATGATCACTGACGGTTGCTACCCAATTATTTGAGAAAGACTGAGGAAAACCAAAAAGAAGGAGAAAAAAAAGAAAGAAAAACGACGAACATGTTTGTGTATACTCTATTCGGCAAGTTCATGCAACAAGGATGAGACTTCCAAATGGGAAGCTGGGGGGGTTACATAAAGGCACTTGAAAATTGCATTTAATTGCATTTTAGTCGCGTTTTCTTGAAGCTTTTGGGAATCTTACTGCACGTCTTTGGCTAAGTGAAAAGTATCACTCATGAGTGAAGAAAATTATAGTAGCAAAGAACTGTAGTCGGAGAAGGGGTCGATTTATCGCTTTTGTGAGAAATGGTTTTATCTCATGAATTGTAAACATGACGCTTTACGTACGTCTGTGCATATAGCTAGCGATCTTCCGGCTGTCACCGTCCAACATGTTACGAGCAGGCCTGCTAGCTAGGTCGACTTCGACACCCGCCCCACCAGGATGGCTTGTTCGTCACACAGGCACAAGCCAATGATATTAGGGGATGTTTGGGAAGTTGAGAGTTGTGGAAAATATAGTATTTTGTGGGAGTAGAAAATGAAATATTTTGAAAATTGTGTGATCGATATGAAATGATATGAGTAAAGTTGGAATAAATAGGTTTAATGGAAGGTAGTTGATAGAGAAAATGATTACAATATAGGAGTAATAGTGGGAACATATGATGATTGATTGATTAACGAGGTGTCTTGAAATTAGTGCTTTTACCATTTTTCTCCTATGTTTTCGGCAGCCTATTAACAAATGTCCCTTAGATTGCCGACGCTGTCCCACACTGCCCTTCCAATGATGTTTTTGTTGAGTCTCGTTCCGACCTCTTCCACTTTTAGTTTGAAGACTAGTACGATCAATGGTGCTGCGCCTTGCCTTTCAAATATTCTTTTCAGCATTTAGGGCCATTGACGAATGCAATTGCTAAATAATTAAAGGGGAATGATCCCATTCGGCCGAACTGCATGGGAACTACGTATACCTTTTCGAAAATTTTTGTTATAATGTCATGAGCCCTGTTGTGAAGGTAAGTGCATATAATTTTTTGCGTAATCCTCTTTTTTTTTTTTTCAAAATCAAAAATTTTTTGAGTTTCTTATGCTTCAGAGCTTGAGAAGGCCATCTTTTTTTTATTTGGAAAAATCAAAAAGATGCATATAGATTAGCTAAAAATTTTGAAAAAAGATATATTCATTTATCTAAGCAGGGCTTATGATAGTATGACAAAATTTTAAAAATATATGTATAGGTCCCAAACAGTTTGACGGATGGAGAACATGCATGTAAGACGGTCGAACATCTGTTGTTTAATTCCATATTAGACTCCACCTAATAATCCATTCGGTGGTCCGTCAAAAGCCGCAATTAACGGCTTAGAAATGTCGTTTGGTGGTCCTAAGCAAATTAAGTGGGCCTTATCAGCTCTAAACTGCTAGGTATATCTCCCTTTTGAAGGGCCGGAAATGTTAAACGTATGAACCCCAATCATCTGTCCGTCTATAACTCTCACTGCCATCTCCCTATTTTATCTAATCATGGCCCACCTGTAATTGATTAGTATTCTAATTGTCGTCCCATCATTGTTTGTGGTGTCTTCATACAGGATCTGATCAAACAGCTGATTTGGAACTAATAATTCCATTGTCCAAATACTGACTGCGACTGATCATGGCCGGTAGATGTTAAAAAAAAAAAAAAAAAAATTACGTTGTCCAATTGTATGTAAAGATATTAAAAAATAATTAAAATGTAGAGGTAATAATATAAACATTAGGATAGATAGGTGGATGAGATTTCAAATCATGCATACTAAAGGAGGATTTTTTTTTCATCTTACTAGATTTTAGGATGAGGGGAGTGAGAAAGAGAATAATTTGGAAATTTTTTTATTGATATAGAGTGATAGAGGTAAATTTAAAATAAATAAGGTAGTTCAAAGAAAAAATGATAAGAATATAGAAATAAAGCTGTAAAATAAGATTGTTAAGTTGTTAAATCATTTTTGAAAAATATATATCTCACGACTTTCCATACTACGCATATCGTGACCTAAATTTCAAAATGTTAGAAAATTATCAGGATGCTCGAATATTCGTTTTGCAAAATACACGTTATGGTTTATTTTACTAAAATTTGGAAGTCTATTTATCTAATTTACGAGCAGGCAAAATTGCAAAAACCGCGAATTATAGCCGACTGCTGGGCTACTGCTGCTGCGCTGCACCCTCATTCCTCCGAGTATGGGTGGGAATCGGTGCGGGCCATACCGGGTCAAGGTTTACCAAACCCTAACCCTACTTTTTAAAAATTGAGTTTGACCCTCTTTTTATACCGGGTCGGGACAATGTCGGTCGGACCAGTTTCGGGATAGTGGATCGAGTCAAAAATACGAGTCAAATAAAATAATTTTAAGAATTTATATACCTATCAAATATAAATATACATTTATACTAAATTTAAATATTATATGCTTCAATATTTCACTAATGATGAAAAACACAGAGTTAAGACAACAAAACATTTGAAAATATAGTATAAATTTATTAAAATAAGTTAATATACAATTACACATAATGGTTATATATATAAATTCTTTTCATTGATTCTTATATTGCTTTCTTAATAAATTGATTTTCTATTATTGATAGAGTTGATTATAAAAAAAATAAATTTTGAAATAAAATAATAATAATATTTAAACATAGACTTATAATTTTGAGTAAATTAATATACGCGGGGCGGGTCGGGACATGGTCGACCCACCCCAATCCTATTTTTTGAATTCGGGTCAAAATTTCTAACCCATCCCTATACGAGGTCAAAAATATATTGATTTTACCAACAAAAAAAAAGGATTGGGTCAAAGCCAGGTCACGGGTTGACTCGGCCTAATTCCCACCCCCTGCCTCCAAGTACCGCATATTTATGAGGCACACTCAATGCCAACTTTTATGTCCCCAAAGAAAGGAAGACCATTTTGATGATAGTTTAAAAATATTATGAAAATATAAATCATAAAATATAGCATCCATTTTAGTTTCTTCTTATGAATGGTACAGATAAGAAGGGAAGGATATTAACCATAAAAAAAAAAAAAAAGAGGGGAAGGATATTGCGATGGGCACTAGCGTGGCAGAGTGCAAGTGAAGTGTACTAAAATTTCCTAAAGGAGAGAGCAGAGATGACCGTTGCCAAGCACCCTTTCTTTCCGAACAGAATTACATCACTGCCATCGATACTTCGCCAAGGGAGAGCCGTTAAAAATGTTAAGTTAAAATTTTTTAATTTAAAATTTTTTACTATCAATAATTATTATATTTTTTAATTAATTTTTTATATTTTTCTATATATTTATTTTATTTTTTAATCATTTTTATATAATTATCTACATAATTAATCTATCCACTTTAATTTTATTATCTTTACTTTTTACTACTTATATTATACCACATCACATCATTCGATAACTAAATTTTTTTATCAAAAAAGTTATATTCATTCTGAAACCTTCCCCACCCGGCCAACACTCGAGTTTCAAAAAGCTTTGCTCTACTCAATCTAGGGGTGCAACTTGGTACCGAGTCGGTCCGAACCCGCCCGACCCGACCCGGTACCAAAAACCAAAAAATGGTTTTTTAAAAATGGACCCGGTTTCAACCCGACCCCGTAGAAACCCGAAACTAAAACTGGATTCGCACCGACCCGATACCAAAACCCGACCCTGTGTAATTTATATAATTTTTTATAAATTATACATGTTTTTTTGTAATATTAATATATAGGTGGTCAGTGTATCAGTAGATCGTGTAACTGGAGGTAACTTAATTTCTAAGATGATTTTTATCTTCTTATTGTTAACAGTTGCATGCATTTTTTTGTCTAGGTTGATGCATATTATTTTCGAAGATGTAAATCGAGGAGGAAGAACTTGACATTAGTTTTTTTGGAAACTTTGGAAACATGAACTCATTTGAATTTTGAATTTGTTTTAAAATGGATGTAAACTTATTTAAACTTGAGATTTGTTTATATTGTCATTTTAAATTTGGATTGCACTTAAATTAGATTGGAATGTTGAATAATTATGCTTAGTGTATTTTAGATTTAGTTGCTTTGAATAACTGTTATATGAATTATGTTTGAATTTGAGTTGGCATGATAAATCTATTTCATATTATACTTTCTGTTAGTACGAGAAATCTGTTAGTTTGAATTTCAGATTGTAGTATAAATTTGATTCATATTTTAAGTTTATTGGTATGACAAGTGGTCAATTTCTATTTTAGCAATTTGTATGATAAATATTTAGTTTGAATTCAATTTCAGCAATTTGTATGATAATGTTTAGTTTCAACTACAATAATTGGTATGATATGTTCATTTTCTATTTACTACACTTGAGTCATTTCCATTAGCTATTAAATAGAAATGACCAACTAGTCATAAAACTAACTAATTTGTCATTTATTTGTGTCTATAGGATGCTGAAAAATTGCTTGCAGAGTTCATTCAAAGAATATTGCAGGATTCAGTATGATTTTGCAGAATTCTTTAAAAGGATGTTGCAGAATCAGTGTGAGACTTGACTTTATAAGCACAGGTATATATATTCCGATAATTTTCTTTTAGATTACAATTAAATTTGGAAAAAAATAGTTTATTGATAACCTGAATTCTAACCTGAAATCAAATCAAAACCAATGCGAACCCGGTCCTAACCCGGATTAAATTCTTACGATTTGGGTTTGGATTTACTCCAACTCGGTTGGTTTAGGGTTTGGGTTCACTCCAACCCGGTATAACCCGACCCGAGTTGCACCCCGGCAGTACTCAACAATCGTCGATGCTTCTAGCCAGATGATCTTCAGAATCTTGAAGTAGGTGGCTGCATTTCCTTGATTTTTCGAAGTCCGGAGGGCTGGATCAACCTCCAAATACTTCTAGCCAGAGATGGAGTTCTCGTGCTTTTTTCCAAGCTCTAGGGCTTCGATTTCGATCGGTTCAGATTCGTCGAACCTTCGATGCCAGTGGAATTTTCATAGTTCTGTTAATGATTCGATGGCGTTGAACAGACCTTTCTCCATGTCGAAGAGGAAGAAGCAAGGGATGATGCTGCCGGTTGCAAGTGGCGGTGATTCGAGCACCAGCGCAGGCAATTTATTGAGATTTTCTAGGGTTTTATATTTGTACATTGTCGAAGTAGCGAGTCTGAAGCTTATTTTACAGAGATGGAGGAAGGCCTATGGATTGGCGCTCTCAAAGTCGCTCTTTTACCACTCTCTCTCCTGCTCTTCTATTTCATTGGTTGGATTTTGACCTGAAACTCTCCAATTCTTTCCGATCTGTCAAGAGCTGGAAGAAGGTATACGGAATTCAAGGTCGCTGCCATCGCCAACCTCGGCAACGACTCCACTTCAAGGTCTCTCTCTTTCTCTCTCCCTCTCTTCCTCCCTCCTCTCCTAAGTTCGGTAGTTCGATTTGAACTAAAAATCCCCAATTGTTTCCGATCTGGCAACGTGGATGTTGGGAACTCCTAATTCCATTTGACCTAAAATCTGCCTATTGTTTCCGATCTTGCAGGACGTGGACCTTGTGATCGGCAAGGCGACCAACCACGCGTGGCGCACGCGATCTCGGAAGTGAGTTTTGCTTCCGATTACACCTTCTTCCCCCTCCCAATCTTGCAAACTTCGATTTCTTCAACATCCATGGAATTCTTTAAGTTTCGATCTTTTTATGCTGTTGTCTTGCGTCCTTCTCATGCATATGATAGTGAATATCTAAGATGCATGAGTTCCGGTTTGGGTTGGCTTTTGAAAGGTAGACAGACCTTGGCAGTGGTTTAGTCTGTGAACAACTCGAATGCAAATCATCCTTATGTCTTGTATTGGCTAATCAAAGTGATTTTTGCATTTTTACTCTATTCATGATGAGGTATTTAGGTGCATGGCCAGGTATTTAGGTTCATTTTTACTCTGCTCACGACTCAAGAATAGCGCCTATGGGTACCTTAGTTCTGTTCGAGATTTGTTTGGAGTCTCACTTCCATGCAGTAATTGACTAATTGCACAGTGAGTCCAAGATGTGATCCCAGGTTGGGCCAACAATGCATGCATGACAAATATGGTGTTGCATTTTAAACCAATTTTAAACCATTAAGTTAATTTATGTTTTAATCACTCAATGGTTACATCAACCTCCAAATAAAATTATTAATACTAAAATTCTAAGTAAATTATTTTTAAAGAGAATTATTATGAAATCTTAAATTCTATAAATTAGTCTTTATTGCTCATGGTGTGTTCTTTATTTATTCTCTTAGGCTTGAAAGAGAACTTGTTAGTGCTTAGTCTATACTCTATAGAGATAGAGATTATGTTAGTCATGTTGTCTACCAATACTTTTTTTTTTTTCTTCTTCTGCTGTTACTTCTCTGAATAGGAATGGTGATTCTTTTAAGCTGTTGATGGTGTTTTTCCCATGTGTGTGTTAATTACTGATGACACTACTAGGATGCTACTAGGTAATTAATAGACCACCCAAGTCATTGTGCGGTTGTATTCTTGTGATATATTTCTTCTAATGCCTTACGATAATATTGTAATATTATTCCTTCTTATTGTGATCTTTTCCACGATTTTAATTTAGTTAATTGATGTTTTTAAAGCTCTACTAAAGGCATGGAATTTGTGATAGTATTTATGTTTGGTGAATGGAAATTAGCAACATATTTACATTTAAATAAACCTATCATTGTAATATTATAAATTTCATTTAATATTAAATTACTTTATGATTTTTTTATATGACTTATATGATGTGTATTGTACCTTTAAAAACTATGGTTCTGCTGCAGAAAATGACCATATCACACTTGGTATTGTAAAATGATTTACTACATAGTTTGGTGTTGTTTATCTAAAAGAGGTATATCATATTGAACCAACCTTTTGGGACATGCAAACAAGTTAAAAACGAATAATAAAAGACAAAAATAAAATCTCAATAAACTTAGGCATGCTCTAGGGCCCTTTACTTTTCATTCGTCATTGACGAGGCTCTGTTAAAGAACATTACGTAGTGTATTATTTGAAGTAGGTAAAGCGAAGAAATAGAAGAAAAATGAATGATACTCTCAAAGAAGTGGGAAGATAAAAAAAAAGTAAGAAGATTAAATATTTGAATGATAGAAATAGAATATTATGTCAGAAATTAAGAAAGCTTGCATGCAATAACAAATTGTTTATTGATATTTCAAATAGTTATGGACAATAGTTAACATGTCTTCTTACTTAAAAGATAATATTTGTTGATTTCAATTCTCAATGTAATGTTATTTTAACATTATCCTAATTCAAAGTGAATGAGAAAGGAAAATGAAATCCTACTAAGATGGGGTAAGATTTTAATGGTGTGTTTGGTATTTACTAAAACAAAACTTTTTCATCTAAAACTTTTTCCTTCCACAACTATCCTATTTTCCTATCATTTCTTTATATTTTTATATACAAGTACTCTACTTTTCAATCATTTTTTCACAGCTTTCCGTACAACTCTCTATTTATTTTAACTTTATTCTCTTTAATCCTATCATATCACATCATTTTCTCTCATTTCAAAAACTTTTCAGCAAAAAACTTTTCTTTCAAAAGTTTTATCAAATATCAAACACACCTAAATAATAAAGAAACCATCTAAACCAATTGAGGCCATTCATTAAGTTAATTTAGATTTAAATCACTTAATTTTTACATCAAATTCCAACTAAAATAATTAATACCAAAATCTTAAATAAATCATCTCTAAACATGTAATTATTAAAAAAATCCTAAACTCTAGAAATTATTCATTATTACTTGTATAGTGTTCTTTATCGTTCTCTTCAATTTGATAGGAAACTCATCTTTGAGCTTTGATTTTGATCATATTGCAATTTGATCTTTTATCTTACTTCACTTTAGTGCAAATTAATAAGTAATCCTTCACAATAACATCTTTTAATAAGAAATTATTCAATAATCAGATAACATCTTTTAAGTCTTGTTTTCCACTTAGTTGCTGTGGCCATTAACTCTTATTTCTTTGATACGTAGATTTCTTGAATTTGAATTATATCAACCAACCTGGACTTATATCTTGATATGACAAGAATAGTCTTCACAAAATCAAATAATTTAATCACTTCATCAATAATTTCATCACCCAAAGTTTTTTGCAACATAATTATTTTCTTCAAATTCTATTTTGTAATATTTTAAAATTGAATAATTTATTTACTATCAAGAATAAATTTTCCCTAGCACATGCAACGAGGCTTTTATTCTGAAAATAATAAATAATATCTCAACTTGATCATTAGAATTTTTTTTTTAAGCCTACGAGTCAACTACTTGCTTTATGAATTATACAATGAATTAACTAACAAAGACGCATCAACAATCAACTGTTCACGTTCAAGGATATTCAATGAATCTTATCATGTGTAAGAGAAATTTATAGGATGAGACTTTGATTTTGCCCATTAGATGATATGTATGCTCCATATTCTAGTCATAAAAATCACTTACTCAATTTTCCTTGATATGTCTCTTGAATACCACAATTTTAATTTATTTGAGTGTTTCAATTCAACTATAAAAATTGTTGAATGTTTGATGATTAACTAGGAGAAACTTGAGGTGATCATTAAAATCTTGAGATCGATGAATAACATTTGAGGAAAATGTGTTATATAAGGAAGAACAATTGATATTTCCATTGACTTTAAGATTTTTATGTGTTATGTCGTTTTTCTTCTCAACTCATTTTGTCATTAATATAGTCAGTTGAGTCTATCAATTTTACACTCATCAACTATGACTTTTTAAATCATAATTTCAAAACTTGACAATAATATCTAACTTGTTACAAAAGACATATGTGTCTCACTGCCAAATTTTTACTCATAATGTTCGTTGGTATATTCTTTCACACTTTGATTGCTTTGTTATCACTTGTGAAATAATTTAATAATATATTTATATGTCATGTATGTAGAAAACCTTTATTTCAAGATAACTGTTAATTCTAATCAATTATGAGCAAACATGAAATTTCCATTTTTGTCATTGGGTTCTTAATTTGCCTATGAGCTTAGACATTGCAAATTATGGTTTTTCATGTTCACTTACATGATATTATGCAAAATAATTCAATGAATTCCACCTCGACTTGAAAAATTCATAGCTTTACTAGTGTAGAGCATCACATGTATGAAAAGGAATTTACTCATATCATCTCATTTTTTGGTAACTTGGATGGTCATAATTACAGTATTTTACATTTGAATTACTTCAAAAATAATATTTATAGAAATATCTATGGAAGCATTAAAATTAGAGTAAGAAGATCTCATTGATTTGGCTCAAAAGTTTTTATTTTATAAAATCGATATTTTTTATTTTTAAAATAGGTAATCTTTGTGGTGGTGGTTTGGGTGTGGGGGGGTGAGATGCGGATACTTGTCAGGAATTTTGTTAAGCAGGAGATTTGTTTTATTTTTTTTTCAAAAGAATTTTTAAGACATTTTGTATTTTTTTAAAGCTATCTTGCAGTTATTTTATAAAAGTGAACTGTTTTGCAATTTGTAAACAGTTGTTTCTGTCTTTGAAATCAGATTTTTATTTTGATCTTTTTAGTTTTTTTTAAATAAGCTTAATTGAGTTTTGTTATTTGAAAGTAAATCTATCTGGCAGAAATTATATCTCTGGTCTCTCAATGAGAATTTTATAAGTAGATGTTGCTGGAATTTTTACGAGTTGGTCTGGCGTTGAATTAGCGTAAAAAACAGTATTTGCAAAAAAGTTCAAGTTTTGAAAGTATATAAGAAATTTTGTTAAGAAATTAACAATGGATCAAAATAATTATTTCATAAGAATATAAAAAAAAAAATTTCCAATAAAAATCGAACAACTCGATTTCGAAAAAATTTGTTTCAACTCAACAGAAGTTTTTTGCAGGACTATTTGCAACCTTGTGAATGTTTTGCAAAAACACCTCTATCAAAGTTTGATTGGTTAAATCGGACTCACTTGACACTGCGATCAAGTGATGTACAGTCCAAAAATGCCATTATATTTAGGTGGGCAGTGAAATCCAATCAATATTGACAATGAGGGCATTTTTGCAAATGAAGTTCATAATTAACCTTATTTTTACAAAGTCAGTGGTTCTGAAGAAAAATTGCAAAAACATGGGTGGGTAAATGGAGATAACTGATTTCCAAACAAATAAAGAGATCTTTTGACTTTTGTTCCATAGATATTTTTATGAATATTAATTCTAAAGTAATTCAAATGTAAAATATGGATAGTATGATGTTTTGATTATCAAAAAAAGAGATATAGGTATAATCCATTTTATACTAGTGATATTACTCATTGCGCTAGTGAACTATGATGTGTTTTCTAAACTGGGTGGTTTCATTGAGTAATATTTTGCATGTTATCATTTAAGGAAAAATGAAATGCTATAATTTGCAGTGTTCTAGGCTAGAGACGAGTTAAGAAATTTTTTACATTAAAATTTGAGATTTCGGGGTTGTTTGGATAAAAGCACAACTTTTTTGACAGTTTTTTATGGTAACATATTCCTTGTATTAATTGAGCTTTGACCAAAAAAGGGAGCGGCGTATGCATGGGCATTGTACGGGCTGGGAGCGTGCGCTTTAAATGTACCTGCCTGACCTCCACGGAAACTTGACGTTGACCATCCATTTTTAATGGTTATACAAGAATTTGAGTAGTCGGAACCCCATGCGTTAACGGTCATACGAGAATTCCATCTCCTTGGCATTAGGTTCCATGCATGCATTAGCACTTAGGCATGACTGCTGGATATTAGCCGGCAGAAATTCAATTTGGATAAGCCAATGAAATGACAGGTTTTCTCATGCATCTCTGCCCAATGAAAAGTTTTGCAAAATAACAAGAGTTTTCACATTTACCAAACAGACCCTTCATGTGGTTCAAAATTGACTAGGATTTTGAAAGTGATTTTGAAATATAGGTTTTTTCATGCAGAAAATATAAGTGCATTATCAACTTATTTTACAAGTGGTAACAAAGTAATCAAAGTATTAAAGAGTATACCGCAAAATATTATGAGTGAAAAACTAAAAATGAGATACATAGATCTCTTTTGCACCAAGTTAAATATTATTGGAAAGCTTTGAATTATGATCTAAAAAGTTGAAGTTGATGAGTATAAAATTGATTAGGTATACTATATGACAATATGAGTTGAGAAGAAACGAGGAATAATATACCAAAAATCTTATAGTCTATGGAGATATGGTTTGTTCCTTTTTGTATAACACATTTTCCTTTAATGTTGTACATCAATCTTAAGACACTAGTGATCACCTCAAGTTTCTCCTAGTTAAACCATCAAACATTCAACTTTTATAGTTGAGTTGAATACTCGAATAAATTAAAGATTTGATGTATTCAAGAGGCATGTTCAAGGGAAAATGAGGAATTTATTTTTGGAAGTAGAATATGGAGCATACTTTTTCTAATTGGCAAAAATTCTCATCCTGCAAACTTCTCTTGCTCTTGATAATATTCATTGTACATTTTTAAACATGAAAAGTTGATTGTTGATAGGTCTTTGTTAGTTGACTCATTGTATGAGTTATAACAATGTGTAGTTGTTGTTGGTTAAAAAAAATTCAAATGATCAGGTTGAGGTAGTATTTGTGATTTTCAAAATAAAAGATTTATTTCATATATTAGGGGAACTTTATTCTCTTCAGTGAATGAATTATTCAGTTTTCAAATATTGCAAAAGTAGAGTTTTGAAGAAAATGATTATATTGCGAAAGCTTGGTGATGAAATTTTGTCGAAGTTTAAATTGTTTGATTGTGTGGAGACCATTCATCTCACATCAATGGAAAAAGTCTTGGTTAGGTAATATTTTCCGAATTCAAGAAATCTAGATATCGAAGTAACAAGAATTAATGACCACAAGATCTAACTAGAAAAGAAGATGTTATTTGATTATTGACAAGGGGGGATCAAATATTAGTTTGACCTAAAGTGAATTAAAATAAAATATCAAATTGAAATATGATCAAGATCAAAACTCAAGATGTCCTTTGTCAAGTTGAAGAGTGATAAAGAACACTATACAAGTAATAATGACTAATTTGTAGAGTTTAGGATCTTTTAATAATTACATGTTTAGAGATGATTTATTTGAGATTTTGGTATTAATTATGTTAGTTGGAATTTGATGCAGCCATTAAGTGATTTAAATATATAAATGAACTTAATGAATAACTTGGATTGGTTTAAATAGTTCCTTTATTATTTAAAATCTTATCTTATCTTAGCAGGATTTGATTTTCCTGTCTTATTCACACTGAATTAGGATAATGTGAGAAAAACATTTCGTGAGGATTGAAATTAGAATATATTATCTTATAAGTAAGAAGACATGTTACTTGTTTTCCTTAGCTTTTGCAAATATCAAAAAACAGTTCATTATTGCATGGAAGCTTTCTTAATTTCTATCATTCAAATATTTAATTGTTCTTACTGTTCTTCACTTCTCATTTCCTTGAAAGTATTGTTCATTTTTCTTCTATATCTTCTCTATACCTACTTCAAACATACACCACGTAACATTCTTTAATGGGCTCTCATCAACGAATGAAAAGTAAAGGGCCACTAGCACAGCCTAAGTTTATTGAAATTTTATTTTTGTTTTCTATTATTCATTTTCTACTTTTTTTCATCTCCAAGAAGTTTGGTTCAATATATCATACTTCTTTTAGATGAACACTGACAGACTATGTAGTATAAATCATTTAACAATACACGGTCATGTTGTGATAGGGTTAATTTCTGCGGCAGAACCATAGTTGTTTTAGGTGCAAGAATATCACACAAGTCATGTAAAGATCATACAGTAATTTAATATTAAATGAAATTTACAATATTGCAATGATAGGTTTACTTAAATGTAAATATATTGCTAATTTACATTCATCAATAATAAAGACACTTTTAAATTTCATGTATTTAATAGGGTTTAGAAACATAAATTGACTAAATTATAGGCATGCAAAAGATCACAGTAAGACTATCTAACATTACACACGAAAAAACTTGGGACAATATTATATTATCGTAGCAAGGCATTAAAAGAAATGTCACAAGAATACAACCACACAATGACTTAAGAGTTATCAATTACCTAGTAGCATCATCAGCGCTTAAAGCGCACACATGAAGAAGCACATCAAAGGGTTAAAAAAAAAAAAACTCACCATTCCTACAATATACTAAACTGTAACAGTAGAAGAAAAAGTCATGGTAGACAACATAACATAATCTGCATCTCCATAGAGTGCTGATATTGAGCACTAACAAGTTCTCTTTCAAGCTGAAGAGAATAATATAGAGCACACCATGAGCAGTAGGAATTATAATAATTATATATTTAAAAGCGGAATGATCTTGTTAGTCCGGGTTAAGCAAAAATGACTTTACAATCCCAGCATTGTCTGGCTGCGAATTCGCAGCATTTTCTGGATTTTTTTTTTCCCCTTTTTGAGGCATTTGATTTAATTGTGTTCTTAGATTACATGGCAATCAATCATCGTCTCTCATTTTCGTTTTTTGTTTTTTGAAACTAAGAAAGTTGTCTAGCCTGGTGATTATTAAAGTAGCTCAAATCTTGTGGCTGGATCAATCTGATACTTTCGTCACTGTGATATTTGGTTTTCGTCAGGGTAGAGAACGGATATGAAAGGTTTAAGAAGAGGAACGTTTGCTGCGCAATTATTTGAGAAAGAATTGAGGAAACCAAAAGTGAAAAGAAGGAAACAACGAATATGTTTGTGTAGTCTATTCACTAAGCTCATGCAAAAAGGATGAAACTTCGTAGGAAGCCACTAATTATAGTAACATACTATGTACATATTGTATGACAAATCAAGTTGTACCATTTTTAAATGTTATATTTTATCACAAAGCTATTTCTGACACTTGTATTTTTAATGCTCTATTTTTTATATTTTGCATTATATCATGTTTACAATATCAGTGATAGTTTTTTTTTTTTTTTTTTAAAAAAAAAACAAAAAAAAAAAAGGAGTGCTTAGGTAACGGTTAGAAAGAATGCTGAGTGACTTGAAAGACTAAATAACATTATGAAATGAGTACGCAACGCAAAAAAAATTAATTAATCAATTAATTAACTGTAAAAAGAGTAGATGATTAGCAATACTGAATGAACGTATGAATATTGATAAGAAAGATAATGATAATGATTTAAAACACAATTGAGTGATGAATATCCTTTTGTAGAAGCCTTACCTTATCATGCCGATATCTTGATTCCATTACTACTCTCTTACCTTACCATGTGAAGGTTGGGGTCAGTTTAGTTCTGGTTTCAAATGAATTCCTTAATAATCCTTCAGAGCATATAAGCTTTAACCTGTACGTCCTTTTTTGAAAAAGGGAATGGGACCAAATTGACATGTTATATATATAGAGAGAGAAGTTATCTCGTGCATTTAAATGCATCATAAGTTACCATGCATTTGGCTCAAAATCAAAATGAATGCTAAATAATCATAAAATATATATATCTACTTCATCTATTGTATTTAAAATTATTTTCTTTAGCCGCTTATTAATTTTTACCTACATTAGATATATGTATAGGCTCTATCTGAAAATGATATAAAATTAACAAAATAAAATTGTTTTACGTAAATACTAATTTTAAAGCTGTTTTTTAACATTTAAATTATTTAAGATATAATTTATATATGGATAAATAGTTGTATAAACTATTAATACATTTAAATGCATGTAAATATACTGTAACTTATAGTGTATATAAACGAACATGCATTTGGCCCAAAATGAGTTACATATGATTATAAAATTTACATATACTCCACTTATTGTATTTAAAATTATCTTTTTATTAGCATACTAATTTTTACAATTGCATGTGTATAGGCTCTATTTGAAATGATACAAAATCAATATAATAAAATAGCTTGATATAAATGTCAATTTAAAAGTTATTTTTTCAACATATAAACTATCTAAGATATAATTTATACTTGGTAAATGATTATATAAAGTATTGATACATTTAAATGCATGTAGAACTATTTTAAATTATCCTGTGCGTTTACCTACATTTAAATTATGGTGCATTTGACTTAAAATAGGCTCTCACGTGATCATAAAAATGTACATCTAGTTCACCTATGATGTTCAAAATTATTTCATTATTAACGTACTAATTTTTACCTAAATTAGATATGTGTGCAGGCTTCATCTGAAAATAATATAAAATCACCATAATGGCAAATATATATTTGTTGGTATTGTGCAATATGACAACTAACATTACAAATCAAGATTATTTATACAGGAGACAACAAGCTCTTGTTCATACTCCAGAGGAGACTAAGCTTCCACCTCTATTTAGACTAAGCTCCCTAGGGTTGAAGAACTCATCCACGAGGGACTCAAACTCACTCTGTAGCCAAGGAGGGCAGCGCGAGTACCAAGTGAGCTGACACCTAGTTGGCATATGTTACATACTACATGGGAATGGGAGTATGTGACCTAACAAGAAGCGTGTTAGTCGCATGAATGGGCCTTGATCGAGTGATCCATAACATTATGTTTGATGCGGCCCACTGGATAGCAGCCCAAAAAAAAAAAAAAAATCTCAACAACTGGCATATGCTGCCACGCATCTTATCAACCCATAGTGTCGACAGGCAGCATGTTAGAATTATCTAATGAAGAACATTTGAGGAGCATTTCTCCTTCAAACTGCCAGTAGCATTTATGTCAATGCTGCACAAGATCGCCTGCTGAAACTGGACAAGATATCTGCTTGCATAGGGCAACGGTCTGTCTGTAAATGTTGATGCCAAAAAGCGAAACATCAATCTGCAGTTTACCACCAGTGATGGCTTTATCTGCATCAAATATAAAACATGAACCCGAATAGGATATGATATGATACAAGTCGCACAAATATTCTATCCACAAGGAGCTACTTACAGCCCCCTTTACAGGCACGCGGATTACTTCAGTTCACATCTACTTGAAAGAATGGGGTCTAAACGAGTTCCTAAATTAAAAGATGATATGCTAAGTCTCACGGAGTCATTCCTAAATTAAAGAAGAAATTAATCACTGAACTCAAATGTTGATCACAAATGAAATAACTCGCATACACACCTATACTTTTCTATTCAGAAGATGAAATCATTTTACGCCAATGGGTGAAATTGCAATGGGTATAATTTTTTAATAGGATATAATCAACACTAAGGGTATGTCGGGGAAGTGATAAAATTTTTGGATGACAAATTTTGTAGTTATATAAAAAGATTAAAATGTAAAGTAGTTGTATAGGAAGACGTAAAGAAATAATTAAAAAATAAATAGTTATAGAAAGTAAAAAGTTTTAACTTGACATTTTTTGCTTGATGCCAAACACACTCTTGTATTAAGGGCATAAGGATCTTTCAATTCATGCAGGAAATTGCAGCAAAACCTTGCTTTCTTGTTAGGAATGGGAGAAGGAAACGGATTCCTAAAACTCAGAAAATTGGCACCCACGCTCAGCAGATTTGATTGATTCCTAAAACTCAGAACACTGGATTACGCAGCAGAAGTGATTTGAGTTGGAAAAGGAATTTATTGTGAAACAGAGAACTTTATCATAGGCGCATAAGGATCACAAAAGTTGAATAATTTGCAGCACTAACAGCTCAGTGCTGATTACTGAACAGCATGTGTGGCACAGGCATCCTATGTAGCAGCAAAATTGATAAAATGCATCGCAGTAAAAATCCTGTCCAAATTGAGAAGTTTCCTATCTGATCATTGTGAATCTATGATCTTCTGCCTCTTGGCTGAGGATGATTTGCATCTTTGCCCAACTAGAGCCCATCACAATATCCAAACCGTAATGGAAGTTTTCAGAAATATTCTATTCGCTCATAGGAAAAAAATATGGAATCTTCAAATCGGAAGCTGGAGGGGAAATTTGCATTTTAGTACCATTTTGGACTTGAAGCTCTTGGGGATCTTACTGCGTCTTGCCGTCTTTTGGTAGTGAAAAGTAGCTCATACGGTAAAATGAAATGATAGTGAAGAAATGCAGTCGTGTAAAAAAATACAGATATGAAAATGAAAATACAATAATTAAGTAATTAATATCTTTTACTTTTACATTCTTATCCATCACATTCCATTTGCAGAATATCATGCACTTGTTACTACGCAAATGAATCTTTTTTTTTTAATCAATATTATATCATATCTCATTTCCGACTCATAATAAAATGAAGCCTAAAGATTCTTATATCATTTGGGAAGATCATAGCTTCTATCACACACACAGAAGACCAACTATTCTTATCCTACGCAGAAGATCACTTAACTGCTGTCAACCTGTGTACGGGACCAAATCATCTGCTGAAAATCCCATTTGCGGGGCCGTTTGGGAAATCTTTCTTCCGTGGGGATGAAACAATGCGTTAAACCATACGGGGCATATATGCGGAGACTATCAATTTTTTATTTTTTAAAAAAAATTTATACATAATTCTAGCTAACTTTACCGAGCTCTGGTTGTATGCACCCAGGTGCATTGAGGCATATGACCTATTTTTTTAATCTTTTAAGTTTTTTCATGAAACTGTTAATATAAATGTATTTAACATGTGTATCAATTTTTACTATTTTTGAAGACTATTAGATTTTTTTTTTGAATTTTTAAACATTAGTGTCATTTTTAGTAATTTAAAATTACAAAAATATTACTGATTTTTAAAAATTCTAAAAAAATATCTAAAAATCTCTAACAATGGTAAAAATTGATACACACGTTAAATAAAGTTAAATTAACAGTTTTGTAAAAAAATTTAAAAATGGGTGTAGACTCAGCTTTATTAGGATGGATTTCTATATTTTTTAAATTGATTAAATTTCTATATATGATTTTTTGAATTTTTAAAATAAAAATGAATTTGTCATACTCCAATGATGAGAAAATGAGAAATTGAATTTTGTAATTTTAAAAAATTCAAAAAAGTGCAGAAAATTCAAAAAAAATTATGTAGAAATAATTGAAAAGTACGATAGTTGTATAGGAAAATGTGAAAAAATAATTAAAAAATATGATAGTTGTGAAAATTTTTCACTTTATATTTTCTATCAATTGACAAACACACCCTTAATTTCTAGAAACGGAAAAACGGATAAAAACTTATTATGAACGCAAAGGATCTGCTACCGTCTTCTTCTATGCGTTTTTGCTGCCAAATAATGATAGCCCACTTCCCATCAAACATAATCCCTCGGATTCTGCTGCCGCCGACGGCTTTTTCGTTTTTTGCGCCTTTGCGTTTTCCGTTTCCTTTTCTGTATTTAATCCAGCACGACGTCACTTTTTTTTTTTTTTTCTTTTTCTTTTTTCCTTGTTCTCCATTACTTCCTTGTAATTTGCGAATGGCTTTGAATCCGATGGATTAGACGGCGGTGTTGGAAAAAAAGAGGGGGGTGGAGAAATAAAGCTAAATTAGAGTAAAGAAGCTTTTTGAATTAAATTGTCATTTATTGCCATTCAACCAGTCAAGACCTACATTAGAGGGTGAGGACATGGGAATTTGCGTGCTCGTGATCAGCACTTGGATTTTTGTAATGATTGTAGCTACGAATTTTTGTTTTAAGTTGAAAAGCTACGGCAATTTTACTTGCTTTGCCACCATCGCTACTTGCCTCTTCCTACTGCTATGTTGCTTGTTACACATCAATTTCTGGCTATCTTATCCAATCTGTTACTTATACCTACCTACTTGGAAAAAGAGATTGTTTCATTAAATAATAATAATAATAATAATAAATCATAAAAGTTGATAGCTATGTATACTTTTTTTGATTGGTATATAATTATGTATATCTCAACACACATTACACTGAAGATTTGAGATATTCTTACAAATCTGAGGACACACATAACATTCCAAAGAAATCTGGATACACAGCTCCACGAAAGAATTTAGAAGACATAGCTTCCAATAGCTAATCGAGAGACTAACTGCTCTCACACCTCCTCTACCCGGAAGACCACCTGCTCCCACACATATTTTATAGGCTGAAATCCCTAATGGGATTCGAATCCACACCGACAGTGCTTCGATGACCAACCGAGTTATAGCTATGTATACTTGTTGATGCATATATATACGTACGTGGGTAATTAATGAGGCATGCGGGTAGCTAGATAGCCAGAGCGCGTCCTTTTAGCTTTTTGAAAGCACCCATTACCCAAGTCCAAGAGAGAGTACTGTAGATGGATAAGTTAGGGCCTTCAAAGTAGTTCAAAGCAAGTCTTGGATCACTCACCCCACTCCACTTACCCACGCAAGCGCTGAAATCAAAGCAGATTTTGTTTTGTTCCCGTTCTATATATCAGTTTTGCCGACGAACCGAACCGCACTTTTTCGCGTGCGCGTTTGCCTCGTCCGCTTCCTGACGCTGCTGACTGCTCATTGCTTTGGTCTCTCAGCTCTGTCATTAATTCTCATTTCCCGTCTTTTTTTATCACCCTCTCGTTTTCTGTTTAGCATTCGTTAAAAAGAATTTCACTGCCTTCCGGTCCTTTTTGATACGCTTTAACATTGTAACAACTTAGTTACTCTACTTTTTATCAATACTTCTATATTTTATTTTTTATATACGTACTTTATTTATTTTAAATTTATTATCATACTTTATTTATTTTAAATTTATTATCAACTCTACTACATCATTTTCACCATAGGAAAAAAAAAATTCCCTTAGTTTTTTCTTTACATTTTTTTTTTTTTTTTTTTTTGCTGATTTCCTGTCCACGCGTTTTCTTAAATTAACATATCAATCTTCACATAGTGTTTGGTATGAGGTAGAATAATGGGACGATTTTTGTGGAAATTTTTTTGAAAAAATTAGAAAGCAACACAACAGCAGTAATAATTATTAGTAAAAAAAATAAATAGTACTTGTATGAAAAATATGAAATATAAAAATAATAATTAAAAAGTAAAATAGTTAAATAGTTAAGATGACAAATCATATCAAAAGATGAGTAGAAAAGAATATAATTTTTTTTAGTTTTTACCAAAAAATACTCAACGTGATCAAATTATTTTCTCTTTTGTACCATTTCTATTTTTCATATCTTCTACTTCTTTATTTTATTTGCTTTATACCAAATTATCGACATCATTTTTTATTTGCAGGCATTCATCGTTCAAAACATGTGAGGATGGATTTGGAAGAAGCGGCATCTGTCACTGTCACTGTCACTTTCTCCATCAGCAATTAGCAATTTGGTTGGGTGGGTGCAAGCTTATCGATTGGGTGGAGGAGAGGTGGCCCCTAATCCTATGCTCCCTGGCGCATATACCTATTTTTTTTTATTTTTTTTCAAAATTTTTTCATGAACTTGTTAACCTAAGTGTATTTAACGTATGTATCAATTTTTACTATTTTTGGAGATTTTTAGATATTTATTTCGGATTTTTAAAAACAGTGGCATTTTAGTAATTTAAAATTACCTAAAATGCCACTGATTTTCAAAAATAAAAAATAAATATCTAAAATACTCCAAAAATGGTAAAAATTTATACACATATTAAATACATATAAATTAACACTATTGTAAAAAAAATTAAAAAAATTAGGTGTATACGCCCGGGAGCACGCAGCACTGCATGCTCCTGGGAGCATAGGATCAAGGGCCGAGGAGAGGAAGGGACCTCTTGAAACGTGGATGTCTAGAATAACATGAATACGGCCCCTTGATTATGTTGATGATGATGAACATGGTTTTTCTTCCTAATCCTATTGATCATGTTGACGATGACGATTGTCAAAATGGGAACCTTTGAAAGTGGATGGATATATATATATATTTAACATATACATATAGAATTGCTCGTGTTAGCTATTGGTCTCCCACTGATGAAAGATGACATGCACTGAAGAGTTCTTTCGGGGGAGGCAATGATGATGATCCTGCTTTGAGTTTGGATGAACTGAAAATTTAAGGAAAAAATATACAATTTGGTAAAAAGGGAAGCTGTTGGCAGGACTACTGCAGTTGGCATCGAAACCTTTCTTGGCCATTCATCCTTCGTTCCCTTGTACCAATGCAAAAAGGAAAAAAAAAAAAAAGGAGGGTTAAGAGAGTAGAAATTTGAACTAGCACCAACAATAAAATGGGATATTCTGTCCCACATGAGATATGGCTGACATTTCCTTGTTGCAACTGAAGGCCAGCCAAAAACTGAATTTCAAAGTCGGTTGCTTGAGAAGAAACTATTGGAATGGTTGAAAAGAGTAATTAGAATGGGAAGAGAAATAGAAATCAAAAAGCTATTGATGATTGCTGCCCTCATGGATAAAGTCACAATTATGAAACCTTTCAAAAAAAATATGCATTGATGGTTCAGGTGGTGCCATCATCTGAACATAATGGAAGCTAAAACTAATGCAAAAGTGTTTATGTATTCATAAAAAATGGATGACAAGGATGATGATCTTGGTGATGATAAAGTAATTAAGCCTATTTATGGTCCACAGAAAAGGCAGAATTTTGGGCTTCTAATTTTAATTTTTAGTAAGAAAGTAGGAGGTGGTGCTTTCAGTCCATTGAGTCTGTAATTGAGACAAGAAAATGGCCCAAATCATGATGCCATGGAAGATAGGACCCCCTACCTCGCAGGTAAATTATAAGCATGAAAATGAGTAGGGAGGATGGATTTTACAATGAATGAAAAGCTTTCAAATATACTAATCACTAATTCCCTCAAATTAATGTATGTTTTAACGCCCCCTTGCCCGAAATCTCACCATTCTCCAGTCTATATATGAAAAGGGTTGTGGATGAGAAGCCGATGATTGAGATATCCAGATGGTGATTGATGCAATCCACCATGAACGACCTCGGTGGGAAATGCCCTAGAATCTGCCAAGTGGGACTTAGTCTAGCTTTGAATAATTAGGTGTTAAGAAGATGTGAAAGATGGGACCCCTGAGAATTGGATATTCTCCAATGGTTCCTATCATGGAATGACTTGGAGAAATAAATGGATGCTCCTATTCTTGTGAGGTGCATGTCATGCTGGTTGGAGTTGGATGATGGAAATTAATTCATCATGGGCCTAACAAATAGTTGTCACCATAAATGCTGATTCATGCGCATGATCATTTATCTATCTATCTATCTGAAAAGATATATGAAAAGGGACTTTGATTAATTCTTCCAAAGATAAAGATGACTGATAAATGCTACGATCAAAAAATTTTTGATGACCGATGAATATTAATGTGCACTTCCAACGCACCCCCAGTTGGTCACGACCAAGGCCAGGTGCCTCATGAGGTTGTGTTACTTCGACCCCTTGTAGGTAAAAATATTACTGTGAGAGCTTGGTCTTCCGCAAGAATAATAAGATGGTAACTTGTTTTCGCTCCTAAAGATAAAATAAATGAACTTGATTATAATATCAAATGTCCGATTACATGGATACTAGTAAAAAAAAAAAAAAAAAAAAGTGCACTTCCAACCCAAGAGGTTATTTTTATTTCTTGTACGCATAGCGCGGCTATTAAAGCTGGGCCTAAAAGATTATGGAGACCCTTTTAAGACAACCCAACCCAACTTCTAGAATTCCGTTTGCTTGCCAAGCAGAAGGTTTTACATAAAAAGTCGGTCAAATTCTCTAAATTACAAAGGACAAGAAAATTTATGTCTATTTTTGTTACCCTTGTCCTCGTGTCTTTAATATGTCTATGTTTTATTTTCTTATCAATTTTAAAACTTTATGTTTTTCCTTTTATCTTATTATTTCAAGAACTCTAAATTAATTTATTAATATTTTGAATTATGCAAAAATGTATTTAAAAAGGTAATAATGAAAAGTTCTCTTTATATTAGAAAAGAGGAAGTAATTAATTTACAAAAAATATAATGTAAAGATAACTTTTCTAACAAAGTTTAGTAAAATTACTCTCAAATGTTTATTATATTTTATAATACATATTGAAAAATATTAAATTCGAGAGCCCATTTTATAGGCATGCAGATTGAGTTGGGTTAACCAATGACCCGTTCTCGAAGAAACTCGCTTTTAACCGGGTAGGATAGGACTAATGTTTTTGTTGACTTCGAATGAGTTAGGTCAAGGCTGGTCAGCCATATCCTAACAGGAATCTATGCACAGTATTAGAATTAATGACTACTTCATAAAATAATTAAATAATTTGTTCTTGGAAGTGGTACGGCCCAGCCCAACCTGATATCATCTTGACCCGTTCATTTTCTTGATCTTAATAGTAGCTAAGTTTTACAATTTTTTATATTAATCCAGGTCATAAAAATACTTCGTCTTAATAGATATTTAATTATATGAAAATATATTATTATTGAATATTTGTATAAACTACAAATCTTATATGCTTACAAAATAAGATAATAAAATAATGAAACGAACTAATATATAATAAATTTGACTTTTTAATTTATTGTTGTAGAAAGTTAAAATTTGATTGCTAATATTTTCTTTAAAAAGCTGTCTCTCGACAAAGCTTTGACTTTTTTTATTGAAATTTATTACAATATAATAACTGATATTACAATTAAGTACATTTATAACTCTCACAATATGGAGAGAATTTTTTATAAACCCCCTATACCATGTAATGTTCGAATAAAACCCCTACATTGTAGGGAATTGCAAAACCTCTACAAATTTAAAGAGGACGGTTAAAATATTAACCCACACCAAGGTGCAGGGTGTGTTTCAAACCCATGCATTGTTGCCATAAAGCCATGAATTTACCACGATAAGGCCACCCAACAAAAATAATTTGGGGCATGTTTGGTAACAACTAAAATTTTTCACTTTTAATAATTATTCTATTTTTTTTATTTTTGACATCTTTTTATACAACTAACCTACTTTTTAATTATTTCTACACAATTACTCATACAAATAAATATTATTTATTTTTTGATGAAACTAATTATTTATTTTAATTTTATTCTTTGTACTTCTTATCATTACTCTATTATATTACATCATTTTCTATCCTTTCAAAAACATTTACATAAAAAACTTAAAACTTTTCATCTAGAAATTTTATTACTTTACATACCCATTAATTTCAAATAGGTTAAGGAACTTGTGTATTTTCCAAAGCTAACAAGTCCCGAACAAGAATTTCTCTGATGACATGACTTTTGCTTCCCATTCCCAATATCAACACGCAATTTCCTCATACTAGCACTAGTTTACAGCGCGTCGCCTCCCAGTAACCTTTGTTGGCTTTTTGAACTTTTAATTTGGGTTGATGAGTTAGGTGGGTTGGGTCATTGAATTTTAAGTCTCATATCCAACTCGGCAATCTCAACCAATCTTTTAACCTAGCCTACTCTAACTTGATTTAGAAGAGTCAAGTTTAACCAGTTCAACAGTGAACCCAACCCACTTTGACCCCTACAATTTTAATAATGATTGGACATTTTAATTACTATTTAAAAAATTTTAAGGCTTTTTTGCTATATAAATTCGCAAATTTTGTAAGGATTTTGATATCATGCACCTAGCTGCACTTAGCTTCAGTGTACCCGGGTGTATTTAACCATTTTTTATATTTTTTTGAATTATAAGACTTTTAATTTAAATGCATTTAACATATGCATTAATTTTTACCATTTTTGGAGATTTTTAGATTTTTTTTTAAATATGTGATATTTTTTAAAATTACTTTATGGGATTTGCAAGCCGCGTGGGGTCGCCTAAATCTTTCTTGAATATGTGTACACAAATAATCCCGACAAATTCATCGTCTTCAGCTTCAATATCCCATGAATTGCAGTTTGGATGTTACAACATTGCAACAAGGCTGATGAAATCAAATGATGAAAAAAGGCTGTAAACCTTATCCCTAGCAGTGCAAGTTCGGCCGTGCGCGCTCTCTCTCTCTTCTTCTATCATCATCAACAATTTAAAACACTGCTGCTGCCAAATTAATCAATGAAAGCTTTGATGGTACCATCAACATCAATTATAAGTGTACGCCCTACAAGACTCCAAATATATCCATATAATATCAAATATTTAAAATTTATGCCCGCATTAAAATTTTCATCAAGAAATTGTATTGATGCTTTGTTCATGTACAATGACAAGTTTCGTTGGCAAATTAAATAATATTGGGAAAAGGTAAGGGAAAAAAAGAGCCCTAATTATTTCACATTGATTTGAAATAAAGTCATTTCACACCGGTCAAAAACACATATTTTTTTCGCTTTTTTTACAAAATTGTCATTCTAGTTATATTTAATTCATAAATTAATTTTTACCATTTTTGAAAATGTGTATATATTTATTTTAAAATTTGTAAATATATGCATATTTTCGTCGTCTTAAATTGTTAGAACATGACTAAAATACTCATATGTTTAAAAATTCAAAATAAATATATATATCTTCAAAATTAGTGAAAATTAGCTTCTAAATTAACCATTTTGAAAAAGAAAATTTGGACTGGTCTGAAATGAATTCAAGACCGTCCGAAATGATCATTTTGCGGGGGGTGGGGGAAGGGGGGGTAAAAAAAAAGGCGCAAGCAAAAGTTAAAAAAAAGGCAGTGCCGCGGGGAGCGTCCAACGACGAAGACGGCGAGACCATATGCCCCAGGCTGCATCAAAGCTCGAGCGATTCCCGCCCAACCTTCCCAATGTCTTTGCCGATTTCTATCCAACCTCGTAGACAAACTACTTTAACCTATAACTTTGTATTTTATTACAAAAATACGATCGCCCCAAGATTAATCGCCATGCTAATTTGTAAAATTTTTTTTACATATTTAAAATTTTTTAAAATAAAACATATAAGGCCACCATGTCTATAAAAAAAGTGGAGAAAAATCCACTAGCTGTAATCGTCCAATACACGGGCCGCCGTGAATCAAAGCACTATATAAAATAATAATAATAATAAACTTTTTAAGAATGTCCGTCACAATAAAGAGAAATATGTTTGTAAGGTAGGTATGTTGCGCCTATTAAAGGAAATTCTATGGACTCATTTTATAATTAATTATCCTTGGTTGGTATCAAATCTAGAAGATTATCTACTTCACTACTTAGTTTATCAATTCTCCAAGTTAATTTTCCTCCACAAAGTAATTACATATTTTGATAGCAATTAAAGGAGGGGGGAATAGAGGAGGGGTTTTAAACAACGTTAAGAAATAGGCTTTTGGTAATTAAAAACATTATTAATTTGAGAAGATATAGGGGAGGAAAGCCGACAAGGCAAGAGAGCCTGCAGTGGACTGATGGGGGCGGAGGTGGCCATGGCGCAGTATTTTCTACCACTAGCAGACACGAGTCAAAGCGGCGTTGATTGAATGTGGTTTTTGGAAGTTTGGCTGTCCACTAACATACATATATAAGTCAGAAAAACCATCTCTCTCAGCCTCAACGGAACAAGGCAGGAAAAGCTTTTTGGAGGAGGCTTGTATCTTATCGAATCCCAGATGGGAGGGCAGATGGGTCCCACGCTCACCCCCACCCCCACCCCCCCGTCGAAATTTGAAAGATTCCTTCCCCCTCACTTGAAGAGAAATACTGCTTACCCGTATTTTCCAATATTCAAGATTCCAAGATCCCCCTCCTTAATTCCCTTGGTATCGGGACCCACCTTAATTCCATGATGATGGCTAAAACACACACTAGCTTTTTCACCCCACTCCCACTCCCACTCCCACTCCGTGTAAGAATATATATAAAGGCACATCGCTCTCCTGGGTATAGCGCACTAGCTTCCAAAATTTATAATACTAGCATCATCCTCCTCCATTTTGATATAAATAATCTCAATTCTTCCTTTTGTTGAAAAAAGTAAAAAGGGAGAAATGCATCAGCCATTCATGTGGCCCATCTCCATCAGCTCTCAACGAAAGTTGAATTTGCCTCTTTCGGCACTTGGTCCCTTCACCTTCAATCAATCTGTGGCTTAAAAGAAAATTTCTTAGCTAGCTAGGCTCCCAACAACATTTTGAATAGTTAGAAGGAAAAGTAATTAGAATATAAAGATAAAGTCGAAAAAATAAGATAATTTAATCGTAAAATTAGTCGTTAGAAAATATGTTTACCATGTCATACCATCTCATTCTACTTCAAATGTCTCCTTGGTTAAATCATTTTTTTTTAATTACGCTAAAAATTATTTCCATGAAAGTTTTAGGTCTAATGATTATTCAAAGAACTTTTAATAAAATGATATCAGTCGAACATAAATATAATCCACAATATTGAAATCAAACCACAAAAATAAAAATAATTATAGTGGTTTGGTCAATATAAGACTTATTTCACTATCAAAACACACAAGACTTAAATTCTACGAATCAACTTCAATATATAAGTTACAGTGGTGCTACTAATTCAATTGACTTTTAAATTAATATTAAACTTTAAGTGGGCTTGTGAAATAGTTAACACATTGATTCACTCATTTCTTTGTTTGATCATCACCAATACCAAAGAAATACAAAACAGAACTTAAAATAAAAGGCAAACCAATTTAACATATTTGCATGAGTGGCAACTCTTCAAGGATCTACAACTTCAACCTTGTACTTAAATCTTCAATGGAAGCAATTTCATAATGGAGCACTTAGCGTTTTTCATTCTTGGACTTAGATATCTCTTTTAATGCCTTCTAGCTATCCATCAATGGTCTCTTATAGTCACAATCCCTCTTAAAACATGGCCTTAGAGACGGGAGAAAAAGATTTCATACTTATTAAACTTATTCAAAGCTGAAATTTCTAGTGTTTGAGAGTTTATGTAATAAAACATAGATGCCCTCTTTTCCTTTCCACATGTTTTCATTAACAACGCGTGGAAAGGTTTTTTTTTTATGAGGCGTCTATTTATTTTTATAGATAAGATGATTTTAAATTCAAATAAGAAACAGTAGCACCCATTTTTGGGGGGTTATGATTTCATACCACCAGCCGTAGTTTTCATGTAGACAACCTGTAACTTTTCATATTTTTGAAAGTATACTTTTTTTTTTATGGAAAAAATTACACTTTTAAAAATCAAACGTTTTGAAAACGCATAAGCAAGTTGTCTCACAAATATATTAATCATCCCGCCTGATCAGCAGGCATTTGCTAATAGGATAAAAATTTAAAAAAAAAAAAAAAAAAAAAAGGGTTGCTAAGAAAAGTACTTATCAAATCCATCTTTATATCCCATAGAATCACGGCATCACCTGATCAGTTGCATCCAATTCCAAGCATATCCTTTCCGATGAAGCACAACAGAATTGATATACCTTGATTGATTACTGTAACTATCTTCTCTCAAAGATGTAATTGATGAAGAAAATCACATGTAGGAATGGTCCTTGAAGCTGAGGTGGGCTTGCACCTTCAAGTAGGGGTGAGAATTGGGGCGGGTCGACCCGTGACCCGGTATTGACCCGACCCGTTTTTGACCCGGTATAGGGATGAGTCAGAAATTTTGACCCGAATTCAAAAATAGGGTTGAGGTGGGTCGACCATGTCCTGACCCGAAGAGTCCGACCCGCCCCCGCATATATAAATTTATTAAAAATTATAAGACTATATTGAAATGTTATTATTATTTTCTTTCAAATTTCTCACTTTTTTATAATTAACTCTATCAATAATAGAAGAATCAATTTATTCAAAAAGCAATATAAGAATTAATAAAAAAATTGTACGTATATAACCCTTATGTGTAATTGTATATTAACCTATTTTAATAAATGTATACTATATTTTCAAATATTTTATTTTCTTAATTATGTATTTTTTAATAATTAATGAAATATTGAAACATATAATATTTAAATTTAGTATAGATGTATACTTATGTTTGATAGATATATAAAATTTGAAAATTATCTTATTTGACTCGTATTTTTGACCCGACCCACTATCCCGAAACCGGTCCGACACCGATCCGAATTTTGTCCCTAGACCTGGTAGAAAAAAGTAAGGGTCAAACCAACCTTGTCCCGACCCGATATAAAATAAGGGTCAAACAAGATTTTTGAAAAGTAGGGTCAGGGTTGGGCAAACCCTGACCCGCCCCGATTCCCACCCCTACCTTCAAGCTAGCTAGAACCTGTCAGTTTTGAGAGGTCTATTTAATTACTGGGTTCCATCACTGGCCAAAGCTCTCTCCATCAAAAGACAGGCCTGCCTCCCCGGACATTCACATCATTCATCTAATGCAACTAGTTGTTGGTTGTGCCTTTTTTTTTATTGGTATTTATATACTTGTGACAACTGATGTTATAATTGAGCACTTTCACAACCCTTCTACCATAGAAGGATTTTTTTATAAATACACTTACACTCGAGTGGGGACACGTAAATATTCCCATAATTTAGGGGAGAATGAATCGACAAACCTGGCGGGAATTGATCCAGTGCCTGCTCCATAAGGATTTATGATGCTACCACCGAGGCACCGTCACTATGACTTGGCTAACCTTACTTGTATCATTCATGACTCCAAGTGTTCTAAAAGATCTAATATCATCAAATAGAATGTGTATCTTTATTTTCAAGATAATTTTTCAATTTTTGATACATTTTTTAAATTTTTATGTTTCTAATATCACTATCCAATAAACGTTATTTTATTCTCATCCAATTTCTCCATCCCATTCAAGTTTATTGAATCCTCCCGACAGTCCCGATTGTTGAAAGCCCAAACCATTATCTCCCTCCACAATCTACAAATCTTTAATTTCTGACCCACATCCATGTTAATCACAAACAGGACTGCGCGTATCATATCTAGATATATCCTCTCAGATTCTTGGGTAATTAATTTAATTTGAACATATATATGCTCATGATGCTTTGCTAATATTGCATATTTTCCCCTTGGCTTGGGGTTGAGCATGATTGGGATCATTCCCATATACTAGAAATATTCCCTTAGTGTAAACACAAGTGGGTATTGTGATATTTTACATTAAAAAAAAAGTGGATATTGTGGATATGGGCTAACTTTCCAAGAATAGATTTAAAACATGAAAATTTTGGGATTTGAATAATACAATGTCAAACGTAAAGAGAGACAGAGAGATGTGTATTATTTTCAAAAGCTCTAGGTACACACATGCAAAATATCCCAGATGGATATATGGTCGTTGTAAATGTGAAGAGAGAGATGCACACAGTGACCAATCAAGTCAAAGTTGGTGTAAAAGGGCAGTGTCATTTCAATATTCAGGAAGCGGGAGCAGAAGGTCCAGATCATGGTGGCAGGGAGGAGTAGTCCTTTTGCAGGGTGCAGGAGAAGACAGGAACGAGAATAGCAGAGAGAGGTCATGAGGTTTTATGTATTAAGCCCACGTGGGTATGACATGAATGATGATAATCAGAAGCCTGTGGCCCACCCATCTATCTCTCTTCCTCTTTCCTCAGCTTTTGTTATATTATAACCAAAATATTACCAATATTCTGTGGAGCCACACGCTTCCAATCATGCAACCTATGATGTTAGAGTTACTGAGAAAAAAGATAAAAAGAGAATGGTTTAGGTACTACGGTCATCGCTCGGCCAATACCAACTTTTATAATTTAGTCAAACCAACTGGGTTTATGCAAAATTCTGAAAATATACATGAGATGGAGATGAATTTGTGATAACTGAATTCCGGTGGGGGCAATGTAGACAAGATGGGAAACAGGAATTGAAGGATTACCATCAGAAAATGACTGATTGTAGAACTAGCTACGCCTGCCGCTTGAACAAATGACAGCTGCATTTCACGTGGTGTTGCTGCGATTTGTGGGGGCAATGCAGCCTTCTCCATTCAGTGTATGATGCTTCACCTACACCCACTCATACCAGATCAGACACATGCTTGATCGAGCAAGCTGCTTGCAATGCATGCCTAAGCTGTCACCCCACCCGTATGGGCTTTCCTCACCATATGCGTGAGTGAGATATCGGATTAGAGACTTCTCAATCAGTACTAGTGCAGATAACTAATCCACAAGGTTTTCTAATTAAGTATTTTATTTATTTAATTTTTTTTGTGTGTGTGCCCCCAATCTCTTTCCTTTTGGCCTTAAGCAGGATGGAACCCAATAGGTTTCTGATAACCTTATGAAATAGCTTTTAATGCTTAAATAATGATAGACAATAACAACACTATCACATTAATACCTTTCATAGTCAAACTATTTTAAAACAGTAAAATGACCCTTACATGCATTTACGTCTTTAAAAAATGGTTATTTACTCGATTTTCTTTATTAAATTCTAAAAATAATTAATATTAGCTTTTGAATATTATCAATATAAATACGGACTTCATCAGGAGCCCAACTACACCATACATGCGGATCATATTAATGAATGTTTGATCATGGTGATTTGTTTTTTTATTCCGACCCGTGAGGATTTGGAGTGGGAGTGGGATCGGTCAGCCATTAAATAAATAAATAATTTACAAAAAATGTTTAAATAGATCTGAAGTTCCAAATTAGTACGTAATTGGTGGCTTTAATTATGCTTCCATATATATATATATATATTTATTTATTTATTCTAGTACTGCTATTATTAAGGGTTTTGATATAACATAGGCTCTGACATCTATAAGAGAATAGAAAAAGTCCTATTCTTTGTGACCCCGTCCATTTTTATACCTTTCACGATTTGTAGAAAATTCACTTCTTGTATTTAGTATTATTTTTATTATTATAGAAATTTTTTATTTATCTAGTAAAATTGTGTATGAGCCCAGCTAAAAATATATAAAATTAATATAATAAAATTTCTTAATTATAAGTATCAATTGTAAAATTGTATTTTTAATATTTAAATTATCTAAAACATGATTCTTATGTCGATAAAAATTTTTATAAAATATTTTTATATTCTAATGTATATATAAATAGATCTAAGTATTTTTCATAATTTATACATTAATATATACACGTGGAACCTCAATACAAACAAGTATTTTTGAGTTTTTTTTTTTTTTTTTACTTTTAATGCTTTTCATTTTTATGTGAGTAAAAATGCATTTAATTATATACCAAATCTTACTATTTTTAGATTTATATATTTTTGTAATTTCAAGAATCATCATTTTTACCTCATTTAACGTTAAATATGGTGAAGAAGATGGTCGATTTTTGAAATTATAGAAAAATATATACAAAAATCAAACATGGATAAATTGTAGTATGTATGACGATTAATATGATCTGCACATATATATAGGCTCCATTAACAAGGGGAAATAAAAAATTCCATTTTCTACCAGCGGGATGGACGAAATTCACCAATTTTTTTTTATAATTAGCGAGGATTATATTGTATCGATTCCGGACCCGTTGATAAAAGAAAACTCAAAAGACTCCATATGTCCACGGCTTGCTCTTGTGCCACCGACACTAATTATGTTTCTGGGCCAACTGCACACAAATTATATTACAGGATACTAATTCGATCGTATAATTAAGTCACTTACTAATTGCTGATTTAATACTTTAATACTTTTTTTAACGCGACACTGCAAAAATAAATTGATGGCATATCCTTTAAATACTAAATATGACCACACATTTTTCTCCTTTTGGATGCGAATTCCGTTTCTTGGGTGATAAATGACCATTATTTTTTTATTTTTATAACAAACTATTGTCATTAAAATAATTAATCAAGGTTTGTTGTGCTATCAAATTTCCAAAAGGGGCTTTTAAAATATCATGCCAATTATTGTTTGGCACATGCAGGATTTTACTCTTTTTTTTTTTAAGGTTAATTTGCAATGTCCGGATGTTAAAGAAGCTGACCATCTTTCTTCTTTTTGAAAGGAGGTTGAGATGTTAGGACCACAGTAATACTGATAGAGAACAAAGACGAAAGTCCCTTCCAAACTTGCTGATATATTTGTGTATGTTGATGGAGACCTTTGTTTCCGCGTGCATTTGATAATTTTGGGGATTCCTGATACTTCTTGCGCATGCTCCCCAAAGTTGTGGGCACCATTCATCTATGCCAGGTTCAACAGTAAGTAAGCTCTGCAAGGCTCTCGTACAAGATGATGGCTTATGATTGCCCAGGGCTGAACGATTGCATGGTTAGAAAAGAAAATAAACAAATAAATAATATTGCATTGAGGATAATAATCCTATACCTCGTTTATTACTTCACTACTAAGTAATAATCTTGTATATCTTATATTTTTTCATTTTTTCATTTTTATGTGAACTCACGTGTATTTATATTCATGCGTAATTTATAAAGTGAAAAAACCCTAGCATCCGTCTACATATGCGCGCATGCGTTCTTCTGTTACAATAGTTTGTACAGTCGTTCATCTAAATGGAAAGCATATCTTAAACAATTTAGATGTTGAATTCACGTATTTGAAATTAATATATAAATCAAACTATTATATTACATTGAGTTTACATTATATATATATATATATAGGTCCTAACACTGGTCACTTGAAGGAAATCTGGTGGACTAGTTAAATGATTTGAAGTAGTGTATATAAAGTAGTTGTAAGTGAAATATACATGATTTGAAGTTTGGTAGAGATACTGTTCTTGTTTATCTCTCTTTGTAATGGACCTCAATCAAGTGGCTTGTCATCCAGTGTTGCTGACTTCTATTAAGTGCATTGTCATCTAATCATCCAAAAAATGGAACAGGTTGTCTGCGATTGTTTATGAAAGAAATTCATTGATGATGTGATGCTCCATCTGCTACTCTACTGGGTTGTCATGTGCAGAAATTAAGGGGAAGTTTGGTACAGTGAAATTTTGTGAGATTATGAAGTGGGTAGGAAGTGGAAATTAAAGGAAATATTTCGAGAAATGTATGATTAATATAATAATGATTAAGTTGGAATAAACAGAGTTGTCGGAGGGTATTTTATAAGAAAAATAATTAGAATATAAAAGTAAAGTTGAAAAATTAGAATTTTTAAATGAATTAATTATTGAGTTTGAAAACCGTCTTCCACCCCACCCTCTGCATATGCTGTTTAACAAATGTCCTTCGGAAATTTCAGATCATGGAAATACGGTGATAGATTGCTTCAATATTCTTTGGTGGGCATCTGGTCATGATAAGAGGTTTAGACTCTTTCAATCATCAATTTATACCTTAAAGATCGAGGCAGATCGGGGCCCATCAATCAACGGTTCCAAGCAGTGAGACTGAAAGAGAACTGAGAAAGAACTGTTTTTAATCATTTTGGGACTTCTCACACGTCAGCCTATAAATGAAAGAGAGGGAAAGTGGGGACGAGACGAAAAAAGAAAGCCGGTTAAGCTCCTGCTTTTTCGTCAGGCCGGCTAGCGTGTGGTGAGTAAACGGAACTTCAGAATTTTTGTGTATCTAAAATACCAATATATTTTTGGTGATTTACAAATACACAATATAGTTTGACTATAATTATGAATATATTCACATAATTTTAAAAATTATAAATAATTTCTACAAAATTTGACCATAATTACAAATATGCTTACGCCATTATAGCACCTGTACTATACCGTCACAACATAAGTATATTTGTAATTTCGAAAATTAAGTAAATATATTTAGTTTTTACAAATATACATACGTATTTTGTATATCTTTACAAATATATCAACACTATGAGGGTGCAACAATGGTGTCATAATGACAATAATATATTTGTAATTATAGTCAAACTATGTAAGACTTATTTGTAATTTTTGAAATTACGTGGGTATATTTGCAATTATAGTCAAACTATGTAGGAGTTATTTGCACTTTCT
Source organism: Annona cherimola (assembly GCA_030490835.1). Taxonomy (NCBI): domain Eukaryota; kingdom Viridiplantae; phylum Streptophyta; class Magnoliopsida; order Magnoliales; family Annonaceae; genus Annona; species Annona cherimola. The sequence goes on from CM059974.1 coordinate 5,273,557, forward strand.
GAAATTATGTAAATATATTTGCGACTATAGTTAAACTATATAAGTATATGTGCAAATTAACCCCTTTTGTTTATTGGAATAAATAATTCGTAAGAAAGATTACTAATGAAGGGTTAGATTTGTTTATTTGTTTTGTGTTAATTTCAAATATGATCATAGCTTATAAAAATATGATCATATTTATAAATACGACCACACACTTGTAAAAATCTCACAAATTATTACATATTTTGCCCACGATTCTAAATATAACAAGCTCATTAAATTTTGTTAGATAACATGATAAATTTTTTAAAAAGACAAATTTGCCCTCACCATTTCTTTTAAAAGTGTTATTATGCACACGTAGAAGTGTTCGAACTTGCTTTTATTTTAGGTTTTTTATATCATCTTGTTGAATTTTTTATAATATCTAATTAAAGTAGTCTTTTATTTTTACCAACGGTAATTTTGCAACAACTTCGTATTACTTTTAATTTCATAAAATGTAAAATATGCAGTCATTTATGATATTTTTATAAATATAAGGTCATATCTACAAATAAGGGTAAATGTATAAGTTATGGTCGTATTTAAGCCTTTCACTTTTCGATACTTAGAATCGATATATATTTTTTCATTTTATTTTATGCTTAATTTATTGTTTTTAACCTTATTTATTTGATGAGTAACCTCATGATTCTATATATTATTGTCATTATTTTTTCATTGTGTTTGATTCAACCACAGCCTCCCTGTATACTAATCAGGCCTTTAATATTGGTAGGCATCGAGATTAATTACTTCAGATCTATACAAATAATGATTTAGATACAAATCAATCATCAAATTTATCTTTATATATTTTATGATGATGAAAACTTATGTACCGAGCATGTAAGTGCGCAAGGCCGAGTAAATGCGATGCTCTGTTTCTTGGATGGGTGCTTGTTTGGGACGGAGGGATAGGACAAAGGGAAATGGACAGGGTGAGGGGGAGTACGGTTAGTACATACGGATGCAAGAGAAAATGACGTAGGCGAGGCACGCCTTGGATGAGGCAGAGGCAGAGGCAATGGCAGAGGAAACAGGGCAGCCAGGCCCTCATTCTTCGCCAGCGCCTGATTCGCATGTTTGTCTCGTGCCATGCCATGCCATGCCATGCATGTATCTCATTAGAAAATGATGGCTGCAGACTCCCTCATTCTCACATGTGCCACTGCCACATTCTTTTTTTCTTTTTTTTCTTTTTTTCTTTTTTTTTTTCCGATTTCTGATTGTAGTGGGCCCCGAAATGCATGGGTGGTACCGCATGCAGCTTATGACCATTTTTTTAATATTATTATTGCAGAGTTAATATATTGATCTTACTCATGGAAATGGGGGTGCAAAGCATTTACTATATATAACTAATCAATTGATGAGAAGAAAACAGAAGAAATTAAGAGCTGTAGCTAGCATTGACTGCAGCCTGTCTTTCTCGTTACCACGCGCCTATGTGGAATTCTAATTCGTCTCCTTCTATTTGCTGGTATTCGTGGGGAAGAATAAAATCTCTCTCTTCGTCTTTTGACTGAAGCTTGTTGGATGTCGATATAAAATAAAATAAAACATTGATGAACATACAACGGAAGAGGGATTCTGTAAATTTGTTTCTGACGAGGCCTCCATATCTGTCGGCTTCGATGGACGCATGCGGCCAAGACCTGAAAAAGCCACACGCCACACTACAACTCTAGCAAAACAATGTCCGCCTTGGAGCTGAACGCGGCTGCTCTGCTCACACACACATTTCTTCTTGTATACTTTTATACCATAACAAATGTAGTTGAATGTTGTGAACTTGGCTCAGGACAATTAGTTTTACGTCTACGCATACTTGTCCGTGGTACAGGGTTTAATCCCTATTGTCAGGGTTGTCTCCTTCAATACCGATGTAATAAAAAAAAATGTGTCTAATTTGTTTATTTTGCACAAGATATTTTTGACTGTATTAAATATTTTTTTATTATTAATTACAAATACTTATCTGCTTAGAAGGGTGAGATTTAGTGTACTGTTAAAATTTAGTGGCAAATAATAATAAAATTTAGCTGCAAATGATATATGATTTTTTATTACATTGGATTACAATGGACACAAAGCAGCTGTATTTGATACCAAATGTAATCCAATTAAAATTTTGCCACGAGCATATAAAAAATTTCCTCAGTGGTATACTACGCCTGCTAGGTGGCTAGCTACAGTGAATCAGGGAATTTAAAGATGTGGACCCTTTAGGCTTCCTTTTGCAAGGCTTAATGTTGGCCCCTGATCCTATGCTCCCGGTGCATGCTCCCACGCATATACATCTTTTTTTTTTTGAATTTTTTTTTACAATAGTGTTAATCTATATGTATTTAATATATGTATAAATTTTTACTATTTTTGGGGTATTTTAGATTTTTATTTTTTATTTTTGAAAATCAGTGGCATTTTAGGTAATTTAAAATTACCTAAAATGCCACTGATTTTCAAAAATAAAAAATAAATATCTAAAATACCCCAAAAATGATAAAAATTGATACATACGTTAAATATACTTATGTTAATAAGTTCATAAAAAATTTTAAAATAAATTAAAAAAATAGGTATATGCGCCCGAGAGCATTGAGGCTCAATGCTCCCGGGAGTATAGGATCAGGGGCCATTAATGTTCTCCCATATATCCGAATTTTGGTGAATAGTGGAAATGAATCATATTTTTTTCCAAACAAAAGTCATGAGATTCTATTGAGAAGATATTTTTCGCTCATGTCCCATCTCTCTATGATGTAGCATACCACAATAATTTTGGAGACTTTCTTAAAGTGGGCCCTTTGAGTATAACATCAATCCTATCATAACATATGGAACCCCAAGAGACTATAGATTCGTTAATATATGTGATCACATCCAGAAAATATACAATAATCTAGTGTGGTATTGGTGTTGTTTACAATCAATTAAATCCATTTTGACGTCATAAATAAATGAAGGCATATGAATGATATAAATAGTTTAAAATAAAATAAATATACAGTGAGATATGATCTTCTTAGTCTGGAATCACAACCCAACTTTTAGCTTAAGCTATATGCACTTTGTTTTTTTATTCTTTTATAAAACTGTTAATATATGAGTATTTAATTTATAAATTAAATTTTACCATTTTCGGAGTCGTGTATATATTTTTAAATTTTTAAGGGATATTTTAATAATTTAAACCATTGGAAATAACTATAGTATCTTTTTGTTTATTAAATCAAAAAATATACATGTCGCCAAAATTAGTAGAACTTGATTTATGAATTAAATATACTTAAATTTTATAAAAAATAAGGAAAAATAAAATTAATAGAGTATTAGCCCAAGTCTAGTGAGATCATATGTCATATATATTTTAGAATACAAAAGCAACTAACTACACCATCAATGCCCATTCAAATGGTTTTACTTAATATTTCCCACGTATCGTTACAAAAAATTAACTTTTGGAGCCCACATAGACAACCGAGTATGTAATATAGGTTGTAATAAAGAAAAATGTAGTTTAGGCTTTATGCAAAGAAAAAATTAATTTCTAAGTACCAGTTGTATCTAATACTAAACGTAGATGAAATTTTTTATTCACCAAAGATATTTTTTTCATTTCCAAAAATAACAATCTAGCTTTATAATTTTCTATATAATTTTACATTCTCAATACATAACAATATTTTTTTATTTTACATCCTCGTTTAGTTCAAGTCATGAACAAGAACAGTATCTATGCAACCTCTTGTTATTAATTTTAAGATGTTCTCTTTAAACCTAAACTATCTATTGTAGTTTTTTGCAATCAAAATTTTCTTTATAAAAACCCATTTTCTTGTGATGTATGTAATGACCTTAGAGTAAACGATTTCCTATATACGTGTAGTAAATACAAATCATTCGTTATACTGGACACTCGTTGCTCGATTAAATAAAAATTATCAACATTATAGGACTTCGGCAAAAGAGGAGAAAACGTAGGTGAGTAAGACAGGCATTGAATTTCAAAATGAAATAATTTTCATCAAAATTCTGATTACTTACTGAAGTATATCCGAGAATTATATTCGTTGCGGATATGAACAAATGATTTGCCTGAATATTTTTTTACAAAACATTCGCAGGGAATAGTGAATCATTTCCCCTCCTTTGTCGTGACTACAGGCATGATGATTTAATGATCATTGCTCAAACTTGTGAAATGCAAACCCAACTCAACTTGGATAGAGTCACGTCATCTCAAGCTTCAGACCATCTAAAATATTCAGATTTCAGAAGTGGAACAGAGAGAAATGAATGAACTCTCACCGACATATCCGACCATCCAATCCAACCCCTGTTTCTCGCACTTCCAATCGTTGTCTGTAGCATGCATGCATTCCTGTAGATGGAGCTCTCATCTATGTATCCAACCCCTTCTGAATTAAGCTCTGAACCTTTCAACATGAATACATAGGCATAGAACAGCAGGTGGGTCAATTGGCATTCATGCAATTAGTCACACGTACCCATGATAAACACAGGGAGAGCATGCAAGTGCATTGCATGTGAACTAAAACTGCTATGGTATTGGTGGCATCTGTCGTCTGTCTGTATTATTATACATGTAGTCCTATCGGAAAGAAGGCTGTCATCTCGGCTATCTCATCGTTTTCCCTACCCACCACGATAAATTAAATTGGTTTTTCCAATCCAAGTTTAAGGGCAAAGAAGCAATTGACCATTAACCACAATATGGTAACCAAATCTTTAGCTAGAAGTAAAATTTATTAGTTAGCTTGATTTTTCTTGCGATACATTAAAATTTAGAAGGTCTATTACAGATATCTAAAACCATGCACGTTAAGTCGCAAGTATATAAAGCTACAGAGTCGACTTTCTAAATCTCCTCCCAAAAAAAATAAATAAATAAATAATTCAGAGAAATTTCATTTTGATCCCACCGATGCTCAATATATGTTTCAGAGGGCCAATTGACTAATTTACCCCACACCAAGAAAGCTTGGAATTTCCAACTGTATGTTGCATGTGTGAGGGAATGTCACAAGCTAGCGAGCCCACATTCGACAGGAATTACAGAGGGAGTGACAATACAACATTGGCACATGCAAGAAATGCTCTCCATCCACCGAAACAAATTCAATGGCCCACATCAATAAATGAGCAGTTGGCAAAACAGACTATTCATCCAAGCTGTTCGTTTGTTCGGCCCCCATTTTGGGCGTGTCATAATCATACAGCTGTCCGACCACAAGGATTTTTTTTCCTTAAATTTTCTATCTTTCTTTTTTCTTTTTTAGAATGGGGGGAATAGGGTTCACATTTTGTTGGTCCGTCCATTTGTAGGAGGGATGTTAAAATGCCATACAACACACCAGAAGAGTTGTCTGGACCATCAACTCCGTTGGCAATTTGGCCACATGCGTCTTGGCTTTTGAGTTTTGACGGAATGAAATTTCAATCAGAGAACCGGGAAATTAAAAGAAGAAGAGGAAGGGGAGAAAGAAAAGGGACAGTAAAAAGCTGTCTACGGAATATAATCTTACGTGGTAAAATTTTCCATTTCAGAGCACCAAAAGACAGAGTCATTGTACCGATCTTCACTTCTTCATGAAACTTCATCTTCATATTCTACTGCAGGAAACTGCCCAAGTAGAAATTTATCACACTAGCTTCCTTGTTTGAGTGAATGCTTCCGTATTCCCTACCCACGTGCTATGACATCACCTTGGCCGAAATCAGAGCATATTATCCTCAGATGCAGGGAAAGCACTTGGGGATATAACGAGACCCGATCACCTTTTTCAGCTCTGTTAGAATTTCCCTTTCCATTTTATTTTTTTTTTTGGGTTTTTTTGCCTTTAGTCGAAAATCAGTTACAAAAAATTAAAGATTAAAGCATCGCAAAGTAATTAATAGATTATGAATCGTTAAATGAACATGAATAAATGAGTAGTTTGATCATTTGATACACCTTTGATTGTTGCCTAGATTCGTTTATCGGATATATGCCACAAATGGTTACTTCTTTCCTTTTTTTTCCATTCATATTTAGGGTGTGTTTGGTTGGAGGTAAAACTTTTGATAAAAAGTTTTAAATGTAGAAGTTGTCAAATTGATAGAAAATGATGTGATATAATAGGGGTAATGATGAGGAGTAAAGATAATAAAGTTAAAATAGATAGATTAGTTGTATGGGTAGTTGTGTAGGAATGATTGAAAAGTAGAGTAGTTTGTATAGAAAAATGTGAAAAAATAATTAAAAAATAGAATAGTTATGAAGAGTGAAAAGTTTTTTGTTGAAAAGTTTTAAATGACAAGTTTTGGCCCCAAACAAACACACCCTTAATTTATTTCGCTTCATAGTACTAATGATCTTGGTTAATGCAAAGGATTGAGAAAATAATTATCCGAAACACTAGTGTAAAACAATTACAAGATTTCCATTAAAAGTTGAAAACTCTGGTCTCCTCTGTTTCCCGTTCCTTCCAATTTGATGCGACAGGTTCATTGTCAGTTTTGGTTCTATCCACATTTTTAGTTATCATGATTATTTTATTATTTAAACGACATGTCTATTTTTCGTTTGTTTTATTTTCAATATTGAATTTTGTCCTTTCTTTTTTTTTTTTTTGTTTATTTTGACATTTTTTAAATTTCTTTTACTTTGTCATCTTTGGATGTACTTTTTCATCTCTCTTTTTTTCCTCTTTATTCTCTTTTCTGCTGAACCTCTTTAGCCTTGGAACTCGCCATCGCCCCAGTGGGAACTCTTGGTGGAAATTTTTTCATAAGATATGATTTTTTATTATCCTTTAAAAATCAAAACCATACATTAAATTTAAAATATAATTTTGGCCGTTGATGAAAAAAAATCATAGAAAATCAGATTGTATTAATTAGTAAGATATAATTAAAGAATTTCAATGACAGTTGTAGCTTTAGATATAAATAATGCATACAATGTAGTTTATATAATCTAAATTATTATATATGTATTTAAATTAGACAACTATAACAATTCTTTGTATTTTATTAAAATTATGTTATTAATTTTTATGTCATTTTTATAATTTTTACTTATTTAATACTGTATGAACATCCCATTTACATGAATTTTACTACTAACTGTCAAAATACTACATTAAATATGCTATATAGTTTATTTTTGAAAATCAGCTAAAATTTTCAGAAGAGTTGCCACCGAGTTTCCAACCAAGCCTCCCTCCCCAGCAACTCTGAATGTAATGAAGCCTGTCCTAATTGGATTTACTTATTTATTACGAGCTTAATCTAATTAATTCCCCATAATCTCGATATGCATGGGATGGACGTTTAGGCGGTTGCACGACGGCTTAGGACAATCCATCACATTGATTCAATTAATATATGGGATGTAACTATCGTCGAATTATTGGACCACTTCTCGTAGGTACATGTATTAGTCCACTCGGCATGTTTAATATATCATTTTTAATTAAGAAATAAAAAATTTTCATCATAGAAATAATATACTCTAAAATCAAAATCATTTTGCAATATGTAAACCTATTAGAATTTTTACATCGATTTTGACGCATGTGGTCATTTTTTTGATTAATTTTATTTATGATATGTAAAACATCATTACAAGCAACAAAATCAGCATGCGTGTTAATACATTTTCAAGATAGGAATGTGTGAAACGGTGTATAATACAAGCATCCAAGATTTATAGATCAGACACGGAGTGGGGTGAGGAGTGAGGACGTAGGAGACGGGACCATTATTCAAAGCACGCTGCTGAGATGAAGGAAAAAGCTAGTCTAGTCGTCCAAATTCAAAAGGTGGGATAAGGCCAAGACAAAGAAATCGCTGCTGCATGCTCATCATCGAATTAGCTAGCTACCTGCTTTCCCATATTTTCATGCACTGTCCCAGATGGGATTGCCGATGTGGACGGTTTAGATGTGTATACGCAGATCATGGGGTTATGGTGGTGACAAAAAGAAAAAGCTCATCACTGTCGTCTCGACCAGTAGTAGAATATTTTACGGACGAAAAATGATAATAATAAGATTATAAGAGGTACGTATAAAAAGAATTTGAAAAAAAGCTGTGCTTTGTCTCTAAACTCATGATTATTGAAGCATTAAACAAAACACCTAGGGAAAGCAAACTTTGTTTGTGTGTAGGAATGTTTAACTGCGCCCCCCCAACGCACGTGCTGCTCGCATTTTCCATGTTCCGCAGGTGGGTCCCACCCAGCCTCCCCCTTCATTTTAAAAAATATATAATATCGGTCATCGGTTTCCTGGCCCTCTCCGTAAGATAAAACAATTTTTTAAAAAAACAACAACAACGCGGATAGCAAAAAAAAAAGAAAAAAAAAGAAAAGGAATTTTCCGCCTATAGAATAACAAATCACGGACATTCTTGTCAAATATCAGAATGAACGGTCACAGATTACCGACAAGAAGGAAATTTTTTTTTGTTGAATCCCCCACCCCAGATTTTTCCAACCTGGCCCCATGAAGCTGCTTAAAATAAAGAAAGTGGAGAATAAAAAGAAAAGGTAGTAATCGAAAACGAAATAAATAAATATGAGAAAATAGATGACCTTTTTCACGATAAAGAAGAGATGCGTGAAATTTAAATAGTAATTAGAATATATAAATTATTGAAATGGACACTAAGCCATTAATAATGTCGGATGGGCAACTACGGCTTGGAGCAGTAAAAATATAGCCAGAATGCTTCCATGAAACATTCTTCTGGGCAACTTCGTTTATTTTGAATATTTTAATTATAAATAAAAATTTATTTTATCTATTATATTTAACATTATTCATAGTATTTTAAAAATTCATTCATTTGTCTAGTATTACTATGCGTAAGCTCCATGTACAAATGTGTGTAATAAACATAATAAAATGATCCAATAATAAATATTAATTTTAAAATTAAATCTTCAATATATAAATTGTTTAAATATAGTTTTTATGGATAAATAATTTTATAAAGTATTATTATATTCTAATATATACATGAATGAATCTAAACATTTTTCTCAATTTACATTTTATTTTCAAGCAAATGTGGCCAAGAGCGTAAATAAGTTATATTAAACTACTTCTATGTAACTTGGCCTGTAAAAGTAAAAATAAAAAAGTATGACTTTGGCATAAGAGGCTACGATTACCAAATGGTTTAACATGGATGTATGTAGAATACTATAAGTAGAAGATCAAGGATTAAACATTAGATATAAAATGTAACTTCATTATCTTGCCTCCAAAGTACACTTTTAATGAAATATCAAGATCTAGTTTGGGCAAGGAGAGAGTGGCAAATATCAATCCCTAGCAAAATGATAATAAACACACTTGACACCACGTGCCAGCTTAAAGCACGCTACTAAAAAATTTGTTTCCACTACTAATATATAATTTTATTTTATTTCATATCTTTAATATTATTTTTATTTCTAATATAATTTTTTAGGATTGATTTCAAATATACCACTAAATTTGCCCTTAATTACAAATATACCTACGAAGTTTGAAAACTTTCATATATACCCACCAAGTACGAGTGAAATTTCAAGTATACCCATTATGATAGTTATAAATGTTTAATAATTTTAAAATCCTAAAATACCCCTGTTAATCTAACATTTATTGTGATTTGTGCAACATTCTGTTCATTCAAACTTATTCTGTCTAGCTTTTCTCTCACGTTAGATGTGTTTTTATTATATTGTTTAATTTCTATTATAGTTGAATGACTATTATTATTAAATAACAATGGACATTTTGGATATTTCAGGTGATGGATAGCGACAATTTTTAATTCTTCATAACGGAATGGGTATATTTGAAATTTTAGTCACACTTAGTGGATATATATATATATATGTAAGTTTTCAAACTTAGTGAGTATATTTGTAATTAAGGATAAATTTAGTGAGTATATTTGAAATTAATCATATTTTTTAATACACGACAGTTCCCCTCCCCCTTTCACATACAATTCATTTATTCTCCGAACAAGAATGTGCATCTATTTGATGGAATGAAATAAAAATCATTTATAATATTAATTTAAGATTTCTTATATAATCGTTTTCTAAATAATTAATCATAGAATTCGGTTACATTTTCGTTTCTAATATTATTTTAGGATTTCTTATGTCATTGTTTACTTCTAAATAATTAATGTTTTTAATTATCATAACTATTTTATTATTTCAAAGACTGTCATTTATTTTTCACTACACACTAACTCTTTCTCATCCAATCTAATTGTTAAAATCGCATTTCATCTTATGCCTCAAAACAGTAAACATTCCCTTGGAGGGAATGAGATGTATATTAAATTACTTTTCGAATGTTATTTTTCTCATTTTATATGCAAATTTTCATTTCAAGATATATCTCCACATTACTTTTCTCATTCAAATACAATATTTCATCTTACAATCCAAACTTATCCGCACGATACTCATTGCCTCCTCATAATGAGTTCCTTTCGTTTGAACACTTGCATTATACAGGTACACCATGACATTACACCCCCCCAGTTTTCTAAAACATCACTTTGGTGCCAATTTTAAAACACCTTGTCCCACACGAGCACCATAATGCGGGACCAAGGAACCATTATTTTCACATTTAGGGGCCAGGGCTGACAGGAGCTTGTTAGATCGGACTAATTCATACGTTTTTTATTTTTAAAATTTTCATGCAAATATTTTCTTAAATTGATTTTACTCATACACCAAAATTTAGAACTTCTAAATACGTATATTAATATATATTTAAATTTCGAAAATTAACCATTTTGGGATATTTATATCATTGTCGCTGTAAAAACTACTGCTTTTAAAATTTTAAAATGTATAAACATATTCAAAAAAAAATGTTGGGACAAAATTTCTATAAATAAATAAAATAATAAGCCATTGGCCTAGGCTAACAATAACTCTTATTAGTCTAGGTTATCAACAAGACCGGTCATCTTCTACACTCTAACACTTAAGAGCGAGTTCAAAATTATTTTCACGCTAAAAAGCTTAAAATTTAAAAATTTATTACTGAATATAATGCATTTTGAAATGGTAAATTTAATATATAAGTTAAGTATATTTAGATTAATATTTTTAGAAAATTTTCAAAAAGATAAATTAAAATGGGCATTTAAAATTTTCCAAAATAACAAGTAGATGAATAAGTGAGTGAAAACATAGCCACTTTTTTGGCGATGAATCAAATCTCATTTTTCCAGCCATTTAAAATCATTTATCTAATTAGATAAATCAAAGATGTGTATCAACTCACCCAAAAAATATATAGATCAAGTGTAATAAAATGGTTTGAATTACACATTAATTTCGAAACTATTGTTCAACCATTAAACCATCTAAAACATTATTCTTATGTATATAAATTATTTCATAGATATACTATTACATTCTAGATTTAACCATATTATTATTTATACCGGGTCCGCTTCCATGTAACCGGGTTACATACATGGAAGTATACTCATGTAATCCCTTCAAAATTTAAGATTTTGATATTTGATGGAAAATCTAATTTATTTATTATATTTAACATCATTTGTTTATGAAGAAGATCAAGTTTCATTTCAATCAAGTATGTTTATGGGCCGCATTAGTTAGAAAATGTATATATTAACATTTAAATTATGAAAGATGCTAAAATATCAATTTTAAAGTAATATTTTTTTGACATCTAAACCGTCCAAAATATCATTTCTATGTGAATAAATGATTCTATAAAGTATTATTATATTTTAATATATGTATAAATAGATCCAAACATTTTTCATAATTTATACATGAATTTTGAACAGATGTGAACCATAAACATTGTTGATTGGGATAAAACTTGATCTCCTAGATAAATAAATGATGTTAAATATAATGAATGAATTAAAATTTCCATTGAGGATCAAAATCTTGGATTTCGAAGAGGTTATATGGGTCTGTTTCTATATAACCCGGTTACATAAAAGCAGAACCAATTTTTACGTCACCATGTACATTTTAAAATAATTGCAACTTAGATGAGATATTTTTTTATCGAAGTGATTTTCAATAACACATTGAAGCAAATGACGTTACACAAAATGAATTGATAGAATTTTATGATGTTAATCATGAAAATTAGCTAGAATGAGGGTAGCATATGAAAATTAAATATCAATATGCACTTTGACATGTATAATATCTACTTTGGTAATACTTCTGTGAAACTCCTCTTTCATGGAGTTTTCTCCATTAATTATATTTAGTATTATTTATATTATCAAGAAATTTTTTTTATTTGTCTAGTATCACTGTAAATAAGCCTCATTCATAAATATGTAAAATCAATATGATAAAATTTTTTAATGCTAAATATCAAATTTTAATTAATATTTTAATATTTGACCAATTTAAACTATTAATACTATATGGATAAATGGTTATATAAAGTATTATTAAATTTTAATGTATATATGAATGGATCAAAGCATTTTTCTTAATTTACATATGAATGTACCTATTTTTTATGCAAATATGAATTTAAATAAAACTTGATCTCTTAACTAACAAATGATATTAAATATTATGAATAAATTGAAATTTATATTAATCATCAACCTTTTAAAAAATGTAGGAGTTATTTAAAATACTTCAATTTTCACATCTAATTTCTTTAGGTGTGTTCCAATCATACAAGATTCTTAAATTGAATCTATATTTGGGATGAAAATATAATAATGTGTATTAAAAATGAGCACCGGTGTATTGAAAATGGGTAAAATTATGTTGAAAATTTAAAAAATTATATTAAAAATTGAAAAATTATTCCTCATAATGACAATGCCATTCAATTTAAAAATCTTATACGATTTGAAACTGACCCTTGTTCCTGCCATTTAATACGAGCGAGTGAGCTCTGTGCTTTTTGTCTTTTTTCTCAGCCCCCTTCGTTCACTTACAAGTGCGAGATGCACGGGTAAATCAAAAAGCAGGGTGACATTGTTGCCACGCACCCCCAATATTTCTTTGATCACACACGTACCAATCGCCCTTCCCTTTCTAAAAACCGAGACACGAGAAGAAGAACTGAGAACACGAACAGTGGAATCACCAGCGTTTCTTTCGGGCCTGTTCGGCCTACACGGCCCGCCCAGCCCATCATATGCCTGTTCGGGAGTATTAGAATAGGATGTGAATGTGATTTAGATCTCTCGTCTCCCAGAATAATTTTTTGCGTTTTCAATATAATTTTTTACATTAATTTTCATTCTGTTAAGGTCCAGTTGACAAATTTTTTTTATAGCGATCCTGTTGACAGCTTAAATGGTAAATGGGATGAGAATGGAATCAAGATAGATAAAATCTCTCAATATATATATATATATATATATATATATATATATATATATTTCAATAAAATAAAATTTGCTTAATAACGGAGGGTCGTAGGGAGCACGGGTTGCACCCCACAGATGAAGCACTTAAGAAAGTATATCACATGTAATTTTTTTGACATACAAATCATTAATTACATTATAGTTAAAATTTAATATTATAAAATCAAATTTAAAGATATTTATATGAGTTTTTAGAATTAAACATATAAAATATTTTTTTGAATTGGTACGAGCTTCATGAAAATTATATCATCTTAATTTTCTGATACTAGTACATTTTACTGTGCTGAATATGATGTATGGATTTAATTTGAAAAATAAGCAAAATAATATTATAGATCTTTGTATATATACATTCTTGTATCCTGATTATAACCAGTGATATTTGTATCGAAGTATGCAGTTATTCGTATATTGTTTTAAATTAGAAAGCAATAACAAATAGAGAGTCCAAATGTTTTATTACACATTACAAAAAGTGGCTTTTTAAAAATGTTGCATTTAGCTCTTTAAAATTCGGGTTAGTTTTCAAATTTTCATGTAATTTTTAAATTTTCTTCATAAATTTTTTTCAAAATTTTCATCACATGAAACACTTTTTACCTTATCATCCCATCGAGCCTAATATAATTTCTAATATATTGCTCCTCGTCGTTATGCTTATGATAAGCATGTGGAGTTTCTGCTGTACGGTCGAGAGCTTATGGTGTATTTGGGATAGATAAAACTTTTAATGAAAAATTGTAGAGGATATAAGTTGTCAAATGATGTAATAAGATAGAGGAAATGATGAGGAATAAATAGGATAAAGTTGAAATAGATAGGTTAGTTATATTAGTAGTTGTGTAGAAATGATTGAAAAGTAGGTAGTTATATAAAAATATATGAAGAAATAATTTAAAATGAAAAGTAGGTAGTTATATAAAAATATATGAAGAAATAATTTAAAAATAAGATAATTACTGAGAGTGAAAAAATGTTAGATAAAAAAATTTTAACTCTGTAAATTTTTTCACCTTAGCAAACATACTCTTAACCGTGAAAAAATTGCAGCGGGGAAGGGTGTCTTCGTCAATTCAACAACGACTATGGATATTTATGTAATTTCAGTTTGGGAGGACAGGACAGCTTCTGAGTGCGTACTGGTGAATATTTCTGAAATTTTCATTTTTCCAGTGTATTTGATTATTTTTATAATTTCAGTTGCTGTATCGATCTGACAATCAAGCCGCTTTGTGTCTCCCTTCCCCCACATCTTCTATAAATGCTAAACTGCGCCACCTTCCCGCAAACCCCTCCTCGCTGCTCTTATCCTGCGCACACTACTTCCTCAGCTTCACCTTTTTACCCTCTCTTAGCCTGCGCACCTACCGCCCACCGTAGGTGATATATGGAAGAGCTCACCAATCCTTGGAGGCACGACGCCATCTCTATGGCCGGGTTCCGGCCGCCGGAGACTCCGTTGGAGCCGATGGAGTTTCTCTCACGGTCGTGGAGCGTCTCCGCCCAGGAGGTGTCCAAGGCGCTGACGCCCGCTTATCCTCAGCAGCCGCTGATGACGGCGGTCAGCGGCGGTTCCGGAGGGGGAGGAGGTGGATCGATTCCAGAAGATATCGCCGGAGAGGCGGAAGAGGCGGGGTTGGTTTCGGGGAATCCCTTCTCCTTTGCGTCCTCCGTGACTTCGCAGCTTGTCATGGAGCGGATAATGTCGCAGTCGGTAGGTTCTCTGAACTAAAACAGCCAGGCCCCAAATGCGTTTCCGTTTCCGTTTCCTTTTCCTTTTTTTCCTTTTTTCTTTTTCTAAGCTCTTGTTTAGAGAGGAGCATTTATTTTTCTTCTTGAGAATTCGATTTTCGTCCTTTCCGAGGTCTCTTGCCTGTGTTTGTTTTGCAGCTCAAATCACGTGTTTTGTTTTCTTCTTCTCGGGTGTTTGGGGGAATTTTATTATGGTTTATTCGTTGTGTGAGATCTGAAGTTGAGTGAGCAGGTGTCCGTTTGGATGCTTGTGCTGCGAATAGAAATCAATCTCAGTCCTGATTTCCTTCGCTTGTTGTTTTGCGAGAAAATAATGCAGCAGGAAGTGTCGCCGCGGACATCAGGAAGGCTATCCCACAGCAGTGGGCCATTAAATGGTGGGCAGAGCTGCGGATCTCTGACTGACAGCCCGCCCGTTTCGCCCTCCGAAATCGACGATCCGAAGGTCTCAATCTCTTTCCCTCTCTTTCATATCTCCATGCATATGCTTCCATTTCCATCTTTCTCCTTGTGGGCCATCTCGCCACATGGCCCACATCTCATCTGATGCGAAATCAGCAGTCCTCTATTTCGTTAGTTTACAGGGGCAAAAAAAGTTGAAGAGGTTTCTTCAAAACTTTTTCTGTTTTCAGAAGCAGAGAGCAGGGTTTTGATTCTTCTTCCCCTGTTCCCATGTCATGCACTGTTTGCATTAAACATCTGGCGTCTTCTCCCTCGCCCTCTTTGCTGTATCTGGCGGGCTGTTTTCGCTTGCACAGCTGGCCGAAGAAGCCAACCTTCCGTTGGTGGGTCCATCTCCCTTCCTATAGTGACCAAATTACCCTTCTGGCCCCACCCCTCCTGTCTCATGCCTGTAGCATAACGGCCGCTCATCAGGTGGGCCACGGGAGCGACCGGTTCAGGATGTCGCTGCTTAAGCTATACGGCTAATGTTGTTTTATCCAGTGCACACGTGTGGTCAACTTACCGTACTTGAATTTGAGGCCCCCATGGAATTTCATGATTATCCCCACCGAGGCCCCACGAGTACCTCATGGAATTTAATAGGCGGGCGGAGCAATTGTACAGCGCCGCGCCGGCTGCAACGGTAAATGATCCGAGCCGTTCGTTTGAGCCCCCCGGAAATTCCCAAACTTCTTCCGTCACAAGCCGGAATAATCGTACTCTGGGGAACCTTGGCCCTACGATGCTCGGTGGTGGGGAGAAGACGGTGGGGATTGGTCCCGCTGGTCCGAACCGAGTGAGGTCGCGTCGCGAATCTTTTTGGGTGGGATAACAAATCTGGCGGACGCACACGTCAAATTTCGGGCGTAGGTTGTTAAGTGATGTAGAGCGCCGGAGTACGCACATCTCGAGTCTCGACGTAAAATTCTACGGTGCTGTGGCAGCGGCTGAGGGAGATCCTCCGGGTAGAGTATTTATATCCTGTGATCTGGATCATTCGAAGAGTCCCTTCGCTCAGGGCCTGTTGATAGTTTTTTTTGACACTTTTTTTGTTTTGTTTTTGACACAAGGGCATGTTGATAGTTAGGATGCAATATTCTCGAATGGAATTTTTAATATTTTAATACACTTTTACTCAATTTCAATATACTTTAATAGAATATCAATACACTTAACTCTCAAATTCTCGTTCTATCCTTTTTCCGTCCAAGCTCTTAACAGCCGCTAAATGCTTCTCATTTTGGCCATTGCCACGCAAAATTGGGTACGGAACTTCCGGTGATTACCCAGTTAGCCCCAGCTTTTTGCATAAATTCCAGAGCAAAGCGTTGGTGGGTTTGAAGTAATTAAAGGCCGTAGGTGAGGGTAGCTTGGCCTTTCGAAATATGTTGGCGATCGAGAAACGCGACTCGCATGGCGGGTGCTTGTGCTGGGCTCCAGGGAAATACGCTGTTTGCAGCTCATTTCCCGCATCGCGAAAAGGAGAGTGGGTGGTTGCGGTGCTCGTGCGTGTCTTGATGCACGCCCGCACGATCTCCTCTTTCTCCGCAATGAAGGCCTCTGCTATCTGGATTTCTGTCTCTGGCCGGCCCAGATTGGCCATAAATGAGACTGAAATGACCGTTGGCCGCTTTTTCGTAATCGCATTGAAATCGAAGCCATGGCATTTAAATCTCACTGAAAAGAGAGATGGGATCGATTGCCGTCTGCACCATCAATGTGGGAATTGGCGGGTACAACGGACTCCAGAAATCACTGCCTTTTCAGTA
The DNA here is from genome assembly GCA_030490835.1 of Annona cherimola. Lineage (NCBI taxonomy): Eukaryota > Viridiplantae > Streptophyta > Magnoliopsida > Magnoliales > Annonaceae > Annona > Annona cherimola. Next base: position 5,290,986 of record CM059974.1, read on the forward strand.
GCTTAAAATCTTAGTCTCCGTCCGAAAAAATAATAATAAAAAAAATCTTATGGTCATTTGAATTTTTTTTTTTTTTTTTTAAATCCTAATTGTCATCCCCTGGATGCCTGCACAAGGCATTTGGCAGCGAGTGCTAGGGCAAAGAGGTCCAGGTTCGAGCGGGCAAAGGCAGAGTCCCTCCGTACGCCTTCGTACCTCTGTTAGATACCTGATGATCCAAGGTTTGTGGCGTGATGAAAACAAAAAAAAAATCCTATCATAGTTCTCTTTGTGGCCCCCATCTGTAAATCAGAGTGATTATTATTACTCTAGTTTTTTTATTCAGTCTTGGGATGAACTGGATAAATAGCCTTGAATTGGAATTACAACCTCCCTCTCGTGGGAAGTAAAAAAATTAAAATCCTTATTAGTTCCTGCACATCTTATCTTTTGATACGAATAACATATAGACCACGTAACTGCGCTTCTTTTTCTATTATCTCAACGTTCCAATCATTTTCTGACATTTTTAATACAATTATTTTATTTTATTTTATTTTTAATCATCACTCTTATCATATCATATTATTCTCTTTTCCAAAAATTTAATGAAATTTTTTGCTTCTGCTCCTTGCTGGGTGCAGTTCTGCCGGCTGAGCAACATAGGAAAACCACAATACAGAGGAGGATTAACGACTGGTATAGCTGCCGCTGGGGGTGGTGGGGGTGGAGGGAAGACGGTGGGAAGATGGTTAAAGGACAGAAAAGAGAAGAAAAAGGAAGAGTCCCGAGCCCAAAATGCCCAGCTGCATGCAGCTGTTTCTGTGGCCGGAGTGGCCGCAGCTGTGGCTGCAATAGCAGCTGCAACAGCTGCTTCGTCGTCTTCATCTGGTAAGGAGGACCATGTGGCAAAGGCCACGGACATGGCTGTGGCCTCTGCTGCAACGCTGGTGGCAGCCCAGTGTGTTGAGGCAGCCGAGGCGATGGGTGCTGAGCGAGAGCACTTGGCTGCTGTCGTAAGCTCTGCAGTCAATGTGAGGACACCTGGTGATATTATGACCCTAACTGCAGCTGCAGCCACAGGTAATTTCCTAAACCAGAACCCAAAAAATGCATTCGTAGCTAGCTGGTGTGTCAGAAAGTTGTTATCCTGGCTGGAAATCTCCATCCATCTGCAAGTGTTCTCAATCCTTTTTTAATTGCCGTCTTATTTATGGGAAATTTTCCTCTTTTGAGCTCAAACCCAACTTGTTGGGAGGCATATACATTTATTTGTTTGCGGGAAAAATATTTATAATTTGTGGGGATGAGGTGATCTGTTCAGAGTTTGAACCACTTGCTAACGACTACTAGGAGGGTACGCAGAGACTTGGCAGATGATGCACGCTTCTGGAAACTCCGCGTTCCACATGCTATTGGGTTGCTTACCTCTAGAAGTGTTGCATTTTCCGGCTGCAGTGCTTGCTTGCTTGCTCGCATCTAGAAGCCAGCATTGTCACAAGTGATGCTGAGCACGCTAGCCGGTGCCTATATTTAAATGGAAAAAAAAACAACAGCTCCCATGTGATTGTCCAAATTGATGTTTATTAGTACGTGCTTTGGCCTTCAAGGGCATGACTTTACAACCAGTAAGTGGAAAAATAAGAGGAAAGAAAACAAACGAAAAGAAAAACGAATAAAAGATAAAAAGATGTCCCACTGTGGCATGAATCTTCCGATATCTCTTTTGGCATTTATATTTTTTTTTTCTCTGCTTATAATGACGGGTTTATTTTTTTATTTGAAAAATAAAACAGCCTGATGTTGCACAGTATCAGTGAGAAATGGTCCCTACTCTACTAGTGAATGATAGTCTTTGTTAAATAAATAGAAAGGAAAAGAGAGTGGAAAAAAAAAAAAGGGAACATTTCGTGAGCCGTCTGGTTTTGGTACTCCATTTGTTGTTGTTGTTGATGTTTACTTGCTTATTCGTGAAGCCCTTCGAGGAGCTGCCACGCTAAAAGCAAGGGCACTCAAGGAAGTATGGAACATAGCTGCTGTTATTCCAGTAGAGAAAGGTATGGCAACTCAAACCAACAGTAGCTTCAGCGGTGAACTGGCCCCTGAAGAGAACTTCCTGGGCGTTTGTAGCCAAGAATTCCTTGCAAGGGGCACCGAACTTCTCAAGCGCACTAGAAAAGGTGAGTGCTAATTCCTAAACGATTAATGCCCCCCTCTATGGTTTGGAGAATTTTTTTTTTTTTTTTTAAAGAAAGATTATAACCTTTTTTAAGTTTCATTCATTTCAGGTGCCCTTCACTGGAAGATTGTTTCTGTGTACATCAATCGATCGGGTCAGGTGAGCGTCGTGTACACGTGCATCTCGTGATGTCCATAAAGTGAGGAGTTAAGAAAAATAGGAGGGAACAATTAATTATAAGTAATGATTATCTCAATTAATTATACATTAAAAATGAAAATCTCCTTTTCCATTTCCCTTATCAGCCCCTATATAAATACCATCAATATATATATACACAAGGCACTGTTTCAACAATGTTGGTTTTTAGGCAAGTATAGAGACGACGACCCCCACCTAAACCTCTTGACGAATGTTGGCGTGTCAGCATGAAGTCATCCATCCAAATCAGGGAAGAATCACGAGTGCAGATAGGACGAGGGCGGTTTCTTTTCGTTTGCTAATCATCCACTGGGAATTTATTCGCCTTGTCGCCTTTGCAGGTAATGCTGAAGATGAAGAGCAGACATGTGGCAGGGACGATCACGAAAAAGAAAAAGAGTAAGTTGGAACTTTTGACCGTCCTCTCTCCTCACTTTCCCTCGTAAATATAAATACAAGCCAATGCAATGTAATGCGATGGATCTGAGCAGATCACCAATCTTTTCCTTTTCCCCTCCTTGGCATTTGTGAAAGCTAAAAGCAAGCTAGTGTGGTTGTTTTCAGGTGTAGTGCTGGAGGTTTGCAAAGACGTACCAGCGTGGCCGGGGCGGCACCTTTTGGAAGGAGGAGAAAAGAGAAGATACTTCGGGCTGAGAACGGTTGCTCGTGGGGTGATCGAGTTCGAGTGCCGAAATCAAAGAGAGTACGAGATATGGACTCAAGGAGTGTCTAGGCTTCTCTCCGTTGTTAACGAGAGGAAGCTTTAAACAAAGCTGTTTGTAACATGAGCGGAGATGGTGAGGACCCCATCTGGGGGATAAAAGCGCAAAAGAAAAAGCGTGTTTTGGCCTTTGGAATTATCTGATGAGATGGGTCCATCGTCTACTGTAAAATATAGTATATCATAGGAGTATTTTAATGAATTTTTTGTGGGGGATTTGTCTAAAGTGCACATATTCTTGTAAGACTGTTTTACAGCTTTTGACTACTGGTGATGAAGGGAAGAGTTATTTATGAAACAGTAATACAAAAAAAAAGGAAAAGGTGGGGACCTGCATCGTTCACAAAGGAGCCAGCCTGCTTGCCTGCCCGCCATTGGATCTGTGCACCTAGTGACTGGCAAAGACGAGGTTGCAATGGCGGGAGACAGCATGTATATTTCAAATTCCTAAAGCACAGAGGAGGTTGATGTGATTGCTAACTTTAAAAAGAAAAGGAGAGGAGCTTCGTTGCATTTGCAGCCTTAAATCGGAAGAAACTTCGCTTCCGTTCAGACTGCAAACACCGAATAGATTGCACATTCCACCAGAATTCCGTATCTCGACTTGTTCTCTGTAAACATTCCCATTAAACTAATCGAGAGCTTTAGAAAGTTTTGGTTTTGAACTGCGTAAAAATTTCCTAGCCAATTTGAAGAACTTAAGGACATCTTTGGCAAAGGCTAATACTTATTAAACTATGGCTGCGTTTGGAAAATAATAATTTTTTATGAATTTTTTTTGGCATAAAAATTTTTAAAAAGAAAAAAAAATAATGTGATATGATACGAGTAATGGTGAAGAATAAAAAGAATAAAGTTAAAATAAATAGGTTAAATATATGAGTACAGGAAAAAATGAAAAAATAATTTAAAAATAAAATAATCATGAAAAAATGAAAAATTTTATATTGAAAAGTTTTAATTTGAAAAACTTTTAATCTTAACAAATACCTCTTGAAAAATTTTAATTAAGAACTTTTTATTTTCCACAACCATCTTATTTTTTAATTATTTTTTCATATTTTTCTATACAATAATCTTACTTTTCAATCATTTTTATATATACTCATATAATCAATATATCTATTTTAATTTTATTCTCTTTATTGCTCATTATTATCGCTATTTATCGTTACTCTTATTATATTACATTATTTTCTTTCGTTTAAATTTTTTTTACACAGAATACTTTTCATAAAAATTTTTTTTACACAATCTCAAACACGCACTAAATATCAGACCCAAACACATTGTAAAATATCAGATGGGGGTACAAACCCGCTAAATATCAGACGGAGTACAAACGTAATGAGAGAACCTTTCAGCAGCAAGCTTGTAGACCATGTAGGCGTTGTACTCTCCGATAAAATATTTGCGTATAATGCTTATTTAAGGCCCGATTCATCCAGAATTAATATTTTTGGTTAAGAGCATTAATAATCCATCACTGTTTAAGCGAGCCATATGGCTGTCAAGCGATTTGGATTTTACAAAGAGATTCATTTGTAAAAGAAAGAGCTACTACTCGTGAAATGCAAAGGAATCTAAAGTGAGTGCCGCCAAGAAAACTATTCACGAAACGTAAGTATTGGTAAATGATCATACCCGACCACTCAATAAAACATATTTTTTTATTCAAAAATTTCTTATAAAATAATTAGTCTAAATATAATTAATCTATAAATAAAATCACTATTTTCGGAGACATATTTTGTTAATAAAATTTTTCTTCTTTTTTTTAAAGTGTAAATTTTACTATTTTAGATGCGCAAATATATATATATATATATATGAAAAATATATAAAAAATATTTCAATGCAAGCGACTTAACCGTGTAGTTCATGCACTGTAAACTCCACATGATCACGAATGAAAAATCCACCTCACCCATTATATTTAAAATTGTTCACTTTATTAGCATACCAATTTTCATTTAAATCTAACATGTGTGTGATTCTTATCTTAAAATAGTACAAAATCAACGTAATAAAATAATTTAATATAAATATCAAGTTTAAAGTGGTATTTTCAACCTCTAAACTGTCCAAAGTAATAAAATTTTTATATAGATAAACGATTGTATAAAATTTCATTATAATCTAATACGTGCTGAGTCCATCTTATACTGAACTGCCCCATATGTATATGGATCAAGAAAGTTAAACAGCCCCCACCCCACCTACCCCAAAACGAAAAAAAACGAAGCCCAGGCTTGCGGGAAGGGCCTATCCCAGTACCAACTCATTAGCGGATCACTAGAAAATATATCTAGGAGGCTTCCAGATGCTCGTGTCATGTGAAATATGCATAATGGGGTCTCGTAACATATTTGTATCAAAGGAAAAGAGAAACAATCCCCGTTACAAGGAAAAATTGACATACAAAGCACCTCCGCAAGAATGTATACATCTGATTGCGGTTTTCCTTGAAAGACTTTATCATGATGGTTACGATGGGGAGGGCTGGGTTGGGTGAGAGGGTGGGTGCCATTCTAAGATTCAGCTGCCCTGAAGAGAGTTAAGAGGGAAAGGAAAAGGTTAATGATATCGAGATACAAAGCAACCGCAGCCCAGACATACTCATCATACGAGTAACGCTTTATGAGGTTGTCAGTGTCGTAGATGATGTAGCCGCAGAATACGATGGCTGCTATCGCCCCATATATCATCATCGACAGTCGACCCATTGGGAAGAACAGCTGCAAAAAAAGAAGATGCCAACAACAGCAACTCAGTACATGGAGACGAGCAAATAACAAACATCTCTTTACTTCACACTTGGATAGTGGACGTGCGTGTATAAAACAGTGCGAGTAAGAGGTCAGGGTTCAAATGTTGGGTAGACACAGTGGCCTCATTCTCTACTCTCCATCAGGTGCCTACTCATCCAAGATGAGTGGCATGATAGGGGGAAAAAAAAAAAAAAGCTAACAATCGGTAGTCCCTGACTGGGCTCTCTCTTGGCATAAACCCAATAGTATTTTGCAGCCAGCCCACTTGCCCGTTGGGGACCAAAAGTGCGACCAGTGAGTCAAGAGAAGCATCCCATGCCTGATGCCTCTCATTTGTCACTTGTGTTTTACACGTACTGTCATCTCTCATATCCAAAGAGGTTAGGCTGAAACCACAGGATTAGTAATTGAAAGGCGAGGGCTCCTAAGCCAAGCTCAAGTCGTACCTGAATGAGAACAAACAGCATCAGCACCATTACTGCAGCAAACAAAAAGGGTCCAAGGAAGTTGAAATCATAGCCCCTCCTGGCAGCCCAGAATGTGTAAACTGTGAGGCTCACTACAACTGTTGCCGTTAGAATAGCAGATTCCAAAATAACCTTCCCTGTTTACAATGTATAAGCAAGATCAAAGTCAAGACTTTGCAGTTGACCAAAAGACGATCTGCAAGGGAAGCATAAACATTTCATATCTCGTGAACTTGGGTTAGAAAAGTGAATCCGCAACTACAACCTAATAGATGTACCACCTATATCACAGGAAAAAAGCAAATTTTGTAATCATGTTGTCAATTCCATGCTTTCAATATTCAAGTATATGGTTTTACAGTATTAAACATGCAAAGCCTCCAGGGTTTGAGCTTGATATTTCAATATAATACTCTCAAGTTGACACTGGTTTCAAGGACCTATTAATTTGGAAAGACACTGGTTTCGAGGAGCAATAATTTGGAAAGCAGCTTCATCTGACTCAACGCTCCTTATTTCTTTTCCTTCCATACTGCTGGACTTGTGGAAGATGGAATTATTAAACTTAGAAACCTGCAAATAGACATAGACGTCGCAAGCAATTCAAGTGACTTAATCCTTTAAAAACCCTTAAAACTCAGGTGACTTGTCCTTCCAAAACTTCCCTAAACTGGATTTACTAACTAGTTCTAATTCCCAAACGAATCCTCCAGTCAATGCTCAAAAGCATCACCAAGACAAGCTTTCCATATCTTGTACCGTTGCCGGTAAGTCGAACCTCTTAACAACCATTTGTGTTACAGAACCAGCCTGGAGTTCATCTCTGATGATCATAGTTGTCCAAGGCTTAAGGTGCAAAGGGGTGTTGGGGCTTATGTGCAAAGCACAGGCATAATTAAGGCAAAGTGCACCTTATATAAAATTTATTTTAAAAAATCGTACTGCCTAGAACTAGTGAGGAAAAAATAGGATTAACATCCAAAAGACAATTATATAATAAATTACAATTATTAAAAGTAAAAATAAAATTCAAATCTACCATATAATAATCATAAATTCCATTTCATCAAATTAATATAATTCAAAAATATTATTAAATTCATCATCATCATCATTAGCCATTTCCCCACCAAAGTGGAAAAAAAAAATTCAAGGTTCATCGTTTAAAAAAATATTTTTGGAAAAAATTTTCTGTTTTTTGTTAAAGCCCTAGGCACCTTGGGCACGACCCATAGGCATGTGCCTTAGGTGGGCCTTCTCAAAGAAGCGCACCTTGAGTGTCTCCTAGGCGCATTAAGTGTGCTTAAGCAACACCTTGAACCTAGGCACACGTCTAGGTGAACCTTTAACAGCTATGCTCATGACTATTTTATGTTCCAAATGTTAACCAATCAGAAAATTTTCCCTTGATGTAGCAAAATGATCTCTAACCAGCTAATCTCATTTTCAGAAAGGGTGAAGTCTGAAGAGAATGGCAATTAGAAGTGCATTTAGAGCAGTCTACAGGAGCTACCAACCAGGGAGCTATAGTAGAAGTATCTAGGGTACTTCTAAAAACTGCTTTTAGGGTCCATTTGGTATTACGCTTTAATGGGACTGATGCACTTATTCGCACCTCTCCTCGATAAACTGAAATAGGAAGCATTCAACGAATTGCTCTTAAGCAAATAAGCTATCTACTCGAATCAACCCCAGACAAAGCCTTAATACGAAGAAAATTCCAAGGAAAAGATAAGTGCTAATGTCTGAGATGCATTTGAAGGAGTCAGGGCTAATATAGAGCAATTTCTTAACTTATTTTGCAACTTCCAACCGTCTTTTCTACCTTAGTCGAAAAACTTTGCAAGAAGCAACTTCCATATGAAAGTGTTTAATCAAATACAAAGCCGGAATCAGCTTCCGGCAGCACAGGGAGCAGAATCCTGCACAGAGGTTACGTCTGCAGGGAGGCTGCCTGAAGTTATGTCTTCTTCATGGAATATGCATAGGACTGCAGAATATATCACTTCAACATTAGATTAAAAAATCCTAAGAAATAAAGCTTTTCTACTATTTTGTGGAGGATTTCATTGCATTTCGGTATCCTAGATGTGTTATCATCTTAAAAGCACAATTAGCCCCTTCTTTCACCCATCCAATCACTTCCAAATGCTTCCCATTTCAATGAATTTGGAAGACGTAATTGAGACAAGTCTTCCACAACCATGCCAAACCCTCCAACGGCCTACATCCCACAGCAAGATTCAAACAGCACTTCAGAACAAGTTCCCCATCTTCCCATGTGTTCCCACAATTCAAACCATTACATTAGTTCACGACTCCTGTCCTAATCAAGACATGATCGACTAGCTATGTCTGATTTAAAACTTGAATCCTGACTAGACAAGAAATGAAAACTAGATTACTCTAATTCGGCTAGTTCTTTCGGGATATTCGGGCTATGAGTTCCATAGATCGAAGTCAAAGAAATGAGCTGCATTGAAATACAAATCAATAACTAACCAAAATGATATGAATGCACATGTCAAGTCCTAAGAACCCATAAAGAAATGATTCCTCATATTTCACCAATTTAAACAACTACCAATTTGAATTGAAACAACTATGAAGATGGTTTCTTCCACACTTACCACTGGTGAATGCACACGTTAATCCCACAGCGAAACCGAGAGACACCGTGAAGACGGTAAGAAGAATCAAATTCACCGGATGCCGCTGATAGTAGTAATACAGAGGGCATAGAACTGCAAAACAATAACCAAGAATAACAATCGGTCGTCCATATGTTAATTTAGTTATAATATGGGGTCGAGAGAGGGATATATACTTATGAATGGCAAGAAGATGAGGAGAATGTAAAGGCCAAGGCCTCCGGGGGAGGAGACGAAGAAATTAGCAATGGGACGAACGGAGACGACGGTGGCGGCGACAGCGACGGTGACGAGCATTTGGAAGGAGAGGATGGAGTAAACCTTCCTGATGAAGGCCCACCGCAGCTCCGGACTCTCGAGCATCATGGGGTAGAGCGGTCGAGCACCGGACTCGACGTCGCCGGACTTCCAGTGCGACGGCACCCACATTTTTCCTTATCGGTAACAGAACAAAACAGAGGTCGAAAAATCTGTAGACACGCAGAGCAGCAAAACGAGAAATGAATGAATTCGGGGCTCAGATGGAGAGAAAAGAAGAGATTTGGATTCGAGAGTGGAGCGGAGCGGAGCGAAGCAAGAGGAAGGAATTTGGAAACGGAAATAAAAAGGCGCAGAACTGAAAGTTCCAGAGTTTTTTTTTTTTTTTTTTTGCCTTTCAGATCAAAAAAGTTCCAGAGGCTTTTAGATAGAGATGGATGCACGCAGAAGCGTCTTTTTTCTTTTTAATGCGAAGGAAAATCTCACCCCCGCCCGTATTTTCCCCTACCGTTTCAAGATCCGAGCTGTCTATTTTGTTTTCTCATATGCATTTTTTTAGGTTAATGGTTGGATCAACCGATAGTTGGTAAAAAATGGCGATTGGATGCAATGAAAACTACTCATTTTTAAGCGGATCGTTAGAGCGCAGAGTTGCATTTTGGATAGCCGCTTCGAGTAGTTGCCGTAACTGATTCCTCTCCTCGCCCCGCTTGCTTGGAAGATCGATAGGTTGACACGTGGAACGCTCTGGAGGTTGGCCATACGCGCGCGCGTGACGTGATTGCTGCTGGCACTGTCAATGGGAGCAGAAGGGACATCCCATTCCTGTCGTCGTAACAAGTCGCATAAGAATTTCGACGGTCCAAATTCCAAATATTTGCGGACATATACACATTAAATCGCTCGAGGAAGTGTTTACTAACTGCTATCTATCTAATGGAAAGTGGTTCTATATGTAATGATCGTGATACCATGAATCAAATTGGCGGTTTGGATTGGATGAAGTAAGAAAGATAATCAACTTAGGAGGATTAAAACGTTGTAACAGAAAACCTTGTACCAAAGAAATTTTTGCACGCATGCATTGCCTATACTCTCTATAGAGAGGCCTGAGCGCATTTTTTGGGACTGATGGGAGGCCTGGTGAGCCGTTGGACGGTTAGCAACTGTCTGAATTGGGTCAGTTCAGGTTGGCCCGTAACCTGCGCTGCCCCCGCCACCGCCAGGTTTTTATCGTGCGGTTGGGCAGGCATGTTCCAGTTTGACGCGTGCTCTACAAGGGCGCTTGATCTGTGCATGTCGCCAAATCTCGCAAGACGTGATGACGTGGCGAGATGTTAGGGCTTTTGTCGTGAGAAGATCGAATCGACAGATGTTCTGATAACATTTCTACCTTCCATTCAAAAGCAACCATTCTTTTCGTCTGCCGCCTTTCCACTCTTTTCTGGAAATCTCGCCAGTTATCTTCGCTTCGAAGAAAAGCTCGGTCCGATGCTTGCACGCTTCATTTTGCAAGCGTGAAGCCGTGTCGTGGGTCTTTCTCATATATTTATTTTTTTTGATGAAAGGAAACAATCCTATCCCGATCCCCTTTCAATGTGAAAAGGAAACGGGATTGAGTGATCCAGGATTTTCATTCTTAAAAAATTGTCTGTACAAAATTTTCCCAAAATGGCTTGGGGGGAGAGGGTTATCCCACCAAGTTTGGTGATCCAAAATAGAAAAAAGGCATCAAGTCGGCTAAGGCATGGACAACTGCGTTTCCTTGCCTTAATACATGATGAGCTGATATGTAGGAAGCCTTGGAAAGAAAAGCCTCAATTTACTCAATAAGAACTCCCGCCGGTGAACAAATAGGTCTTTCATTGGCCAAAAGGTTACAAAGAAGGAGAGAGTCGGTCTCAATCAATATGTTCCTAAATGTGAGTTGGACAGCCCACTTGACCCCCAACAGAAAGGCTTGGGCTTCCATGAGCAGGGGCTCCATGTTGCCCATCCGCCTCCATCCCCGAGCAGCAATTAAGAAGCCCCTAGAATCTCTGATGACCGCGGCAAAGTTCATGGAATCTCTATCCTTGCTTTTCCTTGCATCGACATTAATCTTAAAAGCCCCCAATGGTGGTTTGGTCCACGAAGGCACCAACGGTCGATCCAAACTGCCCCCCCTGCATAAGGGGCTTAGCTCTCCTATGTTCATCAAGGAATTTCTCACACCAATCAAGCGTATCTGCGAACACCGGCCTTGCACCACCTTCCTTGAAGGTATTACGAAGATACCACGCCCGCCAACAGCACAGGATGAAAATTGCTAGATCATAGGACTTGTTTTTTTGAGTTAACGATCTCAAAATTTCCTGAACAGTCAACCTTAGTGTGGTAACTCTAGCCGCTCTCCTGCACGTCCCTCCTGTGCACCCGCATATCAGGAAAAGATGATTGACATCCTCGACCTCGGACCTGCAAAACAAACAGAAGGGATCCACATCAATACCCCTGTCAAGCAAATTCTGCAATGTGGGAATAACATTCTTGAAGAGCCGTCACCCGAAGATTAACACTTTGCTTGGTAACTTTTTTCGCCATATGGCTTGATAGATGGCAGCATCGCAGGAGACATCATCACCTGAGCAGAGAACTCTGTATGCCGATTTAACAGAGAAAACTCCAGTTGGTTCATGCTTCCAAAACAGGCGGTCTTCCTCAACATTTGGGGAGAGGGGAATAGTATTGATATCGTGCCAGCCCTGGTCACCCACAACCGCCACAATGAGATCCCTGTTCCATGTCTTTGTTTCTTTGTTGATGAAATGGCTAACTGTCACGATATCCGAGATGGATAGCGGAAGAGGCCCCGCCTTGTGTAGAGTGGTATCTATCCAGTTATCCGTGAAGAACCTGACCCGTTTCGCGTTACCAATCTGCAATTTACATCCATTTTGAATTACCTCTCTTGCCTTCAGTATGCTCCTCCAGGTGAATGAGTGTGATGGCTTCTCCTTGCAAGACCATATATCAGCAATCGGGAAGTACCGGGCTTTTAGAACCTTAAAGCACATCGAGTTGGTAGAAGTTGTTAACCTCCAAACTTGTTTGGCGAGAAGGGCATAGTTGAAGTTATGTATGTCTCTAAAACCAAGCCCTCCCGACAGCTTTGAAATGCACATGTCTTTCCAGGCGACCCAACTCATCTTACGTTTGTTTCCGTTTTCGCCCTACCAAAACCTGCTTAACAATCCATTGATTTCACTGCAAAACGATTTAGGCAACAAGAATATGCTCATTGTGTATGTCGGAATAGCTTGAGCGATCGTTTTGATCAGCACCTCTTTTCCTCCCCAGGAGAGCAATCTTCCTTTCTATCCCTAGATTCTTTGCCATATGCGCTCTTTTAGTCCTTTAAACATTCCCTTCTTGGACCTACCCAGCCATGCAGGTAGGCCAAGGTATTGATGAAAGTCCTGACCCAAGGAGCCCAGCAGTTGGGTGATCGCTCCCCTTGTGTTGCTTCCCACATTAGGGCTAAAGAAAACCGAGGTTTTATCAACATTGATCATCTGTCCCGACGCCTTCGAGTAATGTTTAAGGATGGTCATGAAGTTCCTGATATCCTGACATGCAGCCCGAAGGAAAATAAGAGCGTTATCCACGAACAATAAGTGAGAGAGAGTTGGCTCTCGTGGGTTGAGCCTAATACCATGAATACCCCCCTGTGCAACCGCATTAGAGATAAGAGCAGATAAACCCTCAGCGCAAAGTATAAATAGGTACGGGGAAAGCGGGTCGCCCTGCCGAAGGCCCCTGGAAGGTTGGAAGTATCTAAATTTGAAGTCATTTATATTCACCCGGTACTATACTGTTGTTACATACTTCATGATCCATTTCTCATATATTTATTAATTCTCTAAAATAAAAAAAAACACGGCTGAAAAATCTTGGGGCTCATGTTAGAGATTCCCTTTGAATTTTCTAGTTGAAGAATTGGATATTCTTTGTGCAGCACAACAAAACAGAGTGAGTGAAAAAGGGGTTGGGTCGACCCGTGACGCCCTAACCCGTACCGATCCTCCAATCTTCAGTCCTTGACAAAAAACATTGTAGCTCGCATCGCGGCACCTTATTTGTTAGAGTTGGAATGTCAATTGTTACTCGTGACTCCAGGGTCGACTCATTGTTCATTTGGGAGTACCTGATGTTTATTCATTTTCTTTTTGACATTTAAAAACTCTCAATTTAAGGTGAATATATATTAGCCCGAGCTGACACATAAATTTATTCGCTCAGCTAACAAAATCATTATTCATAGATAATATTTACTTCGTGCATTCACTCAACATGAGTGAAGTGCCTAAGGCGATACATGAAAGAGGATTTTGATAAATAAATAAGCTATCCCGCTTTATGTAATTAGACTTGGTTACATGTAATTTTTAATATCTTTATATTTCATAGAAAATTCACTTTATTTATTATATTTAATGTTACTTGTTTAGTTAGAAAACCAAGTTTCATCTAAATTAAATACGTGCACATGTTACATTTGTAGAAAATATATATTCACGTAAAAATTATGAAAAAGCGTATATTTATTTTATAATAATATTTTATAAAATTATTTATCTACATATTAATGACATTTTAAATAGTTTAAATATTGAAAATATAAATATAAATTAATATTTAATATTAAATTATTTATGTTCATTTTACAATTGTAGATGTGGGCTATGTATGATAACACTAGATAAATGAAAGTATTTACATTATAACATAAATAATTTTAAATATAATAAATGAAGTAAATTTTGCATTAAGCATAAAAAATAAAAAGATTACATAAAAGAAAAGTTTCATAAAATCAAAACATTTGAATAAGTATAATATATGTATAGTTGGGTAGATGAAACTATCATTAACGTCATTTTTAATGGTGTTACTTTATTTTGTCTGCTCAAATTGCATACATAGATAAATGTAGCATATGCATAGTTGGGTAGTCGGCCAAGCCCCATCTATTTCTTGATTAATTAAATAACATGTGGGTTGATGTAACCCAAAGCATCAATAGAAAGATAAGAAGGGGCGAGATATTTTCATCGATAATAACCATCACAATCTAAGTAGTTGTGATCAACCGACAGATTGTCCTCGGTCATGGGAACCCATGATCTTGCTCGTGTGCGAGTATATATTTTTCTGAAAAATAAATAATAATAATAATAATAATAATAATAATAATGAAATGTAAGAGATAATGAGAGTATACATTGGCTACGGATGGTGTGGGAATAACGGTGGGAGCATCGGCTGTGGCCACGGTAGTGTTGGTGGCAGGCACTCAGAACCATAACTGCAGTGCCCGGATGATGCCGGTGGAAATGGAGGTGATGGCGGCGGAGGCGGCGGCGGCGGAAGAAGTGGCGGGACCACTGAACATCCATATCCACCATCACTGCATCCTACTGGTGGTGTAGGCGTTGGCTTTGCCGTCGTCGAACACCCAAAAGCTTCACAACGTATCGGGCTGGACAAGAAAGCTGCGCATTCGGCTTGAGATCTCTGCAGTGGGCGGCCTGGAATGCAATTCTCCCTATCATCCTTGCTTGGGAGAGCCAAACAAACGGGTGGCTCTGCACTGAAATAGTTGTCGGAGTAGATAAAATTCTCTAGTTTTGGCAGCGAGCAAACACTTGCTGGAATGCTCCCGGACAGCTGGTTGTGCCCCACATTCAGCTGCTCCAAGCTCACCATGCTCCCCACAGTCTGTGGCAAGGACCCCACCAGGCTATTAAATCCAACGTCAAAAACAGTCGCCATTGTAAGCTGCCCAATTTCCGGAGGTAGGCACCCAGTCAGGCCATCATTCAAGAGAATGATCTCGTTCAACGTCCCTGCCATGTTCCCCACGCTGGGGGGCAGGCAGCCGCCAAGGTCGTTGTTGGCTGCGACGAGAACCGAGACGGGCGAATTCCCAAGGTTGGGCGGCAAGGGGGATTGGAACCTGTTGTTGTTGATGAAGATGGCGTCGAGATCCAGATCAAACAGGGCGGATGGGATGTCACCCTCGAAGTCGTTGTATCGGATGTCGAGGTACTTGAGTGAAGGGAGGGAGAGGAGGACCGCGGGGAAGGGGCCTGAGAAGAGATTGTTGCTGACGTCAAGCTCAAAAAGGAGGTGGAGGTGGAGGAAGCTTTGTGGGAGTGTGCCGCAGAAGCGGTTGGTGTTAAGATGGAGGAGAGCAAGGTCCGTGAGAAGGCCAAGCTCTTCTGGCAGAGAGCCAGCAATGTTTCCATGGTTGAGGTCAATGCCGGCAACGACAGTGAGGAGGGGGTCAAAAATGGAGGGGGCGCAGAAGACGCCGGTGTAGGAGCAGACGTTTGGGCCATTCCAGTTGGAGGTTAGGCCATTTGGATCAGAAAGGATGAGAGATTTCCAAGCTTGGAGAGCTAGATAGGCTTGCTGAAGGTTTGGGTTGAGGAAAGGAGACGAATCTTGATATGAGATTGTAGAGAAGGATGAAAGGATAGAGAAGATAAGGAGAACAGCTGCTGGACTAATCAGACATGGATGGTTAGGTTGAGGTAGGTGGGCAGCCATTGCCCCTGATGATGCTGTCTTCAGTAAGGCTGGCTGAAACATGCATGATATGGGTGAGAGGAGGGGTTGAGGAGTTGTATATGCATGAAACATGCATGCAACGAAGAGATCAACCGTACAAATCTCTCTCTCTCTCTCTCTCTCTCTCTCTAGAGTTGCGGTAAGATTGGCTGCTGATGCTTGGTTTCTCAAATAGAGCACTTGCTCATTTCGATTTTTAGCCTTGCTGTCTGAAACGTCACTTTATTTTCTTGTTCTGAGGCATCTAATCAAAATTAATTACTTTAATTTGCACTTTCCAAGTGCCCGCTTATCATCCATCATGCCAGAGTATCAGGCGTCCCTATCCTTCCTTCCTTGTTTCTTTAAATAAATTGTTTGCACCATCCCTGAACGTGTTTTGCATGTTCTCATTATTTTCGAAGCGTTAGGGAAGAAGTCGATATCTTTTCCTTTTTACCAGACTCATGACTCCGAAGTTTGCGTGTCCGAAATAAAAAAACCGCTCAACCGACACAGGCAACCACCAATCGGTACCAGTGACGAATATTTTTTAAATGATTTTCGTCCCAGAACAAGTAGGTAAGTTTTCAAACCAAATACACAAGTTTTCAGCGATATGATAATAACAAATGTAGATCTCAAAATGTGAGGAAAATGCAAAGTGTTTTTTTTTCATTCAAAAGTAGTGTGCTTGGAAGTGATAAAATTTTGATTAAAAGTTTTTTGGTGTAAAAATTTTTGAAATATGAGAAAATGATATAATATAATAAAAATAATGATAAGGAATAAAGAAAATAAAGTTAAAATAAATATGTTAGGTTTATATATGGTTATGTAGAAATGATTGAAAAAAAATAGTTATATAAGAAGAAGTGAGTGAAAAAATAGTTAAGTTGTTAAGGATGGTGAAAAATTTTAGTTTAAAAAATTTTGCATGTAAATAAATCCCTACTAAAAATTTTCAATTTAAAATTTTATTACAAAAGGGAAAGCCAGCGCGCCATGGAAAAGGAGAAATAAGGGAAATAAGAGAGGTTAAAGGGGCATGAGTTGTCATTTTATTTTATTTTTGGTAAACTCCTTGTGCAGGGACTAAAGACAAATTGCCAGAGCAATTGAATCCGTAGTTCGTTAAAATCCCGCATAATCTGACGGTGGCGCATGAAGCAAACGAAGCTTCCACGCTCTTAGCCCAAAAGCACGTGGTCACCACTCTTTGAAATGATTTTTAGCCTAGAACAAGGAGGTAAGTTTTCATACAAAATCCACATGGCAAGTTTTCACAAAAAAATACACTACTTTTTAGCAATAGGATAATAACAAATGTAGATCACGACATATAAGGCAAATGCAATTTTTTTTTTTAAAATTCATTAAGGAGTGTTTATTGGAGCCTAATCAAGTGCACCAGGGTGCACTTAGTTACAGGGCACTCAAGTGCAAATACACTTTTTTATTCTTTTTGAAATTTTTTTTACACAATTATTAATCTAAATACATCAATTTTTACCATATTTGATTTTTTTTTGAATTTTTAAAAATCAATGACATCTTATACTAAAAATGCCATTATTTTTTAAAAATTCAAAAAAAAATCTAAGAACTCCAAAAATGATAAAAATTAATACACATTTTTTTTGCTGTAAAAATTGATACGCATTTTAAATAAACTCATATTAACAATTTTATCAAATTTTTTTTTAAAAAAACTTAAATACACCCAACTAAAGCTAAATACACCAAAGTGTATTTAATAACATCCCATGTTAATTTAATAATAAAACTTTTCAAACTAAAATTTTTCAATTTAAAACTTTTTACTCTCTGTAGCTACTTTAATTTTTCAATCATTTCTTTTCATATTCCTACACTACTACTCCACTTCTCAATTATTTTTACATAACCACACACACAACAAACTTATATATTTTAAATATATTATATTTAACCTCGTCACTTCCTTATCATATCATATCATTTTCTCCTATTTCACAAAACTTTTACCCTAAAAGCATTTTATCTAGAAGTTATATTACTTCCTAAACACACCCAAGATTTTTTTAATCAAGAAGATAAATAATGCAAATTGCAAAAAAAAAAAAAAAAAACAAAACAAAACAAAACTCAGCACTTTTAATCACACGTAAATGAAAGCACGCACACGAAGTTTTCGCTTCAAAATTGTAGGCTTTCATTCAATCATAGAAGGGGCAAGGACTTCCCGCTGATTTCCACAAATTATATGTACAGGAGCTCATGCCAAATAATTGATTATAAAAAGAAAGAGATTTGCAGCTATCATTAATTCGTTATAATCTGTTGCCGTGAATGAATCTGCCGACAAGGAAACTCAAAGCAGCGGCATTTTCAAGACAAAACGTACTTTTCGCAACTCTTAATCATAACTCTGGGAAAGTTAGGATATCTCCAGAAGAGATCAATATAACCTTCAGAAGGTCTAGGTACATTCCAGGTTTCAGCGTCTTTAGGTGCTTCTGTGAACAAATCCAGAAACCAGGAAGCTCCAAGTATCCTCATTTTCAAGGTAAAACATTTTCCCAACAGCTATGTTGAATCCTCTCCATATGCCTATATTGGTGATAGCGATCAATAGAATCATCAAGCAGTTGCAGCTATCCTCCGAGATTCAGAGTCTTTTGATAAGCAACCTACAATACACAATAAAAATGATATTACCAATCATAGATCCTAGGTAAAACATTATAACATTTGTATTGCCAGGTGAATTTCTTTGATCTTAGTTCTTACATGCACCATGCAGATTTAACCCTGAAAAATGGAACTCGAACCTCTCGAGTCCCAATTTTGTTTCAAGAATTACTGGGATGTAGCCATTTTAAAATGTAACACATCATCCGTTTAAGGCACATCATAGATTTTCAAAAAGCAGGCATTTTCCATGAACATAGGCAACCCATTGTTCATGTATTGATACAAGCAGGAAAGGAGCCACATCAGCAGCTGTTTTCCCAACACGTTCAAATAAATTTATAACAATGCACGAGTGCATTAAGTCAAGCAGAAAGTGACGTACAGAGGTAGATGTCTTCAACAGCTCCCTGATAGCCATTGTGGCATAGCTAGATGCTGGCAAGGTGAAGCTCAATTTCAGTGCTGTTTGCAAAGGAGCATCAAGGTTACAAAGTGACTCTACTTGTGGCAGCTTCTCTATTTCGCCAATATTCTCATGATTGTCTACGGAACCCGCTCCCCTGCTCCCTAAATTTCTTGATTCACTAATGCAGTTGTTGTTGTATGAGATACTGCCAATCTCACTTCCGCCAGTAATGGCAGGTCGGGATTTAGCAATAATATCCATATCTGTCTCTGCGAGAGGCATGTTGCAGTCCTTGTACCCTAGGATTTCCCTGAAAACACACAATGCAAGAATCTAACAAATTGGATTCCACCAAACATAGATTTTCAACAAATGAGATGTTGAAGAATTTAGCTTTGATGAACAAAACGTACCACTCAAAATCAACAGGCTGCTGGAAAACACGCCTGTATCCTCCTGCCATGCTGGTAATTGAAAACTCCCTAACAAATAAATGAAAATAAAAAATAAAAAATAAGTAATAGTTTCAGACAAAAAATTGTCAGAAACTTGAAACAGTGTGCCTGCAAGAGAAAGAGGGGCAACTCACTTCACATTGTGTGTACTCTCTGTCAAGCTGATACCATCCTAAGTAACCGATTCAAATGAAATAATAAGATACCAATCATTCAATCTGAGAAGGAACTTCAACAATTGCAGATTGAAAAGGCAGTTCATACCATAGTCATTGCAATTTCTTATGGCTGGGCAACCACAAAGTGGCAAAATTTCATATGAAGTTTCCACTAAAGGCCATGCCCCAGTGGCAAAACAGCAGCAATTTGGCACAGCAGCATCAAAATGAATAACTGGTTGGATTTTGTATAATAATCAAGTTGGGGCCCCAATGAAACAGTACTACAACTTCATTTTGTTAGTGCATTTCCCATTGGCACCTCAAAAGAAGTAACTGGTCCAGAACAATGTTGTCAAAACTGAATTGGGTCGGATGGTATGAGGAACGAGGAAAGGGCATGGTAGAAGCGTATCTAAAAGAACTCTCCATACGGCACTATAAATTTCAAGTGTCATAATTTGGGGATTGAAGTATAATTACCTTCCTTGCCAAATCATGATAAACTTGAACAATATCATTTGATGGATAAAATATCCTTGATCTGTAAATGAAAAAATAAATTAAAATAAGTTTAATTGGGTCAAAATCTAAGAAGACTTACACTTTGCGGTCAGGCCTCTCACCCAGGCAATGGAAGTACTATGTCATCAACCGTATATTCACCCGTAAGGAGGTCCTCAGCATCAACAACCTGTCAAAAGAAAGAATGTCCTTCCTGAGTCCTGATGCTAAGACAGATGCTGAGACACACTATCATATTTTTCCAACTGATCAATCACTGGAGACCAATATCAGATCAACTTCTTCAGGGAAATCAGACTAAGAGACAGAGTAACTTCTATCTGTTGGATAAGAAAACAGAAAAGGGAGTCCAATTTTTATGTAACCGGGTAACACAAAAGTGCTTTCATGTAACCCCCTATTCCTTTTTCCCACCTTGATGATTGATGAGAAATCTACTCCATCCATTGCACTTAGCATATATTGCAGCTGAGAGACCAAATGTCATCCAAACAAAAGATGTGCATAAGCCGCATTTGCTTAAAAAAATGCATTCATGTGTATACTATGAAAATGGTTTAGATCCTTTCACATATGCATTAAATGTAACAATACTTCATTGAATGATTTATTGACATAATAATGATATTTTTATCCAGTTTAACGTTGAAAATATAATTTTAAAAATGATATTTAGTATCAAACCATTATATTATGTTGATTATACACATTTTTAATTGGGGCCAATGCACAATGATACTAGACATGATGGGGTTTCCATGACAATATAAACGATGCTAAAGATAATTGACAGAGTGGATTTACTACCAATTATCAAGGTGGGAGAAATGGATGGGTTATATGAAAGTGGAGTTTCATAGAAGCAGAACTCCAGAAAAGGCATCGGGATTCTTCATGTATATTTTGCTCACAGCAGACTGTGTAAGAAAGATAGAAGCAGACTCAGGGGCTGGTCCTGAGCTTGACTTAAAAGATCATATGATACTTTCTTGTCAAAGTCGTCCACTACACAAACCTTAAACTGAAGAAGATCGAACCACTGACACTCATGGAGAAAGCTATACCTTATGAATTTGTTTTTCCTCTCTTTTAGGGTCATTTGGGCCTTGGGGACTAAGACTGTGTACATCTTGCCCTCCCCAGACCATGCATGTACAAGAACCTGGGGATCCGGGTGGTGAAGAAAGGAGGCAATGCATCAGGTTCATTACTTCTCATGGGTGAGAAAAAATGAAAAAGGAAAATAAGAAGAAGACAATCCACAATCCTTTTAGGCTTTGTACATAAAAACTCATCTATAAACTAATTTTCAAATTAAGAGAAACAGCTGCTATGGTTACACCAAATGCATGATCTTTAGAACAGAAATTAGAATATTATCAACATCCATAATGGAACCACTTGCCCAGCGTATTCCTGCACCTTTTGCACTACAACAGAACCACTATATGATAAGATTCCTTCACCAGAGAGAAAACCCTGCAGTTCTATGCCAAGACAAATAAAACTCCAACGAAGTGGAAGAAATTCTGGATTCTGCAGATGTATACTTATAAGTCCGGACAAATCAACTAAGATAAGTAAAAGAATTTCAGATTCTTACTTTCACAGAATGAACCTTATCTTCAGGAAGTGACACTTCAGGTATCTCACCCACGCCTCCACTTTCATCATGTGTATCACTATAGCTACAATCTTCAGGCTCAGTGTCAAGAACTTCCTGAAGCTTTTCTTGAGAATTTCCTTTGCAATATACCAAATCTCCCAATGCAACAGCACCATTCCCTATCGCACAATATGATTGCAGAATCATCAATCATCTTCTGACATTGCAAGATTGTTTCTGCTTTATTCAAGTACCGAACCGACCAAAGGACAGAAGAAAACAAAGAAAATACCATATTTTTGAACTCTCAAACTTGCTGCATGATTCCACAAGTAACTTTGATAGCTGTGCACATACCTAAACAGTGAAACAAAATGCATCACTAAAGCACCAAAATCTTGACCAACATAATAAAAGAAATCATAATCAAGTATATGGTCTGCTGCCTTAGGGTCTTTAGGACACATTCAGAATATTTCTTCCAGCAACGTGACAGGGAGAAAGCTGAATCGCCACAGGATTATCACAGGATATCAAAGGAAATGTTCACCAAAAAGCCAAAAGAATGAAGAAGGCCCTGATATTGCTAGGATCAAATAGTAGGGAATCAAATTGGTCAAGGGAAAAGGAAGAAAACATAGAATTGTGATTGCTATCCAAAGTTATGACAGAAAGGAGATCGGTGCTTTATTGTGTGATAAAGTAATGTGAGGTGATTGTTACAGAAAAACTATGACAGACAATGAGTAAAGCAGGAATGTTTGTGTATCAAAAGAAACACTTGGAAGCACCTCTGGCAAGATGAGATTCAAAATCATTCCAATCTCGAAATATTGAACCCAGATCCAACCAAACATCAAACCAACTTTAACACAAAAATCATCAACCCAAGCCCAAACTATCCCAAATCATACTTTACAACAACAACAACAGCAATAATAATAATCATAATCATTAGCCAACTCAATAGAAGATGTAAAATATAGCCAAGACCTACCTTACTAAACCTTGACATAACAAGTTGGGCTCAGCTGTTAAGCATAAAATGAGTATATTGAATACAGCACTTCTCTAATATATAAGTAAGAGAAGATAGCACGGACAAGATGTGAAAAGTATTAATGCAATACTCTTAATATGAAAACAATATAAAAGTCTAAATATAAGTTTTCAAGGTTTCCAAATCACGCAAAAAAAAAAAAAAAATTCTATATCCAAACAGAACAAACTAGAAATGGCTCAAGATACTTTTACGTGCCTGATCCATAAGGACAATGACATCAAGTATTGATTAGTTTGACATCAAGTATTGATTAATTTAACATCAGGAGTGAACTGTTATATAGGAGTTCCACAATGTAGCATGATGTTATGTTCAGTTCTGGGATTCAGGTAGAACATAGTCTGAATTCAAACTTTCTACCCAAAAGAAACCTTAAAAAAGTATAGACCTAAAAAGCCAACCAGACCTCAGCATAGGCCAGATATGCATTCGAACCCAATATAGTAATCAAAAGCTAGTAAAGACATAGCCCCGATCTTCCTAAAGAAAAAGCACAAGCAATCCACGAATTACAAGATATGACATCATCACATAAAAAGCATTCATCAGAAGAAGCTTATAAAGCATCCACATACATCATCCTCAATGTTCGTGGAATAGCCTTCAATGCTTGTAAGTAGTTCCCGGGACATTTTTTTAAACACTGAAGCTGAATGAAAGAGAAAAGAGCGTAAGCGCGTTAGCAACAATTCCTGAAGTCTAGGATTCTAAGAAAAATTTTAAGTTCTTTTTCTTTTCTCCAAAGAATAGAATACTGATGATAAGATTTGAAGGTAGCTTTTAGAATTATAGACAAGACTTACATCAATTTGTTTGAAGCTTCATTTACACATAGTATCTAAATATTAAGATAATTGACAATTGAAAATAATATAACAGTTACTTTAAATGGAGATCTAACATGAAGTAGTGATTTTCCATATTTAAGTTTTTCATGAAATTGTTTTTCCAAGAGTATTTAAGTCATATATCAAGTTTTACAATTTCTATATATGTTTTTTTTTTTTTTTTATATTTTTCTACACTTCCATGCGAGCCCAAGTATATTTAGTTCATATCCCAATGTTTACCATTTTTGAATTCTAATATATATTTTGTACAAAATTTCAAAATAAATTTTTTTATTATTTTTCATGTGCATAAGATGAGTGAAATTTTTAATTTTCAAATTTTGTAAAAAACTTATAATCCGAAATTGGTAAATTTTACTAAATACACTTGGGCCTACATTAGGGGTGAAAATCGGAGCATTCAGGGTTTACCCAACCCTAATCCTACTTTTTGAAAAAAAAAAAAAAATGTCTGATCCTATTTTTTATATTGGGTTGAGAAAAGATTGGTTTGATTCTTACCTTTTTTCGATAGGTCTCAAGACAAATTTTAGATTGGTCTTCAGTCGGTTTCGAGACAAAAAGGTAAAAAATGGGGATTAATTAGGATAATTTTAAGAATATATACACTTATCAAACATAAAGATACATGTTAAATTTAAACGTTATGTGCTTCTATATTTTACTAACAAATAAAAGTAAATATCATTACTAAAACAAAATATGAGTAAATATAATGTGACTTTATTAAAATAAGTCAATAAAACATACCTCATTAGAACAGATTTTGGTATATTTAAAAGTATTTTCCTAAAATAATAGCATTTTCTACAAATGTTTTCCAAATGCTTAGAAAACTATAATTATGTATAAGAGTTATGTATAAGAACAAATGACTCTTATTGATTCTTATATTGTTAATAAAATTAGTCATAGATAATGTGGGAATTTCAAAAGGCAATTATATATAAGAGTTATGTATATAAGCAAATGACTCTTATTAATTCTTATATTGTTAATAAAATTAACCATAGATAATGTAGGAATTTTGAAAGAAAATGATAATAAAATTTAAAAATACGCTTATAATTTTTAATAAATGAATACATGTGGAATGAGTCATGATTCTTCGGATCAGGACATAGTCAACTCATTCTGACTCTATTTTGAATTTGAGTCAAAATTTCTGACATGTCCTTAACTGGTTTTTATCCGGTCAAAAACAAGTCAATCAGGGTGGGTAATGGGTCGACCCGCCCCAATTCCCACCCCTAGTCCACATAAAAGTAAACAGGAAAAAAAATGCATGAGATTATTACTCAGCTAAGTAACAACTCATTGTATAGTACATAATCCTTATTTATTATTTTTCAAAATCATTTTCGGGAGGCAAAAATGACTTAAATAGACCACCGAATGTTGATTTTTGAAAATCAAAGAAATAAGTAAATGTATCCAAAAATTTTAAAAATTGATATATGAGTTAGATACAATTGGAAAAACAATTTCATGAAGAACTTCAAAAAATTCTGAAAAAAACATCTTTTAGCAAGAACGAACATAAGCTATGTTAGGTCAGTCTAACAAGATCATAACCCATCTAAATGAACACCTAAAGTAAAGTATTGTTTTTTCATTAAATATATAGCTAACAAAATGCTGGATTTTGAATATTTAAAACTATTTTGGATTTAGACTCAAATAGGGTCAATCTGGGAAAAGTAAACTGACCATCTGGCTGTAAACTAAACCAATTAAACAATCTGAACAAGTGTTATCTCACTATGGATTGAAGAGTGAACAAGGTATATCCTAAATTCATGCGATTTTTTTCTGAACAATAAACATGTTGTTTTTAGAAGAAAACAAGAAATGCAGAACCATGGAAGAAGGCCTAGTACTAGTAGACAGAAGTATATGGCACATTTAGAGAATCACACAGTTTAAACAAATGGCATAACTCAAGAAATCGGAAACCAAGTTAGCTGCAAAGTCATAATCTATGGAACACTATAAAAAGAAACGAAAAGAGACAATATGGCAAAGAAATTAAAATGTACAATGGCTCTTTCTGCAACAAGATAGCGAGGCAACCGTCTTAGAGTTCCATCTATATCACCGCTTTCCTTGTAATATTCTCGCACTTCTTTGATGGTGTCACGTTGTTTACACAGGATTAAGTTATCAACAACATTGAATAATGCTTGAACATAATGAATAAAAAAAATATTCAAATCCAAAAGATTGGAGGATATCCCCTTCTCTTGGATCTAGAATCAAGCCGAATGCAGTTTTCCATTCTCCTCGAAGCAATGCCGCTCCAACAAAGTGAGTTGGCACCGAACCACTGCCAAAACGCTGAAAGCCACTTCCACACATTAGTTTAAAGAAAACGTTAACAATTTTTAAGATCCTTAAAGGTCATATAAACATTCACTTATGTACAGGTTGCAGGAGCATTTATACGCATAGTGCAATGTATGAGGAACAGCACCTGCAGACCAAAATAGTTGATAAATCCATTCCTCCCCAATTCATTTGCAGATGCTTTAATGGTGTCTTCATAATCTGCAGCAACTCCTCTGACAGAAATTAAATAAGTCATACACGTGCAGATAGAACTAATGCAAACAACAGCATAGATGCTTAGAGCCAACATTGTTGGGCAACATCTCAAACCAAAAAAATTCAACAGAGAATTACCTCAAAGTAATTGTAAACCGATTGCCCAAAAGCTTCCCAAGAACGAGTTCTTCGTCTACATAACTGAACAATAATAAATGCATAAAATTTATATCTATCACATTAAACAGAATAATAACAGCAAAAATCAACTAATTTTAAACTTACCAAAAATTTCCTACTTTGATTCCAATGAGCCGGTCATTAAGAGCAGCTAGTCTTTTTGCATGCTGCTTGAAAACAGTTACCTGATAAGAAGTAAAGAAATCCAGTGAGACTCTAGTTCCCCACTGCCCAAAATTAAGAGAGCTAGTCTTTTCACATGAGCTCCAACATGCCCCAAATTAGGATTCAGTTCAAGTTGAGAGAAACAAGGTCAAACTACCGTTCAACATCCTAAATCCAAAGACTCATCAAGTAAGCAAAGAAAACATAGATAAAGAAGTTGCAAGAAGCCTTAACAGAAGCACACTCTTGAGTGTCTTACAGAATGCCTTCACAAATTTTCCTTTTCAAACTCAGGTGAAGCCAACCAAAAATAAAAATACGCTCGTCTTTCTTCATCTAATGCTGGCTAGAACTTCAGTAAGTTAGACTAAAGTGATTGAGTGTTCGAATAAAAATTGCTGGTCTATTGAATTTTCAAAGAAATATTTTCATTCAAGGAGCATTTGGGAATTGCTAATTGGTGGGAATGGAATGGATTTTGAAAACAGAGAAAATAATATGATATGATAGTAGTAAAGTGGAACCAAGTAGGGAAGTTGTACCGAAAGATACAAGAAAAGGATTGAAATGTTAGGACAACAATAGGGTAGTTATGCAGCTAAGATGTCAAACCATATGAAAAAATGAGTAGGAAGAAATGGGAAATGTGCATTTTATTCCATTCCAACCATTTGCTTAATGCCAAATGCTCGCTCAATAAAATTCCCAAAAGTTAATTAAATTAATGGTTGAGTCACTAATGCCATGGTAAGTGCATGCACAACTATTGAACATAGTAACTGCACACCAAAATGACCCTGACTAGCCAAATATGATACTGCACTATGAGAAGCACATATTCACTGGGCATGCATAAGCGATGAATCTTCCTCATCTTAGGAACAAAGCCAAGATAAGATCAGACGCAAGTGAAGACTGGTGTGGACTGCAACAAATTTCCGCAATTCCGGGTTTGCTATATTGGCCCAAAAAATAGTCTTTTATTTATTAAAAGATTTATAACATCATTTACATTTTCTCAGTAATAATAAAATCTGAACTTCTGCCAGATTCATGGATTTTCAATAATATGTGAGACCTTTACTCTTAGAAAGGAATTTATGTTTCTCAATTGTCAATGTTTTTCAGTATTCTACAACCAGTACAATTCGTAATTGATACGTGTATAAATTTAAAAGCACATATAAGATTCTATAGTTCATTGATCATCAAAACAAGTTTTATAATTATACCTTCTATATAAGACTGGTGCACAATAGGATTCAATCCTAAATTCTTACTGACAAAAAAAATACAATCATACGCCAATCTAGTATTGCAATATCAAATAATGTTAAATTGATCATATTCCAACAGCAATTTCTAAGTATAAAGATAAATCTAAATGATAAATCTACATATCAAATTTACAGAAATTGCTTTCATGCTGCATGAAAGAGTCCAAAGATACCAACGGCCCCATCCGAAGACAAGTGATTAGTGACAGACTAGCAGGTAAAAATGTTAAAAACCAATAAACTAACCTTATGAGTTATTACATAAATGACAGGAAAATATTTACCCTTTGAGTTGAGATGGAACGTTTATCTTTGGTGCCGGCAATTCCAAATGAGCGTTGCTGTCCATAGAAAGCAAAAGTAAGTACACCTAAATCTTGCGAAGGACATACATGGAGCATACCTCATTTATTTTGTAAGTTGTATGAAATTGTATCTAATCTTTACACATATATAAGAATGCATGTTAACAAAGGAAATCTAATGCAAAAAGATAGGCATGCAGCTGACATTTTTCCCAGAAAAAGGATATGCCTGTTACAAGCTAGGATGATCAACAAACAGCACATGCTCTCTTCTCCTTCCTATTTGGACAAGATAGAATAAATTCAAAAGGAAGCTATTCCTTTAAGAGGAAAGTGATTCAATAAGAAGATGACAGTCATATAAATAAAGAAAAACAGCAATATGGAGTTCAAAAGTATGATTTAAGATACACCTGAATGCCTAGCATCTTTCCTATCAGTCCCAAAGCTTCCTGTGTGTCCTTATTCTCTTTGTAAAGATGAAACCTAAAATGAGGAGGACATGAAAGACATCATGAGAATTAATCAGACATCCAAGCTATTATAATTAGCCTCTAAATTGCTTG
Source organism: Annona cherimola (assembly GCA_030490835.1). Taxonomy (NCBI): domain Eukaryota; kingdom Viridiplantae; phylum Streptophyta; class Magnoliopsida; order Magnoliales; family Annonaceae; genus Annona; species Annona cherimola. Next base: position 5,319,584 of record CM059974.1, read on the forward strand.
ATATGTATTCAACAGATAAATCCTTCTCAATAGGATCCACATCTTTGATTCAAATAAATAAATAAGAAAATAAAAATACAAAAACAAAAAAACTGGAGCTCTTCTCCATTTTTAAACATAGTGGACTCAGCAGAAAATATAAAAGCTAGATTGCAAAGCATTTTTGACATTTTGTTATCGCAAATTTGCAACCAAACCACTTGTAAAAGCTTAAAATATCACAGCATTTAACACGTAATAAATGAACTTTATTTTTTCGTAACAACCAAAACCAGTCAGAATCATATGACATTTTGTAAAAAAATAACACATTATTTTTGTCAAAAATGGCAAATTTTAATAGCTAGGCTTATAATCAGCTGTAGCTGAGTCAAGATGGCAACTACAGGGAATGGCTTGCATAAATTTGTCAAGATAATCAATAGTTTTCAGGGTTTTTTTTTTTCTTTTTTATTTTCACCTTCTTTGCTTGTAGTTCTTTTTATAGAATTTGGTATTACAGCTTTCTGTTGAAGTAGGGACTACAGCAAACTTCTTCTAGGTGCTTCGATGCCTCTTGCAAAAAATTTAAGGCTTTCTGGATTAATTTATTTCAACGTTTCTCTAGTCAGTGATAAATAAATATCCAAAGACTAAAAAATATACCTAAGAAATTTGCCAATGTCAGTAGGCCAGTTATTTGAACTTCTGCTATCAAATGGCTTGTCGTCCTTTGAGTTCTCACGGTTTCCCCTACCTTTCCGTTTCTTGGAGTTCCTTCCTTGACCACTTTGGCTCCCTGAAGAGAACCTCACTCGAATGCACTTTGAACAACTATCCGGTCCATCAAGAGTATCCGTGATCAAGAACGTGAAGTTTGTCTTGAAAAAATTATGAATTTCCTACAATGCACCATGATGGGAAAAAAGAAAAAGACTGAGAAAAAGGAAACAAGAATGACAAAGAAGCTCCTCTAATAACCAAAAACATCCTTTGCAAGACCTATAATGATACATGGTCAGAGTCTACAATGTCAACCTTCCTGTTGATCACACGTTCTCCATCCATCAAACCAATGGCATTCGTACAGATGGAAAAGAAAATCAGACAATTTATTGTCCAGACATGTTGCTGTCAGTAGTCGATCTATTCACACATTTAACAACCATGTTAGCCATTTGTCAACTTACCATGAAACCATGGAGATCCTACTTACAGTCCCAAAAAAAGTGTCCTTTAGGACTTCATACTCACAGTTCGATGGGATTTGTCTGAATCTGGAGAAAGAACAATGTAGGAATCATCAGCCTTTGCACCAGAGACAATTAGATCAAGAAGTTCTTTCAACGACTCTGTATCAACAACGCCAGCAAGAGATCTAAATGATTCAATCTCAGCAGTGAAATTCTTCTTTATTGTTGAATCCAATGTCTTGCTTTCTTTTTCCTCGTTTCTCTGAAACACAAATTCCTAACAAAAAAACACAAAAGAATGCTAGAAAAATTGGCAAATGTCTTCAAGTAGGGGACAAGTAAATGTACGTAACTTAACATCATACATGTAACACAGAAAAGCACAAAGCAATCAAAATCAGGAGTGCGTCCCACCGTTCCGTAGCATAACACAGTAATCAAACTACATATGCATTTCAACGTTCTAATTGTGTAATCCCAGCCATCCAACAGAAAAGCAATGGATTCGGCAGAAAAAAGGACAAATGGAGGAAATCGACAGAACCTCTGGAGGCAGATCAAAAGATGTGAGATGAACCACATTCCCGTCGCAATCTACTTCGTTCACGATAAAATCCGAATACCTGTGCCAAGTGAAATGATAGAGACACGACATGGAGATAGAAAAATCAGGAGAAATGAGAGAAGAAACGAAGAAGAAAAGAGGGATACTAAGAAGAAAAAGCAGCGAGAGCAACCTGTGTTTCAAGACGCCGCGGAAGCCAGGGAGCTTAGAGATATAGCAGAGAATTCCAACGTCGGATTCGTCAAGGGTTTTCATGGCTACTGATTCGATGCTGCTACCAAAGCAGTGGTTTTGAAGCTGCTGCGCTTTCTTGCTGCTGGCAGACCTGCTGGCTGTGGCTGTGCAGATGGAGAAGGGTTTTAGGAGGGAGAAGGAAGCGAGCGTCGACGGTGGAAGGCCAAAAACCCCGAGCCCTCCCCCAATCATATGCGCGCGATTGGTCGAGCCCGCTACAATCGAACCATGTCCACGTCTCAGCAGCTGTTGCGGTGCTAGTGCGTGGTTTTTGTGTAGCAAGGCTCTCTCTTTAGGTGCTACCTAAATTGAATTAATGGTGTCACATAATGCACGAAGGTGGATTGTGCAGGCCATACTGGTTTGGGTGTAGTGCATGTTCTAGTTGATGGTGATTTTATACGTGTCGTATCTCATAGCTTGACATTGTTGTTCTACAGGTGGTTGGATGGTGTAGAATTAAAGCTAAAGTGGAAATGTTGGATATTCTGCTTTGTATTGTGAGCTTCATTTGTTGAGTGGGCCAAGCCCATTAATGTGTGAGCGCGAGGCCTCACTATTACCATGACATTGAAAGAAGATAAAGAGGGTAAGTATCCGGCAAAATAAATTTGTCCGAAATGATAAAACTTTTAATGAAAAATAATATGAGTAGTGATAAGAAATTAAGAGAATAAAGTTAAAATAAATAAATTAAATATATGAGCAATTATGTAAAAATGATTAAAAAATAAGATAATTGTATAAAAAGAAGTGAAAAAATAATTATAGAAATTACAAAGTTTTTACGTTAAGAAATTTTGTCAAAAACAAACACCTCCGTAATCTCCTTTCTATAGTATAATCTCCATCTCTCGGTAGTTTTTCTCCTTTTTTTTATAGAAATTTTTTTCACTCATAATTTATCTTGTTCATTTATATGTCGATCTGGGTACGATTTGTATATTTGGTTTTAGTTTCGATTTCTACAATTCGAGCTTTTGAGCTTGCCAAACCCAACAAATTGGATGGAATATCCATCCTCCGACTATTTGGCTATGCAGCAGCCACGAAGAGAGGGGGGGGGGGGGGGCTTTTTTTTTTTTCTCCAGTCCGCAAGCATAACACTACACTAAGGGCCTATTAGGTAATGGAAAAAAATTATAAAGAAAATTTTTTAAAAAGTGAGAGTAGTGCTATGTAATAAGGGTAATAATTAGGAATAAAAAGAATAGAAATAAAATACATAGTATAATTGGATGAAAAGAATGTTAAAAATAATGGCATACATGGAGGTAATAATAAAAAACAAAAGGTCGTTATGCAGTTAAAATGTCGTGTTACAATAAATGGGGAGTAAGATGTGGAGGATTTTAAAAATATATATATTTATTTTTTATTATTTACTTTTCTTTGTTATCAAACGAAGCCTCAATGGCTAGGGCTTGTTAACAAGTTACACTACATGAAAACTATATCTGGGATTCGGGTAAATATTTTTGACTCCCAACCAAGAACAAAATCAAAGGCCTTAATATAACACACTCATATCAGAATCAGTTAGAACTACCGGACCTCGGCAGCGACCTAAGCACCAACAAACAGTTGTTGTTCCAACTTCTTTGGGGAAAAAGACAATAAATAAGACAGGTAAAACACATGAAAAGGGAAATTATGCGAGTTTCATGTTATTTAAAATAGCAGCAACCAAAGGAAGTTTGCTAGGGGCCTTGTGCTTGAATTCTTTCAATATTGCAGTGGCTGCAAGAGATTGCATTTCCAAGCCTTCTTTCTCTTCCTTGTTCCGACCTCTTGTTAGCTGACTAATTGCAAAGCCACACTGAAGAGATTCATTTGCATCGTTAGCTTTCTTGCAGCATGAGGGTAATAGTTAAACAAAATGAATACGACAAAAATAACGCATCATCCTGTTTGGCTATTTGCACACCAAACAACTCAAGTATGTATCAAGCCTCATTTGGGGTGGCGTTCATTGCACAACTTCTGTGGAGGAGAATTTGGATAAGTGATTTTAAGGGAAGCGATAATTAGGAGCTTCCACCATACACTCTTCTAAGCACCAATTTTCCCTTAAAATACGGGAAAGAGCGTAAACGACACACCACCCAGCCAAAGAATAATCAAAATATTGTGGTGCAAACTCCTTCAAAGGCGGAACCAAGCAGATCCTTAAGAATAATTCCCAGAATTTTTATGGTTTCCCCTGAACTACACTGATCAGCTACATGTGATTTGTTCTAATTTCCGTAGCTTGTGCAAATCGTTCCCAGTTAAAATTTAAGCTCAAGGCCTACTGCATAATAGAATCAAATGAAAGCAAAATGTACCAGAGCCTGAACTAGACAGGACGGGAATCCTGTTAAGTCAATTTCATTCCTCAGGTGTGTACCCAGTGCACGAGTGTCCTATAAGGTTATTGAGAGGGCTACGTATATACACTGGGCCTTACCCTCATTTCCTGGACAAGTGGTTCGATAGGCAAATTTAGACAACCTAAGGCAAACAAAGAAAGCCTTACTGTTGAGACAAATGACACCTTTACCCCAATCAATCATAAAGACTACAAACTGGCACTAAACAAGGGAGAAAAACCAGAAAATAAGGGAAGAATGCAGTTAGATCTCACCAGGCATATACCAAAAAGAGCTTTGGTATTTTTGCCACCACTCAGATCAATGGTAGATGCATAGTACTTCCTAGCTGTAAGAAGATTGTCCAGGCCACCAAGAGTATAGAGCACCTATTAAGTAAAAAAGAACATGGAAGGTTCAGACAAGATGAAAGGCAAGAAGAAATGTGTACAGTATGAATATTGACTGCAACATACGTGCTCAATACACATTGTTCGGTCCTATCCCTTCATTACCCAAAAAAAAAAGACTGATTTTTTCATCATGGGAGCCATGCTGTTAATCTAATAACAGTTAACACTGCATTTAGAGTGTATAGATGTCTGTGTGCATGAAATAAGCCAATAGAGGATAGTGGCAAGGCAAGATGAAAGACAACAATTTTAACAATAAAGTAGGGCTCACTGTCCTGCAAAAAAAAGTAGGGCTCGCTAAGCTTAAGTTAAGAATAATTCCATACAGGCATCGAAATCAAATGAAACAAGGAACTTACCTCAGCATACGCTAAATGATACAGGGGAACTGTTGGTTGGTATAATAGCAGTTCCTCATAGCAAAAAGCTGCCTGCTTATACCTAATTACAGAAGGTGAGGAAAAAGAAAAATAAGAAGAACAAACAATACAAGATGTATGAAAACTATTCACTGAATGACTGACTAACTTCTTCCTTATTTCCGTCAAAGCCAAATGAAATAAGGTAGCCTTAAGGAGCAGAAAAAAGGAATTAGGTGTACAAGTTCTCACATTTGTAAAGAAATGTAAATTTCAGCAAGTTCTCTCCAGGCATCATGATCTGCCATAAATCTAAAATAAATTTCAAGTACTTCAGAGATAACAGTGTGAGCAGAATGAGAAGACACGCAAAGAAAACATAAAGAAATATTTACGTTTCTAGGTATTTGTTAAGTGAATCAATGGCACCCGATAGATTTCCCTGTGCCTTCGCCATAGCAACCTTTCTCTTGTGGATTACCTAAAAGAGATGGATGGACGTGTTGCATTTTTCTTGCTGTCTTGAGTAAGAGAGAGAGAAGGGGGGAAAAAAAGAAAAGAAAAAGAAAAAAAAGGATGCACATTCACTTAAAGACATGATTTTACTTGATCATGGGGGTTGTCTTCAAGAAGGCGTGAGTAAACAGCATCTGCATCTGCCCATGATCCCTCTGCTTCCAACAACATAGCCTCTAACCTACCTATTTATTTCCCATTAACAGTTTAGTAACCAGAAGTGCTGTGCATAAATGACAAGGTGTTGAAGTGCCCAACAGCTCACACATCCATACTGAAATAGCTTGTTTTAATCTCAGCTGATGAACTTACCAACCCTCAAACTGTCTGGAAACTTCTTGCTGAGAATACTTATATAATCCTACGGCCACAAAAAAAAAAAAAGAAGGACAAATAAAAAAAATAAAAATCCCAAGTTTGGATCAACTTTAATTTTGAGATTATCACATACAACTGTTTGAACAATACAAAACAATTGAAGATCCAAGGATTGATAAACAGAAACCCATAATATGATGTCAACGAAATTCTCAATGACATGTACATAATTCATAGATGGGCAAACATGGAGCAGGGGGCGCCCTTGAAATTTTGAAAATTATAATACTCCCTTGAAAATGTGAAAAATATTTCCAAAAGCATAGTTTATTTTTATGATCTTACGATGTTCCCCCAAAAACCAAAAAGAAGACCAACAATCCTGGCACTACTGTGCATAATGACACTTAATAGCAGGACCAGGCTGATCTCCCCCGCCCCACAAAAAAAGGAGCAATAAAAAAAAACGCACCTTTGCCTCAACAAGATACTGACAATCCAAAGCTGCAATTGCCACCTGCTCATAAAGAGTCCATTCTAAACAAAGAAACCATTTTTAGCATAAGTCACTTGTGGTCAACAAATCTACATAAAGTTAGTTGCATCTATTTAATCGAAACAGATTTAGAATGAACGTCTTAGCAAATTGATCTATCAGCGAAACCAGAATTTCAAGGTTGGGTTAGGGTGGCTCGAACTAGGGCTAAGCTTCTAAAAATTGATTTGATCCAACCTAACGTACGCCGTGGTACACTGATTTGACTATGCAGACATATGAAATTTCTTCTCCTGGAGCGCACGGTGAATGTGCATAATAGCATATAAATCCATACGCACTTAATTTTCATATATAAAACGGCCTCAATCGGCCCAGCTCAGTGGCAATATAGCAGCGGATAAGCCCTAATTAATCACCTGGGCAACTTATCTGCCCCCGAAATTCGGATGACTACAGTTTCAAATCTATATTGTGGCCTTCGGATCAGCAGCTAATTTAGTGGAGTTGACCATGAGGCTGAGACCTCGGGCATCAAGGATGATGGAAACAGTATGAAGATACACAATTCCAGAAAGTGATCGGAAAAGACAGGAAAGAATCTAACGATTTGGGATTTTTTCTATTCTAATTGTCCCAGGCGACAAGTCAAAAAAGGAAGAATAAAAAGATGAAAGAAAAAGGAAGAAGAACCTTCGTTGCCGAGGCGGGATCGGGCCTTCGGATCTTTCAAGATGGAGAGACCGATCTTGAAGACCTTGTCGGAGCGGCGAGCCTTGAGCTTCCGTACGAGGCAGAGGTAGTCCCAGGCCCCTCCTCCTCCATTCTCGACCTGGTTCTCTAGGCTGTTGAGCTGCCTTTCCTCGGCGGCTGCCACCAGGCCCACCACCATATTTCTACTTGCCAAGCGAAAAAGCGACCGAGATCGTTTTCTTATAAGCAGAACGAAATTCAAGCAGGTGGGCGGGCAGCACAGCAGGCAGATAGAGCCCAGGCGAGTGTACCACGCCGCCTGGATTATCTCCTTGCGAGTATATTCCTCGACACGCGCCTCGACACGCGCGAAATCGTCCGTCCGCGTCCGGACTCCGGAAGACGCAACGGAAACCCGGGAAAAGTACAAATTGAAAAATTTTAAAAGAAAAAATTAGGGGAATAATGTGGTATATTAATAATTAGAGTGAATAGAATGAAGTTAAATTAAAAAAGAATATAATATTAGAATTTTGAGAAATATTAAAATATGGAATGGTAATAGAAATAATTTAATAATTTGTTAAAATCTCAAATCCTATTAAAAACTGGGTAAAATAAAGAGTAAAATTTCTTTTTTATTTTTACCTTCTGCAAAACGCACTACCGACAAAAAGAAGCAGCGTTTAGATAATTTTCTCAGCGCTTTTTATTATTTTGCTGTCATTACGTAATTTCCTAATATTCAAACGGTGAAAATTTTATTACGGGACCGACACATGTATAAACAAGTAATAAATATATATTTTTATGATCACTTGCTAGTCACCCGATTTAATGTGACCGTATAGTAACCCGACACTTGAATAAAATAAATATAAATAAGAAGATAGCAGGTGGTATTCAAAAATACAAATAATTGTAAAAAAAATATTCGAAAAAATCAAAATGTTACTATAATTGGGATATTATCCCATGTCTGTTTAAATGACATTTTTACACCGGTAGACCTAAACCTTGCAATCAGAAAAAATGGGAAAAAATGGATTTGAAATATTAAGAAATGATATAACACAATAGGAATTAAATAACAAATTTAAAGTAAAATGATTAAAAATAGGGAACGAAAATACAGATAACACTTAAAAATTAGAACCAGCGAAGGGATAATCCCATTGCTCAAGTCCTCAAAGAAGATTTAGGTTGTAAGATAATAAAATTTAAAAAACGTTGAAAAATAGAATTATTAAATAATTAAACATCAAATCATATTTAATGTGCAAGGGGAAAGGTGAAAAAGAACGAAAAATCTTCTTCCTCCCTGGATACCAATGAATCACATCATGCATGATCCGCCGTTACGAATATTGATTGAAGGTGGGTGAAACATGCAAAATCAAAAGCTTACGGGTTAAAATGTAAATTAATGAAGCCCTAGGGTTATCATTGTAAAATTTCCGCCAACTTCCTGCTAATTTCCCACCCTCAAGCCGTCGGCTCCTGCTCCGGCTCTCCCGCCATTCGGACAATTTAGCTGCTGCGTTCATGGCGAACTCGGAGAGCGATAACTTCAGAGCTCTGGAGCTCCGACTGCTTCGATCTTCTCTCCTGCCCCCGAAAACTGCAACGAACTCATCTAAGACCCTTCAAGATCGACCCTCCCAGCTCATTTCTTCAATCGAAAACATCGTCTCATCCATCGAGGAAGGAGAATATGCCGCCGCGCTCTCTTCCGACGCAGTCCGCAGTGTCTTCCCATTCGCAGCCTCGTGGGAATTCGAGGACTCAGCGGAATGTGCTGACCGCTTCTATTGCGAAGTGGAGAAAAGCGTGCAAGTCTTTTTACGGCAGGACGACCCGGAAGCTTGGCTCAGCGTGCTGGCACCTGAGGATTATCCCCACCGTTCCGGCAGAGCGCTTCTTGTCTTGTGTATCGGTGTTGCGGCTTTCCTTGCGTTTACGCAGTGCAATATGACCGGGTGAACTTTCTTGGTTTCGTTTACCAGCTTCAAGAAGGGCGCTTTCTTACTCAAATTTGTGCCTATTGCCATTGTTTTCAGGCCTGTCGAGGAATTCCCACTGTTTCCTCTGCCATTTACGCGTTCGAAAGGAGATAAGACTGCCACTGGAAGTGGAGAGTGGGAAATGTGGGCGCGTAAGCAGCTCATGTCCAGTGGGTCCGACTTGCTTGGGAAGTTTTCACATTTGCAGGTACTGTTGTTGTTGTTTTTTTTTTTTTTTTGGGGTTCACGGCTATATTTTTATTTTTTATCAGATGGCAATAATGATGACTGATGACTCATGATGATTCATATCATAATTCATTCACTTATTATTTTTAAAAAATTCGTTTCCTCTCTGGTTTTGCTAATGTTGATAATGCGATGGTTAATACTTCTTTTATGTGATACTTGCAATTAAGATGGTGATTGACATGCCTAGAGCTCAGAGAGGGGCACAACAATCTGTTTGTATGAGATGTTTTTTCTAGATCCTCATTTAAAAGTGACTTGTCAGCTTGTAGGAAATTTTTTGATGAAACATTAAATTATTTAGGTGTTTCATATTGTCACCTTATGTTACATATTCTGAGTGGAAGTGTGCATGGCCCCATACCCATGGTATTTGCTGAGATTTAAAAGAGAGATTGCAGAGATGATGGAGTTGGGAAGGGTTTAAGATGGAAACCTGAGAATAACTAATAAAACAAAGTAGATTGTACCTTCTTCAATTCACTTTTTAACTGGAAGCCATTTTAACTTGGAAGCAAAAGTTTCAGGCCAAATGCCTTACAGATAAAACTACAACTTAGAAAAGCAAGTTTTATTTTATTTATTATTTACTTTAAAATCAAGCTGTCTATATGCTGGTACACAGATTAACAACAGGAAGCAAGGGAAGGAGTTCATAAGCTAGTACTGAACCAGCTCTTTAGGTTTTCTATAAAGTCGGGCACTAGCAGTTCATAATTTAGTATCGAAATGGCTCTTTTAAGTGTTCTAGAAAGCATTGGACAACCCGCTCATTGTGATTTATTGTTTCTGTCTGTTATTTTTTCCTTTCACATGTGTTCTGACCTCTCTTCTCTTCTTCTTCTAATTTATTTTTCATTTTCATTTTCTTGCAGTATATTGTTTATGCAAAGATGTTGCTGGTCAAGGTCAAAGACTTATCTGCAGAGGAAAATAATCATTATTTAACTGGCACAAGGACAATTTGGTGGTGGTTGTGTAGACTTATCCTTCTTCAACAAAGAATTTTAGATGAGCATTTGTCTTCATTATATGATCTATTGCGAGTGTTGGCAAAAGAAACTTTACATCATTTTGCTAATTTGGAAGAAGTAGTGAGTTATTGGGGGACAATCTTGTATGATGGAGAAGCATCAGCCATTATGTCAATGGCTTATCTAGAAGCAGGGTTGGTAGAACATGCTTATGGTCATTCCGATTCATCAAGGTAAGATTAACTCTGCATTCTCTATGTGTAAGAAATGCTTTTGAAGAATTAAACTTATCAGAATAAAACTGTTTGGACAAGGATATGCTGGTGATGATGATGACAACTACCAGGATTCTTTAGGGCTTAGGTTCCATTTGGCAGCAGAGGCTAAGGTTATTGTTATTATTATTACTACTACTTTTAATTCAAGATAATCGTTTTATATTCAAAACCATTTACTTTGAATAAATAAGTGTTCTCCGATCATCTCTCTATTGATAGAATGCTCGTGTTTCAACCTTGAATAAATAACCATCAACTAAGTGATCACATTAAATCATTTTGCTCTTCTTTATCCTTCTCTCTCTGCTGCACTCCCTGTTGGCCCCACTGCTGCTTCTAAGGCTCTTATACCTTTTTGTTGTTCTGCTATTCAGTTTTATAAACTAAACAGTGAACTTAAGGCCCATTAAGCATACAGTTATAATGATTTTTTTTCAAATTGTGAAAACACATATTGAAAGCATATCTACCTGTTCTGCTGGACTGCAAAGGATCACTTTGTGTACCTTGTCTAGATGCCCAACTGCAGTGGAGCCACTTGGTAGCAACTTTAGAACCACACAATGCCAACATGGTTCATGCACACTATTTATGTTATATGAGAAACAACTTAATCAGCATCAAGTATAAAATTTCCAGTTAAAACAGTCATGTTTTTTTTTTTTTTTTTAAAAAAAAGGCCTATAGAGAATGCTGTAAATCAATCCGACTCTTGGATGAAATAACCCAGATAGCCTAGCACTCCTATATTACTTCAAAAATCGTCAAGGAAACTGTCTAGAACACGTCAATCTGTGCCCTCACAGATCGCATTAACGCTTAATCATGACGCAAGCCATCAGAAGAAGAAAGTCCACTGGTACAGTCCACCAGTACAAGATGCTCATGAAAAATCTACTGATGTCCAATTTCCTTTCTCTACTTGTCCTTCTTTCTTACGTGTACCATGTCACAAAAATCATAATAATTAACTCATTTATCACGCTCACTGTTTCCTTTAATACCATCAGATCTCTCTTCCTCCCTCCTATCTATGCTTGTGATGGAAATTTTTAAATAACAAAGAGGTGAAAATATTCTCATAAGTTGAGTCTTACCCTCTCCAGGTCCTATATTAGTGAGAACCTTGTTTGTTGTGTATACTTTAGTTAGTTTGCCTTTGTGTGCATAACATGGACATGGTATGTATCTCTACTTTCTTAGATTTTGATGGATAATATTTTCCTAATGTTTCTTTTTTATTTCCTTCCATTTTATTTCCTAGGATATATTTCAACCATGCTGAAGAGACATCTGGACTGCATCTTTCTCTCACTGGTGCACTTGGTTTCCGGACTGTCCATCAGGTATCTTTCTGTTTTTTAATGTTTTTTTAATTTTATAATTTGAATTTGGTAGTTGAATAGTTGGAAAGCAATGTCTTTACTCTCAGTTTTATGCTTTACTGTAGACAGAGGCAAAGGCTCAAATGGTGCTGGTTGCTAATGCAGCTAAGGAGAAGAGTAGCAATAAAGGTGTTAATGGAAGTTCTGCACTCCAGGGATGTAGTCCTCCCTTTGGAAAAGATAAAATGGTCACTCTTCCTGCTAAGGAACACGAGAATTGTGACATACTGAGGACTCCTAAGCTAGTAGAAACTGAGAAAGATGTTGGAATGGATTCAAATGCTGTTCAAAATTGCGGTAGTGCTAATATGACTTTGGACGGTATCCAACAGGCAGTAATCCTGGCACAATGCCTTTTTACTAAAAAGAACAACCCAGATGATGAGCTACAAGGTTGGCTGCCGGATATTTTATAATAATAAATGTGTTATCTTTTTATTGTCTTTTGATTAGTTCTTATTCTTTTTTAACTTTTTTCCAGCCTTGAACATGCATCAAATCTGTTACTTGACATTTCTGAGTTAAACGAAGGAGCTTCTTTTATTTGTACTTTTCATATTTAGTGATCTAGCGATCTCATGATCAGCGTATTCGTTCATTTTAAGAAGAATTTCATTTTTTTCTGTTGAAGGGAACACTTTGTTTAGAAGAATCAATATAAGTAAAATGTGAGAATTGTACCTTTCCTTCTGTGGCCTAGAGATTAAGGGCCTATTTATTTGGATGAGAATGTGGGATAGAAAACTATTGTTGTGTATTGGGAATAGGAATAGTTGGTTATTATTTTTTGGGAATGAGAAAAGTGTTTTTGAGAAATGGGAGATTCCACCTCATGCTCATCCCATCTCCATCCCATCCAAGTTGTGAATAGGCCCTTAGGTCTTGCACTGAGTTATGGACCTTACTTCCAGGTTTAGGCTAATAGGCTTTGTGCATATGCTAAATCGGAAGGACGTTCACATCAGTTTTGTTAGATAATGTGATCAGTTGTTGCAAACTTTCTTTTGTTAGATAATGTGATCAATTGTTTCAAACTCTCTTACTTCTCAATTCCTGAATTGCTGCATTACCCTGTTTTAGCACTTTGATCATTTACTTCTGCTTTAGAGTTTGTCATTTCTGCACCAGATCATTGCAAAATGAGTCAACAGTACTTCATAATGAGTCTTTTGATATATTATCAGCTGTTTAGGTTCCGTCTGGTTGTTATGTATAGAGTATAATTGTATTTTCTTAATGTTCTTATGAATGGTGATGCTATTGATATCTATCCCATATTTACTCAATGCATTTCCTTTTACTGTAGGGTGGCAGATGGCTCCATTCATTGAGGCTGTTGATAGTCAACAGCTATCTTACTTTATTGTAAGTAATTTTTTCTGTATTTTTTATGGTAAGATTTTTTCAGTATTTTTAATCTGTTGTCACGTTCAATTAATCTGAATCTCACAATTAGCATTATTTTCTTGGAATGCAACTGGTTGCATTGACATTGCTGACGGTTTTTTGGTGCAAATGCAACCAGTTGCTTTTTATTTGTTAAAATACTTTTTTTCCATCTAAACCATTTATATTAATTATGCTCATGTATTATCTATGATGCCAAAATCACTGTTGTTTGAAACTTTCATATGTTATGTATTCATTTCCAAAATTTATAGTTGTATATTCACTCAAATTTTTACAAAAAGTTTTCAAATCATTCTGCTTAGGGTAACCTACTGGGGTTTTAACAATTGCTTACAGGTAGTTTTGACAATTCCTATACAATATGTTTAGAGTGGGTTGGCACAATTGCTTTTCAATTAGTCAATTATTTTGACAATTATTTCTGTATAAGATTAGGTGCTTTTGCAACATTCTGCGCATTCATTGGGAATCTACTCGTAGTCGCACAAAGGAGCGAGCCCTGACAATGTTGGACGAGTTGGTAAGTTTTTCTGCTTTTTGTGTAGCCACTCTGCTAGGGTGCTACATATCAATGAATGATCAACTGCTTTAAACCTCTGGCTCATGGGCTTTGTTTTGCATCTTATCTAATATTATTAGAAGCCACTGACTTTATTCCATTAGATGCCTCAATATTTGGTATTGTTTTGCATATGACAGGTCCAGGGTGTTTATGGAACTTCTCCTGGAGCAGCCCACAGGATACATTTTGCATATGCAGTTTATATTCCTTCCATTCCCGGATTGCGGAAGTATAGCTCTTCCTATCTCCTCTAGATCAAACTAGGGAATGATTCAATACATACCTATGTATTGAATCATTTCCCATCAAACTCTTGTACAATATTTTGTTCTTTGCAATTTTTTAAGCTTCTGTTTGTTTTTTCTATCCTTTATTTTCTTTCATGTAGTCCTTGACATGATGTTAACCTCTCTTTTACTCTTTTTTTTCTGGTATCTACAGAGAATATGGAGAACTTTTAGTGAGTTGTGGTATGATTGGAGAAGCACTTAAAATTTTTGAAGACCTTGAGTTGTGGGATAATCTCATTAATTGTTATTGGTAATATGCTAATCAGTATTTTTATTGTGTATTTCATTTCTCATAATTTGTGGTGGTTTGTTGAAAATGGTACCCCTTGACAGCCTACTAGGAAAGAAGTCAGCAGCTGTTGACCTTATAAAGTCACGGTTACGTGATATGCCCAATGATCCTAGGTTATGGTAAGAGATATTTGTTTTATATTCTGTTCCCTTGATTTGATTTCCCTCTCCATTTCTATGGTACAAATGTGCTGTTATCATTAAAATATTTCTTTTTATTTGTAGCAAAACCATATAAAAAGTTAATATTTATCATTTACGCTGTTGTTACAACCAAACTTAGCCTGCCTGTTTGATTGATTCAAGCTAGTCCAGTTTGATCTAGTTGACAACTCTTAATATTTTCAATCCGATATCAACTTTTTAAATTCTTATTATAATCAATCCAATAAAAGAAAATTATACAGTGCCACAAATTAGTCCAAGATCTATGCATTTAAATTGAGATCTGTGGTCTAAGCTTTCAAACTTACACGGTATTATCCTTTTATTTTATTATTTTTTTAAAATATCATAGTCAAAGATCTGTGCACTTATATTGAAATCTATGGTTTAAGCTTTCAAACTTACATGGTATTATCCTCGTTAAAAAACAAAAAAAAATTGTACCCATCAATTTGGTTGAACTTGAACCAGACAGTAAACCGGGGTGGACCATGAGCTAGATACTGGTTCAAACTTGGCCTGCTTTTAATAGCCTTAATGATGATTGGCCAACACATTGTGTTAGCTGGACAGTTGCTTTGGGCAAGATGCTTCTTATTTTCTCAAAATGATACAACTTTCTACTCATCGAACTGAATACTAACACCTTTTATAAAATGGTAGAAAACCAACTAATTAGCTGCAGCTCATACTTTCCCATTCTTCGTACCGCTGTCAATCTGAGTTAGATACACACACACACACACACACCCCATTTTGATAACTTAACCAAGTAATTGCTATGTCGCTTGCATCCCTAGTATCATGGTTTTGAGTCTTGCAAACACCCCCTTAACAAAATGGAAGTATGTTTGCATGCATCTCCTTGTCTTTTGACTCTGCATCGGTGGGAGCCTCATGCACTAGGTTCGCCCCTTGTAAGGAACAAGGATGGTTATATGTTGTAGTTCTCCCATGAGCATGGTATTTTCTTGGCTAGTCAACCTCTCTCTGCCCAAATAACTTTCTCCCAATTCGAAGTCGCAGATAACAAAGTTTGAGAAAATGGCTGAATGCCCTTTCTTTGTTGATGTTTCCTTTAAATAAGAATTGTTGTACAACCTATTTTAGGCAAGAAAATATTTAAAGCAATTACACTAATTACTGCTAATCTAATTTTAGGTAAGAATATATATAGCTATTACACAAATTATGATAGATTAGAATCTTCAAATCTCAGCCATGATTTCTGCATGATTGACAGCCCACAAATCTCTTAGCAATTGACAGCCCAGCCATGATTTCTGCATGATTTCTGCCATAATCTTAGGATTTCTGCCATAAACTGACAGCCCACAATCTCTGCCATTGATATCCCCCCTCAAATTGATGCTGGATGATCAGAAAGCATCAATTTGGTAACCAGAAAATGATGTCGTTGTCGTGAGAGGGCTTTAGTAAATACATCAGCAGTCTGTTGATCAGTGGTGATGTGAGGTAGAGAAATGACATGGGCATCATATGCTTCACGAATAGAGTGACAATCCACTTCTATGTGCTTGGTGCGCTCGTGAAACACTGGGTTAGCTGTAATTTGGATAGCACTAGTATTATCCGCATGAAGCGGAGTAGGTTCCATTTGAGGAAACCCAAGCTCACCCAATAGACCTCGAAGCCAAACAATCTCAGAACATGCAGAGGACATAGCACGATACTCAGACTCAGTGGAGGATTTCGACACCCGATCTTGTTTCTTGCTTTTCCAAGAGACAAGAGAGTTGCCAAGGAACATGCACCAGCCAGTAATGGAACGTTGAGTATCAGAACAACCAGCCCAGTCAGCATCACTATATGCAATCAAGTGAATAGGAGAATCCACAGGAAAGAAAAGACCGCGAGTAGAAGTGCCTTGCAAATAGCGAACAATGCGACGAACAGCAGCCAAGTGAAGGTGCCGAGGAGCCTGCATAAATTGACTAACTTGTTGGACAGCAAAAGAAATGTCAGGCCGAGTAATAGTTAGATAATTCAAGCTCCCCACTAAACGTCTATATAATGAGGGATCAGGTAAAAAATCACCCTCATCATGACGATATTTAACATTCACTTCTAAGGGAGTATCAACAGATCGACCATCGTGAAGACCAGCTAATGTAATTATCTACCGAATGTATTTATGCTGATTTAAGAAAAGACCAGCCGCTGTAGAGTTCACTTCAAGGCCTAAAAAATAGCGTAGAGGACCTAGGTCCTTCATATGAAAAGAGCTTTGAAGGCGCTGTTGAAGCTGAGAAATCAATTCAGAGTCGGTCCCTGTAATAATGATATCATCAACATATACTAGGAGCAAAACAATTCCTTTAGGAGTCTTGCAAAGAAACAAAGAGGAATCATATTGACTTTGAACAAAAGCGAAGCTAATAAGCGTGGATCGAAACTTATCAAACCAAGCGCGTGGAGCCTGCTTTAAACCATAGAGTGACTTTTTTAGTTTACAGACATCAGAAGAGGGTGTAGAAAATAACCCAGGTGGTGGAGTCATATAAATTGCTTCCTTAAGATCCCCATGTAAAAAGGCATTCTTAACATCCATTTGTCGTAATGACCAACCCTTGGAAGTAGCAATAGCTAGAACAAGTCACACTGTCGTCATTTTGGCCACCGGTGCAAATGTCTCTTCATAATCAACTCCATACTCTTGTCGATTTCCGAGTGCTACCAACCTTGCTTTGTATCGATCAAGTGACCCATCAGATCTCAGTTTAATAGAATATACCCATTTACAACCAATGGGTTTAATACCAGTAGGACATGGAACAATAGCCCAAGTATGATTCTCTTGAAGAGCCTGAAGTTCTTCTTGCATAGCTTTCTCCCAACATACATGTTTAGTGGCTTGAGAATAAGAGGTAGGAACTGTAATATCATTTAAAATAGCAGAAAAACCATACCTATCAGGAGGTCGACTGATACGATTAGATCGTCGAAGAGCTACTGAAGTGGGTACTGGATCAGGGTCGGGAAGGATTTGCAATGATGGGGGCTGTCGTCGCTGATAGACAAAACTAGGTTTAAAACGCTCAAAGGAGGGAGATATATCATCAAAGCTAGGAAGAAGAACACCATGTGAAGGGAGATCCTGCTGCTGAAAATAGTACTTATGTTCAAAGAAAATCACATTTCTAGAAACACGCAGTCGATTAGTGGCAGCATCATAACACAAAAATCCTTTGTGAGTAGTGCTATATCCCATAAATGCACACCTTACAGATTGAGCTGTAAGCTTGTGACGTTCATGCGAAGGCAAATGGACAAAGCAAACACATCCAAAAGTGTGTAGCATATGATAATCAGGCTGCATACCAAAAAGACGGAAGTAAGGAGAATCAAAATTCAATTGTTGAGAAGGTAGCCGATTAATTAGATAAACTGCAGTTGACAGAGCTTCCACCCAAAATCTAGGCGGAACTGAGGCCTCTAAGAGTAAAGTGCGAACCATATCCAGCAAGTGACGATTTTTTCGTTCAGCCACCCCATTTTGTTGAGGGGTATAAGGGCATGATCGTTGAGATATGATGCCTTTTTGTTGTAAGAAAGCTTGGAAATCATGTGACATATACTCACCTCCATTATCAGACCGTAAAACCTTAATGGAGGTGGAAAATTGAGTCTCAATATAAGCCACAAAATTTCTGAAAACAGTTAACACTTCAGCTTTAGTACGCAGAAAATATATTCATGTGAAACGACTATAGTCATCAATGAATGTTACGAAATATTTATACTGCGCATGGGAAATGATAGGAGTAACACCCCAAACATCACTATGTATAATCTCAAAACATATATTAGCACGAGTGCCATAAGTAGGAAAAGGTAACACTTTACTCTTTCCTAGTTTACAAACAGAGCAATCAAGAGATAAACTATTAGAAGAACATTGATTGCCAAGAAAACCTTGCTTCATTAAATGAGACAATATTACATTATTTGGATGGCCCAATCGTTTATGCCAAACTTCAGCCTTATTTTCAATAATAATAGAAGCCAAAGACAAAGTTCTAGGAATAATAAATTGCAATGGAAATAATCTGCCCACTTTAGGCCCCCTCGCGATCACCTTCCCCGACCCCTGATCCTGTACAAGACAACCACAACGAGAGAAATTTACATTACAGTTATTATCCACCAACTGCCCAACTGAAATTAAACTAGTAGACAATCCAGGAGAGAGAAATACATGACGAAAGGAAGGTCCAATATCACCAATGGCTGTAATTGGAAGATTACTTCCATTAGCAATCTGAATATTTTGTTTACCAGTGTACTTTCGAAGATTATGCAGCCAATCAGGTGATCCAGTCATATGATTTGATGCTCCAGAATCAACAAACCAAGGAGAAGAAACACTCTTACTTTGACCCTGAAGTCCAAGAGTAGAGAATGCTGTGATAATCATCTGTTGGACAATTTCTGGAGTAACAAAAGATTGATTTGTGTCAGCAATTGTGGCTGTAGATCTGATATTGGTAGGTTCTGAGATAGTAGCTTGAAAAGCTTGGCCTTGTCGGTTTTCTGGGCGTGTAGGACATTGCTTGATAATGTGTCCATTCTGTTTACAATAATTGCAGAATTTCTTACCACAATTGCGGGCAATATGCCCGAACTCTTTGCAACTATAGCACTGCATTTGTCCCTTTCCTCGGTTCTTCCCTTGAGCAGCATAAGCAACATTAACGATCTCAGATGTCTCCTTGGACGAACCAAGAACA
Organism: Annona cherimola; assembly: GCA_030490835.1. Classification (NCBI taxonomy): domain Eukaryota; kingdom Viridiplantae; phylum Streptophyta; class Magnoliopsida; order Magnoliales; family Annonaceae; genus Annona; species Annona cherimola. The sequence continues at coordinate 5,339,059 of CM059974.1, forward strand.
GCTTGTGTAGCCATTCTTTGTTCTTCACGCAACAATTCACCAAGACATATATCCAAGGAAGGGACAGGATTTCTATTCAGTAATCCAGCCCGTGCAATTTCAAATTCTGGCCTTAGTTTCATCAAAAACTGATCACGCCTACTATCTTCATGAATTGCTCGAAGGCTGGCTAAGGCCTCATTAGGCACCTTTGAATAAACAATACCAGAATATTCGCTCCATAGATTAATAAATCCAGAATAATATTGCTCAATAGAAAGATTACCTTGACTGAAGTTACTAATCTCAAGTTGTAGTTGAAATCGTCTTGCAGTGTTATCTTGATGATATATGCGTTGTAGATAATCCCACATCTCCTTAGCTGTACTAAAGGATCGTAAATTGTTCACCATATGAGCTTCAATAGAACTTAAAATCCAAGAGATGATTCGAGTATCCTTTGCCTCCCATTGACTAAGTTCTGTACCTTCTTTAGGAGTAGGAGCAGACCCGTCAATGTGATTCCAAAGCTCCTTCCCTTTCAGAAACATTCTAAACTGAAATTCCCATGCTGCATAATTCTTTCCTGTAAATTTGATAGCCAAAGTCTCTGTAGGCATTCTTCCAAGAAAATTATCAGCAGACATTCTTCCAAAAAGAATGAAATCTCAAAGCCAAAGTTGTTGATCAGAAATTAATCAACCCAAAAAAATGAAAGCAAACCAGAAACTTTTGGAAGACAGAAGCAAAAAACTGACAGATTCGAAGATTCAGCTAGGAAGTTCAAAGGTTGGCTCTGATACCATAACAAAGTTTGAGAAAATGGCTGAATGCCCTTTCTTTGTTGATGTTTCCTTTAAATAAGAATTGTTGTACAACCTATTTTAGGCAAGAAAATATTTACAGCAATTACACTAATTACTGCTAATCTAATTTTAGGTAAGAATATATATAGCTATTACACAAATTATGATAGATTAGAATCTTCAAATCTCAGCCATGATTTCTGCATGATTGACAGCCCACAAATCTCTTAGCAATTGACAGCCCAGCCATGATTTCTGCATGATTTCTGCCATAATCTTAGGATTTCTGCCATAAACTGACAGCCCACAATCTCTGCCATTGATAGCAGATTTAATTCATTGTGCATTCATGAATCATGAAGAAACTATAGGACATAACTAAGTCATTAGACAATAACATTGAAGTAATATTGTAAATGCCACTCAAACCCAGAGCTAGCTGGTTCTCCATGGGATGAGCGCTTCTACTCCTCCGAGGAAGAAGCAAGGAATGTATTTATTCTATCAAATTGCTGATTCTACCCTTACGTATTACCGGATACCAATGCTTCAGCTGGGTTATTCTATTCTAGCTCTCATAAAATTACAAAAAACGTATTTTTTTTATTACAATTCTATGAATTTATCACTTCATGTTGAACTATGATAATTCGCAGGTGCTCATTGGGTGATGTCACAAATGATGATACATATTATAATACAGCATTGGAAGTTTCAAATAACAGGTCTGCTCGTGCTAAGGTAATCATGGTTTTGAGATACTGCCATTTGAATTTTTTGTGGTTAATGTTCTCATCAGTTTTTTCCCCCTCAATACACAGCGGTCCCTTGCTCGTAGTGCATACAGTAGGGGTGACTATGAAACATCTAAAATTTTCTGGTATTTCATATGGAGCTCGAGCTTATTATTTGCTTTCCTTTCATTTTCCTTCTTAGCTTCAGTTGTATCTCTTTGATTTTTTTGTTGGTTTGAATAATTTGGCCTTTCTAATGAGTCAGCCTTGCTGCAGGGAATCTGCAATGGCTTTGAATTCTCTGTATCCAGATGGGTGGTTTGCCCTTGGTGCTGCTGCATTGAAGGTAATTTTGTTGTTTTTCTCCTTGATTTGAGTTGTGATTTCTTTTCTTTATATAGTTTTATCATTTATTTGGTGGATTCAAAATGGATCAACACCACACCTATATTTTTTTCTGCATGGATTCCTCATTCAAAATGGATCAATATGGCACCTATATATTTTCTATATGATTCTGCTTTCATTGTTCTTCTACTCTATCATGCATTATTGAATTCTGATCTATAGCAAACAAAATGCAACGTGCCTCTTTTCAAGTGTTTGAGGATTCTTGACTGAAGTTTGGTCTGATTAAAATCCACATTTTATTCTGTTGATATACATTGCAAAATGTGTTCGCTTGAATCATCTTTGACCATTTTACTCAATGTGCAATCTTGAACTCTGGTGTCAACAATAGTGCAGCAATCAGTTCTCTTGGAATCTGGTTGATGAATGTTTTGCAGTCATGACAAGTTTTATTTGATTTGTCACATTCTTTGTGCAGGCTAGGGATATCGATAAAGCACTTGATGGATTTACTCGCGCAGTGCAACTAGATCCTGAAAATGGGGAGGCTTGGAATAATGTTGCTTGCATGTATTTTTCTTTCCTCTGAATTTATAGTTGTTGCAATTCTCAAATACATGTTCTTCTCTATTGCAAAACCTATCACCATAGCAATATCATTGATTCATTTGCAATAATTGGCTTCCCCCCTTCTTCATGATACAGCTACTGTTCAATGTCCATTTGTATCTCGTTTTTCTGTCCCTTCTTTTTCCTCTTTTTCTGTTCATTGCAGTATCTTTCCCTGGATGAGCTGTCTTGTATTTGCATTTTGTTGTTTTGATGAACATTGTGACATGTTGCCTCTTTCATTGAAATGGTTAAGTCACTTTCTTTTCTTTGTGACTGTAGTTAAGTGGTGGTCTTAGGATTGGTGGGTTTGGCGCTTGCCTTGTAGATCTGCTCATAATGCCCTGGATTGACACTTATTTTGACTCTGTTTAATTGGATAAATGCAGTTTGTTTCTCATATCTCCATTATGCTAGGTCAGGTTGAACATGCTTATGAAATTTCTGAATAAAACTGTGATGGAGTTGTACATGAGTTGGAAACCAATTTCTATTCAAAACTGAATTAGCAGGTGGCTGGTCTGTAATGAACTGCATTAATGTGTACAATTTGTAATAATTTTCCCAGAGTTTACAACCTGATTTATACTTGTCTTTTTCTTCGTTTATGATTGCTCTTTATCTTAACCAAGTGAAAAGAAAACAATAGCTACTTTCTTAAATTTGCAGACATATGATGAAGAAAAAGAGCAAGGAAGCCTTTATTGCATTCAAGGAAGCACTAAAATTCAGGTTTGTTTTCTATTATGTTTATTGTCAACCTTCTTTAGGGATTTAACTCAATCAACTATGGATATTAGGCGGAACAGCTGGCAATTATGGGAGAATTACAGCAAAGTTGCTATGGATGTTGGCAATTTAAGTCAGGTAAAGAGAGCATGTGCATGCATGCATGTAAAATGACCGCTTTAAGAATTTAGGAGCCCATTAGTTGCTTAAAATGTGCAAGCACAAAAACATAAATGACCACTAAAGAAAAAAAATGAAAGTGCAGGCACTAGAAGCCACCCAAATGGTGCTGAATATGAGCAACCATAAAAGAGTAGATGCTGAGGTATTGGAAAGGTTGATGTTGGAGATGGAATCTAGATCCGCAAGGCCTTACATGTCTTCCCCTGTTGTTAGAGGTGAAAATTGTGCTATTGAATATTCGCCGAGCAATTCCTGTGGTAACTCTATTGGAGGGCCTCCTGAATCCAGCATGGGAATGTCACGGGAAACAGAGCACTTAATGGATTTGCTTGGAAACATTCTGAAGCAGGTTTGCCACTATTTGAAGTCAAATTTTATTTTATTTTTTTGCTTCTTTTTTTATAAAAAAAACTGTAAAGAATCAATGAATTGCTTATTTCTTTTATGGTTATAATCCATGTGCTTTCCTATCATGCTTAACCTGCACAAATGATATGGACTTTATTGAGGCACAAAATAAAACATACTTGACTCTCTCTCTCTCTCTCTCTCTCTCTCTCTCTCTCTCTCTCTCTCTATCATCATCATCATCATAAGTCATTTCCCATTTAGGTGGGGTCGGCTGCATGGATTCTGTTACGTCATTCTTGGCGATTTAAGACTAAATTTTCTGTAATTTGTAATATTTGTAAATCTTGTTTAATTACTTCCATCCATGTTTTTTTGAGTCTTCCTTTCATTCTCCTACCACCTTCTACTTAGATAGACTCTGTTTTCTTAACCGGTGCTACTTCAAGCCTCCTTTTAACATGACCAAACCATCTTAATCTATTTTTTCTCATTTTATCACAAATTGGTCTCACTTTTAAGTTTTCTCGAATTATTTCATTCCTAATTTTATCTTTTCTTGTTTTATCACTCATCCACCTTAACATTCTTATTTCCGCTACGCTTAATTTTTGTATATGTTGTTCTTTAACTGCCCAACATTCTGCCCCATAAAGCATAGCAGGTCTAATCGCAGTCTTATAAAATTTTCCTTTTAATTTGATTGGAACTCGACGGTCACATAAAATTCCTAATGCACTTCTTCATTTCTTCTATCCTGCTTGAATTCTATGTATTATATCTTTCTCGATTTCCTCGTTCTCTTGAACTATTGATCCTAAGTACCGAAAGCGATTTGTTCTTGTTACTACTTGATCTAAAATCTTAATTGGTTCCTCATCCGGGTTCTCACTATTATTAAAATTGCATTTCATATATTCAGTTTTAGTGCGACTAATTCTAAAACCGTTAGATTCTAAAGCATCTACCCACCTATTCAATTTTAAATTTAGTCATTTTTTAGTTTCATCTATTAGAACAATGTCATCTGCAAATAACATACACCAAAGTACTTCTTCTTGGAGATATCTAGTAATTTCATCTATTACTAAGGTAAAAAGGTAAGGACTCAAGACTGAGCCTTGATGTAAACCTATTTTAACTGGGAAGACATTGGTATCTCCACTAATGGTCCTCACATTCGTAACAGCCCCCTCATACATATCTTTAATAATATCAATGTATCTATCTTTAATTCTTTTTTTTCTCATCACTTGCCATATTAACTTTCTTGGTATTTGATCATAAGCTTTTTCTAAATCAATAAAAATCATGTATAAGTTCTTTTTCTTCTCCCTATACTTTTCAAATAGTTGTCTAAGTTAGAAAATAGCTTCAGTGGTTGATCTTCCTGGCATAAAACCAAATTAATTTTCAGATGCATTAGTTTCCCGTCTTAGTCTATGTTCAATTACTCTTTCCCATAATTTCATAGCATGACTCATTAATTTTATTCCACGATAATTTGCACAATTTTGAATATCTCCCTTATTTTTATAAATTGGAACTATAATGCTTTTTCCTCCATTCACTTGGCATTAACTTTGTTTTTATAATCTTATTAAAAAAAATTGTTAACCATGTTGCACCTACATCTCCCATGCACTTCCATGCCTCAATTGGTATATCAAGTGTTCATCTCTCTCTCTCTCTCTCTCTCTCTCTCTCTCTCTCTCTATATATATATATATATATATATATATATATATAAGAAATATTCAGGTGCAACTTCACTGCACCAAAATTACGGTGTGGCTATCTTAAAATGGGCCCTACATGATCATAAAATTATAATCTACTGTACTCATTGTATTTAGAATTACGTATTCTATTATCATCCCAATTGGATACGTGTGTTGACCCCAATTGAAAATGATACAAATTCAATGTAATAAAAGTTGTTTTTCAATATGTAAACTATCTGCTATAAAATTTATATATAGATAAATGATTGTATAAAGTATCAATATATTTAAGTACATGTGGAGCCCATTTTGGGCCAAGTGCACCATTAGTTTTGGTGCAGGCAAATGCACAGGTTCTCTCTCTCTCTCTCTCTCTCTCTCTCTCTCTCTCTCTCTATATATATATATATATATATATATATATATATATATATATATAAGGCTCTGTTTCTATGTAATCGGGTTACATGAAAGCGGATCCATATAACCTCTTCAAAATTTAAGATTTTGATCTTTGATGGAAAATCTAATCCATTCATTGTATTTAACATCATTTGTTTATTCGGGGGATCAAGTTTCATCCTAATCAAATGTGTTTATGGGCCACATTTGTTAGAAAATGTATATATTTCATGTGTAAATTATGAAAAATACTAAAATATCAATTTTAAAGTAGTTTTTTCAACATTTAAATAGTCCAAAATGTCATTTCTATGTGCATAAATGATTCTATAAAGTATTATTATATTCTAACATATGTGTAAATAGATCTAAGTATTTTTCATAATTTACGCATGAATATATATATTTTTGAACAAATATGGCCCATAAACATACTTGATTGGAATGAAACTTGGTCTCCTAGATAAACAAATTATGTTAAATATAATTAATGGATTGGATTTTTCATTAAAGATCAAAATCTTAAACTTTGAAGGGATTACATAGGTTTATTTCTATGTAACTCTGTTACGTAGAAGTGGGACCGATATATATATATATACATATATATATATATGAGACCTATTCTGGTGCAGCGCACCTGCACCGGAACAGTGGAACATTTGCCCAAAAATGGGCTCCACACATATATTATAATGTAATAAAACTTTATACAGTCATTTATCTATATGTAAATTTTATAGCAAACGGTTATATGTTGAAAAAAACCACTTTAAAGTTGTTATTTGCATCAAACTATTTTATTACGTTGAATATGTACCGTTTTCAGATGGGGTCCATACACATTTCTGATTGGGTTGAAAATTGGTACGGTGATAGAATGTATCATTCTAAATACAATTGGTAGAGTAGATTATAATTATATATAGAGTTATATTCAAGTGTAGCGCAACTGGCGCAACTGTAGCGTAATTATATAGAGTTATATATATGATTATAATGTACTCCACCCATTGTATTTAGAATTATTTATTTTATTAGTACACCAACTTTCGTCTAAATTAGATGTGTATGGATCCCATCTGAAAATGGTACAGATTCAACATAACAAAATAGTTTGATAATAACTTTAAAGTTGTTTTTTTAATATGAAAAATATTTCAGGTATAATTTATATATGGATAAATGATTATATAAAGTATCAATATATTTAATTGTATGTGGAGCTTATTTTAGAGGTAGCTGCACCGTAATTTCCAATGCAGGTACCTACACTAGAAAGGGTCTCTATATATATTTGCCTGATTTGCCACCTGTATTATACTTCACAATGCAGATTGTTCGAACTGCTGGTGGAGGGGATATGTGGGGTCTATATGCAAGATGGTATAGAATTAAAGGGGATCTCGCTATGTGTTCAGAAGCTTTTCTAAAGCAAGTTAGATCGTATCAGGTATCTACATCAATGAATCAATAATGTTTGCAATGGCAATTATAAAATCTGATTTGTGATGAAATTGCTATGGATGCCCATAATCTAAGGGTTGACCCAGTGCTTAGAGCTCCTACAAATTGCATGGTCTAGAGAGGGATGTCGATGCATCCAATGTTGCACTTGTTTCCACAAGGAAGTAGTTTACCGTGACTCAAACCCGCAAACTCTTATTGCAAAGGCAACAATTCTTACCATTGTGCCGAGGGCCATAATCCATGTCCTTTCTATTATTATTATTATTTATTTATTTATTTATTTTTGTTGTTTGTTTAGTTTACTTGATTTGCTTGTTCTCGAAGAGGCTACAAGGCTTATAGTTCATATATATTTCTTTCTTCAATGCTGATATAGTGCACCCGATTGCACTTAGCTTTAGTGCACCTGGGTGCTTTAACCCATTTTTTTAAATTTTTTTTGAAATTTTTTTTACAACCGTTAATCTAAATATATTTAACATATGTATCAATTTTTACCATTTTTTTAGTATTTTAGATTTTTATTTTTTATTTTTAAAAATCAGTGGCATTTTAGTAATTTTAAATTACCTAAAATGGGTTAAATGCACCCGGGTGCACTGAGGCTAAGTGCACCCAGGTGGCCTCAACCCTTCTTTCTTGATCTTGGGGTTTGGACATCAGCTTGAATTTTCTCCTCAGTAGGATGTTTGTATGCATTGAAGTTGCTCCTGATTCCTTGTAGTATTTTCCATTCTAGAGATGGATAGTGTTATCCTCACTGGTCTTTTATACACTCACTTTTGTTTGATTCGCAAATGATGCTTTATTTTTTAAAGAACATTCCTCTCCAAGAATCTTCTCAACAAAGGATGTTAATTCATTCTATCAATATGCGATTTAATTTTATTAGAGACATCTTCATAGTGCTTTCCCAAACTTTTTGTTGTCTGGGTTGAAGTGCCATTTTGGTTGATTCTAATGTACATGTCTTTATAATGCCTTTCTAGACTTATTTTCATATGGTGGATGATAGTATTTTAAGCTGCTAGGCAAGTTTCTGTTTCAGGGATCTGATTTGTGGGACAACGAAGATAGATTCAAGAAATTTGCACGTGCCTCCTTGGACCTTTGCAACGTGTATCTAGAAATTGCTTCATCCACTGGCAGTCATCGAGAGCTTGCAGCAGCTGAAATGCACCTCAAAAACACAATCAAGCAGGTTTGTTATCAGCTATATGTATCATTGCTTCCATTGTCTGATAGAGAACTTGGAGTGCATACCTTTGTGGTGCTGTGCTATCACATGTTAGCTCACTGAGAATGGTGAAGAAAGCCTTGAAGCAATTGGTTCCGATGTTTTTGTCCAAGGGATTCGCCTTTTAACAAGATCCCATGTCTTCTATTGCTGTATCACTAATTCTGCAGTAATTGAGGCCCAGAATTGCTTGAAAATACTGGAGAGGTCTGAAACTGCAAAGCATAATGGTTTTCAGGCCCTATTGTTTGGTTGACATTTTCAGAGAATTGGCAATATGTGATATTAGGGATGTTGAAATGTGTCAGCAATAATGTTTTCAGAACCAGACCACTAGTTGAAAACATTTCCATGAACCAATTTGTCAAAACTTTCTGGGCTCTGCTTCAAGTTGGTTTGTTTATTTTTGCAATAATTTCCTGGTTTGTCGTTTTGACCGGCCAGTTTTACTGGTGGTCTTTTTGCTGGTTCTGCTTAAATTATTTCCAACTGGGCAGTCTTTCTTGTCCTTAAACCCTGGCAAATCGTACGTTTTATGTAGATAAATTGATATTTTGAAGAGTTGGCAATGTACCCTGCCGTTTTGCTGACTTGAAGAATTTGGCTGGTATTTCAGGCTGTCAGATTCTCAGATTCAAATGAATTCAGGGATCTTCAAGCTTGTCTTGAACGAATAAAGAAGTGACTGGGATACTTCATCAGCAATGTTTTATATGCAATGTTATTTGTATATTTCCTTAGAATAGGACATTAGGTTTCTCATTACATTTTCCATAATGGTTAAGTGCAAAAATCAAGACGGATGCAAGTTATAAGACTGTTAGCGTTGGAGATTTTCTTTTGCCACAATTTGCATGTTTTACTTTTCATATAAAATTTTATAAACTTGAAATTGTCCTAGAACGAACAAAGAAGTGATGGCCGATCTGTGCTATTTTAGTTTGCGATCAAGTTCAAGCTGCATCAATACTCCTGGACAATCTAATGCTTGATCTGGCCTGCCAAATAGTTCCATCACCCATTTTGATTGTCCGGTGTCCTCCCTCATTTCATTGGTTTGGTAGGGCCAGCAAAGGAAAAGCAACTGTAATTGACTCATCTGTCACGTGCATGATTCATCTGTTAACTGCATTGAATTCAGTTTTTCATTGTCATATCAACGTGCATAACGACTGTTGAAAAACTTTGCCCTTATCTCCCGCTGTTTGGCAAGCAATCCCTTGTCATTTCTATACACATTTCTTCTTACCTTCTGTTTTATGCAAAGCTGACGTCCCTGCTTTACCAAATATGATAGGTGCTGTATACTCTTGCTAGTCTGGAAACCTTCTGCTAGGAATTACCATGCACCAACCATTTTGACTTGAGGGTAGCAAGAATAGTCTATTAGATGCCTGCTGAGATGTCTAAATTCGGTTTGTTCCCTTCTAAAAATATTTTTTTTTGACCCGTTCGTTGAGCAGTACATTCTTAGTTTTTACTTTTTATATTTGAGTCAAAACAAGCTACAAAAATTTAAATTGAAGCTTATGTTGCTGATTAGTGTGGTATATGAAGCCATAAAAAAGCATGCGGCGAATTAATTTGATCTTGATCGGTAGGGTGCTGCATCATTTAGGTCAAGATTCTCCATTCAACTGCCTAATGGATATGATGCAAATCAAAATTTCAATCCCCTCAGGTAGCTTTGCAATCAAAAGAACTAAACAAGGCAGAAAGAAGGCTTGCAGCTTAAGCCTCTTTGCTGAAAGCCTGAAACTGCATCGAGTAACAGACATGAATAAAGTTAAAGTACTGATACCAAAACTCACTTTCGCCATGTTGTTGTTGTTGTTATTTTTTCTCCCAGGAAAATTGGAACAACTAGCTGTTGGGATGAGGTTGGTGCAAAAGCCTAAATAGCTGTCTAAATGGTTGCATTGTGTTTGTGATAGATCCGGCCTTTGATTTCGATTCCGTTTGTAAGAATGCAAATTTTCCGAAAATATTTCCGTCGAATCGTCAAAATAAGTATACAGCGGGCTCGATACCGTGCGGCCAGCGTTGTTTCCTTTATTATTATTATTATAATAAATTTTTTATATACTTATGAATTTTATTCCTAATTTTACTCATGCTCGTGGATTTTCAAAAATCTCTCTCGTACTCATGAATTTTTATCATAATTTCACTTGTACTCACGCAATTAAGAATCTTTTAAATGGGGCGTTAACTCCCTTGTAAATAACGAATATACTGAAGCTTTAATATAATTTAAGGTTGTCTTAATTCAAGTTAAAGATTTATTTAAATAATATATGATTTTATAGTTGTAGAATTACTAAAAATTTATTGTTTAACTATAAAATCATAATTAGTGATGGAAATATTTGTCATTTTTCAAAGAGTTAATGGTCTTTTTAACGGATTCCTAACGGCGTAGGTATAAGTGGAATTATAATGAAAATTCATGGATATGAGAAGAATTTTTGAAAATTCATGAGTATAAATGGTATTAGAGGTAAAATTCAGAGGTGTATAAGGAATTGGCCTTTATTATTATTAGTTTTTGGTTCGCATTCTTGATAATCCAAAGGCAACATAATTACATCTATGCCAATTGGTATTTCTAATTTTGCTTTCATATCAACCATTTCTTAGTGCTAATTTAACGACCTTCAAATACTTCTCTTAAAGAGAGACTTTGCTGTGGAATATTATCTATTTTACACTCAAAGGTAAGGGTAGAAATAGAGTCGGGTCGATCTGTGACTTGCCTCGGGGCAAGGATTTTGACCTGTAGTGTGAGACGTCAGAATTTTAGATTCACATTTCAATCTTGTTTATATGGATAAATTTTTATTTCTTAATGCATATATGTTATTCAAGTTATTTCGTTCACATGATTTATTAATGAAATAAAATAAATTATCTGTATTGTTTATATTTTACAAGAATGAATATTATTATTTTGCAAATTAACAGTTTTAATTATAGTTCAAATTTTAAACAAAATTTTTTTAAGGTCAATATATGTATTTATTAATGTTAAGTTGTAAAAAAAATTACTAAAAAAATTTTCCTTTACTCACTAAATAGTAAAATATTGAAGCCTTACATTTATCAAATTTATCATAGATAGGAGTTTATATTGATATGTATATAAATTTTTAAACCTTAATCTATTTTTTCAACCTAATCCATTGTTCTGATACTGAGTTAAAATTAATTTGAAATTTATTCCAAAACCTATTAAAAAAACGATAGAGAGTCAAAACTGACTTTATCTCAATTGGGTATAAAAATATGATTAAATAGTATTTTTTAAATGTAAGTTCAATGTTGAACATATTCTAACTCATCCCAATTTTCACACCCACTCAAAAGGCACTCCCAAACACTTTTTTTATTTTTTATTTTTTCCTAAAATGAAACACGGAGCACACTTGTGGAGTCGACTCCATTGTGAAACCAATGTCTCACTTGAGGAGTTCCACTCTTTTGAAGGGTACCTATAGGTTTTAATTAACGGAATTGATATGGATGAAAATTTTCATAAAAATTAAAGTGTCGCACGGATGTAAAATTACAAAAAAAGAAAAAAAAAAAAAAAACTAGGTACCATGAATACAATCATTTCACTTTAAATTGGCGGGATGCAATAACCCTTTTCTTAATACATATCACTGCGAAATTTGTTCGATATTTTTATTTTGACTTTTGAAAATGGTGTCAAAAAATCAAAAAAAATGAAAAAAATATATTTCCTGGCTAGCTGCGCGGCACAGCCGCTGCATCGCATAGGACTAGAGCGCGTGTATAATGAGCTTACACATGGTTTTGTATTAAAAAAATGTCGACCATTTGTCATGTTTAACAATCTTGTTATACCATGCTACAAAAAATAATTTTTATTGGAAATTTATATTTTATAAAAATAAAATCTTTTTTATGGAAAATAAAATCTTTTGAGAGTGAATATGCAGCGATCAGAATTTTTTAAAAAATGCATAATACAAATTTAGCATATAAAAGTTTACAACACGTGTAACTTTTAGAAAAATAAAAATTTAAAAATTTAAAAACAGAGTAAGCATGCATAGCCTTCAGGCTTTGAGAAGAATCGAACCATTAGCCTTGTTAGGAAGTATTAGATCATTACCCTTGTTGGAAATTGAAAACAAAATGGGGCGTCTTTTTTCCTATGGCTCGTATACTTGATAGTAATATCATGGAGTGATTCGTCCCAAATTGAAAAAGAAAAAAAAAAAAAAAAATTATCTTTTTCCCCTGGCTCATGTGCTATTGTGCAGCACTATAATCAAAAGATGCTTATGGTGCCCAAAAGGTTGCACTCCTACACCTCTCAAATGATCAAACCAAATCCGCTCTAATCATTGTATTTGAAGATCATTCGTGCAGTTAGGAAACCAAAAGTATGTGCCAGCACATAGGATTGTAATTAGTACGGGAAACGGTTTTGTTCTTCATCGGAATCATGAAGGCCAAAACCTAATTCAGAGAACTTGAATGATTCCCATTGGGACAAAATACAAACAAGCATCCGGGGTGGGATGCATACGAGTACAAATTTCATTTCACTGGCGAATGGTACGCGCATCAAATGGCGATAAAAGAGTTGCCCCTTGGGCTAATCGATAGAAGGGGGATGGGTGGATTAAAAAGAAGACAAATCCTTGGGGAATTAACAAAAAAGAAGCCTGTAAAAATAAAAAGTACACCTCACAGCAGCGGCAGCCAGCCACCAAGCAACAGAATCCCGACGATAAACAAACAAGGACACATTTCCTTTGTATTTACACAAATTACAGAGAGGAAGAAGATGTTCGGAAGGAATTGTTGGCTGGTTGGGTAGGAAGATCTACCTCTGTATGTGGAGAAAGGAAGAGAAGATCCGCCTCCAAGCGTGGCGGATTCGAGGATACGTCCTGAGCGTATAGACGGCTAGCTCCTTCACTAGACTCTCCATTGTCTCGACGAATAGGTTGAGACTCCGCACGGGAGGCACGTAAAGCGTGAGAGGAGCCGCCGAGAAGGCCACTGCAAACAGAAGCTGCAACATCCTATTTCTCTCTCTCTCTCTCTCTCTTCCTTCTCTTTCTACACTTGCTCGCCAATCCGATTCAATTGACAGTAGATAAGATAGATATAGACGGCGACCGCCAGAACTTGCGTCGATGGATCTGGTGATTTATAGTCCGACTAGCGGAGGCGGGTGGAGGCGTAGGAAAACGACCGGCGTAGTCGCTGGCTCACTCGCCCGCGTGAAATGTACGAAATCTTCGCGGAGCCCGTATGATACGGCAAGCGTGTGACCGTTCATCAAAGAGAGAACGTCCCAGAGAGCCGTCCATCCGTTCATCGGCGTTGAATTTATTTGAGTCGGTTATATTTTCGCGGCGGTTGAAGTGGTTGGCATGCCTGATGCTGCACGAGGATTGGCTGGAACATTCTGGGCTTCTACTCCAGTGGCCACGCACATGGAGCGAGCGTGCGAGGGAGGCTGGCAGCTTCAGGAGAGAGAGGGGGGAAGAAAACAAGAAGACGGACCCCATGATTGCAACGCCCAAGTGCGGCCACACATGGCGAATCTATCCATCCATCCGTATCCACCACGGCACCCCCCAAAACCCAAATCAAAACCGACGGCAAAACCCGCGGACGGGACAACTCTGCTGCGGCGCCCTACCCCTGGATGGAAAATTACATCTGCTGTTTTTTCAAATTGGTATTAAATAAACTGTGATAATTAAGCATCTTCACAATCTTTTCACATAAAAGAATATCTATACTTCTTTTCACACTCATTGGGCGACATCTTTATAAATATTCTCATTCGCAGGGCACTAACAACTCCCTGCAACCAGCGAAGATTTCCAACCTGCGCTGACCCAAAATCTGCCAACAACAACGGGACGCAATCTCCTGCGCCCGGGAGCAGGCAGCGCTCCCTGCTCCCGGGCGCACACGCCTCTTTTTTTTTTTCTTTTTTTTTTAAATTTTTTTTTACAAATGTTAATATAGGTGTATTTAACATGTGTATAAATTTTTACTATTTTTGGGATATTTTAGATATTTATTTTTTGATTTTTGAAAATCAGTGGCATTTTCGTAATTTAAAATTACCTAAAATGCCACTGATTTTCAAAAATAAAAAATAAATATCTAAAATACTCCAAAAATGGTAAAAATTTATACACATGTTAACTACACCTAGATTAACAGTTCTATGAAAAAATTTTGAAAAAAAAAATAAAAAAAAATAAGTATATGCGCCCGGGAGCAGGGAGCGCTGCCTGCTCCAGGGCGCAGGAGATTGCGTCCCACAACAGGTACCATCCATCCCGTGGTATGCATATGCATCCACTTTTTTGAACTACGATCCTTGTGTACATTTGATGCATTTTACCTATTTTTTATTTTTTTAAAATTTTTTATATAATTATTAATTTAGATATATTTAACATACGTATCAATTTTTAATATTTTTGAAGACTTTTGTATATTTTTTATTTTTTAACAAATTTTAATATGTGTTTAAATTACGAAAATGCTACTGATTTTAAAAAATCAATAAAAATATCTAAAATTTTCTCAAAATTGTTAAAACTAATATGCATGTTAAATATACTTAAATTAACTGTTGTACAAAAAAATTTCAAAAAAATTTTAAAAAAATGAGTTTTTGCACTTAAGTGCACCAAAGATCAGTATACCGACTCTCGTACCTTCATATTTCCAATAATTTCTTTTGTGCTTATAAATTTTTTGTCTAAAATTCTCTTGATGTCCACGTCGCTGGTTCCGTCATCAACTACATTTAACGCATATTGTACTCTTACAAATAAGTATAAGAACCGTTGACTACGTTTCATCGCCCTTCTTCCGAAAAATCAAGAGCAACACGTGGAAATGTTTTCAAGTTAAAAAAATGCTCCCCGAATCCTGAATCAGTAAGGATGCAATAGTCATTTCACATATGTTAATTGCAATTGCTAACCGTTGGGATATTGTCGGTTCTGTTATCAGAATGACAAAAATGGCCTTACTCTATTGAAATGGCAAAAACGCCCCTCATCCGCATCCTTTAAAATAATTAAAAAATGCCAGCAAGATTTTATATGAAGCATCGCATGTATGCGCTTTTCATTTTTTTTATTTTTTTCATTAATTTTTTCATAAACATATTTTCTCAGCGGTATCCATTCGACAGATATATCAAAATTTACCATTTCAAGACACTTTTATATTTTTATTTTTTATTTTTTGAAATCATCAATTTCAGGGGCATGTGAATCATTTTCCACCCTATAAAAACCTGATTTCTAAAAATATGAAAGTATTTTAAAATGGTAAAACTTGGTATGTGAGTTAAATGCACAAAAAATATATTTATGAAAAAATAGAAAACAAAAGTCATGGTCCTTAAAAATAAGACTATTTGTTAAAAAAGGTCGACCGGGTAGAGCGGATTTGGCAGCCATAGCAAGACCTTTTGACTCTGAAATTCTCCTATTTTTCATTGCTTTCGTATCTCTTTCCCACTCTTTTACCATTACCAAAAGGTACGTAAGCCAAAATAATTAATCTGCGGATATAAGATTAAAATAGTCCTACTTTTTAAACAGCTAATAAAGAAAATTCAGAATAAGATCTAAAAATGACTTCGTCCTCAATGAGATTATTGCGAATCCATTTTGTTGAATAGCAAATAGCATTGCAAATTGGCAGACACTACAACAGATTCGAATCATTTCCTTTATTCATTCGGCCAACATTTTCTTCCATTTGAGTCAGAAACTACTACTAATGAACAAACCGCCATACCAAGACAGAAACAGAAAGAAGCCTATGGGACCAACAAGTTGGCATTTATGTTTTCTTTCCTCTAAAAACTAAGAAGAAGAATAGCAGTACGCCTCTAACATAGCATGACAGCTATAGCAAATCAAAGAAGACACAATACACTATAAACCAAGATGTAGGAGGAAGAAGAAAAAGGAAAAAAGTTCTCTTTAGGAGTCTACCAGATACAACGGATACCTGTAGGATCTTACCTCTCTCTCTCTCTTTTTTTCTATTCCTTCACACATGGAACCCAGCAGCTCTTCACTCAGGTGAGTTCATATAATTCAATCAGTTTTCCTTGGTCATGGGTCTTATACAAGCACAGAAATGGCGCCTCTTTCGTCCTTGATTAACTCTCCCTCCATAAAGATAGTCCCTCAGTAGAATTCTCGCTCTCCTGTCGATGGATTTTGCTCCCTTGCTTTGATGTTCGTCCTCAAGTCGGAGTAGGACAAACTGGATTCTTTGCACCTCCAACTCTAATCTTCCAATCTTCTCAGACCACCTCCGTGCCCGTACAGAGAGTTGCCGCCCCACCCCATTTCTAATCTCTTGGGAGTCTTCGTCCTTGCTATCAAAGGATTTGGAACCATCTTCAGCTTTCTTCGTCCATTTGCTGTTGACATCAACCAACTGTGAGATTGATTGTTCAGCCTCTTTCAACTGTGCTTTGACATCCTCAAACTGGACACCAGCTAGCTGCCTACTCTTGTCAACATTCTCGGTCTTCTTTTTCAATTCTTGTATGCCTGCCTGAAGATTGGAAAGGCGCCGAGCATCAGAAGCCAGCCTTTCAAGGATTTTCTTTTTCCGTTCTTGCCGATCTTGTCGAGGTTCTGCACTTCTCTTTGGTACCTCCAATTTGTCAACCGCCAATTCTTTCTCAAACTGTAACTCAGAAGAAGGATGTTCACTTTTATGTTCACCCACTGATTCAATTTGATGACACTCCAACATGTCCTCAGGAGCTCCAGATACCAGATTCTTGATCTCCTCGGCCTTTGATTTTCGTTTACTGCTTCGTTCAGCTGTTTCCCACAATTCAAGCATCTGATCATCTGCGTCTACATTTGCTCCGCGATTCTTCCGATATGAACGACTGTGTTCAGTGGAGGAAGAATCCGAAACATGGTCAAGCTGAATATCTTTCATTATCATTCCATGCTTTGTCTTGGAATCTTCATCACCATCTCTCTGCTCAACATCTTTATTGCATCCTGTTCTCCCCTCTTCAAGTTCAAGAACGATATCCCTGCTTCTTTGGGCTTCTGGTGGTACTAAACAATTTTTTGATTTTAACTCCTCAATCTCTTTCATTGCAGCCTCATGCCTTGCTTTTGAGGCAGATAGTGCTTGCATTGCGAGATTGTCCATTTCCAAAATCTCCTTTTCAATTGCTTGAAGCTTTGCTTGCAAATTCTGCAAACCAAGGTCACCATCAGCAGCAAGAACACAATTATGAGTTCCACTTGGTTCTCTATCACCTCTTTCATGCTGATGACTTGTTGCAGCAACATCCTGGGCACACATTCAAGAAATATGTCAAGTCATTCATGCATATGTTTCAACTTAATTGAGGACTGATGGTCTAAATGAGTATAAAATCAATCAGGTCAAGACATAGTAATTGTCAAGTAAGTGGACTAAATTTTGAGAAATCAACTTTACTTGAGAAATTACCCCGTGACTCAAAAGGGTAGGCCCACTGCTAGATGCCAACATGAATGCCAATGAGATGTAAGAAACAATAAACCACGTCGTCATAGGCAAGAACCTCAGGCCAGTCAATGATTCATGATGTAAAATAATTCAACGCTTCTACTGATTTAGCACACATTACCATGGAATGGTCAAAATTTCAGTAGAAACTATGATACACCTGTACCATGCAGGTGCCAAAAATTTTTTAAACTCCATCCTAACCATTGAACTCAGTGCAGTACACATTATCAATGGATGAGATATTTCTAGACAAGATTAGCAGCATCTAGTTGTCAGTTGGAAAGTAGAATTGAGGTCCACACATTTTCAGTTCAAACAAGATCTTTGTGAACTGGCTCATGTTACAGGTGTTTCTCAAAAGCCCATGAAATAAATCATCATCGTTGTCATAAGCTGTTTGCACCAGTCACCTAAATGCCCATGCAATGAATAGAATGCAAGAAAAAGGACATTTATTATGATGAACATGTCAAATATCTTCAAGCAGCATTGACTGAAACATCCCCATTATGCACACGTGAGTTGTTTGCAGAATTCAGGATTCTGATTTCAATGGTCAACGTTTTGAAGTTTCAGGAGACTGGACCGAGAATAGCAATGTTTAACTGACCAATTAACTGAAGAAGCGACATCTGGTTCAAAACAAAGTAACTGTATCCACTCACCAAGATATTTCAAGTCTTTTGCAGAGCATAATCCATTGGGAACCACAATAGATTCGCAGGTCTGATCACAATCTGTTCGCACATGGAATTAACCATGCACAAGACAGCATGGAAAACTAAGCGGGGGGAAGAGAAGAAGAAGAAGAAGAAGAAGAAGAAGAAACAATACCTCAGTTTCTTGGCTTCCATCAGTGTATTTCCTTCTCAAAGAAAGAATGTGACTTTCCAAAGAAGATATGCCATCATTTAAACAGGAGATAAGTGGCCGATATGCTGTCAGTTCAGATCTCATTCCCCCATTTTCCTTTTCCAACAGGCTCATTTTTTCCTTCAAATCCTCAAGATCCACATGCCTCAACTCAGTTTCATCATTGAACATTTTTCTTTGGATTATCATGCTTTCTTCCAGGTTTTTAAATGATCCAATAAGGTCGCAGGCCTTCTCTTTGAATACTGCTGAACAGATGGAGGATATTTGAACATCATTGTAGAGTGCAACAGCTTCAGTCTCCTGAGCTTCAACCTCTTCAGACTTCATGGTCAGTTCAGAATTTAAATTCTCCTCACTGGTTTTAAGCTCCATTATTTCCCCCCTTAGTCTCATGTTCTCACTCTGTAAGCCTCCAAGCTTGAGCTCAGATTCTGACAGTTCCACTTCCTTCTGACTTAAGAGATCTTTTCCAATTACAAGTTCACGATTCAAATGCTCCCTGGCATTTCTGGTTTGAAACAGTTCGTTTTCTAAAATCAATGTGTAGTCCCTTATCTCTTCTAGTTTCTCAACTGACGCCCTCAGATCAGAGTTTTCTGCCTGCAAAGATTCTGCCAGTACTCCAACCTTATCAAGTTCATAAATAGCGCCTCTAAGATGGTTCAAATCATCGTTCAGAACTTTTAGTTCAATTGCCTTCTCA
This sequence comes from Annona cherimola, assembly GCA_030490835.1. Classification (NCBI taxonomy): domain Eukaryota; kingdom Viridiplantae; phylum Streptophyta; class Magnoliopsida; order Magnoliales; family Annonaceae; genus Annona; species Annona cherimola. The sequence continues at coordinate 5,358,780 of CM059974.1, forward strand.
TTGCAAATGCTCTCAAAAACCATAGAAAGATTACCCAGAATGAATGTTTCTGCAAGTATATCATTGTTTTCCAATTCTAGCAAGTTGTTTTCTTCCCTTAGATCACATAATTTGCTCTCCAAAGACTGGTTCTTTTCTCGCAACTTACAATTTTCATTCAGTGATTTCTGGTAGGCCTCTTTGGAACCCAACAGCTGGTGATGTATCATGTTCATCTCACCCTGTACTTGTTCAACCCTTCCACGGCCAGTCTGCACCTCTTTTCTAAGCCCTTCATTCATTTCCAGGAGTTCATATTTTTCAGCTTGTAGCATCAATAGGTCCTTCCTCCGGACTTCAGAATCCATCTCTAGGGCATGCTTTTCTGACATCAGATCTCTTGCCATCAGTTTTAGTTGTTCCAGGAGAGTAATAAACACAGCTTTCTCAAAGAGCAACACTACTATCTCGTCCTCTGCGTCTGAAATAGATTTCTGCATGTGCTGTATCTTCTCTAGAATAAAGAAAAACTGTGAATCTTGGAACTGACTGCCAAGATCAATATCAAGTGAGTCTAGCACCTGTTGACAACCTGTTCTCATCTTTTCATCATTCTCAGATAAGGAGTTCACTTTTGCCTGATGTAGATGACATTCTTTTTGCAGCTCCAAGATGAGATTTTCAGAAGTCACGGAAGCCTCAGTAAGATCACAATATTCCACCGAAAGAGCCAACTCCCTTGCCTTCATGTCACTGATATAACTCTGCAAAACAAGTATCTGAGTCTGAGCATTTACACCATTATCTTGTTCTTCTGCAAGTTCTTTCTCCCTCCCCTTCATTTCTTCTAGCAAGAGGCATATCTTGTTTTCTAGTGCAGCCAACTGTGCCTTGCTCGACTGAATATAACTTGCATGCTCATTTTTCTCAAGATCCAACAAGGCTTGTAGCTCACCAACATGGTAGAGAGTTGATTCCTTCTCCCTCTCAAGACGCAACTGCTCATCCACCAAATTTGTATTCCTTTCCTCGAGTTCCTCAAGAATCTGCTTAAAGATTTCTACCTGAGAGACCAGACCATCCCTTTCAGTAACAAGGCCAGATTTTTCATCCTGGAGAGACTGGCAAAATTCCTCCAGGTTTTTCGACTTTCCTCTCAGTTCTTCAATTTGGACATGTACCTCAGAAAGAGAATTTTCCAAGGAAGTATTCTTCTCCACAAGCTTCTCCACATTCTGCATCAAGCTCTCCACCTGAGAGATCAGTGAATCCTTCTCAGAAGCAAGGAAAACCTTCTCTGCCTGAAGAGCCTGAAGGCATTCTTCCAGTGCCTTCAACTTCTCCCTTGACCCCTCGAGCTCAGCAGTCACATCTGAAAGGGAGTTTTCCAAAACAGCATTCTTCTCCAATAGTTTCTCCATGTCTTCCAGCTTCTTTGAAAGAATAGCATTCTCATCTTCATTTCTCTTGCAAACATTTTTTAGGCTTGAGTTCTCATCCTGCAGCCTTTTCACAGATGGCTGAAGGGAATCTGCACTCAAACCCACAGATTCTACTTGCACAATCACGTCTCGGTGTTTCCTGCTCAGATCATTTATTTCCTCTTTCAAGCAGTAAATCTCTTGCTGAAGAGCATTCCTTTGGTCAACACGCAATCCAACCTCTCCTTCTAGCTTTGCATTTTCCTCCTTCAATCCAAACATTTCATCTTGAAGATTCTTTATCGACAAAGCAGATGAGAGATTGTGTTCGTTTAAGTCACAGTTTTCTTCTTTGATTCGCCGGACTTCCTCCTCTAGGCCCTGCTTCAAGAATTCCATGTCCTTCAACATTTGAACCCCATGCTGGAGTTCAGATGCTAAAACCCTCTGTTCTTCTAGAGATCGGGAATGCAAATCTTGTAGTGACTGAAGAGCTGCTTCAGCCCGCATAAAATGCAGACGCTCATCTTGTATGCAAATGCTGAGTTGTTCCAACTCCTTGTTCTTGCTCGCAAGTTCCTGCTGCTGCATCAATGCCTTCTGCACTAAAGCCCCCACCTCTGACTGCAAAGATTGGTTTGCTTTCTCCAAGAGAAGAGAGCGTTCTTCAGCATCATTTAATGCCATGGATGTCAGTTTCAACTCATCATTAAGCCTGTTGATATCTTCTTGCCCTCGAGAAATTTCGCCCTTCAGACTTGACACTGTCTCCAAGCACTGCTTGTATTGGTGCAGAGCAGCTTCTTTTTCAGCCTGTAAGGCAGACAGGCTTTTTTGCAGGCTATCAATCTCAGCTTCGGCCTGACCAGCACGGCCTGATTCTTGCATGACCCTTGACTCAAGATTCCGGTTCTCAGTAGTTAATTTAGAGATTTCACTATTCAGACCGTCAATTCTTTGTTGTCTATTCGAAATTTCTGCCTCCAGGTTTGACACCCTTTCCAAGCACTGAAGGTATTGGTGCAAGGCACTTTCCTTCTCAGCTAGTACTGCAGACAGGACTTTCTGTTGGCTCTCAATCTCAGTTTCAGCTTTGCCAGCACGCTCTGATTCTGATTTGACCCTCTTCTCGAGACTCTGGTTCTCAGATACTAATTTCGAAATTTCACCATCATGCCTGTTGAGATCATCTTTCTGGCTAGAGATTTCAGCCTCCAGGTTCAGCACCCGTTCTAAACATTGCTCATATTGATGTCGGGCTGCATCCTTTTCACCTTCTAACACACGCAAGCCCTTTTGTAGATTTTCAATCTCAGCTTCAGTTTTACTGGCATGTTCAGACTCCAACACAACCCTCTTCTGAAGACGTTGGTTCTCGGTTGACAGCTTCAAAATCTCACCATGCAACATGTCAAGATCTTTTAGCCGGCGTGAAAGGTCAGCTTCCAAGTTTGAAACCCTTTCTGAGCACTGCCGGTACTGATGTAGTGCAGCTTGCTTTTCAGCTTCAAAGGCAGATAAAGCTTTCTGTCGGAACTCCATCTCAGCTTCAGCCTTGTTAGCACGTTTTGCCTCTGACATGACCTTGTTTTCGAGATTCTTGTTCTCAGTCAATAATTTAGAAATCTCGTCTTGCAGACCTTTTGTTCCACCACCATCCTTATCTTCATCTTCGTGTCTTTGAAGATCCCCAGATGGAGCATATGTCTGACTCCCAGAACTGTGTCCCCCCTCAGTCTGAAAATTCAGGCCTTTCCTAGCACGCCCTTCCCCGGGTTTTGCCTGGTCCACCTCTTCTGCAAGTGCGAGCATCTCATTGAGCTGCTTCAAACCTTTTTTCTTCATAATAGCATCATTATCTTCTGAATGTGCGCCATTCCGTTTGATAACATGCACATGTGATGAATTTCCATCTTTTTGGAAGTCATCATTGTCATGATCAAAAAGCGCACGTATGGGAGGTGGCATTTCAGGTGTCCGTGGTTCAGCCTCTGAAGAAGACACTGAAGGAGAATCATCATTGAGAGAAAATGGTATCTGATTGGGGAATGCTTCTGCCATTGTTCGATGTGCCTGCCGAAGCTCCACTGTTGCATGATCATATCTCTCTGCCAAAGCACGATATGCTCGATAGAACTCCTCGACCAATTTCATAAGCTCTGGCCGTTTCTTGTAGTACATCTCTGCCCTCCTTGCAAAGGAATCTGCATCTTCTTCTATAAGCTTGATCATTGTTTTGACCCTGGAATCCATATCTGCATGGGGGGAACTCAACCATGAATGATAACATCCAATATCCAAACTGAAATGGTATCTGTAGGCTCGTCTGTAAATGCACATAATGCATGCAAAAGTATGCAAGAGATCCAGGCCATGCAAAAATGTCCAAGCATCCTTTCATATACAGTATAGTTTCCATTCTGGCTATGAACATAAATTGAAATGAGACCACTGCTAATTCTTCTACCATTTCAATTCCTATGCATCAAACACACACAGACTTTCACGGAAGTAGAGCAAACATATTGCATCTATCGACTGAACTACTGAAGTGGAAACATCTCAGATACACTAGGTCATAACATAGGCCAAAGTTTTCTGCAATGAGCATAACAGATCTTCCACAGGCCTCCCTCTGCATCTACTGTGCAGTAATGATGTAAGTTCAGATTAGAGCTAGTTGGAGCATTTATTTCGTAACTACCTTATCAGGCAAAGATAAAGGCAGTATAAAATAAGTCCCGCTTCTATGTAACCAAGTTATATAGAAGCTATTTCATATAAGCCCATCCATTTTGTCCAACTTGATGATTGACGGAATTCACTCGATCCATTATATTTAGCATCATTTGTTTAGTTAGGAAACCAAGTTTCATCCAAATCAAAAATGTGCATAGGCCACATTTGCTTAAAAATATATATTTTGTGTGTAAATTATGAAAAATGTCTAAATCCATTCACATTTGCATTAGAATACAACAATACTTTGTAAAATCAATTATTCACATAGAAATGATATTCTAGATGGTCTAGGTATTGAGAATATAATTTTATAATTGATATTTAGCATCAAACCATTTTGTTACATTGATTTACACATTTGTAAATGGGGCCCATGAACAATGATACTAGAAAAATAATGGAGTTTTTATCACAATATAAATGACAATAAATACAATGCATGGAGTGGATTCCCCATCAATGTGGGAAAAATGAATGGGGTTGCATAGAAGTGATATAAACAATAATTGCAAATAAGAATCATATTTGCTTTGATGACCATTCGGAGATGCATGATACATGCTACTACAGAGCAACAATGTGAAATACAATCCATTTGAATAATAATGCATCCCTAACAGCATACTTTGGTTTTAAAAAACAAACAAAGAAACACAATAAAATCAGAAGATTTAACAAAAGATTATAAGCCTTTCTCCAAGACTAGATAAGTTTTTTTTACTGTCCTCAACGCATTATTTTATTTCCTTGCCGCTTACTCCGTTCACCAGAAAAAGTTTATGGCCATTACACAGGACTTCTTTATTTTTTGAGTAATCTACTCACATTACTTGTTTAAAAGGGGCTACATTTGAACACATTGAGTTGGGTCCCACGAATATACACAAGGATCCAGTTAGATGGTTAAGCAATGCATTAATATGCGACTACCATTAACACCCACAATCTACAAAATCTATATATATATAAATAACTCAAAGGGTCCTTCTAACTTTGAAACAATTTAACAACCAGACAATGTGTTATGTCATGTGAGATCAGCTACCAAAATTAGGAAGTCAAAATAAATTTTTAGGACTAAGGAAGCAGATGCTGAAAATTGATGATAAGCACACAGCTACTAACAAAAAAAAGTGCCAACTGCAGCCAACTTCAATGCTTAAACATACATGATCACCATATCAACACGGTGCAGAGCGCAACATAGCCAAAAGTATTGCTATATTATCAAAAGTAACAACCAAGATTTTCATGATGTGATTAATGTGAACAACAGTTTGCAATGGACATGCAAATGATAAGGTGATTGCCATTTGAAGCAGTTCTCTATGTCAGAAACCAAACATAAAACTGCAAGGGTATGCTCCCATCATCCCTTTCCTGTCTCCCTCATGCAACATTTGTCCAATCAGCATCCCTGCCTCTTAAGGAGACTGATCGAAATTGAGACAACATAGCACTCCACATAGCCCCATCCTCCTCTTTCTTAGCTTGCATTGTACCAGAAACAATCAATGAGATCACAACCACGGACCAAAACACAAACAAAGAATTCATGAAAGATGAGCCATTAATTTCACTTAGTAGCTGCAAATCTTCACATGTATGGTCAAGAGCTGCAGGTTGAATTTGTAGTGTTTTAGTGCAATGGCAGTGAAGTTCCAGTTTTGCCAGGGAAATATTGACTCTCAGACATCAAGCAAACAAGACAATATTGGTCTCTGTAACTGGTATTTCACCCACTTTGTCACCATGGTGTTACTCTTAAGCAGACCTTGGAAAGCTTGAACCAAATAAAATGGCCACTTCAAAGGTCAAAAAATCTACTTGAATGCATGGAAAACTATTTAGGAGGAGATAAGTACAACCGATGATATTGAATCATGGTTTGTGGGACACCAAAAGAATGATATTGAGTCATGCTGAATTTATTGTATTTTAATGGAATGGTGGTGAAGATCTAACTTTGCTGGGAGATATTATATCTCAGATACTATGCAACCAAGATGATATTTGTCCATTTAAACAGTTATCTCACCCACTATGTGACCATTGTGTTATTCCCAACAAGACTTTGGAACACTTGAGCCAAAAAAATTGCCAGTTGAACAACTAGGAGGGTAAATAGATCTAATTGAATTGAATTCTTGGACGATTGTAATGGAGAACAGTACAATGAATGATATTGAATCATCACTAGTGCAATGCCGGAAAGGAGAATGCATGGAATTAAGCATCACCAAACTGTAATAATATAGTCTCACACGCCAGAGAAACATGGCAGTATCAAAGGCGTCAGAACAAGAAGACCAATAGATATCTCTATCCAGGTATAAGGTAAATATTAAAGAATATCATAGAAAGAGGGCAACCCGGTGCATCAGGCTGGTCACACAGCAACAGCCTTTACCACTGCGCCAAGGCTCCCCTTCCCTATACTCTACCCACTGATCAAAACTGGACTGGACCAGCTGGTCAAACCGGTTGGACCGGGAAACCAGTCATACCCAGCTCGCCAGTTTAACCAGTTCAACCGCCCAACAGTTAAAACTGGAGAAAAAGGAACCGGTGGGCCTTAACCCACCTGATGTTGCCATTGTGTGAGAGGGGAAAATAACATGGGACATCATGGATACACTAATGAAGATTACACAATTTGCCTATTCAGAATGCAAGTAAAGAATTCAGCCTTAGCTTGATAACTCCCTCCCACTATCCATAGAATGACAACATTCAAACAAGTATATAACTGACAGATGAATTGAAATCGTTTGTGATACTTCTGCAGAAACAACAATTTCTTTAAGGCAGCAGCAACTATGACTGGAAAGGGGAAAGTATGAACACCTGTGAGATTTTCTTGAAGCCATTTTGAATTCTTTGGACTGATATGGCTATCCCACCACCACGAGTACAACCTCCTTGATTCTGCATGTGATAATGTAGCCATGTCTCCAACTACAGAATTGACCAACACCTGCTCTGGTCGTGACCCTTCGTACCAATACAAAAACCAGGTAATAGATCCGAGCCAAAACCAGAGTCCGAAATAACAACTACACCGCTAATCAGCACTCCAAAAACAACTCTTCCCAGTTTCCGTCAGCACCACCTACAGTTTCCAATGAATCAACTCATCGCACTCAAGACGAAACAAAAAGAACCAAAAAAGATGACAGAAAGATAGAAAACCAGTGTAGAGGATCTTCAAAAAATTCGGGTGATTATCCAAACTAGAAATTCGGATATTACAGTGGGAGAAAGAGAGAGAGAAGATAGGAAATGAAGGTTAAGATCCTGCAATCTGGAAGATATGTACTGACACCCATGGCCCCATTTGATGCACTAAAGCTCCCCTAAGATCAGCCTACTCAATCGAGATCAGACTTTCAGAAAGCATAGCCTTGAAAAAATACCCGATCGACGGAACTAACGCATCCGCAAGCCAAGCAGCGTGATAGTGCAAAACCCACACTTCCACTGCTTTCCAAGTGCCCGAGTACAGAATCTGCATCCAAAATCAAGGTGAGAAGAGTCAAAATTCCAGTTTTGAGAAAAAAATTTAATCTTTAAAAAAAAAAAAGTGGTTTTTCTCAGTGAAAAGGAATCAGATTCCACGATCATGAAGATAAACGGGCAAAGATATTAGCAAAACAAAAAATTCAAGATATCACCGCATACGATCCACCTGATCGACCGAAAACGCCGTACAGAACAAATCAGAAATCTAAGGCCGGAGATTCAAGAACAACGAAACGGGCGAGATAATTAAAAAAATGAGCATGACCCAACGAAACAGCCGCCTAGAAATATTGCACAGAAGCTTCCTACCGACGACAAATAAAGGAGGATAGGTGAAAATTTTTTGCGGACGAAGAAGATGAACTAACCAGAAAGAACCCAAAGAGGGGTTTGATAAGCAGCTGCAATACAGCATCGACAGCTGCTTTCTCTGCCCTCTCACCCCATCTCTCTTTCTCCGTCTCTCTCGAGCGAGCGAGCGAGCGAGCGAGCTCCCTTTTTCTTTTGCTGTTGCTGATACTGTGCCGCGACACGGCGACTGTGCAAAATACAGCAAGAGAAATGGAATTTTTCGAAGATCGCCGCTTCAGTACTCCGGAGGAGCACAAGAAATAGTGGTCCCCCGTCTCAGGCATCGCTACGCAAGCATTCATTTGGCGGGCCATCGTTCGTCGGTAAAAGTGTACGATGATTGATGGAATATGGATAGCTCTGGGCTGTATTATTTTTTTTTTCTCATTTTCCAACCCCACCCATATAATATTTTCCATTTTCCACCGTTGTCCAAAAAAAATCCAAATTGCGAAATTAAAAAAAGGTCAATGAAATTTGAATCAAATCCAAATAAAAAATAGCTTATGGAACATTTTTCCCAATTGGATGCGACATTTATTTAAACATTCATGCAAGTCTACGGGTTATAAGTGGACCTGCGTATCGACCTTCCAAGCCCGGAGCACGACTGCTACTACATTATCATATTATTATTGAAGATTAAATAAAACTTTCCTACCATCCATCCGCAACTGAAATTTCAATAACGGCGACGCTAACCATGTTTTATTCTCGACAGGATACAGCAGCTGGACCCGAACTGTTGCATACAGACAACCGTAGTGCTCTAAAACGGCTGGTATACAAAAATCCAAACCGTGTAACATATGGATCAGGATCTATTAATGACTTTTTTATTTCATTTTATTGGAATTTACTCATTGTTGGGCAGGAACAGGCACTGAAAATCTCCAAGCCCTACAACGGTTGTACACTGACATGGAATTCCTGGCACGAGATTATAATCTTCTCATTTCCGCACAGATGCCAGTGCAACAGGGGTGGCGTGGTTGGTAAAAATGGGAGGGCAGGAATGGTAGACAAATGGCTCGTGCAGCACGTGTGGAGGAGGGAACGGATGAAGCGTGTGAAATGCACGGAGGAAGTTCGTTTCATTGTTTTATTATAATAAGGAAACACCGTAAGTTTTGCTGTCTTTTGTCTTACTTCCGAAGGGAAATTTTGGGTTGGTGAGCGACGTCCGCATTTTCTGTGAAATGACCGTATTACCCGTCGTCGGTCGTCGGCGGGTATGAGAGTCTGCGTTATGTCGTTTCTCGGGTCTGCAGCGGGTACGGCAACTGGAAATGCCCCCAATTGCTTGAGAAATGGCAGAAATGCCACCGAAAGAGACGCTCTTAGTTACCGTTGAACCCGCCGCTTTCGTTTGGTGCACCCAATTCTCTCCGAGCTTGCGTGATTAGTTGGATAAACTTGAAAATTTACCATATATTTTAAAATTTTAATAATAGAATCATCACCAATACTATTGACGTTATTTTCTTTCATTTTAAGTTTTTTAGTTCTGTCTATATTTTATTATTATTTAATTTTTATGTTTTTATTTGTATATTTTAGTTAATGTTTTAAAAACTGGACTGAACCGGCCGGTCAGACAGTGAACCGGTCATATCCCGGTTCATTGGTTTTTCCAATTCAACCACGGTTCGACTGTCGGTTTTTACCGGTTGAATCGGAAAAATCGAGAGACAAAACCAGTCCATTACCTGGTTTAGTTTTTAAAACATTGATTTTAGTTTTATATATTTCTATTTTCACACCAGATGGCTATCGTTTTAAGTATAGCCATCATTTTAAGTATAAGCATCATATTTCATTCTAATTTCAAATATATTCACAATATTTTCAAACTTTCAAGTATACTCATTACATTTTTCATTTAATCTCAAAAACACTCACCCAATGAGCTAACTAAGTTGATATGTAAAATCATTGATATTTCCTTCAAATTTAGAACAAAACTAATATTCTAATTTCACATAAGCTCTAAATTTGAAGAGTACTAATTTTATTTTCTTTCTATTTTATTTTATCATTTATTATTTTATAGCTAAGGTATTTTATATATTCACAAAAATTTAAATTAGTGGAATGGACATTTTTGAAATTAAATGCAAATAAAGAGGGCATAGTTGAAAATTTGAAAATATTGTAGGTATATTTATAATTAGAGTCAAATATAATGGATATATTAAGGAAAAGTAATTTTATTCTTACCAGGGGAGGTGGGGGTGCTTTTGTAATTCCACCAAAAAGGAAGGAACACTTGTATTCAAACTATTCGTGGCTGATATTCCCATCTTTTTGGGCGGTGCCGCCAATACCATCAAGTAGTCCCACGTGCCAAAACTGCCCGAAATTATTTCCTTCCACGCGACAGATATTCTTTTAGATTCATCCTTCCGTCTTCTGTAAATAACAAATACATACCCGTCAGGTTGCACCACCTCCTTTTAGGTAGGTGTAACTTAGGCTAATGAAATTTGAATTTTTTAATTTTAATTTTATTTATAAAATTTAAACTTTCTTATCTTAACCTTAATTTTATTAACTTAAATCTTAATTCTATTTGTAAAAGTTCAAGTCAAAAGTCGAATTCCGAGCGACACTTTTTTTGTCTAAGTTAAGAGTTTCAAGTTTAAAATTCATATAAATATAAATTAATAAATCACTTAAATAAAATAATAATACTATCTTAATTAAATTAATAAACATTATAAAAAATATTATATTTCTAGAAAATTTATTTTTTTAAGAGGATAAAGAAAAATTTACAAAAGCATGAGTAAATAATATAAACATAAATAAAAATAAAAATAAAAATGATATAATTTAACTCTAATATTATTTCAACATGATAGATATTTGTTACAAAAATATTAATAATAGAAATAGAAAACTATATAAATTAAAATTCAAGTTCCAATATTTTTGAATCTTAATCATAACTCTATTTACAAATTAAGTTCTTCAAATTCAAATTTTGCAAAAAGCTTACTTTTTTATTGAGTGTAAAAGCATACTTAAACCTAAAAATATTTATTTTTAGGGTCAGTAGGCTAGGTTGGAGCTCAATCTAGCATAAGCTGCACTCTTACTTGTAGTGACTAAAAAAAAAAAAACATTTTACGAAAAATTTAATGCATAAATTTTGCATTGCTTTTACCATGAAAATGTTTTGCTTTGGATGAAACAGGATTATAACTTAGATATCATTTATGCACGGGAGTTTGCAACAATGTTCATACAAATTATGTAATAGATATTTAGAGAGATTTGACATATTATTATGTATTATTATGTTGTTGCAGGGCCCTGTTAGCTTCATTTTTTTAGATGATCATGTGCTTATCAACACCAAAATATCCAATTAAGGTGTGTTTGGCATTTTTATAAATTTGTCAATTTAAAACTTTTCACTCTATATAATTATTCTATTTTTCAATTATTTCTTCGTGTCTTTACATATAATTATCTTATTTTTCAATTATTCATCCACAATTATACAGGTATCTGCTTTAATTTTATTCTTTTTATTCTTCATCATTATTTTTGTTATATCATATTACTTCTCTCATCTCAAAAAAATTTAAGCCAGCAAAATTTTCATTCGAAACTTTTAACCCATACCAAGCACGTCTTGAAATCTTTTATGGGCGGCATGGGAAATGGATTTTTTTCATATTTTTAAATGAAAAAAATTAAGATTTAAAAGCGCCCATCGTAAAATTGCCAAAATATAGCTTCCATGAAAATTGCTTACATAATTATTTTTCCGCTGATGTTGCTTAACAACCCAAAACAGGCCCTTTATAGTTTTGGGAGTGTGAGAGACCTCACGGAGATGGGCAGTCCAAAATTGCCGGTAATAAAAGATAAGGTTAGCATGTGGGGCGGTTGCATATTTTCAACCAGCCAATAATGGTTTATTCAAAGATCGAATTCTTCCAAACGCTTGCCTACGAGTTAACAGATCGCTGCTCATTTATTTTCAACCATATATTTATTTTCGTAGCTTTCAAAATGATCTCATTAAAACATTATCTTGATTCTTTAGCGGATATGAAAACGTTATAAAAATATTCAAATATTTATTTTTACGAAAATATTAATATTTAAGAGAATAACTGTGGCCATGTCCCCTGTTTACCAATTCATTTCGGTAGGAGAGTTTAGTTTGAGCCTATCTTGATAATTTTTTAAATCTAATATGTTTATGCTATTAAACATTATTTGTTTTATTTAAATGCTTAAAAACATCTCAATCTATAAACTTCATCGTTCTAAAAATTAAGAATAGCTTTAAATTGATTTAAAATATATTAAAAAATGAGTCGTTTATTTTAAAGATCTATAAGGTCGCAATTCAATATCTAAACTATTTATAACATTCATCGTATCTGGAATAATAATTTTATAATATTCGAAACTTGAGTGCATGTATCTAAGTGATTTTCTAAATTCTATACATATTTTAATATATTTTTAAAAGATATGGCTAACTCCAATTGATATGATTTTTTGTCATTTAAGTGAAACGAACAATGTTAAATATAGTTAATGGATTTGATTGACAAAACTATCCAAAAAAAAAAGCACAAACAATGTTAAATATAATTGATGAATTTGAATGACAAAATTATCAAAAAAAAGCTCAAATCAGATTATTTTATGTAAGTAAATTGGTACATTTAGATGCAATGAAGTTGTAATCATCTTAAATCGACTCGCTCCCCCCTCTATTTGTATCTACTTAGTTTTTTTTAACCACATCAATTTTGACTTGCCTTGATGATGTTAGAAAATTCATTGTCTACTACAGCTAAGATTATCCATTTAATAAATAAAATTTTATCTAAATCAAATATATGAATAGCCCTATCAAGCAATATGTTTAAAATAGAAAATTCTTGGGTGCATCAACTATAATGGGCTTTACATTAACAATAAAATCAAAATCTAACACCTTCATTTTTTTAGCAACATTCAAGCACATCCATTATTTAGAATGATTTAGGCTTGTATGGATAAAGGTAAAAGAAATTTCTTGCTCTTTACTAATTGTCCTTTAATATGATTTGATATTTTGGCTTATTATCATACATTTCTGTTATTATTTCGATATTTCAATAATTTCTTTACATGTCATATTTTATCTAAAAAAAAAATTATTTTCTCTATTTTTAATCATTTCTCCTATAATACAACGTCACACTCTCACTTTTTTGAAAAAAATTCCACAATTTTCTTTTACTCTTTTTCTTCTCTCCAAATGAGTCATTATTTCAATAGCATACCAAGTTTTATCCCTATCACATTTGTATATTATCCGATCTAAAATGTAATAAACTGGTTTAACTTAATATTAATTTTAAAATTGTACAACATCTAAATCATCTAAAACATGACATCTAGGGCTTGGTTGATATATAACTTTGCTTAACATTAACAGCTGACAGAGCAGCTGATTTTTATAATTTTGCGAAATGCTTTTCTGAGAATGATTGTAAGTTCAAAGGTAACAAAGGCTAAATAAGCTGACAGTTTGGTTGGTTAGGGAATTGAATACGGTTGCACATGGCAGTTAATATCCCATGGGCCATGAACAGCACACAAAGTGTCAATTAATTGGTTGCAAATTCAACAAGATTGCACTTGCACGTGATGGTTGGTATTTTGGTACATGCCTGAGTATGCCAAGTAAATATAGAGTTCCTTCAGAAACTTGTAGATCCAAGCATATCCATTATTCCATTTATCTCTACGGCAAAAGCAAGAATACTTGCCGCTCAGAATCCAGATAAGGCCAAGGCATGGACCTTGATTGTATCAATTATCATAGGTTGAAGTTCTAAGGCAAGTGATGGGTACGCAAAGATATGACATAATATTTTCTTCTGAGGTGCAAATTAACAACGAACCAACTTGTAATTTTGATAGAATTGCTGTTGAAGGAATATATTTTTTTGTGATTCCCTGCAAACATTTACATGAAATAGTTTGTATAAATAATTTTTTTGTTTCTCATATAATTTTTTAATATTGGAAAATTTCATAATATTCGTTCAAACATATGTAATTATGATGTCAAAAATCAAATATTTTGAAAATAGTACATATTGTGTGTGTATTTTAAATTTTTCAAAAATTTATCAATTCCATATTCATCCTCGAATGATGTTAATATTTATACTATATAAATTTTCAGCTAAAATAATTTTTATATAATAACATAGACATAGTAACTTATACTTTGCATGATTTTGGCATTAAAAAACTTTAATCATACAAAAGCAACCATGTCTGCAGACCATTCCACGCAAATTTTAGTAGGGAATCATTCACTTTTGTACGCATTTGGTTTGTGGAAACTCTAATCTCACCTTTTGGAGATATGCATCATTTCATTTTAGTTTATAGCTCATTGAAGTCTAAAACTGAAACGAATTTTATTAAAACTTAGTCAATGTTTGTTAGAAGTAATCAATAGATATTGTATCATAATTGGATGGTTAAAAAGTATTTTTTTCCCTACCCAAATGAGTTTAGTTTGTAATATATAACATGAGAGTGGCCTGGCTAGCTGGCTTGAAAGAGAAGCAATCCACAAAAAGGAAAGCATGACTAAAAAGAAGAAATAATAAATAATAGTCTTATGCCATATCAAGGACTTTAATTTGGGCCATTGGCGATGTGCAAAGACAATATTGGATGAGATGTTGGTTTGTGTGACATGTACGACTGGTCTTGAGCCGTGGAATATCCAGGGCCTAAGAAAGGTTTTTCTCGAATTATCCTATAATAATTACAAATGTGAGTAGTTGGGGTGCTAACTATTATTTCATACATGTAATTAGCTGGATTAAGTAGGCAATATTGGCTGCATCCATTTAATTTTTTTTATGAGGTTTCAACCATCTATTTAATTACCAAGCACTAGGTAAATACTAAAAAAGGCCTTATAATGGCATGGGTCGCTATCAAAACGGTGGTGGCATATGTAGGCATACCTAAGAATCCTTTAGTTAAATACTTGTACAATTCCCATTTTCCCATGTTTGAAAGATGGGTGAAAGTATGGGAACGCAATCCTATGCACCCGGGTGCATTCAGCCTCAATGCACCCGGGTGTACTACACGTATTTATTTATTTTTTTGAAAATTTTTTTACACAATGGTTAATCTAGGTTTATTTAACATATATATCAATTTTTACTATTTTTGGAAACTTTTAGATATTTTTTTTAGATTTTTAAAAATCAGTGGCATTTTCGATAATTTTAAATTACTGAAAATGCCACTGATTTTTAAAAATCTAAAAAAAAAAATCTAAAAATCTCCAAAAATAGTAAAAATTGATACATATGTTAAATAAACCTATATTAACAGCTTCATGAAAAAAATTTCAAAAAAAAAATAAAAAAAAATAGGTGTAGTACACCCGGGTGCATCGAGGCTGAATGCACCCGGGTGCATAGGATTGGGCTCCGAAAGTATGTCTATGTATGATTCGTTTCTAATCCGACACTTGAATGGTTGGTGAAAGGAAGATAAACTTTGTTTTGATGGGCGGAGCACCAATAGGCTTGGATGGGAGGTTTTTGTTTTGAGCCGCCTATAGACATTTTAATTAAGGCGCGTTTAGAGAAGAAGAGCTTCTATTTAAAGTTATATTTTTAAATACATTTTATTATTCATCATAAGAATCGTATTTCTTCTATTATTTTTTATATTTTAACTGTTATTTTATATCTATTTTTTTACTTTAATTACTTTCCCTTTGACATGATGATTCATAATATTTTCTTTTCATTTCTTTTTGTCATAGGCCCAAAAGAAATCCAAGTTAACAGTCAACCTTAGAAGAATACTCATCATCATCATCATCATCATAAGCCATTTCCCACCTATGTGGGGTCGGCTGCATGGATTCTGTTACGCCATTCTTGGCGATTTAAGACTAAATTTTCAGTAATATGTAATATTTTTAAATCTTGTTTAATTACTTTCATCCATATTTTTTTTTGTCTTCCTCTCATTCCTCTACCACCTTCTACTTGGATAAACTCTGTTTTCCTAACCGGTGCTACTTCAGGCCTCCTTTTAACATGACCAAACCATCTTAATCTATTTTCTCTCATTTTATCATAAATTGGTCTCACTTTTAAGTTTTCTTGAATTATTTCATTCCTAATTTTATCTTTTCTTGTTTTACCACTCATTCACCTTAAACCTTGCCAGTAATAGTTTCTATCTTACTGTCGGTCCCAAGCCCGGGAAAAAAAGCGAGGGTTGGCATGTTAGGCTGGCAGCCGGTGCCATTAAAAATCACCGCCACATCTCTTATGGATTCTGAAAACCTTAGAAGAATACCCATAAATTATTTAAATCAAAATCCTTTTAGTAATGGAAAATACTTCAATCAAAGTTAATAAAAAATTATGTCTAACATATAAAATAACCTATTAATTAATTCACATAAATACTAATTGAAAAGATCGAAAATTTCATAAAATGATTTCTTTATTTAAAAATTTTCGGCAGGTACAACAATTCCACTAAATACCCGTGGATTTCATAAGCAAGAAGGGAAACCATCGTGGGATCATGTTAGATGATGATTTTAACTTTTCAGGCAATCTTACTCTTCTATATATCAAGATAATTTTTAAATTAACGAGATGATTAGATGATAGTAGACTAACATTATTGGTACGAGAGCAGTCTGAAAAAGAAAAGGTTCAGATTAGCTGACGAATTGTGTCATTCACCACGTCTGGCTGCAGGCATATTATATGGCCAACTTTGAGAGTATACAACAAGAAATTTCTGTGAAAAGAAAAATAAAAAAAAAAGCTTTAAGTTGGATGTGCTCATTTGGATCGTTGCATGGGAAAAGACATCTAACTTGCTAGATATTGGGTGTGATCTTAAAAATGGGCTCGGGCTAGCTTTGAATTTTGGAACATTGTTGGGTAAGTAAAAAAAAAAAAAAAAAGAAAGAAAGAAAGAAAAAGAACAGCCAAGGCAAGCCAAGCCAACAATTATCAATCTCCGCAGGACGGAGAAGACGAGAGTAAGTCTCCAATCACACGTGAACTGCCGGACTAGCCTTATCCCATCTCATAATGCAATGCAACCATTCCTATTTGCAATTTCCGCGGTCACGCAAGATCATCAACCCATGCAAAAGAAATGGCTCGCTCGCCCAGAATGTGATTAAGATCATGAGACAACTAATTATTAGAGAATTAGATGACGATGATGAAGTTAATTACCATGATATATCGAAATATCTGTTAAGATGTTCGCAGGTTCTACACGTGCATGTGGGTGCTCTCTATTAAATCAAACTTACGGTTTTCGGTGTCGAAATTCATTAGTTTTAACATCCGTTTGATTTTGTGCAGCTTACTTGCTCTGATTGATGTGGTCCACCATTTTCATGGATTGGATATTCCATTCTTACTGAATTTTGTGGGATATTAAATGGGCGTATGAACTTACGACAGATATATCAGCGAGTGCCTGAGCATTTTGTCCCCCCGGGAAATGCTCTGAGAAAGAATGCTCTGAGAAAGAATCCAAGGACGAAGCAACCGTGCACCGACAAGATTGGTAGAAATCTGGTTTTTTCCTGCATGAATTCCAATTGGTGGGGATCAGATATTTTTAGCTAATTAGCACGTACGAGAATGATTTAAGTGGGTAATTGAGTTTTTGTAAAATTATTTTACCGAATATTGCTGTCTTGAGATTTTTCAAGAAAAGTGAGTTTGGGTAGTGTTAGTAGAAATAGAAAAGGACTAGTGTAAATAGGCATCATTTTATTTTGAAAATTTTACCATCTCATGCATGATTCATGAAGGCAGACATTAGAAATTCATTACCCACTTGCTAACTATCTGTCAGTCTTCCTCAACCCTTAATTCTCACATGCACCACAGCAACCATTCTACTACCATAACTTCGATACTGAGCCTTCCTACCCAGAGTAAGACGGAAAGAGAAAAATAACATGATACATGCGAAAAAACAAGACCAGGTGGAGCCCTCTACCATCACAAGATCAGATCACATCCCTATCACTTTTGATTTTTTGTAGAGCAGCAACAGCCAGGAGGGGGGGCTCCACAACTTCATTCATTATTGTGCGTGTTTGATTGTTTAGGTCGAGGTCAAGGAAAATATGACAAGTTACAGCAGCTTTTATAGAATGCCTTGAGCAGGCATGAGCCCAAATGTGCCTTTGCCTTTACTTTTAAGGTCTATCCTTGAGTAATTGACCATCTTCCTGCCAACATAATATTCATGCTCTGCTGTTCATTATATTCATGCTCTTCTGCCATGTGAAGTAGAAAATTTTTACTACCATGTAGGAAAATTTTCCATTTCCTAAGACTCTATCATGTAGTCCATTGCGCTATAAGGTCCACTTGATCATGAATGAAAAATCTACCTCACTTATTGTAATTATTCACTTTATTAGTATATCAATTTTCATCCAAATCAAACATAGGTATAAACCTTGTTTTAAAATAATACAAAATCAACGTAATAAAATAATTTAATATAAATAGCAAACTTAAAGTAGTATTTTCAATATTTAAATCATCTAAAGTATGTTTTTCATATAAATAAATGATTGTATAATATATTATTACATTTTAATATGTGTAGCACCCATCTCATAGCAGACTATGTCATAATTATAGTATAGTTTATCTACACCAAGTCACATCTCATACATATATAGGTGAATTTAAAAGGACGTTCAGTATGGTAAACATGTAGAGTAGGATAGAAAAGCATTGGTTACATGTTCTCCTACAAATGATTAACAGCACAACAATTCTATTTTTTCAACTGTACCCCTATACTTGATTATTTTTGCTCTAATATAATCTATTTATTTTTATTTTACCCCTATTATTTCATATCAATAACATAATTCTCAAAATATTTTCTTTCTCATTCCCCACTCTATTTCTAAATCTCACAAAAATTCCATACAAATGATCCCCTAAGGCAACCAAATAATATTGAGAAGTGGGCCATTGTGATGGATATAGACTAGCGGTGGCTATTAGAGATTCTAAAAGCCATCCATCCATCCCCTCTTTCTTTTGTTTTTGGAACAACGAACATGTCAGCCTGAGGTCATGTACATTGGATTAAGCAAAAGGAAATCTCATTTTCTGATGGGACTTCAATTAGGCTAGGCTAGCCGTATCTGTTAATATTATTACTTAGTGATTGTTAGCAAAACATTAGCTTTCGCAAGAATTAACGGACGATTCACATATTAGGGGAACCTTTTTTAGTTGTATTTATATATCATGATAATTGATATTACAACTCAAAAAGTAGAACCTACCCCGCCTGATTCTTGATCTGGCCATACTGCCAAAAATTCACCACAGCCGATCTCCTGATTCGGCCATCTCCGTAATGGCATCGTTCTTTTCCACCACCAATGGGGCAAGGACAAAAAAAACCATCTCTGCAGTGCCGCGATTCTTTTCCTTCGTTGATGAGGCAGGGAAAAAATCATGATGTTGCCGCTCATCTCCTCCATCCACAGGATGCATATCAGATCTAGCCACCAGATCTATGCATCTCAACCATCTGATATTATACAGCCAAAACAAACTCTCAGTAGTGCAACTATACTTCTTGACATAAACCCTAATCCTAGCCCTATTAGTAAAATTTTTCTTTCTATGAACGTCCAATCGGTGATATCATCCAAGTAGAAAGATCATGATGGACCCAAAATAAATTTTAATTAGAGACTTTACCCTTCAGTCCTTCCGACTAATATTTTACACAAGGAAATCAAGCAAGAAAAACCCGGGATCATACAACAAAAGGGGAAATTTTTTTATATTATTCAACAGCGGTGCATCAGGCACTACTGTTGTAAAGGAATACAAATATAGATAGATACACATGTATCACAACACAACAGGACTATCATCAACACTTGCCTATTTGTCTCATCGAAAGTACAACATAAAATAACGTTCTACTCAACGGAAAAGTGCACTATCATGATTAAGAGATGGAAATGGAGGAATGGACTGAAGTATCAATTTCCGGACACCCCTCTGCCCAGCAGGAGAAGACCGAAATTCATTATGTGGAGGTGACACCCTCTTGCTACGATTTGGAGAAGTTGTCTTTACTCCTCCACTCATCGGCGGCGAGCAGCTGCCTTTCAAGATATCAAGTTGTGTTTCATCTTCTGAAATGATCTGCAGTTTCTTCTCAAACTTCATCCGGTGATGTAGAAATTCAGATTTTCTAAATGTCTCACAACTTAGGAGAGTGGAAGATGATGCAACAGTAACCAGGGGACATCGTGGGGGCTTTCGACCAGAGAAAAATGGCAGTTTCGCAGATGACCTGCAATAGAAAAAAAATATTCACATTTAAGTGAGACAAGGTACAATAAGGATAGGTACTGAAACAAGCAAGTAGCTATGAGAGTCAACCTCGAACTTTGGATTGGGGTCATTGCCAAACCAGTGTCTGGATGCTTCTTTTCATCTTTCTGAGCTTCAGCTGTCTGCAGACTTCCATGCTGTTGATCTTTCTCACCAGCTTCATCCTCCTCTTCTGGTTCGGCTTCCTCTATTACTGGTGGCACATAGCCTTAAATTTGTAAACACCAGTTAAAATCGAAATCAGCAATGTGTATACATACATACATATATATATATATAGAAATATAGAGAGAGAGAGAGAAAGAGAGAGAGAGAAGATTATACTACATGAGGGGACAATAGAGCATTTTGTTAATTATAGAACTATAGCAAATTTTTAGAAGATGTTTCTCTCTTTCTAGATTTCAACCAACAAGCAAAATGCTTACCATCTTTTCTGCCAAACGCATTCTTACACCCTTCACACCTGCAGTTACTTGAGCATCCTACTCCACCCTTTAAAGATAAACAGACATAACTATTTCAAGTTCTGTGCGAACCAAAATATCAAGGAACAGATGTAGTGGGAAATCTACCTGATAGCATTCGCAGTACTTTTTCAGACAACTCGACTTCTTGCAATTGCATCCTCTTTTATGTCTAGCTGAAGCTGGAGTGTTGTTACCTTCTTCCTGCAGTGCACAGATGACCTGCAATGACTTAATGCAAAGATGAGACTTCCAGCTGAAGTAAGCAATATGTTTTTCTTTCTTTACCTACCCCATTCTCTTGGACAGACTCAGATCCCCTAATAACTTTTGGAGCAAATGCAAGTGGATTACGTGATTCTATCTGTTTTCGAGTTGCAAGAACAGTGTCCTCATGTATTGGCTTGTTAAAGCAGTCTTGACAAGAACAAGGCTCGACACAATACACACCAGCAGCAAAACATTCACAATAGCTGCATGAAATAAATCAACATTTAAACCATAAGGCCACCTGAGTAACAAAAAGATGAAAGTGAACACACTTCAAAAGAATAAAAGAACCAATCTTGAGTATGCTATGAAAAATTAAACTTTTGTCAGCTATCAGAAGAGTTCATGTTCAACACTGATAAGATCTATGTATAGAAATGAAGAAAGGCTAGGGAAAGGGAAATGATGGATGTGGTGGCAGTCCTTAATCATTTGAGAAAAGCCCCAAAAATATTGTCTGGTTCACCAATTACTGCATCATTAACCCATTACTGCATCATTAACCCAAAGGTTTGTAACTGGATATATGTAAAACCAATTAACTGTTACCATTCCTCAAGCAAAACCTGTGATAGCGTATGAAACACCCTTAAAGTAAGACTGGGAAATAATAGCAGTTAACACTTTCAGAAGGAAAAACAAAGCATATCTGTTTAAACTTACAGCTTCAAGCACTTTGACTTCTTACAGTTACAGCGCTTGCAACCTTCACTTTCTCCAGCATTTTCCAACCTACATCTGCACATGAAACCACATGTAAAAATACAAAGGTACTGGAAGGACGTCAATAAAAAGCACCATACATCAAAAGCAGAAGCTAGCAAAATCTTCTTGCCTTTTCTTCTTCGGGCTAATCTGATTAAGTTCTTCACACACTTCAACTTGAGGTGCCTGCTGAGCACCTTCTGCAACCTGAACTTCATTACCAACGAAACTCAAGTTGCTTTCAATTGATTTCGAAGAGGAATTAGTCAGCAATTTCTGTCCAGGCGCTACAGAATTAAATGAACTGGCAGCATTTGGCATGCTGATTAGTTGGCTTCCAGAGGTCAAAGGCTCGTGCTTAACAATTCTACAGTCCTTTGAAGTGGTTGCAAGAGAATTCAAATGCAATCCAATGCTAGGTAGAATACATGAACCAGTTCCAGGCTTGAATGGTACTAGTAGCTTATGACCGGAGGGAAATTTTCCCTCGGATTGCACTGAATTTGAGGAACTGCTCCTGGAATCCTCATCCAAAGGCTTTTTCTTGGTTCCTGTCATCTCGAAAACCAGACAGCGTCTTCTCATGCCCCGCTGCTGCTGAATTTCATCCTACACAAGATATAACCAGCATTGTAAATTACGCATACAACTCAAGATACGATTCTGCACTGGCAAACACAAGTGAATCTTCACCTAAACATGCAGTACAACGTACATGACAGTGGTTATCACTTATGTACAAGCATTAAGCAGAACAAGATAGAATTTGAAGCACATATGATTGCCAAGGTTTTCCTGTACCCTTACCAATGAATTGCTCTTACAGGTTATTCAAACAACAAATGAGAAATTTTTTAATTATTTTAAGGGCAAGACAAGCAGAGAGGAGAAGAAAACCTCTTTTTGGTTGGATATAAAAAAAAAAAAAATTGTAAACAGGGAGGAAAAACTAGAACAGGTAAAAGGGGTATAAAAGAGGAGATAATGATATAATCAGAAAGTGAATAAAAAATGGGATGTATGAGCTTTTCAGTTTTAAAAAAATATATAAAGCATGTTTGTTTACAACAAGAACTTTTCAATCCATAATTTTGTACTCTCCATAACTAACATATTTTTTAATTATTTCTTCACATCTTCCTATACAACTATCCTGCTTTTCAATCATTTCTATACACTCATATAACCAACTTATCTATTTTAACTTTATTCTCTTTATTTCTCATCATTGCCTCTATTATACTACATTTCCTACCAATTCAAAAACTTTAACACCGAAAACTTTTCATCCAAAAGTTTTATCACTTCCCAAACACACCCATAATAAGAAAATTATGTAGAAGACAACAGGTTGTTATAAGTACTTAGGGACTAAGGCTACGCAAACATCACACAAAGTAAAGGTCAAAGAAACAAGGACTTTTACACCTTTTTTTCTTTTTCTTTTTCTTTTTTTTTTTTTTTTTGCCATGAAAACAAATGCCACTGCGCAACTAGGACCCCAACTGACCCAAAAAAACAAATATATAGTACTAAAATTAGAGAAAGTTAAGAAATGTAGTAGATGTACATTTATACAATTATTCACCGGTTCAGAACCATGAAATTAATACACTTCTCACCTTCAGACCACAGGGAATGTAGTCTCCAGATTTATTGCCTAGATCTGTAGCTTCTTCCTTGTTCTGGAAGGTGTTTGGAAGTATTTGTGGTGTGTGATCTGTATCATTCTGCTCCTTAGCTTCCTCAGGGTGAATTTCAGTATCTTGCAAGCAAAGTTCGTAGGAAGAAGATAAGCCACCAACAGATTGAACCGTACACAAATCTTCATTCTTGTCATGCAGAAAACTTGTAGCACGTGTAGCAAAATTATTATCATCATGATCAACTTTCTTGTCTGCACTCCTAAAAGCCTCCAGTTGGTCAGTAGCTGACTCAAAAACCAATGCCTGATCAGTTGCATCAGAAATTAGGTTCTCCCAATCATAACCTGAAACTTCCTCTTTAGATTGCTCATCTTGGCACATGCCAAGCAGTTCTGCTTCATTTTGCTGTACATGTTTTGTCATCTCTTGCAGTCCATCTTGAACAAGTTGAATAAGTGATTCAGGCGCCACAGACATTTCCATTGCAGCGTCTGTCTTGATGTCACTGTATGACGCTGTGGCATTACTTTTTGGACTGCCACAATCATACTGCAAAATTCGAGGGGTCTTAATAGCTAGCTTCAAGCGTTTGTGAAATGGATCAACATTGAACTCTTCCACAGAAGTCCCAATACCACATCTTTCCTGTAAATGACTGGAGTTACCAGGTAGCGGAATGGCATCTGAACCTCCCGAAGATGTCTTGCTTGCATCCCCATTATCAGGCGAAAATTCAGGTCTTGATAAATCTGGTGACTGAAGCCTGAAAATGGAAAAAATGCATCAGAAAATTTTAATCTGCAAAACAAACATGTAGAACCATGTCCAAAGAAAAGAAGAATGAATGATTACCTTCTATGGAATCTAGATTCCTTATGAGAACTGACATGTGGTGAGGTAAATACAGATGGAATGGAAGCAACGAAGCTAAGAGATTGGAAGGTTTGAGTGACGTGCATAGACTTCACCGGCTTAATGGGAGAGAGATTATTGATGTAGTTAAAGACAGGTGAGTCCTGCAATCAAAATAAGTGCTGTTAGAGACAGAAACATCATAGATGGAATAAGCCGAAAATTTTACAGACACTAAAGAATTCATTCTGTATACATGCACTGATGCACAGAAGCAAACTGATACACAACATAGAATAATATTGATTAAGAAAATGAAACAAATAAATAAATGCATGTGACGTCTATACAAAAAGACCTCTTGGTGCACCTTTGTTCTGCTAATGCCTTGGAGTTAGACAAGCATCGCATCAAGGCTGATTAATTGAAGAGGATGGGTCCGTCACACATATCAATTGGCATCATTAACAGAATAATCCCAGAAACTATACTGGCTTATTCACCATATGCACCTTGTTGCATGTAGGCTACGCATATTTCATGCCAGAAACCATCTGGCAATATTCATCCCGTTCCCATCTGGGTATGAAACCTGGTGCATGTCTTTTCCATCGGGTTAGGCACCCTCGAATTTTTGTTGTGTATTGACTCCTGCTGCAGCTGCTATTTTTCTCTTCGTCTACCTTATAAGTGTTTGGTGAGATCTTAAAGAAATAAGAATTTTCTTTTTTAAGAAAAAAGAGTGCAGGCTCAATGTAGATCCAACCTGTAACTCACCAAATCGACCGTTCTGTTAGAAGCATTGATTCGATCAGAACTAAACATATTACAACAACAAGCAGCATAATCGTTCCAAAGATGAAAATCACCTCGACTCCCTGAGATCTGATGAAAGAATTTCAAGTCTTGCAAACATCCGCACACGATTTCATAATGCGAAACGAATTAAAGTTTTTTCAAAAGAGTTCTGTATATAACTAAACCGAAACGACTTCAGAATATGCAGGCAATGGCATCCAAAAACATGAGTGTCCAAATTCCCTAAAAAGCCAACAGATTTTTTTATGCAGACCAACCTATCCCTACAATTCTGTACTCAAAATGAGCAAAGCATAAATTGTTTCCTGGCTCGACCTCCACCTTAACAAAATTTCCACAAAAATTGCGATGCATCCTCAAGAAGAGTGAGTGGATATCTACGAGCAAGTCAGTGAGTGAGTGAGAGAGGGGGAGAGAAACAGAAAAGAAAACGAGAGATAAGGGATCAAAAACCCTAATCGAGAAACAGAGACGAAAGAGCTAGGCGGAGCCGGATCTTGAGAGAATGGGAGACATCGAGGGGAAATAACTCAAAATTGAAAGGAAGAATATGCGAAGAAAGAGCGTGAAGACCTCGAATTTGGAGAGGGGAGTGGCAATCCTGTTCCGATCCGGCGTGTCCATGTCGGTAGAGTCGATGGCGTGAGGAGGAGACCCTCCTCCGCATCCTCCTCTTCTTAGCTCGCTCGCTCTCTCTCTCTCTCTCTCTCTCTCTCTCTCTCTCTCTGGAGGGCGGGTGGTGGTGGTGGTGGACTGAGTATTCAAAAGATAAGAGGGGGAGGAGAAGTGGCGGGAAGACTGCGGTTTTAGGGAATTCTCCGAAAAGGAGAAAAAAAAAATATATGCAGACGTTGGAGAGTGGGTGGATGTGGTCCTACACCAAAACGCTTTCCCTGTTTTTTTTTCCTTTTTTCACAGTTGGAGAGAGGACGATTAAAAAAAAGAGAGAGAGAGAGCAGCGAGGGAAAAAGGAATAAGAAACGCCCGTTTGAAATTATAAAACGGTGGCCCTCAACCGTTTGTACCTTACCATCACCCTACAGCAGGTGCTGCTTCGCCTCATCCACGTAATCTGGACCGTCCAAAACCAGCCCATGCAGTAAATACATCAACTTGTTACCGTACACGATCCGGTAAAACATTGGACGTGTCGATTCCTTGTACTTAGCGCACCGTGCATCGTTTTCGTTTTTTTTGTTGCGCTCTCGTATTTTGACAGGATGGATATAAACCTCTTATTGTTGCATTTTGGGGTGTGTTTGGGAATGAATAAAATTTTTGGTGAAAAGTTTTGAAGAATAAAAGTTGTCAAATGATGTGATATAATAGGGGTAATGATGAGGAGTAAAGAGGATAAAGTTAAAATACATAGGTTAGTTGTATAAGTAATTGTGTATAAATAATTGAAAAGTAGGGTAGTTTGTGTTGGAAGATGTAAAAAATAATTAAAAAATAGAAGAGTTGTAGAGAATGAAAAGTTTTAGATTGAAAAGTTTTTGATGCAAAGTTTTTGTTATTGTCAAACACTCCCTTGATGTCTAATAAAATGGTTTAAAATTTAGGGTGTGTTTGGTTGGAGGTAAAACTTTTGATGAAAAGTTTTTGGAGTAGAAGTTGTCAAATCAATAGAAAAAGATGTAGTATAATAGAAGTAATGATGAGGAGTAAAGAGAATAAAGTTAAAATAGATAGGTTAGTTATATGGGTAGTTGTGTAAAAATGATTGAAAAGTATGGTAGTTTGTATAGAAAAATGTGAAAAAATAATTAAAAAATAGAATAATTATAGAGAGTGAAAAGTTTAGATTGAAAAGTTTTAATTGACACTTTTTTGCCCTAAACAAACACACCCTTAAAAAACATCATTTTTAGTATCGGGAGTGGAATATTTACAGGTTGGAGTGACGTGCGTGTGGAAGCAAGCATCTTCAGAAATCGATGGCATATTTGGTGGACAACCAGACGAGGATGGGTCGGGAATTGCACCGGCTCCGCACGAGTATAAAAATAGCCCTACCAGTACCGCCTCTTATTTGAAATTCTTGGAATTTTTAGTGCTATACCAACTAGCAAAACAAACCGAAATTCAGATAATCATCTTGTTATTGTATTTTCAAAAATTATAATATACTATAATATATAATGAGAGTAAAATAAGAATTGGATTTTTAACGAGGATGTGAAAATAACTCTCATTTCTGTGTCAGTGGTTTCCGTTTGTTTTTTCCGGGGGTTGGATCTTAGACGACGCATGTGGACGAGGGACACGTCTCCTAGAGATGCAAAGGGGGTGCATTTTTTTAATATTTTACCAGTGAAAGCGAGCTTTTGTCAGGTTGCACAACGCTGAGTAGTGGAGCTGATGATGAGGCGTCGAGGCCCAAATTTTGGTAAAGGTACGCAGTGCGGATTGCGAAATCATCATCTTACGCATGTGCCCGTCGTTCGCAGATTCTCATTTTTCCCGTTTTCCACCCTTATCTTCTCGTCCATGGAAATCAGAACACTCGTCGGGCCACTTGTAAGCATCAAACGGAAATGGATTTGGACAAGGAATTGAGGATGTGTTAGTATACATTAGACATTAGCAAATGAGTAGTGTAAGTTAAATAATAAAATAATATTGGAAATTAAAGAAAACAGTATATTTGTTGCGAGGGTCTATTTACGAATATGTCAAAATAAAAGAAGGGAATTCAAAAAGTTATAAAATGATGTAATATAATGAGGTTAATGATTATAAGTAATGAGAATAAAGAGTAATATTTTCATATAATCAAGCTATATATAAGCAATTTCATATGATCTCATTCATTTTTCTAACTTGACTATTGATAAAAAAAATTTACTCGTTCATTGTAACTTTATTTATTTAGCCAAAAAACTAAATTTCGTCAAATTAAAAATTCATGTGGACCATTTTTGCTTAGAAATCTATATATTTACAATATAAATTATGAAAAATAGTTATATTCATTCACATGTGTATTATAATATAAAAATGATTTATTAATCATTTATTCACATAATATGATATTTCTATAGTTTAGAATTTGAAAACATGACTTTAAAAGTGTGTTTACAAAATAATAAAATTTTGAATAAAATATTTTTTATGTTAAATTTTTAAAAATGTAAAAAATTAATGTAATATAATATGAGTAATTATGAGTAATAAAAAGAATAAAGTTAAAATATATATATTGTTTATATGAGTAATTGTGCAAAAATGATTAAAAACATAAATTTTTATAGTAAAATGTAAATAAATAATTAAAAATATGATAATTGTGAACAAAAATTAGATTAAAAGGTTTTAGGGCACATTTGGCAACAAGCATAACTTTTCAACATAAAATTTTTCATTCTAAAACTTTTTACCTTTCATAATTATCATATTTTTTAACTACTTATTCACATCCACTTATACAGCTGCGGTATTTTTTAATCATTTCTACATAACCGCTTTAGGCAACTAACCTATCTTTTTAAATTTTATTCTCTTTATTTTCATTGTTACATCTATCATATCACATAATTTTCTCTTATTTCAAAAAAAATTTCGAAAATATTTTTATCAAAAATTTATGACTTCCTAAGTGCACTTTTAATTTAAAAAGTTTACGGGATAACCAAACATGCCCTAAAATTAATACTTAGCATCAAATTACTTTATCACACTGGTTTTATGTGTTTGTAGATAAAACTTGTGAACATCAATACTAAAAAAATTATGAATGAATATAAACAATGTTAGATACTTTCATAATTATAAAAGTAAAAAAGAAATGAATGAGGTTATGTCAAACTGGAGTTTCATATAAGTAAAAGTAGCAAGTACTGCTATCAAATTAACATAAAAAGTATTTTACAACTAAATATTAATTCTAATATTGTATTTTCAATTTTTTTATGTAGCATATTTTCAATACTTAAATTATCTAAAACATCGTTATTACATAGATAAATAATTATATAAATCACTGTCGTATTCTAATACATATTTAAATATATCTAAATATTTTTTATAATTTATACATGAATTTATTTTTTTAATAAAATTATATTTTTAATAAACGTGATCCTTGTAAATATTTGAATTGGATGAAAATTCGTTTAACTAAACAAATGGTGCTAAGTGTGATGCATGGAGTGAATTTTCATTAAGCATTAAAATATTAAAAATAAGAAATGTTGCCTGAAACTATTCATGTAAACCTGATTACATAAAAGCAAAATCGAAATTCAAATGGGTGAAATAATTGTACGAAAATATACTAAAATGATTAAAATACATTGATAATACTAGAAAAATAAAATTGTTAAGTAATTAAAATATTTAATTATATCTAAAAATGTACAAAAAGAAGTAATTTTTTATACTTTTACATGTTCTAACTTCTAAGGCGAACCCGTATTAGTAAATGATAAATTGTACTGAAAATGAGAAAATGAGAAAAAGTATTGCCAATGCCCTTTGCTGGGCATCACAGGACAGATGTTCAAGCTCTACATCAGAGTCGAACCTAGGCAGATGGAAGCATTGCCAATGCCCTGCCCAACCAGGATGGGGTGAAGTAGTGAAATTTTTAGATAGTAGTCTTTATGAGATACTGATTTTTTGTTATTAATTACATTTCCCACGGTAATTTTATATTTAAATTTCACCCTAAACTCTTTATTATTAACGTTCGCGATGTTATTTTATTTGTCATGTTTCATGTTACGTTATTTTCACTGGATTACCGCCCGTACTTTTTACCTTGTTGGATGGGGTAGATTGTATTCAGGTTAACGGGTGGGGTATTGAAGAATAATAATTGTTAACACGGTTAAAACGAGGGGTGGATATGCCATGTTTTAACCAGCAATTTCTACGCGTGCAATTATTTCACAGATACTGCCGGAATAAGTGTTCTCGTCCTCTCCAACATGAATGCAATTATTTCACATATACTGCTGTAATAAGTGTTCTCGTCCTCTCCAACGTGAATGACATCCACAGTGTTTTAAGAACCGGACCAAACCGGACGGTTGAACCAGTCAGACCGTGAACAGGTTATGTTCTGGTTCGCTGGTTTTTTCGGTTCAACTGAGGTTAACATTGTCAGTTTGCACCGGTCGAATCAGAAAAATCAAGAACCTGTCGCAAAATCAATTTATTGTCCAGTTCGATTTTCAAAACATGGGTTGCTTCTCCCGTTTAGACCGTTGGCCCATCAATTTGCTGTCTTTATTTTGCAACCATTACGATTCTTATTGAATCACCGACGCAGACATATAGACAATTAATCTCTCAGAGGGACAATTAATCTCTCAGAGGGACAATTAATGACGGTTCTTTTTATCAACCGATGGGCCTTCTCAATGCCGTGTCAAAATTAAAACCGATTTAATGGTTTCCCACTTCACTTCAACATTTCCTTCGAATCTTTTGTTTTTCATACTCATCATGATACTCGCGTAGATATTAGTATTATTTTTGCTTGTAAGTTTTATATTTTTACATGTTTTATAAGTCCTGCATACAATCCGGGCCCACATACGGCA